>CAWUFW010000020.1:2400000-3645000 GCA_963921515.1 Calotriton arnoldi
AATTCTATCTCTGGGAGTCCCTAATGGAGAAAGTACTGGAGGAGGACTTGCGGGTGGAGTTCCCACTAATGGACTTGTAGCCACATTCCTGCTGAGGAGGTCAACATAGTCGTAGTCCGCTCCCAGAAGGTAATCAGCTAGCAGATGGATCTTGTGTCAGAGAGTCCACTGCCAAATGCTCTAGGCTACGCGAGGAGCTGGGGAGATCGGTTACCACGTTGCTTCTGAAGATGGATGTCATACTGTCTGTCTTGATGCGGACTACCTTGCCAGTCAAGTGGGAAAGGAAAGCTTTCAACGCAAGGTGAACAGCTAGCAGTTCCAGGTAAATGATGTGGAGACTCTGGTGACTGGGTTCCCACTGGCCTTGAACAGTCAGGTTCTGTAGATGTGCAACCCATCCCGTAAGTGAGGTGTCTGTTGTAATGGTCCTCTACGCATAACTGGGCCGCCCCTGCAACAGGTTGTTGGTGTTCCACTACTGTAGGGAGCGACAAGTGCAGCAGCAGATCAACACTAGATCGTCCCAATGACCCTCCACTTGGGACCACTGGTGCGCCAAGCACTCCTGCAACAGATGCAAGTGTAATATGGCACGGGGCACTATGGCAATACAAGAAGCCATCATGCAGATGAGGCGCATGACTGTCCTGACCGTGACTTGGTGGCCTAGTTGAACATGAGGGACTAATGCCTAGAAGGACTGTATTCTGGCAGCGTTTGAATAAGCCATGCCAGATTCTGAGGTGAGGTTGACCCCAGGTAGGGCTGTTTCTGGAGGGGTTGGAGGTGGGATTTTATAGAGTTGATGGTAAACCTTTGTTGGTGAAGGAGGTTTATTGTGACCTGAGTGTGTTCACTGCAGTTTTTGATGAGCCAGTCGTCCAAATAGGCTAAGACATGGACACCCTGTCTGTGCAAATGAGCAGCCACTACCGCAAGGCACATGTTGAACACCCTGGGTGCAGTGGTGACCCTAAAGGGGAGCACCTTGAACTGGTAATGCTTTCACTGACTACAAACCTGAGATACCGGTGATGTGCCGGGTGGATTGGTATGTGAAAATAAGCATCCTTCAGGTCGAGAGTGATCATGAACTAGCCTTGTAGTAGCGGGATGACATCTTGAAGAGTAACCGTGTGGAAAAGCTCTGAAAAAATGTATTGGTACAGGGGCCTGAGGTCCAGAATGGGTCAGAGAGAACTGTCTTTTTTGGGGATCAGGAAGTACAGAGAGTATACTCCTGTGCCCTGTTGATGGTAGGGGACGGGTTTTATGGCCCCCTTGAGAAAGAGAGCTTGAACCGCTTTCCTGTGTAGGCTTTGGTGTTTTGGGGAGAGTTTGTGTTTGCAAGGTGGAATGGTGGGTGGTGGGGAGGGGTAAGCTCCAGGCAATAACTATGTTGGATAATATCCAATACTCACTGGCCGGAGGTGACGTTCCACCAAGCGGGAAAGAACCTTTGGAGGTGCCCCATGACGGGTGTGGTATGATCGGAGGGTGGGGAGGAGAGCAGAGGGAAGTCAGGGCTTAGTCGTGATTGTAGCTCCTTTGGGGAGCCACCTTTACCCCTGTCTTTTGAGTTGTTGCCTCTGCAAGACCCTCCAAAGGGTAGCCTCTGGGAGAGTACTTCTGGGCATGTGGAGGCTATTAGGATGTGGAGGCCTTGGTTGAGGTGGTCTTTGAGCCTCCACGATGGGGCGTGCAGCAAAAGGAGCTGCAAGGAGCAGGTGCCTGCACAGCGCCCATTGCTTTAGCCGCCTCCATATCCTTCTTTATTTTTCCAACATACGGCCTGAACAGATGTTGGCCATCGAAGGGCAGGTTGAGCAAGTTTTGCTTGATTTCTTCCTTGAAGCTGGAGATAGGGAGCCAGGCATGATTGCGTAGAGGGACAATGTAGTTGAGCCCTCTGGCAGCAATGTCCGCAGCATTTAATGCGCAGAGTATGGTGGTGTTAGAGATCTGCTTTCCCTTAAAAACTATCACATAGGCCCCTTTCCTCTGTTCCTCTGGGAGATGTTGGAGGAGTTCCTCCATCTCATCCTAATGGGCACAGTCATATCTGAGGGATACTGGCAATCCGCCAATGTTTGGCAGACAGCGCAGCTACCATCTTGCACGCAGCATCTATCCATTTGCTCTCTTAATCTGGTGGAGGGGAATCACCAGTACCCTGAGAGTTAGGTCTCTTACGGGCAGTAGTGACAACAAGAGAGTCTTGTGGGAGTTGGCCACAAATGTACAGGGAGGTCAGTAGGGAAAGCTTTGTATTTCTTGTTTCTTGCGGATGAGGCCGTGAAAGAGGTGTGACGCAGCATGCCTCTGAGCATGGGAAGGTACTGGGCATAGCGGTGAGTGGAGGACAGGGTCTCCAAAGTCTCAGTGTGTAGCTCCACGTTGTGAAAGAAGGCTGCGCTACCAATCAGTTCATGGTAGGACATGGAGTCGTCAGGAGCGAAGGGACGGGCAGGGTACCGGTTGAGATCTGTGCTACCCGGAGGGTCAGCATCATAGGTGTCCCTGAGATCACTCCGCGGAGGTGGGCCGAAGGTATCCCCTCCCCTATGCCTCCCTTTGATTGAGTGAGGTGACCCCTGAGGTTTACAGGAAAGAGGGTCGTCTGGAAAAATGGGCAGGTAAGGTGAACGCTGTGGAGGAGGGAGAGGTGGGTGAAAGAGCGACGGGCAAAGGGCTAGTAGCCTTGTCCACTCTCTTGCTCTGCCTGGGTGCAGGTGGCACGTCCAAAGCTTCCTTGAAGGACAGCTGCCGTTTGGACGACTGAGAAGCTAATCCTGAAGGCCTCAATGGTTTCTTTGGCGCCGAGCTGGAGCTTGGTGTTGCGTTCGAAGGTGCGGGTTGGTGCCGACCAGGGCCCGAAGGCAGTGACGGCGCAGCGGCTGGTCACTGATTCTCCAGAGTGGCTGTATGGCCCTTGGGAATGGGCTGCTCAACTTGCGAGCAGTGTTGAGGCAGAGGGAGTACCGTACTCATGGCTGGTTGCGCTGGTGGACGATCCTCAATCCCCAGGTCGGACTGGAGCTGTCGTCATGGTAGAAAACTTCCTAAGCTATGGCCGACGGTTGTTGATGGTGTTCCCCTTTGATGTGCTCGGGCCGAAGAGGTCCGGGGTGTCGTCTCCACTCCTACATGACATCTCCAGACACCGAGCCAGATGATCAAGGAGGGTTTTCTTAGAGCGGAAGAAGTGGCAGGCATCAAAGGCAACCTAGTTGTGCTTGGGAAACAGACTCAAATTTCAGACCTAATGGAGGTCAGTACAAGGGTCTTTTGCGTGGCAGCGAGGACAGTAGGGGAATGGCGTCCTTTCCATCACTGTGGAGAAATGGTGGGGTGGGTATTCTGGGGTCTTCAAGACTAACAACTTCTTTTCATAGATGAAGAGGAAAGTTGTGTGTTCGCCAGTAACATTTAAGTTATACGCAATGTTTACTCCTTCACTTTCAGTCTCGTAGACTGGCAAAGGTATTTTTTAGGAGCAACATGCGATAGTAGTAGCCTTACATCTCTGCTTGCAACTCCAGAAAAACTGTGTTGCATACTCCGAGAAGGAAAAAATGTAAACACTTATAATTTAGAAGCAATCATGCATGAGCATATGTACAACACTGTTTCAATGGGATCAAAGGTTACATCATTATTTCCTATGCGGATATCTAAAAACTGAACTCCTGTGATATCACTTCTGCTACCTTTGGGATTGATTTGAACAAGTGTACTGAAGAATTTTAGATTGCATTTTATGCAATGTAAGCAGATTTTCTAACATTTCAATAAGGGGTTTTGCTGTAATCATTGGATCTGTACTGACTATATAAGATTTTTCATTTTGGATGAGTGGGAATTCTGGTTAGGAAACAATCTACATTTTGGTCTCATTGTAAAACAGTAGAAGTTATGAACACAATTAACAAGTCATGGTATTGTGATCTATTTTGTCAAATGGGAGTCAAATCTTAGGAACATGAGCATAGTTACAGAGTAAACCTCTTAAAATGTAAACTACAGCACTAATCTTTAATCAAAACAATGTTAATGCATGGTGTAAAAATTTAAATAAATTGAGAAAGTATGTAAATTATCAGTGACACCAAGAATCAGCAGCCACATTAAACATCAAAAGCATCATAAATCACTAAAGAGATCACTTATCGTCAGTGACACCAAGAAACATCATTAGCAGTTTCAAAAATAGAATAAAATAATACCTTGAAAATATGTGCTTTAAGGATGTGGTGTCCAAGCTCGATTGTTTGCTGTCGGTTCAATTTCCCTTCCTGCCGAGAGAACCAAAAGGCAAGCAACGTGTGGCCACTCCTAGTGAAAGAAAAGAGAATGCAAACAGGCTGAGCTATACGGGTGCTATTTTGCTCAATGTTTTCTAGGCCTATATCAACAGTCACAGCAGTGCAGAACACTTTAGTAGGAATTCAAAGAAGGACACAGATCTATTCAAGGAACTACATAGGTGGTCTCTCATGTCAAATGCTTCGTTCTGCGTGTGAAAAAGTTGTCCTTTCACACTTCATGATGCTTATGAAGAACATGGGACCAGATGAATCATTGAGCAGGTCGCAAAATTCATCTTGACTTTCTGTGGCCTGTCCAGCATTTTTGTGATGTGAACGGATGTACTAATCAGTTGCATAGCAAAACTATGTTTGTAGAGGGTCGGAAAACATTCTGTCTCATGGCATTTTATGACCAACTGAGTTGGACAAGGGACCTTCTTTCCATGCCTTTCCATTCTCAACAAGTCAACATTTTTTTTTTTCCAAATCAGCCCACGTCTCTTAACAGACAGGTGCTGCTTTAAAACAATTTACATGCTGGAAAACATCAGGTGAGGCGGATAGGGCATGCAAGTCATCTCCTAGAAGGCTTACTGGCCCTCACAACGGCCCCCCAGCCCGGGGTACTCCATGATAGCATAAAACAATTCCAAAAGGAACTAGGACAGTTTCCTCTTTGGTAATCAGTTACCACCCCAACACAAGAGTCAATAACTGACAAAACAATTTTTGACTGAAGGTGTGGTCACAAACCACTGATACATCCCTTTGTGATTTGCAAATAGGAAGAAAGGCTCCGTTTACGCCCCCTCCCATTTGCAATTAGGAAAGGGTCACAATAGCCCCTTTAATGGCCAGAAAGACTTTCTGACTTCTAAAAGGTCTTTTGTACATTGTAAAAAGGTATTTTCTGTTGCAAACCCTTGGAATTTGTGAACTGTGTGCTTTAAAAATGACCTTTATGCCTCAGGCCCTTGTTACTAAACTAAAAGAAAACTATCTAGGTTTCCCACTAGAGACTACAAAGTAACTGCCTGTCAATTTACCTCTTATTTTCCTTAATGGGTCACGTATGTTTTAGTGTAATGGACATTGTTTTAAATCATAAGCGCCCACAATTTAAACAATTATATAAAACAAATTAGTTTTTCGTTTTATGAAACCTAATTAGCTTTACTGTAGCTCTGGTACACCAGGTCATGTGATTTTTCTCCTCACTTTTATTCATGGCGACCTACTTGGTGCCAACTGGAAGTAAGACTGGAAACATCTTCAAGGTCAGTAAAAATACCATCCCCGGCGACGTCCAGACGCGGGTAGGTCCCGCATTTTGGAGGACCTACAACTGAGTTCTTCTTTCCTTGCCAGATTCACGAGTAGCCTGGACGTTACGGTTGGGACTAAAATATCTCCCCCTTCTAGGTGATCTCCAGAAGGTAGACCTCAATTCCCCTTTTATCACGTTTTTACATTCACACAGGGCTATGACATGAGTCCAGACTGTAGGGGACATGATTTTCACTTCACAAATCCATACCGTCCCCTCTAGAGTGGATGAGAATCTCCCGGTCCTGAAGAAATGCCAAGATCCAACTGGACGATTTAGGGCATGAAGCATGTCGACCATCTTTACCCCACACATACCACTTTGAGCTGAAGTGGTTATAATTTTCCCTCCTCAGCTACGACTTTGTAGTTGGTTGTTTTTACTCATAGCTGAGGAACCCAGCGAATAAGATTGTTTTTTTGGGAGTTCTTTAGCTATTTTTAACTCACGTTTTGTTTCCCATCTCTACTCACTATACACACTCCCCCTTACTATTCTTCACCTTTACGTTAGCAACCAGAGAAGACCTCCGGCAAACAGCCCCCCAGCGGGGCCCGTTGGGCATTGCAGCGCCGGCCCAACGAGGAGCTGCCCAATGATGAAGCATGACACCCTCCGGGGTGTGTGAGGGCCCTTGCTCCTAATTGGAGCTATTCCATTTCTAGTTCCTTTTCTCCATCTGGAATACCTGGTATCCATTAACCATTAACCCTCCCCCCGCAAACTCCCCCACCTTATGCCCCTTTCCCCCCTCCCCCCCTCTTCCCAGCCCCCCTTAGGAACTGCATACCTCTGTTCTTGCCACAGTTAATTGGGGTCTGTATGCTGGACCTACCAAGCCCCTGTCCCTCTTTTTGTGATAAAAAATAAAAATACTAACCCATGTGCATGCTGAACATGGGAAGTTGTACCAACTTATTACTACGGTCAAGAAGCACAAATACTGTTGACCTCATTGAGAGTCAGATGGGTAGACACAAACAATTATTGGAGGGAAAGAGAATAGGTGTAGACTAATTGAGAGATTCTGTGATAAGGAATATTGTTACCATCAAAAACTAACTATTTTACACTTGCTATATTTCACTTCATTCTTTACCCAAATCTCAGGAACAGAATCCCAAGCAAAAGAATACAGATGAATGAAGGAGTAAGTATTGGACACACAGGCTTTAGGCAAAAAGATGTGTCTTTAAATACTGGGCAAAACTTTTGAAGTAGGCATTCAAACACTAATGCTTGCATAAAGTGATGAAACAGCCAGCAAAGCTACCATACCAATATAATTACTAGACATAAAGTTGATTAAAGTATCAGCATGCAAATTTGCTTTTGGAAGGCAATATTCCCTGGATGTGACAGATGAGAGTGTGGGCAACAATGTCTTCGGCAGTGCGCCTTAGGCCATTGTCACATTCCAGTCAGGTACAAATATCTTTCTGTATAATGCTCCAAAACACAAATTTGAGCAGACTAATTAATCCTCCTTTCTTATACAGATATCTGCCCCTCTTCCCTAAAAGGTTTCACCATTCTCTACCTATGTAGCAGTAGTAGTACGAATGGTGTAGACCTAATTAAGTTGGATGGTCTATGCTGCAAGAGTAAAGGTCATGATCTATTAGACTGACTAGCCTTCAGCAAACTGTCTTGGCAGGATCGATGCACTCAAACATGGACTTGTTTGAATTCTTCCTTACAGCAGCTGTAGATTGGCCTGGCTGGCTCTCGTTCAAAAACACAAACGCTGAAACAGGAGTTAACCACACATAGGGCAGCGACAGGAACTTTTAGCCTACAAGTTGATGCTCTCTAGTCCAGACAAAAAGTTCCAAGACTCCAAGAGTCAGTTCAGTTAGTACAGTGACAACTACATCTACCTCTGCTGGTACATTTAGAGTTATCTCGCAACCACCCCTGTTCCCTTAGGTCTGCTGGAAAGATTCAGTGGAGACCCTCATAAACAAACATTTTTTCTTGCACAATGTAACCTGTATTTCTTGTGTAGACACACTTTTCTTGATGACCAGTCTTGTGAGGCTTTGATGACACATCTTGGGCAATGCCATTTGTCAATTAAAACAACCCCATATTATATTATTGGAATAGACTTCTCAGGAAATTCAGACTTATTTTTGATCATCATCAAAGTCAGTATTCAACAGATGAGTTGCTAGATTAAAGGAGAGAGAGACTTACTTAAGACAATTTAATAGATTGGTAGGTACAGGAATCTATACAGTACAGTTGGAAGCAGTATTAGAAGTGGGGGTGATAACCTAAGATAATTCTGTGTGAAAGTCTGCATCTGTCACTTACAAGAAGAAGGCACAAAAATGCAAACATCAAGGGATCCTGTAATTTAACTCTGTTAAGGAAATGCTAGCCAAAATATCTTTTCTGGATGAGAAATCTCCATCACCACCAATTCTCCTCACAAAGTTATAAAAAAAAAAAAACACATAATTAACTTAAAGCCAAAATGACAGAATCCATCAAGTATTTCCCTACTTTCCAGCTAAAATCCTCGCCGATGGCAGAGATACTGTCGGCTTCCAAGAAAATGAAGATGTAGCTAGCAAAGATGAGTTACTGTCGATGGCAGCACAGGCACACTCATCTATAGTATCAACACTCTGCCCGTTGGCACCCGTCCTGGTCATCAGCACCTGTCGATTTGAGTTCCCCCCATTGACTACTGACAACCAATGGCATCACAACCTGCACCAGCACCCACTTATTCAGTAAGAGCTTCACTGTTGGCATCTCTGTCATTTGCCGTGTAGGCCATGATTGCAGAACCCTTATTGACAACCCTGTAGACAGTCACCCAGACCTGGCCCTAAACAATGGATTCCAAGTTGACAACACAGTAGAAGCAGTAGGAAAAAAAGCACATTATTAAGGGTGCTGCAATTAAACCTCAACAGAGACAGGAGACTTGCATGATTCCAGAGACAGTATACAGACATGGCAAGCTACACAGTGAATACCTGTGAGAGAACGATCAAGGTAGTAAAAAAGAGGAGCAACACACAGAAGATCAGCTGCAACATATACCTTCACTGGGTACTGTCACAGTTTTTATGCACAATCACACAGCGTAACTGCCGTTGGCTTTGTGGGGATTCACAGACAATGGGGCCGATTCCGATTCAGGCCTGAAATCTCTCCGACCGAGCCCGACCCGGAGAGATTTCCGACCGAATCGGACCCTAGCAGCCCGACCGAACGAGTACGATGCGCACGTATGACATCGGACTCGAGTCGGTCGGACTCCCATTGAAGTCAATGGGAGCCGGTCGTACAACGCGTACGCGGGCTCCCATTGACTCAATGGGTGCGAGGCGAACAAGGGCGCCCCCTGCAGCGTGTACGCGGCGAAGTGACTCGCGCCGTAAACGCACAGGTAGGGGGGACCCATGGATCCCCCTTGTGTGTGACTCGCGCGGCTACGCGTACAGGGGGGTCCGACACGGACCCCCAAAGTGCGGCTCCGACTGCCTCTTCGAGCCGGACGGTGCGGGTCGTCGGACTGCTCGCGGCGCGCATCCTACTTGCCCGGCCGGGGAACGTCTCCATTGCGCGGTGCGAGGCGCATCCGTGCGAGTCGGTCGGAGCGGTCGGGACCCGCGAACGAGTCGGTCGGCGAATTCGCACGCGCTCGCATCGTACTCGTTCGCCCGGACGCACGTACGAGTTGGTCGGGAAAAAGGGCTCCGAATCGGATCCGGTTCAGCCGAATCCGATTCGGTGCCCTACCGGCCGAGATCGGAATCGACCCCAATGTCTTTAATAATGATAAGTGATATTGCCAGTATACTCTACCTCCAGACTCTTTATATCATTTTATTTATTGCAGATACAGACAATGGTGGATCATTTTTCTTTTAAAGGACAAATGGTTATAATATAGTACATTTCACCTATTTAATCTTTCTGATTTGAGCATGCAGAGTGACAAGTGTTTTTGGTCCTGACGAAAGCTTAGGTCACCCATGGTAGGGATATACAAGGCTGAAATAAGTTGACCAAAGGTTTAATGAGGGAAGAATTGTTACACTAAATCTTTTTAATCCTATCCCCTGGAGACACCATTAAAGATAGGTTTAGTTCCACCGGATCACTGACAGAATATCGAGGAGCAGAATATCGAGATGCCAGAATATCGATGAAAAAATATAGAATGACAGAATATCGACTTCCTATCTACAAACAGGTAAGTACAAAAATATCGAATCCTAAATATCGTTGTCAATAATATAGTTTGCTAAAATATCGATTTTTTTAAATGTCTTAAAAGTAATATAAAATTAATTAAATAATCAATATAATTAAGTAAAACATACTTAAAAATAATTAAAAAACGTTAAAATTAATAAATAATAAATAATGTAAAAAAACATTCATTTTTTTAAATTATATATAATAACTTAATAATATAAAAAATAATTAATATGTTTAATTATAA
Source organism: Calotriton arnoldi (assembly GCA_963921515.1). NCBI lineage: Eukaryota > Metazoa > Chordata > Amphibia > Caudata > Salamandridae > Calotriton > Calotriton arnoldi. The sequence goes on from CAWUFW010000020.1 coordinate 2,410,112, forward strand.
AATGTTAAAAACATAATTTAAAATATAATTACATATATATAAATAAACCTATATTATAAATATAAAAATAAATTATATATAATAAGTTAAAACATTAAAATAAATATTTTTTTAACAAAATAATATTTTACACTACATTAAATATAACATTACTGGAAACGTTGCATAGCGTAGGGGATAAAATAACTATTTCCACTCCAACAAGTGATACAGTAGGGAAAGTGTTGAATAGCGGGAGGGTAAAAATTACTATTAACACTCCAGTGAGTGCAATAGTAGGGAAAGTGTTGGATAGCGGGTGGGAATAATGTACTATTCCCACTCCACCAAGTGTAACAGTAGGGAAAGTGTTGGATAGCGGGTGGATAAAAATTACTATTCCCACTCCAGTGAGTGCAAAAGTAGGGAAAGTGTTGGATAGCGGGTGGGTAAAAATTACTATTCCCACTCCACCGAGTGCAACAGTAGGGAAAGTGTTGGATAGGTGGAGGGTAAAAATTACTATTACCACTCCAGTGAGTGCAACAGTAGGGAAAGTGTTGGATAGAGGGAGGGTAAAAATTACTATTCCCACTCCAGTGAGTGCAACAGTAGGGAAAGTGTTGGATAGCGGGTGGGTAAAAATTACTATTCCCACTCCAGTGAGTGCAACAGTAGGGAAAGTGTTGGATAGCGGGTGGGTAAAAATTACTATTCCCACTCCAGCGAATGCAACAGTAGGGAAAGTGTTGGATAGCGGGTGGGAATAATTTAATATTCCCACTCCACCAAGTGTAACAGTAGGGAAAGTGTTGGATAGCGTAGGGGAATAATTTAGTATACCCACTCCTGTAATATAATTAACATTAATTAACAAGTAATTAATTTTTCAAAATTAATTTACGTCCCACCTTCCCCTATAAACGTCACCTACAATATTGTAAAATATTAATAAATTAACATAATTAATTAAAAATTAATTAATTAACTAATTACAATTAACAATAAAATTAATAACCATCAAATCTAAATAATTAATTCACAAAATTAACACTATAAAATAACTTTTAATAAATATAATATAAAAAATAATAAAAATTACATTAAAACTAAAGTACTTCCTACCCTACTTCCCTATCAACCCTCACCCCACTCCTAAAAAAAGTACACAAATAACATATTTACAAATTAATTATTAATTAATATCTAATTAATTACTAATTAATTTAAAAAAATAACACAATTAACATAATTACCAATTATTAATTGTGATTAATCAATTTATAATTAATTAATAATAAATTAATTAACTTAATTAATATAAATTATTGAATACTAAATTGTTAATTAATAAAATAATTAATTAATTTCAATTAAATTACTTCCCACCCTATTCCCCTATAAACCCACAACCCGCTACAGAATTAAATTGCGCAAAAAATATTTAACATATAATTAATTATTTCTAAATAATTCTAAAAAAATATATTATAATTAAATTACTTCCCACCCTATTCCCCTATAAACCCACAACCCGCTATGGAATTAAATTACGCAAAAATTAATTTAATTAAAATTCATTACTTTTAAAAAATTCAAACATACATTACAAAAATAATACATACTTTTAACACATATACTAACACTTAAAACACTATTAAAAAAATCGATATTTTTAACTATATTATGACTTTCGATATTACTTCGATATTATGAAAAACGATATTTCTTACCTGTATTTCGATATTCTGCACCACTATATTTTTGTAAGTCGATATTATGTCTATTCTATATTTTAAACTCGATATTTTGCCATATCGATATTTAAAATTCGATATTGTGACTGGTTACCGTTCCACCAGGAGGTAATTTTAGTATTTTCATCTTTTGATTTGTTGCACCCTGCCCTTTACCCACACCTTTGCACATATAGGTTGGATATTGTTAAGAGTTCCTCCTTTTGGGGCTTTGTAGTCCACACCATAATAACAGCTTTATGGTGTAAGGAGGATCCCTATAATGAAGCATGCCACCTCAGGGTGGGTGAGGGTTCATGTCCTAATAAAAAAAAAAAAAATTGGAGTCTGTGAGAGAGACCAATGTGACAAGTTAGTACCATTTGACAACTTGAGTGTAACAGACCACGAGTACTCTTGTATGGGTTCTATAGTTGAAGATGCGAGATGGATTATAGGCACCTATTGTTCTGGTTTTGTCTATGGACGATTGGGGATCTTGCTCCCTATCGAGTGGTTAGGGACCTTATGACACAGCCCAGGACAAGTAAAATTCCCTGGTTCTATTCCCTTAGGGAATTACTGAGGAACTTGGGGTTGGAGGAATATTGGACAAATCCGGAGGAGTTGAGCTCGATTTCGAAAAGCAGGGTAAAGGCCATTTATTGGGAATTCATCCTGGTGAAGGATGGGTTAAATCCTATGGGCTCGCTCAGTTGAGAGTTCATAGATTTTAAAACCTTTCCCGTTTTTTGAGGATACCATCGATGAAATTGTTCCCCCACTTCAAAGGAAATTGTTCCTCCAATTTAGATATAAGACCCTCCCCACTAAACTGTTTTGTAGCAAGTGGCGTAAAAATGCACTTTCTGATGTTTTATGTCCAGCTTGCAAAGGAAGCCCTGAATCCTTAGTCCATTTGCTATTCTTTTGTCCGTACTATAAGAATCTGAGGGCCAAGTGGATTATCCCTCTGTGCAGGCTCACGGGACCTGGACATTATTTAGAGGTACTTAGAATTCTTAGCACAGACACCTGTAGAGTAGTGGTTTTTGGCTTAGCTAGATTTCTGTTGGCCTTATGGATTAGACGATCAAAGTGTTTAGTGTAACATATACAGATTCTAGTTTTTAATAATATATATTTTATATTAATGCTATGTATTTTTATATGGCATTTTTAAGTGTCCTTTTTTATAGACTGTCATATTGTCTGGTACTTTATAATCACCCTGGCATCTGTAACGTATGTATTTGGCTGTGATACACTTTTTAAGATCTTTGTGAATGCTAATAAAATTATGATGATGAAGATGCAAGTTGGTACTCGTAGGCCTTTAAATACTCCCTGGCCTCCTTCTGTGCTGGTTGCAATGTAATGACACCCGATGTAAAAACTATTGACGTAACAACTTGACATTCGCGTCCACAACCTCGATACATTCCAAGAACTAACATTATCTGAGACTCAGTGGCCCGTCAGCTTTATCAATGCACAGCACTTTCCATTGGTCAAACGTCCGTCCCTTGAATTGTCACCAAATGAGCCACCAACGCCAGCCGCACCAGAGGAGGGGGGACTGCAAGCCCCAGAGTGCTGAGCGCCAGGAGGCGCCGTCAGCAGTTTCCCGCGCCCGGAGGTGCATTTAGTCAGCTCGCGGCTCCCGCAGCGCGGGAGCTGCCAACACCAGCCGCACCAGAGGAGGGGGAACTGCAAGCCCCAGAGTGCTGAGCGCCAGGAGAAGCCGTCAGCAGTTTCCCGCGCCCAGAGACGCATTTAGTCAGCTCGCGGCTCCCGCAGCGCGGGACGCGCCCAGGCGAAGCCCGATCCAAGGTCGGGCCCGTCTGCGCCTGTCCGAGACCGGAAGAGGCTGGGCTGGGCCAGGTCTCTTGCTCATTCTTCTTGGATCCTTGCCATCAGAACCCTGTTTCCTTAGTACACGGCTCGCTGGACCAAAGCCTCCCAGAGCGGGAACAAGGTACATGCATGACTTTAATTCTATGGTGTTTGTCGACCATGTCCCTTTTTAATGTTATATTTAGCCCCTAGGACCCAAGACCAAATCAAAGAAGTCCCTCCTGTTTTCCCTATTTTTGAAGTTGTGTGTGCAAATCTCGCTTCGCGGGTTTACTGCGGGTCTATTTAAGACAAAGCGACTTTTGTCGAACCAGTGATGGGCAAAAGGAAATTAGCTGCTGGGGTCGCTGCAGGGACAAACGTCGTAGGGGCAGGGACAAACGTCGTAGGGCCAGTTGGGACGATAGACTCCTTTTTAACCAGAGCGGCTAACGTTATAACGAAGGAGATATCTCTGACTGAAAAAAGGCCATGCATGGAGACTGAGAAACTAGCACTGGGCGCGATTGGTCATGGTTTAAATCAGGAGGAAATCGGGGTCTCCTCAAGTGAAATGTGTCTTACTATACCTCCACCCACATTGATGGAAGGCCCAACGGGTGATATGGACCCAACTATTTGTACTGCCACAGCTACCTTAACAGCAGGGGATGATCTAGATAGCCCCCCAACCAAGAGAAAACGAGCCGGTGGAAGCAAAGCCCTCAGAAAGTCACCACGGACAAAAGCAACCCTGCCACCAGCCGAATTCAATCCGGATTTACTACTGGACAGCCTCATTGAAAGGCTAGAGACTATGACCAAAGCCTTGTTAGCACCTGTAATTTCCAAGCTGGAAGGCATTGAGTTAAAATTTAACTCGCTAGCCTCCATACATAATAATTGTCCCTCAGGGCATGATATAGCAGTTGGAGGGAGCGGGGGCTCCTGTCAGGCATCTAGCGGCCCGGCCCATGTCCCCCAGGCTAATGGCTCCCAATTTCATCGGGCATCCAGTAGTCAGGTCTCAGTGGGTGTGTCTCATCTTAGTAATTCTGATACCAATCACGACTTAGGAGGGGGGGCCACTGTATCTCAGATGGCACATCGGGAAGAACACGTTCCCCAGGCGGCCGCTAGGGATGGGCAGAATACTGTCAATGGGGGTTCACTCCCTACACACACCCCACCCCACCATAAAACGGCCTTGATTGGTAATAAATGCACAATTGATCTCCCTCCCCAATCAGCGCCTCTAGTAGCTGTGCAACTGGGGATTCCACCGCTCACACTGGGTATCAAGGAAACCTCGCTGAATCTAATCCATAAGACCACTCATTGGTGCAACAATAATGTGATCAACGGCCCTAATATCTCTTCTGATATCATCATGGCCAGAAGAGTGGGCTGGATTGGCCATGGGACTAGGAAAAACGTGGAGGGGGACTGTATAATTATTAATTTTAATCATCCCGCGCAAGCTAAAGCTTTAGTAGGTTGCCAATATAAAAATGGCACCAAAACCAAAATTAGAACAGCCTCCCTACAGACTTTTTATCCTTTCAAACAACCTCCAGTGAACCATGATTGGCAGTTGCCATTTAAGCCGGTCAAATCCCCCTACCCCCCCAAAGTCAGTAATGTTAATACTATATTGTCTTTAACAAATCGATACCTACCGCTAGCTAACCCCCAGGGCCTTGATGAAATTGACTGACTAGTGACGACAGCAGGGATAACACAGGCTAAGAAGGCGCCAACCAAGGCCCCGAGTGAGCCAACTGTATCTGCCCTCATTGGAGAGGAGTTGGCCTAACGGCAGGGCGTCCGACCTCGAACCTGGGGAACTGGGTTTGAGTCTCGGCAATGACGCTGAACATCCTGTGATTCTGGGCAAATCACTATGGGCCCGATTCTGATGCGGGTTGGAAAAGCTTCCCGACCGAGGGCCTGATTCTGATGCGGTTAGGAAGGCCTCCTAACGGCATTTGCTCCTTCCAAATCGGATCGGGAACGTGTCTTCCCGACCGAGGGACCAATTCTGATGCGGTTAGGAACAAATGTTCCTATTGAAGTCAATGGGAGTTCAACCAAATCGTATCTGGAAGCATCCGGATGCATCCTACTCCGCCGGTCGGACTTTCCCGATCCGAGTGGGTCGGAAACCATTTCCCAACCGATTCGGTCGGGAAGCTTTTCCAACCCGCATCAGAATCGACCCCTTAATCTCCCCGTGCCTAACAAAAATGAATGTGTGTCCTAATGTAACGTAACTGGTGCTATGTAAAGCGCTCTGATACCCGATGCGGGTCAAGTTCGCGCTATATAAAACTCTGCAAAAAAAAATACCCCAACTTTCGCTGGTTAATTCACTAAATTCCTCCCTTACCCCAACTATCATTGACGATGTTATGACAAAGGTATTGTCCTGGAACATAGCTGGCCTTAGGTCAAAGAAGGGCGATATCTTTTGGGAACACTTCCTTGCTACACACCATATTATTGCCCTTCAAGAAACGTGGGAGCCAAATGATTGTTTTTATCTGGATGGCTTTACTTATTTCTGCAAATTTGCAATCCCGTCAAACATGGGTAGAGCCAGGGGGGGCCTTCTTTTAATGTTTAGCCTTAAATTTTCCCATCAAGCCAAGCTGATTGACTCTTCTTCACCCCACGTGTTAGCTGTGGAATTGTCAGGAAAGAATCTCCCCACCCTGCTAGTGGTAAATTTTTATAACTCTTTCCCTAGAACCCATGAGACTGAACATCTCCTGGCCCTAGAGGATCTTCTGGAGCGTTATGGGGAAGGAAGACAAGCCTATTACGACACGTTAATCCTAGGGGATTTTAATACCCGCAAATGTTCCCTCAATTGCTTCTCAATGCCGGAGGAGGAAGATGGCTCGCAGGAGCAAAACCATTTTGAACACACATCGTCAGGCACCTTTTTAGAAGGCTTTCTATCAGCCCATAACCTGAATTGTTTACAGCAATCAGTTACGACAGCTTCGGTTCCCACCTATGCAGGCCATGGTAGCCCAAGTATAATTGACCACATTTTGCTATCCGCTTTATTAACACCGGCCGTAAAGAATTTAAGTGTCACCTGGAACTGCCTTAGTGACCACAACCCTTTAATATTGGTTCTCCTCCTTCCGGCTGCTCTTAAAAAGGGGGGTCGCAAGCCTAGTTACTAATACAAACATCAGCACTAAAGACCAAGCACACAGACTAAGGTGGGAAAGGATTACCCCAGAGAGTTTCCTAGATAACTTGTATACTACCTGCGCTTCGGAGTTTCAAGTTTATATGGACCAGGCACCTCATGATAGAGCCATTCTAGATGCCTTTGATACAATCATTAAGCAGGTTGCCTCCAACTTATCCATCACAACCAGAGTGAAGTGTCCAAAACTTAAAAGGTGGTTTGACGACACATGTTCGGCTGCCCATAAGGAGCTAATGCAGGCCCTCAAGCAAAAAACGAGGGACGCAACATCAATCAAGAGCAGCAGCAAGGCCTATAAACTCGCAGTTCATGAGAGGAAAAAACAGTTAAGGGAGCAGGCCTGGGAGGAGCTTAGCCAAGCCAGTGTGCTGACTAATAGCTCTAAATTTTGGTCTGTGGTCAATAGTCCTCTCTTTTCTGACATGCCAAACTCCAGCAGAGATTGTATAGTCCCTGCAGAGAAATGGGTCCAGCACTTTGGTAACATCTACAGTGACGCCAACTTAGCCAAAGCCGTGGGACAAACAGTTCCCGGATTAGCAAGTTCCTCCCTCCATTTTAATACAGATGAGGTGTACAAAGCCATCATTTTAACTTTAGGTGGAAAGGCTCCTGGCCCGGATGGGGTACCAGCTGACCTTTACAAGGCAGATCCTAAAGTCTGGGCCAAGCTGTAACACATGTTTTTAATGCAGCATGTGCCTGTGGTTTTCCCTCGTCGTGGGCAAAGGCGGTCATCATCCCCATTTTCAAAAAGGGCGCCCAGGAAGACCCGGCATGCTACAGACCGATTTCGCTCCTAGACTCCGCGGCAAAAATAATGGGGAAAGTAGTCTTGGATCACCTAACAGCCTGGCTTGATCATGCGAACATCATTTCCGATCTCCAATATGGATTCAGGCAGGGGAAAGGGACACTGGATCATTGCCCCAATCTCCATCTGGTGATCGGGAAGTACACTGTTGCTAAAGGAGGGGGGGTCCTTACACCTGGCCTTCATGGACCTAACCTCATCTTTTGACCTTGTCAACAGGTCCAAGCTGTGGTTGATCCTGCGTGACATGGGGCTAGATGCTGAACTGATCTCTTTCCTGCACACTGCCCATGTAAACACAGCGGCTGCGGTATGCTATAATGAAGACAGGAGCCTGACAGACTCCTGGGCTGTAGGAAGGGGGGTTCGGCAGGGGGTGCATTTTGGCTCCCCTGCTGTTTACGCTATATATCAACAAACTGGGGGATTCTTTAATATCTTGCTGCAAAGATATACCCAGGGCTGGCGCCAAGATGATCCCCGCACTTCTGTACGCTGATGATGTGGTTTTGTCCAGAACTGCAAGGGGTTTGCAACAACTTTTAAATTGTTTTATAGATTTTATGGATTCCTTAGATTTAATTACTAATCTTAACAAGTCACATGCCATGACCATTGGTTCACGAAAGGCGGCCAAGGCCAAATTTTATTGTAATGAGGTCGAGCTAACTAAAGTGTCCACGTTCCCATACCTAGGGGTACTCTTTGATGACCAAGGCACTTGGTGCGCGCAACGCACACTAAAAAAGAATGTTTTACCAGAGCCGCGGGGGCCACCCTGGACTTTGCAAAGAGATTAGGGTCAAAGCCCCTTCCAGCACTTTTGAAGGTTTATAATGCGAAATGTATCCCCATGGCCACCTATGGTAGCGACATCTGGGGCTACAAGGATGCGAAGGGAATCCAAAGGGCCGAGAATAATTTTATGCGTAAACTCCTTGCGGTCCCTGTTGCTACCCCGATTTTTAATCTACATGAGGAACTGTGGGCGGGCTACATCTCGGACCAGATCGCGGTTGCCCCGCTGCTACGCTGGTTGAGAATCTGGGCTCAACTGACCCCAAATTTAAATCAACTCATAATTTCGGATTGTATTGCACTGGAGGGGGCTCTACGTATTCCCTGGATGAAATACATAAAGGAACAGACAAAATGTTTCGGCTGTCCCGAATTGTTCCTGACCCCCATGCCCCTGGGCAAGACCACCATTAGAGCTTTTAAGCAGCAGTTCATAGACAGGCGGCAAGGCCTTAGGGAGGACACTGAATTAGCCAAACCCTCAGTGAGAAGGTTTGTCACACTGAGCTTGGGTCATCAGATGCAACCATACTTATCTTATGTAAACAAAGCATACCATCGCTTTGTTCTGACGAGATTTCGATTGAATATGGTTCCCTGGTTACTGGCATTCCCCAAAGGTTATTCGAAACCTGATTAATTAAAACCTTGCCCTTGTGACAATTTCTCGGAACAGGACACCCTCCATATAATGTTCTTCTGCGCCTATTACGATCCTCTGCGCAGGAAGTACATTCTCCCACTACTCAGAGATTGTCAATTCGTTCAAGTGAGGCCGGCCTTGCTCCATGTTCAAATGCTAGCCTCACCCAGAGTCTGCTTCGGGGTGGGAAGTTTTTTAACTGGGGCCATTAGACACAGGTCCAAGTTACCGTTGCAGTAGCCATTCTGGGCTCTGAGTCAGTGTAAATATGTTCTCCTGAGCTATGCAATGTAATCTTAATAAGATATTATTTATGATCTTGGCGCACCGTTTTAGCACTGCTGCACTTTATATGATTTAACTTTTGTGGGTTTTTAACGCGACCATTGGATAGAGGGCACCCTTGATCGGGTCCTTCCGAAAAAGCTGGTTCAGCTGAAAGGAGGGCCCAATAAGACGGCCTGGTATTCCCCTAAACTTCGGGAGTTAAAACAGAAGTGTAAAAAATCTGAAAGAGTATGGAGGAGAGATTTTTCCCCGAGCAAGAAACTGGACTATAGGGAGGCAGTTAGAACCTATAAAGCAGAATTTAAAAGGGCTCAGGCCTCGTATTATGAGGAGAGGATTTCCCTGGCCTCTAACTCTCCACGGGAAACCTTTCGCATCGCGAAAACACTTCTTAATGTCCCCCCCCCTCTAGATATCCCGGATGTGTCAGGCCATCGATGCAATGAACATGCAGATCATTTTTATTATAAAATTCAATCCATATATTCCTCCTTCCCCTCGGTTGATAATCACCTCAACTACAATCAGGAGGATATTGGTCTGCCAGATCGGGGACACTCTCTAGAGGTCTTCTCCCCTATTAATCAGGAATCCCTCCAGGCTATTTTAACACTGGTCAAGAGTGGATCGCCATGTGATCCGGCTCCCCCATATATTCTGAAGCAGGTAATCAATATAGTTGCGCCAACTATTATTGACCTGATTAATGCCTCGCTCTCCAGGGGTATAGTCCCCCACCAGTGGAAAAGGGCTATGGTAAAATCCCTCCTGAAGAAATCTAATCTGGACCCGGACTGCTTGAGCAACTACCGCCCTATCTTGCTTCTCCCAGGGATTAGCAAGATTGCAGAGAAATATGTTAACTCCATCCTCTCTAACTACCTGGAATCTCATAAACTCCTCCACCCCTCTCAAACAGGCTTCCGACCGCGCCAAGGTACTGAAGCTGCGCTATTATCAGTAGCCGAGGAATCCAGAAAGATCCTTGACGCAGGAGGATCCTCTGCTGTGATCCTCCTAGACTTGAGTGCAGCTTTCGACACGGTTAACCATCAAATCCTGGTTCACCGCCTCAGAGGTCTGGGGGTAACCGGTACAGCCCTGCTGTGGCTGCAGTCCTTTTTGGAGGAAAGATCCTTCCAGGTTTTTCAGGGTGGGGCCGTCTCAAAAATTCTGCCTCTTCATTGCGGAGTTCCTCAGGGATCATCCTTGAGCCCCACTCTTTTTAATGCCTATATGGCCCCGCTGGCGGATATTGTACTTCCTTTTGGGGGTCACATAGTTACCTATGCTGATGACACTCAGCTGGTTGTGGCTCTGAATCATTCCGACCAGGGGTCCAAGGGCCTTTGCCCTTGCCTCGAGGAAGTCGCCAAGTGGATGAACCTGTCCCATCTGAAACTGAATGGTGACAAGACTGAGCTCACTGTTCTTGGAGATCATATAAATTTTAAAGCTAGTACTATGTGGCCAGTCTGCATGGGCCCACCCCCTGCCCCAAAGACTGAAATAAAGAGTCTGGGAGTCTGGTTGGATCAGGACTTCAGTTTTAAAGTTCAGGCTAGGAAGGTTGCAGCCTCGTGCTACGGCATCCTTAGGATGCTCCGTAAAGTGCTCCCTCTTCTTCCCTTCCGGGCCAGAAAACTGATGGTTCAGGCACTTGTCTTGTCGCGGATGGACTATGGAAACGCCCTATTTTTAGGTGCGCCAAGTTCAGTAACCGTAAAACTCCAGATTGTGCAGAATTGTGCTGCAAGAATGCTCATGGGGATCCCGTCCCGTCAGTCGGCAAGGCCCACTTTGCGGTCCCTACATTGGCTTCCTGTTCAGGAGAGAATCCGCTTCAAGGCCCTGTGTATTGCTCACAGGTCGCTTGGAGGGAATGGTCCTCCAATCAATCTTTCCTTGATCCAGCCCTATCGAGCCAATAGGCATCTGCGTTCAGATGATCTTTCCTTAGCAGTTGTTCCCAACTGGATCAAAAAGGCCAGAAGTGGCGGACGGCTATTTTCTTACAATGCCGCCAGGCTCTGGAACTCACTCCCTCTGCCCCTGCGGAAGGAACCTAATCATCTGGCCTTCCGCAAACTCCTAAAGACGTGGCTTTTCCCCTAGGTGTCCCTTTCACCTCTATGAATCGTTCAGCGCTGGGATGCCTTCGGGTAGCTACGCGCTTTAGAAGTGCTATTTCATTCATTCATACATTCATAGTAATGCTGGATAATTTTTAACATATAATGTATTTTGATAAAATGTGTATTTTTATAAAAAAAACTGTTTTGCTTTTATGGCTCTTGGCTGCCGAATAAAGTATTTTTGACTTGACTTGTGTGGCCCCTGTTGCTTTTCGTCTAATGGAATAAAAGCATCAGATATTGCTGAACATGGGTGACTGACTCATGAAGGCACTAACAACACAAGGAACTGCCTAGCGCTTTTTTGGCTTCAGCATCCAACCCTGAACAAAAATAAATTAAACCTACATACATCCAAGAAATTCCTCTACCTAGGAACAACTCTGGACATGTCTCAGGACAGGGTGTTACAGTCAAAGGAATGAATTGCAAAACTGATGTCAATAGCCAAAGACTTTTCTAAATACATCTGTGAATCAGTGAAAGCCTACAAATAACTTTTGTGCTAATAGGAACAGACAACTCGATCTTGATGTATAATATCCTCAAGCAAGTGGGTAAGATGTATCCCATCTGTCAGATGCGGTGAAAGAACTGTGGTATTGGGCAATAGGCAGCAAGGTGTACCTCTCCACACAAAACATCTAGGAATCCAAAACAACTGAGGGATCCCCAAGTAGCTCCCTTCTGGACCGCCACAAATGGAAGCTGCACCAAGATCAGCCCTAATTGATCTTTAAGAGCTGATTTAACTTCTCTGGACCTTTTTGCCACCCAGTTCAAAAACACACGTTGGCTCGTCACCAGATTACATTGGCAACCGGGCCAGGGGAGCAGCATTATCGATAACCTACAGCAACATCTGTGCTTACACTTTTTCTCAGTTTCCCCTGGTTTCCAGGGTCATCAGAAAAGCCTAAATGGGAACATTGTACTCAGATTCGTATAGCACCCGCATGACCGAGACAATATTGGTCCGCACACCACTTCCAGTGGTCTAGCTCTACTGCTCACTCTCAAGATCTTTCCACCTTTTCTATGGAAACAGGGGATCAAAGTTTTGCGCCATGTCCTGAAGTCCCTAAATTTTACAGCCTGGGTCTTGTCAGAGTTTGGCAACATGAACATTCCTCCCGGGCACAGAGAAATGACTAGAGCAAACTTGTGCTTCCTCTGCAGCCAAGATGTATGGAGCACAGGACAATTTTTTATTTAATGTGCAAGCAGGGCCTGCACTCGCTACCTCTGCAAACCCACCTGCTTCTGTCATACCATTTACACCTGGCCAACTAAGTTATCAAATATAAGTGAGTTAGAATCCACTAGGCAAGCAATTCTAAGACACAAAAAATCTTCTCAGTGACATTCTCTTTTCTCACAAAGGACCATAAAAGAGTTCATGAAGGGTCTCTTTAAGGCATTCTGCCTGGTACCGCTACCTTGAGAGGTGACCATGATGGTACATCAACTCCTGTAAGCTCCTGTTGAACCTATTTATGGGTTGAAGATGAAGAACCTCTCCTGGAAAACTGCAATCCTCATAGCCCCGGGGTCTCAAGCATTTCTACGTAATCTGTTTCACTGAAGATGAACTTACGTCCTAGTTTCCTATATATTACTGTAATTACTGCTGTTCACTCTGATTCAACCATCAGATCAAATGCTGAAAAGAAATGTTACTTACAGTACAGTTCTCCAGGATTGTTATCTACTACAGATTCACATATGACCATTCTGCTTTCCTGGTCAAAAGCTAACTATCAAATTCTTAAATCTGAGCTCCTTGTCAGAATTGTAAACAGTATGCTCTGAACTTCTTACCAAAAGGACTGAGGAGCTGGAGTGTGGAGGGGCTCAAGATTCTATACCTCTTGTTAAGTCGGCAGAAGAACTGGGTATGTCTCACACTGCTCTTTGGAAACATTTAAGTGTTTCTTAAACTTCTTAATAAGCAGCTCAATCTAACACAACTATCTGCACAATTACAAATCCATTAGCTCATTATGTTTGACAGGGAAGGTTTCTAATAGGCCATTAAACTTTCATAAAGAAAGAGAACAATAGGAGCAGAATCATCAAAAGGGGAACACTGGGTGCCTTAAATATCTCAGTCTGATTCAGGGATTCTTGGTGGATCATTACCTTGGGTTGCACTAAGGAGAGAGCAAATATTTCTAAGAGGAACACTAGGAAAAAGGACTGGAGACCACTCTCAATATGGCTTTCTGTCATCTGGAGGGTCAGTACCATAAATGTTGAGATACTCTGTTCTTCTTGCCCCTTCCCCTTTCTGTGAAGGTCAGAAAGCAGGGAAGTCATTTTGAGGATACCAAAAACCATTCATTCACAACAGGTCTCACTTACATTCCTTTGCTTAAGACGTTCCTTTGCTTAAAACTGTCCAATATCTCATCTGGCCATGTGTATCTGATTTACATTTGTAGTGCACTATTTGACAAGGACCATGCTGTAATAGCAGCATGGAAAAATGAAGGCTGATTTAAAAAGCAACACTGGTACTTAGGGCAACAGCTGCTGTGAGTTGTACATAAGGAAAGCTGGAGTCTCACAGGCCATCTTGATGCTGAAGAAATTAAAATGATGCATAAAATAGATAGTGCCGGCTGTGAAACAGTTTTTCATAACTTCAGAAGCATTTTTCTGTCTGCTATGTTTTAGTTTAAGGTTCCAGGAGCTGAAACTAGAAGACAGTGATATTTTGTGTTCAGAGCATGATACTTGATCAAGTAGCAAGTATGAAAGATGATCATTAATTCGCACCAGAAACTTTGATGTTTACTCACATCCTTACTCGTAGCTTCTTCCAGACATTGCTGTGCAAATGCTCTGAGCCAATGGTTGTATACTATTGTTACTATTAATAAGCACTTGTGTAGCTCACTATTACCTAAGCAAATCCAAGTGCATGTGCATATTACACTGACTCGCAGCTGTTTAGAGGTGGACAATGGAATGTGTTACCGTGCCAATACGGGTTGATAGCAGACGTTTTTTGGGAAATGATGTAAACCGGTCAGCTGAACTTATCACAATTTGCAAACATGCTGTGAATAATTTCCACCATTTCTGAGGGTGCAGTATCAATGACAAACGCACGTCTGCAGTATTAATCTTTCTACCTCCCTGTACTCTAAAAATGTCCTTGTACCATTTGCCCTTTTAGGTTTTCAGGGCTCCACTGTGTCCTGAGCAACCCAACCTCTAAGTGCAGCGCAGCTTAGTCCTGCGCAGCACAACCTCTAAGTGCTCCAAGATGGGGAATCTTAATCCCAACATCCAGTACTCGTTCCAGGAAATATCTTTGATTTGTATAGACCATGTCCCCTTTCGTTTACCATTAAGTAAAAGCACTAAATCCTCAATTAGAAATCTGAGATAAAAGAGCACAACTTCATATGTATCTGTTTAAGCTATTGTTCTGAATTCATTTAGTCTAACACTGTGCTGAAAGTTCATTATGGATTACATACTGTTTGCATTTGAATTGGGGCAGGAACAATTGTTGCACATTTTCATTCAAGAATTAAGTTTTACATTTCAGTGGAACGCAGCAAGACGCCGCATAGAAAGGAACAAAAGTTACTTACTTTCGGAATCACTCATTCTGGTGGCTACACTATCTAACCGCAGATTCCTCATTTTCGGAAAATTCCTAGGTGCCAGACTGGATCTAGAGACTTTTTCAGCAATACTCCCTTCGTGCCGGTAGGTGGCTCCATATGGCTCCACTGTAGCTCATACAACCCCCGTAGTGACGGAGCAGAGCTGCACATAAGCACCACCCTTGAACATCGATTTCAGTGACAGTGTGCCAAAATTAACTTGGAACCTTATGATGTTTAAAAGTCTACTTCACAAAACAGGGAGGGGGAAGGGTAGTGAGAAATCCGTGGTTAGAGTATCCACCAGAAAGTGAATTACCTTGTTCTTCTGACAGATACTACTAACCACAGATTCCTCACCTTTAGAACAGATACCACACAAAATCTCCCAAAGGTAGAGGGTCTGAGGAGTAGTACTTCATGACTGTGTGCCGGACGCCCACATTGCAGCCTGACAGATGTCCACAACCAGCACCTCATTTGATAATACTGCAGTAGCAGCCTTGGCCCTGGTGGAATGAGACTGCAGGTCTTTTGGGGGATATTTCTTATCCGGCACGTAGCAGATTTTAATACAGGTGGACTATCCACCTCAACAGAGTCCTCTTTCGGTCCGAGCTGATCATCTGTATTATGAGGTCTCTTATGTTCAATGCCTAAATGTGAAGGTCTCTTAGGACCAAGACAATGTAGGCTCTTCTACTCTTTTAGGGGGTGTGGCTGAGCAAAACATGTTGGCAGGGTAATTGATTGGCTAACATGCAAGGATGATATCACCTTTTACAGGAAGGCTGTCTGAGTCCTTAGCACCAATTTGTCTTGGAAGAAAGTGGTGCAGGGAAGGAGCACAGACAGAGCACACAGACATGATGGCGATACCCCACCCCGCCCTGACTGTTGTAGTACAACATGGCAGTTGTGTTGTCTGTTAGCCTTCCCTTGATTGTTGGTAGGAAGGCTTGGAAGGCCAGGCCGATCACCGGAATCTTCTGCTGCCCAAGGTGGCCACCCCATGCCTATTAACAACAAATAGGTTAAAACTATGACAGCCGGGTGTGGGGAAGGGAGAGCAGACTGCCAGTTGTCAGGTTGGTGTTCGTCTGCCACCACATAAGGTACTGAGCCATCTCTTGTGAGGTCTGGAAAGAGTCAGAGAGGCAACCTCAGTGGTGGGCTCATTGAAACCTTAGGTGCAATGCAGAGTCTGCATGGGCCATACGCCGTATAGGGTGAGGAGCATGCACAAGCCATAAGCCTAAGAACCATCCTTACTAACACCCAAGACTGAACCCGAAATGTCAGGATCGTATCCTGAATATCTCTGAGACAATGGAAAAGCCTTGAACACTATCGGGTTCAGGATAGCCCTTATAAAAGGAATCCTTTGTATACTGCTCAGGTGGGACTTTGGCTCATTAATGGAAAACCCAAAGGAGGGCAAGAACCCAGCTATTTGTTCGAAGGTGGTCTGTGACTGACTGCGATGAGCGTGCTTAGAGCAGCCATCATTGAAATATGGGAGCACCTGTATCCTCAATCTCCAAAGATGTGTTGTGACCACAGTCATCGTTTCCGTCAACACCTGTGGGGCCAAGGTAAGGCCCAAGGGAAGCATGTCAAATTAAAAGTGTTCTGATGTGACTGTGAAGCAAAAATCACTCTATATGAATAAGAAATGTGCTGAAATTAAAGACATGGCACAGCCCTTATAAACAATTTCTAAAACCCATTGGTCTGACGTGATGGATTTCCAAATATTGCATCCTGAGCCCTACCAGCTAGTTGTGGGCCTGGGAGAGCAAATCAAAGTGGATTAGCAACCGCGGCAGCAGCGGAGGAAGATTTGGGAGGACTGCTGTCCTTGCTCGTGAGAACGACTTCGGCTGCCACCATGCCCTTTGCTCCGAATGAGAGAAATTTGCTGTTGCACTGACTGGGAAGGATGACTCTCCTGGTAAGCTAGGCCTATGAAATAGCTCTCAAACTTTCCATATTGCTGCTGGAATTGTGTAGTTGGGGACAATAGCCTTAAAGATCGATCTGTGGTGCGATTATCTTTGAATTGCTCAAGCACCAAGTCACCCCTTTTCTCCTAATAGCTTAGATCAATTGAAGGGCGTATCCATAAGGAATTGACTGGACATCCCCTAAAAACCCAGTTGATTGCATCCATGAGTGTCTGGTAAGCACTACACTGATGGCAATAGCACAGCCTATGCAATTGGAGGTGTCCAGGTCAGTATGGAGCCCTGCATTCTGCCCATCTTTGATCAACTCTGCCAGAGAAGCCCTGAGGTCCTTCTGGATGACAGGGTTTGAAGGAAAAGCATTTGGATTGACTTTACTTGCAGAAACCTGACCACAAGGCTTTCAAGTGTGCAGCATTTCATCAAAAAAGTCAGGGGCAGGTGTGTGCTGTCTGGCTACAGGTCAGCTAACCAGAGGGACTAAGAATGCCTGATACAAAGTGGCCATAAGAATGTCCATAATGGCTCATTAAATGTTAATAGTGGCTCAGATCACGTTAGACCTGGTTAAAGAATTTCAGTCGCTAAATTGGCTTTGGTTCCACAGTAGGCAATAGCAAATCTAGTACTGCCACTGCTCTTCACACTACTACAACAAAAGAGACGCTTTCTCACCAGGTCCACCAAGGTCTCTATTGAGATATCTAGCCCACTGGCATCTTATAATTCTAAGTAAAGCCCTTCACCCATGATATGATGGGGAAGCAGATTGGTGTTAGCCTCCTCATCAGTGTCCTGCGGGACATAGGTATACTGTCGACTGCATTTGAGGCAAAGTCGAAAATGGTCTCTAGCTACTGATAGAGCTAGCAATAATGGAGAGGCAAATGTTGAAGGTCTGGCTGTACGACCACTGGTTGAGCCATAGTTATTTGCACAGGCCAACCTTGGTTCGAGGTCAAGTAACCAGTATCGCAATAGGATCCGGTACCGGGTCCAGACAGGAAGGAAATTACGTGGACCCCGAGGCCCGAGTGAAAGTCTGGACTGGCTTCAGTATGGGTCCGGGACCAGGGTCTAAGGAAACATTCGGCAGCAGGGAAGGTCCACCCGCAGCAGATACTGGACTCTGAGTGTCACGCTTGCAAATTCTTGCCAGGTTTCGGGTTCCAGGAAGGGGTCAAGAGCTGCAAGACTTCCTTGCATTTATTGAGCATTTTCGACTTTCCCTTACTGAAATACTTTGAGTGGGAATTGGACTCTGAGTGGGACAAGCTGCATGACCAGGAACTACACCACGACTTGGAGTGGGAGCGAGAACGATGTTTAGAACGTGATCTCTTCTTATGCTTGGCAACACAGAGCTTGCCTTACGCACTGATCGCATTTGGTTGAATGAGGTCACATTTCTCATATGACTTCTGGGTGGGAACCCCAGCCCAAGTACCAAAGGCACTTCTATTCATGATAAATTGGAAGGTGCTTCACTGCACCAGACAAACTAAATGAAGGATGTTGTAATGTGGGTTGCAGGACTCTAATTTGAAGTCACTTTTTTCAAGCACGCTAGTCAGGTGCTCTTACTCAACTCCGACTTCCAGCTGATGAGAGTGGACTGGCTGTTCCCAATGTGAATCTCTATTATCTGAGGGCGCAGCTTCAATGGGCAGCCAGATGGAGAAACAACTGTTAGGGCACCCCAGGGGATAGAGCGCAAGATACTCCTACTCGTGACCTTCTTATGAAATCGCTTCTCAGCCAGTTGAACAAAGCCCGGTTCCAGGCTGAGGGAATCCTACTTAAGACTCTTTGTTATGCATGGAGCAAAGCCCTTCAGAAAACGAGTACACATCTACCGTATGCACTGGAACTTCCGCTAGTATCATTACTGGTGTTACCACATGAGAGTAACTGGAGAGGCCTGCATGACTGGGCAGAGAAGAGACTGCCTACCTTGGGTGGGCTTTATGAGGGTGGGGGCACAGTTAAATTCCAGGAGTTCACCAGAGAAGACAGGATTCAAGCATGACATTTTCTGATGCATTGGGCCATGCTAGATACAATACGCAGTTGGTAAAGGGGGGGGTGCAGAAACCCCCCATCACATTTATATTTAAAAGATATATGCACCTCGGATAGCAAGCACAGAGAAATTACCCTTCTATAGAGATCATTGTTTGCGCAGTCTAAGTGTGAGTCGGCTGGGTTGCATGATCAATGGTTAGAGGGTCCGGGGCTACCTCTTAACGAAGGAAACTGGGCCAATATTTTAAAACATAATACTAAAATATCTAGGAATTCCAGGTTTAAATTATTACAAGGTATACATCACCACTAAAAGGATCAATCGGAGGTATCTTAGTGCGCATAGGAAATGCTCAAAGTGTGATGTGGAGGGAGATGACCTTTACCATATGTGTGCAAGCTGACCCTCACTGAATGATTACTGGTACACAGTGGTGCAGTATAGTAATGAATCTACAGATGGGAATGTCCCTGGAACTCCAGTGGTCTGCTTACTTGGCCTTTCCTAGAGGATCAAGGCAAATGCTGTTATGACCAGATTAATGGATTTAGCACTTTTACTAGCCAAGCGTCCGGCATCCATGAGCTGGAAAATATCTGAAAGCCATGGATGAGGTAAAGAACTGAGAAAATGGGCAGAAGGAGCAGTACTGGGCAGGGAATTAAAGAGGGGTTTGAGTACACAAGAGACTTCAGAGGCTTGGGAGATATTACAATCTTGCCCATACCTTGACAGTGATAGAAGAATTCTCCCCCCCGCTGATAAAAAAAAAGTGTGGGGAGCGATGTAGATATGGCTGAAATATTAGATGTAGTTTTAGAATAGCTAAAGTGGGGATTCTCTTGGAAAAGAGGAAACACACTAGAGGTGCTATTCAGCCACTCCCTCACAACACTCTCACGTAGACTAACAGAAATCATACTGGTGACTAGCACCTGCATTATCTCTCCAGTGGTTCTGTTCTTTGGTTTTCCCAATAAGACACTGGCACATGGTTGTAATGTTAGTATTTCACTGTTGATGGAACAGCAGTCGATCTGGATTTCACTGAGTTTTCTCTTCTCTCTGTTTGTATTCTAAATTGATGTACCTGTTCTTGGTGCTACCGCATTGACATTTGGATGACTCTTAAAGGTGCTTTAAGTTGCAAAAATTAATTTAAAAATATGTTTATAAAAAGTCTGGCCATGCCCCTGCAGAACTGACTCCTTAGGTTTAAAGCACATTAATCAAAGAAGAATCTGTGATAAATAACATGACTCCAGTATGTGTGGGCTGATTGTTAACCAAATGTACAGTCCAGCTCTATCATCATGAATAATCATTATGTGACTTGCATAAGCAAGAGATAGAATTATCTTTAATTTTGGCTTACATAATGCCTTTGCCAAAGTAGAGAAACAGCACTACATACCTGTATTTGTTGAGAAGCGGGAAGAGGAGGCATGAAGTCATGACAGTTGCTTTAAAAGATGCTACGCTTAATAAAGACATAAGGTCCACCAACTGAGACCCATGACTTAACATCACGTGCTCGCCTTATGATGTTTGGGATGAACATGTTTTAAATCAGTTCAATCACACTGTTCTACGAGGTCAGCTCTCAATTTCAAGTTGCAAGTCTGAGCTGCACTTTCTGCATCCCTAGTAAGCCATCTATCATGCCTTGGATTATACACTTTACAGGTTGTAAAAAGAGAATCAACTGAAGGTGGGACGTCTTCAGGGTAAAAAAATACACAATTCAGTTAATGACGCTTCTGGCTTTACAGAGAAGTAATTATGCATCACTTAAGGACAGTATGGTGTACAACCATTGCCATTTCAGCTGCTGTTGCACAAAGTATATACTGATTAGGAGTATATAACTGAGGCTACCGCTGATGGAAACCTCCTTTTGTTGTGTCAATGCAGAAGACATATATTATCCTTTATTGATGCCTTGATCTACTTTTAGCAGTAATTTGAAAAAAAGGCACAGGAAACACTGGAAGAAATTATCCAATGAGAGAATAATAAGCAATGAACGGAGAAGCAAAAGCACTTATAAGTATGTAGCCGCAGCTAAACAAGCCCCCTTTCTTAATGTTGGCAGCAGACACACAAAACGTGTTGAACAAGTTACTTACCTTTGGTAACACCTTATCTGGTAGAAACTCAGTCTAGCTGGAGAGCAATCCCTCTGCAAGCCTGTAGGTGGGGTGGTTCGGCTCCACGTGGTGTCGTACACACCGTCCGCACCAGAAGTGATGTGCACGGTGCCTATATAGGTATTTTGCCCTGCATGCTGACCTCAGTTCTTGACTATTTTCAACACCAGAAGCACGGAGCCAAGCTGAGGAGGAATGACCAGTGTGCCAAGTGAGGTCCTGAAGAATCTTCATAGTCAAGAATTAGAAACAGTCCGTAGAACTGGGAAGATTGGAGGGTCAGTAAGGAATCTACAACTAGACAGAGTCTCTATCAGATAAGGTACAGAAGGTTAGTTACTTGATCATCTGATAGAGACTTCTAGCCGCAGATTCCTTACCTTAGAATAGATACCAAAGCAGTGTTTCCTTGGAGATGGGTCTGCAGACTATTCAAACTAAAAGTCCTGGAAGAACGAACGGGCAAAATGGCCATCTCTATGGACCCGACTGTCTAAGCAGTAGTGTTTGACAATCGTGTGCAGTGATGCCCACGTGGCCGTCTGACAGATGTCCAGGACTGTGACTCCTCTAGCTAATGCATTTGGTTGCAGCTTCTGCTCTGGTAGAATTAGCCATTAGGGAGTTGTTTCTTGGCCATTGTGTAACAGATCTTAATACAGAGGATACTCCATCGTGAGATGGTTCTTTTCTGAACTGCATTCCCATTCTTCGCCCCCATAAACTCGAGAAAGAGTTGATCGTCCACCCGGAATTCTTTTGTATGATCTATGTAGAATGGCAAAGCTCTTTATGGGCCGTGGGGCCAAAAATGATGTCTTGGGCTCTAAGAACCAGCTTGTCTGAGAAGAAGGAAGTGCATGGGAGGTTAACAGAAAGCTTCTGCAATTCGCTAAGCCTCCTGGCAGATATGATCACCATGGTCAGAAATCTTAAAGGGCAGCTGTACATCGGTTCAAATGGTGAGCAGGAGGAAGGTGAGGACTAAATTCAGGTCCCATTGGATAATGATGATGGGCGTAAATCGCAACAGGTGACTATACCAGGGAAGGTTGGTCCGGAAAAGGCAGGAAGGTAGAAATGGCAAAAAGGTAACCCTTAATCGTGGCCACAACAAAGCCATGCCGTGCTAAGGATGGAACAAACAGCAAAACTAAAGACAAGGATGCAGAAAAAGGGTCAACAGATTTGGTTCCACACAAAGCCACAAATTTGTCCCATCAGCAGGCGTAAATCGTTTTCATTGAGGGATGCCTCTTTGCCAAGATGACACCACACATTTCGGGAGGGAGGTCAAACACTCTTAACTGTCGCCGCTCAATCTCGATGCATCTAGGTGGAGAGTGGAGAGGTTCAGGAGCAGAACCCTTCCCTGCTGCTGCGACAGGAGATCCTCCCGAAGGGGCAACCTAATCGGAGGACAGATGCTCATGCTCAAGAGTTCGGGACACCAGACTCTCCTTGCCCAATCTGGGGCCACAAAAATAACTTGGGCCTGGTTGTTCTTGATCTTCTTGAGAATGCTGGACAGGAGTGGTACCGCCAGAAAGGCTTACAGGAGTGCTGAGCTAAATTTGAGACAAAATGTGTATCCGAGCGAGAGCCATCTTAGAAACTCCTGCGTGCATGAGTGCTGACATTGCTCGTTCTCGGCGGTGGCGAATAGATCTACCGAAGGTTCTCCCTAATCTCTGAAGAGACCGTGAGCCACCTCTGGATGGAGATGCCATTGGTGACCTGCAATGCATCGATGGTTGAGTTTGTCTGCTCTGACGTTCAGACAATCTGCCCAATGTTGAGCCACCAGGAAAATGCCCCTATGTTCCAGCCGCGCCCAGAGATGCAGGGCCTCTTGACACAGGGTCCACAACCCCACCCTGCACTGCTTGTTGCAATACCACATGGTGGTGGTGTTGTCTGTGAACACCTGAACTAGCCTTCCTTTGACTGAACGAAGAAAGGCTTTCAATGCCAGGCGAATTGCTTTCAACTCCAGCAGACTGATGTGAAGCTGAGACTCTGCCGGAGACCACAGTCCTCTGCTCTGTGCACCTCCCAGATGGCCATCCCAACCTCGTAGAGGCGCATCTGTCACCACCGTGAGCTTTGGGTAAGGAAGGGAGACGGGTCTGCCAATGACCCAATTGCGGTCCGTGAGCCACCACAATAGAGCCTTTGCAGTTCCCCTCAATGCAGGAGGCGATGAGGCCTCAGCGTCAGAGTCAGGCTCATCAAAATCCAGGATAGAGGCTGAAACATCGAAATCATAGCCCAAATATACTGGGCTCGCTGTTTCGGATGATAAGCCCAAAACTGCACTGTATCCAGAATGGCTCTGATGAAAGGGAGCATATGAGAGGGAGTCAGGTGAGACTTTGGCATGTTTATAGTGAACCCCAGCGAATGCAGAAGGTTTGCCGTAGTCCGGAGGTGGGAGACGACACCGATCCCGCCCTTCAGAAGCCAGTTGTCGAGATGGGGGAAGACTGGCACCCCTGATCTGCGCAGATGAGCTGCAACCACCGCCATCACCCTTGGTGAACACCAGAGGGGCACTGGTAAGGCTAAAGTGGAGCAAGATGAATTGAAAGAGCTTGCAGCCTATCGTAAACCACAGGTAGTGCCGATGGGCAGGCAGGACGGGAATATGAAAATAGACGTCCTGCAAGTCCAACGCTACCATCCAGTATCCAGGGTCGAGGGCAAATAAGATCAGAGCCAAGGTTAGAATCTTCAATTTTTCCTTCTTCAAGAAGTAGTTGAGAGGGCGTAGGTCTAATATGGGATGGAGGCCTCCATCCTTCTTCGCCAACAGTAGGCGGTATAGCAGCCACAAGCCGATCGGAGGACATTGGCAAGGGTGGCGATGTCCTGCATAGCCCTGTTGGACGATTTGATGTTCCTACTTGTCTGAAGTTTTTACTAGCCATTGGAGCAGGTGGTATCGAATCCTGCCACCAACTGGTTGCCCATGGTGGGAAGCTGAAGCAATGGCTCTACCCAACAAATCGATCGTATCTAATCTGATCATAAACTTTGCCGCATCTCTCCGCGATAGATCAAGAGAGTATGGCCCGAGCCTTATCCAGGGCCATGGGCAGCACTTGTGCAACCGAATCCGAACCACAGCGCCTCTGGCGAACCAGCTGTCAACCCCCCAGCACCTTGAGACCTTTATGGGTGAGTAGTCGCGCTTTACAAGTAACCTGATTGAATGATTGACCTTATGGGAATAATGGCCCAATAAGCAGGCGGTGTTCACAGACCGGAATGCCAGGCTACTGGAAGAGAAAATTCTCTTACCAAAGGTATCCAGCCTCTTGGATTTCCTATCTGGTGGTGTGGTAGGAAATGAGTCTGGATTTATCTTGGAGGATGAGGCCTAGACCACCAGGATCTCAGGAGTGGGGTGCTGGGAGAGGAAGGCTGGATCCCCAGGAGCAGGTTGATAGCGGAGAGCAATGGAACTCATCAAGTCCCAAGCTAACAGTCATCCTAATCTCTAGTCACTGGGTCAAGGGTCATTGCCGAACTGTGAAGATTTTGCTGACTTCTTCACGGATAAGACTATTAAGATTGAAACTGAATTACGCTCTGCCCTTGTTCACCTGTCGATCAGTCCACTGAACACCCTCCATCCCCCAGGTTTGGACGTCACTGGCCTTGCGCAGCCCTACCTCCCCAAAAACAATGCATCCTGGAACATGTTCCAAACCTTGGATGAAGGCTCTATTAGCAAAATGTTGTCGACTTTGAAACCTTCCAATCATTACAACGACCCTCTGCCATCGAACCTTTTTCCCGGAAATTAGATCCTCCTTACTAACACTTTGGACTACGATCGTCAATGCATCACTTCGGCAAGGTGCTATTCCAGATTGCCTAAAATCGGGTCAAGTGACCCCGATTGTAAAGAAAACTTCCGCTGATCCCACGGACCTTCATAACTTTCGCCCAATCTCTAACATCCCCACCTTGGCAAAGCTCTTGGAGAAATGTGTGCTCGCCCAACTCTGTAACCACATCGACCATTTCCAACTCCTGGACCAATGCCAATCTGGTTTCCGCCTGGGCCATAGTACAGAGTCTGCCCAAACGCACATTGTCGATGATGCGCTAAGAATGCTGGACCATAATGAGTCGTGCCTATTGATCCTTCTTGACCTTTCGTCAGCATTTGATACTGTCAAACACGATAACCTAATCGTCCTCCTGAAACACAGCATGGGGCTGTCTGGGCCTGTACTTAACTGGTTCTCTTCGTTCCTTCAGAACAGATCCCAAAGCTTCAAGTGAACCAATCCCTTTCCCATCCTGCACTGGTCACGCTGGGGGTTCCCCAAGGTTCAGCACTTTCTCCCACGCTCTTTAACCTGTTCATCGAGCCTCTGACAGAAATTCTGAAATCATCCAGCATTCACTATCACATGTATGCGGATGATACCCAACTATACCTGAAGATCGCCTCCCCCAAGGACATTCAATCCCTCAACTCAATCCTGCTGGAAACACAAAGCTGGCTGACACGTAACCACCTGAAACTAAATGCTCTAAAAACAGAATTCCTCCTAATCTCACCCCACAAACAATCTCCGGTCATGGAACAATGGTTGAATCAGCCTACTGCTCTTAACTGCAGACCTCACCTCGTGGATTCGGCATCCTCTCTGGGTATCATATTAGACAAAAGTCTGAACATGCAGAAGCACATCAGCTCCCTCACCAAAGGAGCGAACTTCCAACTCAGCAGCCTAAGGAAACTCAAACCCTATCTCCCTGCTCATGACCTAAAGGTTGCAGTGCAAGCATTAGTGATCTCAAGGCTTGCCCAGAGTAAAGACGGCTCCTCTTAGGGCTGCCCTCAATTCTGCTTCTAGGCTCATAACTGGCACAAAAAAATTCAACCATATTTCTCCGGACTTGCTGGCCCTGAACTGGCTTCCATATGAAGTTCGGATACAGTTAAAAATTGCATGCATGGCACACAAAGCCATCCATTTCAAGACCCCGCTGTATCTCGCTCAGAAACTGGAGCTCTCATGTGGTTCGAGAGCCTCCAGAAGCGCCAGCACTCTTTTGCTCAAACCACAAAAATTCATGAAAAAAAAGACCTACAATCGAGCCTTCTCAGGTTTGTCTCCGAGGATCTGGAACTCCCTTCCCCCCGAAGTAAGGGTGAACCCTTCCACGGTCTTCTTCAAAAAAGAAGTCAAAGGGCTCCTGATGAAGAAATTTCTGCCTCAGGCTGGCCTCTCCATCTGATTCTGGGGCCATAGCCGTTGATTTGTGGCCCAGCTGCCTGGCTCACGAGAATGTCGGACATTTTAAGACTTTGAATTTGTCGTTTTGTTGATTCTTTTTTGTTTGCTTGCACTCTGCTTGATGCATAAACTGTAAAGCGCTCTGATACCCTCGGTGGTCATGTTCGCGCTATAAAAAACTTTCTAAATAAATAAATAAATGGTCCTGTGCACAGGAGTGCCTTTGCAGGCCTTGTCCCAGGCCTCGAGCAGGACAACTGTGAAGGTTTCATTAAAGGGTAGGAAGGGTTCTGAAGAGGAGATCCCGGGATGAAACACCCCTGTCAAAATGTTAGTCTTGACCTCAACTGTGGGCAGCGTCAGGTCCAGGACCTCAGCTGCCCTCCGGAACACCACTGCGGAAGAAGCCCCTTCCTCTGTAGCCACTGTGGGAGGAGAGAGGAGGCCAGTGTCTGGTAAGGTGTCCAGACCACTGGTGGCAGCCAAGTCCTCGCACCAGGTGTCATCGGCTATGGACTCTGCTAGTGGGTTGAAATACCCATAGTGATCCTCAGATCCCCTCCATTTGTGTTCTTCAGTGGGCGCTTCAGGGAAATAGGGTTCTATCTCAAGCCGTGTGGGCTTGGTCGACGCCAGTCTGGCTTCCTATCAGACCCGGGAATCACAATGGGTTTGGCGCTGCCAATGGGCATCGGCAGCACTGGGATCGGCAGCACTGGAACGATCCACAAATTCACGGAGGTGGGTGAGGGTCGCTCTGGCTCAGTGAGACTCGGGGAAGCGAAGAGCGGACCCAGTGTCAGACACAGGATGTGCAGGGACAACCTGTGAGCGGGGCTTCGATTTGTGGCATCGTTTTCTCATGTCGACCGAAGAGTGGGAGTGGCTCGGAGAAGTCAAAGAGCATTTAGACTTCTTTGACTTCTTCTTATGAGACTTGCCAGAAGAAGCCTAGGATCACGATGAGGATAGATGCAAGTGACTCCAGGAGCAGTCCCGAGACCTCCCTCGAGAACGGGTTCTGGAGTGGCATGGCAAGCAGCCAAGAGCTTCATGGCACGCTTGTGGAGGACCCTGGGATTCATGGTCTGGTACGCTGCAAAAGTTGAGGAGTCGTGGTCCCTTTTCAGGAACCACAGACATACCAAGTGGGGGTCCATCATTGAACTTTGTAATGGCAGCATCCACAAAGCTTGAACCCGGTAAGTTTTCTTCGGAGACATACCGAAAAATAGACACACTAGTCGTCAACAAAATTTGAAAAAATACAGTAACAAAAGGTTTGAAGGGGGTTGGTACGTATCCACACTGATGGCGAGGAAAAGAAATTGAGGTCAGTGTGTTGGAGGGGTGCGTATATAGGCACCACGCACTTCACTTCCAGCATGGACGACACTAACGACACCACGTGGAGCCGAACAATGCCACCTATTGGCGCACAGAGGGATTGCTAAAAAAAATTCTGGGTTCAGTCTGACGCCTGGAAAGTATTCTAAGGTAAGGAATCTGTGGCTAGAAGTCACTATCAGATTTTATCGTTTTATCCATGGTTTTAACATGCTTTACATACTTTTTCAAAATATATTGCATTTTACCATGTATGTTGGTGCACAGTGGCTCTGCTGTTTTGTAGGAAAACAGACGGATGAGTTTTCAGCATAAGGAAAAGCCTAAGAGCATGTAAAGCTCATTTTTACCTTCTGGGTTTCATGTGATATATCACCATTATATATTATTGTGCTATACTTTATTGGATTCACTTTGACTAATCATACTAATAATGTGTAGAGTGTAAAATTCATCTTTAAGTGAAAGCTAACCCTCCATAAATTTGATTGTTTAACAAACAAGAAGAAAGCAACTTTATAAAAGAAGCTAGCAAAGCTAATGTTTTATCATTGGATACTACTTTGAGGTCTGGGTTGACAGTGCAGCTGTTGGCAATACTCATAGTTTACGATTTACATAAAGTGTGCTTTGGGTAAGGTCCTTCAAGCATGTGCTCATCTGCAGAGGACCTTTCAGTTATGGCTTGAGACATTGTTAATCATAGCCCAAAGGAGTATTTCCCTCGCACTATCATGGTATTGGATGCATGCTATAACATTCCACCTCTTAAGCACTGCTTGTACTTCAATACAAGAGGGACTATTTTACATCTTAAAAGTACATTCAACCATCACATTTTTGCCACATTCAATTGTTTATCTCATTCTTGCACTGTATACCGAAAGAATCAATATTTCCTTTTTTACTACGGCGGAGTCTGACCCCAACGTGGGGTCCTAACAGCTTGTTGTTTATCAAACCACCCCTACCACATCCCCACCACCAACTCCATAAGCACTAACATCACAACAACCTACAATACCACATCTTCACCAGTAGCTTCCAAAGGAGGATGGTCTGAAGACGTCTTGCAGGGTTGAGTGGGCACAATCACCCTTTCCTTGGACAAGAGGGTCAAGCCAGTAGTTTTTGTGAACACATGCCTGGGTGCCCACTTCACGGCCTGACTTGTCAAGAACCCCACCAATATCAGCAACACTATCACCTGCACAAATACTAATACAATCATCAATACCACCATCAGTATCAGTAACACCACCATCACCAACAGCATCATTACGACCACCACCACAATATCAATACCACCAATACCACACCATCACCAATACCACCGCTTTCCACCACCACGATCAAGCACTGGCAAAGTCAGTGGATCTGGCTTTAAATTGCTATCACATGTGTTGTCACATTTAACTAAGACCTATTGGGTTTATCAATGCCTGCTACTTCAATCATCTAATGTCACTACCTGCAGCTGTTAATTAAAATCATTGGTAATCTCAGGTCAGTAAACTGATAGTCTTGAAAAACAATGTCAAAAAGAAAACTCATCATTTTAACCCTAGGTTTGCTTAACTTGATTATGACGTACTTACAATTATAGGCTAGAAAGGTTTTAAAAACATCTAAAAAATATATGCATTTAGTATGCATTCTCGACCTAGAGACATATGGGAACCACTTCAGGATTATCTCAGCGCTCACCCACCGGCCCCTGCCGACCCACCTCATAACATTGTGTGAATGCATCGAGCCGGACTTCCTCAACCTGTGCACTATCCAAATTGCCTGTCCTTGAGGCACAGTACCGCCTTCTCCGCGAGACCAGCACCTCTCTCCCCTCTTCGCCCTCACTTTCACCCTTACGCTCTTGCCTTTTTCCCTTCTTTTCTTTCCCTTTTTTCTCTCAGGTCTTTACTGTGGAGCTACAGGGCTCAAGTTGCTGGCACACATTACTTAAGTATAAGGCTGTATGAACTAGCTGACAATGGACCTATAAGATGTCTGGACTGCCACTCGTTCTCTGGGACGACTTACTTTAGAGTAAAATTTTGCTGATGCCCTGTAACATCTTGTCATCTTCTCAATAAAGACGTTTAAAAAAAATATAAATATATATTTATATAAGCATTTGGTAAAGTAGTTTACATTCGTTTATGGTCGAAATAAAGGAATGCTTGAACCTCACTTCTGATTTCCACAGTATGGTCTATGTGACACTATCACATGACTGAGGGCCTTCATGGCGAACAGCAATCTGAGGTGGTTTATAGTTTTACTCAATATTCGAATAGAAAATGCAGACAAAGTTAATCCATATTTTTATTCAAACTGTCAAGTAGAATCACTCTCTTAGATAAAGCTATTGCCCATTACCATAACAAACAAAAACTATTGTGAGTGGTATCTGGGGATGCATAGCAGTGCAGATACAGTTCAAACATGTGGTGTTCAATCCTGTCTGTCTTCTGTGCACACCACGAAACCAGACCTAGACTTTGTTCTACTGGTTCCCAGAGCATACAAAGATAAATGCATGACAGAGTGACTGGTTTGTTTTTTTCGTGAGGTTTTTGAGTATTGAGATTGCTTTAAATGTGCAATATTTTAAACTCTGCTGTGGTGTTAATATGAATATTCTCTTCAGGAACAAGTGGTTAGTAACTACACCACAACACTGGGCAGATTAACATTCAATTTCAGGTTGCTGTTGTTACGGTGAGCACATTATGAAGATCAAAATAAGAAAAAATATTAATTTATTAACTCAATGGCAAGCGACACTTTAAAGTGATTGCATTTTGAAAGCCATCTAAATTGCAGACAGTGCAAGTGGATGGTTGATCCAACCCACCAGCAGGTGAGTGGGTGACATTTAACATTGCTTGAATGTTTTTCCAAGGCTCTGTGCCTGGCGAGAGTGATGATTCAGTTGGGTCGTGGGCCTAATAAATGTTCAAACCAAGAACAAACTAGCACAGCTCCTAGAAACTCTTCTGTAGATTGAGAGCTGTAGAAAGAACAAATGCAGAACGTGAGCAGTGAGGGAGCAATCACAAGCATGTTATGGTGATGGCCACGTGATGACAGTGGGTTGATACGACAGGAAGAGGCTAGGATATACTGAGCTTACATTATAATTGCGGACGTTGGGTGTTATGAGTGCAGATTATCAAACGAGACCAAAAACTGATGATGGTTGTGTGAAAATGGAACATATCAGAAAATGCATGGTTTAGCGGCACTTACTACTAGTAAGTGGCACCATTAAAACCTTTGCAGAGCGGAACTCCAGCATAACCTGGACAGATTACCCTCTCAACCAGCGACAGAAAAGGCTAATATTAATCTTTACCACGAAGTCCCCTTCATCTATTAAAGAGAAATAATGACATGAAAAAAAACCCTGAACAAGTCTGCCAAAAATAACATTTCACTAATGCCATTTATATGTTTTGCACCAGTGCTACAGACACTGACTACTCTTCTACTTCAATAACTGGGATAACATTGCTTAACTGCCGGAATTAGTACATGCAACTGATGCCATCCCACAAGAAAAGCATTCCAAGAATTAATGTTTATTTAATTAACATGTCTTCATAGCATTAAAGTTGTCTGCAAAAACAGAGAATACATTACTCAAAATTTATTTCAGATTAATTGTTTTTTAAATGACCAAACGCCACTTCCTTCGGTAAACAAATCGTTTGCGTCAGCACTCCCACACCCATATGGATGTTTAAATCACTTGCACTGTGAAAATATCTAATAAATGCCAAAAACACCTCTCCACAAAAGATACCGTATGCACAGAGCAGCATCACTGCAAAGCAGCTGATATCAAATCTGTCAAGAATCCGTTTAAAATATATCACTAGTGTGAGAAGTATATATTTATTTTTAAATAAAAACCTACCTGTGACCATAGATCCATAAGCCATATAGTTATGGGTACAACTCAAATGTCCCAAATCAAGCGATGCTTTCACAATGCAAAAGGAATTCCATAGACGACAGCTGGGTATGACTTGATTTTTTTTCTATTAACCTTACCCAAGACTGGTAAACTCAGCCCCGTTCAGAATAGCTGTGGCCCACTTCCCGTGGGATTTATCTTCTATGTTGGGAAATAATGTGGATTATTCAGCTTTATCCAGATAGAGCACACTGTGTGAGGGGTGGGTGGGCAGCATCAAAGGGTATTGGTCAATAGTCACAAAAGACTACAGAACTCCCAAGACTACATTCATACGGTATTAAGAATACCTATTTGAAATAAAAGGTATAGACATTTACAGCCAACCCCTTCTAAAACAATCTTTTCTGCAGTGTGACGGGACACTACCATGCCAAAAACACACAATGGACGGATTTCATATTAGCACCCTGCTTCTCCAAAAAGCAGTTTACAAAATTAAGTTAAGTTTTATCCTTAGCTAATCGGTCTAAAGCGCTCTAGCAAAAAAAGACAATGGTAAATGGATAAAAAGAGAACTGCGGAATTGATCCAAAATCATGAACACAAGCCCATTATTTAAAGCAAAAGATTGCAATTAATCCAACTAATTACTGAATACAATCAACGAACTGGGCAAACTACACCAAATTGGGAAGACAAATTCAAGATCTCGTGATCTCCTAACACTTTTACAGAAAGATGAGCTAATCCCCCCCCCCAAAAAAAATCAAGCTTCTCCAATAAGCTAGATCTTCTGGTCTACTCACAACATGCCAAGCTCCATGTGCAGGTTTTCTTCTATGACTACATCTGTCTCAAATATACAGAGATAAAGAAAAGATTGACTGAGGACCTCAGATTAAGAGCATGTTTATTTTTAGAAGGAAAATATTTCTGGTGTATACATAATCTTCCTGCATAATCCTCACTTTATGAAAACCTTTTCACCAGCAATGACTCACTAGCACTGCCAGATGGTGCCACACGGTTGGAGCCATGGGACGTCACATAACTGGAGCACAGTAGGTTCAAACTTAAGGTAAAGCTCCAGATACTAGAAGTTACTTACCTGTAGTAACGCTACTTCTGGTGTATACTCTATATAGCAGTAGACTCATCACCTTTAGAATAACCTCAAGCCCGAGACCTGATCTAGAGAATTTTCCAGCAATCCTCATGTGTGATGATAGGCAGCTTCGAACTGCCCCTCAAGTGACCGAGGGAGGTGCTGGCATCAGTTTTTAAAACTTTCTCCTTCTGCGAACTAAAATGTAGAAGCACTTCAAACAAATTGCAGGAGACAGTGGGCCAAAATCAAACTTTGAACCTGATCATGATATTCAGGCGTCCACCCCACAAAAAGGGAAGGTGTGGGGGCAGTGAGGTATCTGTGGAGAGAGACAGTATCCAAAAAGACTGCTACCAAAAGTAGGTAACGTGTTTCTAACCGCTGATGCCTCACCTTTAGAACAGATGCTATAGCACTACCTCCCAAAGGTGGAGATTCTGAGGAGTGTACTGATGAGGCCATTTTGCATTACTGAGCATACAAAACAGCCCGGCCAGCAGACTTATCAAGGCAGTGGTGTTTTGTGACAATGTGCACAGACGTCCACATCAAAACCTGGAAAATGTGCAAAATTCACTGCACATATCCTCCTCATACAATGATCTCCATTACAATAGTACAGACTCATTCATTAGTATCAAGTCTGATTCTGGCTCCTCCTAGTGTCTCCACCTCAACAGATAAGATCCTTTTCAAGTTATGCAAACCTTACCTACTGTGCATCTTCCTTTAAAGCTTATTTGCATTTTAACATCACATCTTTGCCGTCAGTGTAACAATAAGTCAAACTTGAGGCGTGACTCAAATCTCCAGTTGTACAAATCTGGTGTCAAGTATCCAGAAATTACATCAGAAATCTCAGGTACACGAAGATCAGTTTATTTCTTACTACAGTTTATCACTAATAATATTACCTTGGTGCTAGGGGCATTTAAGCTATGGCTGTTATGTATTACCTGTGTAAACGCATTCCATATTGACAAAGGTTTTTATTTTTTTATTAACACATTCCTGCTGGCAATCCTGCTACATGCACAGAAGTGATCACTGTGGGTATTTCTACATAGGCTAATCACTAACGTAATCGTATCTGATGTGGTCACTATTACAACACTGATGATAGTAGTTCAGGATGATTTTTTTAATCATAAGTAACTCTAATTTAACAAAATATTGGAGACATCTGCTCTAGACAGATGCACAACGTTTTTAAGTAACTCCCTGAGCAGTGACACCTTAACTGTGCAATTTGTATTCAACACATACTAAAATGATTTAAACTCATCTTTATTAGTAAGACAAGGTGCTTTCTTCACAGCTCACCTCGGAATTACATGCTGCCAGATAGTAAGACCCAAGTATTCCTCTGACCCAACACCTGACATTTCCTTTATTTTTTGTGAATCAACCCTGATTTTCTTAATCTTAGAAAAACATTTCTCAGGGCTTCACTATAGTCTTATTCAGATACAGCATGAATAATATCATCCTGGAATCAAATCAATTTAGGCAGGCTTTCCAGGACATGCTGCAGGATGCACTGAAAAACAGTATTAGCTGAAGATAGTCCAAATGACATGCGAAAGTACTTGAATGCCTCGAAAGGTATGATGAATGATTCAGGATGTAACTCGACCTGGTGGTCAGCCAGAGATAAGTCAATCCCATTGAAGCATTTTATGTTACCAATCACACTGAGACCCTCATGGATACCAATCAACTCAGATATTGGACATGTGTTTTTTAAAATCCACACATACCCTGGATGTCCTTCCCACAACTTTTAGATGATGTACCTATTGGCGACAGCAATTCCAAATTTTCAGTGGGTTCAAATATACCTTGACTTATGGGTTTATCTAATTCAGCTTCTAGTGCTTCTCTCATTAGGTGTTGTATAGTACAAACTTTATGGGTCAAGGGTTTGGAATTAGTCTTCATTTTGATACAGTATTAGTAATCCAATAATAGACCAAATCAGTCGGTGAAAACATCGGAAAAATCACTGCACATATCCTCCTCACACAATGATCTCCATTACAATAGTACAGACTCATAATAATTAGGATCCTGTCGGATCCTGGCTCCTTCTAGTGTCTCCACGTCAACAGATAAGATCCTTTTCAAGTTATGCAAATCTTGCCTACTGTGCATCTTCCTTTAAAGGTTATTTGCATTTTAACATCTCATCCTCGCCGCCAGTGTAACAGTAAGTCAAACTCGAGGCATGACCCAAGTCCCTAGTTGTACAAATCTGGTGTCAAGTATCCAGAAATTACAACAGAAATCTCAGGTACACGAAGATCAGTTTATTTCTTACTACATTACCAACAGTCAGCTCTCAACTGACAAACCTCTTGTGAGAACTATGAACATTCTAAGGATAGCACCAGGGTACAGAAGAGAATGGTAGACACCAAAAGAAAGGGAGAGGAATAAAGTACAATAAATGCAAGTTTTGAAACCGCAAAATAATATTTCTCAAAATTATAACAGAGTTAAATGTCACAGAGTCAAGGACTCCCCCAGTGAAGCGAATGCTTTGCATGGGGCCCAGGTAGGTCTTCAGGTCATTGATGGAAAACCAAAAAGATGTCAGGAGTTTGGCTGTTGTCCGGAGGTGGTCTACGACTAAGTGGGAAGCCTGCCTTGAGCAGCCGATTGTCAAGGTATGGGAACACATTTAGCACCAATCTCAAACTTGGGCAGAGACCACTATCATCACTTTCATGCGGCTGAGGTGAGGACGACAAGAAGCACAGACAATTGGAATTGTTTCGACCCCACCATTAACTGCCGATAACGCCTGTTGGACTACAGGACCAATATGTAAAAATACGAGGCGGACAAACAAATGGACACCTTCTAGTCACCTGGGGCCAGTGCAGGAAGAATCTGAGACAGGGTGTTTTGAATTTGTCTTTCCCTAGAAAAGCTTCAGTTGGCAGAGGTCCAGTACAAAAGATTGGAGACCTCTGCTCTGGATAGATGATTGGTCGGAAAGGAATTAGGAGTGACTTTACTCATCGACGCCTGAACCACCAGGATTTCAGGTATAGGATGTTTTGCCAAAACATTGGGATCAATGGGGTCTTATGTCTCTGGGCCACATCAACAGACCAGAGGGCCCGAGCATCGCTTAGTCCAGGTATTCATCAGAGTGTCCATGACAATGTTGATGAAAGGCAATAGTAGCTCAGAAGAGGCTAAAATTGATTAATCAATCAGCATTTGTATAGCGCGGCACTGTCACCTCAAGGGGTATAAAGGAGCTCAGTTAATAAATTTACCTTTATTTTAATAGTAGGCAACTGTAAGTGTAGCATGTCTATTGTCTTTTGCACCACACCTGCGAAAGAGGCACTTTTTTCTGTTGGTGGCCCAGGTGGCAAGTCTAGCTCAGCCTTTGGAGATGTATCCAGCTCACTGGTATCTGTAAATCCAGGTGTATCCCATCATCAGTATACGGGGAGCAGGTTGTCTGCCTCCTCATTATCATCAGTGTCATGGGGAACATATTGCATATCTTGGACATGCATCAGTATCTGATCCAAATAAGGCCTCTAGCCTCTGGTAGTGTTGGGAGTCAAGGCAGACGTTAAGGAACAGAGTATGGCTGTACTTTTGTAATTTCATAGCGTGACATAGGCCTGGAGGGGGCCGATAATAGGTCGGGTTGGAGACTTGCAGCGTAGTCAGTCGAAGTCCAGTGGAGTCTGCATTGGTGCTGGCATGGGTGCGACTCAGTGCCAGCGTGGAAGTCTGTACCGGCAACGTTATGAGCCCTGGAACAGATCCAATGGGGTGAGTTGGCACAGAGGGCGGTCCTGCCAGCTGAAGTGCAACTGGAGCCAGTTGCGGCTCTGTGATGCTCAAAGGTGTGCCAGAGAGAGCCAGTACTGTCTAAAAGAGCTGCAGCATGGCCTCTTTGAAGCACAACAGCCTAGGAAATGTGGTGTGCGATGGAGCCAGTTGATGGACCGGGTCCAAGTCAGAAGACACTTCTGGGGTATGATCTTTCGACTGGCGATTTTGCGCCTTGTTTGATTTTGAGTGCCGGAATGGGGTCAAGCGCTGCTTGGTCTTCTTATACTTGGGGAGTGTCTTCAACTTACCAGAAGACTTTGAGAGGGTACAGGACTTCACATGGGAGAGACTGCTTGAATGGGATCGTGAGCTGCCCTGCGACTTGCAGTGAGACTTATGTTTCGCAACCTCTTCTTTGCTATGTACAGTTTGACCTCCTGGATTACCTTTGGGTGCATTAAGGCACACTTATCACACAAAGGAGTCATGACTAGAGACCATGCACCAAAGACTAGAGAATCATATTGTGTGGATCCATAAGAGACATCTGCTTCCTGCAGTTGCAGCAGGGCTTGAATCCTGGTATTTTTGGGGTAGAAATCTCTGGCCCACTAAGGGAAATATAAAATCATTAAAAGACCAACAAATTTGGAGCAGAGCGCCAGCTCCACTTGAAAGAGCATGGAATCGAAGGAACTGACAGTAGTGTGCAGGGGTGGTGCTTATATGCAGCTCTGCTCCATCACTGCTGGGTCAGTCAGGTTGCTGTGAATATTCTGAAGGTGAGCAATCTGCGGTAGAAGTACTTATCCGGCCTTTAGGGAGGTTGCCATAAAAGCAGGATTTTGCCTAATTCAACTGCGAAATCACACCAATCTTATTATTCCCGCACAACTATACAGGCCATGGGTGGAAGCCCACACAAATCACTGCACCGGGGATGAGGGGAACAAGGCACATTCTTGCATATGCTCTGGTCCTGTCCAGCAATATGGCCCTACTGGTTGACACTACAGGGAGCAGTGAAGGAGGTCCTGGGCGTAGAGATCCCTGGCACAGCAAAAACCTGTGTCCTACACATCTGGGGGGATGACCCCCGCCCAGATACAATAAGATCTAGTTACTATTCGGTCTGGCAGTGGCAAAATGCAACATAGCACGCATGTGGGCTGCGCGAAACATACCGAAAGCGGACGACTGGAAAAAGGACATGGACTGCTGCATGTTGGAGGAAAAATCAATATACACGGGTAGAGGCTGCCATGCAAGTGGGAAAAAAATCTGGTCCCCATGGAGATCATTTCGAGGAATGGGGGGAGTAGTCCCTGGGAAAATTGCAGTTGAAACCAACAACTTTATAAATGCACTGTTACTAATTACTCTGTGCCCTTGATTACTTTCTATTTGAAATATGCCTTGTGGATGGATCTAAGGGTGATAGGCCCTTTATTGGCCATGTGATTGCGCTGCACTGCCATTTTATATTTTATGTTTCATTGCTTCATAAAAATTTCAATGAAAATGTTTATTAAAAAAAGAAATGTCTGCCACACCCCATAGAGGAGTGGGGAGAAAAACTAAGACAGCCAAAAGCGTGCCAAATATAGCACATTACCATACATTCAGATTTTATTAATCACTGCTCTAGCTCATTGGAAAAGATGGCAGGCAGAGAGGAAAATGCGTAATGATACATCTTCCCTGTAGGTTCCTCACTTTATGAATGGATCTCACTACTGTACCTCCCTATGAGGCAGGATTAAGTACTGCTGGTTAACCAAGGAAATCATGCAACACAGCTCAGGCAAAGTGCCTGTCACTGTGTGCCTGAGAAGTGAGGTAATAGTGCTTCGTAAAAGTAAGCAAGGACAACCATGTAGTTAGTATCCTGGCAGTGGTTGGCAACCAGAACACCCTTAGAAAGAGCTGTGGAACCAGCCACCATTCAAATGAAATGAGCATGAATGTCCTTCAGAGGGCTTTCTTTGCCAGTGCAGATCTTGAAGACCCAATGCAAAATAGTGTGTTTTGTTACTGCTGTGCCCATTTCAGCTTCAGTGAAAGCCACAGAAAGCTGGTAATCAATTCTGTGCTGTTGTGCGCGGTTGGTGTAATATGACAACGCATGCCTGGGATCCAGTCATGGTTGGGCGACCCGACAGGGCCTGAACATCTCAAACACTTTGAGAAGAAGTAATCGCCACTAGCAAAACTGTTTTTAGAGTAAGGAGTCGAACAGGACAACTTTGCATCAGCTTGAATGGAACTGCCATCAAGAAAGTCAAAACAAGATTCAAATTTCATGGGGGAATATTAAAGAGAGCGGGAGGTCGAAGTATAGCAAACCATTCAGAAGACTTGCCACAGTAGTGAACTAAACAAGGAATGTTAATTAGGGATGATACATGAAAGCAGACAGGGATGATAGGTAACCCTTAACTGTAGCCGCTGCCAGCAAGGGACAATGCAAATTGCAAGACAGCCAGAAGAGAAGATTGGAAGGTATTTGATACCTTTCAACTTGCCCCACTAAATGAACTTAGTCCAGTAGCATGTGCAGATAGCAAGCTACCTGGTTGCTGAGATGAAATCTGGGACCTCATCAGAAGGGCAAAAGGACTCCAACTGGCAGTGCTCAATCTCCAAGCATATGGACGGAGCATATGAGTATTTGGGTAGAGGACTATACCATACTGCTACAAAACAAAGGGTGGCTGGCAGACTGGCGCACCAGATCCTCCGCGCTCAGTATAGGGTGATCAGAATAAGATCTCCTGCACTGTCTGCAGGACTTCTGACACAGGTGAGATTGACGGAATTGCATACAACAGGCCCTGAGACCAGACAACCTTGAACCTTCAGGAAACAATAAGAGGGAAGTGTATGGCACAAATGATAAGTTTCTTACCTTTGTTAAAGCTTTTTCTCTGGATACGTTATCTAACTACAGGTTACTCACCTCGTTAATTTCCACAGGTACCAGGCTGGATCCGGAAACTCATTCAGTAGCTCCTGTGCGCCGGCAGTGGCACCATCAGCCTCCGCTGCGACCCTTCCTCGCCGCCGAACATAACAAAGCATAAAAGTGCCACTCATGTGTGAGGACTTCAGTTTATTCATTGATCTTCTCTGTGCCCTCAAACATTGAGCATGACTGACAGACTGAGAATATTGACAGTGTGTGTAATTTAACTTCGAACTTTATTAACCACTGAAAGGCCACTTAACAGAATGGGAAGGAGACGGGCGGTGAGGAATCTACAATTTGCTAGCGAAAGCATCTGAAAGAGTGTTATCTAAGGTAAGTAACCTATTCTTCTGATGGATACTTCTAATTGCAGATTCCTCACTCTGTGAATTGATTGCAAAGCTTCTTCAAGGAGGAGGGTCTGAGGAGTGGACTTTATACCAGGAAGTCCTGCAGGACAGAGGGGGCAAAATAATCCTCCAGGCTGATCTGAGAATCGATACATTAGTACCCAGTGAAAGTACAGACAGAGGCACATGTGTCCAAAACAAGGAACCCAAGCCAGTACTGTAGTTGCAGCCTTTGCCCTGGTGGAATCAGCCCCAGGGTTCTTTTCCGCAAAGGCATAACACAGTTTATTGCAAAGGACAATCCATGAAGATAAGGTGCATTTTTGATCTGCCTTTCCTTTCTGCGCATGGGCGAGTCAGACAAAGAACTGATCATCCACCTGATATTCCATCATCATATCAAAGCAGAACTTAAGGGTCAATCCTGGATCTAACTGGTGTAGTCTCTCCTCCTCACTGGAGAGATGTTGCAGAGAGACGAGAGCTGGGAGCATGATGGATTACCCCACATGGAAGGATGACACTACTTTTGGAAGAAAGGATGTACAAGTCCTAAGCACCAGTTTGTGAAGGTAGTGTACGGAGCTGACCTGACTTTGCCTGTAGCTTGCTGGTGCGATTTGCAGTGATAGCTAAAGATACACTGTCTTCAGAGATGGGAGTTTCAAGGTACAACTATGCAGAGGCTCGAAAGAAGAACACATCAAGAATGTGAGGATTAGATTCAGGTCCCACTACGGGATAAAATGGGGAAATATGTGAGAGCCCACTTAAGAGGGCTAATCAGGCAGGCGAAGAAAGGCTGAAAGGGCAGATAAGTAATCTTTTACAGTGCCCAAAGTAAAGTTTTGCTGGGCCAAAGACAACACAAATAAAAGAAAAGCGGGCAACTTGCCCTGTACAGGGTCAACCTGCTTCTCCTCTCACCAGGTGACAAACTTGGAAGATAAAAACCTCTCAGCTGGTTCTACTCAATCTCCACAAGCAGATGTGTAGATTGTGGCAATTCAAATCCAGTACACTGGCCTGAGGCTCGGATAGCAGATCCTCCTAGAGAGGAAGATACAGAGAGTTAGCAGTTTGTCAATTCAAATACAGTACACTGGCTTGAGGCTGGGGTAGCAGATCCTCCCAGAGAGGAAGATACAGAGAGAGGAAAGCAGATGCGGAGGGTCAGCAGTTTGGAGTACTAGACTGCAGGAAGGACACTAGAAAACCCGTGGAGGATTGCCATATTTGTGCCAGGTTGTCAGTTCTAACATCTTCGCCTCCTTCTGAACGACTGTTGTAAAAGATGAGACACTCTCCGAAGCAGGGCCAAAGTGGTAAGGAAATGTCTCCATCTAGTGACGTATCTAGGCCACGGGCAGTTTAAAGTGCAAATCAATTGCTGGTATCAGTATTGTGAAGTGGCAGGAAATGATTTGCTTCTGAGTCAACATCTTTCCTGCAGCCATAGCCTTCATCCAACGGAAAATTTCCTTCAAATTATTTGTCAATGGAAACAGCAGTGAAGGGGCATGAATGTAGGGTTCTGAATGGCATTCACAATTTTCACTGAAAAAGCAACAATCTCTAACAGCTGGAGCTTGACAGGCGTGGACAGTCCTAAAAAGTCTATGGTCTGCACCTTTCTGTCAAACAGAGACCTTTTGCAGCCATAGTTCACTGGGATAAAGACTCAGATAAACATAAATATCAAGGCATGTTATATACCGGG
This sequence comes from Calotriton arnoldi, assembly GCA_963921515.1. Lineage (NCBI taxonomy): Eukaryota > Metazoa > Chordata > Amphibia > Caudata > Salamandridae > Calotriton > Calotriton arnoldi. The sequence goes on from CAWUFW010000020.1 coordinate 2,451,822, forward strand.
CAATCGGCGGTGATTAAGCTGCAGAAGCTGTGCATTTTACCATTTATGGTGCTTATAGATCACTAAGTTCACATTTGTTAGCCAGGTTCACTTGTTGAATGTCCTTTAGTGATTCAACTGGAGGGGTTTAAAGGCCTGCAGGTGCACATTATTAAGGACAGTCAGTTTCATAGAAACAAATCTGGTGCAAAGTCTTGGACAATTCCTGTAGGATTTAGATGACTGGTGCAAACTGCCTATCTCTTTTCTGGGTAAGGCTACTATGTACAAATTACTTAACATAGTCCAGAATTATATGTAGGCACTCCTATTAGAATAGACAGCATACTGAGCAGTACACTCGTACATTTGAGGGCTTCCCACAATTCATGTCTGGATACCAGGTCAAGTTCAGCCCTCAAGTCTACATATAAGTGTTCTCTTGAAAGTCATGTACTTCCAGTGTAATAAAGCAAAGGGGAAGACGAGATCGATTGTGCTAACCAAAACACTGAACCCAACTTGTAAGGTACACAAATACTGGGTGTCTTAAATGCACCCTTGAAGTCTGTTAAGTACCCGTTTACTAAAACGTTTTGGGAGATTATCTAGCAAGCTGATCGGTCTGTATTACCTGGTTCGTCCATTTAACCCTTTTTATAAACCGAGATAATCTCTGCTCCTTGACAGGAGTATCAGGGATATTGGCACCAGCCAGAATAGCGTTTGAGAGTAAAATAACATAAGGAGCCCAGATCAAAGGCTACAGTCCATAAAGATCCGCCAGTACCTTGTCTGGCCCTGGCACTTTCCCACTCTTCAGACTCTTGATGGTCTTGTGCGTCTCCGAGAGTGAGAATTCATTTGGATCAGAATATGTTGTCCCTCTTACAGGTATTACAGGGGATAAAGTCAACAGTACTGCATCTGCCAAGCAGGGGACAAAGAAAACATCAGCAAAATGCTCAACCTAAGCCTGAGATTAGATGCAATTCTATTAAATATATTATCGTTTTTTTCTACACTACTTCTGGTAGATCTTGCCAACTGACGTCATCCTGGTTCTTCCTACAAATACACTGTACAGATTTCTACAATTTCCTGGCCTCAGTTATTACAGCTGTAATATGGGATTTTAGTGCCGCCAAAAAGATTACCTTTGCCATTCTACATGTCTTATTATGCCACAGTGCACTTTTAATTTTTATAAGGAAATGATCTAGAATCCTTATAAAAGAAGCCCTTTAAAGTTGTAAACAATTTAAAGTATAAATCACTATTTGGAATTGCACCTGGTACTAAGTGAACATAACGACACAGTGCAGAGACAAAGCATTACAAATACTGGCCAGTATCCCAGGATTTGATACGATTCTTAGCCATTTAACAGAGCTATAATTATTCCCACTAATTGGCTCAGGCTTGTATATTTTATTTGAAGCAGTCAAATCATGCATCAGCACACCTTTTAGTATTACTTCAAGACCAATTATGATCACTGTCAAGTCTCATAATGACCTTCATATTATCGAGAACTGGTGATACTTTTACATCTAGAATGATGTATCCAAATCTACTTCCAGAGCTTCCCTTGGTGAAACATGTATGCAGTCTTTCTGTCTGACAGTGTTCGACCATTACGTGAACATAGACCATATTTTATGGCCAAGGAAGCCAGATGTATTGTTGTAGCTGGTCAGTTCTTAATTGGGTTAGCCTACAAGGCTGGAAAACCCAATTCTCATCCTCTAATTCACTTGAGTGCTCACACGTTCCAGGGGTTCGTACAACACATTAATATCCCCAGCATTATACTGTGCAAATGATCCTGAAGGATACATAGCAAAGGTGATTCTTTGTTCTTAGGGGCAGTACAGTTGTAGACATTATACAGATTCACAGAAAAACCATTTGCTACATTTATGCTTATGCCTAGGATGCGGGGCGAGAGGACATCTAATTTTCTGATCAAGCTATATAGTGAGATTTTTACCCAAATCAAATCACCAGAGAGTCGACCTGCATTTGAGGGGAAGCCTCGATACTGTACGCTGTACTGATAGTCAAGTTATACTCACTGGAAACAGGTGATTAAACATGACCTGCATTTCAGATCCACTTTCCGAAATGGTGTGTCAATCGACAGCTGCAAGGCCCTTCTGCAAGCTCTACATCAGTTAAAAACAATTGTTTACAATCCTGAGACCCACATGGCAAAGAAATGTGCTGGGCAGAGACTAGGTCAGATCTAATTCATGAATAGCATTGTTGAAAGTGCCTTACCTAGTGAATTTGCTTAGTTTTAAGGAAACCTGTATCCTCTCGCTCTGACAGTCTGAGTTAGGGAACCTTGGTCGTATAGACTATCCCCCTTTTCTCAGGTAATAAATATGTGTTAATCTGGGTGGGGGTGGGGGCTTGTCCCTGAGGGAGTCTCCGAGCAGCAATAAACAATCCATTGCTTTTATATGTACCTATTAGACCTCTTTTGTTTAGAATAAAACCTCTATTTAATGGGAGCAGGTTAGAGGATGGCACCTGCCAAATATGCTTCATTTATGTTATGTATTGCTCTCAAAGAGAGCCTCTATTGTTTATTTCAGTTTCTAAATGTCATAACTCACTGCCTTGAACATAGCAACAGTTGATAACAAAACTGGTTACCCACTGTTGTGAGGTCATAAATTCCTTCGAGGCCAGGCTGACAGGGCTCTCTGAGAATCTGTTAGAGCAGTTCTGCTTATCTGGTTTGATTGGAAGCAGAAAGCACAGCTGCAAGAGGGGGAAGAAAGGCAGGGAAGGTGGTCGGGGTTGGCTAGGGATTGCAGGTAAGGATTTTAAAAACAAATCTGGGGCAAAGAAGAGAGGCTATGTTATGTATGACTCCCCCATTACTCCACTGCCCCTGCGTAGCAGTTGAAAGGAGAAGGAAGATGATTTTGGGGCCATACATAACATAAAATTATAGATTGGTAAAAAGTGAATTATGGGAATGTTTTTTACCTCTGGGTTCTTAGAGACATAATAGACAACTCGAGCTTAGCTCTCGTTGTCTATCTGATGTTACTCAGAAACCCTCGGTGAAAAACATCATCATAATTCACTGTTACCCATCTATAATTCAAATTGTCACTTATATTTGTGAACATTTTTTGCCACACCTTCTCTACTGCCAACTCTTCAGCTCAGAGGTCACCTTAACTTGGTGGTAGTCTGTAATTGAGTGCCTGACATAAGTGGTGCTTTTCATTGTGACCATTAGGACATTCATACTTGGTATTTTACTTTTCAAACACCTCCTGTCATTTTTTGATCAAGATCTGAACCATATCTTTCAACTCACTAATATCCTTTTGCAGGCATTCTATCCTGCAATTAAGATTGTCCTCAACACCCCCAGCAGGTATCTCGGTCTTCCCCCTGTTTAATAATTTTTCTTTTATTACTTCTTGCTGGTCATTTTCATTACTCAACAGCAGTGTATATCTATTTTTACAAAAAACATTTGGTTTCAAATGTATCTGTTTTCCCTGGAGGAAACTTTGGTGAGGAGTATTTTTGGGAAAAGTATTACATTAGTTTCTCCAGAGTTTATGCATCGTTCTGGTCTTTTTCTTATAGAATTCAGAAAGTCTTGGGGGTAGTGCAGGACTGTTTTGCAGGATTGTCTTGACATCCTCTACCTCTAATATCTTTTAGGGTACAGTTTTCGGCCACACGTCTGACTGCCTTTTTTGATTTGGCTGCAGACTCGCAAAGAGCAATTCTACCACAGCTAACAGCTAACAGCCCTTCTGAGCCTCATGATTCAATTGTAGACCCACTTGTCATACAACATTTAAAAACTCCCCCACAAGTCAACACAAATAACTAGATGTTCTAAAACACAATGCAGCTTAAAAAGAAAAGAGATCAGCCAAGAGACACAATGAAATGTAATACATTTTACCAATGTGGTCTGGAAAAAGTCAAATCAAAGAGGGGGTCCCTGGTCAACCTCTTCCAGTCAATGACGGGGCGAATACGGGCTCAGGCTTTGCCTGGCCATAGCCGCGCAGTGGGAATACCCTCAGCAGTTTATACCACAATGCATTTGGGAGGGGCCTAACTCAGGTAGCCTCATGCCCCTAGATATCAATCAATCGGGGAAGGAGAGGACTAAAGATGTTGTAACATGAAAAGGGCAAACCAACCTGAAAGAAACCCAGTCAAGGAAGCAAACCTCCTGGGGACGATAGTGCTAGGAAAAAAGTTACTGGCCTGACAGGGAAATCGATTACATTACTGTATATCAAGAGGTGCAATGAGGTGCCCTAATAGAAGGAGCCTTAAAAATTGTTTTAGTTACCCTTAAGTGGGGAGGCCTCCCCAGTGAACATATTATATCCACACCATCTTTAGGAAATTGGCAAGAAAGCATATGTGAGTTCCTTGATAAAACTATCAAACTAAAAAGAATCCGACTTTCACAAAAATGCCAAAAGGTTGTACCTAACAATTTTGTCGAAATAAGCCAATGATAGTATAATGGAACATAGCAGGGAGAACAGCCAAACAAGAAGGTTAGGATTGCCAGCATTTTAAGGGAAGCTTAGTACATGAGCAGTTAGGTTTCGTCTGTCCTTGGTGTGCAGTCCTGAAGAGTAAGTTACTCAAACTTTTACTTTTAAATTTAAGAATAAACTCAATTGTACAAATGAATGAAACAATAGAGAGGAAAACATACGATAAAAGACGACAAAAAGGTCGATAAGGGTAATAGTGGCTACAACACAAAACATCCAAAGACATGAAATTCACAAGTTAAGGTATTACATTAGTCTTAGCTCAAACCCCTGCCTTAATCACCTACCATTAATTCACCCCAACCATATACTTTTCCACCATATAACATGTTTCGACCGAAACGATGCAACATCACATAATGTACATCACACATTGCACAACTTTGTCCTGTTATGACTGTTGCACTCTAAATGAAAATGTCTATGTGTTTTAATTATACATATAATTTGTGAAACTGTAAACTATATAATGTGGTACGTACAAGAGTGTAAACAGGTTCGATTTTGGGAAGAGTTAGATCGCTAGGGCACTCTAATCGATAAAGGAGGGCAAAGAAGAGAGTTATACATCTAGTGAGCCTAAAAGATACATTTGTTTGCTTCTCATTATCTGATAAGGGTACTCCAGAATGCATCTCCAGATAACTCAACTTATATTCCCCATCAGCCTTTCATAGACAGTAAACAATACTTTAGGCAGTACCTACCATTGCGATGATGTGAAGGAAGATGGAGGCAATCAAGGACACGGCTGGGAATGATTAGGAGCATGCAGGAAGCGGCACTGAGTTAGAAATAGGAACAAGAGACTATCTCCAAAAACAGAGGCTGCAGTCTCATCCCATAAAAGACTTTGCCCTTTTGATGTGCCCTGTTGAAGTCATGTGGGGCCCTTTCAGTGTGTGTGCAGGCTGCTCTGTACTCTGACAGTTCCTCTCACTGGGATAGTGTGGTTCTCTTAATGGATGCAATGTAGCACTCTGCTTTGGGCTTGCTGTGCGTAGTGTTGCCCGTGGTCAGAGGGTGCTGTTGCTGCAAGAGCAAGGGTTTCCTGTTGTGCGGTATGGCAGATAGCAGTGTGCCCTGACAAACATATGGCAGCAACAGTACAGGCAAAAAGGATGATAATAAAGGGTTGGAGACGGGGTGCAGAAACTGAAGGATGACTAACCCATGTTAATGCTGCAAAACACCTGCCTTGGGAGGTTTGCGTTTCAGCTAATAGATGACCTTGTTGGGGACAGGTATAGGACTACTGATGCTCTGACTGAATCTAATCAAGTCATTGTGCTCCACAGACAAGAAGCACATCACAAGGATGCTGACAAGACAAAGCAATGCATCGCTGTCAAGATGGATGACATTGCATTATTATCATCCCTGAAGATGATCAAACAGTGGCCATCTTTTTCAGCAAGACAATTGAAGGTGGAAGGAAATAGGCTGAGATGCTAATAGTCTCGCCTTAGACTACTGTGTCCTCATCTTTGAAAAGCCACTACAGCCCATTACCCAGTCATGGCCATTTTACTTGATGCCACAATGTCTTTTGATAAATTGCCTCTCTGATTCATCTCATCTGTCCCAGGGCATGTGCCACAGTTCCTCGCTCTGAAGAAAAAACTTTAATGTTAGGCAAATTATATAATTTAAATCGATTATAACTTAATTCCAGAAGGAAACAGAAGAGTGAGATAATGTCACAAAGGCAGCTAAAAAACTGACCAAAACTATTCCATGTTTCAAATGGGATGCACATCTGGTGCCAGGTCAAATTGTCTGTTCACTCTCTTGCTCTTCTTGTAAGTAACATCCACACCAGCTACAGTACTTAATGCAGTGAATAACCAAGAGAACCTTTAAAGGCAAAGCAGGTGTTTGTGACTAAAGGATGAGGGTGGGACAAGCTATTGTTTGTCATTTTGTTGCAGCAAAATAACTACAGCAACTGCAAAATGAGTTTCCCTAGTTTCGAAATAGAGAACCAAAAATAATCATAATCTACACTCCCTTCCATTTAACCTTGGATATAAAGGTAACATTTCCCTTTCCCTTGAAATCTCACTCAGATTGAGCAAAGAGGAGACTGCACAAGCTTGTTGTTGCTTCCATCTTCTATGAATGTTCTCAGTTCCCCTCATCCCTGCCCTTGGTGCTGTGCCCATGCTACCCCTCTCTTGCATTACCCACTGTAAAACCTTTATCAGGTAAAGTCCTCTTTTGCTGGTTTTGTGCCACTGAAGACACATTCATACAGAAATACATCCATGTAATATTCATCAAAAACTTTACAAGTATATACCAGCTGTTTACCATGTTTGGAGAATAATCTGAGGCAGCTAAAATAATTACTACAGAGGCCCTAATGGCTAGCAGAAACAAAATATGTACCATAAGGTAATGTTATAGGACCCTGGAGATAACTATTGCACTGGCAATGAATACAGCCCATACATGTGCCTAATCAGGATATCTACATGCCTGCAACCAGTGAAGTGATCACATTCTGTGAGAAGTATCTCTCCCAAGACCCAGACTGTACCAACTGGCATAGATAGGTTAGGTTGCAGCAGCTCTTAGGCCTTATCGCTTCGTACCTTAGGTTTTTGATACATATTTGGCAATGCTAGATATTTTGTTAATAATTGTTGGCCTTTATGAGAAGGTCCTGGTCAGTCAGCCTAAATACATGGATAATGCCCCATGCATCAGGCATTATTAGTCAAATTTCACTAAGAGGAAATTATGGGATTCAATGTGTGATTACTAACGATAGCAACGTTTAGAGGCATGTGCTGAGGCAATCATACGTAAGAGTTCCAAACTATCTTCAGTGACTTTAGAAAATCATTAAGGTCCTTCCTGCCAGGGCAAATATTTCGGACTGTACAAAGAAATTTAAAAATATAGAGAAAAACTGAAGAAAATAAACATGTTCTTTCCTAACACCTATGTTCTATATTTCTAATCTTGTTAATGAATAAAGTGTTTAGATTTTTAGTGCATAAGTAAACATGTATACCATATGGAAGTTTTGAACAAAAGGTAGGGAAACGCTTACCTGGGGTCACAAAGGAACTTTGTCTTTTCACCATCCTCCCTCCAGATCAGCCACTCCCGGAAGGAAGGGTGTACAAACATACGAGTCATGTCCCGGCGTTTTATCAAGAACATGGAAAGGTTCTCCATCCGCTGCTGGAAGTCCTCCCACTCTAAAACACCCTCCACACTGCCTGCGTTAATGGCCTGATAAATATGCTCATCAGTCAGAGGATGCAAAGAGGCAACAGCCACGTTCAGAAGTGGCATGACACGGTCAAAGGAAGACTGAGTAGGAAACTTCATATTGCACTGCAGTAGATAAACCTCAGATAAGGACACTGGGACAACTTTATAGCTGGAACTCTTCAGCACCAGGTAACCCTTCTCAATGAGGTCAAAAGTTAATTTCAGGTACAGGTATGACCCTTGGCTTAGGGTTTTGAGATGAGAACTAAGTTTGCCAAATGTTGTGTTGTCCATTTTGCCATTGAGGGAAATGTTATTTTGGATCTCAGAGCTGCTGTGGATACGATGCAGGATATAGGCCTGCAGATCCTGGTCTATGGCTTCGTTTTCTTCCAGACGATCGAGAAAGATCCTGTGGAAGGGCAGCAGTTTGGTGATTTCCTGAAATATGAAGAAAAAAAAACTTTAGCAATACATTTAAATTATTTATCCTATGTGTCTCAATGGCAAGAACAACCATCACCTTTAGTAATGAATCTAAATTAGTTATCCTGTGCGTCTCAACAACAAGAAGAAAGAAAGCTATTTGCATTACGGCATCAAGGGAAACCCCCTTTGGGAGGCTTCTTCACATCTGAAAAGTATTGATAGACCAAGGCAAACACAAGGAGATGAATGACATACCGCCGAAACTTTTCAGACACTCACCCCCCGTCACAGATCTGGGTTGAATCTATCATCATTCTTTAGCTCACTTTGCCACCTCAGTTCAGACCCAGCTATATGCAAATCAGTCTTGACCCTGTGCCTCATGGGAACAGTCCAGCCCAAACTGCCAAACCAGGTCTTCCCTGAACCGGAAAAAAGCATCCTGGGACTGGTTTCGGGGTAACACCCCTCATCAGCCAGGCTAGCTTGAATCCAGTGGCAAAGTGAGCAAGGGACCCATGTCTGGGCATACCCTGCCAACTTAGGGCGAACAAGCAAACATAAGGAGATGATGGACGGAGCACTGAAACTTTCAGACACTCCCTAGTCACAGATCTGGGTTCAATCCATCATCGTTCTTTAGCTCACTTCGCCACCTCAGTTCATACCCAGTTATATGCAAATCAGTCTTGACCCTGTGCCTCATGGGAACAGTCCAGCCCGAACTGCCAAACTAGGTCTTCCCTGAACCAGAAACAAGCATCCTGGGACCGGTTTAGGGGTAACACCCTCCATCAGCCAGGTTAGCTTGAATCCAGTGGCAAAGTGAGCAAGGGACCTACGTCTGGGCACACCCTGCCAACTAAGGGCAAACAATTTTTATTTTGTATTATTAATTAAGGAACGTATCATAAGAGCTAGAGATACACCCAAACTATAGAAACAGAAATGTTAGGAAAAGCATGCAAAATATGATTTTCGACATGGTACCTGGAGAGTGGTCCTGACTGTGACTATCAGCTTCAACCAAGGGGGGAACTTTCCAATGATTTTACTTAGAAAAGACACTATTGTGTCACCGTAATCAGGTTTGTGAAACTCTGCTTCATTCAATCCATCAATCAGAATAATGTAATCTTCATCTGGAATCTTCCTCTCTGCAAGCAGAAGAAAACATACAAGTGCCCAATAACAGAAACATGTAGTTGCCTTTATTGCATGAACATGACATGATTTTAATTGTTGGGGCAAGCAGCGGGAAAAAACTATTCGAATAGGATTGGAAGCCCTCCAACACAAGTTACAACTTATTAGTGGTAGACAGAATTTCGAAATTCCCAGCATCAGTGGGTCCTAGGCAGATGTCATACTGTCTACTCCTCAATAACCAACTGTGCCTCGCACTGACTGTATGATGATTGTCTTACCTTTGTGAAGGTTTTCCAGAGGCTCAAGCACTCCTCTCCTGAATGAAGCCATAGGATCTTGCACACAAGAGCGTAGGCTGAGCATGCTCTGAAGGTGAGGCTCACGCAGCAACTGTTCCCTGTAGGCCACCAGCTGCGGAGAGCGGCATAGCAGGGCTGCAACATTGTGTACAAACTCTGGCACCAGGCATGTGTATGCATTGTCTGCTTGGCAGTAATGATAGGCAACAACCTGTCGGAAACCACGGAAAAGAAATGTTAGTATAACATGTTTTTGTATAGCATTCCTACAAAGCATTTCAACAATTGACCTCATGGAATTACTTTTCAACATGCAGAAAAGCCATCTATTCATTGTGAAACAACCCTAGCATAGACCAATTTGTAAAACATCTGTTTATTAAATAATGTTAAGTAATATAAGGCAGTCAAAGCTCAGACATCTCACTGAGCTCGATACAACAAGAGTTATTTTTCCACACATAGAAATAGTACAAGACAATGCTTTCAGCCACTCTAGCCTTCTAGTGAGAATGTAATACGCAGCCCTACAAAGTCAGCATTCATTTTTTTCTTTTAAGACTTAGGGATCAATTAAGAGTCAAATGGAGCAGATTTCCCCGATGGGCTATCCCTCTGCCCGATCACGCCTGCCTGGTTTTCCACCACCTGGATTCCCAGGGGAGAGAGGAAAAATCCCAATTTTGAAGGCTGGAGAATCTTGCCAGTAAAATCACTTTGGGATTGGCCTGCACGTGCAGACTGGTCCTGATTTCCGCCCAACCCTCTTCTAAGGTATGGGTAGACCGTGTAATGCTGCACCTTGGCAGGTGACATCCTCCCCTTCAATCTGCCCCGCCCCCTAGTTTAATTGAAAAGCCAGGACTTCAGCTTCTTGCAGAATTCGAGGAAGAGGCTCTGATGTGGAGAATGATGTTGTTTCCATACTGTAGGAGCGATGTAAGAGAACGGTTGTCCTCCTGATCTGGTTCTGTGTATGCGTGGGATGGTTGCATGTAGGAGTCCTGTGGAGTGGAGGTGCCTGGATGGCTGGTGGAAGGAGATCCAACTGTTCAGGTAGGTGGGGCCCGAGGCGTGGAGCGTCTTGAATGTGTGTGTGTGAGGAGTCTGAATTGAGTGTATTTGTGTATTGGAAGCTAGTGTAGCTTCCTCAGGTGTGGTGTAATTTGAGCTCTGTGTAGGAGGTAGAGGATGAGTCTGGCTGCCCAGTTCTGGATGGTCTGTAGGCTTCCAGTGAGTTTCTTGGTGATCCCGGCATAGAGGGTGTTCCCATAATCCAACTTGCTGGTGACTAGGGCGAGTGACAGTTTTTCTTATGTTGCTTGGGAGCCATTAGTAGATCTTCCTCAGCATCTTCAGAGTGTCGAACAGGATGCAGTAAGGGTGTTGACTTGTGCAGTCATGTCCATTTTGCTGTTGATGATTGTTCGGAGGTTCCTGGCATGGGGTGTGGGTCAGAGGTTCGACCAGCCACCAGTTGGAGTCCCACTTGAGGTGTTCTTGCCATAGATCACTACTTCGCTCTTGTCCGTGTTGAGCTTGAGACAGCTGGCTTTCATCCAGTTATGGTCTTCGGTCATGCAGACGGTGAACTTGTTTCTTGTGTTGGAGGTCTTGTCCAAGAGGGAGAGTAGGAGTTGTGTGTTGACTGCGTGGGAGAGGATGTTGTGTGCACGGAGAACATTGGTTAGATGGATTGTGTATGCGTTGAAGAGGGTGTGACTAAGCGATGAAGCTTGAGGGACTCCGCAGATGAATTTGGCAGTGCTACAGGAAGACTACTCAGCAGCTCATTTCAGCCAAAGGCCTAACCGAATTTCTAAAGGAGCCTTGTCTCTTCTCTCCACACTTCAGTGCCTAGGTCTCCCTCCACTAGCTTGTGGAATGTCAGCAATATACTTCCACTGTCTGGGAAAACATTCTCACCTCCATCTTGTGCCCAGGGCCATGCCATGGGCATCCAAAATGCATCCTACAGGCTTCCATGACTCTGGCTCACTCACATACACAAGGCAAGTACCACACAGGCCACATACACAACATACACTTGGGATGTTAGAGCTAGAATCTGGGTTAGCGCATAGACGGTGAACTTTACATGAGTGGGTCATCAGGCCTCCATTCAAGTGACACAGATAAAAAGATCTGGTCACAACTATGATGTCACAAAACATGTGATGCTGCCACCACCGCATTATGTAACAAATCTACACCAGGAACAATAGTCCACAATCACTGAAATGAGTGAAAGCTTGTTGCACCCTTCCAGGGACAGGTCTAATCCAGGACCTCACTCACGTCATGGGACAGACCTCCTAGGCTTCTGCACACTAGATTACTGTGAGGAGAGGCCCAAAATAAAAACAAAATAGGATCCCAAATAATGTAGTCAGGTGCTAAGCGCAGCGGAACACTGTACACCATACAGTGGACATGGCCACCCCACCATCGTGGGTGAAACAAAGCTTATGATACAACATTGTGTATTTGGAGCATATGTGCCAAAAACTACTCAGCGTATACTGTGGAACTGCTAATTTTATGCGCGGATTAGAAACTTTAGTTTTAGTTATACATTTAACAAATCTCTGTAAATGCACATCGTAAATATTTCATTATAAGAATTTCCATACTTTACGAAATTTTGCATAACTATTAATTCTTAAAGTATACAATAATTCTAATGACATAACTTTATACATTTTTGCCTGCCATTTTATAAACAATGGTACTTTTGTTGACTTCCAACATTGCACTGTAGGAAAACATATAACTGACATGCAGACAAAAACTTAAAGATGTAATCACAAAATTAACTGATACTATGGTAGACTAATATTATATGATACCAATCACCAAGCACATCATTTTAACATTCAAAACAGGAAGATGACAAAGTCAGGTTAAACTTGTTGACAATCTTCGGAGTATAATAATGCATCCACCTAGAATACAAAACCATTCTCCTGAAATTAGCTGCACAAAATGATTTGTAACTAAATTGCAACATTTCCAACCATCTCTTCATTGAAATGAGGACCCTGTTTTCATTTATAAAGTACTAGATTAATGATTTGTCATGGATATTTGGCTAAAGCATCTTATACCAGGCCCTTTCTGGAGGTCTCAAATAAAGATTTCAAAATATCCTCAGAGCAAACTGCATTTGGCATAGGAAAAGTTTTCAGGAAGGCTTGATCTAGTGGAAGGTAATACAATCGCACAGCTGATCATGAGCACAGCCATTTTGAACCAGCTCCCCGGATTTACATACTGTATTAAGTACAAAATCCTTAACAACTTTGAAACCTATTTCTTACGACTTCTTCATATGTGTATTTTCCAGCTCAAGACTAGATATTTTCAATTCTTCAATGTTTTATAACCATGAATTTAAGGAATATTATACTACCAAAAAGGCAAAAATGTGTAACATTTCATATCTCATCTTCTTGGTTCATTTAGAGGTCTTTGAAAATGCAGTAAATACTCTTGCTGGAAGCGAGGATCAAATTCTCAGTAAGAACACAGAAAAAGTAAGCCTTTAGAGACTATTATGAGACTCTATACATCGTGAGGATTTGGTCCCTGTGGAGGACTAGAGATATGCCCCATCAAGAGGCTGTGCTCGGCAAACCGGGCTAGCTTAGAAGAACCAATTACTCTGGAAGAGGTCTTGAGAGCAATCTCTGAGTTACACCCTGTTAAAGCACATGGGCCAGATGGCCTCACTAATAGGTTTTATAACAAATTCAAACTGGAGTTGGCCCCACATTGAGTAAGACTGTTTAATTCCTTCCTGCGCTCTTGAACGGTTATGTGCTCGATGGAAAACATTACCCTGGTCCATAGGGCAGGCAAACGAATGAATAAGTGTGAGGCTTATCAGACTATAGCTCTGCTAGTTTTGGTCACTAGGCTAATGCCCAACTTACCCTGTCTTACTGACCCGATCAATCAGGATTTATACCACTGAGGCAAGCAGCAGATAATATCCGGCTAGCCCTCCACTTGATTGAGAAAGCTAACTCCAGAAGGATTCCTCTTGCTGTCCAGTCACTGGAAAAAGTTTTAGATAGGGTCAGCAGGTCACTCCTTTTCCAGATGCTGATGGCGAGTGGCCTTGGCCCTAAAATGATTGTTTGGATAGAAGCTAACTGCAACCAGCCAATAGTTATGGAGCTAGTTAAAGGGCTTGGATTGGAGAAAATCTGAAGAGGAAAACACGGCAGGGATGCTCCCACTCACCATTTCTACTTGCCAGCATTCAAGCCTCTAGTGGCCATTATTATGTTATGTTATGACAAGTTATAAAGCGCGCAAATACCGTCAGGTGTCTCGGCGCTAAGTGCGTCAGAAGGTATGGCCTAGATGAAAACACCTATTAATTGAAGAGCCATGTTTTTATTTGTTTTCTAAATGAAAATAGAGTAGGACTGGCTCTAACCTGAGAGGGAAGAGAGTTCCACAGCTTAGCCGTGGCAACTACGAAACCTATGATGCCCCAATTGGTTCTGTAGGCTCTTGGGACGACAAAAAGATTAGCACGTGCTGAACGCAGGGATCTGATAGGAGTGTATAACTGGAGTGAATTCTTCAGAAATTCTGGCCCTATATTATGAATCGCCTTATAGGCAATGCAGAGTGCTTTGAATTTTGTTCTGCTTCTTATAGGCAGCCAGTGAAGTTGTCTAACCACCTTAGAGATCGTATTAAATTTCGTACTGCCCGACAGTATCCTAGCAGCCGCATTCTGCACCAACTGCAGCTTACTAAGAACCATTTTCTGTGCATTAATCAATAGACTGTTACAGTAATCAACTTTGGACATAACCAAAGCGGATATTAACTTTCTCCTGGCATCAAACGGGATGAACTGGGGCAGTTTCTTCACCATTTTTAGGACATAAAAGGATGAGAAGACCACTGCGTTAGCATGATATTTAAAAGACAGCTTGTCGTCTAGAATGACACCCAGGTTCTTGGCTTTAGTGACCGGGATTGGGGGCGATCCCAATTTATCCGGCTAGCAGCCCGAAGACCACACAGGAGATACATTTCCAAAGACCATTACCTCTGACTTGGACGAATTTAATTTGAGGCAGTGTCTTGACATCCAGGAGCTGATGGACAACATGACATCATGGAAGCTAGCCGATACGATGTCCCCGTTATTATGGGCGGAGAGCACTAATTGGGTGTCATCTGAATATGATGTGAGAGTTAATCCAAAAGATTTAATCACCCGTGCTAAGTCGGTGACTTAAATGTTGAACAACGTTGGACTTAAAGAGGATCCCTGCAGTACTCCGCATGGAAGTGAAAAACTGGAGGGTCGAAATCACCCAGGCTGACTAGCTGGGTACGTTTAGATAAAAAAGAGGTCAAAAGAGATTTTGCCTTGTTCCCAATGCCTAGTGCAGAGACACGGTTGATCAACAGGCCATGATCAACAGTGTCAAATGCTGCTGATAAGTCCAGTAGCACAAGTGCGGCCGCTCCTCCTTTGTCTAACACAAACCTAATCTCATCGGTAACTTTGATGAGTACGGTCTCTGTATTGTGGCCTTTCCTAAAGCCGGATTGTGTTTCATCAAACAGCTTATTCTCATAGATGTATTGGGCCAATTGATCATTCATAATTTTTTCAGCAAGTTTAGCAGGCAATGGGAGACGCGCAATTGGTCGATAATTGTTAGTATCCCCTGGGTCCAAATTAGTTGTTTTTTTAGCAGTGGGAGAATAGAGGCCTTTTTCCATTGGGAGAGATAGATGCCTGAGCTAAACATAGAGTTGAAAATATTAGCCAGGTTAGTACCTATGAGGGTTGGAATCAGTTTCGGAACCAAGGGGGGACAAGGATAAAACGGTGAGCACAATTAAGCCGTGCTCACCAGATCGGTTATCTGACAAATCGATTATTAGACAACATCCAGATACACAATGGATGCCTTTTGGGGATGATCACCGCTAAATACACCTAGTTGCTGACGAGGTCCTACTTGCACTAGTAGAACCAGAGCAACTGGTCACAAGAGCTATGGAAATTCTGGAGTCCTTTGGGAAACTCTCTGGCTTTAAAGCGAATCTTGAAAAGTCTGCGATGCTTGGTGTGTGCATCCCTCCCGAAGTTGAAGGCTGATCCAACTGAGATGGGTCAACAAAATAATTCATAATCTGAGGATATCTACAACAACAAAGTACCTCTTACTGTATGCAGCAAACTACCTGAGGTTGCTTAATACTATTACTAATGACTTGCATAAATATCACAACCTATTTTTATTGTGGGGGTTGAAATTGCTGTTGCTAAGCAGAACATACTACCTCGATCACTTTACATCTTTCAGGCACACCCGGTGAAATTCCTCAAAAAAGATACAGTTGCCTTGCTGAATGGGGGGTAAGAAGGCATGGATTTCATGGAGAATACCTAAAGTGAATAGAGGCTTGTGTGGGCTTTGATTACCGGACATCTGAAATTATTACCACACTGCACACTTGTAGAGCCTATTCGAGTGGTCTTTATAAGAGACTGAGTGTCACTGGATCCACATATAAGCAGTGGCAGGCCAGCGAAAAGAGCAAGCCCCCTAGGATGCTATGTCTCAGAAATGTTAAAGCCTATACTGGAAGTGTGGGGCTCGGTCACAAGAAACCGAAAATTGGCCACTTTCCCCTCCCCCCTTCATTCCACTAGTGGGCAACCTAGATTTTTCCCCTGTAGCAATGAAGGGTGAATTCGAGCACTGGTCAGAAGGGTCTATAAGAATTTAGATCAACCTTTTTTTAAAAGCCTTAGTACTGTGGCTTCAAAAAATGAATCGGGGACCGCCCCCCCCATTGAATTTCACTTAACTATCTTCTTTATAAAATTCTGATGGGATTCTTTCATTTCCCTAGCCTTAAACACTAGCTAAGCTATCTAAAGCCTGCCATAACTCCACCCGAATGGGTTTAATAATTTCTTGTACCTTTTCCTGTGTTCATTTAGGGATCGGACTATTTTCAATATATTAACTAATTTAATTGTCATTAACATTGTCTACTGAGTGATAGATAGATCTATAATGCTCATAAAGGATCATCTTGCTTAACAAGTTGCTTAGTAGCTAGATCTACAATATCAATTCCTATTTTGATTAGATTTGGCCTTTGCTATCCAAGCTAACATTCTCCCTATATGCTTGTATTCTTCATAAGAATACTATCCTATAGTTCTTTTGTTTAATAATTCACTAGAGGAAAAAAAACTTTTACAGTCTTTCTTGCCTGTTCCCAGTTTTAAATGCTTTCTATTGAACCTGTAATCAACATTTGAGAGGCTGCATTTTCTATACTCTTCCATTACTAACAGTCTTATTGATCTTTCCTTCCTTTTTTTGTGAAAGTAAAACCTTGCCCATTAAAACGGTCTTAAAAGTATTCCGTATGATGGAAAGTTTTGCTATACCTATTTTATGCTAAAAAATGTATTAACAAACATACAAGTGCAAGACAACTATTCCTCATCTGATAACATTTTCCTATCAAATACCTGTCTAGGTAAAGAGAGTTAACTTAATTCCATCTCAACTTACGGAACATTGGAAATGTCAGAGAACCTATTTGCAAGTTATTCATAAAATATGATGAAAAATTAAAACAAACCAAAAAAATCAATGGGAACAGCCTAATCGAATCATTTCGCTAGACATATGCATTGCTTTGTTGCAGGATCATCTACCCTCCAGGGTTCAATTAACCCATACTCCAATTTCAAAATGAAATGTAGTTGTTTTTGGTTTCAATTATTTTGTTATCCTTTATAGAGGAGTCTAATTCAGTTATTCGTAAATAAGTGAAATCTCCTCCAACTATACCAGATCCAGTGCATTGCATTAATAAAATACAAGGCTTAAGTAAAAATTCAAATTTGTCTCTATAGGGCTGTAATAGCCAACAAAAATATTTGTGCAAAATTCCCAATAACAGATATCACCTATACCCATCATCCATTTTTATCCGAATGGCCACACCTCTATGAGCTGCAGCAGAGGAAGAAAAAAATGTGACACCCAATCTGGGAACCCATATATCCAACTACTTTTAAATTGGGTTTCCTGAAAAAAGAAAGTTATACCCAGGCTTTGTTCCTTTATTCCTTTACTATACTGTTTATTATTCAGTCCAGTGGTATTACCAGTTAGTATCCTAATCGGTAATATTACTCATATAAGTATCTATAAAAGAGAACTTCTCTAAATTCATCAACCAATTTATTTACCTCGTTTCATTTTAGTAATATGTGTGTCCCACTCCTAAACAACCACACACAGGCCTCTTCCCAAAGACCATCCCCGTCTGCCCTGTAGACTCTGAGAGCATAGCCCCTTTTACAGCAGATCCCCACCTCTTTATGCGTTCCATGATTTAGCGACTAAAGCTTCACACCATGGCTGAGACTTGCCAACCCACTCTTCAAATTAAAATGGTAATATGATGTGATGATGAACACTTAATTTAAATGTCAAAATTCATACCTTAGCTTATAAATATTTTGCTTTTTAAAGTCACTCAGTTACTCTTCTTCTCTTTCGTCCCCCCTCACCTTTTTTCCCTAATTTCCCCCCTACGGAGCATTTTGAGCTAGCCGACTGAACTACAGAGGTCTGGTGCTGTGGTAGATCTGAGACATAAATCATGTTTCTAAACTCTAAATCCATTTTCCACTTTGAAAGATTTAGACATAATAGCTTTAGACTATATCTGTTCCTTTATGCAGTAATCTGAACATTTTATTAGAACTGTAAGAGGGAATTTAGCTTGGGGGTTCGGATGCTGTGCAGGTAACCAATGTACTCTCATAATTGTTAAATCTTGAGAAAAATCGGGCACCACTAAATTCTTGACTAACTTTTCGATTAATGCAACAGTAGCCATTCTATCTTCTTTATGTTCCGGGATACCCAGAAAACAAAGACTGGAGGGACCAGAAAGATTTCCCAGATCCTCCTGCTTAGTTCTCAGCTGAATTAAGTCTCTATCACCAAATGTATAATGTTTTTTCAGTTTAACTTGCTGATTCTCCAAGTCTGACACACACTGTTAGCACTTTGACCTTTAAAACCTGCCCAAACTTTTCATCTAGACTGTTCAAGAGGTCTTAAGTTGTTCAGCTGTTTCAGTTTGCATTGCATTTACTCTGCTAATTTCACTTAATATGGTTTCAAGTAGTGCAGTTGGTCTTATCTGCTCATCTTAAGAGTCTAGAGAGGTCTGATTTAAATCACAGAGCTTGTTTTGCGCAAGAGGAATATTGTTTTCCCCTTGCATTAATATCCCCACCATGCTGTTGCTGCTGCATATCTTAAGTGCAATGAGGTTTAGGTAAAGAAATACTAGACGTTTCTGTAATAGACGAGATGGCTGCCCTGCTGAGCTGTCGTGGCTTCAGCAGTTGCAATTGCGATTTGTGATTGTGACAAATCAATCAATCAGGGTTTTTTTTTTAAAGCACAATCAACTCACCCAGAACGGGTCTCAAGGCGCTGGGGGAAAGAGGGTGGGGGTGTTTCGCAGGTCCTGGTAATTCACTGAGTTCCATTGAAGAGCCAGGTCTTGAGGTCCTTTAGGAACTTAGGGAGCGATGCAGTCTGTCGGAGTTGGAGGGGTAGGGAGTTCCATGCCTTGACCGCAAGGAGGGAGAAGAAGCGCCCTCCTGTTCTGTTTTTCCTGATCCGAGGAACCGTTGCGAGGGAGAGCTGGGCTGAGCCGAGAGAGTGCTGGGGAGCGCGAAACGCGAGGCGATAGTTCAAGTTGGCGGTTCCGGTATTGTGGAGGGCGTTGTGTGTGTGGGTGAAAAGCTTGAAGGTGATTCTCTTCACGACGCCAGTGTAGTGTCCGCAGGTGTTGGCTGATGTGGCAGTGGCGTGGGAGGTTGAGGACTAGTCTGGCGGCGGCGTTCTGGACGTTCTGGAAATTGCGGGTGAGGTTCTTGTTGATCCCGGCGTAGAGTGCGTTGCCGTAGTCCAGTCTGCTACTGATGAAGGCGTATGTGATAGTTTTCCTGTGTTCGGGGGGTATCCACTTGAAGGTCTTACGGAGGAGGCGGAGGGTGTGGTAGCAGGAGGAGGTGATGGCGTTGATCTGGCGGTCCATTTTGAGTTCGGAGTCCAGGATGATTCTGAGGTTTTGTGCCTGGTCCGTGGGGGAGGGGGGGCTCCGAGGGTGGGGGGCCACCAGGTGTCGGGGTGTGGGCCCATGAGGAGTACCTCGGTTTTGTTGGAGTTGAGTTGAAGGCAGCTGTTCTTCATCCATCTGGCGACGGCTTCCATTCTGTCTTGGAATTTGCGTTTGGTGATGTTGTGTTCGTTGGATAGGGAGAGGATGAGTTGGGTGTCGTCTGGTACGATGTGATGTTGAGTCTGTGTGCTCTAAGGATGGATGCGAGCGGGGCCATGTAGATGTTAAACAGGGTCGGGCTGATGGAGGATCCTTGAGGGACTCCGCAGGTGGTTGGAGTCGGTTCTGAGAGGAATGGAGGGAGTATGACTCTTTGCGTTCTGCCGGAGAGGATCCAGTTGAGGGCTTTGTTCCGGACTCCCGCGTCGTGGAGTCTGCGGGCTAGGGTGCGGCAAGAAACGGTGTTGAAGGCTGCGGAGAGGTCTAGGAGGATGAGGGCCACAGTCTCTCCTCTGTCGAGGAGGGTGCGGATGTCGTCTGTTGCTGCGAGGAGTGTGGTTTCGGTGCTGTGGTTCTTCCTGAAGCCTGATTGGGAGGAGTCGAGGGTGTGGTTTTCTTCGATGAAGGCGGCGTGTTGGCTTTTGACGGCTTTTTCCATGACTTTGGCCGGGGTAGGGAGATCGGTTTGAAATTCTTGAGGTCAGTGAGGTCCGCTGAAGGTTTTTTCAGGAGAAGGTTGATCTCTGCGTGTTTCCAGTCATCGGGGAAGGAGGCGGAATCGAATGAACATTTGATGATACGTTGAAGCTCGGGGGCGATGATGTCTGCGGCTTTGCGGTAGATGCGGTGGGGGCAGGGGTCCGTGGGGGCCCCGGAGTGGGTGGTCCTCATTATTCTCAGTGTCTCTTCGATGCTGAGGGCGGTCCAGCTGTCAAGTGTCGGCTAAGTTCTGTTGGGAGCGTTGGGAGGGGGTTCCTCGTGGGGGTTGTTGTCGTTGAAGTTGTCATAGATGGTCTTGATTTTGTGATGGAAGAAAGTGCTGAGTCTGTCGCAGAGATCCTGGGAAGGAGTGATGTCTGTGGACTCGCTGTTGGGTTGGGCGAACTCTTTGATGATGCCGAAGAGTTCCTTGCTGTTGTGTGCATTGGTGGAGATTCTGTCCTGAAGAGCTTTCTTCCTGGAGAGTCTGATGAGCTTGTGGTGGGCAACGGTAGCAGTTTTGAAAAAGTCGAGGTCTGTCGGGGTTTTGGAGTTCCTCCACAGTTTTTCGAGTCGTCTGCAGTTGCGTCTGGAGTCTCGAAGTTCGGTGGAAAACAAGCTGGCTTTCTTGGCGTGGGGCTTGGAGGCTTTCTTGAGGGGGGCAATGGTGTTGGTGCAGTCGGTGATCCAATTGTGTAGATTGCGGGCGGCGGTGGTGGGGTCACCGTCAGTGGTGGTGGGAGCGGAGCTGCCGAGGGAGGCGGCGAGCTGGTCGTCGGCGATCTTGTTCCAATTCCTGCACAGGAGCTGATGCGGGCGCGTGCGGGGGATGTTGGCTTTGAAGGTGAAGTGAACACATCGGTGGTCCGTCCATGGGAGTTCGGAGGTGTGGCTGAAGATGATGAAGTTCCCAGCTGTGAAAACGGGATCGAGGATGTGCCCAGCTGTGTGCGTTGGTTCTGGTACTATCTGCTTGAGTCCTATGTTGTGGAGGTTGTCCAGGAGGGAGGCGGAGTTGGGGTCCTGGTGGTTGTCGAGGTGGAAGTTGAGGTCCCCTAGCAGCGTGAAATCGGTGGAGGTGATGGCATGTGGCGTGATGATGTCTGTGATGGAGTCGGAGAAAGGAGATCGGGGTTCGGGTGGTCTGTAGATGAGGGTGCCTCGGAGGTGGAGGACGGGTTGGTCTAGATCTTGAAATGGAGGTGTTCCATCAGGTATGTGGGCCCGTCGGAATAGGTGCTCAGCCGGAGATTGGCCTTGTGGGCGATGGCGATGCCTCCTCCGGGACGGTTGGGGCGATCCTTCCGGGTGAACTTGTATCCTTCTGAGATGGCGATCGCGATGTCTGGTCCGGAGGCGGCGTTCGTCCAGGTTTCTGTGAGGAAGGTGATGTCCAGGGTGGTGCTGTCGAGGAGGTCCCAGATTTCCGTGGTGTGTCTGTGGAGGGAGCGGACGTTGAGGAGGATGCATCTCAGGGTTTGGGGTGCGACTGAGTTGTTGCTGGAGAGAGGTGTAGGGTCCTGGGTCTCGGTGAAGGAGTGGCGGCAGTGATGGCAGGTGAAGGGTCCGTGGGTGGCGAGAGGTGAGGAGAGCTTGCAGTTGTAGTTCTTGCCGGCGTTGAGTTCGTGGAGAGCTGAGGAGCTGTAGCGTTGGAAGGCCGGAGGACCAGGGGTCCTGGTGCTGGCCGCGTCGCGGACGGGCGCAGACGGGCTTGCCTTTGGTGCGCCCACTGCGCGGCCGCGCAGCGGCCTCCATTAAGTAGAGGCGGGGGAGGGCGGGACAGCTAGGAGGCGGGAGCGTGAAAGCACGGGAGGGGCCGCGGGGGGCAGCGGCGGGGACCGGCAACGAGGGGAGAAGTGAGTAAGAGGAGAAGAGAACAGGAGATAAGGAGTAAGAGCAGAATTAAATTAAGCAGGAATTAAATTAAATGGAACAGCAGAAAAAAAATCAATAGAATTAAATTAAGCAGGAATTAAATTAAATGGAACAGCAGAAATAAATAAATAGAACAGTCGAGATAAAAAAAAGAACAAGACACCAGTGCGGGGGCTCGAACTGAGGTCTAGGGCGACCAAAAGCACAAAAGCAGGGCACTGCCAGGGGGAGCTACGGGGCTGTGCGCTGTTTGAGCAGGAAACCCAAGGGGTTTAGGGTATTCATGCTCTTTAAAACTAAAATAGAGTTTGCACAAAGTGAGATTACCAGGACATTAGACCTACACTGCTTACTATTTTGAAATAGTGGACATGGCTCAAGCATTGATGGCTGTGATTCCGTAATGAAGCTTTAATAGGTTATTTCACCATACATTTCAGCCTGGGCACTGCTATCTGGAGCTCAAGCTAACTCCATCATAATTTGTGAGTGATGTGCGCATGTGTGTATAATGAGAATGATCAACACCACACAGTCCTAGACCACTTGTAGATCGATCAACAGATTCTTTTTCAGACATGATTAAACCAACAGCGTTTCTGCCATTATCAGTCTTGGAAATCTATCCCCTTGTTTTGGAAATCCTCAGCTTGGAAGAAATATGGCAAGCCTTGACTATGCAATGTTTAATTCCTAGTTTAATTTCAAGCATCACACCTCGTCTGTGGAGGAAGTCCCTCAATCCATGCGGCTTCAGTGAATAATAATTCTCCCCCAATCTTTAAAGCTGATTAAGCGGTATCCAGAGGGCAATCCTGACAGAACTACACGAGTGCACCAGCTCGTGAACGTGCAACCTTCCTCCAAACTCCTTCAGTACGACACTGCACTTATCGAGTGCCGCAGCTTTCTTTGCCTTCTATGTCAGCCCCTAACTGCCCAGCTCTTTCTGCAAACTTTTGCAATCCTATCAGGCTGCAGCATTCATTTTTCAAGAAACAGTAAAGAGAGGGGAGTTGAGACGTTCAGCAGGCCCATTGCTACACTCCACCAAATTAAAATGCCAAAAAATCCAACGGTGTCAGCAGGTGAGCAGTTTGAGGTGCAACACCATATTAAAACATCCAGTCAGTGTAAGCTCAGGGACAGAGACTTGCAGGGAGCATCACCCTCCCCTCCACAATAAATAGGTATTTATTACCAAGAATTATAAAATCTAATAGTGCTTAGGAAAAAGCATACTTATGTATGAAGTTAAACTGATAAATGGGCCTTGCGCATGTTCTATCAATGGTATAAAGAATGTGAGACTCTAGATGTGCAGACTTTTCTGAAATTCGATAGAGACTCTTAAAAATTCTATAGGGGTGATAAAAGGTCCAGTAATAAGCAAACAGGCCACATGTTTATGGGCTGCTAAATGTATGTTCTCTTGCATGGTGTAATTAGTGCTTAATTTGTAAAAGAAAGAAGGTCCATGCTCAAAGCTCTGCTTAGAAGCATGAGGTCGGTGCAACTGAATGTCGGAGCACTGAATACCAGGGCTGCATTGTCCTACATCACCTCATGGTACTTTAATCCACTTCCAGACACTCCAAGCCTGTTTATTTCACTCTTGCAGGTTCCTCTTTTCTCCCTTTGTGACAGTTTTTTTAGTCTTTCTCTTCATCCGTCTTTCCGCTTTGTGTGTTTTCACTCTCTTGGTTGAGAGAAATGACTGATGCGGAAAAATAAGTGCGGTGGGCCCCACCGACAACCACCGGCTCAAAGTAAGCACTGGGTGTAAAGCAGTGGTTCTTAACCTGTGGTCTGGGGAACACTGTGGATACGCAAAACCTACTTAGGGAGTCTGCATCTGCTTAGAAAATGCAATAATATTAACAGATTAATAAAGCGTATATAAATAAAGAAGCAATACATACATTTAAACATTATAAAACGTTCTGTAAATGTCAAGTAATTTGAAAACTGAGGATAAAAATGTAATTATGATTCTCAAATTGATTTGTGGGAGCAGTGTAAGTGTATCAAATAAAATATAGTATGGACGATGAGAGGCCTCAATTGAATTTAGAAAAGCTTCAACCTTTCTAAAAAGAAATTAACATTTTTATTGTGTTAATATTTGCGAATTAATTAAAATGTTTAATCATTTATGTATTTGTTTGATGAATGCCTGTTTCTATATTTGTTTTGTATTGTTTAGCAGTTCAAATCACTGAAAATGCTTAGACCGGGGTCCCAATTTCCTGTACTGACTCAGTGAATTTACCCAAATTCCAATAATGATTCACTGGAAGTCCCCGGATTCCAATAATGATTAAGTGGGGTCCACAGAAGTTAACAGTTTAAGAACAACTGGTGTAAAGAATTAAACACCAGAAACTACTAAAAGACAGGCAGACAGGAAATACAAAGCCCTTTGTTAAAAACAATCCTTCAATTTCTCAAAATGAATAATAGTAGGTGCATTTAGGTAATAAGGTTTGTTTTGTAGTGACTCCTGTAGTATGGTAAAGGTGTTCTACACATTAATACCAGAAAAAGCCACAGCGGGCGAGTGTGTGGCTAGGTAATTTAACTATTGGTAAAAGAAGTTGTCAGACATATATCAGTCTGCCCTTGGAACATGGTGTGGTGAAGGTATAAAGGCAGGATTTTCCATATTTGATGTCTATCACAAGTTGTAGACAAGGAGGAATGGTGTGGCTGTAGGATTAGGATGTGGTGAAGGTGCAAGGTAGAAGTAATTTCTCCTTACGGTTAATATAACTTAATTAGCTTTCTATATTGGAAAGGGATGGCCTAACCTCATCTGCATGGGGAGAGACAATGAATTTGCCTATGTCCTACATTGTACAGTGATTATCTATATTACCTAATGGCGGTCACCAGTAGGTAGTTCTAGTTAGGATCTAGTTTCCGTAGGAGAAGCGGTTTTTGTTTTGCTAACAACTTGGCGCCATTTGACAAAGTTTCAAAACTAGTGTGCCACTCACTTCAGCTGCTGATTGGAAGCAAAGGCCGAGAAAAAAAAAGGGGGGGGGGTTCAAACAACGCGTTTTCTCCAGGCAATTTTGCACATGATTACAACCCGACCTGCTGAACGGAATTACCCCAAATTTGGCAGAAAGCTAGATCTTGGTCCAGAAAAAGTGCTTTTTGTAATGTGGTGTTAATACATTCAGCAAATTTGGAGTTATTAAAGAAAAAAGATGTATTAATATCTAAGGACGCGGAGTCTACGCGGAGCTGACAGATCTCATGCTGAAATCTGATTGGGTGCCACCACTTCAACTAGGAAGCGGTGGCAGCCATCTTGGGACACGGGACTAAGCCCAAGTCTAAAAAAAGTGCAAAAAAAACCCAGAAGGGGGCAGGGTAGAACTACCCTGACCCCCAATAGGCCTGGTGGTGGACGCCGCCTGAGGCCACAAATATGTATTTTTTTTTAAGATTTTGCTGTGAATTGGAGGAGGATCTGCGGCCCAGAAAAAAACCCAGAAACAAATGCGGTTTCCTGTGTGTTTGTTTGTTTTGGTGGGCCATTTCCAAATTCAAAAGGAAGGGGAGCCACATGGTCCCTCTACTGGAGCCATTAATGGTCATGAGGAATTCATCTCCCAGGCCCAGCTCCTGCTATGTCCCGGGGTGCCCACTCCCAGGACATTGCAGTTTCCTTGCCTGCACTGGAACGAGCAGGGAAACCTGTGTTTGTTCTCACTTGGCAGGAGCAAAATCAAAGCTCCTGCCAAGCGAGAGCAAACACGAAGTGCGCTCCCAGCTGGCGGGAGCATCAAATATGCTCTTGCCAGCTGGGAGCGGACTTCAGATCTGTTTAGCTGCTCGCAGTGATGATGGAAGGGAAACATATGTGAATATTGCTCCTACCCAAAGGCAGTGCATGGCTTGAGGTTGGCTGCATGCGGTGGGTTGGTTGCCCACAGGGCCTGAATGCAGGCCAAGCCATGTAGCAAAGCCCCTGGCCGTGAGTGGCGACAGTTGGATTAACCTACGGTAATTAAATATTACTTTACGTTAAACAAAACCTAGAAATACACACCAAAAAAAAGTTACAGGGACCGTACCGTTAGAAAATAGTATTATAAGCATAGAAATGCTCTGCTAATTACCCCACATATTGCGTCACTAATGACATCTTCTATGACATCATTGATAATATCACTGCAACATTTGCTGTAAAATTATTAATGAAAAACTGTGCATGGTGGGGGAGGGGAGTTATAGGTACCGCAGGGCACGAGTTATAGTTACTTGAGATAACTAATTACACCTGCTGAATTTCTATGGTTTTGTGAGTGTAAAATCTGAGCTTAACTATAACGTTCCTGTAACCTTTGTTTTTTTTTTGTAGAATTTTTTAAATATATTTATTTAGACATACAACTTGATAAAATGCTGCTTATTTTTCTTAGATCATCTCAGAACCTAGGGTAGTTTGCACACCAACTTTTACCGAATGCATTATTATTTTGCAAACTGACCTATATATTAATAAGTTGGTTCACAAAATACAAATTCATAGTGAGTCGCAATTCGATCCACTTCATAAGTATTAATGCAATCGGTCGCGAATTGCAACCTTCTAGGATTAGCTACAATCACAGGCACGGTGGTCTGCTGGGTTCAGCATGCGACCATGTCTGTCACTGCTTTTAAAGCAATCTTTTTTTTTTTCTACATGTAGCCCATTTTACTGAAAGGAAAACGGGTTGCATTTGAAAAAGAAAATGTTTGCAACTTTTTTTTAGGATTAGGAATTGGTCAATGGGACCACTGCCTACTCTTAAAAAGTGAGGACTCCTTCCTGTTTGCGAATCGGTTACCACCTTCTTTAAGTTTGTAACAAATATTAATGTTTTGCTACCTGATTTTAGACGCAAAACATTAATACATAACTTAAGCAATCGAAGTTTGGAAGGAGCGCCCTTAAAACTCTCGTTCCAAATAGCAATTCCTAAACCCATTTAATGATTCGGGAAACCTTTTTCAAATGATTAAATGGGTTGAGAGCATTAAAAAAGTATTTTAGCGATTACAAACCCTCAGATTTAACTGATCTGAGGGTTTGCGATCACTGAAGCACTTTGCATATTAGTCCCCTAAGGACTGACTGCTCTAAAAGCGTGAATAAGGGATTTAATTAATTACTGTTCTGAGGAAGGTGGGAAAGTTTAAGAATGATGTACACTGAATTGTTGACTAAAATGTAGTCCATATATGTTGAAAAACATTATTAGTCAGAAACCACATCAAAGAAATAGTAGAATGAGGGGGTAATCAATACACCATAGAAGAATTACTAGGAATATTTACAACATATTACTAAGCGCTCTTCGAGCGCCAACATCCGGCTTACCAAGATAAAGAATATTATCTTAATATACTCCTCTGCCTTTGCATGAGGAATTAAAAAAACTTGGAGGAAATCTCTTTAGAAGAAGTACAAGAAGCAATAAACAATATGCCTAGCTGCAGGGCCCCTAGGCCAGATGGCTTTCCGGCCTCCATCTACATAGCCTATGCAAACATACTAGCTGAACCCCTGTGAAGGGTGTTTAATTCCTTCTTAACAAAATGAGTAGTTTCAGATTCTATGCTGCCTTTCCATCTTACACTGCTGCTTAAACCAGAGAAGGACCTATGGACTGCGGGTCCTACCAAACAATGGCTCACTTCAACTGCTGTATAAAATTGATTGCCTCGATTTTGGTCAGGAGGTTTCACACACTTCGGCCTAAAATAATTGCTATCGAACAGTCAGGCTTCCTTAAAGGTCAACGAGCTGGGGACAATATAAGATTAACTTGTGACATCATTTAAGAGGCTGAACTACTCAAACTACAGACTGTCCTTATCTTGCTTGATGGGGAAAAGATTTTCGATAGAGCTGATTGGGCATTTCTGCCAAAGTCCTGGATAGAACATGAATGGGTAGGAGGATGAAACTATTCATCCATGCTCTCTAGATCTACCCCTCCACCAAAATCAAAATAAATGGAGAACTCTAAGGCACCATCCCTGTATCAAGGGACATACAACAGGGCTGCCTCTTGTCACCATTGATGTTTGCACTCCCCATGGAAACGGTAGTCCAGTGCATCCTAGGGAACCCGGACATCAAGGGCGTCATGGTGGGTGAGATACAGCATAAACTGGAATTATTTTGCTGACATCATCTTGTACTTCGTCACAGAACCAGAGATCACTCTACGGGCCCTTCAGGCTGAACAGACCACTTTACGGGGGTTTCAAATGAACTTTACCAATTCTCAGGATATGGGAGTAGCAGACCCCCAGTGAAGATCCAAACATGGGTTAACCACAGCGCACTTCCCTTAGTCTAAATCACCATATAGCATTTAGACATATATCGGCCAACTAGGTTTAAGAACCAATATAATACCAATGTCCTTCCCTTCCTCCTGATGCTTTCCAAAGGGCTATACCGTTGATGAGAACTCGAAATCTCATGGATGGTATCAACTGCAAGTCTAACAAGCATTTGCAATGCAATAGGTCTCGCATTTACGCGAGTTTGAGCTATTGGCATTGTAAATGACAATGCCTTTTTTTAAGTTTTGGTTTTTAAAACATACATAAAAGGCATTGTCATTTACAATGCCAATAGCTTAAACTCGCGTAAATGCGAGACCTATTGCATGCAAATGCTTGTTTGGGACGGCACGAGGACCGAGTTCTGCTGCAGCGTGCTCATCTAAAAAAAACAAATGCCGTTTAGCTTGTGCTCCTCACCCGTCAAGGAGTGAACGGATATGCTACAGTGCCGCTTGAGGAGCTGAGGAAAAGGGTGCACTATTAAAGGTGGGCTGGTTGGCTGTTAGACCACGCATGCTTGCAGCGCTTCAACTATCTAAATCTACAACAGCATAAAATTACATTCATTGACATTGCAAGATGCCATTTAGACTGCCCGGAGGCAAATGACTCTAGGGAATTAGTGGACTCGTTCAACTTAGCACAATTGTCCCAATGGATCAAATCCTCTTCCCATAAGGGGGGTCATACGTTAGACCTGGTTTGCTCCAACTTTCCTCTGTCCATTAGGGACCCTCTCCAGGTCTCTTGGTCAGATCATTACCTGATCCAGTTTTCTTGGACTATTGCGAAGCCCCGTCCCCCTACAGCCACGGTCCAAGGCAGACCATCACGGAAGATAGATATCCCTGCTTTTTCTAGGGCTCTACTAGCTTCTCGGCCGACTGTCACCCCTAATCTAGAAGGAGCATTAGATGGTTTTGTTAATTGGATCTCCCAAGGTATTAATTCCGTATCCATACCCCTCTCTAATAGGCGAGCGAGAAATGCTCCCTCAAAACCCTGGTACTCGGTTAAACTTAGAGAGCTCAAGCAGGGTTGCAAAAAACTTGAACGCTGCTGGAGACTGGAGTATTGTCCCCTGGTAAAAATCAACCTTCGAAAGGCTCAAAGAGACTATTATGCAGCTATTGGGGAGGCGAAAAGCTGCTTTTATGGGGAGCGCATTGCTAAATCTAACAACAATTGCAAGGAAATCTTTTCCATTGTCCAGAGCTTTCTATCACCATGCGCCGAACATACTGCTCTGCCGGCTTCGTCACAATGGTGTGAGGAGCTGTCATGTTTCTTTTTTGAGAAAATACAGACCATCCAAGATAGCCTAGGGATGGGATCCCTGGAGCAGGTAGTTTCCCATTCCCCATACATTACAGTCCCTACCCCGGCAGCTCCCGCTCTGACGAATTTTTCTCCCATTGCTATGTCAGATTCACTGGCTATTCTTAAATCACTTAAGTCGGGCTCTCCCACAGATCCGTGTCTGGCGAGGGTACTAGCAGGGGTTGCGGAGGTGGTCAACCTTGAAGTAAATACTATTATTAATCTATCTTTACAGACTGCCACTGTCCCATTGAATTGGAAACAGGCTAAACTGCTGCCACTTCTGAAAAAGCCCATTCTAGATCCCACCAAACTTGCAAGCTACCGCCCTATCTCTCTCTTACCGGCGTTGGCAAAGGTGTGTGAAAAAGCTGTCTTCAGACAGCTAGACGTCTATGTCGAGTCATCTGGCGTTCTCCACCCTGCCCAATCCGGATTTAGGGCCACATATAGTACAGAGACTGCGCTTGTCGAAATGTCAGAGGCAATAAGGGAGTGCCTGGATGCGGGTGGCAGAGCGGCCCTGATTTTGTTGGACCTCTCTGCCGCCTTCGATACGGTGCCCCATAGACAATTACTTGCTCGACTTTCGAACATTGGCGTTACAGGTCTTGCTTGGGACTGGCTTAAATCCTTTTTAGATGATCGCACCCAGCAGGTCTGGATGCCACCCTTTTCAGGAAAATGTCCACAGGAGTACCACAGGGCTCTACTCTGAGCCCTTTACTTTTAACATCTATATAACACCCCTGATCTATCTTGCGGAGGAGCTGGGAGCCAAGATCATAGCGTATGCTGATGATACCCAGCTCCTCTTTACCTGGAAGGATGATGACCTGTCCTCGGAAGTTGCCCAGAAATGCCTCTCGACTGTCTTCAAATGGCTCGCACGTGCTCAACTGAAGTGCAACGAGGACAAGTCGGAGGTCCTCCTGTATGGATCTTTCCCTCCCTCTTTCAGAGAGACCCTGTGGCCTTCAGACTACCCTCGGCCCAACTCAGTGGGCAATCCAGTGAAGAACTTGGGGGTTTGGTTTGGTGAGGACCTCAGGTTCTCCGCACAAATTAAGAAACTTGCGGGGGTATGTTTTGGTACTCTCAAATCACTTAGAAAGTTTTTCGCCTGTTACCTAGGTCAGCGAAAGAAATGGTCGCCCGCGCCCTTATTTTGTCTCGCATTGACTATGCCAATGCCCTGTACATTGGCATACCAGGCTACCTGATAAAAAAAACTGCAAATAATACAGAATGCAGCCGCCAGACTTCTGTTGAGCATTTCAAGAAGGTCTGGCGTTAGACAGCATCTGCGTGATCTGCATTGGCTCCCTGTGATCCATAGAGTGCAATTCAAAGCTCTCACTCTGGCTCACAGAGCCCTGTATGGACTAGGGCCGATGTACCTCAGGAAGCGTTTTGCCTTTTATGCTCCCAGTCGATCTTTGCACTCAGCCACCCATCGACGGGCGGTGGTCCCCGCTTTCGCAGGATGCGTCTGGGGGGTCACTCCCTCTCCGTTAAAGCAGCGTTAGCATGGAACTCCCTTCCTGTGGAATTGCGGAACACTCAGGATCCTAGGCTCTTCAAAAAACAACTAAAAACCCTTCTTTTTAATCTGCCCATTTAAATCCCTGCTTCACACTGCTACGGTCACTTCCCGCGCCGGGACACTCTTGAGTATCTGTGCGCATTATAAGTGTATTATAACATAACATAACATATTTCAGGCAACAACAGGTGTAATTTTCATGACCTCAGTATAGAACTCACTAACTAGTTTCAGGAAATGTACGGTGGTGTTACGATTTCCTGCATCTAGGAATCCCGTGGGTGACAAACTGCCACTTGAGGAATAAAAAAAAATGTGCCATAGGGGCAGGCCCCTCTGAAGGCCTAGATACAGGGCAAACAAACACCCCTGTACAGTTTTAGAACAGACACATCCCAGGGATTGAGCGTGGGGGCACTTACAGGGGTCATGCCTGACTGTCTGACCCAGGCCAGTAAAGCTGCAGCCCCTCCCTGCACTAGAAGCCCTACTGAAAGCAATTGTAAGAGCGAGTAATATTGTGCACAGTTCCACACAAGGCCACTGCTGAACACAGACCATACCACATGCATGGGTTCACATAAGCCACGGGGTCCGGGAAAGACAACACTAGAACCGGAAACAGATTGGAAAAGTGTAGTGCGGCCACTGCTCTCTCGTTCTCAAAAACAAGGCAAAATCAAACCGCAAATTATGTTCAGCATCTGATCTGAGGGTGGCAACACCATGGGATATGCACCTAGGGGTTCACCTGGACATGTGTACACAAAGAAGGTAAAGACCGAGAGGCGGATGTCAGCCAGATCATCATTTCCTATCCTTCTCACGTGTTCTCTCCATGTTCAAGGGGTATATCTTAGTTGGTAAAGGCTGAATACCCCACTACATCCCTAAACTTGAAAGTACAATTTTGTCCGCTCAAGACAAAGAAGTAGATTTTAAAAAAACACTCTAATATTTCGTAATCTTCAGAGTCAAATGTATACCGTTTCTTAAAAACATTGCATCTGCGTAAACGTGCTTGAAATCATTATGAACAGTACAATGTTTGCCCGGACCTTGTTAAACAGAAAAACAGAGAAAATACAGTATTTGGTGTTTAAAATGTCAACTTACCACGAAAAGCTCTACCGAACGGCAGTTTCATGTGCAGAGGTGTCATGAAGATATCAGTTCGCCTCTTCATAAGCACGCCCTGCTTTCACTCGCCTGTTTGAGGAGGCGTTCACAAATGTGTTCGTGCTCCGAAATAAAGTAAAAATAAATAAATAAACGGAGCGAGATGCTACTGTAGTGGCGTAGTAAACAAGCTGTCGACACGTTGGACGGCCCCGGCGGCGCCTGAGGGAGATGGCGACAGGAGGACACGGCGCCGCCTGGGGTCCGTAAACAAGCTGTCGCCATGGTGAAAAAAAAATAGTGCCTACCGACTAATTAAGGAGACAGTGTAACGGCGCAAGTAAACTATCCAGTCCGGATGGGCCGGCCGAGAAAGACAGGGCGGTAACAAAGAAGCCTCATTTTCAATCGGAGGCCAGCGTTTAGCATAAACGATGATGCCAGCCAATGAAAAGGATGGGCGTGGCTTCAACCCCACTTCTGAAATCTCCTCGATTACAAAAAGCCTCGCAGAGCGAGCAGCGCATGCGCGCTGCAACGCAGGTCTGCGAAACCTAAAAAGGAATCTACTACCTAGTTATTATATGTGTTCTGCATCTAAGGTTCCCAGTTTTGGCGCTGAACCATAGTCAATAAAAGATTATCAAATTTGTATGGAAAGGGAAAAAACCTAGGATCAACTAAGCAACCCTGATTTCCCCTACAGCGGCGGGAGGTCTGGGCTAACCAGATATACACTCAGGCGGCCCAAATCAGTCCAAGTCTAGACTTTAACCATCACCCAGACAAAAAGTCCTAGGTCCAGGTAGAACAAGAATACTCTATAGACACCTCCTCCAATTTATATTGAGGCTTCCCCGGAGGGTACGTTCTAGGGTACAAGCTCAGCTCCATTCCACAACTATTGTCCTTGAATGTTGGCAACAGGCGACTCAATACAAGGGGTTCATGACCTATCTATCTCCACTGACACCCATCATACACAACCCTCACTTCCCACCGGGCATGACAGACTCCACATTTCACACAAGAAATTCCAAAGCCCAGCCAAATCTAGGTGGACTTTTTGAGAATGGTGAGCTGCTATCCAACAAAGGAGATGAGCCTTTAATTCAGTAAACTCATAAGGTTCGACTGACTCAACTATTACATTGGGTATCTAACAAGGATTTAAGAGAGAATCCATTTAGAAGGCACACTCAACTTGAATCCCTGTTCATCAACAAGACTAGAAGAAAGGGTATCACCTGGCTCTAAAGAAATCTCCAAATGCATAAAACTCAGTCCAAACTTAAAATACACACTGCATTGGGAGAGAGACCTCATAGGACTCATGTTCAGCAATTTGTAGAAGAACAATCAAGGAGTCGATCTGTGTTCAACACAGGGAAAATGCTTACAAGAGCATGACACAATGGTACCTCCCCGGTTAGACTAAAAGGGATATGTTTAGGGGCTCCAACTTATATTGGGAAGGGCTGCAGACATGATGGGAAAGCTCATACATGTATGGTTGGCCTGTACCCATATTAAAAGGTTTTGGTGCAAGGACCTATTCCACATCAGGTCAATACCGGGGGCAAGCTACCCCTTCAGCCATTCGTCTCGTCATTCAGAGACCCAGGGGAAAATAGTGCCTTTCCTACAACTACACCTTTAGAAAAACTAGTATCTCACCTGTTGCTCACTGCACGACTGTCATGGCCCAGATGTGGAAGCACCAGACAACTGTGCCTATTAACATGTGGTGGGGAAAAGTATGGGCAATTTTTGCAATGGAAATGCTATCTGCGATGGGCCATGACAAGTTATATAAATTTGACAGGACACAGCTTCCATTCATTACATACATAAAATGAGACAAGGTAGCAGGTGAGAACCCAGCAGTTATGTCTGATGCACACAGAAGATCCCACCTCTGTTGCACCACCTTAATGACTCACTAACGAACTATCGTCATGAAGGCCCGGATCGAACTCCTGTATGGTTCCAGCTTCAGGCCTACAACGATCTATATAACAATGACCTGTGTGCAAGTCATTACAATCCACCCAACTAAGTCACAGAATCCTAGGGGGATATAAGTACCAAACCAATCAGTACCTGCTGTACTGCCGATTTATCTTTCATCCTATGTTTGAGTACCTGTACCCATACCATAAAATAAAATAAAGTTGTTTAAAAAAAAAAAAGGTTAATATGGGTGTTTATGATATGAAATAGATTACTGGGGGCATTGATGTTTTCAAAATTGATGAATGAATGCTAAATGAATGTGGGTGTAGAGAGTTGTTTGGGACAAATGAGAAGCTTGTTAAAATGCAATATTTTTATTTTAAATAATATACACATCAAATGAATTGTGTGACTTTCATATGCAAAGCAAATGTAATGAAACACAACAGAAATTAAAATATGGCAGTCCAGAGACATGTATGAACGAATGAAACCTTTTATAAAGTGCAAAACAGCTGCTCCACTCAAGAGCATCCCAGCACTAATTGCAGATAGGCGTAAGAAAACACAAATCAGTCTATTTCCATATGAAAAGAGCAGGGAGGAGAGACAAACCATTCTTTGAAAAGATAGGTTTTCAGAAGTGCCTTGAACGTAGCTTCCAACAGTATATTGCAAAGGTGGTCAGGAAGGGAATTCCACAGTTTTGGGGACAGAAAGGAGAAAAAACTACCACCAGTTCTGGATTTATGAATTCTTTGAATACATAAAAGGTTTTTTATGAGAGAATTGCAGATTTCTCTAGGGTTGACACCTTCTAATCTTGTTTTGAATGTAGCTAGGGCCTAATGAGTTCATGGCCCTAAGGGTAAGAAGAAGTACTTTAAATTTAATTGACTGATGGGAAGCCAGTAAAGTGTTTTCAACCCCTTTCTGACAGGAGTTGTGATGTGGAATATTCAGCACGAAGCAACCTGCAGCATTTTGAACCCACTGAAGTCTATTGACAAACCTTTTAGGGGCCCCCAAAAAACAGGACATTTGAATAATCTAACCTCGATGTGATTAGAGCAAATGTAACAGTTTTACGTGTGTTAGCAGGTAGGAATTTAAAAACTTTCCTTAGTGATTTCGGAAAAACAAACAAATGCCGACCATTGATTTGAAATGAGGTTTGAAAGAGAGGGAGGTATCAATTTTGACTCCCAAGTTCTTGCCCACTGCAGTAGGGGCTGGGGGAGTTCCCAGCTCAGATGGCCAGAAGTGTGCTGTGTCCAGTGATGATGTTGTGCTGAAGACTAGAATCTCGGACTTGTCCTAGTTCAAGCAAAGGCATCTCTTAAACATCCAATCTGCCACAGCCAAAAGGCAACTTTGAAAGTTGGCAATGCCAGAATTATCCAAATCGTTGAAGGTAAACATAAATTGCGTGAGGTCAGCATATGAGACGATGTTGAAACCCCAGGCTTGAGCCACAACAGCTAGAGGGGCCATATGGATATTGTATAGCGTGGGGCTGAGGGCCGACCCCTGTGGGGCACCGCACTTTACCTCCTTAATAGTGACGTGAAGTGGGGGAGGGGGAAAGGGGGGGTTAATGGACGGCTTGCTGTTGGTCCTCAAGAAAAGATTTTATCCAACTGCAACCATGATGGTTATGCCTATCTCTTCCAGTCACAGCAACACGATCTAATGTGAAACCATATCAAATGCGACTGAAAGATCCAGCAGAACTAGAATTGTTTTCTTGCCAGAGTCTAGGCGGATTTTGATAAAGTCGGTTACTTCAAGGAGAACAGATTCTGTGCTTAAGCCGGAGAGGAAACCGGACTGAGAAGAATGTAAGCCGTTATTGTCTGTAGTAAAATCTATGATTTGTGCATTAAACCAAGATTCTAACATCTTACCCAACGTCAGGAGTAAGGAGATTGTTCTATAATTATTTTGATATAGAGGGTCCGAATTTGTCTTTTTTAGGAGAGGGAGCACCATAACCCTTTTCCCGTTTAATGGTACCATGATGGTTTCTACGTAAAGGCTGCTCACAGTTTGTTAATCTATGAATTAAGGGAATTAATTGCACGTTTGATTATTTGTGGAGGACAGACATCCAGTGGGGAACCAAATCTATATTGTTGAATGATCCTTTACGAGTCCTCTAAGGATAATCTGTCAAATGAGATAAGCTGGGGCCGACTGTCCTGATGTTTTGGAGGAGAACTCAAGGGATCATTAAATCTGGACTAGATTTTGGACACTTTGTTCGGAAAAAAAAAAACAATATAGATTATCTACAAATTCTTGAGAGGTGGGGGTTAGTTTGTTTACGTGACTTTGGGTTTAGGAAAGAATCTCCAATTTTAAATATAGCCCTGAGGGCATTGTCAGCTTCTCCAATAAGTTTGGCAAACATTCAGACTTTTGCTTTCTGGATGTTTTCCTAAATTGTTTCAAGGCAGACTTATAAATAAGTTTACCTCCTTCTGAAAAATGTTCCTGCCATTTCCTCTCAAATTTTTTACATTTGCTTTTTTCTTCCATTAATTCTGCAGAGAAGCAAGGCACAGAGGGTGATGCTTTTTTTCTGCTATGTGTTTTTAGAGGCGCAATTAGGTCAAGCTTCGTTTTTAAATCTGATTGAAAAGTATTCAATTCAGTGCTGATGTTGACAGACTGTTCTATCTCTACCTGAAAGCATATTGAGTTCAATATAGCATGCCAACGGCGGTACAGCTCAGCCATATTAGCTTTCACAGCCTGTGAAGGTGGAAGTTTAACATGAAAAGGAATAAAATAGTGGTCCGACCAGGCTAAAGGTATTATTTCTTCCATTTCAAGTAAGGGAAGGTTGGAGAAGATGACATCTATGGTATGGCCACCAACGTGTGGGGCCAACGAGGTTTTGGACTAGTTTGAAGTCAGACATCATTTCAATTAGTTGTTCCCCTGCTTTACATGCTAGATTATCTGCATGAATGTTGCAGTCATCTAGGACCATAGTGTTAGAACATGTTAGGCTTAGCATCTTTTGGCGTGTTTCCCCTGTCTTTTTGCTTTCTGACTTCTCGGTTTTGACTCTGTTTTTGCTGGTTTAGTGTCTCTGCGCACTTTCTCATTGCTGTTCAGTGTTAAAGTGCAAGTGCTCCTGTTGTAAATTGTTATTATGGATTGGTGTTTCCATGATTGGCATATTTGATTTACTGGTAAGCCCCTAGTAAAGTATACTGAGTGTACCAGCGCCTGTAAATCAAATGCTACTAGTGGGCCTGCAGCACTGATTGTGCCACCCACAGGAGTAGCCCTGAAAAGGTATCTCAGACCTGCCACTGCAGGGTCTGCGCGCAGTTTGTAACTGCCATGTCGACCTGGCAAGTGCACCTACTTGCCAGGCCCTATCCTTCCCTTTTCTTACATATTAGTCACCCCTAAGGTAGGCCCAAGGTACCCCTGTGGGCAGGGTGCTGTGTATGTTAAAGGTAGGACATGTACTGGTGTGTGTGACATGTCCTGGTGGTGAATTACAGTGTATTTCGTTTTTCACCACTGTAAGACTATCTGTCCCAGAGGAAAGAATGGGAGTTTTACTTATAACATCTTATAAGCATAAATGTCCATTGGGACAAGATAGAGAAATGGAGTTTAGTATGCCTGGACTCAGAATGTAAAAATGCATCTTTTAGTAAGGATGATTTTTATGTTCTGGGTTTGAAAATACCACTTTTAGAAAGTAGGTAT
Source organism: Calotriton arnoldi (assembly GCA_963921515.1). Taxonomy (NCBI): domain Eukaryota; kingdom Metazoa; phylum Chordata; class Amphibia; order Caudata; family Salamandridae; genus Calotriton; species Calotriton arnoldi. Next base: position 2,490,245 of record CAWUFW010000020.1, read on the forward strand.
TCTCTTGCTTAGCCATCCTGTGTGCCTCTGCTGGGTTTGTGGATTGACTGTCTGGCTTTGGAGGGACAGGGGCTGGGGATGTGCAGTGGCTCCAGAGAGTCTGGATTAGTCAGGGCTGGGATGAATAGACCTGGGTTGCATTTAGAGTAGGGGGAGGAGATTCCCTTTTACCTGAATGGGCCTGGTCTGCTTTCCACAATGCTGTCTCCACCTCCTGCCAGGAAGCTGCACCAGAGAGGACATAACTGGTTTGGACTAAGCACAGACACACTCTGCCTGAGAGAACAAAGGGATTTTGAGTATAAATATTGGGGCCCAGACCCCAGAACTTAAGAACTCGCTGGAATCAATTAACCTGCCACGAAGAAGAGCTGGAAGAGCTGCCAGGAGGAGTACTGCCCCTTTGCTGTGTTGTTGCTTTGTTGTGTTGGTCTGCAGTTGCTGCTTCTGCCTTGGGCAGTGAAAGGACTGGACTGAACTTTCTTTACTTGTGCCGAGTGTCTCCAGTAGAGCTTAACTCCTGTTCTGAAGTCTCAGGGACTGCAAAGACTTCACCAACCTATGAGTACCGCTTCTGGAACTGCTGTTTCAGTTGCCACAGAGAAGGGAAACGCAACCGACTCCGTCGCTGGCTCTGTGTCCTGACGGCACAGAAGAAGGCACCGTCCGCCTCTCGCACCGTAACCCTGGTCTCACCGACGACCGCCACTGGGCCGCTGCTTGCACCGTGACCTGTGAGCACCGCACTTCGCACTACCTCGCTTCACTTCACCATCCTGGTCTCATCAACGCCGTCGCTGCTGCTGACTTCAACACCCGTGACCGCATCGTGGCTGGGGGCACCGCTCGTAAGTCTCACGACGCACCGCCTCGTCCCACACAACAGTCTGGGCCGACCGACGCCAGCTCCCACTAACCAGCTCTGTCGCTTGCACTGCAACCTGCCAGCACCACATCGAGCACCGCCTCCCCCTGCACCGTAAGCCTTGGTCTCACCGACACCGTCTGGATGATCGTATCCCAGCTGCTGCCTGCACCACATCGAGAGGGCACCGCACCGCACCCCTTCCATTTTGCAACGCAACCGCGGCGGTTGCCACGACCGGCTTGCCCCGACATGCCAGCCGTAACGAGAAAGATACTTTTACTGAGTCTGTTCATGCTTTCGCTGGCCCATACAGCCGCGGTTGGCTGAAACTGTTAGACACTGTTGTTTTCAGCATCGAGGTAGCCCCGGACGGAGCTACCGACTCGTACGAACTGTGTTTTTGAGGTATTTCTGCAATTTTAAGGATATCTTGAAAAGTATATATTTTTAAGTACTGTATGTTGGATTCTTATCGTTTTGGTCTTGTTTTGGATATATAAAAATATTGGATATTTTTCTAAACTGGTGTGGTGTCCTTTTGTAGTGTTTTCACTGTATTACTGTTGGTTATGTGCAAAAAGCCTGACTGCTCGTGCCAAGCTACCAAAGGGGTGAGCAGGGGTTCTTTTAGGAGTGTAACTCCCTTACCCTAACTAGGAAGAAGGATCCCTATTTGGACAAAGGTACCTACCTCTGCCAACTAGAGACCCCCATTTCTAACAGAACATTATAAGACCAATGGCATAATAGCGTTAGCTGGTGTCTGGAAGATCTGTGAGTCGGCCTTTTGCAGCAGATAGACTAGAATTCCAGAGATGGAGAAGTCATCTGAGATTATGGTAAAAGCGAGGGCTTCAGCTTTTTCCTGTAGATATGTCTGTTGGGTTGAGCAAAGGAAGTTGGAACGGTAGAGAATAGCAACCCCACCACATACGGCTGACATTAGATGGTAGCTGTATTGTCAAGTCTCTCAGACAAACAGGCACCTGTTACGTTAACAGTTCCAGTCCAACGGTGGAGCTAGCATTGAAGACCCAGGAAATGTGTCAATATGAGGCTGTGTTAGTGCTAGAGTAATATCATATGGATGGTCGATTCCATATACCTGCCTAAGCCTAAAAGGAAAAACAATTTCTAGACTACCTTTAGCAAGCTTAAGCACTCCAGTGACTGAATTGAAGAGCCATATGAATTGTATTGTTACTGACTTTCTGAAGAGGTGGAGAAATGATGAAGGCTTTAATCTTCACAGCCAATGACATTCCTATCATCAAATGCTCATTGGGGATTACAAAGAATTCGAAAAGGAGAGAACTTTCTGAAACTTCCCTCACTATTCTGAGTGAGGAGGGGGAGGTAAAATACTCTACGGGTCCAGGTCCAATTCCTAATAGAGAGACTAGAATATGTCTCTCGAATTGCTCTTGTGGAGACCAGACATCAAGACTACAAGAAATCTTGAGTCAAGGGCAAAACCTTCTGTTCGTTTTGATCAGACTGGACCAATATGCTACTTAAATTAGCCAACTGAGGTGTCAAAGGGTAGCAGCAATGGTGGTTCAGGTCAGAGTTTGTTGAATCAGTAATAGAAGGCTTAAAGTAATAGCTTTGCCATGTTCAAGATTATGGTCTTCCATAAAAAAAAGAATCTTGTATGCATAGAGATAAAGTATGAGTGCACAGTACCGGTAACTCTGAAACTCATACTTTCAGTACCAGGCAGAGGTAATTTCAAATGGCATTTGATGCTTCAAGAGGATATCTTCCAGGGCAGCATGACTTGGAATGGACTGAAGCTTGCACAGCAACTTAGCAAATGCCTGTGTTAAGACAAACTTGCACCTCTGAGCAAGCTACAATATTAAGCTGAAAGGAATGCCACAATGTTAAACTGCACTGGCACTCTGTGGTCACACCAGAAGCGAAGACAAAGGAGCCGGCCAACAGTTTACTAATATTTACTTTCTTGCTGTAAAGTCTGACCAAGCAGAAAAGAACTGTCTCCAATGTAAGCACTAGCTGTATCTTCCTTGCCTTTTTAAACTACTTAACGGGGGTCTATAAATAGCTATTTTCTCGTCTTGGCACAAATTCACTTGTCTCTTTCTAGTCTTTCTTCTGCTCTTCACCATCTATCAAATCGGCTACTCATTTTCCTTAACAGTTCTGCTGTTTTTGGCACAGATATATAGTTTACTCTCTGCACTAATCTAGCTTATCTACGTATTTCTGACTTCGGTCGCTTCTCACTCACTTCTAATCTCTCTGATTGAACTAGTTCTGATTAGATTCTCTACAGCCTTTTCTATGAAGACAAATCTTAGGCCTACTTTTCCTTCTCATCTTTTGAATTCAAGCTCCATGACAAATGCTCCAATTCCTTATCAGCTATACAGTCATGGATGACATCTTGCTCTTCAACCCAATCCTTCTAAAACACTGAAATATTGTTCTTCCCGGTGCCATATCCTTTCATCTCTCTCCCCAACTTTATTTTCCTTTCTTCATTTTCGATCTCATTCCTTTTGCTGGCCACAATGAAAGTGACAACTATGATGTCGGTTTAACTTTTTTACCTTATCTTCTCTGGAGCCTGCCTGTTACTGTTACCATTCGTACTATATTCAAACAAGTTACTTTTTATACCACCAAAATATAACTACACAGCTCTTTTCCAGTTTGAATTACTGCAATTTCTTACTCCTTTGCTGTTTCCTGTGATCTATTTTTAAATGCTCCATTTGTCTACTCTTTAAACGTCTGCACATTGATCATCTCCTTCCCTCATCTTCAAATCTTAATTGACTGCCTTTTTCATTCTTGATTTATTGCTTCATGATCTTACATGGTCTTTATGTGTCTCAGAGGTCTTCTACTCCATTGCCTGATCCTACTTGCATATAAACCCTACCAATAACACTAGTTTTGCATCTAGTTACCCTAACCATCTGTATGTTCAATTTCACTGATTATTCGCCTTACTCTCTCTTAAATAATGGACGAATGCTCTGTCCACTCCGCGCCTTTGCTCTGCTTATTTCATTGTCCGCTACCAGGGTTCCTCATTTTATCTATTCAGATTTCATCATTCTGCAATCATGCTTAAATTTAGCTTTTCATCTCAACTGTAGAGCTGTTGTGTTTTAGGTTCATTACATTAGAAAAAGAAAATTAAATGGAATGCCCACAAATTCCTACTACTTCAGAGATAACTATATGCCAAAATCTGCACATCATTTAAACAGACTCAATCACACTTGGAATCATAAACTGAGTTGCCCTAAGCACTACACATATGACTGCTGAGAGCAGAATATGGAGAACTGGAAAGGACTGTAGGACCAGTAATCTCTACATAGGATGACCTGTGATACCCTTGGAGGCCAAGCCTGAACGCAAAGAAGCTACAAGGTAGGAGAAAATTGTTGCCCGCAGAGGGCACCAAGATTCTAGGAGAGAAATATCTACAAGCAGAGGCTAACATGCTGAGCAGAAAATATGCAGTGTATGTTTCTCCTAAGCCAGAGAGAAGGAATGTACAAAAGCAGCAGCCAAATGTGATACCAACTGCATTTACTCTGGGATGCAAAAGTGTGTTGGTGTCCTCCATGACATTATCGGCATCTTGAGACAAGCAGACTGGCATAAATGTGTCGCACCGGCATTGCTAAATTAGAAAGTACTTCAAAACATTCATCTTAAAGTGTATACAAGGAGAACATATACTTCAAGATCTGGGACTGGGCCGCTCTTGAACAGAAGCCCAGTGAAGGAATACATATTACACTACAAAGGGTGCTGAGATCAGAGTGTGCAGTCATCTGAGTCTAGGATATCAGGTCTATTTTGAGAATAATCAAAACGCTAAGTTCTTATTCCGTGCAGTCTTTGCATAAGAACATAAAAGGCAGTCTTCCCCTAAAGAAAATCAATATGTATTAACCAACCCATAAATCTCTCTCAGCTACTGACCTTTTGGACATAATAATCGTACAGCTGATGGCTAGTCATGAGACAACAACGTCTGCATTCAATTAAAAAATGTTTCAAGTGAGCTTAAGTTCAAAAAGGGAGCAGGTGCAGAAACCACTTCCAGTACTTGGAAAATGGTTTCTTATCTGTGTGCAAATTGCTTGACAGTTTATATCCTCCAGCATGTTTCCCCATTTTAGTTCTTTCATTTTTTTTGTTCTTTATCAACACCAGGAGTAATCCATACCTTTCAGAGGTAGAGCGCTGGGCCCGACCACGCTGACAGCAAGATGACCATGAGTTAGGAAACTACAATGCACTGCCTCTGAGCACTCACTAGCCCACCAGTGGCCCACGACTCCTGACACGGGGCCCCAATAGCCCTGTGGGAGGGGGCTGAAAGAGTGTTGTGCTCCCACCAGCACACCAACAGGCACAGTGAGCAGGTGGGCCTAGTTGGGCAGGGAACTACATCCAGCTAGATAGGAGCCACCCTGCTCCATTCCACAGAAAGGGATGACTTATGGCTGCGATTAGAGGAGCAGTGGGGGCTCCAAGGGTCCAGTCGCAGTGTGCTCCCAAGGGGAGAGGACATGCTTGCGGCCTGGAGAGTTATGAGGATCCTGGATGAGTGCCCACTTGTAAGCTTATTGGAGACCTCAGGGCAGACGGTGAGGCACATCAGCACTAGGCAGTGAGCAAGGGTTACCCCCAATCAGAGAGAGACCCAGAGTGCAATACTGGGTCCCTTCTAAAGCCGAATTAATGCCCCCGCACCTTAGTCCTACCTGGCCCCGTGACTTCGCTACTGCTTGAGGTCCCACTTTCAGAGGCACGCAACAGGCTAGTATATGGTCAGAACTCAGCTATGATCCACCCGGCATATACGTGACTCCAACAAGGGAGAGAATCGCCAATTAGAGCTCCAACTGGCTGGGGTGGAGGATCAGCGACGTCTGGAACCATTGCACATACTTCTCATACATATCCATCTCTTCATGGAAATCAAGACTGAACTTGGGGTTGTTTGAGCAGACGTTAAGCAAAACCTCTCTGAACTTCGGAGAGACTTACAGGGCATGGGGACCAGGGTGGATAATCTGGTAACGACCCAGGATGAATGTACACTGGACCTTGAGGAATACCGCTCTCGCCTGGTGACAATGAATGAGCAGCTGATTGCGCTCCAGGCAAAGCAGGAGGACCTGGAGAATTGCTATGGCCGCTGTAACCTCCAAATTCAAGGTGTGCCTCTTGGCAAGGAGGGCAAGGACATGAAACGTTTAATTCAAGGCCCAGCAGGGACAATCCTTGATGTACATGGACCGGACCCTTTACGCATCAACAGGGCCGGGCCCAGTACCCTGAATTCCAAACTGTCCCCTGACATTTTGATTTGCTTCCACCACTTTGAGGACAAAGACACGATCCTTGAAACAGCGAGGAAACCCTATTCGCTACAATGGAGAGTACATTCAAATAATTCAGGATCTCTCCCCGATTACTCTGATCAAAAGCAGAACTTTTCGCCCTGTCACCACATTGCTACGGGAAAATAAGATCAGATACAAATGAGTCTACCCCTTCCACCTCCTGTTTGAGTGGCAATCAATCAATCAATCAATCAACACATTTATAGAGCGCGCTACTCACCCGTGAGGGTCTCAAGGCGCTAGGGGGGAGGGATGAAGCAGCTACTGATCGAACAGCCAGGTCTTAAGAAGTCTCCTGAAGGTCAGCAGGTCCTGGGTCTGTCGCAGGTGGATGGGGAGGGTGTTCCAAGTCTTGGCGGCGAGGAGGGAGAATGATCTGCCGCCGGTGGTCGTTCGGCGGATGCGTGGGATGGTGGCAAGGTAAACACTGATCCCTTAGGGAGACTTGCCAGGCACTGAACCTCCTCGTTCCACAGTCAGAGATGAATGCCCCACCAGAGTCACAGGGCCAGAGGAGCCTTGAGTGGACACAAATACGATGTAGGTGCAAGCGGAATCTCCCCAAAATGGAGGAAACACTAGCAGGACGAAAAGTGGCTCCGGAGCAGGATTACAAGGTGAGCGGGCCACCGTCGCCATACCTTTCTTCGATGCCCACCGAGACATTAAATGACTAAACGTGTTGGCTACCCCTCACGCCCGCTGCGCTGAGACAAGAATCTGCCCTGGAAACCGCTATGCCCACACAATCGATGAGCTCTACAGATGGGTGCTGAAGGCCTGGGTGGTTGCCACTCCGGTCTTGCGTTGACAGAGGCCTTTTCCCCCTCTAGGATTGATACCTTACTCTGCATATGACCTCTCTATCTCATTTTGGGACCCCTAGAGGGCCTCAGCTCTTTTTGCGGCATTCATTTCTGTTGAAGTTATTTTTTTAATGCTTCATATTCATGTCTCTGTTTTCAATGGGCTATTTGGGTCTTAGAAGGGAACAGCAGTCTACCCTCTGCTATGCCACCACACCACGCTTCCTGTTAACAGCACCAAGTCATTACTTCCTATAATGTAGCCATGTTCACTAACACACTTCAAGTTCTCACTTTCAATGTTCGGGGCCTTAATAACGCTATCGAGTGGCGCTCCATTCTCCGGAAAATGACCATTCTCCAATCAGACATAGGGCTCCATCAGGAAACCCACCTACACCAATCAGACCACTGTCGTCTGAAGTCATGGTATAACCTGGGTCAATATCTCTCCTCAGGCCATAAGAAAACAGCAGGGGTGGGATCCATTGCCACTGTCCACTTGCACTGGAGGAGACACTCTGGGATACAGGTGAGTGGCCATTCAGGGCTACTTAGGGGGTAACTCCTCACTAAAGCCACGGCCTACAGCCCTAACCACAAGCAAGAGCCCTTCCTCACAGATGTTATTCACACTCTCGCAGCTTGGTCAAATACTACTCCGATTATTGGAGGCGACTTCAATCTGATCTTTATCCCCATGGCTGATACTAACCATACAGGGAGAGGGGGCTCAACGGTACTATCGACCGCGGGTAGGCTACTGTTGCAGGAGATGGGACCTGTAGACACTGGAGAACTTGCCACCCTCTTACACAGGCTTATTCTTATTTTTCGGGGACCCACAAAACGTATTCTAGACTAGACTATATGCTTCTAGGTTTGACAGCACCCAAACAACACCCCATCACACTCTCTGACCACAGTCCAGTCTCCTGTGGGCTGACTGACATGCGCTCCTGGGAACCCAGACCTACCAGACCCTGGTGACTTCAAGACCATCTACTGAAAGACCCAGTGACAGTCAATAATGTTAAAAAAGGGTATTGAGGACTATCTCCTCCATAACGACACCAGGGAAGTGAACCCGGCCAGCATCTGGGATGACCTGAAGGTGCATTTTCATAGAAAAAGCTGCCCGACTCCAGAAGCTCTGAGACGAGCTACGCCTCAAATTCAGCACAGAACTGGGAGACCTTGAACCAAACCACAAGAAAATCAATTCTCTGAAAGTGTGGAGGAAAATATTTGCTGTTCGTGGCCAACTTCAGGCCCTAGAAACCGGCAATATGTCATCTCTCCTGATGCAACTCAATAATAAATTTAACGATCATGGTAACAAGTCAGGCAAAATGCCCGCAAACCTACGAGCCCACCGCACCAAAGCTACCATACCAGAGATGAAGGCCCCAAGTGGGTAAGTCTGCATAGGAGACAGAGAGAAAGCAACATGTTTTCACACTTTCTACACTCAACTATATGACAGAGAGCCAACTACCCCCCAAAATAGTCACAATATCTCATAGAGGACCAATTGTTAAAGCTGAGCCGCCTAGACAGTCAGACCCTCGCTAGGCCTCTAGAGAAGGAGGAAATCCTTACAGCCATATCTAAATAACGAACCTCTATAGCACCAGGCCCTGACAGGTTGACAGTGGTGTTCTACAAGTGCTTTGGCTCCATAGTATTACCTGTACTCCTCCAAGTATTTAGTGAGATAACTGGGGAGGGAAGAGTCCCCTCCAGTGTGACCAAACCGACCACAGACCTGATTCACAAAACTACTAATGAATGTGGATTGTATCGCCCCATGTCTCTCCTCAACAGAGACGTCAAAATAGCCACCCTGTGACTTCAACCTTTGATGGAGTACATGGTACACCCAGATCAGTCAGGTTTTATTCAAGCGTGCCAAGCTGGTGACAATATGAAGAAGGTTCTTCACCTTCTCTATCTAGGAGCCATGGGAGCTAAATAATTGACCATGGTCATCCTAGATGTGGAAAATGCATTTGTTAGAGTTGATAAGCGCTTCATAACTGATGACCTGAGAGAGGTGGGAATGTGAGACACTTTTAGATCCTGGTGGGATATCAAGCCCCACGAGCCAAAACTCGGAATAATGGTGTATTCTCCAACTGGGTGGACACTGGCTGAGGCTCCCAGCAGGACAGGCTAACCCCCAGATCAAAGGGATCTGGTTCAGCCAACAAGAGCTGAAATTGACCATGTTTGCCGATGATATCCTACTGACCCTGACAGACCCCATTGCCTCCTCCTTCCAGGTGCTCAGGGAGCTCCATCTGTACCAGAGTATCTTGTGGTTTAAGATCAACATCACTAAATCTGAAATCCTGAATGTGTCTGCCTCCCCGGCGGTGGTGGGCCAGATACAATCACAAACCCTCCTGCAATGGGTTGCTTCACACATAGATTACTTGGGCTGTGTGCTAGCTCCTGTTAGCTAAAACCTGAGATATCAACCTTCAACACCTGAAAGGCATCAGAAGTGAGCTTAAGAGTTGTATATATAAAACTCTCACTCTTAGATAGAATAGCAGTATACAAAATGTTGTACTACCTAAGATATAGTGTATGTTCCAGACCTTAGCCCTTCAAATACCAGGTGACTTTATATACGACCTTCAATCGACTTGCGCCAATTTCAAAAAGCCGGGCCGGTCTGAGAGGATTCGTTGGAAGCAGGGTTTCTTGAGCCCACACCATGGGGACTGGTGTCCCCAACCTAGCACATAACTATGCCACTGCCCACCTCTGATATCTTATCCACTGGACGCAACGAGAAACCGACAAGGGATGGTGCATGATAGACCACACAATGACCCTTATGTGAAATTCCCTGGTGACCTCGCTTAGAACGGACAAAAAACTCAATCTACATCTCACCAGTCAGAAACCCAACACTGAAGGATTGGGATAAGGTAGGAGTTCAATGTGGTCTCGCTACTTACCCTTCCCCATTTACACCTCTCTGGGGAAATTATGACTTCACGTCAGGCCTGGATAGTTACTTATAAATCAACTGGCTGGAAGGTGTGTGATAGATGTTGAGAGACATGTTTTTGCAAGGATCACTCAAATCTTTCGAGCACTTGAAAGAGTATTGTACTGTCTCCAAGAAACAGAACTATACCGCTACCTGCAGTTGTGCCACTGGCCATCACACTCTAGGATCACCCGGTGGAAACGAGAGCCCTCACGCGATTTGAACAATATCTCCTGCACTGCAAAGATGACAAACATGTCATTTGTGTTATATACAACATGCTTAACATAACACAATGCCCTACCAAACACACCTTCCAACAGACCTGGGAGAGGGAACTGGATATCACCCTGGACGGTGACCAATTGGAGGAAATCCTAATCTCAGCTAATAATTTTGTGGCAAATTCAGGAGGGAGTGATACTCTATTTAAAAAATGTTATCAGCGATATTATGCCCCAACAGAGGAGGAGTCCCTTACTCACGTATTATGGTCTTGTCCCAAGTACAAACCTTTTGGACCTCGCTGTTGACTACAACAGAACAAATCCCAGGGTCAGACCTGGTCAGATGTCCACAGGTAGTTCTGTTGGGCGTCCCATACCCGATATTTATACACTCTATGGCATGCTGGGTAAACTAACATCCCACCTCCTCCTAGTGGCAAAATAAAGCATCCTAACTTTTTGGGGACAGCAGATCTTGTGTTCCAAACATAAATAGATCAAGAGACTATGGTGGAGAAATTGTGAAAAATGGCACAAGATGAGGAGAAAGCTTTTACTAAACAATGGGGCTGTCTGTTGGACTATTTCAGTGGAGACCTTAAGGAACTGTCTTGCCCAAAGCGACTTCAAGCCCTGAAATGGCTAGAACCTTCTAAGATAGACAATTACTATGCATCAATTTACAGGCGGCACGAAAACTTGGGGAGCTCAGCCATGGTCACAGCAGACATTTATAGAGACAAACTCTTGATCAGCATGACACCTCGAATGTTCACTTTATCAGGCAATGGTGGGTGGGGGTTGAGATGGCTGAGGGTGTGGGGAGGAAGGGTTCTTTGGGGTTGGCCAGTTGTTCACCACAGAGACAGGTGTCTCTATTTTTGTTGTATGATGGTTAGTTGAACAGGGCAACAATGTTAATAAAAAGAAATGTCAAACTTAAATATTTTAATAAAAACAAGCACTTGAACAGTCAACTATGGCATCACTGATAAAATTTGATTCTTTTTTTCTATTTTAAATTTAATACTCAAAGAACAAGTTACTTACCTTCGGTAACGATGTATCTGTAAGAGACATAGGTTAGTTATAGATTCCTTATCTTAGAATTACCCCAAGGCGTGAGACTGGATCCAGAGAATTTTTTCTTAGCAGTACCCCTGCACCTCGGTAGGTGGCATCGGTCGACTCCGGGCCCGGTGTCGTGGTCGCTGGGATGACGTTGCGGTGTCTACTTAGACGCCGCCCCTGCGTGCTGACGCCGATGACGGACGTGGAGTCGACCGACGTCACCTACTGACGCGCAGGGGTACTTCTAAGAGAAAAATGTCTCCGGATCCAGTCTGACGCCTGGGGGTAATTCTAAGGTAAGGAATCTATAACTAACTGTCTCTTTCAGATCATAAGTTTTATATGGGAGTTAAGGCTGCAATGGGTTCTGACTGGAGTACAAAAAACAATTAAAAAAGTAGGAAAATGCATTCATTAGATACTTTAAAAAAAAACTCACAAATGAAAAAAAACAACCTTGTTTATTTAAGTGCTTGATTACTTACAGTTAATCTTCATTGCTCCTTGTCCAGGGTCTTCATCATCACAATGCTGACTGAATGAGGTATGCCTCCCGCTGGATAAAGGCAATTGCGTTGCTTCATACCTACCTTTAAGTAAAAGCACTTTCGCATTTAACTTCTTTCCTACACTTCACAGTGTAGACTGCACTTGCTGTAAACTCAATTTATGGGTTCCTTTAATATATATATATTAAACAATCTTCTACAGCGGCTGTGTATCTATAATTCAGATGCACATTCTAGTAATGATAAACAGTTTGAATGTATTTTCTATATAAAAGCTAAGGTGTGTAAGGGAAAGCTTGGAGATTTAAATAAATAAAAGGATGCAGATGATTAAATCATGCAGGTGAAGTTTAACTACAGTTGTACAGGTCGCATGCGTGCATACCTGTGATGCGATCGTCCGTATGGCCTCTTCTTGTCTTCTACGCATTTCCGGTGTCCCAGGACAGCTCCCACTTGCGATGGAAGAGTGGGTCTGGCCCTGCTGGCTGAGAGGCAACTCTCGATTTGCATCACCATCTACAACACAAACGTTATTAAATCAAACATGCCAAGGCCATTTATATATGGGAAAGGTACCCCTGGTGAGCATTATATGGTTATTGCAAGTCACAGAGGAGTTCCATGACCACATTGAGGAACAAAGAAAAGAGTTCCTTTTTAAGGTTAATGAACTCCGAGGTGACTTGCAATATCCTTATCATGTACAGCAGGGGGTACTTTATTAATTATAATACATGCATGGACAATCATCTTTCCCACAAACCACTTACAGCCTTGGTGCGTAACTTTTTCAGGTTAAAGAGAAAGCATGTTTACAAACATGAAGAATAAAAAAATCTCTAGTGAAAAATTAAACACATCAAAAAAACTTTGTACACACAAAGGTTCAGCACTATTCAACAAATTGTAACAACCAACATCGGTATTCAAGAGGCAGTGAACACACAAGAAGATGTCCAAATCCCAAATATGGATTTCTTAAAAGGATTTCTCTTTATTGCGTTTTTTCTTAAAAACAGAAGACCATAGCCGACGCATTTCGTCTCACGAAGAGACTTCTTCAGGGCTTCATAGAGTGACAAGAAAGTGTATTCACAAGGACGTTGTAGATTTCAACCAAATATCAAAGAATCCAAGTATCCGAAGACTTTTATGTAGTAGGCATTATCAGCAATGGCTTGGTGGCCTGTTGCGTGTGTGAACCTTTGTGTGTATAATGTTGTCATAGGATTTGTTCCTAGTTAAGGAGCATAGAGGGGAGTGCTCCTTGGTTCTTTGCACTACATGATACATTAAGACACTGTTCACTGTCAGGTGCGGTCTCTTATAGCCTCTACCCTCATTTCAATTGCATTCACATCAAAAAAACTGTTAGATATTTGTTGCAAAAAGACATTACAATCAGCTTAATACAAGTCAATTTAAAAAACTAAAAAAACAGCAATTCAGAATATGTAGAAACATGCGTAAAGATTACCCAATGAGCGCAAAAAATAAACATGTTGCCATGAATATTTCCTTCTGCTTGTCAATGAACTATCAAAACAGAGCAGAGGAAAGAAAAGCCAGGTTTTGTTTTTAAACAGCTGCTTTAATTATGCTCTGTGATCTGACTTGCGTTCTCTTGACTGCTGCCTCTGACAGTAGGCATAGTAACATCAGAACTCAAATGTAATATATTATCACAGTTGAGTTCTGTCATCATGTCTTTATATCAGGTGACTGGGTGCAACACATGTCGCCTATCACATAAAGAGTTATAGATGGGTAACAGTGAATTCTCTGTCAGGACCGGAGGCGAGGATTATTCTCAAACTTTCTTTATTCCTCCTTCCAGCAGCTTTTAACTTTTAACTTTATAACAAAAAACTAGGACTCCTAGGGTGCCTTACCAATTTCATGTACAGTCCACCAATAGACGGTCTCCATCATCCCCGAGGGCGTGTGCTTCCTGTGTCAACTCCTCTTTCTTTCCTGCTGCCAGCAGTTAAGTCGTTTTTCCCTCTTGCTCGTCAGGGTTGTGGGGAAATTGTATTTTATGTTGCGTTATTGCCGTTCGCTTAGTGTAAGCGCAGCGCTACAATTTTCCAGTTTGTTTCCTTCTTGCTACGTGAGGGGAAAATATTTTTTTATTTTATATTGTATTGAGTGAAAACGAGAATTCTGTGCGCTTATTTTATATTGTTTAATCGCCGCTTGCTGTGTGAAAGCGCAACGCTAACGTTCTGTGCGCTTGTGTTATTGTAGGCGTTTTCTTTTCAGTACGTTTGGGGCCGCGGGAGCACCGTCGTAAGCTCCGCTCGCGGCCCCCCTCACTGCCAGGCAAGTGGTGCAGTACGCGTCGAGGCTGCCGAGGGGTGCGTGTCTCAACTCGTTGATCCCGACCGCTCTGGACGGCGGAATCGGCGAGTTCAGTTACGGAGCCCGCGTTTCCAGGCGTGCACGGAGGCCTGAAGAGTCTGGAAGCCCTGACGCCCACCTGAGTGTGGGTCTGTATATATTAAATCGATCGCAGCCAGACGCCCGCAGCAAAGCAGGTCTGTATTCTCGCCGTGAGGCGCGCAAAAGCACTGTAGGTGCTAAGAGGCAGTGGGGGAGGGGGTGGGCCCAGACTTGTGAGACACCTGCTAGAGTAGGGGTGAGTCGCCCCTTTCCGCATACTATTCCGGCTACCCGCTTGGCGGCACAAAAACTAGTGATTCACTCACAATAAAGAAACTGGCACTATAATTCAGTAGGTTTGCCTACTAGCGCACAGAGAGCTTAAAAGGGGCTTTAGTCTATAATTTTATCCCAGCCACTCTAGTGTCTATTCTCTAGTCATGGAGGAGGAGTATGCAGAGGAAGAGTCCCTGCAGGTTCTTCCCCTTGATGACGAGTTTTGTGATGCGGTTGATGCATCCATTCACCAGGCAGTCGCAGAGGCTATGGGGCCATTTGAGCTCCGTATAATGCAGATAGCTTATGCTTGCCAGGCAGAGCGACCCCAATGCGTCACGAAGCGCAAAAGCACCTCGGACATGGACGTGGGTGCCTTTCAACGACTGAAGAGGGCCTTCCTAGCAAGGCCAGCGGTAGGAGGGCAGGATACCACCCCAGGGACCCCAGAGTTAGTGCAGGATGACGAGGAAGAATCCTTGGGGGATTTGGCAGATGAGGCAGGCCCCTCTAGACCCTGGCGCCCCTTAGTGCCCCCCCCTCAGTCACCCCCAAGGAAGCGGAGGAGCTCTCCGATATGTTGGTACCGGAGGACCTAATACACCCACGGTCCTCGGAGTGGACACCCTCTCCTAAGGTCTCGGCGTTTGTTGCCGGAAGGCTGAGCAGACCTCTGGAAAAGGAGGTACAGGCTTGCTTCAGAGCAGAGTGCCCTCGCACGGCCCTTCCAGGCAATGTAGCAACCACGCCAGAAGTCGACCCAAAAATGGCCACCTTCTTGCAAAAGTACATGAGACCCAAAAAAGGGGATAGACAGATCCTGGAAATCCTGCCAGGATAAGCTTTTGGACATAACAGGCCCCATCACAAAAATTTTGGAGGAGGCCAAACTGGCAGGCACCCCTCTTTCCCCGGAGAGAATTTCCAATTGGGTACAACGTGCAATAGTTTTTTTGGGCAATGCTAATTGCGCCCTCTCTACAGAGAAGCGTCGCTCTTTTCTCCTGAAGGTGGATCCCGAGCTTGGGTACTTGGCCTCTTCGGAGGTGGGCACAGTAGCGCAGGGTGGCCTCTTTGGAGACCCGTTCATCAAAGAGTTGACGAAGTTCGTCTCCACTTTTACGTCCTTAGATAAAGCGCAGTCATCTATTAAAAAGGTTTCCACCCTAGAGTTTTTGTCGGGGCCGGTCGTGGCAGAGGGCGCTCGACCGGCCGCTTTTACACCCAAGGCCCTCCTAGGGGCGGCAAAAAAGCCACAGACTCAGGCAAGCAAGAGTTTTTCCAATTCCGAAGAGGCTACAGAGGCCTCAAGCACAATTGGAGGTCCATTACCTCAGATGCTTGGGTACTTCAAACCATCAGAGGTTTCCAGGTAGAGTTTTACGGCACAACCGTTCAGGCCGCCCGACCCAGACCGCTGGTTTTCGCGCAGGATCAAGCCTCACTAATAAACAAGGAGGTGGCGGACCTGCTGCGAAAAGGAGCGATTGTACCATCCCTTCTGCATCCCAGAGGCTTTCTCAGCAGCATATTTCTTGTAGACAAAACGGACGGAGGCCAACGACCGGTAATGAACCTAAAGGAGTTCAACTAGTGGCTTGTCTACCGCCACTTCAAGATGGAGGGAATCCATCTTTTACGGGACCTCCTGAAACCCAACGATTGGATGGTCCGTCTGGACTTGAAGGACGCGTACTTAGCGGTACCCATCTTTCCCCTGCACAGGCACTTCCTGCAGTTTCAATGGAGAGGGCAGGTTTACGAGTTTGCATCTCTTCCTTTCGGCCTCTCATCGGCCCCGTGGTGCTTCACGAAGGTTCTCAAACCGGTAGTGGAAACACTAAGGGCCAGGGGCTCTCGGCTCATCATTTATTTGGACGATATCCTGCTCTTAGAACAATGCCTGTTGCGCCTCTCGCACCGTTTGCAGGAAACGGTGGATCTCCTCCAGAATCTGGGGTTCGTGATAAACGCCAAAAAGTCTCTTCTGATCCCATCCAGACAGGTGACCTTCTTAGGGTTTACCATAGATTCGGTGGCCCGCACTCCGAGTCTTCCAGTGAGGAAAATCACCAAGATCCGCAAGGAACTAAGGAGAGTGTTAGCACGCTCCTCCACTTCACTGAGACAGATAGCTCGGTTGGTGGGTCTTCTCGCCTCTTCAATTCAAGCGATCTTCCCCGGGCCGCTCCATTACAGAGCATTACGTTTGACAGCCTCTCACCTCCGCAGGGGCTGCAGTACTCAGATCAGGTTCCCATTACAGAGGAGGTCCGCATGGAAATGAGATGGTGGCTGGACCATATGGAAGCCTGGAATGGCAGAGCCATCTTTGGCTGCGATCCACACTTGGTAATAGAGTTGGACACCAGCAAGTTGGGCTGGGGAGCCCGTTGCGGGGACTCCTTTACAGGAGGAAAGTGGTCTGCCGAAGAAGGCCAACTCCACATCAATTGCCTGGAGTTGATGGCGGGCTCCTTCGCGATCCAGTGCTGGACGAAGGACAAAGTGTCTTGCAGTGTACTCTTGAGAATGGACAATGTCTCTGCTGTCCGTTACATCACCCACCTCAGGGGTAAGAAGTCCAAGGCGCTAGTGGATCTGGCCATGGACCTTTGGACGTTTTGCCTCTCCAACAACATCTCAGTAAGGGCGGAATACCCTCCGGGAGCCTCCAATGTGGTGGCAGACTGGTGCTCCAGGAGCTGGTCGGACATGAGTTTGTGACAACTGCACCCACAGACATTTCAGAGACTGCACAACAAGTGGGGCCCGTTTTCAGTAGACCTCTTTGCGTCCCGGTTAGACCACCAGCTACCGAAATTCTTCAGCTGGAAACCAGACCCTCTAGCGGACGCTTTTCTCCAGAACTGGTCCTCGGAGGCGGGATATGCCTTTCCCCCGTTCGCGATGATAATGAGACTCACGACGCATATCCGCAGGCAGCAAGCAAGGGTGGCGTTGATCACTGCGTATTGGAAGTCTCAAGTGTGGTTTCCAGTTCTTCTGGAACTTTCCTGGGATTCTCCAATCCTTCTACCCCGCGATCCTTTCCTTCTGAGGGATCCCCGGGGCAATCCCCATCCTCTAGTCCAACAAGGGAGAATGCCCTTAGTGGTCTGGCGGATTTCAGGCATCGCTGGAGAGCCTATGGCCTTTCGAATGAGGCTCAAAGACTGCTGGGAGCAGCTTGGGCAGACAGCACAAATAAACGATATAGATCAGCTTGGTCCAGATGGGTCAGTTGGTGTGTTCGAAACTACCAGGATCCTATGGGGTGCGAAGTGGTAGCCATTATGAACTTCTTGGCGTCATTAGCAGCCCAGGGACCGGCATACCGCGCCGTTAACTCCTACAGGTCGGCGATTTCAGCAGGCCATACTCCAATCCAGGGTCGACCAGTCAGAGAGTACCCGATGGTTTGTAAGTTGATGAGAGGAATCCGCCTCATGCTTCCTCCAGAACCCTGGTATTCGTCGCTTTGTGACGTTAATAAGGTGTTGCATCTGTTCCAATCCTGGCAACCCAATAAGTACTTGTCCCGTAAAGAACTATCGGCTAAACTGACGATGCTTTTGTGTTTGATTTCTTGACAGAGAGTGTCGGACGTTAGGGCACTGGACATTTCAGGACGGGTTTTCACTCCGTAAGGACTTACGTTCCATATTGTTCGCAGGTCTAAGTCGGACTCCAGAGTGGTATCTTATCCGGCTTTTGATAACTCACCTAAGCTGTGTGTGGTCCGATGTCTCAAGGAGTATGAGAGTATGATGGAGGAAACTCGCCCCCCTGGGAAGCGCCAATTGTTGATTTGCTTAAGGAAGCTCTTCAAAGCGGTTACGCCACCAACTATAGCCCGTTGAATCCGATGGGTAATGCAGGAAGTGGGCATAAACCTCTCGCAGTGTGGCGCCCATTCAGTGCGAGGAGCCATGGCTTCAAAAGCGTTCTCCCTGGGAGCCAGGTTGGAAGATATTTTGAACGCCGCAGACTGGTCGTCAGACTCTATGTTCAAGAGATTCTACTTTAAACCAGTCATGGACATGGCGTCGCTGGTGGTGGATATGCTTTGAACGAGCATAATCCTTGCCTCCGGTTCTGACATAGAATGAAAAATGTCCTAGTAAGCATGACGGAAAGTTTCAATTCTATTAAGGACACGGAGGCGAGGATTATTCCCGCCCAGGGCTCCGAGGGTCCCGTTTCCCACCCGATTTTGTTAAAGGAGTGCACCTGTCAGGGTAGAAGCCTGCCATATGGTATAAGTATATGCTTTAAGTTTGTTCTCAAGGTAGTGACAAATCTAGTTAGGAATGCAAAGGAAGGCAGAGTCCGTCACTGTTTATATTGAGGTGCTCTTTCATTATGTTGGAAGGATATGTTAAAAAATGTTTATTGGTCGTGTATCGAGATCAGTTATGGGTTTGTCGTTTGACCTCTTCCAGGTTCTGAAGGTTCCAAAAATGACTGACAAGACGCGAGGATTCAGTGTTCGCAGTCAAGAAAGAGGAGTTGACACAGGAAGCACACGCCCTCGGGGATGATGGAGACTGTCTATTGGTGGACTGTACATGATCTTGCTAAGGCACCATAGAAGTGCTAGTTTTTTGTTATAAAGTTAAAAGTTAAAAGCTGCTGGAAGGAGGAATAAAGAAAGTTTGAGAATAATACTCGCCTCCGTGTCCTTAATAGAATTGAAGTTTTCCGTCATGCTTACTAGGAAATTTTTCATTAAGGGTTGGTTTTTCACCGAGGGGTTCTGAGTGACATAAATAGACCACAAGAGCGATGCTCGAGTTGACTATGATGTCAATAAAACACAGAGGAGAAAATCATCCCCATAATTCACTTTTTATACATCTATAACTTTATGTTATGTATAGCCCCCAAAATCATCTGCCCCTGCTTTCAACTACTAGGAAGGGGCAGAGGAGTAATCGAGAGCCATACGCAACACGGCCTCTCCTCCCTGTCTTAAATGTGAAAAAATGCTTTACTGCTACTCTCAATCAACTCCCACAACCTTCCCTGCATTTATTCCCCATTCGGCAGCTATGCTTTCTGTCCAAGCAGACAAGCAGTGCTACGCTGACAGGCTCACAGGGAGGCCTGGAAGGCCTTTATCACATAGTAATAGAGGGTTACACGTTGTTTTATCCGCTGTTGCTACGTCATAACAGTGATTTATCAGATTCGGAAACTGATATAACTATTAGAGGCTCTCTATGAGAGCCATACATAAAAAAGAAATTAGTCATGAGTTTTAATATAGTGATGGCAGAATTCCATGTAGTATGCCTAGAATTATAGATGGGCAACAGTGAATTACGGGGGTGTTTTTCACTGAGGGGTTCTGAGTGACATCAAATAGACAACAAGAGCAAAGCTCGAGTTATCTATGATGTCACTCAGAAAGCCGAGGTGAAAAACATACCTGTCATTCAATTTTTACCCATCTATACTTTTATGTTATGTATGGCCCCCAAAATCATCTGCTCCTGCTTTCAACTGCTATGCAGCGTAGAGGAATAATTGGAGAGCCAGGCATAACATGGCCTCTATTGTGTAATCCCTTTCCGAACAGAAAAATAAAAAAACAAAAAAAACGTTATTTTCCATCCTTGACCAACCCCCACCACCTTCTCTGCCTTTCTTCCCCCTCCTGCAGCCGTGCTCTGTGCTTTCTGCTTTCAGTCAAAGCAGAGGAGCAGAACTGCACTGACACAGACCTGCTAACTGACGCAGTGCCACCGTGTGACACACAATATCGGCGCCTTTCACACGGTCACACAGTGAGGAGCCAATATCACATGGTGGCAGGGAAAACTGTAAACAGTGGAATTCCAGGTCGTTCTCGGAAGCTTTGAACTGCTGACGTCCTTAAGGAGTGTGAAGCACCAGCCTCAGAAAGCATTTTTTCTGGGTTTTGGAGGAGGGAGTTTGGGGCGGGGCAGGGGCAAAAGTGCCTTGTAGGTACGTCTCTGCACGAGGCCCCACCAAGGCCCTGCCCACTCTTCAGAAGGTGAAATGTTTGTTTAAGTTGGCATGTCTGCTGGCAGGTTTTCAGAAAGCTCTGTCAGCCTGGCCTGGAAGGCTTTTATGACATCACAACAGTGGGTAATCAGTTTGTGCTATCAACTGTTGCTATATCATAGCAGTGGATTGTTAGATTCAGAAACTGAAATAACGATACAGTCACTCTATGAGAGCCATATGTAACAAAGTTATAAACAGTGAGCCTCAGAAACTTCAACTAACTTCCAAGACAAATCTGCAAGGATGAGACCAGCCCAGAGAATGTTAACATACTACTCTTGAATCGTTCTCGCCATTCATACATAAAACAGCCAGCAGAGGGGGCTCTTTACCACCGCACAAGGACTACCTACGTTTTGGTGAAGCGTGTGGGCTATCCGAGGCTATTTGACGCATGCGTGTACCGTGGCAGCTGAGCGCGACCAGGCGGGAAATGATTGCAGTCTTTCCAAAGCCGATGTTTCCACAGATCACCACGCCCTGGTTCACGCCGTCGTTTGTGCTTTGTAGCTGCGCATCGATCTCGTGGAACAGCCAATCTCGGCCCACAAACACGGCGTCAGTGGTGATGCTGGGCACCTCGAAGAGCAGGGGTTTCAGGGAGATGTCCGGCGGTCGGTAAGGTGCAAAGCGTACTGCAAGTTGAATAAACAGACAATAGAGTGAATGCTCATCAACAGAGGTGATAACAAGTGTACACTTTACTAGAAGACCTGTATTTAGGCTTGGGAACTTCAACCTAGGCATTTTCCTGCCTTTAGCAGTGTTAATCTAAGCACTTGCGAGCCACTGCAATGCTATCTGCGGCAAGGCCCGCATTTGCATCGGAGCGCCACAGCGCAAGCCAGAGGAAGAATACACCAGGAGAGAGGAAGGAACAAGCCACCAGGACCCATTTTATCAAAACAAACGTGCAAAAAAATCGTAAAACACAATGGCAGTCGAATGCAATTTTAGATTTCAAATGGACTTAAACTTTATGAAACATGGTTACAAAAATGTACATAACGTAAATTGTTATCGAAAATGGGCTCACTGACCCACGGTTTCCTTACACAACACACAGTAGAAATACATTATTTTATATGTAAAGTATGATTCCAGGCCTTCAGAACAGTCTAGCAATATCGTTTACAACACTCATTATTCATGGCTCATTGCATGCACCATACAATGTGGGAGAGCCGGCTCGGCCAGGAAAACTGACTGACTAAAATAACGCCTACATAAGCTATCCCAGGTGCTACCCCTTTCCTTTTCCCAGTGCAGTTCTGAATGACAAAAATTAAATGCATGGTAGCTGATGGTATTATACCAAAAACGTGCTTATCTGCTGAATTATGCCTGCAGTCGAGTTGCGCTGCAATTCTCATGAGTTTCATAACTGGACAGCAGCCCTTGAGGGACTCTGTTATGGTGTAATCACCATCACAGTGGTGCTAACCCTCCCATTTGGAAAGAGTGGGAGTAAATTAGGATTTCAAGTGGGACTCTTAGGTTCCATAGGAAATGAAAGGGAGTCGTTAATTCCATTTTCCTCCAAAGCGTCGTAATTTCCCCTGGTGTTTCACTCAAGAGACAACCCTTGCTTACAGGAGGTGGACTCTTTAGTTAAACATCACAAATATGCAGAGTCGCGTGGATCTCGTAACTCCGGTTGGGGCGATAATGCTGAAGATTCTTTTAAGTGGACTGGAGAAAGCGCTACAACATTTTCCTAAGTGGCTGAAAACAGGATCCACTTTAGGAGTGCATAAGGATTTGGGATGCACCTGTATAGCTATTTCTGTAAAGTAAATCTGATTAAAAAGGAATGCATGGTAAGGCTCCTGCTGTTCCTAAGTGAAAGAAACCGTTGATAGAAGATAAAAGGGTAACGTGAAGGGAGGTAGTTGCGTGCTAGACCAGTGGTTCTTAACCTTTCGACCACTGAGGACCCCCGCTTAATCATAAATGGAATCTGGGGACCCCAACTGAATCATTCAGGGACCCCCCAGAGTCATTACTGGAAGTTGGGGACCCTGGCCAAAGCAATTTTGATGATTAGCACCATAGAACAATACACAAAAATACAGAAACAAGCATTCATCAAACAAATACAGAAAGGATGAAATATTTTATTCAATTCACATACAGATATAAATAATCAAGAAAGTTAATTTTAATAGGAAGGTTGGAGCTTTTCTAAATTCAAGTTAAGGGCACTCGCTGTCCATACTATATTCTGTTTGTTGCACTTGCAATGTTCCCACAACTTAATCTGATAATACCAGCTTCATTTTTAGGCTTCAATTTCAAGTTCTTTCACATTTACAGAACCTTTTAAACTTTTTAATTGTGCATTTTGCTTTTTTAATTTATACACTTTATTAATCTGTTAATATTTAATTTTCTAAGCAGTGGCGGACTCCCTAAGTAGGCATCGCAAACCCCCAGGGGTCCCCAGACCACAGGTTAAGAACCGCTGTGCTAGACTGTTACAGAGACCCTGTACAGAGTCCAATTCAGTCTATTGTCTTTTATTGTTAATACCATAGCATCAGGATTTTAGCATGTTAAGAGATAATTTTATTGTTTCTAAAATCAATGTTATAATTCAATATTTTAGATTTTTAATCAATGGTCCCGAGCATATGTATCGTGGCCTTTTACTGTTCAACAGACTATGAAGGTTAACCCTGCCACAGACCCTTTGGGCAATGTGTCACAAGGTAATCTCATAGAGGAGCCTGGCACAGCCACAATGCTCTGGCAGACCACCCGCGAAAAATCAAAGAAGCTATTTACGGCAATTCTTTATTGTATAGATAATTAAAATGACTACATTTTGTAAAAAGCTAAAAACACCCATGCAACACTTGTCCTGTCCTCCACAGTAGAATCTATAAGTAACATTAGTCACAAGTAAAGTGGCATGATGAACGATGACATGGTGGTAACCTACACAATGCATGCACGACCGGTTCCTCATAAAATACATTAAATTCATAGCTTTTTATTTTAAAGAAGCTATATTTGCACTGCGTCTTCGTTCGCAGCTCCAAGAATTTCGTTACAGGTATAAAGCTTGCTCCTACGACCTCCATAAACTGCAAATATTTACTGTTCGAACAGTATGAAATAGCTCGCTAATAAGATCGTACGCCTTGTATAAAGAAGTGTGTGGCGTGGTACGTTCTACATAATTGAAAGTATCAAATAAATGGCTCAGTATTTAGCACTCCCCCTGGCCTTCCAAGCCTGCTACAGATGACAAACCTGCGGAATGGGAGGGCTCCACGGCTGAGGTTCCAAGCCCACCAACATTTCTTTTTTTATCATCACGGAACCTACCGGCAGATAGTAAAGGATGCCGACATCCACACCTGCTAGACTTCACCCTGTGATGGCAAATGGAATCATATCCGAAAGTATTTGATTTTTAAACATACGGGCACTGATGATTTCAGATAATGCTGCACCCGAGTACTAATCTGGCATGTTTCTTCTCGGAAAAGCCCTTTACATCTTCCTCAAAGTACATTAAGTTTTAATTAATTTACTAATAGTTGTGTGAAAGCAAAGTATTACGTAGTCAAAACTCAGCTATATTGCATGTCTAAAGGTTAAAAGCTGCTGTTCAAAATTCAGGTTAGGGTTACCGAGAGACTTGATTGATGCAGACTCTTCTGCCCACAGGAAGGCTTTTAATGTACCAGTACACACACCTCTAATATAAAAACAGGTAGCATTTTTTTCTTTTTACTAGGGATTGCTTTATTAAACAAAACTAAGCCCAATTTGAGTCTGTGGTGTAGAGCTGGGTAGATTTAATTCTAAACAGATTACACTGTGCAAGGTCATACCACATGGAGAGTTAGATGAAGCCACTCTTCATCTTCCAACAGTTAAACTATAGTCTCTGCC
The DNA here is from genome assembly GCA_963921515.1 of Calotriton arnoldi. NCBI lineage: Eukaryota > Metazoa > Chordata > Amphibia > Caudata > Salamandridae > Calotriton > Calotriton arnoldi. The sequence continues at coordinate 2,514,741 of CAWUFW010000020.1, forward strand.
GTTTCCTAATTTTATGGTTAATAATATCATTTTCCTTTTAATATTTACATCCATTTTTTTAAACAGTCTTCAAAGCTTGTCATCAAGCAATAGTATCCAACGTGCGTCCTTTTCAAAAGGACAGTGTCATTTCTATACTACAGAATTTAAGTAAGTTGGCCCCATAGCTTTAGCAGAAAAGATTTCGATTTTACCAACCTATCCTAAGTCAACATCATATAGAGAAAATAACGAGTGCAAGGCACACCCCAGCTTTAATTAAACCTTTTTTAGTCCCGTTTTTTGTATAAACTATTTTTTTTTTATTTCACATTGTTACTTAGTGCAGACGTCAGTACACTATACATATGGAACAAAGAACATGCATCTGGATCTCTATGGAGCTGTCACCTACCTTTACCTGTATTCATGATAGTGTCTGAACTGCTTGCAGGGGGAATGGCGAGAATCACAATTCGCTTTGTTTTTTTCCGTAATAGAGCCCCGGCATACAGTTCTGCACTGTTCGTAAGTCTATCAGACAGTAGAAAAAAATTTGCTGCTGTTGGCAGCACCAAACAAGCACAAACAGGGAGAAAACATTCTTGAGTGTACCACTATTAGCAAAAAACCCTGTCCGAAGCCAATTGAGAAGACTGGATTCTGGTACCCAATCGTCTAAGTTCTTCCAGTAGAATTTAGTCATTGCAGTTGTCCTCTTTGTCTAAAAGTGCAATTAGGCTCTAATATCCCAATCTACTGTTTATCCGTATGTGTCCACTTAGTGTTCCAAACAGCCAGCTTGTACTGCACACATGTTTGGCTTCTACAGTAATGTCACTCAGCAAAGTGATGGCATGGGCTGAATTTTTCAACTGAGAAAAATTTAACTTAGCTTTGGTAGATCATTCATGTTTTTTCAGCTGATGAAGCCATGAACCTGAACCTTTCATGATAGACACAAGGCATTAATGGCTGCCACACATACAACATTTGGGGAATTTGAGGACTCAAATTCTAGATCTAATCCAGAGATAGCTTTAGCTGAATCACCAACCTCATGTTTCCCAAAAATAAATAAAAATACATGCATGTATACATACTAACAGGGGCTTTGGATCAGCCCTTTTCAACCTTTGGAATTTAAGAGCAAATGGTCAGGTAGGGTAATTTGAAAGCAATGCCTTTTTATTCAACATTTTTTATATAGGGTTTTTATAAAGCACTAATAACTACCCTAGGGTGGCATCAGAGCAAATTGGGGTCTATTGGTACATGAGCAGAACTGAGTTGCATTATGATACATTTAAAAAAGTATAGTGGTGGTGAACTGGTCAATCATTCAGCAGTTAAGCATAGATGATAACCTGCCATGCGCTATGTGCCAAACATGATGACAGAGCGGTTTTAAAAATGAGTCTTGGGCATCTGACTGGGAAGGGCACTAGAGAGGCCTGACCTGAACATGATAAAATGGCAAGATAAAATGGTGAGTCTTTACAGATCTTTAGAATTCCTCTGGATGGAGCCCTGGAGAGGGAGAGATCGACCAACGTACCTCCATCTCTTGTGTCAACAGTAAGAAGATATCAGGCCTCTGGTCTGTAGATAAAGGGTAAACAGTTTTTGAGACAGTTCAGTGAAGTTCAGTGAGCGGCACTGAGCGCCCATAAAGAACGCTGTGAAAAAGGCAGAGAGTTTAAGGTTGGTCTTCTTTCACTGAGAGTCCGTGGAGAGATTTCTGAGCCAGTGTGATGTGGTCATGGCATTTTAGGCTGCATACATGTGAAGCTGCGTAGAATTATAGCCTGTTGCAATAATCCAAGTGTGAGAGCACAGGTTTGGGGTGATTTTCTGAGAGTAGTAGAGCATCGCAGAACCCCTATTAGCAGTCATAGATGCTATTATAAACACTGCATTTATCATGGTAATAATGAACGAGCACTATCAAAGAGCATCACTAAGTTGTGTGCTTTACCCGGAGGGATTGAAGGAGGGTCTTCCCCATCTTCTGGCAAAGAAGAGAGAGGGATTGACATAGTATGCTTGCCGTCTTTTGTGTGTGAGGTGAGTTCTGCTTTTATTCTCTGGGAAAACTTGGCATGTCGTGTATGCTGGTGTGGCAATTCAGGGTATCTTGCTCTCTCCCATCTGGAACTTTATCTCAGTTGTGTATCAGTCCAGACTGAGATCACCTTTGTTTCAATATTAACAGACCTAATAAGTTAAAATGGATTGCTTTAATAGAGTTCACAAAACAAGAACTTAGCTTTGGCTTTAGGATGTAAACATGGCACTTGGAAAACCTACAGACTATAGCACCTCTGGTGAGGTAGTTACAATAGTTTTGAATCCCCGGAGAAGATCCGTAGATATGGTACTAATTTGCCAGTTATGTAGGTGAAGTTAAGGAAACTCACTCTCCTTTCAATATTCGACAGTGGTGTCTGTGCAGGTATGATCGAATGGACCTCAAGAGTTATATGTGTGCATTAATGCACACTCAGTACCTACTCATAAGCTTAAAACGCATGTTACTATCAAAATAATGTCTTTGATGTGAAAATGAAGACAAACTTGGTGGGCAAAGCGTCTAGGCCTTACTTATTTGCCATTCCAAATACCATCCAGTTATTAGGAAAAAGGACTTCGGAGAAGATGGAGGGAAGTGTGGTAATTTATAATAGAAAACAGCAGCAGTTTAAGCTGTACAGTATCACCCGTAACGAAAAATAATCTGAACATATAATTTTAAAGCTTAGAATCATGGCCCTTAATCAGTTACCTTTGGGCTTAAATTTGAAAGTGAGATTTTAGAGCAATGCTTACACCTTGTGCTGCCCAACTCTAATCAATCAAATTCAGTTTGTGGTTGGGTGATCAGCCTGGCAACGTTGCATGCAATCCAATGGGCACTACGCAGGAGCTAGGGTTCAAACCCTTTCTGCCATTTCCTCGAAATAACACTCCTTTGACTGCGTGTTCAAGTTAGAGAGTAACATCAGCTAGGTAATGTATACACCAGTAAATTGCTCGATTTAATATCTATTGTCGTTCCACATTGAAGGAGGACAGTGTCCTGCGAGGATTCATAGTAATCCACATGTTGTGTACTAGCAGATGTTCAGATAAGATAGCAGATTATTCATGTAGAACTTCCCAATATGAAGATGCTAGCCTCATAATGATAGAATGGGCGAAAAATTCACTAAATATGTTTGCAGGAAGGTGTTTGCTCCTGTTAAGAACTCTTGAAGTAAAAACAAAATCTGATGAGCTCAAATATTGCAGGATGAGAAGAGGAAATTGCATCAAGTTTGGCAAAAAGATCCTACTGAAGCTACGGAGATAGGATATTTGATCATAGGAAGATCTGTGAAAAAACAAAAAGCTATTTTGATGGCCAAAAAAATATTACTTCAATGGGGGAATCAGTATAGATGTAAATGACCCTGAAGTCCTCTTTCAGACCCTTACACATATTGTCAGTCCCAAGGTGTCAGTTTTATCTAAGCTTGCAAGTAACTGATGTAGCAGTAAGATTATTTTTGGGGTATCAAACAGATTCAATCCGCAATAAAGTGCTCCCCAATTCACAGAAGAGAAGCCCAAGTGGAACTCTTCTTTGCACTACATGATGTCACCTCATTTTACCTTTAGAGAAATCACCTTTGAAGAGAAATTTGCAACATAGTTGGTCATGCAATCTTTCTATAAGAGTGACGCTTGTCAAGTCTAAATAGTACAGACCAGGCAGAAGGGTTCTGGTCTCCATCGATTAAAAAATTAACGATAACTCATTTAAGGGGGGAGTTACTCCTCACAATTTAAACAAAATTTAGATCACGGTCCTTTCACAAAATGTTTTGAGGCTACTGGTCGTAAAATTAGCCTAAAAATTTGAAATATCCATTGTCTTTTAAATCTAGGGGAGATGGCTTACATCATGCAGTTTCAGGAATAAACAGAAACCAATTACTTCTCTGACTATTTTCAAATGGGTGTTTGCCCCAATAGGGGTATGTAGACCACCAAATCAGTCCACTATTATGAACAGTGTAGACTCAAGGGATCTGGTCCTTCTGAATTTGCTGAATCTTTTTGTAGCTTTTCATGCTCACCACTATCCTGTATTGCTAGAAAGGCTGCAAAAACTGGTGTGATATCGAGGACTTGTTTAAGTTGAATGAAATTATTCCCCTATATCGTGAAACTTGGGTGGTCATGCAGGCATCACAGAACCTGTCACTGTGGAGTGTCAAAGAAGCCCTAATTATTCCCTGTCCTCTTCAACATATATATTTAACCTACATATCAATTGTTGTTTGAGATGGAAGTTAGCTTTCAAAATTATGCCAATGAAACTCACATAGCAGTTTGTTTGCCCCATAGCTATAAAAAGACCACAGAAAAGTTGTTGTAGAATGTTTTTTATAATTAATTAGTGGAAGAATGAAAACTACTTGACTCTGAATGCCACTAAAAATTAATTCCATCTTATTGGGATCAATTACTGCATGAAGAATCACAGTGCAGGTCACTGCTTATTCTGTGTATGAAACAGTACTATCAAAGTGAAAAATAAAGTTAAACCACATAGCAATGTGTTGGGGGAGATGAGACACTCTATGGATAGCCCGGCAGACACTACTGTCAAGTCATCAAACTACTATCTTATGCTGTATAAAACCCACCATTTTTTCGTACAAGACAGCTCTAGTGTCGCTAGGATCATAATGGGCTCCAAGCTGGACTATGGTTAAAATGTGCAGAATAAGACTTTCAAAGCAAATTTAAATTAATTAGAGGTGCAACAAAGTCCGTATATACTCTCTTCTTTGGGAAAACTACACTGGTCCCCTGTCAGCTCAGGCATACAATTAAATCTGTGACCCTAACTCACAAGATGCTGTGTAGCGGAGTCCCTACGTAGCTGAAGCAAAACCTTGCGCCTTTCTTCACTGTCACTGCAATCAGCTGGAAACACAGCTGGTTCCCCCTAAAAGTATGTGGAAGAAAGTAAGGGGTAGATCATTATCGGCCACAATGAGTGCATGGCGAAACACCTAATCCTATGGGCTGGGGCATGCAACAGCTCATACCTTTCAGGAAGGCTTTAAAGACCGTATGTTTCTAGGAATTCCTGTCTCACACAGCACTTACTTGCTCTACTTGTGTTTCATGCGCTATACAAATGGTTCCATTGACTGATCACTTAGTCCCACCCGTAATCCTGACGCATCTCACCCCACCTCTATCACCAGCTTTATGCAAACACACATAAAATTGTTCAAAAGCAGCTAAATGAAGGACTGTGTGTACCACAAAAAAAATAGAGGACGTTCTGGAATTAAATGAAAGTGGTTTTTGGTGCTAAGAGACCACATTTATGATTTAAGGGAAGGAAGCAGGTGGACCAAAGCATAAACCATACAATATATGTTCACATTTGGTTAACAGTTAAAACCACTCTAGAAGAAGCCCTGGCAAAGCCAGCAGGTCTTTCCATCTGGCTTTCAACGCGGACCGGTTCTTTTTGCTGAAGTTGTTAAGCAAAATAAAAAATAATTGCCTTTTGCTTATACTATGCGGTATCAGCAAAAACAAATGTGATTACAAGTACGCACAATTGCCTCATCATGCATGAGCACGTAGGTGTAATGATGCTGAGGCACCTGTAGTGGTTTTACTGGTTGAGGTGGGGTGAAACCCTACTCACGCAGTCAGCCCAATTCCTGTCAGTGGTGAGTTCTGTCGCAAGTAAACCCCAAATTAACTTGGGCTTAACCCTCTAGTAGCTTGGCACAAAAGCAATCAGCTTAAATTAGAGGCAATGTGTAAAATATTTATGCAGCACTTCAAACAGTAATAAAGTGAAAATAACACACGAAAAATCCCATACCAATTCATAGCAATAGAGTAAGATTTAATAAATTATTTGAGATCAAAACAACTAAAATCCAAAAAGTAGAACTGGAGATATGGAATTTTAAAGATTTTGTGTAAATCAAGCGTTGAGAAGCAAAAAGCGTCAATTACAGTTATCTGGTCACGGCAGACTGGGTCCAAATCACCGGTTCAGGCCAACCGCTATGGTGCGTGGGCCCAATACAGGACTGAGTTCAGTCTTCTGAGAAAGTACCTTGTGGGCCTGGCCATCGAGATAGGAAGCCCTTGTGTTGCGCTGCACGGGCCGGAATTGAGGAGCCGTCAACGAGGAGCTGCGATGCAAAGTCCGGCATTGAGATGTGTCGCGCAGCAATGGTCTATGAACTATCATTGAGATGTGTTGCATAGCGGGGGTTCGATGAGCCGTCAGGGAGGAGATGCAATGGGATGTCCTGCATTGGCGTCAAGGGAGCTGCTGGGGCCTGTGAGGACTTTCAATAAGCTGCTTCTAGGACGAGCTGTGTCGCGTTGGATGTGAGTCGATGGCGAGCTGTATTGCACTGCGTCAAGATACACATAAATGAGTTGACATTGAAGAAGCCTGTTATGCCCCTGTGGCTTAGAAGAGAGTGCTAGTCAACTCAAGCATGGAAATTTACTGGAGTTCTGGGTCCAGGCTGGATTCAGCATGGCGGCTCTGAGCAGCAGAAGAGTCCTGGTGCAACCATAGCAGGCCTTGGGCAGCAAGAAGGTCAGCAGGGCAGGCAGTCCTTGTTCCTGGCACAGTCCACGGGACAAGAAAATGGCAACTTTCTAAAAGTGACATTTTATGAATGACTAAAACTCTGACGTTACTATTAAAGAGGGTTTCAAATTACAATTCTTTAGACACTAAACTCCACTTTCCAACCTGCTCCTAATTGAAAGTTATCACTTATTAAATGTAATAAGTTAACCCAATATTATCCGATGGAAGAGGTAATCCTTGCAGTAGTGAAAAACTAATTTAAGAGTTTTTCACTATTAGGACATGTAAAATTTAAAAGTACATGTTCAACTTTCTAAATACACTGCACCCTGCCCTATGAGCTGTTTAGGGTCTAACCTAGGGGTTACTTATATCTATTAAAAAAGAAGGTTTAGGCCTGGCAATAGGTTTATTTTGCCAGGTCGAATTGGCAGTTTAAAGTGCACACACAGGATACAGTGGCAGGCCTGAGACATGTTTAAAAGGCTACTTCAGTGAGTGGCACAATGAGTGCTGCAGGCCCACTAGTAGCTTTTAATTTACAGGCCCTGGGTACATGTAATACCAATTTACTAGGGACTTATAAGCAAATTAAGTGGGCCAATTGGATGTAAGCCAATGTTACCATGTTTTTAGGGAGTGAGCACACTCACTTAAGCCTTGCTCAGCTGTAGTAAAGTGCAAGTGCCTTAAGTCCAACTAAAACGAGATCAACAAAAAAATGGAGGAGTAAGGCAAAATAATTGGGGGAAGACCTCCCTAAGGCTCACAGGTCTAACAGCGGCCCAGAATGACGACGTATACGCATGCATTTGTTACATACGGCATTACGTGGCTATTTTAATTTTTTTTAATTTACTGTTCAAATAAGGTGAATGGCAATCAGGGCGCAGACATTTTAAAATATATTAAATGTGTGAAAAAGTGCATTTTTTAAAGGAGCAGCCCGGCATCTAATTGCAGTTGCTGGGTCCTCCAAAACAGGAAATGATTTATAAAAAACAAAAATGCAAAAGGTAGGGACAGGGGAGGAACGCTGGAGCACGCGAGGGTGGGGTAAAAGTAATCCCCACTGAGCAGCGAGAATAACGTGGATCAGGATGCAAGAGCAATGGTGGGGGATTACATTTTTAAAAAAAGGGGGGGGGGGAGCAGGACACAGAGGAGAGAATAACAAAACACATGCACTCCCAGTTGAGTGCTATGGGCAAAATAAACAATCACTGACAAGGCCAATATGTCTTGCCTAGGTACGTTTAAGTTATATTAAATTATATGATAAAAAGCTACATATTTATCCAGTAACAGCAATGCTAATAATAACTTGCCTTGGCACTAAACAATTAGGAGAAAGGAACTTCTTTTCATGCCAATGTGAAAAATGCGAAGAACGCCCATCTCTGAAGTGGACTGACCCATTGCCCCATAATGTATACTGTGGTGGGTGGAAGCAGAATGTGAATAACAATGCAACATACCAGCTAATGCAGAGCTCTGAACAAAAACCTCCCTATGTATGTATATTATGTTTGAATATTTGAGAAAAACAATAGGCTAGCAAAACAGGAAAAGCTGTCTCAAAGGCTAGACCTAAAAAGTATTACCTGAATGTGACCCCACTGGAAGGTTACACTTTATTTAATCAAAAGGCTGGTGAAGAAGCTATGTAGCAGGGGAGGGGAAAGGTCAAGTGGAAAGCCAAAGAATAAGAAGCAAACAAATCAGCATAACATGAAAGCCAACCAGTGGTAAGCAATGGGCTGACAGCAAATAGTCATCTGTTGGTGATGCCTAAAAATATTTCATCTAAAAAAGGCTTTGGCCTTCACTTTAATTGTCTACCAGAAAAGTGCATCGGATTATGTTTTAGGGTACTCAGAGGTACAGGTTAATATAATCCGATGCCTTATAGAGAAAAGTTGAGATTAATAGGTGAAGCCTATTTTAAATAGTTTACAGGGACATTTGTGCTGTGAGATGTTATATCACTGGATGGATTTACACTTTTGAACCCAGTTTTTGTTATGTAATTAACATGAAACATCATTTTATGTGGTATCAAAGTGCAGTAAAAACATTCTTCTTATACTTAGCCATGACAGGAGGACAGGCAATGTTCTTCTGGCAGACATGGAGACTATTACCAAAGGTCCTATCTGTACCCTGTAAATGGTTTTGTGAAGATTGGAACAGGCAATGGCAACAGGTCTGGCTTTTAAATGTGTCTCCTCAGTCAATGATGGGTATAAGCATCCAATAAGTCATCATAATTGCACTCTGTCACTCATCTTAGCACTCCTGAGTCCATTCATCCACCCACTGGCTCATTCTTGCATTCATCCATGTGCACAACCGCAACAAACACACAAACTCAAATACACATGTCCAATACATTAAAAGCATAAAATGTAGAAAAAACACACTGTTGCCTAAACATGGCAGGTATATGCTAGCAGGAACAAAAAAATTAAACGCAGTAGCAGGTGTCCATCTTGCATTGGTACTGTGCATCAACATCGTGTTTCATTGGTCTGAAGTCTCAGCACAGCCATCATGTATAAAACCAATGTGTTGGCCATCTTGGAATGGTAAAACTGTGAAACTACGGACAATACCATTCCAGGACAGTAGCCTGTTCTAGAGGCCGTGGCCTCGTTCGATGTGGCGCACTGCAGATTAAATGAACTGCAAGCAAGCATCCCATTAGTACTGTATGAGGAGCTACGGTGCACTCTAAATAATTGAAAATAAATAGATGAAAATGAAAGAAATGAGACGAAATAATGAAAAAGTGAAGGACTGGTCCACCTGTCCTGGCACCAAAAAGCACTCGTATTCAGGTGGATGTACATGTGATCAGAAAAATGAAGTCACTCAAAGAGCAAAATAGCCAATCGCTGAAGTGACCCACCGATTGCTCTATGAAGAATGTTATTATGGATGCAAGCAGACAGCTTCAGCCATTGGCTCTATTGCCCCTTTGAGTTGCAGTACTTTTCTGATCTGATGTATATATTTGTGCCTTTTCTAGTTTAGCGTAGATGGCACTATGCTTAAAAAACAGACATTTGAGGTGAGAGGTTTTAGAGTATTGATCGGTTTGTAGAGTGTTCCATATAAAAGAGCTGCTCTCCATCTGAAATTTGGGACTCTATCCAGAGTTCGGGGGAGGGGGTTGTGTGTGATATGTATTTTTATGTTTTTTTCCATTACAAGATAATTAAGCCTGTTAGACCTAACGGAGAGGTTCTAGTGAATTCTTATAGTGCAAATATTCTAACACCCCGGGTGTCAGAGGGGATCAGCACCAAAATCCTTGCCTACAAAAAACATGTCAGCATGATTAACACAATACAATAACAATCCACCATTAAAGCCTTATTAGCGTAACATGTTTTTTATAATAAATAAATGAGGCCTATTGCCTTTGGTGTGAGCTTTATAAAAACAGGTCAGGATTTATGGCATCTGGCATAACTTTCCTAAAGAACCAATCAGTCCTATAACCTTTATTACTGACTTGTCATCATATCCAACTCAGACCTACTGTATTGAGTATAAGCTTTCCCACAAGTAAACTCTCATGTATATAGTAAACTAATTGCAAATATGTGCAAAATTACAGATATCAAAACCATATAAAATCCTACCTATGAGGGCCTAATAAGGATTGTTACTTTCTAAATATTCTATCCCAGCAATTCGTTTGAGTTGGTTACCAACACCAACACCCTTGCCTGTTAAAGTATCTGCCTAGAAGTTTAGATAACAGTATTTTAAAAATCCACTATTAAAAGTCTACTCTATTTAACACATGCTTTCCTCAATAAGCATGCCAGGCTTACTGGCTTTCTCATAACATTTCATGATAACCAGACCAAGCCTATGAAATCTGATATAACTTTTACCAGTGATCCAAAAAGTACTAACAAGGATTATCCCAATGAAAATCGTCAATCCACAGAGTTTGTCACAGAAAATGACAAACACCAAAACTATTACAGTATGGTAATCTGGGAGATTTCATCAAACAAAAAACCTGTCTACAGCCTGTTACACAGCGCAATCACAATCCACTGTAAAAGGCCTACTGGCTTTAACAAATGCTTTTCATTATAAATAAGCCACACCTACTGCCTTTGTCACAATGTTTATCATCATGTTTTATAATAAAGAGATCAGACCTATGGCTTCGGACATAGCTTTTACCAGCTAACAAATCAAACCTTTACCCTTTACCATTGGCCTGTCATAATAACCAACTCAGGCCTACTGTACTGATTGTCAGCTTTTCAACAAGGTAACCATCAGTCATAATGTCACAAAATTAGAAATGTAAATAACAGAACAGTTGGCAAACCAAAACACTAGATCTCCTAAGAGGGCCTAACAAGGAATATTACTGTGTAGGGGGGTGGGGCAGAGCCAGCCACAATGCCCTGAGGACGGAAACGAAGGAGCTCCCTGTCGCCCGCAAACTCGCCAGCCTTGCACGGCGGCCTCTGCCTTCCCACTTCCATGGGGGAGGCTCTCTGGTGTATAGGGGACCCCAGGTGTATGGTTGCAGTGCCCAGGGGCTGCAAGTTGGGGCCTTGAGACCACTGAAATCCACTGATTACAGCGCTGACGCCCTCAGGCAAAATGGCGGCACAGTTTTGTTCGCGGAGGCCGATCTCTTTGTGCCCGCAGCTATGGTGGTGAATTCCCGCTTTACTGTACATTCGGTGGGGGTCTGGGAGCCTCCCTGCGACCTTGCTCTGCACCACATCTAACGGTGGCCGACACACAGACCTGTGTGCCCTGCCCAGTTCCCCGGAGCTGTTTAGGGACTGCCTGTGGCCGTGCGGTGAGTTCTCCCTTGCAGGTCTGGGGCCCCTATGTTCTCCTGGTTGCAGGAGGCCCCCTGATTCCACGTCTCACTGCTCCAGAGGCGCCGGAGCATCAGTGCTTTGCTGCTGGTCCCCCTCTCTTGGCCTATGGTGGAAGGCTGAGGTGGGGGCGATGTAGCCTAGTGCTTTCGAACTGGACCCTGCACACACTGCAGTATCTACTTGGGGGAACCTCTCATATCCCTGGAATTATTCTTTTTATTCCCCCGTCACCGCAGGAGCCCCGGAGCTCCAGTATATGGCTGCTGGCCTTCCCCTTGTTGGCTACTGGAGGACTGCTGGACTAGGGCGCCAAGGTCCTACCCTGTGCCCTGGTCGTGGGGCCAACAAATGTACTGGGGTATGTTGTGGTGGACTCTGCAAGCGTCCAGTGACGTTCCTTGCCTATCGCCGTTACTCCGCTTGGAGGTGGAAGATCGACGTGCCCTATTGCGAAGCATCTGCTTCCCTCGACTGAAACTGGGTTCTCCTGCCCTCCTTTTCGAGGCCCTAATCTTTTGTTGATTTGTCCCCCTTTGTACTGTATGGGGAATTGGTGGCTCTCACTATGTCTCTGCCTGCTGGCTCCCTGGAGGTCTGGGCCGGATCCTGGGGCAACATGGGGCGCACTCAACGACCTAAGGACGACGCAGCCACCAGCGTCCCCCACAGGGGATCAACCAGGGCACTGGTGGCGGAGACACAGCATATATGGACAAGTTTGATAAACTTCTAGCCACCATTGATGACCCTGGGGAACGCTTGGAGGGTAAAATCGACTCCTTCTCTGTTAAACTGGGTCTGATCTGTGAAGATTTCGGAATGGGCTACTGCTCTGGAGAACTCAGTGCAGACCCTAGCTGCGGCAGCCCAGTTGGCAGATCATCGTATCACTGCTCTTGATGCACAGACTAAGCACTTGGAAGCCCGCTTGGACAACCAGGAGGGTTGGGCTAGGCGCAATAACATTCAAGATGTGGGGCTGCCTGAATGTGCTGACGGGGGCTTCCTGCGGACATTCTTCGAAACCTGGCTCCAGGAGGTCGTGGCCCCGAAGGTTTCTTCAACTTTTATGCCTTAGAACACGCGCACTGAGTGCCAGTGCGAGAATCTCGTCCTGGAGCCCCGTTGCCCGCCTTCTGCATTTTCGGGACTGAGATCATCTTCTGCAGCAGGCCCGTGCAGATGGCCCGTTTGTGATAGACCAAAGTGTTTCTATAACCGAACTTCACTTTTCAGGTTCAAACACAGCGGCCATCCTTTAAAGCGATCAAGAAGAAACTACCCGAAATGGGCCTGCTGTACTCATTGCTTTTCCCAGCTCGTCTGCGGGTCCAGTCTGAGTATTAAGTAAAATTCTTTACGGATCCGTCTGTGATTAGAACAAGGGCGTGGTGCGGCCTGAGTCGTCTGTACCTACCCATTTGATGCACCCCAAGCACTAACGTTCTCGGCTACAGGGGTGGCACGCCCTTCTAAGACGCAGGTGGTGCCGAACAGACTAGGGTGGTTGAGGCTGCTGCTACTGTGGTATCTAGTCGGGACCTCATACGGCCCGCGTCATCGGTGAGCCGCTCCTCTGATTTGGACTCAGGATTCCACCACTCCTGAACACGTATCTAGAACACTCTGCATGGGGTGACTCCTGGTTCTGTGGATGAATTGGTTTGATGTGCTCTTTTGGACCTGCCTTGAGTGTCTTAACTTGTTTATGCACAGTGTTTCTGGGGTGGGATGGTTTGTTGGCTGTGTATTCATGTGTTGTTTTCTCCTTTTCCCTCAGGGGTTTGGAGGAGGTGCCGGACGAGTGGGGGGCTTGCAGGCTGTGTTCTTGTATCTTTCGGTCTTTCTTGAGGGTTGGTTACCACCTCTTGCTGGTTGCTCCCTCCCCACGTTTACTCTTCTGTTATGGATCTCGATTGCCTTCTGGACTTTAGTTGGTTCCTTTAGGGACCTGCGTGTGGGGTTGTTGGGACAGGATGGTTGCATGTCTCAGTCCTTGGGTTGAGGTTGGGGGACCTCTTTGGGTTTTTATTTCATGTTTGGTTTTTCTATTTGTTTGCTTGCCAGCAGTAGTGCATATCAGGCTATGGCACTGTATGCTTGGTACAGTGAGGCGCGTATGACGTTATGAGTTTCTTTTCCCGGTGGGTCCTCTTTCTTTTTGGTTTGGTATGCATTCCATGTGAGTAATTAAGTTACTCACATGGAATGTGCAGGGCCTCTCTTCTCCCTAGTTACGATGTATTGTCATATTTGGCGAGGGGTCCATGTTGCGTTTCTTCAGGAGACCCACCTTACCGAAGCCGAGGGCCGCGTTCTTCGGGGACACTGGAGGGGCCAGCTCTATGCTACTTCTTCCTCTGCCTTTTCTCTGGGCACTCTTATTTGGATCAGGCCTGGTGTCCCTTTTCGCATGTATAGAGCGGTTCCGGACCCGGAGGGCCGTTATGTCCTGCTATTGGGGAGTCTCCATGGCAGGGATGCTGCCTTTTTAAATATTTATGTGCCGAACGTGGATCAATCGACGTTCTTTACCAGCCTGGATCAACTGCTTTCTCTCATGGTCCCCTATTGGAGGGTGGTAGGGGGGGGGGGAGATTTTAACTGTGCTGAGGACCTAAGCCTGGATTGCTCACACCTGCCCCCACGTGATACGTCTGTGGGAAGGCTGGCAGCCGTGGCCCATTTGTGGTCTGGGCAGTGGGACCTGGTCGACTGTTGGCGGGTTTGTCACCCGGGAGATCGTCTGTACTCCTACCGCTCTGGACTAAATGATCTTGAGGATCGCCTTGACATGCTTTATACGTGTAGGGTGCTTTATGGCAGAGTGGTATGACTGGAATATCTGGCGAAAGCATATTCTGACCACGCTCTAGTGCTGAGAATATTCAGACGGTCCTCTTCTAGGCATAGTGTGCCTAGCTGGCACTTTGATCCGGCTCTTTTTGACGACCAGACCTTCAGAGTTACACTTGGAGAACACATTGCTCAGTACTGAACTGATAATGATGTTTCGCCCTGGTCGGTGGGAGGCTATAAAGGTGGTGATCGGGGGACATTGTATTTCTAGCAAAGTGGGGGTTCGCACTCAGCTTCTTTCTGACATTTGACAGCAGGAGGCGGTGTTGGATGATCTTCCCGTTGGGCTGGAGAGGACCCTCGATGGTAGGGGGCGCCTGCTGGAGGAACGAGAGAGGCAGTATGAGCTATTGAAGCACCTTCATAGATTTGATTATAAGGCGTATATGGCCAGGACACATGCAGATTAGGATAAGTCGGGCCCAATGTTGGCTTGGCTGTTACGGGATGTCAGGAACAGTCATTCTATACTTCAGATCAATGACTCTGGGCAGCGAGGCCAGCTCCTGCCCACACTGCGAGAAGCAGCCGTTGCATCACTCCCTAAAAAATATAAGGACACCCTTCTTCTTGATTCGTACCACCCCCTTTCTATGCTTAATGCAGATTACAAAATCTTAAGTAAAATACTAGCGACGCGGTTACTCCCCCATATGCGCAGCACTATGCTTAATATCCGGCAATTATTTCTAGCCTGAGAATGTCAAGAGCACCTCCCACCGGAAGCTCTGGTTATCTCAGCCGACATTAGGAAGGCGTTTGACTCACTCCACTGGGACTTCCTGTATGCTACAATGCTTAGCATGGGCTTAAGTGTGCACTTTGCCAAATGGACGAAGCTTTTTTATTCTGGCCCCCTGGCCAGGATCCGTGCCGGTCCATTGATAATGGAGGCCACTGAGGTGGAGTTGGGTATTCAGTAAGAACGCCCACTTTACTACTTACATTGGCTATGGAGAATTTTGCCTGCACAGTTCGCCGGGGGCTACACTATCAGGGCATGAGCATTGCCTCTAACTGTAATTTCCTTTCTCTGTATGCAACATATATTTCAGGGGGAGAGATGTCGACCTACTAGCAACAGTGGAGGCACTGTCGGACTTCGGTGCTCACTCTGGTCTTGAGGTCAATTGGGCCAAGTTATGTGTATATTCCTCGAGGAAGGATGCCCCTGACTGCGGTCCCAACCCCACAGCCCCGACATTGAGATGAGAGTGAGACACGGTATGGTACCTTGAAGTGGCTGATTACCACTCCTCGGATTTGCTGTATGAAGGGGATTTTGGCCATGTGCTGGCTGGGCTGCGTCACTCCGTTGCGTTCTTGGCTACATTGCCTCTCTCGGTCGGTGGCCGCCTGGTTGCTTCCAAAATGATTGTACTACTGCAACTTCTTTACTTGTTTGCAGCACTTTCGTTGGAGTAGCCCCCACGTTTCTTTTTGGAGCTTGATAGCCTGCTTCTTTCTCTCTATTGGGGACCTTCGTGTCACTGTGTTGCCCTCTGGAAGCTACGGTTGCCCGTGACCGAGGGGAGACTCACGGTGCCCGACTTGCAATTATATTAGCTAGCGGTTCAGCTCAGTGGGTGGCACGTTGGCGGGCCTTTCAGGGACTGCCTGTTGGGTTTCCTTCTGAAGCCCACCCTTGCTTCCAAAGTGCAGACCTCGAATATCCTGGTTCAGACTGCGCAATATGTTTGGGCCGGTGCTTTGCGGCAGCCTCGCATGCCGACCCAATACACCTGTGAGCTTCCCCTGGCAGTGATCCAGCGGTGGCGTCGTCTGGGAGAGTGGTTGGGTCTCCATGAGTTGCCGGTGACTGGAATTGATGTCCTGGGTGATGGGGGTGAGGGTGGCGGGGGAATTGTGTCCTTTTTCAGACCTCCGGGAATCCATATTAGTGGGCCATTTCATCCTCCATGGCGTGGTGGCGTGCAAGATATGAGAGTGGTGGGGTATCGGCGTTGCGGAACCTCTCGAACATGACTGTTAGAGTAATCTCTTCCTAATTTTGGGTCAAACGAAAGCGGTGATGTTACTTTATTTTTATTTTTTTTAATATCTTTATTGGCATTTTTGTTATATTTCTTGGTACCAACAAATCAAGCATAATTACATATTACATTGTCATACCAGATCTGCATCGTTGTGTCGTTACAGATATGAATCTAGGTATCGCCACTTGGTGAATACAACGTGTTTTGCCTCTGTTATCTCTAAAGGTGGCATGTATTTGCAGTCTGGTACATGTGCACGACTCTCGCACGCACCATCGCCTCTAATCGAGGGGCAGGACATGTCTATCATACATCTCTTCATCCCACAATAGTTAGTCAAATGCAACATGTCTACCAACACATTGTCGTTTATCCCATGTACAATTCAATTGTCAACAAGAAATATCATGGTCATCAAATCATGGGTTTCGGAAATATGGGTAATATCGCCAGCTATAAGACATCTTCATTTTTTAAACAGTTTAATCATAATTAATAACTTGAAACAAATGCAAATAAAAAGGAGATATCAGGTACACCAAAGAATATATGTCTAGTGTGTTATGTGCCTCTGAGTGAAGTCATGTCAGGGATTGTGCTCATTTTAGCAGTCTTAGGTTGTTGTTACTGGTCAGTGTGCATCCGTGTGTATATCAAGGTATCTCGCAACTGAGACAGCGTCCATGTAGTTTTGTGTAGGAATGTGGGGTCATTTCGTATCCTAGCAGTCCAAGGGTGCCTTGTGTATACGGTCTGTTCGCTCCGCCTAAGCAGCGCTTCAGTCATCGTTTCCCCGTCGCTGGACGAGGGGGGCACACCATGCCGTACTAGTTCGCATAAAAGCTATCAGAACGTCATCCCAGGCCTGTGCGATGGGAAACTTACGCAGCCCAGCCGTTTCTTCCCTATGAAGAATTGTACTCTCCGCCTGTGCCCAATTTTCTAGGGATTTTAGCCAGTGGTGCGTCGCAGGAGGATCCTTGTGTTTCCATCTCTTGGTTATCAATCGTTTCGCAGTGATCAGGCCTAAATCACAGAATCTAGAGTTTACCTTATTAGCTTTTGTGCGTTTGTAAAACCCCAGAATGCAAACTTCCCATGTGTATGGCACTTCGGTGCCGATGCTGCTGGTAAGAGTTGCTGTCACTGTGAGCCAATAGGAGTGGAGCAGGGGACAGGACCACATCATATGCAATAAGTCAGCATCTAGTAGTTGGCATCTTGGGCAAGCGGAGGTAGTGATGTTGAAGTATTTATTAATCTTGTCCGGAGATAAATACGCTCTGTGTAATATATATGTTTGTATGAGCCTGAAACGTGAATTGCGTGGAACGTGTGTGGCACTAGCCAAGACTCGCTCCCAGTCTTTATCTACCCATGGCTGGCCCCTGTCTTCAGCCCATCTCGCCCGGAGTCTCTGTAATGGCTTTAGCACGTGTGTGAGTAGGGCCTGCACTAGCCAGTGTATCGCATGTGTTCCCTGCGGTGATGTTACTTTATAGGGCCATAATGGAGGGGGCACGTTGTTCTCTCGCGTCTCTCCGATCACGTTGGGAGTGGGAGGCAGATCTAAGGTCACCTCTCACAGATTCCTCATGGAGGAGAGTCCTGGAATCCGGTTCTAAAATATCTAGAAATTCCCGCATCAAACTCATTCAGTTCTTTTATCTTCATCTGGCCTATCTGACTCCCCGACGTATACATGCTATGTTTCCTACTGCGACATCGGAATATCCCAGTTGCAACACTGAAGACGCATATTTCTTCCACCTGGTTTGGTCCTGCCTGGTCTTACTACTCTATTGAACAATGGTCCTCTAGGTGGTTCGTGGGGTCACACACAGAGAATTTCTTCTGCTAGGCCTTCATGAACGTTCAGCAGCTAGAAAGGCTACTTACTGATAGGTTTTCAGATCTAGCCATCATCCTCGCCCGCTGGCAATTGCCTATGTGTTGGAAGTCGGTCCGGATGATTACCGTTCGTGGTTGGAGTTGACAAAGTGGGCGAACTGGGAAAGGGAGGTGATTCGTAGGAAAGAGGCCGGAGGGGGGGGGGGGGGGTGTCCGGGAGAAACTCTTTTAATTTTGTTAGCCTGTCCGCAGAAAAGTCGTGAGGGCCAGGTACTTGTAAACAAAGCAAACAGAGTTGCACCACTTCTACAATCCTGTTTCTAACTCCAAATATATCCACAATGTTCCGGAAGTAGTTGAAATTCTTCTCTTTGTTGTTGTATCGTCAATATGTATCAAAAAAGTCTGCCAACACGTTTCGTCCACATTCATGTGGACTTCTTCAGGGCACAAGAAAAATAAGAGATATCCGTCCTTAATTGCGAAAGAGAATTTTGTAGGTCTGTTCATATGCAGTCGTTGAGAGTGTAATGTGAATCCGTAACAAGGTCCATCCAAAGAGCCAAAGGCTTCCGGAGACAATTGTGAAAGTTCCAGAATCCACTGTTTGGTAAAATTCATCTTATAAACACTATGTATCAATGAGCAACATATTTATGCTTATTTCTGGTCGATAATGAGAAGAGGGGAAAGGATCTGCTCCTCGCCCAACACTGCGATTGGTGTGGACCCCTCTTAAGCATAGCACTCCTAATGGCTTCCAAAGTGGTAATAGACATTGCGGTCCACTGTTACAGGATTGTAGAAGTGGTGCACCTCTGTTTGCTTTGTTTACCTGTTGTCACCTAACTTAGGTTGGCACTCGTTGGGCAGAGGGTGCCTACAGTGAGTGCACACACTGTTATATTTAAATTGCTTGATTCAATAATTTTATTGTTGGGAGATATCAGTTGTGTGCGCCATCTAAGTTTGGTCCACTGCCTGTTGCTATTGTCTTTTTTTAAAAAAAGTTTTCCAAGACCTTTATTGGTGCCAAATAAGTGGTACACAGCATAATGCCTACATCCCATGCGGGCCGGCAATGCAAGGTGACATGCGATGAGGCAATGGGGATGGGAAGAAGGAAACACAGCAAGCCGCCTACAACCGCAAAGGGCCGGCCGCGTGAAATGGGCAGTCATAATAAAATGGCCACAGAAAAGGTCATAAACTTACATCTTCAAAAAACCTCATTAACTCAATAACAGTGCCACTAGCCCTGTATCCCAGCACAAAATAGAAATGCATGTCCCTGGATGTCTACCTCGCAGGTATGTTCGCCCTCGGCCCCCGCCAGTCACCAGAGCTATACATTAGTAATCATAGTTCTACTCCTACAAAGTGCCCATGCCTTGTGTCCCATCCCTGCCTCGTGCCTCTTCCCCAGAGACGGTGTGTGTGTCTTCGGTCGTGGAGCATTCCAGGAGGTAATTTTGAAGGGGACCCCAGATATCCCGGGGACGAGAGGAGGGCGGCAGTAACTCAGCATAGATATGTAACTGTTCTTGGCAGTATATGAGATCTTGGAGCCATTCCTTGAATTTAGGAGCTCTACCCCTTCCCCTTTTACAAGCAATTCGTCGTTTAGCAAGGAGAAGTGCCAGAGAGACAAACTTCCTCATCTTTGCAGGGATTGGCGCAGTGTATCCCAGGAGGGCAGTGAGGGGGTCTTCCAGAATGTGTGCCCCTGTCATGTGATCCAAGGCTAAGAAAACTTCCCGCCAGTATCGGCGGACTTGTGTGCAATCCCAGGCCAGGTGTTTGAAATCAGCTTCAGATTCCCCACATCGCTCGCAGCGATCGTTATCCCGCAGGTGAAGGCGATGTAAGCGAGCCGGTGAATAGTATAACCGATGTAGATATTTGTAGTGTATGATTCGCAATCTGCTACTGGCGGAAATTTCCCCAGTTTGGCGGTAACAAAAGGACCATTGATCCTCTGTAAAGAGATGTCCTAATTCCTGTTCCCATTTTCTCTGTGTTGGGGGTGGAGTGTTGGCGCTGTCTCTTTGGGGGGGCGATATAAAAGGGACACCACATGTGTGGGGGTGGTTTGATTCAGAAGGGCATGTAGGGGAGCGTGATAGCAGGCTCCTGTGGAAAGCATGGGGTGAGGGTCCGCATATCTTGTCGGAGCCGAATATAATAGAACTGATCTAATGGGGTGGGGGATGAGGTACCGAAGAACTCAGTACTAGAGCGGAAAGACCCCTTCACATATAGGTGTCCCCAGGTGTGCATAGATAATTTGCGCAAAAGGCGACAACAACCACCTTCCTGTGTGACCGGGAGGTCGTGTCTCCCCTGTAGTGGAAGGAGGGGTGAATACAGTAGGGGACATTGAGTTCGTCTGGCCAAGTCTTGCCAGGCACTTGTTGTGCATTGAACAGTGGTGGACGCGTGGCGCCGCGGAACCGCCGGGGTGCTCAAATATGCCGCACAGGGTGTGGGAGTCATGTATCCGTCCTCTATCGCTAGGTGAGGCATATATGGAGGGGGATTTATCCAATAAGCTGCGTAGTGGGCCTGGGCGCAAACAAAATAAAGCTCTAGATCTGGTATCTCAAAGCCTCCGGCCGTGAAGGGCCGCATCAGGGTAGTCCAGTTCAATCTAGCTTGCTTACCACCCCACGTGAGACGGATCATCTGGGTTCTGAGATCTTTAAAGAAGTGGCGACTGGGGGCATATGGAATGTTCGTGAAGAGATAAAGCAGTTTGGGCAGGACCACCATCTTGATCAGGGATGTTCTGCCAGCCAGGGAGAGGGGCAGTGCTATCCATCTTGTGATTTTGTCTGTGAGGAGATCGAGTGCCCGTCCATAATTTGCTAACGTCAAGGTCGTCTCGATTCCGGGATATGACAATTCCGAGGTATGTCAGTGTATCCGCACACCATGTGAGGGGGTAGTCCGGTTCAAAATGCGGGGTGGCGTCTGTAAGGGGGAATATATGGGACTTCCCCCAGTTGATATAAACTCCGGAAAGGCGGCCAAATTGGATGAGTAACCGGAGAATGGGGTTAAGGCTTTTGCCTGGATTGCGTAAATATAATGTAATATCGTCCGCATATAGTGAAATTAAAATCTGCCGCTCTGGATATATCAGCGCATGGTCTCGGAAGTGTTGTCGGACCTTGGCAGCCAGGGGTTCAATCGCTATAGCGAAAAGGAGGGGCGAGAGGGGACAGCCCTGGCGGGTGCCCCTGGTGATATTGAAGGGGGCGGAGTGTACTCCATTGACCATGACTCTAGCCTGTAGCCCGGTATACAATAAGTTTATCCAAGCCAAGAATGGCGCGGGGAATCCCATGCGTTGCAGGACGAAGGCAAGGTAGTCCCATTCTAATGAATCGAACGCTTTTGTGGCATCCAGGAATATCGCCGCTGCGTCCAAGTCAGGCTCAATATCCTGCAGAATTGCGAACAGAGTGCGCAGATTGTGGGACGTGCCTCTACTAGGTACGAAGCCCGACTGGTCTGGAAGCACCAGGGCAGTCATAAGAGGGCTAATGCGATTAGCAATCAATTTTGCCAATATTTTGGCATCGACGTTGATCATTGATAAAGGCCTATAGGAGTCACATTGCGAAGATGGTTTACCTGGCTTGGGCAGGGAGATTATACACGCCTCGCGCATTGTCGGAGGTAATATGCCTGTTTCCCGGGCCTCTTCAAAGACATGGCGCAGGGCTGGAATAAGTAAGTGGCGGAATGTTTTATAAAATTCAGCCGGGAGGCAGTCCGGCCCCGGGGCTTTCCCTGATTGCAATTGCATTATGGCAGAGATGATTTTGTCGTCCTCGTGGTGTGCTAGTAGGAATTCTCGCTGCCCATCCCCCAGCCACGCTATGGCAGTGTCCTCAAAAAAGGGGGCAAAGTCAGTCGGTTGAGTTCTGTGTGTCTTGTATAGGGTCTTATAAAAGCTGCGAAAGGCAGCCACTATATCCGAGGTACTCCTGTGCACGTGTCCATCCGCATCTGCAATTTCCAAAACTATATTGGAGAATCTGGAGGGGCGGATCAGAGATGCAAGCGCCTTCCCCGGTCTGTCACCCTCCCCATAGCAGCGTGCTTGATGGTATTTCCCTCTAAACTTGCATTCTGTTTCGGCAGCCTCTTGGTAGTCAGTAATTAAGCGTCTTAGTCGTGCCTGTAATTCTGGGGTGGGGGTGGTCTGTACGGCATGTTCTGTTTGTTTAAGCTCAGTTTCCAATCTATGGAGTGTAGAGCGGAGATCTTTCAGAATCCCCCCACTTTTGGCAATGCATACTCCGCGGATGGTGACCTTAAAGGCCTCCCATATTGTGGAGTATTGGTCAACCGTGTCCGCATTGCGGGGGAAAAAGTCCGATATTTCTTGTTCCAATTCATGGCGAAACACCGGATCTAATAGATTTTGTGGATTTAGACGCCAGGATCGGAAGGGTGAGGCGGTCTGGGGGGGGGGGGTGGTGGTAATGGTGACTAGCGCTGGGGAGTGGTCAGAATATGTGCGGGGGAGATAAGACGCATGTGTCTGCCAGGGGATGAGGCCTCTGGTGATGAACCAGCCGTCAATTCATGACCAGGAAGCGCAGGCGGACGTGTAGCAGGACCCCTCACGGCGCTGCGGGTGAAGGTGACGCCAAGCAATTCATGTTCTTCTACAATCGCCTTGAGAGTGTAGTGCGAGTTGGAGTAGTGATGCGGTTGTGGGTTTGAGCGGTCCATAGCAGGCTCCAGGGTCACATTGAAATCCCCTCCCCAGAGCAGGTGCGTGGATCCAATGTCTAAAATCTTACCCCAGAGTACCCGAAAAGATTCGGGGTCATCAGTGTTTGGGCCGTAGCAGGAAACAAGGGTTATGGACTGAGCGTCTAGTCGCCCCCAGATGATGGTGTAGCGGCCCTGGGGGTCTTCGTGGGAGCCAATGGGGGTGAAGGGGAGAGATCGTTTGATCAGAATGGCTGTACCCCGTGCATAGGAGGAGTATGAGGAGAAATAAGAGTGGGTTGCCCACCGGGATGCGAACGAGACAGTGGCGTTAGGGCTGAAGTGTGTTTCTTGTAGAAGCGCACAATGAATATTATGGCGGTCTAGATACAAGAGGATATGGCGACGTTTACGTGGGGTACCCAGGCCGCGAACATTCCAAGTTAAAAAATGATATACTATGGGTCTAGGGCGGTCTTCCATGTGGAGGCCGTAAAATGTATGGTCCAGGCTGCATACCTTGGCTATTTAGTGTGTGCTGGTGAAGCTTGTGTCGGAATAGTGGTGTATTGCAAGTGGCATAACATAACAAATCCCTGTATCTACAAAAGCACGAAACAGGGTCCCCCTCCCCCTCCCACAACAGCAGCACAATCCTGCCGTGGCCCAGTCCCCTCCCCCCCCGATCAACCCTTTGTGCCAGATTCCCAACTGGGGAAGGTGGCCTAAACGTAATCAAATACATACAAATTAGAACGTAGGCAACCAGTCTCTCCTCGCGTGTGCGAGGGTGCTCGAGTAGGATTATGTAGATGCATCTCGTCGCAGTTTCTGTTACGATTCTTCAACTGAAGGAGTCTGTCCGGGATCAGGCCGGATCGTCCCTGAGTGTCATAGGTGGCTTAAGGACTTGTAGGACAGAGCACGCAGATGTAGTCGTGTGAATTAGGTATTAGTCTGTGGTCTGCCCCGGGTGTGCCCAGGGGGGAGACCGAGAGTCCCATCAGGGCACCAGCACTGGCGGCGTTCCAAGGGGGGGCGGTCTTCCCCATTTCGCTATGCCAATGGCATCATGACCATGCGGGCTCTTCAGTGACACATGTTGTCTAGTCCTCGCGTGTGCCGTAGTCCGTCCTGGCGAGGCCGAGCCATGTTTGCCATGTCAATGTCCGCTGTTGCACCAGATAGTTGAGGCCACGCATGGGAACGCTACGTGTGTCTACTCCCTGTCAGCATTGTTTTAGTTCTCTTTTCATAGTTCCATTAGTGTGTTTTTGCTTAGTTTTTTCCCCTTTCTTCCCCGTGGATTCATTCTATGTCGGACGTAGTGCCATTTCCCTCCGGGCAGTGCAGTGGGGACGACCGTTCTGTAGCTTCTTTGGGCAGGGTTCGTAGGAAGTCCTGGGCATGCTGCGGACTGGTAAAGAAATGTTGCTTGTGTTGATGCGTTACTTTAAGACGGGCAGGAAACAGCATAGCATAGGGTATATTAAGTTGTTGCAGTTTTTTCTTAACCTGCAGGAATTTCCGCCTTTGCTCCTGGACTGCCATGGTGAAGTCGGGGTATATTGAGATCTCCATCCCCTCGTGTCGGAGCAAACTTTTTTCTCTGGAAAGGCGGAGGGCAGCGTCCCGGTCCCGGTAGTTAAGCAGTCTAGCTATTATGGGACGGGGAGGGGTGCCTGAAGCAGGTCGGTTAGCTAGTGAACGATGCGCCCGTTCAACCACGAAGACTGGCGAAAAGTTCTCTCTGCCAAAAAGCGATATGAGTAGGCGCTCGACGTACTCTTCCATCCTGCCCGTGGCTGTTGACTCCGCCACTCCAAGAATACGTAAATTATTTCTCCTCGAGCGAGATTCTAAATCTTCGTTCTTGGCTGTTATTACCTTCAAGACCTTCTCCATCTCGAGTGTGCGGCTTGTGGTGGCGTTAGAGGTGTCAGCCAGGTCAGATATTCTACGCTCCGCCTCAGTCAAGCGATCGTCATGCTTCTCTACCCTGTGGGTGAGGCCATCCAACCTAGCGTTCATAGAGTCCATTTTCGACTCAATAGATGTCAGGCTCGACTGCATTACCATGAGGAGTTCCTTCAGGTCCGCAGTGGATGTGGTCGGAGTGTCTGACTGGTCCTCCTCAGGCTCCGTGTGGGATCAGGGAGTCTTCCGCGTGTCGAAAGTCAGCTTCGGTTGGCGGCCGTCTGGTTTCCCCATGATGCCGGGGCGAGATTCGCGGCGGCGCGGCTGTAGTCGAGTAGGGATCTTATCGTGCTCCTGTTGTTTGCCCCTACTGCCCCCGACGTGGGGCCCAATTTCTGTGTGCAGGGGGGGCTGGCTGCAGGGGAGTCAGTGCGCGGTACCGGTGAGTGCGCACCCAGGGACATCAGAGTGTGTATCCCTCAATCGGAGGCAATCGATCCTCCGGGCCTCGCATGTGAGATCGGGCCCTGGTTTGGTCTCATCCGTGGCGGGAGGTCAGAGGCTTGTGTGGTGGATCCCAGGGTCTTCTGGAGCCTGTTCACCCGCCAGGGCACGTGTCGAAACCCGCGATTAGGTCTGAAGGGAGCAGCTACCCGCGAACACGCCCTGGAGTTTCGTGAAGGCCCCAAGCGGCCAGGATCTCCGAGGCACGGAGTACTCCAATCTGTATGCCGAGGTGTGTGCTGAAGGGTGGTGCCGGAGGCCTCACCGCTGCTCCCCGGCAGTCACAGCAGAATCAGGGGGCCCACCCCCGGTGCCTCGGTTCTATCCCCGGTCCCCAGAGTGAGGGAGAGGGGTGGAGTTCCTCCCGGCAATCCAGGCAGTCCGCAGCAGCCCCACCAGGGGCAGCGCGGCCCAGTCTCGAGCAGTGCCAAGGTACCCTCCTCACAATCAAGGCACCGCGGGACCAAGGTCCGTGGGGGACCGCAGCAGCAGCCCAGAAGCAGGTAATGTTGCGTCGTGGGGGAGGGCCGGGGCTCCGCTATGGGGGGCTGTTCGCTACAGGCAGCTCCCTCCCCAGTCCTCAGTGGGCCCGACCACGGGGTCCGAGCCGCCGCCGTTCGTCCCAGTGGGGGAGTCTCCGCCGTCCGTCCCAGTGGGGGAGGCGTAGCGCCGGTGCAGGCGGGAGTCTCCGGCAGTCTGTCCCCAGCAGCGCCGCAGGCGTCACAGCGGCCTCCGCAGGAGGAGATCAAGGCTTCGCAACGCACTCACCGCCCTCGATGGTCACAGCGTCCCAGCAGCCCCGCCCGCCCGGCACCACCAGGCAGGCCCAGTCGGCCGCAGCGGCGCCCCGGGGGGCGCGGGCCGAGCCTCGACGGGAGCAGTCAGCGGGACGACAGTGCAGCCGATGGGGAGAGCCGCAGGAGCGTGGGTAGGTGCACTGGGCCCCCGTCGTTCGATAGGTTCACAGTTCGGGGCGCTCACCAGCAGGCCGCCGCCGCCACCATTTTCGGGTGTTCCTCCCGGGAGAGACCGGTCTCCTGGTACTCCAGTACCGGGTGGCTGTGCGAGCAGTCGGGCGGCTCGTCGAGCTCTCCTGCTCAGTGACGTTCGGTTAGAACCGTTTACCAGCCATTTAATCGGGAGATGGCGAGGATATTAGCCGGATATAATTCCGAGCAGCAAAAGCCTCACGTACGTGCGGCCATCTTGCTTGGCGCCCTCTAGCGCCCCCCCTGTTGCTGTTGTCTTATATTAAGACCAGGCACTTGTTCATGGTTCCCCCCAGTGGTTCTGCGCCAGCCTCCGATGTTGGAGCACAGAGCACGGGCCCACCTAACTCTCCTTAGTGTCCTATCCCTCTCTCTGCTTCACTCCTTTACTTCCCCTCACTAGTTGTGCATGGGGGAACAAGGAGTCTGTACTTGTCTGATGCATAGGAAGAGCAGTTTTGATTGAGTATTTCGTTGATTTGTACATCTCATCAGTGTTGGTTCCACTGCATTTGTCTTTTAGCTGTGATGCTGCTCCTCCTCTGATGGTTATGACACCGTTGCCATCACTGCTAACTGTACTGTGTTATGTTCTCCACCTACTGTCTTCTATCCCCGTAGTTTGTCAGAGGGGAATAACCAAAACTGAAACCCTTGCTTACTACGTTAAACTGTGAGATTCCACATAAAATACTCCTTTGCATATTTTAGTAAAGTATTACAAATTCACCCTTAAAGCCCTAACATATTTTCACAATAAATAAGCAAAACCCACTGACTTTATCATAATGCTTAATAATAAACAGATCTAGCTTCTGGCTTGGTCAGAAGCAACAAAGCCCTGACGTATTGCGCATATGCTTTCACCACACATAACATCTGGCGACAACTGCGCTGTCAAGTCGGACCTTCCCTTAAATAAAACAGCTGTAATCAATGATTTTACTACAGGATAAAAACAGAGGACCTGTTTCGTCTGTGTTCAGGTAAGCTTTTCTAGTAAACATTATCGACGCTTCTTTGTAAGTGTTGGCATAGCCGATGCTTTTGCACCACTACCGTGAAATCACCATCACCAACCTCCCTTTTCTTGCGAAAATCACAGAAAGATGTGTAGCGAAACAACTTTCCCTACATATTAAGGACAACAACCTTCTCGACGAATTCCAATCTGGTTTCATGCAAGACTACAGCACTGAAACAGCCCTGCTGCAAGTGATCGACGATGCCCTGCATGTACTGGACTCGGGGGAGTCTTGTCTTCTGATTCTTCTTGACCTTTCTGCAGCCTTTGACACTGTTAATCACGAACCTCTCCTAAACACTTTAAAACAGAGAATGGGCTTGGAAGGCACAGTGCCTAAATGGTTTGCTTCATTCCTCTCGGGCAGATCTCAAGTGATTAAAATAGCGAACAGCCTTTCGTCTTCAATGGCAGTAGGTCAAGGCGTCCCTCAAGGATCTATACTCGCACCCACTCTTTTCGATCTTTACTTGGAACCATTGGGTAATCTCTTAAGGAAATCTGGGATACTTTATCACCTCTATGCTGATGACACCCAAATCTACCTTAAGGTGTCTTCCTCACACGACATCTCAATCCTCAACTCTATTCAAAACTGGATGTTAGCTCATCAACTCATTCTGAATCCTTCCAAAACAGAATTTCTCCTCCTCTCTACCTCACTCTCCCCTCCTCCTGTTCAATCTTGGCTGAATAACCTGAACTTACTGAACAACAAACCTATCGTTGTCGACAGCGTTAAATCCCTTGGTGTCATTCTTGACAAAAAGCTCAATCTACACACGCACATCAATTCCATTGCTAAGAATGCACGTTACCAACTGCGCCTTCTCTGGGGGATTCGACGTTTCCTTCCGGAGCAAGACCTAAAAACCTTGGTCCAGTCTCTGGTTCTCTCTAGAATGGACTATTGCAATTCTCTGCTTGCTGGCCTCCCCAAATCTCACCTTTCCCCTCTCAAATCCGTACTCCATTCAGCGGTTCATTTTGTCATTGGGGCCAAAAGAAGTGACCACATCACACCCATACTTTTTTCTCTTCGATGGCTTCCCATTGAAGCAAGATCAATCTACAAGCTTGCCTGTATCACCCACAAACCCTGCACACTTCCTCCCCTCGATACCTGGCAAATAGACTTAAAATCTCTGGAGGCTCTAGACCTTCACGTAATACGGAAAAATTACTGCTTGAGCCCCCCACCTTCAAAAGGGAAAGATCGATGGCTCAACCCTTCTCAGGCAATGCGGTCAGAATCTGGAACTCCGTACCACCACCTCTACCCGGACTTTCAAAGCTGACCTCAAATCTCTTCTCTTCCAAAGACACTTCCAGAATTAATGCATCCCTTTTCATGCCCCTCAAGGAAGTTCTTACAATGTTGTAAATATGTAATCTATGCCTGTACGATCCGAATCCTATTGTGTTTTTGATTTTTGTGTGACTGCCATCTATCGTTTTATTTTACTTTTTCATCTATCTCGTTTGTATTTGTAACGTGTAAGTATGTAAATTTCCTCATGTAACGGTCTTGGTTCTATTGTGAAGCGCTCTGACACCTTTGGGTAAAGTCCGCGCTATATAATATTGCATTAAATAAAATAAAAAAATAGACTAGAACAGTGCTACAGAGGGCACAGACAGGACAGGAAGTAGATCTGTCAAAGAATGCTGGACCCCCTGCTACTGTACAGCGAGAGCGGCTTAGCACAGTCAAGCTGGGTTCTCTCTGCTTCTGACATAAGCAGACCATCTGTTGCTTTCTGCCTGAGAAAAGTAACAGGAGAGATGGCACAGCTGGAAAGGCACTAGGAAAAGCAAGCAAGAAAATAAAAATGAGAGTTAAATTAGTGAAAGAAGTAAATATGGGCCACAAACACAAGACAAATAAACAGGACTTCAAGAAAGAAGAGGCAGTGCGTTTCCAGTGAAGATGTACCCTGCGGATACTGCTAGATTGGCAACCTTTTTATGTACGTTTGCTTCCTTTCAGAAAATTGCACAAGTGCCAAGATGAGATAGGGAATGAATACGCGCCCTTTCTGTAGAATAACAAACGGGCTGAAGAGGAGAGAGAGATTCGCAGTCAAGGAGGTTAACGGGAAAAACGTAATGTGCAAATGCGATACCTTCAAAAGGTGTGCTTGGATAATAATACGGTTCCCTTCCTACAATTAAGTTTTGTGCTTCGAAAGTAATAACAGCAAAATTATTGGGGCCTGCCAAGCAGTTGGGAAAGGAACATATGGAAGTTCAGTCTGTCAAGAGCTTTCTGCTCTCTATGGGTTGCCTGCAAATAAATTGACATGGCTATAATTTCCACCGTGCACGACCCCTGCAGGAACCAGCACAGAAAGAGCACACAGATCGGTATGTTTGGCAGGATACGCGCGACTGGTACCTCTGTCTTGGGCCTGCATCATCCGGACCCAAAAAGGCTGCATTTGCTTATTGAGTAAAACTGGCACAAACGATAGCCTTCCGGCTGTGATGACCCTGGAGTATATTAGGTGCCAACAGGTGCACTGGCATCAGATCCTGATACTTTTGCACACACCCTATCAACATGCGTGTAGAGGAGAAGTGACAATAACACCACATAACGTGTTTGCATACCTGGAGAGCCTGTATATTCATGGCACCAACTCATTAAGGGCAGAGAGAGTCCAGTGAGGAATCTGTGGGAAGAATATGTATCCCCTCCGCTCCTTTCTTCCGATGGCTACATCTGCCCACAGATTCCCCATCTTATCAATTAGTCCCAAAGCAATACCTCCCTTGGAGGTGGACAGAGTAGAGAAGATTAACTAAGGAAATCATGCTACCCAGAACTGACAAACTACACGGAGCTGTGAGGCAGATACGTTTGGTAGTAGTATGTACAAAATACCTCTCGTGAGTATAGGTTACTACCACACAACACATAGCTTTACCACTACCAAGCATACCACAACGCATTGCAACAGAATGACAAAACATTTAGTCACTTACATCAAAACACATACATATATATAGATTGTTCTGTATTCAAAAGGTAAAGGCATTCAAAAGGTACTGCCAACATGTGTTTCGCGACTATGTCGCTTCTTAAGGGCTGTCAAATGTAAAACATTCAATCTTAATATATACTCTTCTATCCACATTGTATATAATAAATTGTATCAATATTCAAATGTTTAAGAACAATACTCTTAACTAAAAACTAACATAAAAAACTAAACTGGCAAATATCAGTAAAATTAAACTTAGGTAAAAGATTATTTACCAAAAGGTGGATCCCAGTATGTTGCATTAGGCGCACATATATCAGTGTGAGTGATTAATGATGTGTTGAATGAATATGGTAGGTTGCAAGGGGACTCTTTTTTATCTAAGGATAGTTTTTGCCCTGCCCCAGGAACCAATATCCAACGTGCAGGGGGGTCCTGTTTGTTATTTAAGTATCAGTAAAATTAACATCATACATGGACAATCACTAATTCATTAGAAACTGTCATCATCTGAGATTGTCCTGGGGCACAATGAATTCGACCTTCCAAGAACACACATCACAACAATTACATCATTTGAATAAAATAGTCTAAGAAATACATTTAAAAATGATGTTATTTTACTGGTACAATGTGAATACAAGATTATATACGAAGATTGAATGTTTTACATTTGACAGTCCAGAAGTTGCGACACTGTTGTGAAACATGTGTTGGCTATGCCTTTTGAATAGCTGTACAATTTTACATAAAGAATGATCAATTGGACTGGTTGTTGGAGGAGCGTTTTTCTCTCAGATCTAGAGGACACGTGATATATGGACTTATATACAACACTGGTTGGATGTCCGTGATCTGGGAGTTTAGCGCTGAATGATTACCCAAACTGAGTATTACATACACAAATATATATGAACTACTGTTGGTTTGGTCAAACGGGACTCAACCACAATCGGTGTCGGTAACTTACCTCACTACTGTGGTATATGTGCTGTTGTAAATGCGTTGTAGTGGTCCCTCGTCGTGGATGCATTGTAATGATATAATATCCCTCTTATGAAAGTTATGGAAATAGCCATGACCATAGTGGAGTGCCCAAAATGCCCTCCAGATGATCTTTCTTAGCCAAGGCATAGAAGATCTTGATACAGAGGATGACCTAACTAGAAATGGTGTGTTTGGTCACTGCCTTACCCTTTTCACCTCTGGCCTAGTCCACAAAGAGGTAGCTGATCATCCACTCCGGCGGAGTCCGATCAATGCATTACAGCACATCTGAGATCCAGGGTATGTAGCCGCTCCTCCTTTTTGGTGGGATAAGGAGGAGGGGAAGAGTTACAGACTGGCCCATCTGAAAGGCATCTACTACCTTGGACAGGAGAGATGGGCAATTATGAATGACTAACTTATTTGGCTTGAAAACTGTAAAAGGTAGATAGAGAGTTTGAAGTTCTATGACCCAATGGGTTTCAGTTATTGACATCCACAAATACTGTCTTCAAAGTGAGGAGGTGAACCGGGTAACTGTTTATTGGCTTAAAAGAGGATACTGTTGGAAGGTAAACACAAGTGTCAAATCCCACCAAGAATTAATGAACAGCATGGGGGAAGAAGATAAACATAGTTTATAAAATGTGCCACTGGTGGCAACGTAAACAAGGATTGATGGTTAGGGAGACACAAAGGAAGACAGGGCAGCCAACAAGTTCTTAACTGTGGGCCTTCTGACTCACACCACTGAACAAAGTTGATCCAGCGACCTGCATCAATAGATTTCATAGCAGAATTCCTTACAGCCAAGATTAAATCCTCAACTGTATCAAGAAGGCAAAATTAATCTATCTGATACTGTTAAATCTCCATGTGTGCAGCTGCAGTGTTCAGGGACTGGGGTGGATGGCCTGATAATCCTGCAACAAGAGCACCGTGTGCAGAAGATGAATGGATAACCAAATGCTGAATGCCTACAGATCAGCACACCAGATAGTTTTTGCCAGTCTGGGGCAATCAACTGTGCTCAATCCTCCTGCACCGTCTGTGGGACAACAAAAGCTGAATTTGCAAAGTCATGCACACAAAGCCTTGAGACAAGTTTAACCAGACGGCACCATCCAGGTAACAATTAAGGGAGAAAAGTATGGCACAAAACGGAGGGCACTTCATGCTCTGGGCCATGGCAAAAAGATCCACGTAAGGACATTCCAATCTAGAGAAGATGCTATCTGTCATTTCGAGGTTTATCTCCCACTTGTAGTCTTCAAGCAAAAGGCAAGTGAGATGTCCACCCTCATGCTGAGGGAACCAATCACCCACTGCCACAAAAGAATCTCACCCCAACACAAGGTCCACAACCCATACCACTGTTCGTTGATATAAAAGACAGTAGCAATGTTTTCTGACAACATCTGTATGCTGCTCCTTGAGATGGAAGGGGGAAAAAATTTCAAGTCAAGAAAAACTGTCTGTAGCTCCAGGAAATCTGGTTGAACTGACTGGAGGGCCTGACCTTGAGCCGAAAGGCTTCCTTGATGCTGGTGCCACTTGTCACTGGCACCACTTAATGGCCTCATCTGCTATCTGGCATGCGGCACCAAGAGGATATATGAGACCATGAGATCAAGCAGATACAAAACGTGCAGAACCAGGACATATGTCTGAGTCAGGAATTTCTGAATAATCTTCAGAATATCTGCAATCGTCTTGAGGAATACCTTCATGCAGGTCACACCAAGCAGAGTTCCTATGAAGGTTAAATCCTGCACTGGAGTGAGGTGAAACTTCTGGCGGTTGCTAGTAAAGCCCAAGCCTTAGAAGCTAGGCAATGTGCACTGAAGATGAACTTTGATAGGTGCAGGGACTCTGTTTTCATGGACTCCTGACCATCGTGGTAAAGCAGCCACCAGTGCTAGCACTTTCTCAAAGATGTGTGGTGTGGTCGTCAGTCCAAATAGTAGGACTGTGAACTGACAGTGCTGGGATTCCATCAGAGGGTGCGGAGGATAGGTAGATGGAAGTAGGCTTGCTAGAGGTTCAAGGACAACAACTAATCCTTGCACTGAGAGACAGCAAAGCTTGGCTCGGGGTTAGCATCTTGAACTTGTACTGCTATTCCAGAAGCAAAGGTCAATGATAGATCTCAGACCTCAGTCCTCCTTGAGGACCAGAACTAAAGAGAATACAATTACGGGCCTCTTTCGTCCAAAGGTGCTACCTCAATGGCTCCCTTGTTCAATAGGAAGAGAACTACCGCCTCTAAAGACAAACATGTGTGCCAGAAAGCAGTCCAGTGGGAAGACAGGAAAGGGTGGCCAGATTAGCTGAATGACCCAGCGATCTGTCTTGGTAGTCTCCCTATTGTAGAAAAGTGATAGACCCTCCTCCAACCCATCGGAAGATGATGGTGTAAGAGGAGAGAGAAGTCAGAACTGTCAGATAATGGTAGACACTGGATATGCTGCTGGTGATGACATCCCCAAATCTATCCTTGTCCGAAAGGAGCGGTACATTTGTTTGTACACCTGGACTGGTTGAGAAGGTTGTCTCTGCTGATACAAATGTGCCCTGGAATAACCTTGCAAATTTATGTACTGCTGGAGGAATTGTCGAGTTGAGGACGATAAGCCCATTGAGGGTGATGTCGTTCAGCTGTTCTAAAAGCGCTCCAGTGAAGACTCTACCTTCTCTCCAAATAGACACTTGCGATCTAAGTGCAGGTTTATGAAATATGCCTGAAAATCTCATGAGAAGCAAGTGGAACCTATTCAATTATTGCATCATAGCATGACGAGCCACGATGTTCACAGACTCCAGACCACACGTAAGGATCTGTTTTGAGGAAAACAGTTGCTGAACATATTGGTAAATTACTTTATGTGGTCAGGTAGGATGATCACTGTTAATTTCGCCAAGTCTCACAGGGCATGGACATAATAACCCTGGAGATTGGTGGCATTCGCTATTAATAGTACAGCGCTGCCAGAGGCGAAGGCTTTATGGCATGTACAGTCCAGTGTTTTCGACTCTATTAAGAGGTGCTATGGGAAAGGCATTTACATAGAAGAATCTCAGACTACCAGACTTTCCAGAGATGGGTGTGATAGCATATGTTACGAGTCACCAAGGGCTGGCTTGTGTCATCTAGCTATTTGCCTGTAGACTATTGGGCTTGAAAAGTGTTTCTTCCATGCAGTCATGATAGGTTCTAGAAAAGCCTCACAAAAGGTAACAAGTGCTTCAAGACTGAAGAAGCTGGTTACAAGATTTTCTTCAAAATGTTAGACTTTGCCTCTGCAGAGAGCAAGTTCAACTCAAAAGCTTCTGCTGCTTTTTGTACCACGGTAGATGAACAAAGACTTCTTCTGAAGGTCAACTGGGGTAAAGGTTGTCCTCTTACATTTAAGTATCCATGCCACTTTGTTTTATATATCGAGAGATAAGCTACAATTTACATTATCTCGGGGGTGGGACGAGGTTATCAGTCATCATCTTTATGCGGCCTTAATACTTATAAGGCATAACAAGGGCCTCATAATTGCATCCAAATAGTGCTTTTGTTCGAGTAAACCTTTCTGCCCTCGAAATATTTTCTGCTATGGGAACATCATAACGTGCCTTAAGCTTTTTTCTTTGCCACCCAAATGAACACAATCACTTTGAAGGTTGCGTCATAGTTGGCTTCAAGGGCTACGTACATGCCAGTGCCAAAGAGGCTCCGACTGAAAGGAGGATGGCGGCTTAGAAGGATTCAGCTTCTTCTGATGCGCAGCTTTGGCAGGCATCTTAATTTTGTCAGTAAACTCACAGGATCAGATTTATGCTTGGTGAGTGGCCCAGAGGGTACAGGAGCCACACTGAAAAAATTCAGCAGGGCCCAGTGTCGGCCAATAGAGCGAAGAATTCCAGCCTCATCTTTTTTTTTAACAACAAGATTTTCTTCAATGACAAGGAATGGCTTTGATACTCCCAAATGTTCCGAGAGTGTTTCCTCAAGAAAGAAGAGGATTTCTCATTCCTATCGTGCATGTTGTGTTTTTGGAGATCATTTCCTGTCAGGAGACTTACTTGAAGGCGTAAGGAAATGTTTTTGCATATACCTGTGGGCCTTCGTCAAAAAATAACATGGCCTCCGATGGCGTTCAGGTGCATCGGAAAGCATGAGTCGCTGACAGTGGTACCTTGTTTCAAGACCAAATACGACATGCAGATGTCATACGAGTCTAATAAGAACATTTTTTGTGCCATATTTGACCATCTTTAAACTCTGACATTTGAAGATAACTGACCTTGTTATTGCCAAAGTGCTGAGGAATTTCATCACTAAAGCACCGAGAGTGCTCCTAACTTTATTGATGAGGTGGAGAAAGAGAGGGAACAGGCACCGCACGATGGCTGGCACCTAACATACTCCAATGTCATCACATCTCTAAGGCTTAGTCACAGCTGAAGCTGCATTGAGCTACCGGGCAGCACTGGAGGCTACTGCTGGGGAAAAGTTAACAAACCAGTTTGGCACCTGCAGCGATATTCATAAGTTAAAGAATCTGTGGGAAGATGTAGTCATCAGAATACCTCCCTTTCGGATTTCGTTTTCCAAGACAGGATGGTTATAGAAAAAAACATTTGTGTGGTGAGACAAACAAGAGAATAACAGCTGTTACTTGAAATATATTTTTCATGATACAATGTTTACAAGAAAGGTTGCTTTGAGGATAGGAGTCTCTTTTGAGTTCAAGTAGGCCATTATTTGAGGAATTTGAGGCATCTCAGAGGGCAACAGTTCTTTAGCACAGAGGAACTATGTTACTCTTGGATCTGCACTCAAGACATGCATCAACCCTTCTGCTTGTTGCCCACAGCAAATCTGGTCGCTGTGGAACTCCAGCAACCAGATATGAAAAGAAGGGTCAATGCCTACCCCTTCAGCAACCCTGCTCCCTAGACACAGAGTCTCACTGGAGCAGACAGCCATGAAACCTAGGGAGAGGCCTGGTGTACTAGGAAACTAACACTAGGCTCGACCAATGCTACAGCAAAACCTTTCAGACTCCTACAAAAGACTCTTTGTATTAACCATGATATTGCTACTTCAGAGAAATCCAAACCGCTCTTCAACTGTAGGCACACATGTACATGTGCCCCGTCAGTGAGACGTAGCATGAGGAATCTGACTGA
Organism: Calotriton arnoldi; assembly: GCA_963921515.1. Classification (NCBI taxonomy): domain Eukaryota; kingdom Metazoa; phylum Chordata; class Amphibia; order Caudata; family Salamandridae; genus Calotriton; species Calotriton arnoldi. The sequence continues at coordinate 2,551,258 of CAWUFW010000020.1, forward strand.
AGATACCTGAAAGGAGAAGAGACTTTTGTCTGCCTTCCATGAGCTGTATGAGCTGCCAATCTGTCCCTTGAACAGTTTACCTTGATTTCCAACTCTGTAAAACTAGGTTTCCTCACACTGATAGAGCTTATCCCATCTTCCCTCTTTTGCTGGCTATTTTTCACATGCCTCTTAACACATTAACATTCTGTCCAGTGAGATAACAGATAAGTGGAAGACAAGCATTGTCTCACCCTTAACTCAATGACGGCTTGTCTGTACACAATAATATGAGCTCTGAGTATTATTACGGCATGATTAGTGTAATTTATTGCAATTGGGTTAAATGTTAAAACAGTAGGCAATACTTATTGAATTCCATTTTTTTTATTTGGTACAGGACAGCCACACCATAGGCAATTCAACGTCAAAATATTAATTGGGATCTTAGTATGGAGTCTGACTTTTTATTTTAATATCTGTGGTAATATGTGCCTAACACTTGGCTCTTACATGACAAGCTAAGCTGAAATCTGTTACTTGAGTAAAGTGAAAGGGGATATGCTCCATTGGAGTAAATTAGTCCTATTGCTACAGGGTAGGGCAGTACTATTCAAAAAGACTGCCATGCAGCTAGCATGTTCACAGTTGGCGTCAAAATGCGATCCAGCACTGGTTCCATAACATTAGGTATTAGTAGCAATAGAAACCTGGAAGGAATTGTATGTTGAAAGGTTAAAAAAATTACTGACGACAGATAGTAGCATTGAGCATGGGCATAGTAGCATTGAGCATTGAGCATCTGGCTGCTCCATGCATCAAAGCAATTCGAAAAGTTCCCACAACTTCAGCAGGTAACACAGTGATACTGGAAGCAAGGTCAGAGATTAATATCCCAATCAGTACATGATGTACGCTCAGTTTCTGAAGTACGAATGGGTCTCAGAATGAAAACGCCTTGGAGATGAGAGCTATCTATTTCTGGTATCTCTTGCCTCTGGAAGGTTATGGAACACCCTGAGTGATGGGGCAGCACAGTGACTTGGATTGAAGGCAGCTATTTTCAGTTTCAGAGCGACATGACTTATGAGGTAATCTTGGTCGTTATTGTGTGATGGTCTACACAGAGCTATTGATTGGTTTATTGTGTCAGATGGTGACATATGGTTCCTTGTACTAAAACCTTTAAAAGTTTTGAGACAAGAGACAAGCCTGCAAAAGGATGGAGTCCAAGAGGTATCCCCAGTGGGGGCATGTCCTCCTATTGTTTTTCGTTGGCATCGAATTTAAGCTGAACAAACAGATAAAAATGGATGAATGGTCAGGACAATAAAGAACCTTCGTCATCAAGGATTAAAAGATTTTGATGAAGGCTTCCACATTGAAGGAATCTGTTTCACCATGGACTTCCCCACTGAGAATGTAGTTGCATTTTTCAGTAGCCAGGCTGTAAATGGTACAGCAAACCATGCAATGTTATCTTTGAGGACAGTTTTGCATGGCTAGACTTCGCAGAGGTGGGGTGAGAGCCTTCTGTGTCTCTTTTCATACCTTTTCAGCAATTCATGCCTCTTCTCATATACATGTCTTACTGAGGCGAATGCCTCCATGTTGCTTCAGTGAATGCTTTGACATGTTTAGATTAGCAAATAAGGCGTTTGTGGGAAGCTGTGTTACCTGGTGAGGCAATTCACCACCACTGTTCAAAACTAGCTCATAGGGTCAAGGTACCACTCAGTAAAGCTCCCAAACCAATTTAGTACAATCAAAGTATTTTTGGATTAAATTAAGGCCAAAATAGCAAAAACCGGATCAATCACTTGAAAGTTATGGCATTTTAAAGTAACTGTTCCATGCCACATGGCTTCTCCATTCTGTATGGACATCCGACTAAAGTATGTGCACAATTTGTACAAGTGGCCACTGGAGGCTTCTTCCCACTCCGGTAGCACCACACTACTCCCAGTTTCAATATGCCTCTTTTTCCTTCAGTCAGGCCACAGGGGCTGGATAAGACTCAGTCACTTTCTACAGGCAAGCGCAGTTCACAGCTTCCAAACTTCACAAGGCTGTAGGTGGTGTCTCTGGCTTGTGTCTTCATGGCAAACAAATTCTCGTCTAGTCCTTCCAAGTTTGCCTAGGCCCGGTAACTGGTACACCCTCTTCAGCTGCCAGTGCAGTCCTTGTTGACACCAAAGTACTTGCCTTCCTCTTCGTGTGAGGGAGTCTCCACTGAGCTCTGCTCAGGTCTACTAATTAACAGCTGCTTCAGATCTGACTCTACAAAGTCAAAGCAAGCAAAGAAAGGTCTTTTTAGACCATGTGGGACCTGTGGCAAGAAAAGGCTTAATTCAAAAGAACCGCACAAAGTTTGCATTTACTGCCTCTACCCATCCTACAAAGTGATAGATTGTAAGGTATGTCGTACCTTTTGTTCTAAAACCTTAAAGGACAGAGTGGGGAGGTCACAGTTGTAGCTCCAAAAGCTCAAGTCTAAGAAGGACCCTATTTCAGAGGATATCAGTGTGGATTCTTCCTCATCCTCCAGGAAAGTTCATAAAAGGAAAAGGGAGAGATCAGAAGGTCGTTCTCCTCATGAGCCTACCAGAAAATCTACTAAAAAGAACCACCATGGGTCTCACAAGGAGTGAAGTCCTTCAGAAACATTGCATAGGGAACGTAGTCCTTCAGAAAAACATTCCAAAACACATAAAGGGCATGTTTTCTCTTTAAAAAAAGCCTAACAGATCATGGTTTGAGCCTCCTGCATCTCCACCTCAGATTTCCCACAAGTTCAAAAAACTGTCCTTGGCACCGTCGACGGAGAGATCGCTGACGTGCCCATTGCTGTTGATGATAAAATCACCTACTACGCCGACGACAAAAACAACTATGGCGCCATCTACAACATCGACCACGATGACGGTGATCAGATCACCGTCGACCACGATGACGGTGATCAGATCACCGTAGACCACGACCATGTCTTCCACGATGCAGTCCACGGCGCCCATCCCGTCAACAGTCAAACTAGTCTCTGCCTTGTTAACGGCGACACCACCATCAGAGGCAAAATCAATCCCCTGGGCAGTGCCAGTAAAGCCACCATCAACAACCTCAATAACAACATCGTCGATGAGGGAAAAATTTCAGGAAAAGACAAAAGAGATGGCAAAAACAACTTTCATAATGCCAGAGTATATATCACCCAGTAAGGTCTAACCCTTACCACCCAGTCATCTACTAGATGAGGATGATTCATAGGATGATGGTCCGTTTGGGGTCGCATGCAGTCCTTCACAGCTGCATGTAAAATACCAACAGGAGATGATGATGAGGAAGAAGGCCATGAATATTATCCCCCTAAACAAGAGAGCTTACATTACCAGCAACACTATCAGGAGGGCGTGGTATGTGTACCAAAGGAATTGGTTTCAGACTTACAACTGATGCTGGTGGACTACCACAAATGCTTTCTGCCTATGACCTCTTCACCCAGGCAGGCAAATTCCACCTCCTAAGACTCCTCCAATGCAACCCTCTACTCCACAAGCCCAAAGAAATTGTCCATCAGCCACCCCCGCAAGGCATACCGCACAGTTTACAACAGTGTCTATGCATGATACCTCATCTTCAGATGACGACAGGGAAGAGGGGGTACTTAGTGATCTCCACACTAGGTGGAATGATTACCTTCGTCCCCAACACCGCCACCCATGGATTCACCCCCTGAAGACATAGGAGGTTTCCATAATCTCCTGGAGATCTTCCCATGACGACAAAGCAAACTGACTGCTTCCTATTTGACTTCAAGAGACCTTTCAGGAAGAGCGTCAGGGCTATACCCATCGTTGACTGCATCTGGGAAGAGGGGATAAAAACCATGAAAACCCCAGCCACAGTGGCCGCAATATTACCATTCTTGGACAAAAAAATATAAAGACCTGGAAGAATCTCCCGCCTGCCTCATCGGGCATCCAAAACCTAACTCTGTGATTACTCAAGCAGCACAGCGCCATTCCAAAATTCCATCTGCACCAATCTCAGCGCCACCTGATAAGGAAGGTAGGCAGTGCTCAAAGATATAACCTCTAAATGTGGTCGGACATAACACCATATCTTCACTGTCTCCCTGATGATGTAAAGGTCAAAGCCAAAAAGATCTTACAGGAGGTAAAGCGCGCCTCCTTCTAAATCATCGACTATGCCATGGATACAACTGGCAGACTCAGCAGTCCTACAAAGCTAGAGCTGGTTGAAGGCCACCTCCTTCAGACCACAGAAGCAAAGTAAGATCCTTGACCTCCCATATGACAGCAAAGCCCTCTTTGGGAAACATGTTGACGATGCCCTCTAATCAATAAAAACAGACACCGATACCGCCAAATCATTAGTTACCCTGCGGTATCGTAAAATACCTTTTCGTGGCGCACGAGGGAGAGGGCAATTCTCCTACAGAGGAGGCTACCAACAATGCAGGTACCCATTACAATCCAGACAGTTGCTGGCCTGCTGAACACTGAGGTTTCCATAAAAAAGTGCCAGAACAAGCTGGATTGGGTGCGGGCCCGATTTTCTGAGTAGGCAGGGTCAGATGCCAGGCCAGAAACTATTGCGGGCAGACCTACATGGGAGTCTTGCTTGACACAAAAACGAGAAATTGTTGGTAGGTGCATGTTAATGCCTGCCATTTTTAGGCGACCAGTGACAGTATGCCACTGTTAAAATACGCACTTCCTGAGATTCGTGGCAGTGCCGCTAAATGGTTGTGTGTATTGGTGCCGATAACCAAAGTTTCACTACACATGTCGCGTGCATCACCAACATCTTCATTGCACAATGGTGGATTAGGAAACAATTCATATCATCAATATATTGCAACAGAAGTTCCGCCTTGTTTGCTGAATTGACTATTACAAAAAAAACAATGAAACATGGAGCAACATGGAACATTAAAGTATGAACCGCCCACTCTTTACGTTAATACTAATTTAACAAATAACTTTAGCAACTGCATTTACCAAAAGTTATCTATTTACACCTTTGTCAAATAAATATAAGTCATCAAAAAAAAAAAAATACCAATGCAGGTACCCATTGTACCAAGCGGGGTCACAACAGTTTCGCCTGCAGTACCAGCAGCGACAGCCCCCTCAGGCAGCCTTTACTAGGCAAACCCAGAGAGGAAAGTTGGGTCGACAGGGAAAAGACACAGGACGTCGACAGGGACGGACTACACGCACTGGCTACACCCCCAACGCCTGCAGCATGCCTCTGAGGCAAAATATCCAAACACCTGCACAAATGGAACAAAATAACAACAGACCAATAGGTGTTGATCTCATTCAATTCGGCCGCATGCTGAAATTCATTCAAAACCGCCTCCAATCCAGCCCAGAAGTCCCCGCAACAACATCTGCATCTTCTCAGGTTAGAAGTCCAGACCATGCTTAGCAAAGGAGCCACAGAACGAGTCCCTGGAAACCAGACGGGAAAAGGTTTCTACTCCATTTTCTTCTTAGTCCTGAAGAAGCCAGGGGAAGGGAGACCTATCCTGGATCTGAGGAATCTCAACGAATTTCTCAGAAAGCAGACATTCCGCAAAGTCAAACTCAAAGATGTCCTGCATCTTCAAAACCAGGAAGATTATATGACAAAATTAGATCTCCAGGATACCCATTTTCATGTCTCAATACATCCACGCCATCAAAAATATTTAAGATTCACAGTAGCCAGCAGCCATTATCTTTTCAAAGTCCTCCCATTCAGCATCTGCCCCTCACATTTTCACAAAGTGCCTAGCACCAATAGCGGCATCATTAAGGCAAGAAAAGCACCATGTCTTTCTGTACCTTGACGACTGGCCAGTCAAGGCACGTTCCAACCAGTCCGCCCAGAGGTCAGCCAAACCCTGCCTACGCCTTTTCAGCAAATTGGGCCTTACTCTGAATCCGCAAAAGTCACCCCATCAGCCATCCAAGTATATCTCACACCAGAAAGACAGACAAGATTGCTGCTCTTGGCACATCTAGTTAAAAGAATAAAGTCACTTTCTGTTCGCCTCTACAAATCCCTCCTATGGATGATGTCCTCTTGCATTTCTTAGGTTCTGTTCTGCCGCCTGCGAATGCGACAGTTGCAAGAGGAGCTGGATAGGCAGTGAATCCAAACACAAAGCTCTTTCGATGATACCATCTATGTCAACCCAGGAAAGCATACAGCTCTATCTTGGCGGACTCAAGAGGAAAAACTCTCAGTGGGTCGGTCATTCATACCCCAAGCTTCCCAGTCGAGCATCGCCACAGACGCTTCCTTAGAGAGCTGGGGAGCTCAACTGCAGGACCTCTAAGTCAGCGGCAAATGGAAACCATACAAGCTTTCCTGCCCAAGATAAGAAAATCTGCAGTGCTCATCCTCACAGACAACACCACAACAATGCACTACGTTACCAATGTGTCTACAGTGGAAGAAATCCTTCCTTATTTACTACATCTAGCATGATCAGGTCTCGCTCATGCTTCTGTTAAGGTTCACCTGGTGGCCATGTCCCACTTCCGAAGATCAGCGACATCACTTTCGTTGTGGTCTAGCAGACTCAAAACAATTTCTCAAAGGTTTATTCAGGGTCTTCCTACCAGTGAGGCCTCTTCCCCCACTCTGGTGACTGAACACTGTGCTTTTTCAACTAATAAAAACCCCATTGGAGCCTATCCACAAAGCGTACATTAATGTTCTGTCTTGGAAAGTGACGCTCCTGCTGGCACTGACCTCAGAAAAACGGGTTGGTAAAATACAGGCTTTCACCATTCAGGAACCTGTCCTAAAATTCAGGAAGGACCGGGTGATTCTGCTAACAAATCCAAAGTTCATTCCAAAAGTCCCATCGGATTTCCACTTAAAAGAACCAATAATTCTAAAGACTTTCTTCCATATCCCAAGACTGCAGCAGAAAGGGCATTGCATTCCATGGATGTCAAGAGATAGCTGGAATTGTACCTTGACAAAATGATACACTTCCGCAAATCCAAACAGGTATTAGTAGCATACAGTGCTCCTGAAAAAGATTATCCACTCTCGAAACAGAGCATTGCACAATGACTATCCGATGCCATACAATTTTGTCATCAGAAAGCTGACACGCCTCTGCAAACAAAGGTGCAAGCTCATTAAACCAGAAGTGCTTCGACTTCAACTGAGCTGTTTTCCGGTGTGTCTATTCAAGGTATCTGCAGAGCAGCAACCTAGAAGAATAGAAACAATTTTATGCAGCACTACTGCTTGGATTCCGCACTACCGAGATGCTGCCTGGCGGTATTTCGTCATCTTTTCCAGTAACAGTGAACCACCGCAGTGATGCACATCATCCTCTTTGTTACACACATTTTACATTGTTTCTTTTATATGTGTATATACAGATGTATAGCTATGCAAACAAATTTATTCTGATGCTCATACAAAAAAAATGTTATTCAACTGCTATTCAATCTGATTCAAGCATGTGAATCTATGAAAGTTCCACTACTGGAGTAAGAAAATAAGTTACTTACCTGAAACTGCAGTTCTCCAGTATTGGTATCTTTCATAGATTCACATGCGACCCACCCTCCTCCGCTGAGCAGCTCACCTTCTCTTTAATATTGTACATATTCACACTCGTGCTCTGAAAATCTGAGAGACAGACGCCTCTTGGAGGAATGTTCTAGAGGGTGATACAACCTGATTTGTTGAACCTTAAAGTTTAGTCTCTTTTTTTAAAATGACAAAGATGTGTTACAAAAGTGAAGGTTTTATGTCCTTTTCAGGCTATCTTTAACTTTACACTGCTTTCTAATGGTATCTTGGGACTCCCACTTCGATGACGGGGAATGATTCAAGCCTGTGAATGTATGAAAGATCCAATATTGGGGTAACACTGAAGTTAAGGTGCTTTAGGAAATCTTTTTTTGCACTCACTTGATCATACTAATGGCCTTAATATTGGTAGTGTGCAGATAAGGACAGTGCTATAAAATTATTAGCTCAGTGGGAACAATACTTTCCTAGTGAAAAAGAAAAGGAAGTCATAGAATTCTTGAGAGACAAAAGGTAGCATCATCTTTAAATTACTTAAGCACGACTCTTCCTGAATTTTGGCGCTTCCCAAATGAAGCTTGGATTCTTGTAACTCCTTTTTTTAAACCTGAACTTTTTTCTGCTCTCAAGTGTGTGGTTTGCCATCTTTTGGATTATTTTCCAATAAATACCTTAGATTTGGTGAAACAAACTTGTTTGCGATTCTTGATGGTTAAGACTGTAAGAAATCAAGAGCTCTTTATTTATGTAGAGGCAATGTAAACCTTTTGTTACTAATCTAAGACTGTTGTAAGTTAAACAAATAAAATATAATTATGTAAAGATATTTCTTCCCCAGAGGTTAGTAGGTCAACGTTGCTATAATTGTAAGTACTTATCTCTATAATATGTTTACACACACATACATTAGTATCTTCTACTGTAGGAAAAACTCTATCTTCAGCATAATTCAAAGACAGAGTTAGAAGTATTGAGGGTGGGATGAGGTGCAGGAAGGAAAGAAACACAATTTGTTTAGAGTCAAGTTCAGTGCTGATTTGCTTAATAATTCTCTTCTACGTTTTTGCCTTGGTTCAGGAAATGTTGTAAGGCTGAGCAATGAATTTCTCCTGATGAACCGAAGATCCTCACAAGTATTTATTTCTCTTACAATTCTCCTTTCCCCCTGAGAGTTTGATTAGTGGTCGCAAAGAGTTTCAGGAACTCTGGGAGCATCTTGTGAGGAAGTGAACCGATAAACAATCTGTAGCATTCTTGCAGAATGGTAAATCTTTTGCAACAATAACCCACAGCTTAGCAGTCTATCAGCCAAGTCTTGCACCAGGTATATTGGTGGTTTTGTTGGTATTCCATATGTGTTCAGACTTCCAGTTGTGGTTTGTCTCTTGGTAGCCCCACCAGGTTGGGCTCCAGCACCTAACAGGTCAAAAACACAACCTCCCACTTCTTTCCTCTTGTCACATGGGGGTATGTGACCTGACAGGCAGCATAATTATGTGTTCAATCCTTGATTTCAATCTGCAACACCATCAGATATAGCACCTAGCAGAGGTGGGGGGGTAACACCCTTACTCTGACCCCCCCCCCACCTCCAGTCTCTGTCTTTATTACTCTGATAAGTGAGTGGTCAGTTCAAAGCTCTCCAAAGGTTACGCTAGTGTCGTTCAAAAACTGTGCTGCCCTAGTGTACCCATTACAGTGATTCCTTTCCATGGAAAAGCTAGACTTATCTCACCTAAGCTGGTTTATTGACCACTGATCTGTCAAAAACAAGAGCGAAACCCGTCAAAGCCCAATGGAGGAGAAAAACAATCTAAAAATGCACATTGCCACAGAGAGGTGGAGTCACAATAACTTGTGACTCAAAAGACTTCTTTGAAGAATAACAAGTTGCAACCGTCTGAGCCCAACACTAGATGGCAGGAGTATACACCTGTATCTAAAGCTACGCATGCAACGACTACGTATTTCTCTCCTCCTTCTTTGCAGTTTCATTGTAGGAGTGGGCCTACCCCCCCTGCTTCCCTTATACATTCCTCTGTTACCTCATCTTCATACCTATTAGGAAGGTGTTGTCACCCTCTCCTCCAGCACAGGTCTGGAGACCCCTGTGAGATCCTATAAAAGGAATCAGCCCTTCTGAAGTATCCTTATGGAAGCAGCAGGCAGGCTGCTTGCATGCAGCTGAGAAACTAAATGCAATGAATGTAAATGCACTTATCAGTACCCATATAATGAGTTTTACAGTTTTACTGCTCATTTTAATGGAAACATGGGCACTGAGAAACTAGTTAGTGGTTTCTCAAAGCACAGAGTCAAAACACCATCTGTATTTAGCAGGGAAAAAGTAGGAGAACATGCGAAAAGCATATTCTCTCCAGTGTTGTTGCATGGGAATACGTTATACACACAGCTCATAAGGATCATTTACAGATTTCTTCCTATTGCACAATGGCCATTCACAAAGAACAACGGACATTCTTAACAGCAGTAGAGTTAAAAAAAATTAAAAAAAAAAGAAGCTCAAAAACAGTTGAAATTCAGTGAGAGTGTCTAATTTAAATTAAAAAAGGGAAACAGAAAAAAGAATTAATGCTCGTGTCAAAAGGCTGGGGCAGCAAAGCTCCAGGAGGACCTTGCTTCACAAACCAAAAGCACAGCATGCACAGGGGTTGCTGAATCTGTGGCTTCAAAAAGCCCTGTCTGGCTATATTTTTCTAGAATGCATTTATGTTTTTCTTTCAAAAGGATCACTCTTGGAGGGATCATTTTAATCACATTCCAAGTTCGTTTTAATTTGTAATTACTGTGTTCTTTTAAAAGAAAAAGAAACAAGTATTACTCAATTTAAGATGTTGATTCCAAACGTGAGTAGGATAAATCTTTGTTAATGACTATCATAGAAATTTCATGACACAGCAATTCCTTTCTAAGTACCATCCTTCTAAATGAGAAAACTTTGGTGCAGCGTTAGAGAAACATTGCCCAAGACAGACTGGTGACAGGTGAAAGCAACTTAAATTCTTCCTTATGCATCAGGATAGCGAAACAGTGCTATGCCACAACTACACACATCATGTACTATCTACACTGCTTGCAGGAATCTTCTTGGCATCAGTTATTCCAGGATCAGGGACTTGGTGTTTAGACACAATTTCCTCAGATTTAACGACTATCGGCTGTAGAAACTGTGAAAAAAATGGACAGTCACTCATTCTACTTTTCTGTTGAATACATGCAGACCACCTTGCATATTCATTTACCTCGTAGATCTGGCTGTGTGCGGACCCCTCCCAGGGTCTGCCGGGGCATACGAAGGGAAGTCCGCAGTGGTGTGTGTCTCTGCTCATCTAGGTAAGCGAGGTCCTCCAGGTGGGCAGAACTGGTGGCTGAATGAAGAGAGGGGAATGACATAAGTATTAGAAAACAACACGAGTCTCACAATTTACTTTCATATATTTTTCGTGCATAAAGGACTTATCTACAGCACTTTCGTATACTACAATGAAGCAGCATACTCTAATTCTCAGTCTGAATAATTAAGGAGGATGGAAGCCCACAAAAGAACATGACTGCTCCTGAGATACACTTACGTATAAAAACACATTTGGAACATAGGTGACAGCAAACTGTTTTCCTGAAAATGAATGCTGATATATTTTGCTATCCTGCATACTTTCTAGGTATGTACTCATCAGTAATCTCCTGATTTTGGCCAAGGTTTGCATGGCATATGGAGTCAGCCTGACCCCAAATACAGGTAGCGCAGAAGATTTCTGACACCTTCTACAGTGGGAACCTGCGTTCTTGGGATTTATATGTGGGTTTTTCACATGGAAGGTGATGTTGGGAATAAGCTCAGTATAGGAAACTCAAGGAACGCTTTCTCCAGTACCCACGGCTGGCAGCCTGTGGAAGGCACGTCCACGGGAACTATCCAACGCTTCAAATATCTTTAGCAATGAAAAGTGGGCTAAAAATATTGGAACATACATTATAACTTACTGCACCTAACCGTATATTTATTTTCATTGTTGGTAAGATGCAGGCATTAGCTGAAGCAACTTGAAGACTCGCCATGAATATTAACACCACATTTGCATTCACCCCTCTTAACTTCTGAAAAATCTCCAGCTCCGGTGGGCTCTGCGACAAGTCTGATCATACCACCAATCTGGTTGCTTGCTACTAAATCATCTACATACCTGAACTGAGAACCATACTGTAGTGCAGTACATCCTTGCAGGAAAGGACAACTTAAAGGGGACCAAGTTGGGGAGCCCTTATATCCCCACCATGGAAGTGGCCCTTATGACCCACCCCATTCAACCTGGCAGGGGCAAGTGGTGGCTCTTTCCTGGCAAGGGAATGCAGAGTTACACTGGCACCCACCAACTGTGTCCTACTATGTGAGACGCAGGCAGCCACATTCGTCTGGTCAGTGGCTGGGAGCACTATATAAACACAGTTGCATTTCTTCTTTACTCCAACACCCTTGAAAAAGTCCAATCATGGGTGTTTAATCATCATCTAAAAGTCAACCCCTCGAAAACGGAGTTTCTTTTAATCTCACCTAAAAAAAAGTGGAGAGTACCTGCACTTCTCAGAAGTAAAAAGGGTACTCTAGATAGAGAGTACCTACAACGTTATATTCCCGTTTAAAGCGCTGCATACCTGTCCAAACACGGATCAAATACTGTTCGTTATTTTATTTATTGTTTCGTCTGACAGCCTTACACTATATTAAAAAAGAAAAACATGCCGTATAGGGACAATTCAATAAAAACATGCGCACATCAATCTATCAATAAATTCATTTAAAAAAAATTAAAATACCGAAGACAGAAAAGTGATTTTTCTTCGAGGGCGTACGCCCTGAGAAGAAGAGCATGTTTGAATTCTTCAACCACAGTAAAGTGCAAGTGCAATGGGAAAGGTACATATTACCGTCAGAGGCTACCTCCTAAATATAAACTTATACATCACTGTTGGTTAAAAACATAGAAAGTTAAGAACTGACTTTTTTCCAGTTGTAAGCAGTTTTTTCCTCCACCTAAGACGTAAAAGTGCAGTGCAGAGAAATGGTGCAAAATTATTTGACTTATCCATAAAATTATTATATGTTCCGTGAGTTCTTCGGGCATAATAAGGTGCAAGTGCATTTGGGAAGGAACATATTACCGTCGAAGGTTACCTCCTAAATATAAAAATATACATCACTATTAGTTATGGAAACATAGGGAGTTGAGGATTCCAGTTGTAAACAGTTTGTCCATCCACCTAGGAAGTAAGAGTGTGGTACATTAAAGTAGTGCAAAGTTATTAGACTGATACATACAATTATAATGTGTTCCGTGGAAGAAACAACCAAGTTCATAAAGCTTACCTACTTAAGCATAATCCTAGAGTGGAGGGCAACTCTTTCAAGCAGGGCCACATAACCCATAAATATGACGCTACAGAGGTAACCACATTCACATCATCTGATTTGATACATACAGCCATTGCTGGTTTCACACATCTGTGTTTGAAAAAGGGAAGAAGCCATCTCCGCCGGGCAGCTACATATTTATTGCAAAGCAGCATAAAATGGGTTAGGTTATCCAGACCACCAACAGTACACTCACAGCAATCGAATCGGCCATCAAACATATGTATACGTATCAGGAAATCCCTAGTTGGGAGGATCAAATAGTGGACTCTACTGAACTGTAAACTGTCTGTTGTGGGCAACGCTGAATCCCTGGGTTTCTTCCTCAACAATACACTGAACTTACAAAGACAAATTTCTGCTATGGTCAAAACTGCACATTACCACCTTAAACGACTTTGGCGTATCAGGCATTTTATACCTGATAAGGAATTAAGAATTGTAATTCAGGCACTCGTTGTTTCCAGACTAAATTATGGGAATTCTCGCCTCACTTGTCTTCCTAAAGTTCATCTAGTCCCCACTTAGAGTAGAGCTACAGATCACCCAATTTGTTTCTGGGTACCATAAATTTGACAAAAGGACTCAAGCCCCAATATCAGTGCACTGGCTTCCCACTGAAGCAAGAGCGCAATTCAAGCCCACATCACTCACAAAGCTCTTTACACATCCTCTCTTCCCTTTCTGTAGCAGAAACTAAAAATCTCTGGGGGTCAACAGGGGTTGAGAAATGCTCAATCCTTCCTGCCTGAGCCTCCCACATTCAAACAACAATGTTGTACAAAGCATTCCTTTTCCAGCAGCGCCACCACAATCTGGAAAGGGTTTTACTAGATCTCCATACTCCTACTCCCTGCCTTGCAACTTTTAAAAAGGAAGTTAAAATGCTCCTGTTCCATATACACTTTTCGCTGTCAGCCTTTTAGGCCTCCATACATTAGTTGTGGTTAGTTATTACCAACCGACTTTATTCACTGTGACTTTTGTTCTTTGTCTTTATGTGATTTATTCAATGGATTTGTTCAACATTCTTTGCTACGTACTCAGGCTCTGTTTTAAAGCAATATAATGTCCTAGGGCCAAGTCTGCGCTATAGAAAACTGCATAATTTATAAATAAATGTCACCCTGTATGAACATAGCAGGTCTGAGGTTAAAACCCTCCCTGGTTGCTGGAATTCTGAGAATTGAGTCTTGCGCCATGTTCGGGAACTCCTGGATCAGGACATATTCACGTAGGTCTGGAAGCAGAGTCATGATTTCTCTGAGGAGGAAGTTTTGTGGTAAGGTAATTAAAGACATGGACATAGAGGAAACAGTCTACGGGCCAAGTCACTTACTCCATTGGGGGTGGAATACATAGAGCTGGTTGGCTAGGGGGAGAATTGCGTTTGCTGAAAGTTTTCACTCCATTCACACTGTCCAGGGTAGCAAATGTTACAAAGAAAAGATTTTCACAGATAGCGACTGCTAAAATAAACACCACGGAAAGCAGGTTCGAGGACAGAGACACACACAGAAAGACAAATATATTTAAACACTTCAAGCATTGCACTCGATCTCTGTTGCAAATTGGTCACTCCTAAGGTATCAAATGGGCCACTTTCTAAACTCCGTAGGAAAGTTGTGTATAAAGTGTTCATGCGTCTCAATCCTTTTAGTCAATGACATGGAGCCAGCCATTGGCACACCGACTTCGGGTAAAAGGACTTTGCTGGGGCACCCCCCTCGACGGCACTACCCATGAAGTGTTGGTGTATGCTGATAACTTTCTGCTGTACCTCTGGGATGCTGCAGCGGACATTGAGTCGATGTCCATGATTTTCTGGGATTTCAAGAAGGCAGCGGGCCTACAAGTAAGTTGGGGGAAGTCAGCTGTCTTCCCACTGAAACGGGACACGCCCTCCGGGCTATACACTTGGGCTGTGTGCTGCTGACATGGGTGACAGCAGCAGTCCATTACCTAGGCATCACACTGTACCGTTCACAATAGGACTTATTTGAAGGCAACTTGTAGCCGGCTTTTGAAGGCACCTTAAAGCGGGCCTTTACGTCCCTCAAATCTCAAACGCGATTCTGGCAGCGACTACCTCTCACTCACAGTGGCAAAATCGTTCTCTCAAAGATTATCGTTCTTCGACACCTATTATATTATTTTGTGAATGTGCCGGTATATCCCCCCAGGCAATTTTTCAGAGAACTGGATTTGATGCTGGGAGACCTACTCTGGGACAGGAAACGGCAGCTGGTAGCACTCAACAAGCTCCAGTGGCCGGTAGGCCAGGGCGAACTAGGTGCTCCATCCTGTGAGTCCTATTACCTTGCGGTGCAGCTTCAGTGGGTATTCAGATGGTTAGCAGGAAAGAATTTATACGAGACCAGTACCGGGAACGGCCCTCTCCCCCTTTACATTCTTCACCAACTATTAGACCCCACAGCTAAAATACATTGCTCCTGGTCCTTACACGTCTGGGTGGCCAAGAAATGCCTCGCCAAGATCTTTCAACTGACAAAACACATGAAACCCTATTGCCCTACCATTCCTCTTCAAGGGCTACCGTGACACCCCTGGACTCTTCACATCCGACCAGTTGTCCACATGGCATAAGTGCTCCCAGGAGACCGTGGGCAGCCTCTTCCAAAGCGACCACCTGGTTACATTTGACCAAGTGCGTCAGCACTATGGCATCCGCCCAGGCCAGTTCCTCCTACATGGGCAACTACTGGCAACGATCCGGAGTCTGTGGCACAAAGTAGACGAGGAGTCCTCCACTCACGCCGTTATACATGCTCTGCACACCATGGGGACAGTGCGTCACCAGGTAACATGGCTCTACAAAGCCATCAGAGAACACACTGGAACCTCACTGACACACCTCCGACACATTTGGGAGGAGGATCAGACGCACCCCCTACACAACACTGAATGGACTCTGACCCTAGAATCCCCCAAAACATTTCCCGCAATGCGCGATTCAAAAACATATGGTGCTTCAACAGGGCATATCTCACACCCTCACGGTTAAACTGTACCTTCCACAAAGCCCACCTAACGTGCCCCAAGGCCCAAACAGCTGACCTCCAGCACATGTTATAGTCATACCCTAATATCAGCAACTAATGTCACACTACACACGACACCCTAGTCACCATTACAGAGCTTACAATGCTGAATTCCTGGGAAGCAACAACCCTGGGAATCTTTAAAAAGAGGAAGGATCATAAAGTACGGGCACGCTTTGCCAATCTCGCTTTATTGCTGACTAAGTGTCTTCTCACCATGCACTGGAGAGCCCAACAACCCTCAGTGATTCCCCAATGGCACAGGGCACTCCTCATTTGAGGAGAAGCAGAAAGCACTGCTCTACACTGGGAGTTAGCCAGGCACCTCCATAAGCGACCCATAGCAGCAGCCTGGGACACTATGCTTACCCAATTCTAGGAGCTGATCCCCCCACATGACACCCCCCCCCCCTTGCCCTCTCCCCCTCCAACCAGCATGAGCTACATCTGACAATGCATTGTGGCTGTCACCTTCCACCAATATCACCAGCCCTACAGCCCCTTTTCACCTCTATGTTGTAGGTAATGCGCCTTCTCCCCCCGATCCTATCAGGAGGAAACCTGGTAGCCTATGCAGGTACCGCCCTAGCTACTACCACCCCTTGCCACTCTCCGCCCATACTCACTACTCCTGCACTTCCCCTTTGCAACCTCGCTTGTGCCTCCCTTTGTTACTCCCCTCCACATGCAACCCCCCTAGTTTCCCCCATCTCCTCGTCTGACAACAGAGGTTTTACACATAGTACCAATTACCTAGATTAACTGGGACCAATACACTCTAATCCTCACACTGTAATGTTCATGCGGCTGTAATATATGTATTCAAATGCTCAAACTATGACATTGTACAACCTGAACTTAGTGTCTCTATGAATAGCTCCAATATTGCTTGAACCGATTGTCATAATTGTTCGTCCTCCCTTGTTCCTTAATATTGTAATAGTTGTTTGTTATTCCCATACCTACAAAACCTCAATAATAAGAATTTTCAAAAAACAAAAAGTGTTGACGTGTTGTTCCTTTCGTCGGACACAGATATGAGCCCTGTGTGAGAGTGAGGTGTGCATGCATGGAAATGAGGAGCTACAGATAGACTCTGCTATGCCAGCAACTGTGAATGTAGCCACCAGAAACTGTGCAGTGATAGCTGACTGGTTGTGGAAGCTTCTGCTTGGCTTAGGAAGGACACTCAGTTTGCACAGCAGGTAGTGAAACAAACAAGAAGCACATTTTCTTGGAAAAAGCATCCTTCTTTCGTTCACAACTGGATCGTGCTAAAAACAGGCCCAGAGAACTCTTTAACATTGTCAGAAGACAAACTTCATCTGCCCCTCCGGAACCGACGGCTTCTAACGAAAGATGTGAGGAAATTTCCAACTTCTTCTCGGACAAAATTGCTAAAAGTGATCAATCCTTCTCGCAAATATTGGACTTTCCCAATCCTCAAACATCTCTTAACATCCCCCCTTTTCTCCACATCTACCCACCCCCCTAATCCTTTCCATCACCAACCTACTTCAATTAGTTCTGGAGATATCATTTCCAACACACAACTGAAAAATGACGCCTCCTGGACAAATTTCAAACTCATGACTGAGCTTGAAGTCTTTAATATCATTGCAAAATTAAAACCGACCTCTCATACCAAAGACCCACTCCCTGCTAAGCTAGTGCAAAACCTCAACCACATCATTGCCCCATGTTGGACAAAAATGATTAACTCCTCCTTTGCCTCTGGATGCGTCCCCGACTCCCTTCAACTTAGGCAAATCACTCCCATTCCTAAAAATCTAAAGGCTGACCCTAATGATCACAATAACCTCCGTCCCATCTCTAACCTCGTACTCCTAGCCAAAACCATGGAGAAATGCGTCTTACTACAACTCGACAGCCACATAGGCAAATACAACTTACTTGACTCCTTTTAATCTGGTTTCAGCAAAGGCTTTAGCACCGAAACCGCCATGGTGAACATTGCCGACGACATTCATCATTCTCTAGAGAATGACGAGGCTTGCCTTCTTATCCTCCTGGACCTTTCAGCTGCTTTCGATACAGTCAATCATTCTTCCTTACTTGAATCTCTCAAGTCTCGCTCTGGCCTCAATGGCACCGTCCTTAAATGGTTCACTTCCTACCTTCAACACTGAACACAACAAATCAAAATAAACTCCTGCCTCTCAAATCCTACACCTGTCTCTCTGGGTGTCCCCCAGGGCTCAATTCTCTCACCCTCTCTCTTCAACCTCTTCATGGAACCCCTTACTATCATTCTGAAACAAGCTGGGATCAATTAACACCTTTACGCTGATGACACGCAACTCTACTACAAAATCAAATCTCACAGCGATGTCCTTCATCCAAACAACACTGAGCAAGATTCAATCCTGGTTTTACTCCAACCATCTAAAACTGAACCCTAACAAAACTGAAATCATTCTATTCTCCCCCAAAAGCAACCGTCTCCCTATCCAAGGCTGGATCTCTGACCTCAACACCCTTAACTGTCCGCTCACTCTATCCAACTCGGCTAAATCCCTAGGTTTCATCCTGGATAAAAATTTGGCACTGAAGGACCATATCAACAACGCAGCCAAAGGAGCACTTTTCACTCAAACACCTCAAAAAAATCAAACCCTTCATCCCTCAAGACGACTTTAAATAGGTTGTGCAATCACTAGTCCTCTCCAAACTTGATTACGGCAACGCTATTCTCACTGGAACCCCTAAAGCTCACCTGGCCCCCCTCAGAGCCGTGCTCAACATGGCTGCCAGGCTTATTATCGACTGCAAACGGTTTGATCACATCACGCCTGCCCTCAAATCCCTTAAATGGCTCCCCATCGAAGGAAGATGCATCTACAAGACTGCCTGCATCACTCGCAAAGCTCTTCACTCTCTATCTCCGGTTTACTTAACTAATAAACTCACAAGAGCGGGAAGCTCTAGACCGATGAGAAGCTCTAATGCTCTTCTCCTCGTGCCCCGTTACTAAAAAAAGACAGCCACCCAGACACGCTCCTTCTCAGGAAATGCGCCTAGCATCTGGAATGCCCTTCCAAGGGACCTTCGCTGCAACCCCTCCTATCTCGGCTTCAAAAGAGACCTAAAACGCCATCTCCTCAATAAATACTGGAGTCCATAATTACTTTCAGATCCTGTTATTCTCTGATCTCCCGTACAGGTCATCTCTCTGTTAACCTGCTGACCTTTCGTTTTCCCCTGTGTTCTCCTTACTATGTACACTTGCCGTTGCCTTCCTAGGTTCTCTCATTTATTTTATTGACCCTAACGCCTTTTCTGTAA
This sequence comes from Calotriton arnoldi, assembly GCA_963921515.1. Classification (NCBI taxonomy): domain Eukaryota; kingdom Metazoa; phylum Chordata; class Amphibia; order Caudata; family Salamandridae; genus Calotriton; species Calotriton arnoldi. The sequence goes on from CAWUFW010000020.1 coordinate 2,570,608, forward strand.
GTTTATTTGCATTCTCCCCTTGATTTTGTTAATTTGTCTTTACCTTTCTTTAGTTACCTCATCCCTATGCCCCTACAAATTTACCTGTGTTATATTTTACTGTTTGCTCCTAGGTTATACCCTCCCTTATTTTATTTAACTATATATCACCCTTGAATCCCAAGATTTTTGCCTTTCTCTTGTTTTGAAGGTGAGATTCTCTAGTACTTGATTGTATTTTGCATGTAACTACTGTTCCTTTGATTTTGACTTGCTCTTGCTTCTGTAAAGCGCTCTGATACCTCTGGGTCTAGCCAGCGCTATATAAAACCTTTAAAATAAAAAATAAATAAATAAAAGTAATAAGTGAAACTATTCAGATGTTATAATTAGACAATTCGAGGGGATTCCATACGCAATATTTTGAATACTGAAGCATTTGTGGAAAGTGTTACCGGGTTCATTCTTAAGAGTCTGGCTACATTGGAAACCATCCGCTCTTGACCAAAGCCATGTCGTCATGGTCCTCTCTCAGTCTTTCCTGCTTGCTGTATGGATTTCAATCTGATTCAAATGCGAACTTGTTTAAGACATCCTTGGGAGATGGGGGTTGCAGAAAAAAATTGGGGGTGGTTGATGCTTACAGCATCCAACATATCAGATCATGCCATACAGATTTGACACTTTTTCATTTCAATCTCTTCCAAAACTTTATACAATTGCTTCAAGACTCAAGAGAGAAACAGCTCCATAGGCTAATGTCTTAGGAAATGTCCCCCAATAAAGCTTGATTTTCAACGGGGGACGGACAGTCTGTTAGGAATAGACAACCTTAAATAGCTAGCAAAGACACCAGGATCTTGAAGAGACCCGTGGGCGCGAATGGGCAGCATTGGAAACTTCATAAATGCTCACACAATTGACAACGGTAAACAATGGATGTCACCTTCATGACTGCACATTTAGAGCTTCGGAACTCGTACGCACTGGTTTTATGCCTTTACCAAACCAGTGGCTCAGGAGTGCTCTTGGATGGCTGTTTCAATCTAACCTACTCAGCACGACCCCAGCACAGACTGCAAACCTGGGGCCGTATCATACAAGTGTCCGGGGGCGCAACGGGCGTTTGCGCCCAATTGTGTGCCCCTGGGGCACTTTGGTATTACAGAAGGGGCAGCAGGCGCCTGTGCGGACCCTTTTGTAATACTGATAACACTGGCGCACATAAAGCGCCAGCGCTATCTTCAGAGAGCGATCCCTCATTTGCATGGGGGGGCGTCCAACAATTGACAGGTATCTAGCCTCGCGTCCCCTGAGGAACGTGAAGGGGCCAGAAAAAAAAGCACAGACCACGGTGACATATGCAGATGGTGAGGAGAGAATGAAGCTATAATCCAGATGCATTTATGTAAAGGCTTAAAAATAAATACAAATGGAATAGTCTACATCAAATGCTGAGATGTGCATATTGTTTTTTTGAAATTTATTCATTTATCTGATGTTTTGTATAGTGTAAAAAAGACCTCAAAGGGTGCAGATCACTTCACAGACGTCACAAAGTCGGTGTTGACTTGGGAAAAAGAAAATCACCCAGCTACCAAGTAACGTGAAATAACCTAGAAGGGTCATAAGTACGGTCCTGATGTAGTAACATGTACCTTTGCACAAGTGTCTCAGTAACCTACTACCCAAGCATATTGGAGCTGCCCCGGCACCAAGACATCAGGTTGCTTAATCCTATCTTGGTGGGAAAGTGAAAACCCTCTTCATGCATAAAAGCTATAGGACCATGTCTGTGCCTATTGCATAGACACATTGGGTGGATGCCTGGTGCCCTGCTGTGTCAGAGCCTGTGTACCAGTTACATTTACATAATGCACACCCTTTTTGTTACAGAATACAATAAATCCAAATCCATTCACCATACAGTTACCACTTGCGCAAGAGCACCACATGTCGACCAGTGCCACCGGAGAAGACAGGAGTCAATCGGAGTCGATTTGCCAAGAAAGAAAAGGTTATCAATCCACCAGCCCTGTGGTGTACAGAGCAAACCATTATTTGTATTCACATTTTAGCTTTTCTCTACTCCGAAAACACAGTAGCAAGTGCCATCCCGTGGATATTCTGAAACGTAGGCACAAGCCTGTTCCTCCAGGACCAGGGCTGGACTGCCCTAGCTCATAAGTGTAACAGGTTCAGTTTCTTTCTGGGCAGATAAGGGTTAAATGGGTATGGGTATATTTCCGAGAATAAACAACATAACTGGGCTTGAGCTGAAACATTTGAAACGTAATATGAAAGTCAAGGGCCACAATCAGTCTGTAATAAGATCCACACATAAGATTGTGCAGTAATAACTCTTCTCTTCTAAAACAAACTACCAAATTGCAGCTTCGGTGAGAACAGGAGCTCGCAACATCATTTCAAAAAAGGTTTGTAATGCGCCTGCAAGACTTCATGGTGCATAGGGTTCAGGAGAGAACATCGCCGATTAAGAAATACATCTTCTGAAGTACAGCACTTCCAAACTGCCTGAGGAAATACAGAACTGGAATAACTCAAGACTTTGCTCGCCTGATGACTCATACAAGAGGGAGCAGCAACAAGGCTCGGCGCCCTAACGATCTTAAATGCATCTTTATTTATCCCTCCAGCTATTACCCACTTATTCTCGACAACTTCAGGCTGTGGCAATTAACGTGCCCTCATCTCGCATCAGTCATTTAAGGGCACCAGGGGACTACACTGAATCCCACACAAAAGCTAGGGGCTGCAAACAAATAGAGCACTAACACAGGTCAGTAGTTACAGAGAGAAAATTGAAAAAGCAGGCTGGGTGCTTGCTGACAGAAACCAACAATTACAGGGATTGTAATGAGACAATCACAAAGGGGCCCCAAAGCCTGGTGAGAGTCATTAAAAAGAGAGATCTGTGCACACAGAAAAGCACAAAGATGCCTGGCTATGACACGGTATATACAAGGAGAAGCTGTATTCATTCTACCCACAGAAGTATGTTGTCCTCACTACATGCCTCTAATGTACGCTGCCAGATTGGCGGAATAGAGCAAGAAAATAAGGTGGTGAGGATGGGTGATTTCAACCTCTGTACCAGTAGCTTCCCCTGCTCAGCAACATATGGCAGTACTCGGAGAGCGTGGGCTGGTGTGTGCGCACACATCCATCCACAGAACGGATCAAGCAGAAGATCCTTTGGGGCATTAAAAGGAACGCACATAAATTGTAGTGAAAATAACATCACCGTGCGAACCAGCATCCTCAATAGTATTGTTATTTACGAGACACGAGTGTAAACCCTTAGTTCTGAAGTTTCGACCTTCACTGACAGACTATGACATTCGAAAGCAGCTGCTAAACTGTGATTTAAGAAGTCTGCTTAGGAGACTTCATTCCTCTGCACTGTTGAGATATAAAGAAGGGTGCTTGCACGCCCTAGCGTGGTCTCTGTAGAGGCTGGCAGTATCTATGTTATGTCAAGGCCCACATTCATTTTCTACAAAGCACACAGTTACTTTCATCTGCTGATTTTTCATTTACAAAGTATATTGAGGCGAGGAGGCTCATTGGCTGTTAGGTAAATTCACGGTGTTCAGTGCATCTAAGCTACAACGAAATGAAAAATACAACACAGCAGTTTTCTCAATCCAAGGATCAACAGTCAAATCTTTACTCTCTTTGAAGCAATCGTCACCTTTTACTAGTGCTGTAACTTATTACATCTACTGATGCTGCTAATATAACTTTCCCCAACATTTACAACTGTACTAGAGTGCACATGCAACTATTACTGCCTTTAACACTGGTAGCACTACTGTTACAGTTATTACTTCTACTAATAAAAGCACTATTGCCGGCACTGCCAAGAGGCGACTGAATTGGCAACTATCGAGCTATACCAAACTCACAGCAGATCAATAATATATTACTACTATCCGAACACTACTCCATGGCCTAGTACTATTAATATTGCACGAAATATTAGTCAAACTGCTAATAGGATTCGAGCGTTGCTTATGCTGTCATTACTACTGGTAATACTACTGTTACATACAGTAATGAAATCGATGTACTATTAGATGAACTTTCACTGTAAAAACTAGACTACTATGGGTTCCACATCTATCACTACCTTTCAAAAAGGAGGCGGGTTACATGTTGTTATTAACTGGACATTTACTTACTGCTATGTCCATTCACAAGTAGTCGCTTGGCATTATACCTAATTATGTCTTCCTATACACTTGTTTTCATGTAAATCAGTGAGGTCTGAATAAGCAACTCCATTAAAGGGATAAGCTATGTAACTCGCTTGATGGAAAGTCTAGTTAATGATTTTGAACTTCTTATGTCAATTAATTTGGAAAGAGCAAACTAACGATGCGGTTCTTAGCGCATAACAACCAAAAGGGGATAAGGTCTATTTTACAAACATACAGGATTTGACGGTTTTCCACATCTTGATAAGTGAGGGGTGGGAACGAATAGAAGTGGGGAGACAATTCCATAGTTTGCTGCAGGGGAAGGAAAGGCTCTGTCTCCAAGGGGGACTGTTCTGGTGCGAGGAACCAATGGCAGAGACGGATTTGCCGAGCTTAGGACATCGATAGGTTGATAACGCTGGAATTTGGGTATCAGAAAATGTGGCCTGTGGTGGAGAACTACTTTACGAACAACAAAGAACGCGGTGAACATCTTCGGATCGCCGACATCTACGGATCGCCGAACATCTTTTTAACTATCACAAAGAGTAAAAGCTTCCCATTAGTATTCGAAAGGCATTACAAAGGTTAAACGCAAGATTATTTCTTGGTTGATGTGGAAGACAGTTTTCTATGAATAAATAGGTGATGTAATTTGCAGAGTTACTCATGTAAAACGTGAAGACAAACACATATTGGGGACATTGGTAAAAAGAAAACAGCATGTTAGGAAGTCAGTGAAAGGGTATTGTTCAGTAATGATGACTACATATCAGTTAAGTGAAGGTATATCAAGGCTTGCAGGAATGGACTGTATAAATTAGCATATCTGCAGCTAGTTTACTAGGATTTTCAATCCACCTCATTTCACCGCTGTCCCCTCAACACCACTTACCACAACAAACAGAATAAAAATAAAAAAGAACTCAAAGTAGAGCATTAGGACTGATGGTGTCAGAGGAAGGGTTCAGGGTGAACCCCTTCCAAAAAACAAAGTCACAGCATGAAGGGGTGAGCGATATAGGGCGGCGTGTCCCAACAAAAAACCGACTATGAGAAAACACATGGGCCAGGTGAAATGGAATTGTGCCGCATAATGGAGGCAGGCCATGCAATCAATTCTGGTTTTGGCTCCGGGTCACAGGCTGCCTTTATCACTGTGCTGCCTACTTCCGATTCCCAGATTCAGATTGACACACCTGCTCAAAAACAACACGAGGACTGAGGAAAGGATGGCAGAAAAGGCAAAGAGGTATATGCTCCGGCTGCCTGGCAACCGATCCCATCAAACATCCTTGCCCCTGCTGCTGGCGAGCTGTGACCCGGCCGCCCTGCTGCACAGCCCTCTGTGCCTAGGTGCCAGCTTGCGGAGGGGCTCGTAAAGCGGAAGGAGGTACACGGACGACTCCTTGGCCTCGACTAGTCCCGTAAAATGGTGACGGCAGGCTGCATTGGATCTCTCTGACGGCTGCCGCATCACAGCCCTATCGAGCCAAGTTGGACATGTGGAGGGAGGCAGCGCTGCCTTCGGGGCCTGAACTCATCCACCCAAGCGCCCCTGCCGGCCCGTCTAGGAGATCATGGGAAAGCGGCCTGAGACCACCCTGGACACTGCAAAGCGCAGCAGATTGAGGATCCACATAGGGGCAGAAGCCCTATATCCATCCTGAACTAGCCCACCCATCGCACCTAGTGAGCTTTACAGGGGAGTGATAGCACCCAGTGCCTTGTGGAGGCAGGAGTCTCTCGCTCCACTCCTCTGGACTTGACGCCATGGCTGGGGAGACGATGTGGCTATTGGATCCTGGTCCACATGACGTACCCTGTTCATCGGGGCGGCCCTTCAGTGGATCCCTGTTCATCCCTGAGAGCACTGCAGCATGGGAAGGGGGGCCGCACCGTATGCAAGCCATGCTGGCACTGGCCTTTGGCTTGCCTCTCCTTTACTCAACACCTTGTGGCTGCATCTGGCCTCTACATGCCTTGGGTCTTTAGACGCTGGCCTGTGCCAGTAATCTAGTCCAATGACCCTTCCTGCCTGAGGTGCCCTGACTTGTCGGGGCAGACTCTGTTGTGGGCCTCGCAGACACCCGGGCTGGCCACGTGGATACACCTAGATCTTCGGAGTGTCAGACCCATACTGCATGGGCGGACACGTATGGGTCCTTTCAATCCTGACCTGTGCCCATTGAGAGTCCAGGGGCCACACCTGGCTGCACTGAGACATACCCGAAACCAGCTTGTATTTTGGGGCCTGGCTGCTCGGTGACTCCATATCTCTAATGGGGCCCTTGGGGGTCCTCCACCAGGGTCCCGCTCCCCTTACCCCAAGGTTGGACATCCAGAGCCCAGTCAGCACCCATACGCTTATTCACACAGAGCATGGTCAGCTGCTAGTGCAGCCAGCGGTCGTAGAGAAACCAGCAGTGCACGCAAGCCATCACACATTTTAGTGTGGTGCCCTGGCAGTGGTGCTGCTGCAATGGCCATGGGAAGCGACCACCCTGCGCCTCGCAGGTGCAAATAAAGACGGACAGGTTCACCTCGTCTACTGATGTCTCTAGGCAAGACGACATCCCTGCCTCGCCTCTAGCCCCCCCAGGATGCAACTAGTACCGACTCCATCCTACAAGCCATACAAGTCCTGAACAGCCCTCAAGATCAGGGAGTAGGGGGTGGATGTTGCTCTCCTGTGCAACGTTGTGATAGAGTTCCCAATGCTGAGGGTCCATTGCGAAACTTAAGGACGCTGTCACAGAGCTTAAATCCATGGTTCTGCACCTCTCAACATCCGCTAAACTCTTGGAAGACCGTGCAGAAGATGCAGAGAACCAGGCATGAAGAAATTACTTCAGATTTATTGGATTTCCAGAAAAGGGTCGAGGGTTCCCCCACCAAAGAAAGTCTTAGAAAACTGGATTACAACCTGGCTTCATGCGGACCAACTCTCAGCCTGTTCCATCTTCGAACAGGCTCATGGAGTCTTGGCACAACGGCCTCTTCCGGGAGTCCCCCCAGGCCTCCCGTTGGTAAGGTCCTCAAATACAAGAACTGGGACACGATCCTCAAGGGGGCAAAAGCACAGGGGCCTCCTCTCTTCTAATCCACACGTACCCTCATTTTCCCAGACTACACCCCTTGGGTTCAGAAGTAGAGGAGAGTCTTCGAGGACATTAAACAAAAGCTGGGCCTCTATGATCCTGGAGAACATGGCATCCACATACGACCAAATATACACACCTGTTTACTGCACACAGAAGTATGTCCAGAATCAACAATTTCTTAATGCCAGCAACAGATGTGCCAGGCTCCGATCACTCCCTGGTGGCACTGCACATGGGGAATTCTACTGGGTCCAATAACCAATATGCCAACTCAATGCCTGGTGCTTGGTCAACGCGAATTGTTCCGAGCACTTACTCCATAAACTGAAAGCCTATTTCGAGCTGAACTAGGGCTCTGTAGAAATTAAGGTGACATTGTGGATGGGTGAGAAAGCAGTCCTACGAGAGAGGGCTAAGGTATTTCTTACTGGGTAAAATAAGATCAGACTCCAGCGGATCGATTACCTAGAATCACAAACTCTGTCTCTCGTACGCAAGTATCGGTGGTCAAGAGATGAATACTCCCTACAGCAGCTGAAGGTGTGTAGGTCCTCCCTTCGTCAACTGCACATAGAGGAATCTAAACGATGCAGGTTTGCCTTCACCAGATGAGTCTACGAATGGGGCGACAAAAACTGGAAGCTGCTTTATTGGCTAGCGACTTGGGACACGGTCTCTAGACTGAACCCCCTGATCCAGAATCTGTTAGGACAGCCAATGTGCACCTCACCAGAAATTGCAGTTCCCTTTGACTCCTGCTATAGCGATCTCTATGTTCAGAGACACCACCCAGCTCAAAAGGATGCTCATCAGTGTATCACAGACCTTCCCCTGGCCACCCTAACTGGGACAGACAGGGCTTCCCTCGACCAGACGTTTTCCGTGAAGGAGATTCTAGAAGCTCTCAGCAGTATGAAGCCGAGCCAAACCTTTGGATCAGACGGCATCCCGACTGAGTACTAAATTACTTTCAAGTCAACCCTTGACCCTCACCTTTTAAACCTCTACCACAAAGCCATTGAGGTTGGTCATTTTCCTCCTCAACTAGAACTGGCCACCCATTAATGACTACATGGCAGAATGATGCGATACAATGGGGTAGTGCCGAGAGTGCGGCGATCCGAAGGGAAGAGGCAAGAGGGTTACGGAAACACCCTATCTCTATGAGCTGGGACATCCTGATGGAAAACTTTAAACAACTTGATCTCCTCCCCGAGAGTTCCCTGCCCACACAACAACCATGACCCTATGCGATAGCAGGGAAGTAGAGCACACACGGGCATGCGATTATAGTCACTGGGCCACAACAAGCACTAAGGGTGAAGCCAGACCAGGAGAGGGGTGGGAGGGGGTGGGGGCTGTTTCACAAGTTTAGATGTTAAGGTTAATATTTACACATGCTATTGGTAACAAATCCGGATGGACATTGCCTAAGTGGCCTAGGCGCATCCTGGTGAGGTAGACGGGGGTGACCGTCTGCCCGCAAACAACTGGATTGGTAATATTGGTGTTCTTGGTATTTAATGATGGTATGATTTGTAAATATTTTGAGGGATGTCAACAAAAACTGAAATTGTCGTGTATACTGCAGATGGTTTCAACATTATACTGTTATGGCAACCAATAAAAAGTGTTTAAAAAAAAAAAAAAAAAACTAGAACTGGCCACCACTGTAGTCCTAGAAAAGCAAGGCCGACCTCCTGAACACTGCTCGTCCAATTACTCAAATTTGCTGATGAACACGGAAATTAAGATTTTTGCCAAAATCTTAGCTAATTGCCTCCTGAAGTACTTGTACACCTGCACCAGTGTGGCTTTATGCCCCATGCAGCACCCGCCACTATATTCACAAAGTGCACACTGCTCTGGCCCACTGTCTTCTATTTAAAGACCCAGCCGCGCTCATGTTTTATTTTGAAAAAGCATTTGACTCCCTCAACTGGTCGTTGCTGTTCCAGGTTCGTGCCCGAATAGGATTTCAACCCAGTTTCATTTCTTATGTCAAGGTGCTCTGTGCCTGACCACCGAGCACAGGTTAGAGTAAACGGTATATCTTGCAGCTGTTCCGGATTGGCAGGGGCACCAGATAGGAGTGTCCCATCTCGCAGCTGCTCTTTGCGCTGGAAATCAAGTAGCTGGTGGTCTGGGTATGTTATGCTCAGGTCTGGAGGACCTCATATCGCTCTATGCCAATTACATACTGCTTTTATGTGCCGGCTGTATCTCACTGGCACCGTATCTTTCAAATACTTCACTTGTAGATAGCTAGATAGATAGACATGCAGATAGGACTGCCCTACACAAATACTGCACCTAGGGCTGCTCTATACAAATGTTTGTAATAAATCATTAATAAATAAGAATTGCTCGATTGTGTGGCCGCAGTATTTCCACAGAAATATAGAATAACCACATAATCAGCAATCTGCTTCGTATCAGATTTAAACAATAACAATTTTGCATCTGGCTCAGGTTATCAGATGTTAACATTAATGATGCACACGGATTGCAACACAATTCATGACAAATTTTAACCGATAAATGGTCACCTTTCATCTGTTGATTGAGGTAGGTGTGAAATTCACCCAGAAGGTGTTATTATCCCTAATGTCCTTTATTCGTTTGTCCACAAAAGGGTATAAAAATCATAAATTTTTCCCACGAAAATGTTTTCTTTCACTATTGAGGCCAATTAATGTTTACGCTACAACGTTCTTCAAATAATTGCTGCTTTGAGAAGGCCCTCATAATTTATAAGAATCACAAACATTTCACCTCTACTTAAGGTCTGATTGCCTTCAATGCTGAAGGAATACATAGTCAAAAACATGCCGGTTTGTGTTTTGCTCGTTGTGACAACGTATGTTTTATAAACCTTTCTTTTTCGAGAACCAAAAGAGGATCTCATTTATACAACTGTGTCCCTGTGCTTCTATGCAAACAAAATAAAATCATCAACTTGTCAGTGAAAATCATTCTGAATAGTACCTGCGAAATGTGTTTATTTTTCGTTCTTTAGGTCAAAGTCTACCAGACAGCGCAGCTGCCTCATTGTGAAAAGGCTCCTTGTGAAGATTCTGAAAGCTTCCTTCAGAATGCATTGCGTCCACTGCTCACCATTGGTTTTGTAACTCACATTTGCTTGCTTTCTGTTTGTTGAATTTATTTGTTATAGGCTGTACAGCTTGACTTAGCTCATTCCGTGGAGGATAGCCTGTTAACTGTACTCTTCCACAAGTGCTCGCTTTATGTAAACAGGCCTATACATTGCTTTTATCTTGTCACATTTGCTGTGCATTCAAAGATCAGAGTAAAATGTCAGGCTCTGTCTTCCAAGGGAACTTGGCGTTTATTTGTCTTTCTCGGACTTCACAGTGAGAGGATTTATGTCACAATCTTGCTGGGCACAGTAAAGGAAAGTTTTTTTTTCTAGCATACAACAAAATGTAATTGTCTGCAAATGAACTGTGCAAATATTTCAGAATATATAAAAATGAGGAAAGCAAGAATCAAGCACATTTTTAAAAATAATTCTGAAGTTCTATTGTTTTGATAGTCATATGCGCAGCAAGGGCGTTAGTTCAGGACAGTCGCTGGCGTTTTGATGATGTTCTAGCGCGCGGACACTCCGTTGGAGTAACCAGGCGCTTTTAGAAGCTAAATAATAATAATAATAATAATAATAAGTGTGGTGTACACAATAATTTTATTACAGTCAAAACAAATCAAAACACTAGGTGATGCCATTTCTACATATTATTGTTTCTGCGCTGTACAGTTTTATCAGTAAAACCGCATGTGCAAATGTAATGGTCATTTCAATTAAAGATGTGTAGTCTATAATGGCAGTGCACTACCACACAATGCATACTCCACTGTACGCCACAATACTTTACACCACTTAGGTCACGGCACTCCACTCTATGACACTCCACGCCACTTTACTCCACTGTAAGCCACTCCATAACACTTTACTCCACTCTACGCTACTTTACTCCACTCCAAGACACTCTACTACACGACACTCTACTGCACGCCACTCTATGACACTCTACGCCACTCCACTTTACTCTACAACACTTTACTCCACTCTAAGACCCTCTCCTCTACCACTCTCCACGACCCTCCACTCTACACCACGTCACTCTACGCAACTCCCTCTACTCACTCCAAGCCATTTAATTCCACTCTACAACAATACTCCATGTCACTTCACTGTACAACACTCTCCTCCACTCTATGCCACTCCACTGTCCGACACTCTTCTCCATTCTATGGCAATCCAGTGTATGCCAAACCACGCACCTACACTTTACGACACTTCACTCCGCAACACTTTACTCCACGCCACTCCACTCCACTCCACTATACGACACTCTATGACACTCCACTGCACACCACTCTCCTCTACGCCAATAACCTTTAGCCATGCTGACCAGCAGCCAATAGCTCTTGCATAGGAGAGACCTATTGGCTTTGCCAATACCCGTTTCTTTTTTTGATAATCCTCTATATTATCTAATCAGTTGAAATAAATTTTGTATCAACAACCATGTGTGTTAAAATGTGATGGCAACTTGATGTTAATTGTACAGAATGTGCTGCATAATTTGGCAAAATCTAAAACATTGCTTTTTCTATGCCACAGCAAATGTTGGTCCTGAATTTCTGCAAAGTATTCAGTAGACCCGATTAGGGCCCATTAACAATCCGTTTGTGGAACTGGCCATATATAGGAAAAGGTGCATTACATACTGAGCGAACCATAGGTACAATGTCTGACATGTGCTGCACAAAGACCAAGGCCTGTAGGCAGAATGCAGCACATGTCCTGAGGCCACACTGCCTCTATGCTAGAAGGCTTGTTTAACACACAGAGCATCAATGCAATTGATGGACTTTGTCTTTGATGACTATTATGTTTTGGGAATGTGATATGCAGAGGAATATATTTATATTACAATTCTAAACTCAAAGGCAGCTGTACACACCATTGGATCTTTTTTTTTTATGAACAAGTAACAAGAACTGACGAGAGAATTTCTACCCACTACAACATCAAAGTCTCTTGAACATCCTGATTGTTGAGAATGCAATTTGACAAGGAGCGAGGCTGAGGAAAAATGATATGGATACAAAGTTGATCAACTAGTTATGGAAATAAATACTCCAGTTCTTAATAGTTTTTAATTGGACTCATAAAAACACTGAACAAAGGAGGTATAATGCATTAGGAATGCTCATGTACCAGGGGTGTGTAATTTAATAAAATATCTACCTGTCCATGGAACAGGTTGCTTCATAAATCTACTTGTCCTGTAATAAAAAAAAAAAATCCACTTGTCCCTTTGGTGCCACGTAGTGCAGCAACAAATGATGGCAGCAATATCATTATATAAAAGCTCTGGTATTAGTCTTTCTGATTATGCCAGGGCTTATACTAAACCAGGTTTTGAATTTTAGCAATTTCCTTATTTTTCCACCTTTCCACAGATCTACATACTGGAGCTGAAGGTAGCGTTAAGCAATAGCTCCAGGGTTGGAATGCCCTTTTGAGTCCATGTAAACCTTTTAAACTGGATGTTTTAAGGGTTTTCGCTAGCTCTTATCTAAACTTTTTGCTACCCGGAAAAAGGTTGGAAATTTACTCCTGACAATGGCAGAAGTAAAACTTCTTCCAGGGCTGGGAAAAAAAAAGTGATTTGAGGGAAAGTGAACTTGTAAACGCTCAACAGATTTTCGCATGAGTAAATCTACAACTGCATATTTGCTTGTGCTAAAAGTAGTTCACAAATATTTTCTTGGATTACAATTTCCTGGCCTACTTTTGTAAATGTTTTGTGAATTCATGAAAGCCGTAAATCTGCACTAATGCAAGGACATATACCTTGGGCGCAATTTTGTGACTTTCTTTAAGAATTGGGCCCCTAATTAGGTATGAGCTTAACCAAGACGTTTTGTTTTTATTAAAATTCTCTCTCTCTCTCTATCAATCGACTGGCTTCCGCTCATTCACAAGGATCATATTGGCACACAAAGTAGTTTTTTTCAGTGTGGCAATGTGTGCTTTTTGAAACCAAAAACTATGATTGCTTTTTTACCAATCTTTGTTATAATGGTGAGGGCCTGGACGCTCCCACACGCTTTAACAAAAAACATATCAAAACAAGACACGCATGGACAAAGCCAAAAGTCTGACCACCAATATCAGATCTATTGACTTTGCCAATGCTTGTTTATTTTCATGGTTCCCATGATCTTGTTGAAACTGTTTACACTGATTTTCCATTATGAATATTTTTGGGGGAAATACTAGAATGCATCAACACATTTTACTAAATGATGCTTCAAAGAAAAAACAAGTAACTGCCTATTCCACTAGGAAGATGGCAACGTCCTTGGCCCTGTTTGCCGGAGTGTCTCTACCCGACATCTGCAGGGCAGCAACATGGACGAACGTCCATACCTTCACAAGGCACCACTGCCTAGATACCTTGCGGAAGAGGGATATTGCTGTTGATCAAGCAGCCCTCCGTCGTCTGTTCGCTTAAGGTAGGCCTCATTTTATTGAGGTTTATTAAGAGTTTTTATTATCTTTATTATATATATATGCAGAGGTTATGTTATTTGTTTGCGATTCTGGTTATAATACTATGGTCGCATAGTGGGACGGTTCACCTGTTGTTCCCACCTCCTTTATCCATTATGTACTGCTTACTAGTCTGATTCAAGCATGTGAATCTATAAAAGATACAATACTGGAGAAAAAACAAGTTACTTACCTGTACACTGTGGTTCTCCAGTATTGATATCTTTTATAGATTCACATGCTTGAATCTTCCCCGTCGTCATGGTGGGAGTCGCACAGTAACAGTAAAACAGAAGTATAAAAGTCAAAAGGACAATCTCCTTGGAGAATCAACAGTATTTAGTAACCAGATAGCCTCATTAAAGAACATCCAAACTCCAGCCAATCACATCGCAGACCCCTGAGTATCCATCCCCTGCAGGGCCACCATACCTCAGATTTCGAGCACAAGTGTAGTTAGTAAAATAAAAGAGGTATGGAAGGGTGAACCTGTAAGGGGAGGATGGAGGGCCGCATGTGAATCTATAAAAGATATCAATACTGGAGAACCACAGTGTACAGGTAAGTAACTTGTTTTTTCTCCAGTATTGTATCTTTTATAGATTCACATGCTTGAATCAGACTAGTAAGCAGTACATAATAACAAACGGAGGTGGAAAAAATAGGTGAACCATCCCACCATGCGACAAAGTCATCACCTAAACCGAACCAAGCAACTTAACTTTGCGGGTTTAAAATATACAAAAATATATATACATAAATAAGATTTGCCTACCATTAGCGAATAGACGATGAAGGGCTGCTTGGCCAGCTGCAGCATCCGTCCTTCGCCAAGTATCCAGGCAGTAGTGCCTTGTGAAGGTATGGACGCTTGTACATGTCGCTGCCCAGCAGATGTCTGGTAGGGACACACCGGCAAACAGGGCCGAGGACGTTGCCATCTTCCTCGTGGAATGGGCAGTTACTTTAGAAGCAAGCGGGCGACTCGCCCTTTCGTGGCAGTAGGTAATAGTAGAAGTAACCCAACCAGCAATTGGCGCTCTAGTCAAAGCCTGACCCTTCCTAGGGGCAGAGAAGGCGATAAGCAGCTGAGTAGACTTGCGAAAAGACTTAGTCCTTTGTAGGTAAAACTTTAAACATCGTTTGATGTCCAAGGAATGCAGAGCTCTCTCTGCTGGTGTAGACAAAGCAGGAAAGAATGGAGGCAAGACCGCAGGGTCATTCAGATGGAACGTGGTAGGCAACTTAGGTATGAACGAAGGATTAGTGCGTAGCACCACTCTATCCTCCTGGAATTGAAGGTAAGGTTCTGTTGCTGAGAAAGCTTGAATTTCGTTAGCCATCACGTCTGCTAGACGCGTTAACAGGAAACCACCTTCCAAGAAAGAAATTTTATGTCACACTTGTGAATTGGCTCAAATGGTGCTCTCATGAGATGGGACAACACAATGTTCAATTGTCAGAGCACCGGAGCAGGCCAAACCGGCGGATAGGCTCTGAAAAGACCTTTCAGAAATTCCTTTACCAATCTGCAGGAACATAGGGACGACTGGCTCGAACATCTCCTAAACCTTGAGATCGCGGCCAACTGAACCTTTATAGAAGAATGAGAAAGGCTAGCTTTTGCCAGTGACAAGAGATTTATTTATTTATTTATATAGCGCCTGAATCGACCCCCGAAGGGGTATCTCTGCGCTTCGGACGGGCAACATGGGTGTAGTGCTACTACAGCTGAATCAGAGACAGAAAAGAGTGGTCTTGAGCAACTTCCTAAATTGTAGGTGGTCAGGGCATTGTCTCAAGTGCAGTGGGAGCTCGTTCCAGTAGCGGGGACCTAGATGCGAAAGGGCCTTTCCCCCTAATCTAGCCTTCCTGACTCTGGGAACCTCAAGAAGCTGTTTGGAGCCTGAGCGGAGAGACCTGGAAGGTAGGTAGGGAGTACATTTCTCCGAGAGATAGGTGGGACCAACATTGGATAGCGCCTTATGGATGGTGCAGCAAACTTTGAATTTTACCCGTTGGCGTATTGGAAGCCAATGAAGCTGCAAGAGAAGAGGGCCGGAAGCAGTCCTGGGGGGGCGTTGAGGACCAATCGCGCCGCCGTGTTCTGGACTACCTGCAGTCTGCTGAGCGAGGTCTCATTAGCAGAGATCAGCAGACCATTGCAGTAGTCCAGACGGCTTAATATAAGTGCCTGAGTCAGAGTCTTCCGAGTTGAATCGGGAAGCAAAGGAAAGACTCGGCGGAGTAGGCCCAATGTATGGAAACAGGAGCCAGCTGTCTGAGCAGCGTGCTCCTTCAGAGTAAGGGCTTGATCCAGACGGGTGCCTAAGTTCTTAACAATGGATTTAGGGGCAGGAGGAGCACCCAGATCGGCCGGCCACCATTCAGGAGTCCATAATAAGGGGGCTTCTCCGAAGAGCAGAATCTCCGTTTTCCCAACATTACACTGGAGGAGATTACTCTTCATCCAGTCTGAAATAGCTCTCATACCTGATGAGAAGGCCGACTGTACAGATGGAGTAAGTTTGTCAAAAGGAAAAAGCAGCTGTGTATCGTCGGCGTAGGATATGGGAGTGAACCCATGCGTCCTCAGGAGATTGGCCAAGGGGGCAACATAGATATTAAACAGTGTTGGGCTCAAGCATGAGCCCTGAGGTACTCCCCTGGACAATTCCATAGGTGCCGAACAATACGGGCCCAGGTTGACGGTCTGGGAGCGAGCAGATAAAAAGCTCGTCATCCACTGAAAAGGAGATTAATCCAACCTCCTTCAATCTCCTGAGCAATATCTGATGTGAGACCGTGTCGAACGCGGCAGATAGGTCCAACAGCATCGTAGAGTGGCCCTTGTCTAGGGTCATCCTGATGTTATCCGTGACCACTAGCAGAGCTGATTCAGTGCTGTATTTGGGCCTAAAGCCTGACTGGGAGGAGTCTAGGCAACCAGTGAGTTCGACATGGTTGGAGAGATGTTTGTTGATATGCTTCTCCAATAGTTTGCTCAGGAAGGGGAGAAGCGAGATGGGGCAGAGATTGGAAAGATCCGTCAAAGGGACCTTGGTGTTCTTACGAATAGGCATAACCTGTGCTGCTTTCCATTCTGACGGAACGTGGCCCTCTCTCAGTGAGAGATTGAGGAGATATTCAATCGAAGGAGACAGTTGATATGCCAGAGAGGTAACAACTTTGGCCGGGATGATGTCGAGGGGGGACCCTGATTTTACCGTACGAATCAATGTTTCTACATCTGCCGAGGTCAACGGAGGGAAGCTCTCTAGCAACTGAGAGGTTGCCTGTTCTGGTTGATCCAATGTCGTTGAGGCCAGAGGCTGGCTTCCTGGCGGGACAATTTTTTTGTAGATGAGCTCTATTTTCTGCGAAAAGTATTGTGCAATATCGTTGCATAGAGTTTGCGTGGGTGCCTCAGGGTTCTCACAGGCCTTGGGGTCGATGAAGGACCGGAGGATGTGATGTAAGATTTTAGGGGCGCTACCAGCCTGGGCTAGTTGAGAAGCAATATGGGTTTTACGTGCAGTTTTTATATTTTTATGGTAGCTGGACAGGGTGGCCAGAAACCGATCTTTATCCCTCTCATCGTGGGTAGTGCGCCAACGTCTCTCATATTTCCTACAGAGTTGTTTCTGTACTTGCAGCTGAGGTTGAGAACCAGTCAGTCTGAGGGCGTTTGGAGTGATTAGGGAGTTATTTCAATGGTGCGAGGTGGTCAATAGCCATGGAAACAACAGAATTGTATTTGGCCAGAGCTTCCTCTATATTGTCCGATGCAATATTCCATGGCATTGGGAAAGAGGCTTGAAAGCTCTCGGGGTGACTTTCTGCCATTGTCTGCGGGTGTGGTATGTGACCGGGTTAGATCCCTTCAACTCCCTTGGGCCCTGGATGGAAAATTCAATTGACGCATGGTCAGACCAGGTTAGTTGTTGGGGGGGCTCACACTGAACACTAGGGGAGTTGGAAAAGATCATGTCCAGTGTGTGGCCAGCAATGTGAGTAGGGCCTTCATTGAGCTTGGATAAGCCCAAGAGGGCTAGGTCTGCCATAAGTGTCTGTGAGTCATCATTGGAGGTGCATTCACTATGGATGTTAAAATCACCTAATAGTAAAAAGTTACTGCACGCAATCACGTGGGAGGCTATTAATTCGGTGAGTTGTAATGAGAATTCGGCTAAGGGTCCTGGGGGTCGATAGACTAAAGCCCCCTTCCAACTAACTTTGGAGGAGAAATCTATCCGGAAAACTAGGACTTCCATAATGGCATTGCAACGCTGGTCCAGTGCGGTGACTTTGATGCTATCTTTGTGCACAATAGCAATACCACCCCCCACCTTTAATTGTCTGTCCATCCTAATAAGTTTGTAGCCTTCGGGTATAGCTAACGCAATGGAAGGAACAGAAAGAGGCTTAAGCCAGGTTTCAGTAAGAAATCCCAGCTCAGGCTGCGCAGACGACAGTAGATCCCAAACCTCAATGGAATGCTTGGGCAGGGATCGGATATTACATAGCAAACTTTTCCATCCCTTCTGTGGCTTATCGTGTGGTTTGCCTATATCATGGTCAGAGAAGGTGGCGGGTTCAAGGTTAGGGGAACCAACACTCGGGCGAAAACAATAAGGTACCTCGTGAATCGGTGCCGTCTCAACAGAGTTACCCTGATACCGGCAGGCCCGGCAAGAGAAGGGGCCTTCTGGAATTGGCCAGGTCTCTGTCCGGCATGAGAGTGTAAAGTCGGTCCTTAAAGCCAACAGCTACCGTCTAGAATAAGACCGAAGGGGAGAAGGGCCCTGCTTAAAAAATAAATTGACCAGGGTCCCTGGCTCCTGGCGACGTCCAGGCGCGGATGGGCGCAGACGGGCTTGCCTTAGGCGTGCCTTTGGCGCGCCGCTGGCGCGCCCGCAGCGCGTCGTCTGGAGCATCCGGTTAAGTAGAGGGGGTTGGGCCACTAGAGCACCAACCTCCCTCGCATCCGGAAGTGGGTCAGGACTCCCTCCACATCAAACGAGCTAGTCTCGCGGTGGACCGGGGAGGAGTGACCTTAAGCAAGTTAAAAAGGTGAGCAGCAATAAACAAGTATACAAGTAATCAGGGTAAAAGATTTTAAAAGTTAAAAATGTTGTGCAAAGATCGCCAAAGAGCAAGCTGGAGCAGCTTTAGAATGCAGCTTCTATGCCAGCGCGTGTCCGCTGCGCGTCGTCTGGAGCATCCAGTTAAGTAGAGGGGGTTGGGCCACTAGAGCACCAACCTCCCTCGCAGCCGAAAGTGGGTCAGGACTCCCTCCACATCAAACGAGCTAGTCTTGCAGTGGACCGGGGAGGAGTGACCTTAAGCAAGTTAAAAAGGTGAGCAGCAATAAACAAGTATACAAGTAATCCGGGTAAAAGATTTTAAAAGTTATGGCAAAACCTCCTCCGGAGAAGAAGAGAGCGGATGGCAGGAGTGCTTTGTACACCAGGAGCAGAATCTTTTCCATTTGGCTGAGTAACACGTGACCGTGGAAGGAACACAGGCCTTGCTAAGAATGGAACGGCACTCCTCAGAAATCTTTAAGTCACCAAATTCAGTGTGGTGAGGAGCCAGGCCGACAAGTGAAGAGATTGAATCTGTGGATGGATCACTTGGCCTTGATCCATTGAGAGTAGACGTTCCGAAGGCTGAAGACGTATTGGAGAAGTCTCTGATAGGTGAAACAGCTCTGTGAACCAGTATTGCCTTGCCCATGCCGGGGCAATGAGAATGATGCGGCAAGGTTCTTGTTTCATCTTCTGTAGGACTTTGGGTATTAATGGGAACGGAGGGAACGCGTAAGCAAACGTCCCTGCCCAGGAGAAATGGAAGGCGTTCCCCAGAGAACCTGGCTGAGGTAATCTGCTGGCGTAGAATTTGCATTTTTTGTTCAGTAATGTAGCGAACAGATCCAGGGTTGGCGATCCCCAACACTGAAATTTTTTTTCCAGCTGAACGGCATCCAATTGCCTCTAGTGACACTGCTTGGAATCCCTGCTGAGCGAATCGGGCCATTCGTTGAGCACCCCTGGAACGTGCTGGACTTGTAAGGAGATGTTGTGGTGAATCAACCAATTCCAAATTCGCTGCGCCAGACTTGAGAGGGCCAGAGATCTCGCCCTCCTTGTTTCTGAAGGTAAAACATGGTGGTTGTATTGTCCGTGCGGACAAGGATCAACAAACCTTTTATTCTTGGTAGGAAGGAATGTAGTCCTAAAAATACTGCCTTCACTTCCAACAGGTTGATGTGGCATAGAGATTTCTGGTTCGACCACTTCCCCTGAACCTGAAGTTCCTGGAGGTGAGCTCCCCATCCCTCCATGGAGGCGTCCATTGTTATAACCATCAAGGGTTCTGGCAGAAGGAAGGATAGGCCTTGTGAGACATTGCTTCTTACTGTCCACCAAGACATCGCCCTGATCATCTGAGGCGTGACTGATATAGTGTCCTCGAATGAGCCTCAAGCTTGTATCCATTGGGCGTTGAGCTGTTCCTGAAGAGGCCTCATTCACAATCGACAGTGAGGAATCAGCGGAATGCAAGATGACATAATCCCCAACATTGATTTGTAAATCCTCACAGAAATGAACTTTTTTTTAAAGAAAGGGACTGAACCATCTTTAGAAGACAAGAAAATCTTTCCTCTGTGGGAAAAGCCATAGAGAGGTTGTGGTCTAACCTCGCTCCCAGAAACACCAGAGATTTGGAAAGAAGGAGTGAAGACTTCTCTTCGTTGAGATTGAGACCCAGGGATCGAAAAAGGCGAAGGCAGGCGTTCATGGACTTTCTTGCACCTTGAAATGTTGGAGCCTTGATCAACCAATCGTCCAGATAGGGAAAAACCTGGTGACCGGTGCGCCGGAGATAGGCTGCTACTGGCGCCAAGCATTTGGTGGAAACCCTGGGCGCGGACTTTAGCCCGAAAAGTAGCACCTTGATCTGGTAGTGGCACCCTGCCACTTGGAACCTGAGAAAACGACGGTGCTTTGGATGAATAGGAATGTGAAAATAGGTATCCAGAAGATCCAGAAGGGTCATGTAATCCCCTGAATCCAAGAGAAGGAGAATCTCCTGGAGCGACAACATCCAAAATGGCTGACTTTTGATGAACTTGTTCAACAACATGAGGTCAATGACCTGACTCCATTTTCCGGTTCTTTTCTTTATGAGAAAAAGTGGGAGTAGAATCCCAAGTTGCGCTGACTGCGTGGTACTATCTTGATCGCCTGCTTGTCGAGAAGGAGTTTATCTCCCTTTTGAGAAGCGCCAGATGGCGATGAGCAGTCTTTCTTGGGGGGAAATTCAGAGGTTGTTGAAGAAATTCCAGGGTGTGACCATGGTTGAAAATGTCTAACACCCATCTGTCGGACGAAATGGAGTTCCATTGAACGAAGAATTTGGAGCAGTTTTAAGCCAATTGGTGTGTGACTGGGGTGACGGGTGCCTGAAAATTCTCATTGCCTTCTGCCTGTATCATGGGATTTTCCTCCAGATGCGGGGCGCCATCGTGCCGGAGCCCTCGTGTAAGCTGGTGCGGGCGTCTGACGAAAGGACTGTGCAAAATATTGAGGCTGGAAACCCTGTTGTTACTAGGGCTGAAAGCGCTGCTGAAGCTGGGGCTGAGATGTAAATTGGGCCCTTCACCTTCCTCGAAAAGAAGAGAACTTCTTCTGTTGCAGATTGGCTAAAGATTTTGCCGTATCAGTGTCAGATTTGATAGCTTGAAGCGCCTCATCCACATGTTTACCAAAAAGGTACTCCCCGTCGAATGGCATGTCAAGCACCATAGCTTGGACGTCTGGGCGAAATGTCGTCGCCTTCAGCCAACCCTGTCTACGCAACAGGACAGCGCCTGCCATCTGCCTAAAGGCGGTAGAAGAGATGTCCAGCGCACATCGATTGCTTCCAATGAGGCTCTCTCTCCCTCTGAGAGTATTTCTTTCGCCTCCTTCCTCTTCTCCTCAGGCAGAAATTCCAGAAAAGGAGCAATGTCTGACCACATCTGCCTATTGTACCTCCCAAGGATGGCCATGGCATTGGAGGCTCTGATGGCTGTTGCCGCCAGTGCGGAAAATCTCTTCCCAATATTGTCTAACCTGCGCCTTTCCTTGTCTGGCGGAGTGGTACATGGTGAAGCAGGGCTCTTAGATCGCCTTTGAGCAGCCTGCTTATTACAGAATCAGGCTTTGGATGGCCAATGAGACATGCAGGTAAGTCCTCAGGCGCCCAGTACTTCTTGTCTAGTTTTGGAATAACTGCCGGCACAGAAGCTGAATTTTTCATCAACTTAATGCCTTCTTGCCACAAGAAGTCAACAATAGGGATTGCCCTAACAGAACGCTGCATGGCAGCCTTGAAATCATACAAGAAGCATTCTGCTTGCTTGACCGGCCTGGGGAGGTCAAAGCGTTTCGACGCCCTCTGAAGGTGGTCATGGAAGCTGCCGATATCTGCTGGAGGAGGATCAGCCACTGGCAGCATAGGAGAAGGCGGTGTGTGTGCCACATAGTCCATCCATTCATCATGGACATCAGAATCCACTTGTAACTCCCCTTCTTCCAATTGTTGGTCACCACTGTCTGATGCCCGAGGAGGAATCTGCAGGGGAGGTAAGGACTTCTGTTTTGGTGGAGCAAGTGGAGTTTCCTGATCTGGTATAACAACGTGTTTCTCCTGTCGAGGAACTGGCTTTGAGGTACATTAGCATTAGGGAAACGTTTATAGTAGTCACTGAGCATCATACGTAAGTCCGTGACCAGTGACATTGGAACGTTAATGGAGGGTTCCTGTTGACGGTGCTCCTCTTCCTGCTCATAATTGGGGTAATGCTCTTGAAAAGTGTCCAAGCGCTGCATGCCTGAGCGTCTGTCTGAGAAGGAATAATCACCTTCCCCCTCTGGTTGTTCATCTTCCTCCGATTCCTGGCACTTTACTGTAAGTTGAGAGGGGCTGTAAGCGGGGCCATAAGTACCTTCATCCTCCTTTTCCTGGAAAGCCAGAAGGCGAGAAGGAGGCAGAGGAGAAATCTTAGAAAAGTCCTGTAATAATAAAGGAATTGTTTTAGAGACTGGCATGTCCATTTTCCTCGTCGACGGGATCGTCGTTAGAGACTGTGCCGACGGTGCGGAAATGTCCGTCGACGGGGCGGAGACGCTCGTCGACGATGCAGCTCCCAACTGAACCGTCGACGGCGAAGCTCTCAACGACGTTGAACTCCTCACAGAAGCCGCCGATGACATCACCACTTCAGTTTGTCGTCGACGCCACAGCCGTCGTCGTCTGGACCGCCGACGTCGTAGCTGTCGCTGAAGAAACCGTCGACGGACCCTTTGTTTCAACGGTCGTAGGCGGAAAATGCCTCGTCGACGGGCGGATTTTCTGAGAGGGAGTATGTGGCGCAGAAGGAGGAGCAGAAACACATCTTTTTGGGCATGAGATGAGCCAGGTTGCTTCTTTTTCGCCCTTTTTTCCACAGAAGACTCCTTGCTCTGAGATCTTGACTTTTTTGGATCTCTCTGGACAGGAGGAGGATCTGCTTCCTTCCTTTTCTTAGAGGAGGTTTTGAGGCCTCTCCTCACTCTCGGAGTCAGAATCTTTAACAGATTTACGCTTTTGAAGCCAGAGGAGAAGCCTTCCCTTACGATCCTTGAGGGTTTTTTTAAGAAAAAGTTTGGCAGTGCTTACAGTCTCTAGACTTGTGATCTGGATAAAGGCAGTATAAGCACTATTTATGAGGATCTTCAGAGAATAGCGTGGACTTTCCACAAGTCTTGCAGGGCCTAAACAGCCCTTTTTTAGACTGACATTCTGCAGCAAATACAGAAAGAAAATTATAAGGAAAATGCTACTTACCACAGTATGCATCTGTTCTTGGCATACAGAGCTGTAGAGTCATATGTTGTAGCATAGATCGCCATCTGGTGTTGGGTCCAGATGTTTGCACTTTGTTTTTCTTCGAAGAAGTCTTTCCAGTCACGAGGTAGGTGACTCCTCCTTTCGGTGATAGTGCGCATGGGCATCGACTCCATCCCCAGATTGTTTTGCCGTAAGGGTGATGATGGAGTTAGTAAGAGTAGTAAAGAGATGTCCATGTATAATGGATCTAAGTAAGATAATACTGCAACAGAGAAAGGTTCCCGGGGAGGTGGGTGGGCGCATAGGACTCTACAGCTCTATATGCCAAGAACAGATGCATACTGTGGTAAGTAGCATTTTCCGTTCGAGGCATATGAGCTGTAGATCATATGCTGTAGCATAGACTATACAGCAGTTATCTCCCAAGCGGTGGCTAACCTGTATCTGTTGCAGTAGTTTGAAAGAGTGTTCTTAAAACTGCCTGACCCACACTAGCTTGTTGCTTTGTTAACACATCCACACAATAATGCTTTGTGAATGTGTGTGGTGTAGACCATGTTGCAGCCTTGCAGATGTCATCTAAGGGTATGTTCCCTAAGAATGCCATAGAAGCCCCCAGTTTGCGTGTAGAGTGCGCCCTAGGGGGAATTGTTAATGTGCGCTTAGCTTTAATGTAGAATATTTGGATGCACTTAATTATCCACCGTGCAATACCTGCTTTTGATATAGGATTGCCTTTGTGCGGTGGTGAAAAAGCAACAAAGAGTTGTTTAGTTTTCCTAAAAGATTTAGTTCTTTCAATGTAGTATAGTATGGCTCTTTTTACATCCAATGTGTGAAGAGCACGTTCTGCTACTGAGTCTGGTTGAGGAAAAAACACAGGTAACTCAACAGACTGATTGAGATGAAATGCAGAAACAACTTTAGGTAAAAATTTGGGGTTAGTCCCAAGAACCACTTTATTTTGGTGAATTTGTAAAAATGTTTCTTGTATAGTTAGTGCCTGGAGCTCACCCACTCTTCTAAGAGATGTGATGGCTATAAGGAAGGCTACCTTCCAGGTGAGAAATTGTAGTTCAATTTTGTGCAATGGCTCAAACGGTGGATCCATGAGTCTTGTAAGGACTATATTAAGATTCCACACTGGAGAGGGTGGAAGTCTAGGAGGAATGATTCTTTTGAGTCCTTCCATGAAGGCTTTAATAGCGGGCACTCGAAACAAAGACAAATGTTGTCTGTTTTGTAGGTACGCAGCTATTGCAGCAAGGTGTAAGCGGATAGACGTATATGCTAAGTTAGAACGCTGTAGGTGTGACAAATAGCAAATGATGTTTTGGATGGAAGCATCTAGTGGGTTAATTTTATTGTTTGTACAATAAATTACAAATCGTTTCCACTTTGGTGCATAGCATGCTCTTGTGGTAGGGCGTCTAGCCTCTTTAATGACGTTCATGCAGTCTGGCGGAAGATTAAGGTAGCCAAACTCTATGATTTCAGGTGCCAGATCGCAAGGTTGAGTTGACTGGGATCTGGATGTCTTATCTCTCCATGGTTCTGAGTGAGAAGCTTGGGGGAAAGGTGTAGTTTCTGGTGAGGAACTACTGACAGTTCCAACAGGATTGTGAACCAGGGTTGTCGAGCCCATGTGGGAGCAACTAGGATCATTGTCAGGGAATGTTGTTTGAGCTTCCGAACCACTAATGGAATTAGCGGGAGAGGTGGATAACCGGAAGCAAATTTTCCTGACCAATTCATCCATATCGCATTGCCTTTGGACAATGGGTGAGGATACCTGGACGCGAAGTTTGGGCATTTTGCGTTGAGGTGTGTGGCGAACAGATCTTCTGGGTAGCCCCACATCTGGAATAATGGGAGGAGGACTTGAGGATGTAGTTCCCATTCGTGGATCTGTTGTCTTTGACGACTGAGCAGATCTGCAATCTGGTTGTTTACTCCTGGGAGGTGTTCTGCAAGGAGATATATCTTTTGAGGTATGGCCCATCTCCATATGCTTTGAGCTAGTTGTGAAAGATGTAGAGAGTGCTTCCCCCCCCTGTTTTTGTATGTAATACATTGCTGTCATGTTGTCTGTACAAACTAGGACAGCTTTGCCTACTAAATGCATTTGAAAAGATTTTAATGCTAGAAAAATTGCTAGTAGCTCCAGATGGTTTATGTGGAGTCGTTTTTGTTCTGGAGACCACATGCCCTGAATGGTATGTTTTTGAAGATGAGCTCCCCAACCAGTGAGCGATGCGTCTGCTGTTAGCTCTATCTGTGGAATTGGCTCGACGAATGGCTGCCCCTTGGAAAGGTTTTGTGTATTCCACCACTGCAGAGAGCGATGGGTGTGGCCGTCCACCAACACCAGATCGGTTAGCTGACCTTGAACCTGGTTCCACTGATGTGCCAAGCATTCCTGTGGGGGACGCATTTGGAGTCTTGCGTAAGCAACAATTAGAATGCAAGAAGCCATCATACCGATCAATTGCATGAACACTCTGGCTGGTAGTGAGTGTTGAGGCTGAAATTGTGATATCAGGGTTTGCATGTTGCGTATCCTGACTGGGTTGGGGTATGCTAGAGCTTTGCATGTGTCTATTGTGGCTCCTAAGTACACTTGCGTGTTGGAGGGCTGGAGATGAGACTTGGTGAGGTTTACAGTGAACCCCAAGTCGTGAAGCAGCTGAACTGTTTTGAGAGTGTGGTGTAGGCAGCTGTGTCGCGATCTGGCTTTTATTAACCAGTCGTCTAGATAAGGGAAGATGTGAATGTGCTGTCTTCTTAAATGAGCTGCGACTACTGCCAGACACTTGGTGAAGACTCTGGGTGCTGTAGTTACCCCGAACGGGAGAACTTTGAATTGGTAATGTTGTCCTTTCACCACGAACCTGAGATATTTCCTGTGAGCCGGGTGAATGGGAATATGGAAGTAGGGGTCCTTTAAATCCAGAGTGGACAGAAAGTCGCCTTGCTGAAGTAACGGGAGCACCTGTTGGAGGGTGACCATGTGGAAGTGGTCTGACTGAATGTAGAGGTTTAGCTGTCTGAGGTCCAGTATGGGCCTGAGAGAGCCGTCCTTTTTTGGAATTAAAAAGTACAGGGAGTACACTCCTGTCCTTTGATGACGTAATGGGACTGGTTCTATCTCATGTTTTTCTAACAGAGAGAGAACCCTCTTGTTTTAATAGGGTGAGATGTTCTGGTGACATTGCACATTCTCTTGGAAGGGTAGTTGGGGGAGTGCTGGTAAGTTCCAGGCAGTAACCATACTGGATAATTTGTAATACCCACTTGTCTGAGGTGATTGAATTCCAGACAGGTAGGAACTGTGAGAGACGTCCCCCGACAGGAGTGGAATGATCGCGGGGTAGCGGAGGGAAGTCACGGTTTGTTGGCAGGGGAAGTGCGGGTGGAGTTACCTCTGCCTCGTCCTTTATTATTATTCCCTATGTAGCCTCCTCGGAAATAACCTCTGGAGGAGGTAGATTGGTTGTTTCCCTTATAAGAGGAGGAGGGATTCTCTGAGGACACTGTTTTTGAGCCACCCCTGTAAAAGGAGCGGCGAAAGGAACCCCTGCTAGAAGGTAATTGTAAGGCCCCCATGGACTTTGTAGTTTTGGTGTCTTTTTTAATTTTTTCTAGGGAAGCATCGACCGCTGGCCCGAAAAGATGTTCCTTATCAAATGGCTGATTAAGTATGGAGGATTGTACCTCCTGCTTGAATGCAGAGATTCGAAGCCAAGCGTGTCTGCGCAATAGTACGCTAGTGTTAATGGTACGAGATGCTGTGTCTGCCGCATCTAGTGCGCATTTGATGGAAGTGTTGGTGATGAGCTTACCTTCCTGAATAAGGTCGTTAGCTTTGGTTTTATACTCATCTGGCAAATGTTGCATGAGTTTTTCCAACTCATCGTAGTGAGCCCTGTCGTAGCGTGCTAACAGAGCCTGAGCATTGGCAATACGTCAATGGTTAGCAGCCTGCGAAGCCACTCTTTTGCCTGCGGCATCAATGAGTTTAGACTCCTTATCAGGAGGAGGGGTGTCGCCTGTAGTTTGAGAATTAGCTCTCTTGCGGGCGTTAGATACAACAAGAGAGTCTAAAGGCAACTGGCCTTTTATATATGCAGGGTCTGTAGGAGCGGGCTTGTATTTGTTATCCACTCTAGGTGTG
Source organism: Calotriton arnoldi (assembly GCA_963921515.1). Taxonomy (NCBI): domain Eukaryota; kingdom Metazoa; phylum Chordata; class Amphibia; order Caudata; family Salamandridae; genus Calotriton; species Calotriton arnoldi. The sequence goes on from CAWUFW010000020.1 coordinate 2,598,556, forward strand.
AGTATTCTGGCTCTAACTGGGTCTTTGAATACCTCATCTGTATGTTTCAACATGCCCTTGAGCATTGGTAAAGTATTAGTAGACCTTTGTGAGTGCGTTAGTGTCTCAACAAGGAAATCCTCTTCGAGAGGGTCTGTATGAAGCTCCACCCCGTGATATTGAGCAGCTCTATTGATAAGCTGCACATAACCAATGTTGTCGTCAGGTGGGGAGGGTCTGGAGGGATACAGGTCGGGGTCATTGTCATGATCTGGATCTTTATTATAATTTTCCCAGGTATCAGTGTCCTGTGGTATGTCCTGATCTTGTGGCATATCCTGTTCTTCATCCTCAGCCCCATAATCTTCATCCTGTATGTCAGGTGATAGTGGAGGTGGTGGTGAATTTGATGGTGTAATTATTAAATTTTGATTAGGAGGAGGAGAGGGAGGTATGAAAGGGGGAGAAGGGTTAGTACCCATGTCCTTTTTCTTCAGAGGTATAGGGTAATCCTCTGAGAGATCCAGTTTCCGTTTTTTAGGAAGAGAGGCCAGAAGGTGTCCAGTGTTAGGGTCAATACTTAGTCTCTTTTGTTTCGGATCCAAAGGTGTGTCCTCGGATGGAGGCTCCTTGGATGGAGTATGTTTCTCTTTAGTAGTTGATTTCGGCGTCAAAGGTTTGGGCTGAGAGTCTTTAGGCGCCGAATGTTTTGAATCAGAGTGCTTGGGTTTAGCCGGTTTGGGCTCTGAAGCTTTTGGAGTGGCATGTTTCGGCTCAGAGCTTTTCGGCGCTGAGGGTGTGGGTTCCGAACCTTTAGGTGTTGAGGGTTTCGGCTCCGAGGTTTTCGGTTTGGACGATTTCGGCTCCGAAGCTTTCGGTTTGGAGGCTTTCGGCTCGAAGGCCTTCGGTGTTGAAGGTGTCTTCGGTGCCGACGGTGTGGAGACTGGCACTTGTTTTGACTTGTGTGTCGGTGCCGAAGATGTTGGTTCGGCACCGGAATGGGGCCGGCTCGAGCCCGAGCCGGAAGGCTTGTCTTTATGTTTCATAGCCGGGCTGGAGGGTGGGGCATCTGAAACTTTTTCTCGGTGCCGACCTGAGCCCGAGGGCGAAGGTGATACCGGAGCCTTAGATTTTGGTTGAGTGGGCATATGGGGATCTGTACTCACGGTACGTTGACCTAGAGTGATGTTCAGGAATTCTTCCATGTCGGAGTCGGCTTCGGACACGGAGACCAGTTCTTCTTCTTCGGCTTCTGCGGCTGGACGGTGGAAATCAGAATCTTCGCCTAAGATGTCCGGTACGGAGCCGTTGCCACGTTGCATCTCGTGGCGTCGAGCCCGACGATCATGAATGGTTTTCTTCGATCGGAACGATCGACACGCTTCACAATCCTTTTCGTCGTGTTCCGGGGATAAGCAGAGGTTGCAGACCTCGTGCAAATCGGTGCGTGGAAATTTAGTACGACACCCGGGACATAGCTTGAATGGAGTCCGTTCCATCGACTGCTGGCTTGGTCGGCACGGGTAGGCTTGACGGCCCGCCTCGAAGTTCCCGATCGAAGGTTTCTCAGTTTAAACGATGCGCGTCAAATGGGAAACCGCGATCGAAAGACAATACCGTCGAGGGTAGAGGATTGCGCGTCGAAGGGGTTCGAAAACGATACCGAACAGGAGTGCAGCAATACACATCCGAACCCGATGGCGGAAAAAAACCAATCTGGGGATGGAGTCGATGCCCATGCGCACTATCACCGAAAGGAGGAGTCACCTACCTCGTGACTGGAAAGACTACTTCGAAGAAAAACAAAGTGCAAACATCCAGACCCAACACCAGATGGCGATCTATGCTACAGCATATGATCTACAGCTCATATGCCTCGAACACTCACTTTCTAGCAGCACCTCAGTTGAAGAGAAGGTTGAGGAAAAGGAACTGCTAGCTCAAAGTTGAAAAGTTCAAGGTAGAAAAACTGTGACTGAGCAGAGCTCAGGGAGACTCCCTAACACACGACGTGCGGTAAGAAATCTGAGGTATGGTGGCCCTGCAGGGGATGGATACCCTGGGTCTGTGATTTGATTGGCAGGAGTTTGGATGTTCTTTAATGAGGTTAACTGGTTACTAAATGCTATTGATTTTCAAGGGAGACTATCCTTTAAGCTTTTATACTGCTATTTTACTGTTACCTTGGGTCTCCCACCATGACGACGGGGAAGATTCAAGCATGTGAATCTATAAAAGATACAATACTGGAGAAATGCTATGTCAATTCCACAGTAGTTTAGCGAAAGTTTTTTTTCCCAGCTGCATTTCTTTAGTGAACATTTCATTTTGGACGCAAAGGATAATAAATCTTCCTTTCAAGCTTCTGCATATATTTGCATCTAATCAGAGAGCATTATGGGAGCATTGTAAGTAGCCTCATTGTTAAACTTTGCAAGAACGTACACATTTTAATACTGGAACCACAGTCAGTAGTGCAGTCAGAGCTTATATTTTCTAAGAGCACTCACCCTAATAAGAAAGGATTTATATTAACGAACCTTAAATACAAGTTTGAGCAGCATTAACATATGGTCACAAATATTACCTTAACTGCAGCCAACACCCTTCCCTGAGACATAATGTGGTGCTGTAAACTGGCAGCCAAAGGTTTTGTGTTGCAGGGGGTTTGGCTTACTTGTCCCAAGGACAAAATAAACATGAAAACTTGTTGTCCTTTACCACAAACAATATGTTCTGGGCGTCAGGCTATAGGAATTCCTTATCTCTGTGTATTGATCACTTCAGCATCTTTTATTAGTTAAATGAAAAGGGGGAATAACCACAGTGTTTGCATTCAGGGAATGGATCAAATTAGTACAGTAACACTTCTTTTGACATACATTTAAAATGTGTTTCAAAAGAGTTCTTAAAAACAAAAAGGATGCACTGCTAAAGGCAAGGTGCATAGCAAGGTTGATGAGCCTCCTGCCAAAAGCAAGAAAAGCAAGTGAAAATGGCTTCTTCAATTAAAGAAACCCCAACAGGTTGAATAGGCCAGGGCGTGACATGTCAAGGGGAAGTTAAATTATCAAAGCCAAGCTGATATCACATTAAATGAGAGAATCCTTCACTGTAGGAAATGTGTCCATGGCCACTTAGAACGCACTACATATCAATGGAAAAATAAAAACTAATACGGTTCGTTTACATGGGCCTTGGTCTCTGCAGGAAATAATATAGTGCGTGTGTCTAGAGATATGTCCGTCTTTGCAATGTATTTTGCAGGTTTACAAGACAGGGCACTGTTGCAAATAGCCCAGTGTCAGAAAGTAAGCCACTTATTTGTCTATTGAATCACTGTAAAATAATTTCGACACTTTTACAAGATTGCCTGCATAAACACAATTCAACAAAAGCTAGCCCTTCATGATACCAGCCTCTAAAATTCAGCAATTGAAAGGATGGTTGAATCATTTTACCTATCTGCTGAAATAAGGCCTGCAACCAACAGAGAAAGAGAGAGAGAGACACACACAAATTAGGTGAGGGTTTACCCCTGCTATGCTGCCATTACAACTGCTAGTGAATAGCTTTGCAAGCACACAACACCATACCTGCCTAATTGGGGAGCGAGTTGTAGGGCAAGAGAGAGAGATTCTTAATGACAAGGCTGGCAGGAGCTCCTTAATTACAAGTCTGTCTTCAGCCATGCTGGATTTCAGCTTTGAAGAATCTTATGCCCTAGATATTCTACCAGAACAGGAACTACATTACATCGTAGAACAAATGGGAGTGTAAAAATATTTTAAAGGTAGAATTATCTGCCTATGGCGACCTGGTCGCCTTTTAAGCCCACATTTCGGCCCACTGTCACTTCTAAACCCTCTGGAGGAGAGCGCGCCCTGTCTGCAGTGCTAGAGTAATTAGTCTTACTGCCAATGTAACATTTCAAAGTTTTTTCCCCCTCTGCCTAAACCTGTGCCCAACAGGATCCGATTCTAAGAACTAGGAAAGCCACTTAGAGGGACCGGTACTCTAAGAAAATGTGAACCAATCCTACAACCGTTAACAATGACCTACTAGAGACAGCTGCCTTTCTTCTGCTTCAAGGCCCAGAGAAAGCTGCTCACCAGTTAACTGAGTCCACTTAACTAGTGCACTTCTGAGGAGACTGTAATATATCTCTCTGTATATAAGCATTTATTTGTACTATAGATATGTACCTATATATGTGTATTGCTTTGTATAAACGTGTAGAATACTTCGGTATAAAACAATTATTATATACAGATATTCATTAGTTCTGCTTAACAAATGTATATATTACTGAAAGTCACATTATTCTATGTTTTTAACATGTATATAAGTGACTGCATAAATAACGAAACCTTTTTATCATAACTATTTATCTACAATTGCTTCACTATTGATCTACAGAACAAATATATATGTATATCAAAATTAAATAAAACTAATTTTAAGTACAACAACACTTGAAAGCCAGAGTTTATTTAATGCATCTTTAATCTACATATACTACCTTCCTTTATGCATCTATTTACCTTCCATGTACTTATGGATCTGTATCTTTACTACTTTTGGATCTATATATTGATTACTTTTACTTATTTATTACTTTTCTTCCAACTCAGCATATCCAATGCACTACCTTATTTTCACCCTATAGAGCTCTCAATATATCCTCCACCTCAACCACCCTCCTTGCATCATCTAATACTTCTTTTTACTATTCCGATCCCCCAAAACAAGCTTTTCTAAATCCTCCATCTGGCTCTTCCCTCTCCACCTCCCTTTTACACATCACAAGCACTTACCTCTACTGCCGGCGTCCCCGGGCTGCCCTCCTCCTCTTCCTCGCCGTCTCCTACTTGGGTCAATCATCTTGCAAAAACTGCTGCGCGTGCGCATGCGCAGTTTTTGCAAGATGATCGACCCAAGTAGGAGACGGCGAGGAAGAGGAGGAGGGCAGCCCGGGTACGCCAGCAGTAGAGGTAAGTGTTTATTTTTGGGGTTTTTAATAAAGTATTATAAATTTTTTAATAGGCGGGGTGGAGGCGGGGGCTGGCCAACTTTGCTCCGCTGCGGAGTAGGAATTTGCCCTATACTCCGCGTTCTACGCGGAGTAGGCAAATCTCCGCACACTCCGCTGGCGGAGCGGAGTTGTGTGCCCGGGCTTAGTATTTATATTCAACTATCAGAATGCTTACTGCCTTCGATTTCAAGCATATCTATCATTTGCCAGAACACAATGTACTGCAAAGAATTAACACCCTTTCATTTTGCTATTTTATGGCATCCTTCATCATTTCTGTGTCAAATCAGTGGCATTAGCTTCATGTTTACTAACTCAAGGCAATAAATCAGCCACTGTAATCTCATATTAGAAGATATTCCTCCCTATAGGATTTTCCAAGTTAATTTTATGGGTTATGTCATTATAACCTAATAAATGAAGCTGCTTTCGAGCTTAATTGTACTAAGGGTCAATTAACCTATGAAATTCCAAATTAGATCTTTAATACATCACATATATCGAGAAATTAATACCAGAAGTTTCCCAAAAGAATTTTGTAAAGTTATGCACATATAAAATATTGCTGAAATTGTGTTTTACCCTTATTAACGCCTACACTATAGACCGGTCTCTAAATCTATTCCCTCAAAAGTTATAATGCTAACAAAATTTGGGGCTAGCAAAGACATCCTGCCTGCTCTTTCACTGCTCTTGTTAGTAAACACTACCATCTAGATTTTATATTTAACAGAACACTCAGTTTCACTCTGTAAACCGAGGTCAAGCGGCTCTTCTTCTTTGAATGCCCAATAAGTATTCTCGAACCAAAGAACTAAATGTTTAATTTATGATTAACAGGAAAAAATCCATGTCAGTATCTGCTTTGAAATTAAATATTCTACATATAATTGTTTTAGTGGGGCACCCGGAATAATGCTACAAATTGCTTGATGCATCAGACCTGGCATCAACGGTATCAACATTTTGCAGGTATGTTAACTTGCAATGTTAGTATGGAAACTATCAAACAAAAAATACAATCTCTTTTCCTTTCCATTTATAGATTTTTGAGCTTTGACTGGTCAACAAGTTTCATTATTGAAAGTCTCTTCCAAGAATGTGGAGCCAGAAACATTTTTTCCTTAATTTGCTACAAAAACTGTATCAAACCTTAAGTGCTGCTGTTAGACAACTTTTCAACAGCATTAGTTACCTCAGCAGTCATAATTTATCTATGACAATGCTTTTGTGCGTTTTTTATTCAAAATGTGCATTATTAATAGTGTGCTGAGGAATTATTCTACACTTGAACTCAAATGCATGAATCTACTACAGTTAAAACAATTTTGCTAAGACCTTTTAAAGTGTGTTTTCCTGGCTTATGCTAACTAAGTCTCAGTTAGGCCTCAACACCATCTTGTCCAAAATGGATGCCACTGCATCATGTTTGTCTTCTGTTTACATTTCAACACAGAGTCAAGCAAGTTGTGGATTTATTTATTTCTGATTGACCCTGTTCTCAAACAAAGCCAGCAAGAGGACTTTCTGCAAAACTTTTTAATAGCACCTTCCGCTTGCACAAGGTACTGCATTTATTCACAATGGTTCACTATAGTTTAAGTAACTAGTTTATTGTTCTATTACTGTTCTATTTCTGCATCTGCGTTGTACTCCTTTGAATTTTGTATTAAACCATTATGGTTTTCCTAAATTCTGCTCTAGAACTCACTTTTTGAGTCAGTCCCTTCTTCTTTGACTGTATTTTGAAATGCTGTTTTTAACCTTGTCTCTTGGACATATTGCCATTTGAGGTTAACTCGGTACCCAACTCCTGGGTGTGCCATTGCGCTATAAAGTTTGGGGGCAAAGCACGACTACATCTATACTTCAGTAGTTTTCCTTCATTAATGAGCAGACACATCTGTAATCCCTCAAGGAAACTCATCATTTCGTAATCAAATTACTTCAATGTAGTATTGTTTCAATTAAAAACCTATTTTATCGTGTAGTTCCTATATTACCTATACAGGATCTGCGGGGTTGGAAAACAAACTGTGGGATTGGTGGCAGACTGATTCCGTGCACCCCCACCGGATACGTTAGCCTATCTGTATTAGCTAGCTCACAGTGCCACTATAATCTCCTCTTACCAAGGAAAGAATAGATTCTGGCAACCTCAGAACATGACAACCCTGATCCCTCAGAATCGTGGAAACAATATACTACCTTTCGCTCAGTCACTCGTGCTTACTTAGTTTGTCTCAGAGAGATGCACAGAAAAAACAGGCTGGGCGTTTTCAATAAGTATTTATTGAACAGTTGTTATTCTGGTGTAGAGTAGATGAGCTGCAACAACCATTAGACAATAGCAGAGATATATGATTAGCAGTACTACGAAAGTAAAGGGATGGTATAGTTCTACCATCTTACGGAAATCATGAATATATACAAGTACATAAACCACATGATTAAAAAGTTCATACTCCTACGATGTCTCCCTAACTAGATTTACCTAAAGGTACCTAGCATCTGTGTAGGTGATATGCCAAAAATCCCTCTAGGATCTGGTCTCGAGTTGGACACCCCACAAGGGATGTTAGACCACTTCGAGCTGGAGCGTCTGCATGCAGGAACCTCAGCGTCTCTGGTCAGTGTGTCAGCCGGGAAGTCTCGGTCTCCTCTATCTTCCTAAGCAAGATGTGCTGTATATATACCCATAGGTCTCCCCAGGGGTCCTACCTTGCTGTGTTACTGTGTCGGCCTAAAGGATGACGTTGGGCCTGAACTTTATACAGAGATATTATACAGGAGATGTTAATCCTACTGTTAGTCCTGCTGTGCTTCCAAGAAGCCTCATGCATAATGTATGAGAATCGAACCAGGGAAAAACCTGCGTTCTGAATGCAGTGTCATATCTAGGTAAAAGGTCAGTACCCAAGAACCGTTATGTGTGTAATGTAGGGAAGAATATAGGTGAAAGGTTACAAGGTTACCTGCGCCTATATAGGGTACCTATATGAAATATAACACCCACTCCTCATCCAACTGGACGACATATGTAACTTATTACCGTACTACTAGGCTAACGCATATTAGTCTAGCTATATAAAAACATTTCTTATGCTAAAAATGTTTAAAATCCTCCAAAATTTCTAAAAACTTTTTAAAAAACTGTTAAAAAATAATGTAAGCCATAGCTCTAAAGTGTCCATAATTATAGTCCGAAGCACTATAAGCATTAAAAAGCCATGTATGCCCAAAAAAATGAAAGGAATGTCAATTTTTGTTTTTTGAGTTCCAAATCTGAGCTTACTTAAAAGGGCGAATTTCTTCCCAGCACACGACGAGCCAAATTAGTCAAATGTTTATGTGTCCTGGCTGGTAGACGCAACATTTCCGTTGCTTGCTTCTGCCGTAGACGACCCCTGTAACACCTCGCAGAGTATGTCAATTGAGCACAGATGATGTTCCACGCTGGCCGCAGCGGGTGCTGGGGCAGCCTGTGCGCCGTCCAAAGCCTGGTTGTCAGTGGAGGAGCCGGTGTTCATACCAACAGGTGCAGTTACTACCTGGGGTGGCTCAAGGAATGCCGCCATCAACATTGGAATACGCTGAGGACACTGCAGTACATGGGCCGTTATCGGGTCCAGTAACGCATTCACGTCCGGTTGCGCACATGATGGGAGTGCCAAACACAGGTCTAACACGCATTCTTCTCCGCAAAACAGGCATCGGAGGACAGGTAAGATGCAGTCCATCCAGACTGGTCGAAATGACAAAAACCAAGATGCACTTGGTTCTCTTAGGCGAGGTGTGCCAAGCTGTTGTACCATGCGGTCACTGTATTTACGCTCCAGGAGTGCTCTTTCCATCTCCTTGGTGACTGGGACGTCCATTGCGTAGCAAATATAAAACAATCAGGATACCTGCTATTAGAAACAGGATTAGCGGAAGTCCTCCAAAGATGCTTCCAAATACGGAGTGTATGAAGTTTGGGATAACTCCAAGTACCGTCTGAAAGGTGCTCAGAAGTCCAGAACCTATGGTCTTAAATAGGTGGACAATGCCTGTCGTATCAGACATGTTAAAGATACGATTTACCATTTCTGCAAAATGGAAAGGGCAGTTTGTATGAATAAGCGCCTGTATCTCTGCCGAAGACCTTGCGATCTGGAGATCAAGTCTCTCGAGCGGAGGTTAAGGGCGCAGACTTCTGTAAAAGCATGTCTTTCATACTGCTTAGAGTATCAAACCGTATTAAAGAAACATTCAGTGAAGGCCATAACGGCGCCTCCCTGACTGTATGTGTCGGTGGAAGCAATACTTGCATACAACAAGTAACCCTGGAGCTCAAGGTTACCAGATATGCGATGCCCGGGAGCATGCCGCAGCAGCCTTCACTGTTCAGCATCAAGTAACTCCCATTCGAAAGTAGCCTGAATGCTGGAGTAATCACAGCAGCTGGGGAACCCCTCAAATGGCAGGATAGGTTCGCCACAGAACCATTACAAGCCCCGTGCAGCATTATATCCTGGCATATGAGTGATCCACTTAAAGCGTTCTCACAGTTTGTACCGCTCAGAAACACTTCTCGATCCCCACTCCGGCATCGAAATCTGTATGGTAATACCCATGATTCCTTAAAGTATTCCTTACCCATTTCGTCATATCTGCCTACTTGCTTTTGTTCAAGGCAATACTGAAACTGAAAAGTAGTGACCGGTAGAGTTATGTGGCCATGGATTAGCCATTCTGTGGACGGTGATTCTGCCACTGTAAATGCTAATCTATCCAGTTTTTCGATACGCAGCATTGTATATTTTACTCCCCTTTGTGCCATTTCTATCTGTTTATCTGTGAGATTGTATTCAGAAAACAGAGACGTACTGTTGATATAACGCCAAAACACGTAGCCTGCACGCAAAGATTGCAGCGTCCAGCTTAATAACATAATAAAATGTCATTGAGATTGCCCGTGTTGTAATATGGCCAAATCTTGTTCTAGTATGTCTATCGCAGAAGATACAATGTTGCCTAAGGAATATATCCTGGAGGTCAATGTGGTTAACCCATTGTCTACCACTGCTAGAGATTTTTCTAGATTTATACAGTCTATTTCACTTAACCTCTCTGCGGCCTCTTGTTGTGATATTTTCCATATTTCATTGTAGACAGCATAATAGAAACGTTTCTGACGTGGTTGCCTGGGACCCAATAAAAAATCCTTGAGATCCACATCCTGTGATAGTAAGGATGAGTGTTGTTTCACCTTTGTGAGTGTTGAGGTTTTTAGCGAATCAAGGCACAACTTCCCAACACTGTAAGATGTCACTACCCCTGGATGTTGTCTCTGTACATAACGTGGATCAAGCCTATGGGTACTAAACCCTTCGGCTTTACCCATGAATCTTGCCTGACAACTATTAGTGTCTGTGGGCCAAATTAACCATTTTTTCCAATCGGGGTCTGATCTGTTGTATTGTATGATGTCATCTACTGTAATCTCTTTCTGTGATGTTTCGTTACCCTCAGTGTGTGATGGAGTTGGCAACCGAGGTGTGTTCAAGTCTTTGTTCTTGGCTAGTCCAAGGCAAGACGTCTGTTGCACTGTCTCGTTCAAAAACATGATTTGTTGAGGGATGAGGCATGCTCTAAACAAAGCTTCTGTTCCCTGTACCTGCCATTCCCTAGTACCCCAGACTGATTTTAAGTCTATGGTGTCTTTCTAGAAGTCGAAACCTTGTTCAGACAACTGGGCAATAAAGGAAGCAGAGTAAATCTGTTTGGTGTTTGTTAACATATTTTTCTGTGCTGATGTTGGTGCAACCTTATAATAATATGAGGCTGGGTCAGACATATTAAACCCCGAAAAATATGGAAACTTCTGTGTAAATGTTTTTGAACTGCCTTTCGGGGGTGTTGGACAATGTTCCCACTGGTGGTATGTGAACACAGGTCTAGGATTAGCAGATTTATGCAAAAAGTGTTGACCATGGTGTTGATAATAATACATAGTTTCGAAATCTGATGTGCTTTCCAATGTTTCACTATTACAAAATGCAGCAGATTTTTCCAAATCAGACAACATGTTATTAACAGTTTCGAAATCCCAATCATTGGAAAATGTACTTGAAGTAATATCACTCAACGATATTTTAAATAAATGAGGAATTCTCAAAATTTCGGTCGGACCAAATATATCGAAATCAACCTTGTCCCAAACTATACCATCAGGTATAGGAACTGCTGTAATGTTCACTGATGACAAGTCTCTTTGTTCTTGATGAGATGATAGGTGTGGTTATAAAAGTAAGTTCACCTTTTGGGCTGCAGAGCTTTGTCGAAGGTATCTTCCATTAAAAAGCATACTAAAAACTATTACCAAGCCTACCCAGAAAAGAAAGAAAAGTATCCGGGTGATTACCCATAGTTCTACCCAAGGTAACACCAGGTAAGTCTTTTTAAGAAAGTTCAGAAAGTCTTTTACTTGCTGCTTGCGTGATTTTTTGGCTGGCGTCGTTTCCGGTTCGCTTGGATCCAAAGAAAACGTATCCAAGTTTATGAAGTAGCCAGAAGCAGTTCGATCAATTGTTGGTATTGCATCAGGATTTGTAGAAATCGTAGTTTCTTCTTGTCGAGGCATGTTGACGTAGGCATCTGTATTTGGTCGAATAGCAAGTTGTCTTTCATTTTGAAATTGAACCTCAGTTTCAAGAGGAACGAGTTCCATAGCATTGTTGCATAGTCCTTCATTCCGTGCAGGGGACTCTACGAACGTGATGAGTCTCTCCGTTTGAACTTCTTGGATTGTAGCGAGAGGAGGGTGTCTGCTACTTTGGAGTCCACGTGGCCTACTACTCGGTATCGGCCACATAGTGTGGTGTGATTAGGTCGATTGAGACAAATCTTTTCTCCTTTATTCCGGCAAGAGGCGGTAGAAGTACAGTTCTTGTTCCTTCAATTGCTAGGACCGGTACAGGCTTTCTGTATGATGGCCCAAATTCTTTCTTATCCGCTATCTTCTCTCTGACCAGATCCCCGACTTTTGGGACCCAGACAGGCCTTGCCGTGACTGATTTGACTTCCCCAGTGGCGGTCTTCTTCAGGTGGACATTACTTTGTTGTGTCCTGGATTCATTTAGATCCTGTAAAACAGCCAAACTATCATGGATGTCAAAAGGCATTTCATCCGCCACTGCGCCTTCACATTCAAGATCAGGTACCCACATTCTTGTCCCAAATAGGACCTCATATGGAGTGACCCCCCCTAGAGAACTTCTTAGCATGTTGTTCAATGCTCTCTGAACTCCATACAAATGCTTCACCCAACTTTTCACCCGTGCCTAATACTCTAGCTGTTAAAGACTGCTTTAAGTCTCAGTTTTTCCTCTCCACGACCAAATTTTCCTCGGGATGGTACGGAGAGGAGTATCGTAATTTTACACCCAATCCTCGCATGGCCTCCTTGTAAGCCCGAGAGCTAAACGTAGGGCCCTGGTCAGAGTGTAATGTGCCAATTGGGTATGTCCCTATAAAGACTCGCAAATCTTTGATAACAGTTCGAGCGTCAGCCGAGCGTTGGGGCCACACCCATAGTAATCTTGAGCAGGAATCCACTGCAACCATGATATACCTGTAAGCCCCATCTCTTTGTAAGGGGCCGCAGTGGTCCAAGTAAACACACGCTAGTGGTTTGTCAGATATTAATAATGGTGTCTGTGCTGGACGTGTTACGGTGGAACCTTTCATCTGCTGGCAGATGTTGCACTTCAAGACATAGTCTTTAGTCTGCTTTGTTAACCCAGGCCACCAATAGCGTTGTTTCAAAAAAGAAACAGTCGCCGTAACTCCTGCATGGGCAGAACCTATCGCTTCGTGTGCTGCTAGAATTAAACCTAACCTACGATCCATGTTTGGAATTACTCTATCCCCCACTCCAGGAATCTGAGCAAATGGAATGTTATTGGCATCTAACTTGTAGGAGTACTTGAGTGGAAACCTTTTTGGTACTGCTCCGCTGTTTTTGCGACAAGCATTGATAGCTACCATAATCTCACCGTCTATTCTCGTTTTAGAACGAGTGATTGCAGCTACGGAAGCTGTGCGTACAGCCCCCTTTGCGGCTTCATCAGCCAATGAATTCCCTTCAACGTGAACGCCATCATGCTGATGACTCAGTGTATCCACATGGATAACCCAGTTGAGCCTGAGTCAATGAGGTTGCATGAATCCTTAGAGATCTTTAATCTGGCTCCCTATGTTCACCTTCCCACCCATGAAAAGGGACATATCTTAGATCAGATTTTTTTCTAATGTTATAATAGAAACAGACACTCTACTTCCGCTGGTGTGGTCTGATCATTTTCTTTTAGGTTTTAAAATCCCCCAGGATCCATCTCACTCCCAATCTCGCGGTAAGCCCCGTCCGTGTAGCTTCAGACCTTTCAGTCAGATTACTCCAGATGCCAAGATGGCAGCTATGAGTAGGCACCCGATTCCTTTTAGCGGCGACCCTGAGATAGATGCACTCAGCCTTGAGAGTTGGCTCGAGGGCAGCGCCTCAGAGCTGGCTCCTCTTACCACTAGAATGGCCAAATCGACTCGTACGTCTGCTCTGTGGTTTTCTGAAACCCTTAGGAAAAGCAGAAGTGCTTGCAAACGGTTGGAGAGAGTGTGGCGAAATAAGTTCAATCCCGAGGACAAAGTCATATACAAACAAGCTTTGAAAGCCCACTATAATAAAGTCCGCAAAGAAAAGAAATGGTTTTTTTCTTCTAAAATTGAGGTAGCGGCACATAAGAGTAAAGAAATCTTTAAAATTGTCAAGGACTTCTCATCTCCTAGTGCGGTGGGAATTCCGTTTACCCCCACGTCTGCCTGGGTTCTCCATATTGCCAGCTACTTCCACGATAAAATCTGTACAATCCAAAAGTCTTTTGCTACTATATCCGTAGCTAAGGAAGACGAGGCGAGGTTTTTACGCCTGGCCAGCTCTGGGGCTGGATCCTCTTACTCAATTTCCTCCCATCTCCTTAGAGAAATCCCTTGAGATAATGAATACCTTGAAGTCAGGCTCTCCTTCGGACCCCTGCCCAGCAAAAATACTGTTGGTTATTGCTGAGACTATAAATCCACCCATCAATCTGGTCTTGAATACTTCATTACAAAAGGGGATGGTACCTAGTAGCTGGAAAAAGGCCAAAATTATTCCCCTATTGAAGAAACCTTCGGCAGACCCAGCAGTAGCCTCTAACTATAGGCCTATATCATTGCTGTCTTTCTTCTCCAAAGCCCTCGAAAAGTACGTCAATCTAGTATTGACTGAGTACGTGGAAGCTAACCACGTACTCCATGACAGTCAGTCTGGTTTCAGAACCCATCTTAGTACTGAAACAGCCTTATTGGAAGTTTCAGAAACCATCAAAACACAGCTTGATAAAGGGGGGAAGTGCAGTGCTGATACTATTGGACCTGTCCGCGGCCTTTGATACCGTGCCCCATGACCGGCTATTGCAGAGCCTACGGGATTGCAGCATAAGGGGCACGGTACTCAAGTGGTTCGCTTCTTTTTTGAGTGATCGGCAGCAGGAAATCTGCCCCCCCGCCCCCTTCTCAGCCCCCATTCCACCTATGAAGGTAGGGGTTCCGCAGGGATCTATTTTGAGCCTGTCACTTTTTAATATTTATATGGCCCCTCTCGCACTCTTAGCTGAGTCACATGGCGCCAAGATAGTATCATACGCCGATGATACTCAACTGTTGTTTACGTGCGACAAAGGCACTGATTTTAGAGGCAACGAGATCAATATCTGTCTGACGGAGGTTTTCTCCTGGTTACGGCATAACCAATTAAAGTGTAACCCTGAAAAGTCAGAGAATATCTTCTTTGGTTGCCCGCCATGCGAATCATGGCTCCAATAGTGGCCTCGTGATAGGTCCCCTCCCACTGCTCCAGTTAGTACGGTGAGGAACTTAGGGGTCAAGCTGGATGCCACTCTAACTATGAAGGCTCAAATTCAAACTGTTGCCGGCATTTATTTCGGCATGTTAAAAATGCAAAAAAACTTCCTTCCCCTGCTACCGGTCGAGTATCGAAAGACTGTAGTACAAGCCTTAATTACATCCAGGTTGGATTACGTCAATGTGTTGTATCTGGGCCTACCTGAGTATTTACTGAACCGTCTGCAGGTGGTTCAGAATGCTGCGGCCAGAGCCATTCTCATGGTGGGACCCAGAGCACGTATGACGATCCACCTGAAGGCCTTGCACTGGCTACCAGTACGGAAGAGGATCCAGTTTAAGTCTCTGGTTTTGGCTTTTCGGGCCTTTCATGGCACTGGTGCTGTATATCTTAGGAGAAGGGTCCAGCACTACGAACCGCAACGTGCCTTGAGGTCCTCAGGGCAGTCTATGATGCTCATTCCTAAATTTGCCCGCTCCCGGGTAGGCGGTCGCTCCTTTCAAGTACTGGCTGCCCGCTCATGGAATCGTCCGCCTCTTCATCTTAGGCAGGTCCAGGACCTGCTCACCTTTAGAAGACAGTTAAAAACCTGGCTGTTCCAGCAATAATGCTCTTTGGGCGGTTTGGCCTCTTAACTCTGGTTGCCTGTCATTCGGTGGTCCTTTAGCGCCGGGACACACTGTGGAGTAGCCGTGCGCTTTATAAGTACCTATTTTCATTTCATTTCATATGTATCACGTGAGCTCTTGGTAGTTCGGTTTTCAACTCCACTACCTGTTCCCATACCATTTTATGCTTAATTGTGCCACCTTTTGCATCTTTGCACCCGTTTTGAACCCAGTGCTGCAAATATTCATTGTAAGACTGCACACAGTAAAAGGAATCGCACACAATTAGTGTGGGGAATACTCGATCCGTATTTACCAGTGCCAGTATCAGCGCTTTTAACTCTGCCAGCTGTGCCGTGCAGTCTCCTAGAGATTGCGTTTTTGTGCAACTTGGGTGGAACCTTCCATCCCGCATGTGACCTTTAACGATTGCGCATGCCTCGCTATATTGTTGTTTACTTCCAATGGCCGGTTGAGCTGATCTATCAGTGTAAATTATATATTCATACTGATCTAGAGTCATTATTTAGTTTGGTAGCGGATATTCTTGTTCGTATTGCAGAAATGCTTGTGTCTTTAAATTTGGGTCGTACCTGTATTCTACATCTGTTGCAGTGAGAGAATTAGCCCATTGTATCCATCTCGGATGTAAGGCTTTAGCGTTAGGAACGCTCGCCTTTGTTGCAGCCTCTAAGGCTGGAACCGGAGTCACTACTATTATTAGTTTCCCCATAGCTAGTGCTCTTTCTCTCACTGCAGCAGTCTGTACTGCTGTTAGAATCTTTTCTGTAGATGCGAAGCGCATCTCAGCATTTGTGTACAAATGTGATTTGTATGCAATTGGTACTGTCTCACCTTCATTATATGTTAGATAGGTGTACCCAGATTGACCCGCAACTATACGGATCACCAGGTTGCGTACGTTTAAGCGTGTCTGTAAGTGTTTGGAAGCTATCATGTCAGCTTGTATGGAACGAAGTGTATCTGTATGATCCTGTGTCCATTGTTTTACTAAAAAATCAGGTTCTATTAAATCGCAGAAAGGTTTTACTCTTTCTGCGTAATCCAAAATGTATGTTCTACCAAAATTTAGGAATCCCAGGATTAATTGTAAATTTTTTAATGATTTTGGAGGTTGGAGCAGCGCGCATTTTTCTAAAAAAGTGGCTGTAGGCTTTTCCCTTCACTTGAAAGCTCATATCCTAAATACAGGACACTGAGTTGGGCAATTTTTGATTTTTTAAAGTTGAATTTGTAGCCCTCAGATGCAAATCCCAAAATTATGGTATCTACTCTGTTCAAGTGCTCCTCTAGGTCATCGTCCGTTAGATAAATATCATCCACATAGGACAATGCCTCTTCATACAAATTTTGAAGTAACTTAGTTATTCTGGCCGAAAACAACCCCGGGCTGTTCTTATACACTTGGGGGAGTCGACAGAATTGCCGTTGAGACCCTAGCGCTGAGAATGCTGTTAGATATCTGCTTTCAGGCGCTATATTTTGGCAGAAAACTCCATTTGAGATATCAAGTGTTGTTTTATATTTTTTCTGCACAATGTTATTCATTAATGCGGCACTATGTGCATTTTGGACTGCAAACGTCTTAGTGCAAGTGTTTAAATATCTATAATCTAAAACTAAACGATATGAATTGTCAGGTTTCATGACCGGGAACAAAGGATTGTTCATCGATGAGGTGCAATTTTCGATCACCCCTTGGTACTCAAGTTGATCTAAGATCTCCCTGACCTGTCTTTTAGCTTCTTGCTTTAGTGGATACTGCCTCTGTGCAGTCGGAGTATTTTTCAAAGGAATTATGTGAAGGGTTGAATCCTCATCCCATCCAACATGGTTTTTATATAATGGCAGAGCCTGGGCTACCGCCCACTCCTGCGCATAAGTGTGTTGTAAGTCCCTGGGAATATGGTCTAAGAAGGCCGGAAGAATTACGGTTTCGCCTTTAAGGCAATCCATGACGAATGCTGGCGGCCAATCATGTTCAGCTAATAAAATATCATAACCAAACGTCAGGTTCTCCCAAAAGAGACCTCTTACTGTTCTACATTTGTCCCCCTACATTTGGAGCGTTATTTCATATACTTTATGTGGGACACTTACCCTAGTATCGGGTGTTTCTACCATGATATAATCATTCAAGTCCGCTGTCACCAGAAATTCCATCAGGTTCTGGCGAGCTATTGTTATTTCTGCCGCACTGTCTAGCATCGTCAGAGCCCATTCCCCGTTCAGTAGTCAAGTCCTCAGAATTCTGGGCATGTCTGATCTTTAGACCTGCAACAACCTCCTTTTTGAACTGTGGCTTTTGCTTTGGTTTTTCTTCTTTTTTAGAAGTGTAATCTTGAGCGTGCTGCTTGTCTCTGGACTTTGTACGCTCTTCTTGCCTTTCCGACCGTCCTTCCCTCTCGGAGTTTTTCGATGAACCCTGAAAGGAACGAGAGGAACGTGTATCAGTATCCTGATACCCGTCAGGTTTCCTAATGTTATCCCTATTCCTTAGGTTATACCTCTTTTCGGAGGGCTCCTGTGGAGGAGATCTACCTCTGGATTGAGATCTGTTTCCTTTAAGGCTTTGTTGTTTTTTATTGTCCCACTTCTTTGTAGAAGTAGGTATCTGTATGGAAGTATCCTTTTCAGGACTGCCCATCAGTTGTGGTTTTAAAGCTTTCCCACCCAAACTGTCTCTGCCTAATTCTGCATACGCAGTTTCAATTATTTTCGGTAGTTCGTGTTGTTGTTCTAAAGGACTGAACTCCCTTAGGCGTTGGCGGATAGCCACTGAAGCTGCTTCCCCCTTAATGTTAGCTAGTATTATGGCTGATACCTGGGCGTAGTTACCTAGTAACTTCATCCCTAAGTTCAGAGCAGGCTCTGCTCCATACTCGTTTAGTATTTGAATCAATACATCTGGTACTACTGCTAATGACGGGATACCATAAGTTCTGGTATAAATGGCAGCAAAGACTGTACCCCAAGTGGTACAAAACTCTACTTGTGGTGTTATCCCCATGGGCAAGCAGATTGTTAGCATTCTGTGTTTTTCATACAGGGTAGTTTTCGGGAATACTGCCTCTAGCTGTGTTATTTTCGGAGCTACCCAGAATGGCATTTGTTCACGTTTTGTGGGCATTTTACCCTTTACTGCGTGTAATGATTGTGGTGTAATTTTAGTTGCTGTACCCTGAATTTGAGTTCCATTAGTTGCAACTATCGCTGGTTGGACTGTAAGTATCCTCATGACGAATTGCGTCAAGTTTCTATATATTTTAATTAAATCTTTGTGTTGTGTGAGTAAGTCTACTGGTGGCATTGTTTCAATGTCAGGATGTGGTGTGTAGGCTGCTAATATCGGCCATGTTGCCCCTCCTCTTCTGAGCGGGCCGAGTCTTACTCTTCTTCTTATGTGGGGTAGGGCGCCTTTAAACCAGTATAAGTGTTCCTGGTATGTGAGCGGAACCTCAATGTCCTCAAACGGACAATATTCCGCTGGTGCTTCTCCTTCTGTGTAGGAGTGAAATGTTTTCGTTCTTGCATTTGCTGCTGGGAATGTAACCCACGAATAAAATACCTCTGTTCTGTTTGATTCGTGTGCCTCAATCACAAAAACTACTATGCCACCCCTAGATGATACACCATGCTCTAGCAGTCACAGGGTGACCATATTTCTAAAGTTTGGTGCAATTTGTATTGCATCTGCATCTTCCTCCTCGTCTGAGAGGGGCATTGCTTGATGCAGGGGGTCTAAGACCTGGTTAGTCATTGTTTTTAGAACACTAAAATAGTTTTTCAAGGGAACCAAGATAAGGTGTTATGCAAAATTTTAGGAACACTGTGTCCTTCAAGCTTGATTAACCAACAGCCAATAAATAGGATTTTGTAGCCTACTCAGCTGTGGCGGAGTTTGTGCCCACCCACTCCAGACGTCTCTGGTGTTTTGTGAGTAGGGGTCTCTGAGAATAGCACGAGTGAAATACTCAGATTCTACTATTAACTTAGTACCCAACCATCGTTGGCGGCGCCATGTCGTGTAGTTCCTATTATTACCTATACAGGATCTGCGCGTTTGGATAACATAAACTGTGGGATTGGTGGCAGACTGATTCCGTGCACCCCCACCGGATAAGTTAGCCTATCTGTATTAGCTAGCTCACAGTGCCACTATAATCTCCTCTTACCAAGGAGAGAATAGATTCTGGCAACCTCAGAACACGACAACCCTGATCCCTCAGAATCGTGGAAACAATATACTACCTTTCGCTCAGTCACTCGTGCTTACTTAGTTTGTCTCAGAGAGATACACAAAATAAACAGGCTGGGCGTTTTCAATAAGTATTTATTGAACAGTTGTTATTCTGGTGTAGAATAGATGAGCTGCAACAACCATTAGACAATAGCAGAGACATATGATTAGCAATACTACGAAAGTAAAGGGATGGCATAGTTCTACCATCTTACGGAAATCATGAATATATACAAGTACATAAAACACATGATAAAAAGTTCATACTCCTACGATGTCTCCCTAACTAGATGTACCTAAATGTACCTAGCATCTGTGTAGGTGATATGCCAAGAATCCCTCTAGGATCTAGTCAACCCCATTACCTTAGAATGAGAGAATATGGGACCCCGTGCTGGTCTAGAGTTGGACACCCCACAAGGGATGTTAGACCACCGCGAGCTGGAGCGTCTGCATGCAGGAACCTCAGCGTCTCTGGTCAGTGTGTCAGCCGGGAAGTCTCGGTCTCCTCTATCTTCATAAGCAAGATGTGCTGTATATATACCCATAGGTCTCCCCAGGGGTCCTACCTTGCTGTGTTACTGTGTCGGCCTAAAGGATGACGTTGGGCCTGACCTTTATACAGAGATATTATACAGGAGATGGTAATCCTACTGTTAGTCCTGCTGTGCTTCCAAGAAGCCTCATGCATAATGTATGAGAATCGAACCAGGGAAAAACCTGCGTTCTGAATGCAGTGTCATATCTAGGTAAAAGGTCAGTACCCAAGAACTGTTATGTGTGTAATGTAGGGAAGAATATAAGTGAAAGGTTACAAGGTCACCTGCGCCTATATAGGGTACTTATATGGAATATAACAATTACATGAAAGAGATCACCAATCATTTTCTGGTCTACAACATATGCTACTTATGCTGAATAGCTCCAATGGGCCATCTAATATATTTGCTTAGTGAGTCAGATAACATTAATGCTTGATGTCTCAATTCCAATACTTTGTTTTTGTTTTAGCATTTTTTTAAATATATTTTCAGTTAAGATTTAATGTCATACTTTCATCTATTCAGTCTGTAAAACAAGTGTTTTATGTTATTAAGACAAGGTTTCCCTAGTTGATCCAACCCTTTCTATAATTGAGTGACCTTTTTGTCCGACCTATTATGGATTTTAACTTTTGTCCTACTGACAAAACAAAGGGACACTACTTAATTACCCACAATCAACTAAACAAACATTTATTTCAATGATTAGTTCACATGTTCACAACGCAACGCTCATATTTTTCATTCGCATTTGCACTGTATATGTCAGACTACACAGTTCCTTTAGTATATGGCTGCATCATAAAAGGCAAGAATTTGGATAAATCTCTAGATGGAACTAACGGGGAACTCATAAGCTTAGCTTTTAGTAAGTCACAAATGGATACTTTAAAATACTGTAAGTAAGATCAAGACAATATTATGCTCAGATTTTAGGACATAGCCTCATTCCAAGATTTTCTAAGCACAATACCATCATAGAACTTGACATATCATATGGAGTGGCTCTCATATATCTCCATTAAGAAAAAAGATAAGAATGTTGAAAAAGTGTTAAATTAAAGTCTCCTTTTATCATTCCATACATCCTTGAACCTTCAAGATGAAAAAGACAGGGTGTGGCCTGACCGGTAATGGCGTAGGACACAGATTCATGTCTCTTGTGGCAATCCCAATGCCATCCACCGCACCAGTTTCCTAGGCGATTTGTTCCTACTCCTCCCTGCCTGGCAACAAGTGGCCGCCACAAACTGCCTCCTACTCCTCCTGCGGTGGGGCCCCAACACCAGATAGCCAGGTAGACCTGGTGGGGGACACATCTACAGCTGGTGGCTGGGCTAGGAGGTAACTGACTGCACTGGTTCCCTTCCATCAGTCCCTGGCCCCTTGGAAAATATGCAATGCACTAAATCCCTCAACGGCCCCTTTCTGATTGTCCGGCTGTCCCCGAGGACATGAGTGACAAGACCTGACTTTGCTGAGGCCCTCCTGGGTGTGGCATAGCCGGACGACCTTTGCTTGCAGGACCTAGTGCTTTGGCCTGGGACATGTGGGACTGCTGCTGGCCTGTACACTTGGTAGGATGATCAGCTCAGCACTGCAACATTGAGCACTAATGACTGGCTGCCTCCATTTAGAAACCTACTAGACCACTCGGGGCCCTTACCTGCACCCTCCTCGCAAAGGACTGTGGGCTGTGACGTGGGCTTGTCGTGCGTGTGTGTTGCACGGCAGCCTACAATAACACAACTTGGTGGCGGATCTCCCCATGTTGACATGCCTCGCACCAACAAAGCCGTCAAGGAGACATCAGTGACTTCCTTCAGAGATGGATAAACTCCCTACAACCCAATACAGGCCTGAAGAGAATCCTGTAGCAGCTACCCTTACGCAGGACTACATGAACCACTTTTTTCAAGATATCAGGTCTGAGATAGGTTCGCTCAGGGCGGACTTTAAGGTGTGCATCAACAACATCAGGAAGGAAGTAACCAACATAGGAGAGTGAGGAGATGACCTGCATGCCACGGCCCTAGAGGAGCAACACATCGACCTCCAGGCCAAACAGGAAGACCGTGAAAATCGCAGCCGCCTGAACAATATTTGTATCTGAGGGGTGCCAAAAGGGCTGGAAGGCACTGACATGATGGCATTCAGGACGGCTCTGCTACAGGCAATATGGGGTGATGCTGAGGCGGCCCCCGTGTTAGACAGAGCTCATCGAGTGGCCTCTGTTCCGACCAGATGTGTCCCCGGACATTTTGGCACGTGTTCATCACTTTGCAGAAAAAGAGGCAATCTTAAATGCTGGCAGAAAGAAGGCAGATCAGGTTTTTAGAGGGCACACAATACAACTATTTCAGGATCTCTCACCCACAACTTTGAGGCGCAGTCGGGACTTCAAGCTGATCACAGACAAGCTGTGCTCCCTTGACATTAAATACCAAAGGGGCCACCACTTGGCACTATGTTTCCACTGGGAGGGCAAGATGCAAGCTATCCGCTCCTCGGAGGAGGCGAGACAGCTACTGTGGGTGGCATTCACTGATGAGGGGGGGGGGATCATCTTCTCTGACCCGACACAAGCGCAGAGATGCTCTGAGACCCGTCTGGACCACAGTGGGCCCCGCCGCCCGACAGCTGCCCAGCGGGAGCGCTTGCCCTGGAGGCGAAAACTATATATTATTCAGCGCCTACGGAGCATGGACAAGCAAGGCCTGCCGGCGCCCTCTGCTACTGGGTCTGGCTAGCGAAAGCGTGTCTGTGCTGGCTTGACTCTCCCCTGATGCTGGGACTGATTTGATGCCTGGGTGACACTGAACAACTGGGAAGGTGGGGATGAACAGGGGACCGGGGGAGCACCTGGACAGTCCTCTGTTCTAACGCGGACTTCTTGTTGGCTGGCCCCCACCCATACATCTCACACCCAGTGAGGGTGACTCCTCTGGCGAGATCAGGCACCTTGGTCCCGGTCTCAGCTGGAAGTGGACGCACATGTTTGGCCCCGTTGGCCCGTAGTTGTTCTTTGGATTGTTGTGATGTCTTTCCCTTATAGGTGTAAGCAATACTGTGTATGCTGTGATGACTGCTGGTGGGCTGTAATGAATATTTTGCTTTGCGATGCATTAGACAGGTGAGTTGCATCTACTCTAGGGACTGTCTGTCCATATGCTATGGTTGTCTGCTGCTAATTCCCCCCCCCCCTTATAATCGAAAATCTTAAAATTCATCCCTTGAACATTAGTGGCCTTAACTCTCCCAGCAAACAAGCAGATTTGGGCCAATATTCTCCTTCACGCCCCAGACATTGTCTTTTTACGAGAAGCTCAACTTGGTGGAGTGGACTGCCATAAGATGGCATACCAGCAAAACCTTGTGCGCCATTGGACTTGCACACAGACTCTAAAACGCTGTGCGTGGGAATGCTATGTATAGCTCGCTTTGATATCACCATCACAAAGGTGGTGAGGGACAGGGAGGGCAGGTATCTGACGCTACATTTGACGAGAGTGCAACAACAACTCACCTTACCCAACATTTATGCCCCCAATACTTCACAAGATACATAACTGTGTCGTGTTCTCGGGGAGCAATTACACTGCACCAAGGGGGATAGCATAGCAGGAGGGGACTGTAACTTGGTTTGGGACCCTACAAAGGACAGAAATTCAACAACATACCAGAACACAGGGCTATGTCTGCACATCTGAAAAGAGAGATAACAGATCTAGGCCTTGTTGATGCCTGGCGTTATGTTCACCCAAACGTTGGAGATTACTCATTTTACTCCCACATGCATTTCTCTTACTGCCAAATCGACTAGTTTTTCATGACACACTCCCTTCTTCGCACTCTTGACACTGCTGAAATATCCAATATCTCTGTCTCCAACTATGCACATGTAGCTCTGACGTGGCCCACTATACCTCTTCGTTCTAGAGAAGCCCCACGATGGCGACTGCCACCTAGGCTGCTCCATGATACGGTCGACATAGAGAAGATACATAAGGTCATAGTTGACTATTTCGCTCACAACACAGTGCAGGACGTCTATCTACTGGTACTATGGAACGTGTTTAAGGCCACCATATGGGGTAGATCTCGTCGATAGCTATTGCCCGTACTCGATAGCATGCTTGGTCAGGATCAAACTGTCCGAAGAGATAAAGGCCATAGAAGCCCAAGATAAAGTGACACACAGTCTATGCCTCAAAAGGCAGTTAGCTATACTACGGGGGTAGTTGCGTGCACATGAAACAAATAAGATGTAATGCTCCCTTTTAGCTCTCAAGCAACGCTACTATGAAGGGGGAAACAAAGTACGCACTCTACTGACCCATAGATTGCTCCAAGCACAAGCACTTTTTGCCAAACTCAAGACATCAACAGGGTGCTGGGCACCAACAGAGCGTGATAAGAGGAAGGAATTCCATGATTACTACCAAGCCCTGTATACTAGCGAGGACACCCTGCCCGCACTGGTAGCAAAGTATCTGGCGCAGTGTGCCTGGGAGCTTATGCATACTGCCCATGTAGAACTGCTTGAGGCCCCTACATCAAAGGAGGAACTTCGTCAGGCACTGCACACACTACCGCTGGGCAAGACTCCTGGACCGGGCGGCTTACCGGTCAGTTTCTATCGGCTGTTCGCATCTGAATTGGGTGACCACCTGGTGGGCTTGTTCAACTCTTTTACACACGACACAGGCCTTACTCCCACCATGGCCGCCGCAGAAATATCGCTCATCCCAAAGCCGGGCAAGAACCCGACGCTCTGCTCCTCCTATGGACCCATTGCCCTATTGAACATGGATGCAAAAATGTTAACTAAGATCCTAGCCACAAGAATTAAACGTTGCCTACTCACTCGGATAGATTCAGATCAGGTGGGTTTCATACGCAATCAACAGGGAGCAGATAATGTGCATCCGGTAGAGCATTTGGTGGAAATGGCACATCGCCATAATATACCAGCCTGCATTCTCTCGCTGGAGGCAGAGAAGGCCTTTGACCGAGTAAAATGAGATTTCCTGCGAGCGGTCTTATATAAAATAGGGTTGGGTCCGAAGATGATATCCAGGATCATGGCCTCTTACGTAACCCCGGTGGCCACTATTCGGGTCAATGGGCGGAACATGGACCCTGTTACAATCCGAAGGGGTATGAGGCAAGGCTGCCCGCTGTCACCCCTCCTTATTTGCCTTAGTGGTAGAACTCTTGGCCAAGGACATAGACGGCATCATTTTTGGAGGCCAAATACACAAGATCACCCGATTTGCGGATGACCTACTTCTTATGCTCTTGTAATCAGCCATCTCCCTCCCACCAGTAGTCTCCAGTCTCACGACATTTGAGATTATATTGGGCTTTAGGGTGAATATGTCCAAATCAAGCATACCCAATATCACAGTGCCGTTGGCGGACGTGCCTCAGCTTCAGACCCTAGCACCGTTTCAATGGTGTTCAGATAAGATTAAGTAGCTAGGCCTGTCGATCACCCCCCACGCTTGCCACATGGACAACGGCGAATTGGCCCCCACTGTGTCGTGCCATCTTAGAAGGTCTTCGAAAGTGGAAGCCTCTGCCGATTTTGTGGTTGGGTAGGGTTATTGTAGTGAAAATTAACATCTTACCGCGGGCTTTGCACCTATTTCCGACCTTGCCTACTCCAATCCCTCAAGAAGATATTGCACAGTTACAATGGGCTATCCAAGCATTTATATGGAATGGGAAACGACACAGAATTTCTAATACCCTCATGATGCAGCCCCGTGATCACGGTGGACTGGCCTGCCCTAACTTCTTAGAGTATTATTGGGTGGCACATCCATGATTCGTCTCGGCCTGGGTGGTCCGAGGGAGTGAAGACCACTGTCCATATGGAGAGGGTGGTGGCCTGTAGACCTCTATGGGATCTTGCGTGGATACCCAAGTACGCCTGGCACCACAGTGCATATATTTCCACTCCCACTAAAATGGTGCATGACATTTGGGAACGACTGGTTCTCACTAAGGGTCTGACCACCTTCCCCATACCTAACACACCTATTACAGGCAACCCTGCATTTACCCCTGCACTGGCCCCCAGCGCTTTTAAAGACTGGACTGATAATGACTGTTGGATGCTCCAAGACCTGTTTATAGGGACAGCGATGAAAATATTTGGACAGTGTAAGGCAGAATTCTGCTTACCCAACTAGGATGCAATATCTCCAACTGAGACACTGGGCACCCCATTCCACTGTATACCCAGAGGTCATCCGACCATACACTCCTTTTGAGCAATTAGTGCGCACATATGACGGATCACATGGACTCATCTATAATACCACGATACAACACTCTTCGTCTGCCCAAACCCACCCCTATCAGTTCCGGTGGGACGAGTGAATCAGAAGAGATAACACCTAAACAATGGGACACCCTATGGCGTGACATACCCAGAATTTACAGTACTCTTTCCCTCAGGGAAACAGCATATAAATTCATGTTCCAGTGGTATTACACGCCATTTAGTTGTCTGCCATATATGCAGGATCCTCTGACGTTTGCTGGCGGTGTCACAATGCTAGTGGTGATTTTCATCACATTTGGTGGTCGTGCGCTTCGATCACCACCTTCTGGAAGGAGGTTTTTAGCCACATTAAAGCCACTGAGGGATACCCCCTCCCCCTACCGGACGGCGATCCTGGGGATACGTCCTACAACCTTTAAATCGATGGCACAAGCTGAGTGGACGCTCATTAGTTTTATCCTGCATGCGGCCCGTCAGCTGACAGCACTGCACTGGAAACAATCTGCCTCGCCCACACTAGCCCAATAGATTGCCAGACTATGGCACATCTTAGCCATGGAGCAGCTTCCACATAACCTAACTAGGACTGGCACCAAACTTCAAGCTGTAGGGCGCCTACTCATTCAATATCCTATCACATAGAGTTCACTTGTTTTAAAGCCCCTCGTCTGTTTCCTTAATGCCTAATAGGTAATTAAGGGAATGTTGAGACATTGGCTCCACACTGGAGCCCTTGGACATCCACGCTCTCCAACACGTGACAGCATTGCATAGTACCGACATCGCACCTGAACGACCCTGTACTCTACCTGTGAAAAACTATATTGTCTTACTGTTTATTTGCTGTGTTGTTACTATTTTGCCTTCTCCTCTTCTTTCCTTGATTTGTTTGGCTATTGTTCCAGGCATATAGCACAAAATGGAATTAACTGGCGTGGCCTATGTCCTCAACCCTTAATATACCTGCTTAGGCTATCAGTAACTCTGTGGTTGAACGGGATGACAAATGTAATGCCAAAACTGTCGCTATTTACTATCGCTGATCTTCAATGCCTGTGACATTGCATATGTGATATATTCTCTGTTGTTAATAAACAGATAAAAACGTAAAAAAGATGAAAAAGAAAAATGAGAAAGTAGAAGATAAAGATATGGTTGGGAGAATGGAGCTGGCAACAGAGCAATATGGAATTTAAGAATGAGCAATGGTACTCAAAATTTGCTAAAAATGTGCATCTCTCAGTTGGATCGATTTAGAAAATCCGCATTAGAAAGATGCAAACCGCCTCCGTGAATTAAACAAAAATCAATCATTTGCACAAATACATTCACAACATACAAAATGGCACTGCATAGCACTCTGGTAATATATTCATACAAATACAATTCAGGGGTGCTATATGCATTGTCAACATTGGTACAGTCTGTGCTCAGCACATAAATAAGAAAAGTTGAAAAAGAAACACTTCACATTTCCACAGTAACAAGCTTGATTAACAAAATAATTACCTTTGATAATGCTTTTAATGGTGATATTCTATCTAACCGCAGCTTATTCACCTTGGGAATATTCCCCCAGGCATCAGACTAGATCGGGAAACTTAAAAACAGTACTTCTTAGCACCAATAGATGGCATCGTGCGGCTCCACGGAGACATTGTTTCACTCCGGAAGTGATAAGTGGAGTGGCATATAAGCACCACACATGTGCGATGACCTCAGCTGATTTCCTAGGCTATCAGTGCCTTTAGACACAAAGCCCATCAGCAAAGTGGCATGATCATTGTGCAGATTTCTAGCTGGAGACCTTTTTAGATAAAGGAAAATCCAGTTCCCAGAACGGGGAGATGGGAGGGCTAGTGAGGAATCTGGGGTTAGATAAGAGTATTCATCATAAAGAGCATTACTGAAGGTTAGTAGCTTGTTTTTCTGATGGATACTTCTAAACGCAGATTCCTCACCTTGAGAACAGAAACAATAGCAGTACCTTCCCCAGTGGAAAGTCTGTGGAATGGCTCAAACCAAACAGTCCTGTAGGAGCAAACGGCTGAAATGCCCATTCCAACAAACCTGAGTGTCAAGGCAATAGTGTTTTATGAATGTGTGCACTGATGCGCACTTAGCAGCCTGACAAATATCCAGGAAAGGCATTCCTAGTGCTAGTGAATTAGTAGCAGCCTTAGCCCGAGTGGAATGAGCCCCCAATCCTTCGGAAGGTTGCTTCTCAGTTAACATGTAGCAGATTGTAATGCAGAGGACTATCCACCTTGAGATGTATTTTGTACACTGCCTTTCCCTTTGCTCCTGGGAAGCCATCAAAGAGTTGATTATCCATCCAAAGATCCTTGATACAATCAATGTAGAAACTAAGGGCTTTCTTTGGGTCTAGATGATGTAGCCTCTCCTCCTCTGTCAAGGGGTGAGGCGGGGCTAAGAAAGTCAGAAGAGTGATAACTTGCCCAACGTGGAAAGGTGTTAATACCTTTGACAGAAATGCAGCTAGCGATCTCAACATCAGCTTGTCTGGGAATGTCGTAAAAGGCAGCTGGACCAAGATGGCCTGCAGCTCACTCATGCGATAAGCTAATTTGATCGCGACAAGAAAAACTGTTTTGAGAGTCAACAGATGTGCATTGACTTTAATAGGTACACATTTGAAAAGTCAGAACCAAATTCAAGTCCCACTGTGGCTTCACAAAAGGCTTCAGTGGAAACTTTAAGAAATCTTGCCACAACAGGTGATTTAAACACACAAGGCTGATCAGGCAACCTCAAAAAAGCCGAAAGAGAGAACGAAATGGTTACTTACCAGTAGGAATAGTTTTGCAGCTTGAAGAGTTTTCTGGATTCACATGCTCTGCATCATTCCGCCACCTAGTGGTTGGGTCCGGAATTGTCTTTGTTTTTTTTTTTCCTCTTGTTTTGGTCGCTGTCGACCACCATTTGCTGTCTGGTACGTCCCCTGTATGACGTCAGACGGCATCCTGGAGGTCGACATGCGTGGTGGACATCTTCGGATTCTTTTTTCTGTTTTTATGCTGTTTAATCCTTGTGATGGTCCTTATTTATAGTTCTTAAAGTTGTACTTTGCTTCCCCACCTGTTTGTGTTCCTTCTAGGGGAAGGCTGGGTGGGTCGCATGTGAATCCAGAAAACTCTTCAAGCTGCAAAACTACTCCTACTGGTATGTAACCATTTCGTTTTGCAGCGTGAATCCTTTTCTGGATTCACATGCTGTGCATCAGATTATGTAGCGGTTTCTCCCGTGTTTGGGAGGCTGTGGTGAGAGGAAGACTTAGCAAACTGGTGTTGAAGCACCCTTTGTCCAATTTGAGCTTCCTTATTTATCTGTATATCCACACAATAATGCTTTGTAAATGTGTGTGGTGATGCCCATGTTGCTGCTGTGCAGATGGCATCGATGGGTACATTTGCCATGAAAGCCAGCGTTGCTCATTTCTTTCTAGTGGAGTGAGCTGTTGGTTGTATTGTTAGTTCTTTTTTGGCATTGGTATAGCTTAGTTGTATAGCTTGTACTATCCATCTTGCAATGGTTGCTTTAGTGACAGCTGATCCTGTATTGGTATGTGAGTAAGCCACAAACAACTGTTTTGTTTTCCTCACCTGTTCCATTTTTTGCAGGTACTACAGTAGAGCTCTCCTTACATCCAGGGTGTGGAGGCTTTTTTCTGCCTTAGTTTTTGGTTCCTGGAAGAAAACTGGCAAGATGATGTTTTGATTCAGGTGATACTTAGTTACCACCTTTGGTAAAAACTGTGGGTTAGTTTTTAGGATTACCTTATCCTTGTGGATTTGTAAATATGGCTCTTGTACAGTTAATGCTTGTAGTTCACTTACTCTCCGTAGTGATGTTATTGCAATGAGGAATGCTGTCTTAAGAGTGATATGTTTGATATCCGCTGTATGCATGGGTTCAAATGGTTTTCCCATTAGCTGAGACAGCACTGTATTTAAACTCCAAGTTGGTACAGGAGCAGTTCTTGGAGGAGCCACTCTTCTTGCTTCTTCCAAAAATCTTTTGATGAGTGGTCTAGTAAAGAAACTTTTGCATGTTTTTCCTCTTGTGTATGCCACTATGGCCGCGAGGTGTACCTTTAGGCTAGAAAAATTGATGTTGCTGTCTAAGAGGTAGGTAAGATATGTGACTACTGTTTCCTGTGTATTTATTGTAGTAGTTTTGTTGTTAGCTGTGCACCATGTGGTATATCGCTTCCATTTAGCTGTATAGCATTTCCTTGTTGACTGTTTTCTTGCCTCCTTTAGAATCTCCATTGTTCTGGACGTCAGTTTGAGGTGTCCAAATTCTATGTATTCAGGCGCCGGGCTGCTAATTGTAGCGTTGCTGGTTCTGGGTGAGAGATTTGACCCGGTTGTATTGTTAGCCGGTCCTTGTCTGCTTTGATCCTGATCATCTCTGCTTTGGAGAGTTCTAGGAGAGTTGAGCATCATGTCTGTCTTGGCCAACGGGGGGCAATCCGAATCATATTTGTTCCTGGTTCGCTTGCTTTTTGTAGTACTCTTTGTATCAGGGGAATTGGTGGAAAAGCGTAGACAAATGTCTGAGACCAATTGAGTGAAAGCGCATTTCCCCTTGACAGGTGGTGTGGAAACCTGGATGCAAAGTTCCGGCGGTTCTTGTTCTGCATTGTTGCAAAGAGATCCAACACTGGCGTTCCCCAGATGTTGAACAGGTATTGTCCTGTTGTTTGCTTTAGCTCCCATTCGTGAAAGCAACTGTTTTGTCTGCTTAGCCGGTCTACTGTGATGTTGTGTACCCCTGGTAGATGTACTGTTTGCAGATTGATTTGCTGTGGTATTGCCCATTGCCAGATTTCTTGCGCCAGTTTGCTTAGGGGAAAGGACTTCGTTCCACCCTGTTTGTTCAGGTAAAACATTGTTGTTGTGTTGTCTGTTTGTATCAGGACGGTTTTTCCCTAAATCTGTTTCTGGAATGCTTTGAGTGCCAGAAGAACAGTTTTCATCTCTAAGAAGTTGATGTGTTTTATGGAGTCCTCTTCGCTCCATCGCCCATGAATCTGTAGTTGGTTCAGATGTGCTCCCCAACCGTTGAGGGATGCATCTGTGGTGATTGTCACAGATGGAGTTGTGTTCTTGAAAGGTCTCCCCTGTGCAATGTTGTTGGATGTCCACCATTGGGTCTCTGTCTGTATCCTTTGTGTAACAACCACTAGATCTTCCCAACTCCCTGTGGCTTGTGACCAGCTGTTGGCGATCCATTCTTGGAATGGACGCATGTGTAGGCGAGCGTGAGGGATGAGTGGGATGCATGATGCCATCATGCCCATAAGTTTCATTACCTTCTTCACTGTCAGAGACTGTCCCTTCTGGTAGAGGGCTGTTTCCTTGTAGATAGCGTGTATCCTGTTTTGCGTGGGGTACGCCCTTGCGTTCTTTGTATTTAGTCTTGCCCCCAGAAAGGTTTTTTCCCTTTGTGGGTTTGTTGATGATTTTTTGTTGTTTATTGAGAAACCTAGGCCTTGAAGTGTTTGGATTGTTTTCTGAACCTGTTTGTGGCATATTTGCCTTGTGCGTCCCCTTATTAGCCAATCGTCCAGATAGGGGTATACATGGATCTTTTCTCTTCTTAGGTAGGCGGCAAGACACTTTGTGAACACCCGTGGAGCTGATTTTATTCCGAACAGGAGTACCTTGAATTGGTAGTGTGTTCCGTTGTGTAGGAATCTTAGGTACTTTCTGTGTGTCTTGTTCATTGGAATATGTAAATAGGCATCTTTGAGGTCTATTGTTGCTAGGAAATCTCCTTTTTGTATTTGTGGGATTATTTCTTGAAGGGTACACATTTTGAAGTGTTGTGTCCGTATGAACTTGTTTATGAATCTTAAGTCCAAGATTGGTCTCAGGGTTAAGTCTTGTTTTGGTACCAGGAAGTATGGTGAGTAGTTTCCTTTGTGCCATTCCTGTTTTGGTACTGTTTCTATTGCCTGTTTTAGACACAGTTCCTTGATTTCTACGTTTAGCAGCGTTTGTTCTTTTTTGGATAATTTTCTTATTCTTGGTGGATTTGCAGATGGTGTGTTTGTTAGCTCTATGCAATATCCGTGTTGTACCAAATGTAATATCCATTTGTCCGTTGTAATCCTTTCCCACTGGTTGTGGAAGAAGGATATTCTTCCCCACACTGGTGTTTTGTGTGGGTCCTTTTTTGTGTGGAAGTCAGTTTGAGGTATTACCCCTCCCTCTGGAGGTTTGGCCTCGTCCTCTGCCGTTTCCTCGCCCTCGAAAGGGCTGCTTCTGTTTTTGCCAGCCCATGTAACCAGATTGTTGACCGGTTTGTTGGCTCATATTTTGCCACTGCGATTGTTGCGGCATCTGCTGGTTTTGGCCGAAGCTGCCTCTTCTGGTCTTTCTGTTAGAGAAACCTCCTCTCTTGAAAGATCCTCTTTGCTGTAGGGCCCCCATTGCACTGGCTGTTTCATTATCCTTCTTGATCTGCTGAAGGGATTCATCTACTTCCTTGCCAAATAACTCTTGTCCGTTAAGAGGTCTGTTGATAATAGATGTCTGGACTTCTTGTTTGAACCCAGAGATCCTGAGCCAGGCATGTCTTCGGAGTATGGTTCCTGTGCACATTTGCCTGCTTGCGGTGTCTGCTGCATCTACTGCAGATTTGAGGCAGGTATTAGCTACATTCTTTCCCTCTTTGACCACCGCTCTTGCTCTCTTTCTGTCCTTCTCTGGGAGTTTGTTTATAAACTCCTCCATTTCATCCCACTGTTGGTGGAGGTATCTGTTCAGCAGGGCATTTGAGTTGGCAATGCGCCACTGCGTTGCTGCCTCTGTCTCCATTCTTCTGCCCACTAAGTCCATCCTTTTACTCTCCTTTTCTGGAGGAGGTCCTGTATTGGAGACTGCGTTAGCTCTCCTTCTGGCCGTTGTTACGATGATGGAATCTGGCGTAACGTTTCCCTGTATATATTTGGGTCCTTTGTAGAGGGTTTATATTTTTTCTCCACTCTAGGAGTTACCCCTCTGTTAGATGCTGGCTCTTTGAAGGCTTCCTTGCCTTGGTCTAGAATACTTGGCAACATGGGAAGATATTGTGTTCCTTTAGTTGCAGGTGCCAGGGTTTCCAACAGGAAACATGTATCCCCCTTTTCTTCCTCCAGGGGCACCCCAAACTGATTTGCAGCCCTTTTAACAATTTCATTGTAGGAGGCAATGTCATCTGGGGGAGATGCCTTCGAGGGATAGTTGCAGATCTCTTCCTCCGGACTCTCGGTGTGGAGATCGTTCCATTCGTCCTCGAAGTTTTCTTCGTTTTCCTCCTCCTTTGGTATGTTATCTTATTCCTCTGGGTCTTCGCCTCGAGGTTCCGGCGTTGGTGGGGATTGGAGGATACCATCTTCCTCCTCTTAGGCGTCCTCCGCCTCTTCGGCGTCGACGGCTTCAGGTTCGACTTCCGGGGCTTTAGGGATTCGATACTCCCTTGGTGAGTCGTCGAACTCCTTTTTCCTTTGCAATAGCGCAGGCATTTCTTCCTCGAGTCTTCTTTTCGACTTCGAGGGTCGGATGCCGGGGTCTTCCTTTTCTTTTCGACATTCGTCTTCGGCGTCGATGCCTTTTTAGCGGGTTCGGTGTCGTCGACCCTTGGCTTAGGAGCCTTGTGCGACTTCCCCTCTTCGGCAACCTTTGGGTGGGTGCCGCGGGTTTCTTTCGATCGCGGCTGACCTTCGATCGCCTTTTTGTCTGGCATCGGGCTGCCTTGGCTGTTTTTGGTTCATGGCCCTTCGGTTCCGACGGATCTTTGGTTCTTACCTTGTCCGTCTTTTTCTTCGATTCCTTTGCCTTCTTTTCGGCGCGTCTTTTCTCGGCGTCTATAACTTCGACGTCCGATCCTTCATGTGTGGATTCCGCAGGAGCTGCGTGTTCCTCTTCGTCGCTCGAGAAACCCATCTCGCTCATGGAAGGTTTCTTTGCTGGCATTGACATAGTGGCGTAGTGGGCCTGTCTCTGATTTTGGCATATCCTGAGAGTTTTCGGCAGGAACGCTGCACAGGCCTCACATTGTTTATCCTGGTGATCCTTGGGTAGGCAGAGGTTGCACACGGTGTGTGGATCCCGCTGTGCGTATTTGTGATGGCACTTGGGGCAGAATTTAAAAGGGGTCTTCTCCATGGCCCCTACCTCGCCATTTGTGGCCTGGAGTGTTCCTCTGGTGTGGGCCGCTGTGCTTCTGTCTACGACTCTGCGTCGATGATCGGTTTCTTCTCGTTGATCCTATCGACGACGATCTTCTTTTCTTGAAGTTTTTTCGGGAAAAACAAACTTTTCTTCGGAGCTTCCCGTCTTGCTTCCAGACCCAACGGCGGAAAAAAGAATCTGAAGATGGCCACCACGCACGTCGACCTCCAGGATGCCGTCTGACGTCATACAGGGGACGTACCTGACACCAAATGGTGGTCGACAGCGACCAAAACAAGAAAAAAACAACAACAAAAAACAAAGACAATTCCGGACCCAACCACTAGATGGCGGAATGATGCACAGCATGTGAATCCAGAAAAGGATTCATGCTGCAAAACTAATAGCTTTCAACAATGCACAACGAATGTGTTTGCTGGACCAACATCAAAGGAAATAAAATATCTTACCTTGTAGTGGGTCAATTTAGATGGTGCTGCACCAAGCCACAAGCTTGTCTCAGTGCCCGGCGTATACTGATTTCGTAGATTGACGCCTGGCTGCCAGAATCACATCAACAACTTCAGGTGAAAGACTGACGAAAACTTGCTGCCTCCACTCTATATCTACACATGGAGGTGCAGAGTTCGGAGGCCCAGAAGCAGGACCCTGCCCTATTCTTGTGACAGAAGATCCTCCCAAAGTAGCAGCATAATCGGAGGACAGATGCTTGTGCCCAGGAGTTCTCAAAACCACACTCTCCTGGCCCAATCCGGAGCCACTAGGATTACTTGGGCCTGGTCGGTCTTGATGGGTGGGCGGGGAAAGGCCAAGCAAGACATGGCGGGGGAGGGTGGGTGGTAAAAGGCCAAGCAAGACGTGACGGGGGAGAGTGGGTGGGAAAAGGCCAAGCAAGACGTGACGGGGGAGAGTGGGTGGGAAAAGGCCAAGCAAGACGTGGCTGGGGAGGGTGGGTGGTCAAAGGCTAAGCAAGACGTGTCGGAGGGTGGGTGGGAAAAGGCAAAGCAAGACGTGCGGGGGAGGGTGGGTGGGAAAAGGCAAAGCAAGACGTGGCGGGGGAGGGTGGGTGGGAAAAGGCAAAGCAAGACGTGGCGGGGAGGGTGGGTGGGAAAAGGCAAAGCAAGACGTGGCGGGGGAGGGTGGGTGGGAAAAGGCAAAGCAAGACGTGGCGGGGGAGGGTGGGTGTCAAAAGGCCAAGCAAGACGTGGCGGGGGAGGGTGGGTGGGAAAAGGCCAAGCAAGACCTGGCGGGGGAGGGTGGGTGGGAAAAGGCCAAGCAAGACGTGGCGGGGGAGGGTGGGTGGGAAAAGGCCAAGCAAGACGTGGCGGGGGAGGGTGGGTGGGAAAAGGCCAAGCAAGACGTGGCGGGGGAGGGTGGGTGGGAAAGGCCCAGCACGACGTGAAGGGGAGGGTGGGTGGTGAACGGCCCAGCACGATGTGAAGGGGGAGGATGGGTGAAGAACGGCCCAGCACGATGTGAAGGGGGAGGGTAGGTTTGGAACCGCCCACCACAATGTGAAGGGGGAGGGTGGGTGGGAAAAGGCCAAGCAAGACGTGGCTGGGGAGAGTGGGTGGTCAAAGGCTAAGCAAGACGTGTCGGAGGGTGGGTGGGAAAAGGCAAAGCAAGACGTGGCGGGGGAGGGTGGGTGGGAAAAGGCAAAGCAAGACGTGGCGGGGGAGGGTGGGTGGCAAAAGGCAAAGCAAAACGTGGCGGGGAGGGTGGGTGGGAAAAGGCAAAGCAAGACGTGGCGGGGGAGGGTGGGTGGGAAAAGGCAAAGCAAGACGTGGCGGGGAGGGTGGGTGTCAAAAGGCCAAGCAAGACGTGGCGGGGGAGGGTGGGTGGGAAAAGGCCAAGCAAGACGTGGCGGGGGAGGGTGGGTGGGAAAAGGCCAAGCAAGACGTGGCGGGGGAGGGTGGGTGGGAAAAGGCCAAGCAAGACGTGGCGGGGGAGGGTGGGTGGGAAAGGCCCAGCACGACGTGAAGGGGGAGGGTGGGTGGTGAACGGCCCAGCACGATGTGAAGGGGGAGGATGGGTGAAGAACGGCCCAGCACGATGTGAAGGGGGAGGGTAGGTTTGGAACCGCCCACCACAATGTGAAGGGGGAGGGTGGATGGGGAACCGCCCAGCACAACGTGAAGGGGGAGGGCGGGTGGGGAACCGCCCAGCACGACGTGAAGGGGGAGGGC
The DNA here is from genome assembly GCA_963921515.1 of Calotriton arnoldi. Lineage (NCBI taxonomy): Eukaryota > Metazoa > Chordata > Amphibia > Caudata > Salamandridae > Calotriton > Calotriton arnoldi. The sequence goes on from CAWUFW010000020.1 coordinate 2,635,609, forward strand.
GGGTGGGGAACCGCCCAGCACGACGTGAAGGGGGAGGGTGGGTGGGGAACCGCCTAGCACGACGTGAAGGGGAAGTGTGGAGGGGGGGGGACTGCCTAGCAAGACGTGAAGGGAGAGGGTGGGTGGGGAACAGCCAAGCAAGACATGAAGGGGGAGGGTGGGTGGGGAACAGCCAAGCAAGACATGAAGGGGGAGGGTGGGTGGGGAACAGCCAAGCAAGACATGAAGGGGAGGGTGGGTGGGGAACAGCCAAGCAAGACATGAAGGGGGAGGGTGGGTGGGGAACAGCCAAGCAAGACATGAAGGGGGAGGGTGGGTGGGGAACAGCCAAGCAAGACATGAAGGGGGAGGGTGGGTGGGGAACAGACAAAAAAGACATGAAGGGGGAGGGTGGGTGGGGAACAGCCAAGAAAGACATGAAGGGGGAGGGTGGGTGGGGAACAGCCAAGAAAGACATGAAGGGGGAGGGTGGGTGGGGAACAGCCAAGCAAGACATGAAGGGGAAGGGTGGGTAAAGTTCAGAGTAAGACTGGGGGAAGGTGGGAGCGAAAAGTGTGGGGTAGATGGCAAAGCAACACAAGGAAAGGGCAGAAGGAAAAGCAACTTAGGGTTGAGGGAAGCAATAGGGAGAAGCACGCAGGAGAGCACAAGAGAAAGTGGGTACAGATAAGCAGTTGAGCATCAGAGCAACATGGAGTGCAGGGGGAGATAAGTACAAAAGGGAGGCGGCTCAAAAATGCACATACTCTCACAAAAGAAAAAAGTAGTGCTTGAAAAGCAAGTGGAGGAAGCATCAATGCCAGCCAATAAATGAGATTGTAAAGAGGCAATGTTCCATTGGAGAGACCGACACAGGATTGACAAGCTGAGACATGAATAAGAAGCAAGCAAGTGAGAGTGACAGGGAAAGACAACTAATGCTAACTAATGGGAAGTAGAAATGACCTACAATTAGATCTTTTTTCAAATTTCTTCAGAGAATATATGAGAAAAACAGAAATGATCATGATCTGCAAATGTAACTGATCACCACCATAAAATATTCTACTAAGAAGAGGTGTGAGGAGAAAAAAAATACTACGAGACACAATGGAATTGTGTTTATAAGTTGCCATGATTTAAAGACCAGGGAAAATTTGACAAATAGATCAGCTCAATGGATGATATTCATGGCCTTAATCATGAAAAGGCTGTGGATGTTCTTAAATAAAGGCCACACGACTAAATTATATTTAAAATAGGAAATTGATTTTGGTAATGTCCCTCATTCTGCTGCTACATTGGGAGGCTGAGGCTCTAATAAAGTAAAAATCACTCACTTACACACTGTTGGAACATTGAGCAAATGCAGATCTCTCGCCCTAAGGCACTCATAGGCTCATTATTTAAAATGGAAACAGACTACTGGGTTTGCCTGGCCTACCCACTATTCAAGGTCTCACTAGTGAATTAAGAGGCTCCAGACACAGTCGGTATGTGTGCTATAATGATTATTCTGCTGCCTTCGATGAGGTGGATTGATGCCGCTTATGGGGGGAACCTGCAGTCTGTGGTCTATCAAAAATTGTTGAGAGACATTGTTTCTCTCTAATTAGTTACCTGTGTGACAGTAGTGTGGAGAATGGGATACGTATCAAGGAACATTCAAACCAGTGTAGGTTTGAAGAAGGATGCTTACTGGCACCCCTACTGTTCAGCCTTGTACTGCAGATGGTGCTTTGCACAAAACAAGAGCATTCCCTACCAAAATTTGACCCCAACATATACAACTCTTACAGTAAACAGATGATGGAGGCCTTAGGGAATGTGCCATAATTGGCCTACACAGCACGAAGCAAGAGCTGCAAAGTGCAACCAACTAAATAAATTAATTGCAAATAAAACTAAAACAAAAGTTATGACATTTAGGAAGCAAAAAACGAAAGTAAAGAAGTCAAGGTACCTGGGCGATCAGAAACTAAGCTATGTTTCAATATATAAAATATCTAGGAGTCTGGATGTTTGGGCTCCCCGAGATGTTTCCTTTAAAGAACACAGGGGCTGCAACAGCTTTTGCTTTATGGAGGTTGCATGCCAAATTATTCCCCCTCCATGTAAATTGTACTAAATATCACAAAAGACAAATTAACACTAGCTCTGATTTATGGTAGGGAAGCTTTTCCTTTTAGGACTACTAAAATCCTGGATTTATTACAATGTAAGGAACTCAGGAAAACTGGTTTGCCTGCTGACAGGAGCACCTAATTCACAGTTAACTAAGACATTAGGGTTGATCTAACAAGATTTTTCTTGTTGGGCCACTCTTCTGAAATACTGTTGTCACCAAGTTCAAAATGCCAAACAAGGCTTATTAAGAGCAGTACTTTCGTATATTACAGGAGAGGAGAACAGGTTAAAGGAAGATCCTTGGCTCAGCTTACTCTAAGATGCTATAGACAATTTTGGGCTGCAACGTGGGCACATAACCCTTTGCACAAAAGCAATTATGTAATCTACGTTACTTTTAAACTCCTGACCCATGGATTTGGTAGAGTACCTACCAATCAATTTATGACACACTAAGATTTACTAATCGACTCCTACCATATACTGACTACAAAAAAGCTACTATTTGAAAGAGTCATTGAACAAGCCATGTGGGCAAACGATTATCCAGATGATATTTCCTTTTTCCACAATACGGGAATTTACCTAGAAGTCCTCAGGGTAAACAGGATAACAAGTCCATTACCTTTATGTTGTTCAACTATAAACTGAATCAATTATGCACTCAATAAGGTGCAGTCTGGAAGTGTTAAATGGGTGAGGAATGTTTTAGAACGGGTTTATACATCATGAAATATAATGTTGTAAGGACGTCGCGAAAAACAGTGCAGCAAAATTTTTTTTTAAATGTGTTAGGAATGTGAATTGATCACTTTGGTTTTAATATAATAATTGTCAGTATTATTCAAGAAAAGGGCATAATGCCCTTTTTGATCAACTACACCTAGTATACTAATTTACATCTCTTTGTAGGGTTTGACTCGTCGATTTTATTTTTTATACTTGTATGGCCACCCACTACATGGTGATTGGTGAAAATTAGCTAGCGCAAGTGTTTTATAACATGCGAGATAAGGTTACGTATGTTGCAATGATTTTAGTTATTATTTTAGCATTTAACCAATCAATCGTCAGAAAGTGCACAATCCACCTGAACTATCTTGCCAGTACAATACCATGTGTTCGCTGGATGCGCAAACGTCTGTGCAAGCTGTGATTACGTCTCGGACATTGTACTTGCTGTAGATTCAGATATGGTCAGAGTTTGAAAAAAGAAAGCATGTGTTCCTTCAGATAGGTGGATTTTCAGTGACTGCTGCTATGCATGGCACTGCATTTCCTCACAACTGTGGTCCTTCATGACTCCTCCCAGTGGCGACTCCTCCGCTAATGCGGAGGAGCGTTGCCCCACTGCTTTTCGCAGTGAAAAAAAAGTAACAATAAAATGATAACTCTACGTTATTATTGTTTTATTTGTTCCTGCTGCGGCGTCTTTGTTACTCAGATTATGGGGGAAGAGTGGTGGGCACTATGTAAGTGTGCATGAATGTTTGACTGGCCCTCTCGGGCCGGCCAAATATTCATGCGCACTTTGCATGTTCTCCATGCAGGTTGCATTACAGCCTGCATGGAGAACATCCCCAGGCCCCCAGTCCCTGGCTGAGCACCGGACCACAGCACTCAGGCCAATCACAAAGTTGCATTGCAGCGTTGTGATTGGCTATGGGGAGCCTGGGAGCCCGGGTGCTTTCTGCTTCCGGTTTCCTCAGATGAAAACAGGAAGAGGACTGAGAGGACGGAGGAGAAGTGATTTTTTTTTATTGTAACTTTCTTCCCCCACTCCCAGCCCCACTGCTGCTTCTGGGAGCAGCCGCCACTGCTCCTCCCCTTTTCTGCCCCACAAACCTGTCAGTTCACGAAGGAAAATGCTACTTACCAGTATGCATCTGTTCTTGGCATGTAGAGCTGCAGAGTTGTACACTGTGCATAGATCGCCATCTGGTGTTGGGCTCGGATGCTTGCACTTTGTTGTTGTCTTGGAAGAGTCTTTTGTAGTCACGAGATAGGTGACTCCTCCTTTGGACGATAGTGCGCATGGGCATCGACTCCATCCTCAGATTGTTTTTCGCCATGATGGGAAATGATGGAGTCAGTAAGAAGTAAGAGATGTCCATGTGAATGTATCTAATTAAGATAATACTGGAACAGATACAGGTTCCGGGGAGGCGGGTGGGCGTGTACAACTCTGCAGCTCTACATGCCAAGAACAGATGCATACTGGTAAGTAGCATTTTCCGTTCGAGGCATATGAGCTGCAGATTGTACACTGTGCATAGACTGTATAGCAGTGTCCCCCTTAGCGGTGGTCACCTGTATCAATTGCAGTAGTTTGAAACAATGTTTTGAGAACAGCCTGGCCTACAGAAGCTTGTTGCTTTGCCTGCACTTCAACACAATAGTGTTTGGTGAAGGTGTGTGGTGTAGACCATGTACCTGCTTTACATATGTCATCGAAGGGAATGTTCCCTAAGAATGCCATGGAGGCCCCTAGTTTGCGTGTTGAATGTGCTCTAGGGGGAATTGTTAATGTGCGTTTAGCCTTTTGGTAGCATATTTGAATGCATTTTACTATCCACCGTGTGATCCCAGCTTTGGAGATGGGGTTACCTTTATGAGGTCGGGAGAAGGCTACAAACAGTTGTTTTGTTTTGCGAAAGGGCTTAGTTCTGTCAATGTAATAAAGTCGTGCCCTTTTGACGTCTAGTGTATGTAGAGCTCTGTGTGCTACAGAGTCTGGGTTTTGGAAAAACACTGGTAATCTAACTGATTGGTTAAGATGAAAAGCAGAAATGACTTTGGGAAGGAATTTTGGATTTGTTCTGAGAACCACTTTGTTATGATGTATTTGTAAGAATGGTTCTTGTATGGTTAAAGCCTGGATCTCGCTTAGTCTTCTGAGAGAGGTAATTGCGACAAGGAAAGCAACTTTCCATGTGAGGAACTTAAGTTCACATTTATGTAGAGGTTCAAATGGGGGACCCATGAGCCTGGTAAGGACAATGTTTAAATTCCACACTGGAGAGGGTGGCAGTCTGGGAGGAATTATTATTTTAAGTCCCTCCATAAAGGCTTTAATTGCAGGTACTCTAAATAATGACAAATGTTGTCTGTTTTGTAAATAAGCGGCGAGCACTGCTAGATGTAATCGTATGGATGAATATGCTAGATTACATCTTTGTAAGTGTAGCAAATAACAAATGATGTCCTGGATGGAAGCATCCAGTGGATCAATTTTATTATTTTTGCAGTAGATGACAAATCTTTTCCATTTTGCTGCATAGCAAGCTCTAGTAGTAGGGCGTCTGGCTTCTTTAATGATGTTCATACAGTTAGGGGGAAGGTTAAGATAAGCGAACTCTAGGACTTCAGGAGCCAGATTGCTAGATTCAGTTGTGCTGGATCTGGGTGCCTTATCTCTCCATGGCTCTGCGTTAGCAATGTTGGGGAGAGGCGTAGTTTTTGGTGTGGAACCACTGAGAGCTCCAGTAGTGTTGTGAACCAGGGTTGGCGTGCCTATGTGGGAGCAACCAGGATCATTTTGAGAGACTGTTGTCTGAGTTTGCGTACTACCAGGGAAATCAGTGGGAGTGGCGGAAAAGCGTACGCAAATTTGCCTGACCAGTTCATCCATATCGCATTGCCTTTGGACAATGGGTGTGGGAACCTGGCGGCGAAGGTTGGGCATTTTGCGTTTGCGTGTGTGGCGAACAGATCTATGTCTGGTTGGCCCCACATGTGGAAAGCTGGAGAACTTGGGGATGAAGTTCCCATTCGTGTATCTGCTGTGTCTGTCAACTTAGCAGATCCGCAATCTGATTGTGAATCCCTGGAAGAAGATGTTCTGCTAGCGGGTATATATTCTGAGGAATGGCCCATCTCCAAATGTTTTGTGCGAGCTGGGACAGCTGCAGAGAATGTGTGCCCCCTTGTTTTTGTATGTAGTACATGGCTGTCATGTTGTCGGTGCGGATCAGGACAGTCTTGTGTTGTAGATGTTGTTGGAATGATTTTAATGCTAGGAATATTGCTAGTAATTCCAGGTGGTTGATATGGAGCACTTTCTGTTGAGTGGTCCATTTGCCTTGAATTGTATGGTCTAGGAGATGGGCTCCCCAACCAGTGAGTGATGCGTCTGCTGTTAGTACTATCTGTGGAATTGGCTCGAGGAACGGCCGCCCCTTGGACAGGTGTCGTGTGTTGCACCACTGCAGAGAGCGATGTGTGCGGCTGTCTACCAACACCAGATCTGTAAGATGGCCTTGAGCTTGATTCCACTGTCGTGCTAGGCATTCCTGTAAGGGGCGCATCTCAAGTCTTGCATGAGGTACGATAAAGATGCAAGAGGCCATCATTCCTATGAGTTGCATGAATACCCTTGCTGGGAGGGAGTGCTGCGGTTGAAATTTGCTGCTTAGGGCTTGTATGCTGGCTATCCTGGCTGGACTTGGATATGCCAGAGCTTTGGAAGTGTCTACTGTGGCTCCTAGATACTGATGTATGTGGGAGGGCTGGAGATTTGACTTGGGGTAACTTACTGTGAATCCCAAGTGGTGTAGCAGCTGAATAGTTTGATGAGTGTGATGAACACACTGGTTGAATGACGTGGATTTGTTGTGTTCTTAGGTGTGCTGCTACTACTGCAAGTCGCTTTGTGAACACTCTGGGTGCGGTGGTGACCCCGAACGGTAGGACTTTGAACTGATAGTGTTGTCCGTCCACTATGAACCTTAGATACTTCCTGTGAGCAGGGTGCATGGGAATGTGGAAGTAGGCGTCCTTGAGATCTAGTGTGGCAAGGAAGTCGCCTTGTTGCAGCAGTGGAAGAACCTGTTGCAGGGTGATCATATGGAAGTGATCGGACTGTATGTAGAGATTGAGGGGTCTGAGATCGAGGATTGGCCTTAGGGTCCCGTCCTTTTTGGGGATTAGGAAATACAGTGAGTAAACCCCTGTTCCTTGATGGTGTAAGGGAACTGGTTCTATTGCATGCTTTGAAGCAGTGAGAGAACCTCTTGCTTTAAGAGCGTAATGTGTTCTGTGGACATTGGACTTTGTTTGGGTGGAATGTTGGGCGGGGTTGCTGTAAGTTCGAGGCAGTAACCATACTGGATAATTTGTCTTATCCACTTGTCTGTTGTGATGGAATCCCAGACAGGTAGGAACTGTGAAAGTCTCCCCCCGACTGGAGTGGAATGGTCTGGAGGGAGCGGAGGGAAGTCACTGTTTAGGAGCGGGGGAGGTACGAGTGTTGTTACTACCTCGGCCTCTGCCCTTGTTGTGGTTTTCCCTGTATCAGCCTCTAAAATATCCTCTATTGGGGGATGTGTGAGTGGTGTTTTTATATGAAGAGGAGGCGGTGTCTGTTGCAGTGTTTTTGGATGCTCCCCTATAGAAGGAGCGACGAAAGGAACCGCGTGTGGATGGAGACTGCAATGCTCCCATGGACTTAGCAGTCTCTGTGTCCTTCTTCATTTTTTCTAGTATGGTGTTTACAGCCGGTCCAAAAAGGTGCTCTTGATTGAACGGCTGGTTAAGGATAGCTGTTTGGATCTCTGGTTTAAAACCTGAAATGCGTAACCAGGCATGTCGTCGGAGTAGCACGCTAGTGTTGACAGATCTAGAGGCTGTGTCAGCTGCATCTAGGGCACACTTAATTGATGCGTTGGTTATGAGTTTGCCCTCCTGAATCAAATCATTTGCCTGGGTTTTGTATTGATCAGGCAGATGTTGTAATAGGGTCTCTAGTCGGTCGTAGTGAGCCCTATCATATCTAGCAAGTAATGCTTGGGTGTTTGCTATGCGCCAGTGATTAGCTGCTTGAGCAGCGACTCTCTTGCCAGAGGCATCTAGCAACTTAGATTCCTTATCCGGAGGTGGTGTGTCACCGGAGGTTTGCGAGTTGGCGCGTTTCCTAGCGTTAGATACCACTAGTGAGTCTAAGGGTAGCTGCCCTTTGATGTAGGTGGGATCGTCAGGGGAGGGTTTATACTTTTTTATCAATTCTGGGATTCAGAATTGTAGTCCTGACTGGGTCTCTGAATATGTCTGGGGCATGTTTAATGACCCCTTTTAACATAGGCAGCGTTTGGACAGTTTTTTGGGACTGTTCAAAGGTGTCTAGGAGGAAGTCCTCTTCTGCAGGGTCTGAATGTATGGGGACACCATGGTACAGAGCAGCTCTATTGACCAGTTGTCCAAAACCAATGTTGTCATCTGGGGGAGATGGTTTTGTTGGATATGGTTGGGGAGCAGGGAGGTCTGGGGGACTAATTGGGTCATCATAATCGTCCCAATCATCCTGTGGTGCGTCTGTATCATTGTCAGGATCAGTGAAAGGGTCATTGATGCCTCCCCCACCCCGTACGTCATCATCAAGATTATCCTGTGGTGGTGATGAATATGGTGGAAGTGTTAGAGGTTGTGGAGGAGAGACAGACTTAGGAGGAAGAACTGGCTCAGGAGGAAGGACAGGTTTAGGAGGAAGAACAGGCTCAGAAGGAAAAACAGGAGAAGAGGGCCGTATAGGGGAAGTGGCACAGTCTTTTTTCTTTACAGGCACTGCAGGAGTGTCTGATGAGTCCAACTTCCTCTTCTTGTGTGTAACAGTAGCCACATGTCCTGGTTTAGGGTCTATGTGCAGCTTTTTCTGCTTGGGATCGACAGGATCCGGTCAGAAAAGTTCTTTCCGTTCGGTAACCGTTTTCGGCGCCGATTTCTTCGGGTCCGAACGAGGTTTTGATTTATGCTCGGAGGCCTTAGGTATTGGTCTAGGGTCCTTCGGCTTGGTTATGGAGCCGGGAACGTTCTTTGGTTCTGAAGGTTTCTGCTTCGGAGCCGATGGTTTCGGCGTCGAGGTGGTCGGTGCCGACTTCTTTTTGGGAGTAGGTTGGTCTCCGGTCTTCGGTGCCGAAGGCGCCTGCGGGACCGTGAGATATGGTTTGCTCGGTTCCGAGCTGCCGGAAGGCCTGTTGTTTGTCTTCGGAGCCGAGCCCGAGGGCGGGGCTTCTGAAGTTTGTTTTTGGTTGCGACTGGGGCCAGGAGGCGAAGTGTTGACCAGGGCCTTGGTTTTTTCGGGTGGAGTTGGGGCAGGGGCAGTAGTACTCACTCGTTGACCAGGAGTGATGTGGTCGTCTGAGTCGTCTGCTTCGGACACGATCTGCAGGTCTTCAGAATCGTCCTCCGGAACATCGGGGCCTTCATCGAAGATGTCCACTGGTGCCGGAGCTGATCTCTGCGCCATGATGTGTCGTCGGGCCCGGCGATCACGGATGGTTTTCTTGGATCGAAAAGAGGCGCAGGCCTGGCAAGTGTTCTCGTTGTGTTCGGGCGAGAGACACAGGTTACAGACCTTGTGATGGTTACTGTGTGGGAATTTTGCTCCACACTGGGGGCATTTTTTAAACGGAGTCCTTTCCATGAGCTGTAGGCCCGAACGGCATCGATAGGCCCAACGGCCCGCGTCGACGACTGGAATCGAGTAGGGGAGATGCGCGTCGAAGATCACGCGATCGAAAACAATACCGGCGAGTTGTAGAGAGTTTGAGCGTCGAAAAGGTTTGGAAAAACAGGTACCGAACCGGAGCGCAGATGTTACATCCGAACCCGATGGCGGAAAAAAAACAATCTGAGGATGGAGTCGATGCCCATGCGCACTATCGTCCAAAGGAGGAGTCACCTATCTCGTGACTACAAAAGACTCTTCCAAGACAACAAAGTGCAAGCATCCGAGCCCAACACCAGATGGCGATCTATGCACAGTGTACAATCTGCAGCTCATATGTCTCGAACATATTATTTTTCCATTTTCCTGCACTGATGAGAAAAGGCAAACAATTGAAGAAAATGTAACATCAAGACAGAATAGTGGAGGTGAAACTAATCAAAGAAACTGGCTTATGGAAGAAGACACAAAAAGGACGTGATGGAATGCCAAAGAAGCAAAGCAAAACAAGACCATGAAAGAGAGGCCAGCAGGGTGAAAACAAAGTGAAAATAAACATTGCAAGCATAGAAAAAGAGGGTGAAAGAAGAAATATGTCAATATGTGCAGAGAGGAAGAGGTGGAGGTGGAGAAAATGAAGACAAAGAAAGTAACCACTTTAGTACGTAGCTATAGGATGCGGCTTAACCTTGGGATTTGGAACACAGCTAGAAGAAATAGCGCTCACAGTAAAGACCATCATGCCCCAAACGTACTGCCAAAGAGCTCCAGATGGCCAGGAAGTTTGCAAAGGAGTGGCTGTACGTGCCTGACTGAGAGCGCCTCGGGAGCCTTGAGCCTCGAGGGAGGGCTGCAGAGGAGTGTGCATCAGGCAGGTACTGTGCGCAGGGTCCCGATGAAGTGGCCTAGAGGAGAGAGAACACCAGCAAGCTGGGCACCAACATCACTTATGCCAAGCTAAACTTCCTGTTGGCTTTGTAGCTCAATGTGGGAACATAACCACTGAGACCACTGCAGTGCCCACCAAGCCGACGCTGTGAGGAACCATGCCGTCCAGCATAGTGCGACCAGCATACTACATGCAAGGAACAAGCAGGGTGGCTTACAGGCATCGGTGGGCACTTCCATCTGGGGAAAAGTTAGTAGGGTCAAAGAGCACTGAGAGGGGTCAACGTGGTTACTGTGAGAAAGCAATGGGGAGAAGCACACAGGCGAGAGCCATAGGAAGGTGGTCAGGAGAAACAGTTGGTCGAAAAAGCAGCATGAGGTGCAGGGGGAAATAAGTACACAAAGTAGACAGTTAGAAAAGGCACGCACTCTCATGGAGTGCTTCACACAAAAGAAAAAGTAGTGCTTGAAAATCAAGCAGTGGAAGCAGTGATGTCAGCCAATAAAAGAGACTGTAAAGAGGCAATGCTCCCTGGGAGGTACAGACACAAGACTGGAACGCTGGGACATGAATATAAAACAGGTAAACAAGAGTGACAAGGAAAGCCAACCAAAGGTAAGCAACGGGCGGGCTCCAAGCTCCCTCTATGTTTATGGTAAGCAACAATATGTCTTGCAATAGACATTGCATGCGCTATCTAGTAAGCTCGACCTAAAAAATAAACAATGGGTTAAAGAGGCTACTCTAAATAATATTTTTGGGGAAATGTTTGGTGTACCTTGTGTAATTCTTTAGTTTATTACAAGTACACGTGCTGGCAACAGGCCATTTACAGAAGCATGAATCACACTTTATTTGCTACACTAAGGACATAAAAATTGAGGATGCAGAGGCGGTGCAATGGCTGCCACCTTGATCAGTTCAAAACCAGTCTTTTTTATCAAATAATTTCCTTGAAAATTTGTAAGGTCAGGTCCAATCTATTTTCAGCCAGTTCATCTATTAATAGATTTGAACACCTCATTCCAGTCCCCTCTGACCAAAGAATCTTCACATCATTGAAAGGATATCTAAGATGTTTCCCATGTTTCTGCTTTGCAACATGAATCTCAGACCTTTTTACAACAGAGTGCTCGCATATCCTTATATTTATAGCCTGTTTCCTATAGACATTCTATCCTATGTAATGACAAACACAACTTTCAAAACAGGTGGACCCATCTATGCAAACTTACTCAACTATTCACACCACACAAACTTCAAATCTCTTTCCAACATTGTCCTAACACCTTCAACTATCTTTATCTCATGCCCAGCCCCTTTTGTTGCAGTCTTGATAATGTACTAAAGTTAAAAAAAACTTCTAGACTGTCGATCGAATTTCAGTACACATTTTAACATCACATCGTGCATTCATCTCCATCACTGTATAAATAACTTCCCATCCATACTTACTCTCACTCTGCATTTCTCAAATTGCCTTCACTGGACACAACTTCCATCACCCCAATTTTTTTCAGCTCAACCACCATGCAAATTACCATCTTGATCTGTCTTGTTTTTTCATATCCATAAATACAAAGCTTCCCCAGCATAAGGCCATAATTCCCTTGTTCACCGTCATCTCCAAAGCCCAGAAAGCCTTGAAAACGATTACCAGGTTAAGTGCCTTAAACCTAAGCCATTCCCATGGAGAAAACATTTGCTTCTTCTCATTATCTTTGTCACAACTGGCTTACTTTTACCCAACATCCTCAACATCCTGCTCCAAGCATCTAGCATACTCATGTCCATTTCTTCTCTAGTGGGTCCCTATCTCTGAAATAACATTCCCTAGAAAAAGAGGTCAGCAATTTATAGCAAATGTGGAGGGTGGGAAAGTCTACGGACAATCAAACCCAAAAAGTAGAACACCAAATCATTTCTGCTATGGGACAAAACCTAAAACTCCCTAGCCCCATGAAATTCTCTCCAAGCCTGTCTATGAAATACTGAGGCTGCAGATAAAAGTAATCGCTCCACCCACTGTAAAGCCTTACAACTGCTGAAGCATCAAACCTCTGCCGGAATAAGATGAAAGGCCTGTCTAAGCTTCGGCTTCTTGTACCAACCCAGTGATTCTCAACCACCATGAACAAGCCAATGTTTCACCAAAATAGTAACCTTGGCTTCCGTATGGTGTACTTTAATAATTATGTTCCATCTAATTGTCTGTAACAGCATTGTCCTGACTCTTTCTGGCTCCCTCTTGTTTCATGTCAATTTAACTGCTGCTTCATTGTGCACTACAAAAACACTATTTTGTCAGCTAAATCTTTGCCCCTTAAACACACTGCCACTAACATAGGGAATAATTCCATAAACCGCATGCCATCACTACTTATGTTAACATAAACTGAAACTCTGGTGCTACAGCTGTGTTTGTATTATAATCTACCACTGAATTTTATCCTTTGGTAGTCACATTGTTACCCTATTAAATACATCAAAGAACATGCCTTGATGTTTCCTCCAATCCTACTTGAACTACTCATCCCTCTGGTGCGTGCGGCTGCGTGTTTCCAACATGGCCAAAGCCATCTATATGTACAAATGAGAAACCAGTATCCTAGAAGAGGGTACAGTTTCATAAATGTGTGCACCCTAGTTCCACCTAACCAGATAATCTTCTTTCCGGCATTTTGGATTCCATTACCTTGGAGACCAGTTCAACCAACAAAAATTAAGCTTTTTCTCTTTGCCATCTTCAGAATTCTGAAGTCATCTTGCAACCTGACAGCATACCCTCTGTCTTGATACTGTTCAGGTCACTCTTGAAATTGATCTGCATGAACCCTTTTTCAGCATCTGCCTTCCCATTTGTTTGGTCTTCCTGTTGCCTGTAACTCATCCCCTCTACCAAGTAATAATCCATTTCTTGGGGACTCCCAACACACACAGAGCAGTTATGCTTAAATCTGCTAGCTGCCGTCTAACATGCCTCTCTGATGTAGATCTAACACAGACCCTGTTACCACTGTTCCCAGTTTGGGCTAAGAGTGCACTCCTTTCTTAGTGGGATGCCGCTAGAACAGAGGCAAAGATAGATGAACCTTACAACAGCACTGGTCTTGTTTAGGACATTCATTTCAAACAGAGCCAAGGTGTTGGGTGTTCTCAGAGTAGACTGATATTTCACTCATTTTGGGCGGGATTCTACTTAAAGAGAATGGAAGAATCTGAAGCTTTAAAACTTGTCTCATCTGGGAAACACCATGAGATTGATGTCTAACTCACCACACTGGTGTGATTTATCCTTCACATCTTGTCACGTCACAAAGATTTCTTATTCCCAAAGTGGGGCATAACTACCACACTAACCAATGAAAATGTGTGTGTGCCTGACTTATAACTTCCCTATACTTGTACAAGGAATCGTTACTATCAGAATATTTGTCTCAAATTAAACTTGTGTAAATCTGAAATGCTGGCATTCAATTTCCTACCCCACTGACACTTGAGGTCTGTAGGTGAAATCCCTCTACTCATTGGAGTCCTTTTTGCTCCTGATATCCTTTGAGGAAGATTAAAGAGATTAAATAATTATCCTATCTCCTCTTTTGTTGGTGCCATCAGATTTGTTACAGGGGCTTTATTACACCAATATAAAGCAAATAATATCCTATAGCTTACAATTAGAGCTCAAAATCCTATATCTCTCCCTTCACACTATCTTCTTCTCCCCGACCAGGTTCTGTTTCAATATGAGACTCTGCCACCTTTTCGGTCTGTACTTGAGATATTCCATATCATGTTACCCCTTGGCTTCTACTCATCTATGTTGCTCATTCAACCAGTCTCTCAGTCCTACTTACTCCCACTGCTTTCTTTCTTCTGAATCTACTGCCCCCTCTCTCTTTCAAATTACTATGCGCCTAATATTCATCCCAAATGTCCCATCATATTTTAGGCCTCAACTACAAACAGAATGAACTGTATGTTGTTGAAACAAAACCAATACTTACAGAGCATTAAATACTTACAAGCTCATTGCTTATCATTGGCTGGCTTCCCTCACTTGCTTTCTACTTATCCAATGGCATTCCTTCTTCTTGTGTTTGTCTGTTATGGCCCATAAAGCACATTTTTTGAAACTATCCCTTAGATGAGTTGTATCCTCCAGGGAACTATGTTTTTTCCAAGCATGTTCTCATATCTGCCAACTAAAACTAAAATGTCACTGTGTGAAGAGGGGGGCAGGCCTTGGAGGGGGCGGGGCTCATGCCTTAAAGCACCTAAGATGCAATTTTGCCCCCACCTCCCCCCCAAACCGCCTTCTCCAAAAAGAAGAGCAGCTTGCTGAGGCTGAAGCCAATGTCCAGTGGTGTTTTCACACATCTTAATGATATTGGCAGTTAAAAGCCTCCCAAAAGGAGCTGGAAATTCACTGTTATTTTCAGATCATGTACCCTGCCACTGTGTGATATCGGTTCCTCACTGGGTGACCATGTGAAGGGAGCCAATATTGTGTGTCATGCAGTGGCACCGTAGGAGTTGGCTGGTCTTTGTTTTGCGGCCTACCGATCTCCCTTCTCCCCACAGCCCACTCATTCCATCTTGTTTAGCAGCCTACAAAACTCCCACCACTCCTCATCCCCCAGTTTATTGTTCCACTGATCAACCCTTCTTTGGGGGTTTCACATTCTACAGTCATTGAATACTCTTTCTGGTAGTAAGGATTATACAGTTCTTTTGGTGCTGCCCACTGTCTCCATTCTAGCTGCCAAATCCCTTTGAGAGCTGCATCTCCTACCTGCTTGTGTAGCTCTTTCTCTCTCAAGATCACCATTCTCAATCCACAATTAGACAACAACATAATTCTCCTCAAAATTCTGTGCTCTCTTGTCCTTTCTTGACAATTCTGACCCACTGCGATCAGATGCCATCTCCTGTATCTTGTCACATCCATGCCTGCACAACCGTAGGCAGGCCTCACTACTCTTCTGGCTGTGCTTCACCTAACTAGTTGCTGAGGGAGCTATTGCTGCACCAGCCCCTATACTATTTTGCAAATGCCTCCCCAAATATGTTGTGTCCACCCTTGCCTCTTTGTCCACTTCTACCACCACTCAGGGTTACTCGTGAGTACATTGTCACCACCTGTCACTTTTTCTAACCTTTCATGCCGTGTTGAGGACCACAAAGTTTTCATCAATGGAGGCTGCACGTAGAAGATCCTTTCTACCCATTAATCAAAAGTCGCGGCACAGGAATTAAGGCCAATCCTTGCTTTGCTCTCCTCTAACTTAGTCCTGCACATATCCGGCATCAAATCAGATGGCGGAAACATGATGAAGTGTCCCACAAGTATTACAATACTCCTCTACTTGAGCTAGGGCTTGATAAGTCTGCATAACCGATAATCACACACTGCACTGCAACCTTTTCTAATTCTATACGGAGGGAAAACTAGGAGGTCTGGAGAAATTTAGAACTGGGCACTAGGAAGTGGGTGGCATTATTTGAAATACAAGTTTGCGTATAATCATTTTCCTAACTTAATGTCCTCAAGCGCAGTATTTCATTAAAAAAATACTGCTTTCTACCGATCAGTTGGGGATCGTTTGCATTCTCCTCAGTTGACCATTATATGGCATATCTTATTTGGAAATTTCCAAGCCAGTGTAAGTCCAATAAATGCTGCCAGGGACATACACTGCAATACTACCAGAATCCCTTAACCCATTAAACTAATATCATCTGTTTTTTCAAACAAGAATTTGCTTGATTTGAATTTTATTTATTTCCTACATTGTACATTACAGTGTGGTCTGGCCTGTACAATACAATAATGGATCCTTGGTGCCGGGCATTTAAAAAATGACACTAGTTAATACTCTTCACTTATTCTTTAATGTACAATGGGTTCTAAAGCCCATTTCCTAGAAAATAAGAATGATTGAGGTTCTAAGACAAGAACTAAACAAATTCTGTCACTTTGTTTTTATCCTGGAAGGTGGTGGGGGCTAAGAGGAGCACACAGATCAGATAAACATAAGATGGCAAGTTAAATTTATGTCGGGTAAACTGCATTACTCAACCACTCAAATGCAGCCAAAACACTAGAAAACGGTGTAGAAATTAATACCAGATTCAAAGGCTGCACTGTGAAAGGGCTCCGATTTCATGTACTTGTTCCTATGCCAAGAAGATCTAATTTTCAATTGCCAAGTACCTCTCAAGGTCATGAATATTCTTCCTTTTCAAACTATGTCAGAACTCTCTTAGGAGAATGCTTGGTATAAGATGATTCAGTCAATTGAATCTCTGCCGTGCTGGAAAAAAACCCGTAAATTCCTTTTGAACTGTATGTCCTATCAAAGGGGTCTTCAACCATTTCTGTAGTGAGAGCTACTTCTGCTCCAGGAAAGTCCCCCCGAGCTACCAGCAATTTTTTTTACTTTGTCAGCATATCAGTTCAAATACCACTTTCCATTTTGGGCAAACACTCAATTATCCAAAAGAAAACCTTTTTCTAAAAAAAACATTTTTTGCTTTCAAAATATCAGTTTTCATGTTTATGAAATACAAACAGTCCCCAAACATCAGCCTGCCATTTTCATCAAGTACATACATGTAAAAATGCCTCGCTCACAATCAAAGATTCTGCTTTGAATGCCAAGACATTACAATCATAGGCCATGGATGCCCACCATAACACCAAAGATGCCTGCATTATGCCAATAATGCCCATTATACCAAGGCCTCCAGTGTACCAAAGTCGGACACCATAACCAGTCCAGCTCCACAACTGTTCTATAGACTAATGGGGTCCCTCGCTTTTATCCTGGGAACCTGCCGCAAGGACTCCTAGAGTATTGGCTTGCAGCACCCTTAGTTCTCGTTCTTGGGGTTGCTTTCTGCACCAAAATCCTTTGGATTGCTGTGCAACAGTGCCAATCCTCAGGCGGCAGCAACCGCCAAAACTAAGGCTGTCTTGATGTATGTTCTGTATTATGCTGCGACAAACTGCATCAATAAAAAATATATTCACCTTCTTAAATATCATTTCTTCTACATAGTGGTGCTCACTATCTGGAACAACCATAGGCGGCACAAGCTAATTTGGGAGGTAGCAGCTTTTACATCTGCCAGCACTCTACAGCAGTTCCCAAACATTGCAACTTGTTCTTATAAGTAATTATTGCCCATGTCAGAAGAGCATTTAATACTGAACAACAATCCCAGCCAAACCATATATTTATTTTTACCTGGCAGTTCAGGCAAAGGGATCTTCCTCTTGCTGGACAGATGATAACTCCTCCAGCAAACTACACATATGGACGGAAAATGTCACAGCACCCTTACATACTTTCTTTCTTTTTACACGAAGATCATCATTCTAGTTACACGATTGCTCACTTAAGACCTGATGTTGATCAAGGTGTTCACCCTCTTTGCATCACTGCCAGTCGTACCCTCCCTTACAGGCAAGAATCATAGCAACACACAACAAAAGCATGGACAAAGTCAATAGGTCTAGCGTTGGCCACCAGCCTTTTGGCTTTGTCAATGCTTGTGTTATCATGGATTTTGCAAAATCTTATTGCTTGTAAAGCTGCCGAGCCCTATACAACCTAAAAAAAAAAAAAAATAGAAAAGCAAAATGGTTTTTTGGTTCTTAAAAAGCACATGTTGCCCTACTAGTAGCCCCTGGCTTTTAAGGGAACTACTTTGTGTGCTGTTTGTGAAAGGGCAGTAAGGCATACCGTGCTTAACGTTAACTAATTGCTGAAGTAGACAGACCCATTACCAAATGCTGTACGCTTTGTGGGCAGAAGGAAAATATGATTCTCACAATAACTGCCCGATGGATGAAGCACTCTAGCTGAAAGCCCCTATAAGTAAGAATATTGTACATGCAACTTTAGTAACATCAAAAGGTGTTGGTTAACACCAGACCTAAAAAGGGGGTGTCTTGGGGGCTCCAGGTTTAAATATCCCTCTCAGGGCCTCACAACACTTCGAAAGTGATGCTGATACGAAGGGGTGGGGTGAACAACCAGACCCCATGAGCCTTTAATGAAGTCCCCTCCACCCAATACGGAATGGGGAAGGGATGTTGTACCGTGGCAAGCGCTAGGCTGCTGACTAGCTACTATGTCATCCTGCGTGTGATGCAGTCAACTTAATTTTGTCCCAAAAAAACTCTTACAAGGAAAAAAGCCACATTTAAAAGCTAATCAAAAATGTAAGGGCAAACGTAAATATTTTTCAGCAAAAATGTTTTTTTTTTTTTAATTTGCCATTTCTTTTAGTTTGCTTCTGAATTCCGCCTTCGTACCCAGGTTGTGGCTTCATAATATTTTAAATGTATGATGGATATCATTGTTTTAACTTAATGTTGGGACATAACTGCCCCCGATGATACAGTAACACGATGAATGCCATAATCTGTGCTAAGCACAAGATTCTTCACAGCACTCAGCAAATTATGGCCTTGATATCAAGGATTCTGTGCTCACACAAATCTGAACTGAACGGCTACATAGCAACTATAAAATGTGTATAATCAAAAGACAAAAAAGCCATTTTTGTTTGCTTTTGAAAATGTGGCGTGATGTTACAGCAACAGTCTTAATTGTTTGCAGGAATAAAATTGCATAATTGAAACTCTGATTATTTCAACAAGCAATCTGGCCAAGAGCCATTTTCCTTTGTATTCACTTGTTCAAGTTTCCAAAATGATCATTGTGTTCACAATGGAGATGGCATCAAAAACAAGGCTCAGATAGTGATGCGACAGACTAACTAAGGTCTGGCATGAAGGCTCACCGAAAGGAATACAGGCACAACCCGGTGACATCCAGGTGCTTCAATAAACAGCAGCATTGTGCAATTAGGCATGCCAGTCTGCCTTAATCCTTCTTATTGTAATTCTGCAATTGGCTGATACCTCATTTCATAGATCACAACCTCTCCCTTTTAAAATCCTACCCTTGTAATGTAACATTACCTAATCTCTGCCAACCATTCACCTAAAACCACATAACACCCCCCCCCCACTTCTCACACCTAACTGGTATTAATATAATCTATCACTAAGTAACTGGAGTAAATACATACAATATTTTCTTGAGAGCACATGAATAATCGCAATACGTACTAGATTACCTGCTAATCTTGGGGTCCGCAGTAGCGTGCTACTCGCCGTAAAGCGCATCAGCACCTCGTCAGGGGCTGCACGCGCTATAAAAATGGAATTACAATAAATGGGGTATAGTTCATATAACAGTTCCCTATAGGGAATACATGACTTGTATGACGAGTAAATGAATGAATTACAGCATTTAAACAGCTAACACTAACGAGGCAGAGATATAGGGGCATGGTACATTTGGAAGGGATGGTTCAATAGCACTGGTGTGCACTCAGATTGCAGGAAGGGAGTTGCATGATTCATAGACCAATTCATTCTAGGCTGTAAAGGTCCAATCTGATGACTGCACAGTAGAGTTGTAAAGACTGTTTCGACAGCAGTGCTCTGCAACTAGTTTGCACTGATGATGGTTCATACGTTCAGTATAGGCTGGCTTGATAAGTTGCGTAAAATGTTTTGACTGCGGCCTGTGCATCTAGTCCGGAGGAACGGGAGTGTGTGGTTCATACGGTGAATTAGTGTAAGCTGTACCACACAAAAGTAATGGCATTGTTGCTGTGTGTAAGGAAGGTGTGGATGTCTCATAGAATAGTTGAGTTTGCGATATAGACTGTTGACTTTATGGCAGAGTTGTGGGAGTCAATTAAATAGCAGAGTTGTTAGTCTAATTTGTAGGAATGAGGTGGGTTTCATATAATGGTTTGGTACTGGTTAAACAGTGACAGCCCTGACTTAATAGTACAGTGTGAGGGGCTTGTTCAACAGCAAGGCTGTAAAACTGAGCTACGCCCAAAAAGGAGCAGCACTTGCATGTCAGCCAGCTAAGTCTCAAAGACTTTTCAAGAGTTCAGCATCTGCTTCTTGTACATACAGATAAGAGTGTTCTGCAGCACATGTAAGAGTAATCCCTTCACAAGGGCAAAACGACTTGCCAGTTGTGATGAACCAAAATGAAGCTACAACATAATCTCGAAAGAAATCAGCAGTCTCCTCGCTGGTGCACTGGAGAGTGCATGATGGGTGTGGTGTTATGAACAGAAAATCTGGAACACACACAACTTTGCAAAAAGCATGGCCACTGGCCTTATTTCATTGATGTGGAGCTACAGATCCATCACAGACACAACCTTTGGTGCCAGTGGGATTCCAGAAGTGACAACATATATTGTTCGACACGGATTGAATCCAAGCTTGTTAGGAAGTTGGCTTTTGATGAAGTGATGCAAATGTAAGGGCACACCATGCAAAAAGTCCAGACGACCCTTATATGGTTTACAGGGATTACTTTAATAATCCCAAGTGCTTTATTTGTGGTAGTGTGGTCGATCAGCTTAGGTTTATCAGAGAGGAGTGTTAAGTCAATAGATGGTTCACACACTCAATAAGAAATCTTAGACCACTTTATAAAAATAAAGCAGATTTTATAAGAATTTAGACACCAAGATCTTTAGAATAACTTTAGTACAAGCGGAGATATTGATTTTAGAAGAAAATAGAAAAATAGCTCAAATAAGTTTTTTTGAGGCATGGGCCTTGAACGCTACAATGTTATCCTATGGGAGGAAAAACACACATAGCAAACAGGTACTTGCAAGCGGAGTTCAGAGGTGCCCTTTAGGACTTATGGTGATAGGGGGCCAAGTTCCAAAGTACCACTAGCAGTTTCACTTTACCTGCCCTGGTGTGTCCGGGTGCAGAGGGGCTGGTTGGTGATGGTAGCCTTGTACGCTACATTGTTAAAGTCTATAGGATCTGAAACAAAGGCTGTAAGGGAGGAACTAGGGGCACGTCCGGGTGAACCCAAAGGAGGGGCTCAGGTCGTGGGGACCCCTAGGCCAAGGTGACACAGTCAGAAATCATGTACCCCGGCTGTGGAACTCAGGTGCAGAGGTGATTGGCTGGCTGGCCACTTGAGTTTGAGGCTCTCACGGTTGTCAGTATATCTGCAGAGGGGAGAAAAACAAGACAGCAGGGCCACTCTGGTCATAGGTCTCGCCTGTCCTGATGTCCCTCAACATGCAGGAGAGCTTCCGAGGCGGTGGTGTCCTGTCTGTACACGAAACAAGCCTTGGCTAGTGCAAGTACCCCAGGTACTCAAGGTATTGGTGCTGGGGGGCTCCTGGAAAGTCTAGCATCTCGAAACTCGGCTGAGAGACGGGCTAAAGTCCTAGAGCCACGATCACCTTCTCCTGAAGTGGCCATGGCCGGCAAATACGGTGAACCACACAGATACGGTCGGTACCTGCACATGCAGGGGAATGGCTTCTTCAATCCAAGGGAGATGATAGCTGGTTGTCTAAGTACTGGACAGTCCTCCAAGTGTTGGGAAGCATGCACAGCTGCAGGATGAGTCGAGTCTTTGTAACTGTTAAGGAGCAAGCAGCAAGGCAGGCTTTGGAGCCAGGTTCTGTGTAGGTCCTTAGTTCTTGCGGTGTAGTCTCTTCTTTGTCATTCTTCAGTTCCCATAAAGTCAAATCTGCTGATCTGGTGTCGGGGGAGGGGCCTAAATACCCAATTTAGGAGCGTTTGGGGGAGTACGAGGTAGTAGCTAATGGGCTATCTACCCCTAGGGTGACTACACCCCTATATGACCACTTCCTGTGAGGAGTGGGTATAATCCTGACCCATGAGTCCCTATTTCACCAAAAAAAAGATGGTAAAACCCTTCCCTGGCTGTTCACTTCAGGGAGCCCACCTTAGAGGTGTGGCTGGCATGTGGGTGAAACACGCCTCCTGAATAACTAATTTCCTGCCTGTTTTGCTTCCGAAGGGGCCCCAGGGGAAGGGGTGGCATTCCCCAGGTATGGGTGGGAACCAGGGTTGCATGTCAAAGGTAGCAGAGGCTTTGAAGCCTCTGTTTTTGATATGTTAAATTGTTAGCCATCCTGCTGGAGAAAGTGAGAACACCTTCTGCGGAGCAGGCATTGTTCCTGGCCTCAGAGCGCTGGCTCTCCCTTGCAGGGGGGCCAGAAACCCGTCTGTGGTGGCAGGCTGGAAGATACCAGTCAGCCAACACACTAAGAAACTGGTAGGGCTACAGGGGGCACCACGAAGGTGCCTTCTGGGTGAATGTCCTAATAAATCTGATACTGGCATCAGTACAGATTTATTAAGGTAAGGTGTTTGACTCCAAACACCATTACTTTCAGTGAAGTCATCATGTAGCTGGGTAACTTGTAGTGACATGTCCTCAAACTGGCTTCCTGAACACTTACAATGACTAGCAATGGAACGAGGCATCACAGGGACTTATCTGCTCATGCAGATATGCCCTCACATGTAATATTGTGCACCCTGCTTTAGGGCTCTCAAGGCATGCTGTAGTGGGGTCTTACATACAGCAAATGCAGTGTGTGTGGGCACTGCATACAGGGAGTGGGCAATGTTGTGTTTTCGAAGTGTCTTGCACCATTTCACGCATATTGCAATGTCAGTCTGCCTGCAGTTTGAGTGTGGGTCCCTTTGGGTGTCACAATACATGCTGCAGCCCCTAGGGACCCTCTTTTGTACCCATGCCCTGGGTACCATTTACCAGGTTCTTACAAGAGTGCTAAAGTTCTTGCTAATTGGGTTACAATTAATATTTGTGAAGTTTTTAGGAAATGAACACTGGTACGGGGGCCTGGTTAGCAGGAACCCTGTGCAATTCGAATCAAAAGCATAAGTACCAGTGGGCAAAAAGTGGGGGTGACTAAGACTAAAAGAGGCACTTTCCTACATCACCCTAATGAAATCAGGAGATGTAACTATACAAAAAAAACTATAATATGTGAAAAGCTAATCAATAACCTCTAGATACCACAAAATGAAAAAAACACCAGGAAAAGAGTCACATTTGGGATCACAGAGGTAGGAGCTGCAACCCTGGCCACGCTTGAATGAGGTGACTACCACCAGTGGATTGTCCCAGAATGCCTAGCCCACAGTAAATGGATTTTTACTACCAAGCCTAAATACTGCGCCCGACTTCCAAGCACACATCAATGTCCAAGAGCACATCCAAACTGATACAGGGTCAGCAAGTTTGCCCTACCTGTTAGTGTGATACATAGCCAATCGAATGAGAACCTCAGTCTACTTAAGAGTGGGTTGTGCCATTCCAGAATGTTGAACAAAGAGACCAACACGGCAAAGGAATATGCACATGAGGCACATCTAATGCAGTCTCCCTGTTCCTCACCACACACAGAGGGACAACCGTCTGAGAAGGTGAATTATTAACCCTCCCCCCAATCTTCGCTTAAATTCACTGTGGAGATAAAGACAGACACAAAGGGTAGATATTTGCCTGAATTTACAGCTTGCCTGCTTGTGATTTTTGCAACACTTTTATTATGAGGCACTATTAATTGGAGAGAAGCCAGGGGCATTAAAGAATCGTAGAGCTGCCAGGGCTTTGAATTTTTAAATTGTTCCCCTTGCAGGTGCATTTTGCTTATTAATTATTGACTTAGGTGACAGATGGGAATTGATGCGTGCAAGCAGGGAGTGATTAACTCCTACCTGGAAAATGCACAAAGCGTGCATACTTACATAGAAAAGAGATTGTGTTACACAATCCCTCCCGATAACATTATATCAGCCAACACACAATTCCGGTCTGTCTGCTTGCTAATCACGGTCCTTCTTCCACTACATCACACCTACATTCAGCTTTTATGAGAACCAAGGTCTGCAGGATGCAAGTTCCAATCAAGGGGTGTGCGAAACTGTGCAATTTTATTTGCTGAATTTTGTGAAATTCCGTGGGAAAGAAAAAAAAAATCGCTAAATTATACTTTCACATCTAAATATGGTTTGCCTGTATCTTGTGTGACTTGTTGCAGCGAGAGGGTTCCACGTGTTAAAGCTTCACTAGATAAGCCAGGAAACCTGATTTGAGCTGAACCTGTCTCTTGGCAAGATCCATTCTGTAAGAACCAGTCTCCCATTTGTATCTCATAAAACTTTGTTATCAGGAGGTGTGCGTTCGTTCGCTTTACAAAGTTATATTCAATTGTATACTATAAAATATCGAATAGTTTCACAAACTTTGCTTCACATGAAATTTGGTTATTTCGTCAGCGCAAATAAAATTCTGCCTAGGTCTTATTCGAATATTAGCAAGGTCGACTCAGCCTTTCATCTCTCTCGGGTTTATAAAAACGAGTTGAATGTGCAGTACTAATTAGACCTAACTGCTCTATTGAAACAGCAGTGGCAAAAGAGCTGTCCTAGTGAAAGGCCACTGCTTTATCAATTGTCAACAAAGAAGGTGGAAGCCTGAAATTCAGGCACAGAATGCATTTCATTTATTCTGATATTATTTTGCAAGCGTACATTTAAAAAAATGCCCTTAGGCTAAAATTATACTGTGAGCCTTTTGCATAAGTAAAACAGGCCGGAGTAAGACCTTCTGATCACCAAGGTTGTCCCCGCCTACTAAGCAAAAGTTTTGTTTTTATTGATTTTAAAATATGAGCACAGTACGTCTGATTACGAACCAAACTTCAGTATCCAGTGTGTGTATTTTGACTATAAAATTCCAAACAATTGAGGTTTACATTATTTTCTGCTATATTCATTCAGTAATTGGAGAGGTGTACAATATATTTATCCGTTTTGTAGTCCATTTCGCTTGACCCATCTAACTAAATCACTGTGTAGTGCTTTGTATCATTAGGTAGAATTATTTAGATTGTTTAATCTTGTGTCAGGGAACTGCCCTATTAAGCATTGGCTATTAAATATTGTTGCTATGAATAAGGTTATCATACGCAGGTTGTGGCTCTGTGTAATTGTAAATGCATTCTTTTTTTGTAACAGTTTTTGATTGAATCTGTCAGATAGAGGTGGCTGATGCTGTGGTCATAGTGGTCTATTGTCACTATCATGTTGCTTGATGATGACCTGGGTTTCAGGCTCAACCCACATGTTCAGTTTTTACCTTGTTTGCTTCAAGGGTAAAGGGAGATTCAGTTTTCCAGCACTTTGTTATTAAATCTTTTATAAAATAGGAACGCCAGGTCGATCAACTTTCACTCATATTTGTTTAGCTCTTATCAGGGAACAGGCCCATTACACAAATTTGTGGGTTATCTTCTCTCTTCACTTTGGCCACTCTCTCCTTTTTTCAGTACTATCCGCTCCCATAAAAGACAAATTTTGGTTCAAGACCAAAACATGAGCATTTGGTCAGAGTTCTATACAGAATGTCTGAGCCACACAAGCCAAGTATGTTTTGGTACATTTTATGTAGATGATTAAGAGTTAAATATGCACAATGTAAAATGTTATGTTTAATTAATTTAAACCTGGCATTTCATTATTATACTTTTGACATACACAATGATTTGCTTCCAATCTTGATCTGTTATATCATATGCGAATCTATTGACCATTTTGTTCGTAGGGATGTAAATTTTGCAATCCCATTTGCTGTAATTTCAGACTAAGTCTAGTGACTGCCTTTTTGTTATGCCTTATTACAACACTGACTCTGGTACTGTGTGTGGCAGGGCCTTCCTGGTTGGGCCATTTGGTCTTGATTGCTTTGATCAGGGCATTGAAAGTCATAAATTGTCATTTTGGGATTGGATAATCTTGTTGAAGGCTTCGAAATGCATGTATTCTCCATTAGATAGATAGCCCATTGTTGTGATACCAACAAGGGTCTAGGTGTACAATTTCAGTTTGAGCAGATGATCGGAACTCCAGCAGGCACCACAAGGGAAGCACTGAGGCAAACATTGGTGCTTCTTTCGTAATATATGTTGCCATATTCCAGTAACGGCTGGCCACATCTATTTATACTTTATTTTTGCTATAGCGTGTCAGAGGACACAATCCCAGAGGTATCTTGCTCAAGTGTTCTTGCAGCTATATTGCTTCTGATAAGGGTGGTGATGCTGCCTGTGGTATCAGGACTAGCCTGATACAGTCCAGTCATCTTGGTAACTGTCACCAAGGGCATAAGAGTTCCGGAATGTGGAGACTCTTCATTAAAAGAGGTGGTGGCCATTGTAAAGAAAGGGGAGCTTTCTAAAAGGTGTGCTGTGTCTCCAAAGTCTTCTGCTAGTAGTAAGGATAAGGATGTTGTTTGTAAAGTCACTTCAGGTCAGGAGAAAAAAAAAGAATACATGTATGAACAAACTTCAGAGTGATGAAAAATTTGAAGGCAAAGTTAAGGTACATGTTTGCTTCCGCTTTGGAAGTAAGGAACATTTGTCAAGGGATAAAAAATGTCCAGCAATTAAGGTCAAATGTTCTTTTTGGGGAGTAATTGGCCACTTTACCAAAATTTGTAGGAGAAAGAACAAGAAAAACAAACAGGCTGTAAAATATGTATCTGATAAAACAATCGGAACATTCAGAAAACAGTGATGTGAGTGACAATGAAGGTGTGTTATCTGTTTAATGTCTTGTTCTGAATTTTGAAAATGCATCAGAGAACACACCCAAGTGTGACATGGTAATTGGTGGGGTAGAAATATCAATTGTGGTGGACTCGGGATCCCCATTTACTATACTTAACAAAAATGTGGGAAGTGATAAATTTGTGACTAAATGAGGTAATGATTTGGTGGAGTCTGACATTCAACCGGTGACATTAACTGGTCACATAATTCCTATGTTGGGATACAAAGTTTTTGAATTTGAGTTCAGGAAGCATGCCATATGGGGAAAGTTATAGGTGTATGAAGTAGAACCCTCAGTGTTGGGTTGAAGGGACCAAAAAGCATTGCGGATGATTTTAGATCCCATAGGTAAGATCAAGTCTTATTACTGGGAGAAACAGGAGGAAAAGGAGGCTTGGAGAAAGGAATTTCCGAATGTCTTTTTAGGCGATATTGGTAAATTAAAGGGGCTCGTACACAAAATTGTTCCCAAAGATCGTGCCACTCCAGTGTGCCACAAAGTAAGGAACATTTCTTTGAGAGTAAGGGATGAAGAGATTAGT
The DNA here is from genome assembly GCA_963921515.1 of Calotriton arnoldi. Lineage (NCBI taxonomy): Eukaryota > Metazoa > Chordata > Amphibia > Caudata > Salamandridae > Calotriton > Calotriton arnoldi. Next base: position 2,663,123 of record CAWUFW010000020.1, read on the forward strand.
CAGCTTAACAAATTTGAGCAAAAAGGTATAATTGTGCAAACTGATTCTGCAGAATGGCTGTCTCCACTGGTTGCTGCCAAAAAAGGCCAATGGATCGATAAGATTATGTGTAGACTTACGCGACTTAAACAAAAATAATGTTGTAGATAAGTTCCCTCTACCATGCATTAATGAATTATTGGCTGAGACAAAAGGTATAAGATGGTTTTATACCACTCATTTGTCCTCAGTCTACCATCAAGTTGCTCTTCATCATGCTAGCAGGAAAGTTACAGTGTTTATCACACCCTCTGGTTGCTCCTAGGTTTTTGAGTATGCCGTTTGGGCTGGCCTCAGCAGCTGTAGTTTTCCAGAAACTGATGCACAGGGTGTTTAGGTACCAAAGAGGTGATAAGTACTTTTACGATGACATCTTACTGATGGGAAGGAGTAAGGAGGAGCATTATGGTAGGGTGAGGGATGTCTTAGCAATTTTAAAGAACGGTTTAATTGAGAAATGGAACAAATGTAAATTCTGCATGAAGTCTGTGACTTATCTAGGTCATGTAGTTAGTGAAGATGGAATTTTTCTGAAGAAATAAATTAAGGATGCCATTGGTAATGCACCTGCGCCAACCTGTAGCGATGAAGTTGGGTCTTTTTTAGGCCTTTCTGAATTTTATTCTAAATTTGTGAATAACTCTGCAGAAAAGACTTTGGGATTGAGGCAACTGCTTAAAGAACGTAAGGCCTTTGAATGGAATGAAGAAGTGAATAATGAATTGCTAAGCATACCATTCTCACCACGGATGCTAGCGGTAAGGGTTTAGGGGCAGTATTGAGCCAAGTGTCAACCAAAGATGGGAAGAAAGTGGAGGAAACAGTTGCATTTTCTTTGCGTTCCCTATTTCCTAAGTAGGTAAAATACTCTGTCATTGAAAAGGAGATGTTGGCATGCATCTGCGCAATGGGGAAGTTTAGGCAGTATTTGTGAGGTTCCGAGTTCATGGTGCATACGGACCACAAACCCTTGGTGAAAGTATTGACAACAGAAGGGTCTGCAGGTGCCACTTCCCGCTTGGCAAGGATGGCACTCAAGTTACAGGATAACACATATAAAGTGGAGTACATTCCTGGTCGGAAAAATAAGGTGGCAGATTTTTTGAGCAGGTCGCCTGTGTGTAGCCAAGTTCCATTGCAGGATGAGTGGGATGAGTACAATGTGGTTGTTAGTAGGGACGAAGGTATGGCCATACTGGAAAATGAGTGAATGGAAAAGTACAGAGTGGATAAGGTCATGGAGGAAATTAAGAAATGTGTGTTGGAAGGGTGGCCTGCTAAAAACACACTAAATAAGGAAGCTAAGAAATTTTGGGAACTAAGAGAGGAACTGTCAGTTTCTGATAAATGATTTTTATAGAGAAGGCATAAAGTGATTCCTCCCAGTGATTTGAGGGAAAGGATTCTGGAATTAACGCATGAAGGACATTTTGGGATTGTTACATTTAAAAAAAGAGTAAAGAATTCCTACTGGTGGCCAGGGTTAGATTCAGAAATGGAAAGATTTGTGCAACAGTGCAGTAGTGGTGCTAATGCTGACAAGTCCCAGAAGACGTTGAGACCTCCTTTGGGAAGGACTGAATTACCGGAAGGTCCCTGGCAAGCTTTAGTGGTGGATATTTTGGGCTCCATTCTGGACAAAGAAGGGGTGTCGAAGTTTGGCATTTAACTCATGGACTCGTATTTCAAATGGCCGGAAGTGGGAGTCTATTCCAAAGTGGATGCAGAGGTTTCATTTTTGGAAGAAGCCTTTCCGAGGGAAGTCATTCCTAAGAAATTATTATGTGACAATGGTCCAGAGTTCAAGGCTGACAAATTAAAAACTTTCCTCTCTAAGAATGGAGTTTGTGCAGTGCACACAGCAGTATACAACCCACAAGGGTATGAATGATTGTGTGGAGAGATTCAACCATGTTATTATGGGAAGTGTGCAAGCTGCAGTGAGTGCTGGAAGGAATTGGGAAAAGGAAGTGAACAAATTAATCTAGGCTTATATAATTACTCCATCAGTGCCTGGTATAGTCCGGCCAAAGTGTTGAGAGGACGTGAACCATTTAGTAAGGATAATAAAGCCTGGCAGTCTGTGGAATTGGAAAAGAAATGGTCTCCTCCTGTGAATATGGAGAACCTAAAATTGGCGCAAAGAGCAAACAAAGATTACTAAGATAAAAAGAAAAGTGTTAAAAAGGTAATGTTGCAGAAGGGTGAATGGGTGCATATTAAGATTGATCGCAAATTCAAGAAGGGCCGTAACACATTTTCTCGGCCTCTTCAAGTGTTAGAGGTATTTGCTTGCTCTCTCAAATAGTCGGATTGTAAAATCTGCCATTTTAACAAACTAGCTAGATGTAACAAAGCGTCAGAAGAGGATATATGAGTGGAGAAGGGTACCAGTGTACATTTGAATGAGAATTGGTTCTAGCAGGATTTGGATGTAAATGGAACACGTTATCCCATGTTGGTGGAGACTAGTAGTGGAAATATGAAGAGTGGAGAGGGTACTACAGAGAATGAGCGGAGCTGTGGAGGGGAGGAGATTGTGAGAGCTAGTAGAATGTGTGAGGGAAGAGATAAGAGTACTACTGATCAGAAGGAAGTTTCCAAGACTACTCACAGGGGAAAGATTATCTCTTGTCCTAAGAAGTTTAAGGATTTCATTGTGGGTTAATTATTTTACAATGTGATGTTGAAAATGTATTTGTGTTATACCATATTGCTATCAATTGTATAATGTGATGATACGTAGTTATATAGTATTGTTTAGAGGTATTTGCAATAAGTATTTGGTTCATCTGTGTAATTCTTACTTTTAGGAATTGCATTTGGAAATTATTATTATTTGTTATATCTTTTGTTATATTTGTTAAAGGGGAAGGATGTGTGGTATTAGGACTAGCCTGATACAGTACAGTCGTCTTGGTAACTGTCACCTAGGACATAAGGGTTCTGGAATGTGGGGACTGTCAGAAGGGAGAGACCTGATGTAGACTTGATGCGAAGCAAATGCGGCTACCTGCTCTTCTACAATAAATACTAACAACTTACCTGAGCCTCCTGTCGTTGTTTGAGGGAACACTACACTGCCTAGCGTGGTACCCATTGTAACTTCACTACTTAGAAGTAATTCTTGGTATTTGGTACAGCTAGGCCTCATTCTGTTAGGGAACTTTGTAGTTTAGACAGTGCCAACCTGTGTCTACAGTCATCCCATATCAAGTCTTTCAAAACCAATTCAGCTTCTACAAAGAAGCGTCTTAGAGGGATCACCTTTATTGTGGAGAAAACTTAAAACAATTGAGGCATCATGACTATTTTAGCCACTGCTGTTACTCCCACTGCAGAGAGAGGAGCTTTTTACAGAAAGCTGCAGAGGTTCAGAAATTTGCATGAGTCGATTAAATTACCTTCCATTAGATCAGGCTTTTGTCATCTTGTTGACACTAATCTATTTCCTAGATGTGCCACTGCCCAAACAGGGGTCACATGGAAGGTCTGCCGATAGAGGCGTTCAATTGGATGAGAGGTGTGTGGGGTGCAACCCTGCAAGGAGTACTCTTGCATAGGTTTTGCTCAGATCAAAAGTTGGAGTACCACTGTTTGGTGTAATTGTTCAATACTACAAAGCATTTTAATAGATTTAAATAGTATTCATATCTTCAGCAAAATAAAGAAGAATGTTGTGGCTCACCCATCATCAGCCACCAACATTCAGACAAGACTTTAGTGTGTTTAGGATTACAGATATGTAGCAGTCGTCGTCATTTGTTTCCTGCTGTGCATATGAAGCTCACAGAGGTGGAACACGTTTGACCTTTCTCGATAGCAAATTCTGATTTTAAAAGAGATTCTAAGTTTTCAGAGCTCCTTGATTCTAATTCTTGGTGTCCCCATATACTGGATGCAGAATTGCTCAAATCATAATCATCTCATGTCTTGTTTGTAAAGCATCATTTAAAAAAATTAACAGAAAACCATTTCAAAATACTGGATAAAAAGTAAACGCATACCTTGAGGTATTGTAAAAATGTACACTGAATCGAATATTTTCAGCCTCTATAAATGGCCTGCTTTATTTTTCAAACGAGTTTCCCTTAGAAAACTGAATGTAACTTGAAAAATAGAATTGTCCGGAAATGCTTGTCAAAGCCTAATTTACTATCCACAGGACTCGTAAATGAAACATGCTTCAGACATTTGAGCAGCAGCCTGAAAAGCATATTTATGGGCCTCTAGCAGAAGAGATAGCGCTTTTTCAGTCAAACGAAGTGTAACAACTGCATCAAACCCAGCTGAGTGTAGCCGCTAGTCCCTTCGCCAGCGTCATGAAAGCCTTTGTGCACCAAGGCATGTTACATTTACGCAATATATGGGATGCAGGAGATACACCAAAAACATCTCTTAAAGTCTGCTCTTGAGTCATTCCCTAGCAAAAATATATCTGTTGCTGTGTTTTTACAGAAAAGCTGGCCGGGAAGAGTAGTAACATACTGAGAGCGACTTTGGGGAAAGTATGTGTGGGCGAGCAGCACGTGAGGGACAGTACCCAAATTACATGCACTGAGAGCTGAATGAAACTGAAAAAAACTGTTTCTTGACTGTGAACAGTGGAATCATACAAGCCATCCAGTCATAAAGTCAAAATCCTCAGGAGGGACAAAGAGAAAAAGAGGAAGAAAAGCCACTGAATAAGAGGTAAGCAAATAAGAGTGAAAAGAAAACCAATGGTAAGCGAAAAGAGCCATTCACCTACAGACAGCTAGTAGCTGTCTGGTAGTGGAGACCTAACAAGTGCACTCACTGTGCTATCTAACTGGAAAAGGGCTTCCAATCCTAACTAGTAGCTACAAAAAGTTTTTATCCCAAGGTTAAATGAGTTAAGACAGGGAAGTACACAGCAGATCTAAGTAGGCAGAATTCCTATATCCACATTTAGCTAGAATTCACACATGTTGCATGGTAGAGTCCTTTTTTTAAACACATTTACATTTTTGTTCTTTATTAGCCTACAATACATTTTTGTATAGTCTGCCATTCAAACATTGTTTACTAGCATTTTTCACTTGGGAACCCCTGAAGCCCAAGTATTAACATGTTTAATTCTTAAGTAAGCATGCTAATGCCCAGATATCACGAACATACACTGTTCTCTATATCATTTTTCCTCATTTTATCAGGATCTAATCCTTAACTTCTTAAGGCACTTAACATGCAGATATGCTTATTTACATTTTCTATCCCACGCTTCATCTCTCTAGGTATTCCTTTTTTGCTGTCTTTTGGATTACATGTCTCACAGAATGTTTTCCCAGACATACCTCTGTATATCTGTGAAGTTATTTTTAGATTCTATGCTCACAAGACTGCAGAAAATGTATTATCTTTCTACAGTTGCCTGTACATTTTCTCCAATGGAAGACCAGTAGCATTTTACTACTTTTGCAGGACACTGAGGAACTTTCATTTTAAGATTCTTTTGCAACTGGTCCAATACATTTTTCCCTGTATTTATAATGTATCTTTGGATATCCTTGGTTAGACTACACTTCCCTTTCTTTTTCAAATGAGAGCATTATTCATTTGTAACCATTTACCTTATGGAAGCAGCGCTCCAGGGATACGAACAGCACTCGCAAGAACAGATGGTCATTGTGCGGCACACTATTATTGCTTTGAAACGCCTATTGCATTTCACGCCTGTGCACTTCTGGTGAGAACTGTGATGAGACGGTGTATACAAACCACAATCCTTAAATAAAGATACATGAAGAGATGCACAAATCCTGCAAGGCTGATGATTATCACGAAGCATAGCTAATCTGCAGCTTGCTGCAGCCCTTAGCAACAACTCTTTCTTCAGCCTTGATCTTTCTTACTTTTAAACTTAGATAACTCCTTTATCTAGAGCTCTCAAATGTTTTTGTACACTTTTCTCCTTCTTGCACATATAAGCAGAGAGAGGAGGGAGGCAGCCACCACAGATCACAACAGGCTTCGCTCACAAAGCCAGGATTAAGTTGTTGAAACGCCTCACAAAAGGTGAGATGCAGCATAGCATGAATGTTTGTATGCATCCCTCAACTATCTGAACATGCATATATGATTTGTAGGTCAACAAAAGAATTAAAACATAAAATGTGTTCACTCAGGGAAGATTAAACCATCTGCTTGACAATTGTAGCTGCTTACCTGCCACTGAATTTGGACGTGGCATCAGGTATAGTGGGATGGACTGCACAGACTGCGAGAGGACGGAGTCCAGGTTCCTCTCAGGGATCTTATTGAGACTGTATGTAGAAGCAGTCATGTTTTCGTCCACTCTGTACAGGCAGGAATCCATGCTGGACTTCTGAGACTGCCAGGGCTTCAGGTTTCCTCTGGAACCTAGGTCTTTGCTGCCATCCCCTCCATACTTTGACCGCTCCACATTTTCCGAGTAACTGGTGAGGGTAGCTGCAGATGAACAGTTAGAAGAAAATCATTCAGTTATTCAATAATGGACCTTGAATGTCTAAAGAAAGGAAAACAGGAGTTCCAAGTCATCAGACATCTCAATATACATATCCACATACAAAAAATGCCTGTTTACATCAATTCTCCTCACAACATCGTTAGAGAGATCTCTGGACAGACAACACAGCACGCCGCAGACATGCCGTGTAACTGCACTTCCATCAACAAATGCCCCTTATCACCTTACAAACCAAAACGCGATAGGGTTGAGCCCATATACCCCTCTAGAGCCTAGGCTACAAACAATAGTCATACAAAATGCAAATAGCTCTAGCAGGATAAGATCAAAAGCATAAATCGGCCCATGTTAATACTTCAATTGTTATCAACAGGATTATTATAATCCTACTAAAATACTTGCAGCAATTTTTTATAAATAACCTGGATATCGTTTATGTGTTCTGTTTATCATATAAGACACCACACACATTGATGCAAAAAAAGTTACATTTACCTTAAATCTCTTAATTGAAAAATTGTTTCTATTCGTACAAGTCAGTTAACATCGGATAACTTATGCTTTTGAATTTTTCCTGCTAAATCTATATGCGTTTTGTATGACTTGTGACAAGTCATACAAAACGCATATAGATTTACACCAGCACTAAAAATTATCTCCGAAAATGCTCCAACACTGCCAAAATATGTAAATAACTGGATATTAAGGCATCCAACAGATACTTATCACAAATATTTATTTGCCAAGTAATGGGCAGCTACACCAACTGAGGAAATAGGTAAGCTTTTTGGTACTGCTCACCCAAAATGTGTGACTCATTAAAACTGCCACTCATACTACTACTCACATACCTAAAGAGAGGTCTGACTGTGATAGAAACATTTCTAAAGCCTACCCTGGACTACCAAAAGACACTGCAGTGTCGGGGGCGGGGGGAGCGGAGCTGGGACGGCCAAGATGGTGGTCGCTCACTTTTGACCTCCCACTCTGGCCCATGCTGATTCTTGGAGTTTCCGGTGAGCTACTCTCACCAGGACTGGCGCATGAGGACACCCTGGGAGCGAGGGAGCAGAGGAGGCCCACAGAGACCTGCCGGCAGGACGGCGCTTCAAGGCTAGAGTGGCTGTTCGACCACAGGGGAGGACTCAGTGCTGCGGTACAGCCTTTGTTATCGCGGCTTGTCCGGGGTTGGGGCGGGGGCGAGGGGGGTGGGAGGGGAATCGGTGCCAGGGCTGTGAGGGGAACGGCAGGGAGAGCCGGCAGCCTCCCCGTGGGGCACGCCCATCTCCGTCCTGACTCGCCTGTGGAGCTGCCGTCAGAGCCGTTGGGCCTAGGGAGACGGCGCTACACCAAGGCATCTACCCAGGCCTGACCAATGGACCACTTAACAAAGCCCCACACTGGCCAGGGAAGTAGAGCCTCATTCCCTGGAAGAACCTGTGGCGGGGCCCGACTGGGATGGCGTGGCAGTCTCAGCTGCGCAGTGGACCCTCCCTCAACCAGGAAGGGGGGGAGGGTACAAACTGAGCTGTGGATGCTGCGACTGAGTGGTCTGGCCGGGGCCCATCCAACAGAACAAGAGGTACTCACCGGGGTCCCATTTGCAGCCACTGGGGCCCAGACGGTAGGATAGTCCAGGACAGGGTGGAGAGGACGGGGGATGGCAATTGGCCCTAGCCTGCACCACAGAATCTGCTCCTGTGGACCCCGGCTGCCTGTGCCATGCCTGTCGCAGAGCTAGTGGGATGGTGGGTGGGCCTCCCACGCATTTCACGGGGCCACCTGAAATCCAACTGTCTGACACTTCGAGACCCTAGGTGCCAACATGGGATGAAACAAGGCCCCGGTGACAGATGCACAATAGAAAATTGACAAATTTACTGCCTTCACAGGTGGACACAAGACTACGAGTGGAGGAGAGGCCCAGTCTGCCCAGAAGCAAGGTGGGGATATATTACGGTCATCCTACAGCCAATCCTTGAAACCAAGATAGGAGAGGTTCGGGTGGATGTGGCCCTCTTACAGCAAGATATTCGCAATACCACAGCAAGGGTTTCTGAGGCACAGGGGTGCATTTCGGAACTGGAGGACGCTGTCTGCGCGCTCAAAACGAAGGTGATACGTCTAACCATGGAGTCTGTGGCCCTCCCCGCCAGAGCGGAAACACTGAAAATAGAAGCCAAAGGAGCAACCTCCGCTTTACTGGATTCCCCGAGGGGGACGGAGGGTTCTGCCCCGGGGGCCTTCCTAGAATTGGGGCTCATATCCTGGATCAACCCTGGCCGTCTGTCAAAACGCTTCATAGTCGAATGAGCTCATAGGTCCCTCGCCCAAAGGCCTCCTCCAGGCCTCCACCCCCAGGCGACCCAAGATCGCCAAGATTTTGAATTATCGCAATAGACACACAATCCTGCGAGGCAACTTACTTCCCAATCCAGCCAAATAATGGCGTTCCTAGACTACACCCAACAGGGTCAGTTCCAGTGCAAGTCTTATGATCAAGTCAAACACAAGCTCCGGTCCACACCCCTACAATAAACGCTCAGTGGTATTGCTTCAGGAGACCCAACTGCTTTTTTCTGGCCAAACATGGGTGTGCAAGGGTTTATCACTCAGCATTTTATCGAGGCTCTGGGGGGCAATTTTTCTCTACATATTCAATGCCACTGGCAGTATCTAGTGTGATCCGCAACATCTCAGGCAGATTTGTGTTGGTGGAGGGATCACTAGAAGGCTCCTTATATCACCTCTTGAGTCTGTATGTTCCCCAGCAGCTTTCTACTTCCACGATGACATCGCTTAGGGACCTGATCTTGTCCCTCCCCACTGGCAGGCTCATCTTGGAGGGTGACTTTAATGACATTTTGGGTCCCCATGTCTCCCTAAGGTCCCCGAGGTGGAGCCCTGGGAAGGGAGGGGCCTGCCTGGCTGGGCTTCGGATCTCAGGCTCTACAACGCCAGGTGAGTCTGGAATCCTACGACCCATGAATATACACATGCTTTGGCGGCTCATGACTCCCTCTCCCGCAAAGACCTCTTTTTGCTACCCGCCACAGATGTCCTTCACATGCAAGGGGCTTGCATCTTGGTTTGGGGTCTCTCTGACCATGCACTGGTTGTTCTTTGGTTGGGTGGCCGGGGGGGTGGGGGAAGGACACACAAGCCTGGCACCTCAATGCCTGGCTTCTCATGAGCAAACCGTCTAAGCCCTGGAACAAACCTGGAGGTCTTCCTTGACACTAGCCAGGGGACAGCTGATTCACCCGGAGTGCCTGCAAGGCCGTCATGCACAGGAATGACCGCTCACTCTCGCATTCGGGGCCTTACCTGTGAAATTTAGACTCTCATCTTCCACTGGAGACTTCGATGCTCCAGCTCGAATCGAGGAATGTGGCAATTTGACAGAACTCCTAAGCTGCCATCTGGCGATGAAAAAGGGCATACCTGTGACAGTTATGTCTGGGGAAGGCCCGCAAGTGCTGGGAAGCCACCGGCAGCAGATACGAATGCCGCAGATTTGCAAATCTTTACCGCAATATCCTGAGGGGTTGAATAGAGAGGGAAGCAGACTAGTCTTTACTGTAACAGGTTGCAGAAGACTGCCTCCCCACTGCGGAACTGGATGCTGCTTTCACATCCAGACATGTCCGGGCATTAGTGCTTGGTGAACATGTGTCTACTCTTCTACGTGGCTGCACAGCCTATGTCTTGCAGAGACACCCCAATGTAGAGTGCAGCAGTAGTCGCCAGGCTTCTGGTGAATTCTCCTCGCTCTGCCCTGGAGTAGACGCTTCACCTTGTTGTTGCAGAAGGTTGACATCCAAAGAGCTTTACTCTGTTTGGACAGGGGCCGGTTTCTTCCTGGATTGTCAAAGAGCATGAACAGTTGGTCAGAAGTACGTTAAGTCTTCAGTCTTGTTCATGTAAAATCTAATGCACCTTTGTACATCTTGCAAGTGCAATATTTCTATGCTGAATTATAGGTATATTTGGTGACCTTGTCATCTCAGGAATGTAGCACCAGGCGCTAGGCACTTTGTGAAAATGTAAGGTACAGACTTAAGACTAAAGAATAATGCTTTGAAATGATAGTGATGCCCTGCCACTAAAATGTGGAGGTATTTCCTGTGGTTTTGTTGTATGCAGATGTGAAAATGTGAATCCTGAAGATCCAGGAAGCTAAGGTAGTCTCATTCCTGAAGAATTTCCTGTAGTAGCTACCTTAAATGGAGATGTTCATTTTTGGTTGGATACACTGAAGGTTTAGGTATGAATCTAGGGTGTGTTCTGAATGTACAATCTGTAGCAGTCATCACTCCGATGTTAAGGACTCCTACGCAGGGACAGAAAGGGACATTATTTCCCCACCTGATGCCTTTGGGATAGGGGGTTTAGCTGTGAAGAGTTAAGCTCTTTTTTTGCTTGTCCTGGACGCACGACTGGGTAGTGCTCTTCTTTCTGCAAGAGAAACTGCCAGATCTTATCTTTGGCTTTTGCTTGATTACCAACTCTTGTCATATCCACCCTATATGTGGGGTGGGGGTGGGCAGGGGGCGGAAGAGATATACGGTCAACCTTGACCTCCATAGTGAGGGAGACCTTCCCTGAATGCTGGTGATCTTCTTGAGCCACAAACAGTTGTTGAGTCATAGTATTTAAGCTGATAAGCCCCAAGGGATTTTGCAGTGCTCGTTCTCATATGTTGCAGGACACCATTGTTATGTTTGCCAAACAATGTCAGTCTGTCAAAAGGTCAGAAGACTGTCGAACATAACTATCCAGGCCTTCTCAGCATGGGCACTCCCCAACTGCCAAAAAAAAACACCAGAAACATCAATTGCCACAACACAGATGGCTACAGATGTATTTACTCCATTTTGCCTTGGCTTTTTCTCTCTAGCTCCGAAATGTGGTCGATCAGTGGTGAGATGTCATGCCACATCCGACGGTCACATCAGACCAGGATTGCCAAGGCATTTATGGCTTTGACTGAAGTCACAGCCATACGGCTAACTCTACCGCCCCCTTGGGACTTTCCTCTCCTAGAATGGTCTTGGTATTACTAGTGCTATTGCTTGAGCCTACCATAATATCAATAAAACACTGTACATGATGAAGAGAACAAGACAATACTATTGGCAAGGGAAGGGTCCGGGTCATTTTGTCAGTCCTGGATATGATGTTCCTTGAAGAGATGGGTTTCAGCTCCTATTTTGTGAGCAGTGATGTGGGATATTACTACAGGTCTAAGAAATGCATAAGACTTGAAAGCTAGCACCAGCCAGGTTCCTCCCTGGTTGCATACAAATTTTCTCCAATGGATCCTCCTACTTTTCCCTTGTTGAATCTCCCTTGAATTCATATCGCTTAACTGATAGCATCAACATGATTTTAATTTCCCCACTCTTCCTCTTCCAATAGCTGTTGGCTTAACTGCCTACTCTCCAGGGCCTTTTCCTTACAGGTCGCTAGACTGCCCTACGTTTAAGTTCAAATGTATTTCTGTTAATCCTTTCTATACCAACCATGCTGATGACTATCTGTCTGTTCTCTCCTAACTCAAAACTGCCTCTGTCTTCTACCTCTCATTCTTCTGAACATTAGTAGCTTAACTGCCAGCATCCGTCAGACCACATACTTTTCAGTTACAAACTTTTCTCATACACTAACTGTACTATCAGCTCCCTCATGCTTGCTCCCCCTATTTCTTATCCCCAACCAAGTCATAACCCTGCCTAATGTGTCTGCCTTACCACTACCTCCCCTCTTTTCATCCTTCGCACTTAAGTGCCAGCTTCCTCATTGCCTGCATACACTGACTGCAGACTGTGAATAACACATTATATCTTATCTAATTTCTGTATTATAGCTGGTTCTTGCTCTGTATCCTATATAGTATATTACCTGCCCGAGATGAACTGCACTAGTAACTGTAAAGATGCATTTGGCTGACTGTAGTGCCTATCTTTAGGAATACTATATCAATTGTTAGCATCTCCTACCAATCAAGTCTGATGCCCTTGTGCGCCTGGTCCACACCATTAGCAAGTACATAAAATAGAATACCAAAACAGACACAGACGTCAAAGATACGTTGAGATAAACACCTTATTGAAAGAAAAAACTTGAGAGAAAGAGCATTACTTCCTCTGATTCTAAGATTTTGAAATGGAACAAATGTATTGCGGAAATTAATCATGAAGTCTATCAGAGGAGAAATGGATCAAAGTAGGAGCAAGGAGGAATGCATCAAGGGTAACAATATCACTTTAACCTGTTAAGAGAGAAACAGTGTACAATTGAAACATCATGGGTCTGAAAATGGCAGAATATGTGATGCAAGAGATCAAGAGCTAGTTTTCCACTGAAAGATGTGTGGAAAGCTTCAACTATAGTTAGACCATATATTTTAAATGGGTACTGGAATTGTAAATATTACCATGGTCATGATAAAGTGGACTGGAACAAATGGGTTAAGATCAGGCGATAGGTCTGGGAAAATGTGTAGGCATATATTTAAAGTTTTCTAAAAACTGGATTTGCTAAGTTAGGTGGGAAAATCACTGCAAGTTGGAATAGTTTAACTGTGGATCTGGCTTGAGCTAAGAAGTAGTGTTAAAGAACATAAATGTTTTGAAAACAGGAGTTGACTGAAAGGAAGGAAGGAAAAGGTGCAGAGGCTATATGGTGGCACTATCATTAAGTAGTCTGTGGAAAGGGCTAAGAATTGAATATAGTTATTCGAGAGCTGAGAAGTCTTCTAACAGCCAAGAACAATCAATATTAATCTTATCAGAAATGCAGATAAAGTGGTGCGGAAGTGGCGCCAGAGGAAGCAGCCTCTGAAGTAGGCCGAACTGATGGTGATAACGGAGTAACAGCAATTTATGTTTTGAAAATGTTTAAATAAATTGATTTTCCAAGCAAATGCTTATAGATGTTTAAAAAAGAAAAAGGGGATCCAGGATAAATGTGCAGAAGCCAATTGTAAAATTATGTGTAATCAAAGCTCAATTTGGTTTAAATGATACTCCACTCATTGTTCCATAGATGATTTAAGTACTTGCCTCATGAGAGCCTGAAATCACGTTTCGATCACAGAAATAGCAGGAATGGGTACACTCTCCAAAGACGCACATTTCACTGGTTAAACCATTTTATCTTATTTCACTGGGCACGCTCGTAAAAGCAAACTACCAAGCTTTGGAATCTGGATGTAAAGCACATCTGGACTAGTTGACACTGCTTGGCGCTTTAACCGATCGACTGAATTTAGCAGAGACATATGTCCACTAAACGTGCATTTAATGAAGCATTCAATGATACGATAAGGTACCATTTACATATTGACTAGGGAATAATCACATGTCCAAGCAATTGACAGTGCAATCAATATATATTGATCGAATTTCTAAGGGAACAATAACTTGTTGTTAAATAATGTAATTTTTAAGTCTCCCATGTTTCTTCTAGATAAATTCTAAGAAATCCGCTAAGAATTAAACTCTTTAGAAATATGTTCTCGATCAATATTCCCAGTGATTGAAATAATCTGCATTAAAACCAGGCAGGCTAGTCTTGATTAGCTTTGAAAATCAATTATAGCCGGGTCTGGTGGCTCAGTGGACTAATGCGTCTACTGCAGGGGCCTGTGTTCGACCTCATGGTCACAGGTTCAAATCCCGGCGGGTCCACTCAGCCTTTCATCCATATGAGGTCGATAAAATGAGTACCATTGAGTTGGGTAACAACAAACATCTGTTATTCAGCGCCAAGATACCCGTAGTGGTGAACGTGCGCTTTACAAATACACGTTATGTTATGTTAAAGCTGACTGGGATGTGCTTTAACAGCAGTTATTCTCTAACATGTAAGAGATGTAAGCTGAGTTAACATTTATGAGCTGGGAGGTTTGTCACGATATTGAGAGATACTGAAAGGATGGAGTGAATGAGGAGCTGGTGTGAAAAAATGATGTAATTGGAGAGGGGCAAAAAAAAAAATACATTTATGTTTTGTGTTAAAAATCTACTTATAATTTAAGGTGATGTGTTGCTTTTATTCTCTTTTTGGTCTTTGATATCATGAGTGTTCTTTCTGTCTTAAAAAACTAAAAAATAAATACATATAGGTAGAAAGTGCAAATAACTAAATAGTACAATTCTGCTAATTCAGTTGTCTTAAATCACGTTCTAGCTTGGATGAGTGGATCCACAAATAATTGAGAAACAAATCTCTGGCATGGATCTATAGCAGGGTCCTGCACTGAGAACTGTGTATGGCAATATGCGCTGCAGATGACTAATGGAACGCTAGAGGCTGTGGCTGGGTGAGCACAGTGACAAGTGATACTTTGTTTTCCTGATGGAGTATTTTGAGGCCTTCCGGCTCATTCAGTAATTTGTATTTGGGGAATCATTGTTTATGTAGACCCAGGCAAGTGAATTAAAAGTGAGAGAGATTAAGTTCCAAAGCTTCATTCTCCTTATCAGTCTGGCTCTGACATTGTGGACTTCTTAGAATAGGGAGGCCTAACCTAGGAAGGTTTAATGAGCTGACAACAGTTTCCGCTACCACTGGTCATTTCTCCGGCAGGACGAGTAGAGGGCTGAGTTCTTTACTGTAAAGATTGACTCATGAGGAAATAGCAATAGGCAATTTGAGTAATTGGAATTGTTATTCTGCCATGTGGCACAAACAGCTTCACCTAAGTACTTACATTATTTGTGCAAAAAAACCTGCCAAACAATTAAGCCTTCATATTTTGTGTTTAAAACATTCAGCATCTCAGTTAAAAGCACCTAAGCAGATTTAATGTAGTCTGGACACCGTGCTCTTGTCCCAAGCTTCAATAACCAGCTTTTCTGCTCCCTAACCTTTAAGGGGTCCCTTACTCCTTAGTTGATCCACCTCTCCACCAGCTTATCCATCTTATTTTTAGGTTTCACCAGAACAGCAAGCATGCTCGGTCAGCGAAATCCACTATTTCAAAAAATAGCTTTAAAACAGTCTTAGAGCCCACCCATTACTTAGCATTACTTACCACTGGGTGGCTTCCATGTCACTCGTTTCCTTGCCTCTGATTAGTCAACGCCTTATGCTTATTCCTGCTTCCTCCCGGGACTTCCAGTGTTCGTCCCTGCCGAGGAGCATGGACCTAACACAGCTTCCTGTCTGCCGCCAGTGTCCTTCAACTGACCTCACGCTCCTGCACCGTGCTTTTATTTTTTGGACACTCACTCTCGAAGAGTGCATGTCTGTAGTCTGTCTCCCGCTCCTCCCTCGTGTTGCTTGTCCCCTGCACCAGCCTGCCCCATCCCTATTGTTGCTGCTCCCTCCTCCCCTACACCTCCCTTGTGTCACTTTTGCTTTGTTGGGGTTTTTTTGTTTGCAGTTTCATATAGCGCAAACTGAACCCAAAGCTATTAGAGCGCTTTACATGAGCACCAGTTACATTTACAAGGACACATTCATTTTTTAGACAAAAGGAGATTAAGTAAGCAGCTTCACCCCTCCCCTCCCGTTATTGATGCTCCCACCCTCCTCCCCCGCATCTTCCTCATGTTGCTGACACTGCCTCCCGCCGTTAGTTGCTGCTTCCTCCATCTGCCCCCGCACCTCCCTCCTGTAGCTTGCCCCTCCTGTGCTTGGATTTAAAAAGAAAAAAAACGCTACAACGCAGTCAACGATGGCTGCGTATACCCTTTTTTCCTTTCTTTACTTTAAGTCATGTTGCACAGCAAACTTTAAGCCATGTTGTACAGCAGCTCGGGCTGCTGGGCAACATGTCTAAACAAGCATTGGCATAGCCAATAGGTCTCGCCTTTGGGACCTTATGTGTTTAGCCAGAACTTTTGGCTATGTTGTAGAGCATTGTGTCTGCTGTGCATTATGTTGAAAAGTTATAATAAAAAGTGTTAAGCATTTTTGTTACCTTTATACAAACGAAGACGATATTATATATATCTGAAAAACCTGTTTAAAAAAAGCACACAAATAAATACTGTATACAGATATTTTCTTTTTAGTTTCACAACATAGTAAATTAGACATTTTTGTATTTTTTTATATTTTCTCCAAATACTAGGAATCTTCAAACTGACATTTTAAAATGCTAGTAAATGAAACGCACCTTAACCCAAAAGCTAAGTAGCACGTTTTTCTCTGTCCACGCATGCAGGTACACTGCACCATTTAATGAACGGATTTTATTAAACATGATCCTGGGGCTGTTAATGCGCTGAGTGATTCACGGGACGGTGAAGCCCACTTACAGGTCTGTGCTCAAATACCTTGGTGCTGCGTTATGCATGAAACACGTGCATTTAAAAGGAAAACAAATTCTTTCACTGACAGCATTTTATGCATCTGTTGATGGATTAACAGTCAGCATTACATTAGCGGTGCCCCATCTGCATCTGTTTAATGGCTTAAGTGCAGTTGATGCCAGGGCAACAGCAGAATGCCTTCTTAAGGGAGGGGGCACGGGGGGTCTGAGGGCACCTGTTTCTGGTACTTGTTTTTGCCTGGTTCTAAGTATCTGGGTGCCAAGTTGGCACATCCGTTACACCAGCTCGCCGTAAAGTGGCTGTAGGTTAAAGCTGCGCATATCATGTGCTCTCGGGCCTGTCATCGGTGCTATTCGCCTGCTTTTAATGTGGTACAGAGCCGGTACTGGGTTTCTGCTCCCAGCCCGGATATGTGACCTGCGGCGCTGGAGAGAGTTTGGCTGTCACCGTTCACTGCCATAAAGCATCCCACGTTGTGCGTTTTTTCGGCAGAACTCGCCTGTTCGTGCAGATGAATAGAGAAATCTTAGATCATTCAACAAGAGAGGAAAAGAGCAGAGAAAGAAAAACACTTTATTAGATTTGGAGAGATTTGTGTCGCAAACCGTGACAGGGAGGGCTAGAAAGTCGTGTCCCATCAGATCACTTGTGAGGAACATGACGGGAGGAGTGTGTGTGTGTGTGTGGGGGGGGTGTAATCCTACCTGGCATACACGTCGGATTACGTGCTCCCTAAATTTAATGAGAAAGTGTCGATTCGTGTGTCAGAGTGTCACATTGTTTCGCCACAGGACAGTTAGCTGCCTCACCCAGCCTTCATCCGGTGAGTGTGCATGCTTGTGTGAGAGAGAGACCGCCTGGGGGAGGGAAGACCAACGGTGTAATTTCTGGTGATGCGTGTATTTACTTACTGCGCGTAATGTAAAATGTGTAACATGAGCCCGGGGTCCTCGGGTCCTGAAAAGAGCGATGTGGGCCATCTCTCATTAGCCCCCCTAATAAACTGCCTGAGATCACCCGGCGCGCTCGTTGGATGTTGCCCGGGAGCTCATTGTGCGGGCTGCGGCCCCGCTCCCTCCTCAGCGCCAGACAGCGGTTACATTTCCCTGCTCGGTGCCAGCTTGCGGAGCTCAAACCTCCGTGGTAGCCCGTCCGGATGCGAGGCTTTAGCACTGGGCTCGTCGCCTTGTTGTGCCTGTGAAACAATTGCGGGTTTACACACGCGCTCATCATTTGCGATGACGTTATGTGGCTTACCCAGGCTCCTCTGCAGTGCAACGGGCTTGTTAACATTAATAGTTAGCCATGGGCACGCATTGCTGCTAATAATGTTCACATCTCCCTGGCACCACAGAGCCGAACAAGCACTAGAAAACTACCCGCGAGTGGTGTGCGCGCGCGCGCTACAAGGGAAAACCAGCGCGACCAGCGCTGACCGCCATCTGTTTCCAATTGCGATAATTGGAAACAGATGGCGCTACTGCTCGCTCCCGAGCACCCTAGGCTACAGTAGACAGAAGGCAGGACATGCACCCGCCTTGGGCCAATTGCGTGCTGTCTTTCTAAGAAAGACGCATGCAAAGGCCAATAGCGGGTGGAAAAAAAAAAGCACACGCACAAGCGTGTGTTTCGAATTTAAAAGCCCTTGCTAAATGTCTGGCATGGCAGCGCATGTGCGCTGGCTCAGGCGAGACCTAAAAAAAGACATTGAAAAAGCCAATTGATCAAGCATGGCTTTGCCAGTGCTTGTCCTTCTTACACCGGGGTAGTGTTTGACAAAAGGTAATTGTTTCTGCGTTCAAGCTCACACTGTTGCAAATACACTGAGATGTTGGAAAGCAGGAAATTGGAATAAGGAACAAGCTTTGGGAAAGCCAATACATCTCACCCTTAGGATGTAAAATGCAGACCTATTGGCTTTTAGCTGATGTTGAGCAGCATCAGGAAAAAAAAAGCCTGATGACAAGTATGCATGTGTGTATCATCACGCTAAGATGGGCCAGTGTGATGAAATATATGCATGCAGGTACTACTGCACATGCACGTGCATATGGAATTACGAGTCACTTTTTTTTTCTTTTCTATTATTTTTTTTTTAAACTGTTTTTATTTTTAAACATCAGCCAAAACATCAGCAGGTGAGTCTTGTACACCTCAGATTTAACATTATTACAATCCGTTGTTACTTTCAAAGATACAGAGAGTACACTATGGGAGTTCCTCCTCCAGTAGTCCTCCCCCCTCCCTCCCTCTAGATTAGGCATGGCCCACCCTCGTTGCACATTCTTAGGAAATGAGATAATTCACCCACAACTTATGAGTCCTGCGTGTTGGGATGCACATTATCCATCTCAGGCCCTACCATCTCGAAATTGTAATATCTTAACCACGGCTGCCAGATTTTCCTGAACTTTTTGGGGACACCCTCTGGCTGTGTATGTGGTTTTCTCGGCCCACATGTACAAGTCCATACTGGCACGCAATTACGCCATAGTGGGCAGGTCTTCCCCACCCCAGTACTTGGTGATGTCTCTTTTTGCAACTATGAGTCCCAGATTGCTCAATAGGAGTTTATATCTGGGGATATCAAAATCTGTAGGGATGCCCAGGATAATATATTTGGGGTCCATCTGGATCTGGGTTTCTAATGTCATTTATTTCCTTTACTATTCGTGACCAGTATCTTTGTACTTGTTGACATTCCCACAGGGTATGTAAATAGGTACCTTGGTCTGTTTTGCAACGCAAACAATTGGGTGTTTCTGCCCTGCCCATTGTGTGGAGCCGCACCCTATGTAGGACTTTGAATTGTATTAACCTTAAACGGAGTTTAATCGCAACCTCCCTTGGATGCATCAGTGCTGCCTCCCAGTCAATGTCCTCTAGCGGGCCCGTGGTTTCCTCCCATTTACGCCTGAGGGATAACAATCTATCGGGAATGTTATTTATTAGGGTTTTATATGTCCAGGAAACTGCCTTTGAGGGTATCTCCTCCTTTAGCAGCCTCCCTTCTAGCGGCGCAAATTCGGGGATATCTGTAATGTCAGGTTTTTGTGTACTCCAAACGTGTTGTAGTTGTAAATATTTATATTGTTGCTTGTGCGACAGTTGATATTCAGCTTGGAGATCCGCAAATGTAATTAAGTCCCCTCTTTTGATTATGTCACCTAGTGTTGTGATCTCAACTGTATCCCAGCCCTTGAAGCCCTGTAGTTTGGCCAGTTCAGGCAACCGCCTACCCTCCCACAGTGGTGTAGCTTTAGTTAGTTTCTTGCCCCAGTTCATCTGCCGTTCCGCCCCTTTCCAGGCCTTCATCATCCTCTGTGTATCTTATGATATGTGTTTTGGAGTATGTATAGTAGTTTGGGGGGCGTTATCATTTTATAAATGGCCGCTCTCCCTAGCAGCGTCAGGGGGAGCCGTCCCCATCTAGCAACGTCTTCCCGGAATTCTGTCAGAACTCCCTTAATGTTGTGCGTGAGGCAGTCAGCCTCATTCGTAGACATGTACAGCCCCAAATATTTGAAACCCTCTTCGGTGATGTGGAGTTGTTCTGGTATTGAGTGTGTGTCTATGGAGCCTCCTATGGGGTATAGACTCGACTTTCCCCAGTTGATATTATATCCTGCATGTTTACCATATTCCTCAACTAGTTGTAGTATCAGAGGGAGTGTCGTGACAGGGTTAGTGATGTAGAGCAGGATGTCATCAGCATAGAGGGAGATCCGTTCTTCTACAAGCTGACCGCCGGTGACTTGGAAACCCCTAAGTTCTGGGTGGGTCCTGATCCGGCATGCCAATGGCTCCAGGACCCGGGCAAAAAAGTAGGGGAGAGAGGGGGCAGCCCTGCCTGGTTCCTCTTTGGATGGGGAAGTCAGCTGATTTTACCCCATTGACTAACACTAGCTTTGGGTTTGGTATACAGTAGCTCCACCCAAGTCATGAATTCTCATCCAAACCCGAACTTCTCCGCGTTTAGGGAGAGGCATCTGCGGGTAGACCTGCCCTTCACTGTGTCTAGCCAACTGGCAAGTCGGCGGAGATTGAAACGCGTGGCTCGGCTACGCATAAAGCCCGATTAGTCACAGTGAACCAGTGATGTGATCACCGTTAAAAGTCGTGCTGCTAGGATAGAGGCCAAGATCTTTGTTTCAATACTTATTAATGATATTGGGCGGTAGTATCCGCAGCACTCTGGGGGTTTACACGGCTTTGTTATAACCACCACTGTGGCCTGACCGAGATCTAGTGGCAGCGCCCCTTCTTCCCGTGCCGCCTGGAACATATTTAGGAGGTGAGGGGCTAACAAACTAGTATTTTGCTTAAAGAATTCCGTTGGCAGCCAGTTTGGTCCTGGAGTTTCCCCCGATTTTTGTCTATTTATGGCATCTTGTACTTCAGTTAGGGTGATATCTGTCTCTAAGGCTTCCCAATCCTCTCGCTACAGAGTAGGGGTATCTAAACTACTAAGATATTCTGTTACCTGTATTTCGTCTGCTAGTGGCCTAGCTTCATATAGCTCCGTATAGAAGCGTACAAAGGCTCCCGCTATGGTATGTGCAGTTGTGTGTCGTTCTTCCAGATCAAGGATCTGGGCCACCCAGTTCGCCTCTCTTTCCCTCCTGCCCAGCCAAGCCAGGAGTCTTCCTGCTCTATCTCCCGTCTCAAAAATTCTGTGATGTGTGGCTTGGTTTTGGGTCTGCACCTCCCGTTCTGTTAGGGCACAAAGTTCCCTGTGTGTGACCTCCCAGAGGGTGGTATTCGAGGCCACTGAGCCCTTGTTCTCTTGAAAGTATAGCTCGGTCTCCGTTCTTATCACTCCTGTTACTGATTTGTCGCGGAGCTCCCAGGCAGTCAGTCTCCAGTCTGATTGTGGTCTGTTACCCCTACTGTCAACCACAGCGGTGAGTGGTCTGAAATGCCCCTTGCGAGGTATTCCACCTTATCCACTATTCGTATTTCTCCCGCTGGGGCCAAAAAGCAATGAAGTCTGGAGAAGACCCTTTGTGCCCCAGAGAAGAAGAATAAGTGCGGTCTAGTGGATGTTGTTGCCGCCAAAGGTCAGTCAATCCCAGCGACTTCAGGAAGTCCGCCAGTGGGGTGGGAACGCGGCTTCCTGTGGTGATGTGTGTGCGGTCAAGGCTTGGGTCGGTTATATCATTAAAGTCACCTCCAATGATAGATGTGGATGGGCCTGATTATAACAGTATCTTAGCGATTGCATCTAGGGTTTGGGATTGCAGTTGTGGCGGGGCGTAAACACTGATTAGTGTGAGCTCATATCGCCCCCAGGTCCCCTGGACAACAACAAAGGTCCTATTGGGTTCTGTCCAGTTTTAGGTTGTATGGAAGGGGGGTGTTTCCTAATTAGTATGGCCACTCCTCGCGCTCCTGGGGAGAATCCCGCATGGGCAAGCGTTGTGTATGTCCCCCTCCAGATAAAAGGACAATGTGTACCCCACAAGTGGGTTTCCTGGGAAAAAAAAACAATATCAGGCTTAAGTCTCTTAATGTATCTTGTGACCAATTCCCTCTTGATCTTACTACCTAGCCCATTGACGTTCCATGTCAGTGCTGTGTATGTTTCGTCACTCATTGTGTATATGTCTCATATTTGTCATTGTGTGTGCGGGTGAGTCTGCCTGCTGGTCTCTTGCCCTCTGTTCCTGTCTGCAGACTTTGGCCCTCCTGTTTCTTGCTGTATAGGGAACGTATTTAACAACTAAACAATAAAACTTTTGGTCCCTTAACCTATATCCCCCACTCTCTCCCACTTCCTACGCCTATTCCCTGAACTGTCAACATGACTACTTGGTGTAAGTTCAGCTTGAGAGGTCTGTAGTCCCACCCCTTCCCTAAACCCACTAAGTTCTAGTCAATGTGATAAAGGATATGTACTTCAAGTGAAATGTTCCACTCAGAAACGCTGAGCACAGTAATGTCTGGTGGGGGCTCTGTAGCAGTGCTGCAGTTCGTCTGCCATAGGCGTAGCCCGTATTTCAACCTTCCTCGCCGCTCTTTTCCTGCTGCTGACGTGTGTTCTCTGTATTTCTTGTCCCTGTGCCTTGATCTTCCATACGGTTAATATTCTGGAGGAGTGGATGGTCACTGTCTGTGTCCGCAAGATACTACTTGTCTGAGGGTTCTGTATGTGTCCTTTACCGCTGGCTGGAGTGTTTTATGCTAGCTTGGGCTTGAGTCGAGTCTTCATCTGATTCCGAGCGCATCTGCGTCTCCGGCCTTTAAGGGGTTCCCCTCCGAGGGGTCCCCGTCCGCATTTTGTACCCTCCCCTGAGCAGACGCCTCTTTTTTACCCTCTGTGGTTTGGGTTCCAATCGTATTGTTGCGTCTCCGGGTTGCGACCCGCTGGTCCTTGTTTCCCGTCATGGCAGAGAGCGTTCCTCTATCCAGCCCCATGCTTCTTTTGAGGTTTGAAAGAATTGTGAGGTGCCTTGGAAGATAACTTTTAGTTTGGCAGGGAAGAGGAGCATGTATTGGATCTGTATGGCACTCAGTTTGACCTTCACTGAATCGAATGTTCGTCTCATCTTCTGCAGTTCTCTGGAGTAGTCTGGGAAGATCATTATCTTGGCATTGGCAAGCTCCCCTGTGCGCCGTGACTCTCTGAGAATCGTGTCTCGGTCTTGGAAATTTAAGAACTTTGCTATTAGTGGTGGCCAGGGAGCACCAGGTGGCGGTCTTGCATTGGCATCCTATGGGCCCGTTCGATGATAAAGCAGGGTGAAATCTTTGCTGCTGAAAGGGAGTCACGCAGCCACGACATCAAGAATGTCACCGGGTCAGAGCCCTCTGTTCCCTCTGGGAACCTGATGAAGCGCAGATTGTTTCTGCGTGCTCTGTTTTCCGCGTCATCCACCTTCCATGCAACTTTTCTCATGGTTGCCTTCAGGTCTTTGATGTCTGAGAGCAGCTTGTGTGTCGTGTCTTCTACTTCTGAGATGCAAGTTTCAGTTTGGGTCACCCTTTTAGCGATATTGCACATGTCTTGACACCGGAGGGACACTTCCGACCTTATTTCTGCCATTTTACCCTCAAAGGCGTCTCTAGAGGCGTGGATCACTTGAATGATGGCTGTATTATCTGGTGGCCCAGAGGATTCTCCTTCCGTTTCTGTTGGCGGGGGGAGCACTTTTGTATACTTGTCCATTTTGCCCTGCTTTTGGGTTTTTGGTTCTTTATCCATCGCCATAGTTCAGTTGAAGGGGTTGGATCTTCTGGTAGGCTTTTAGTCTGTTCTATGTCATGAGCCCAAAGGGCGAATACTGTACAGTCGGTTTTAAATAGTGTAAGAGCAGGCCTTGATCGTTGGGCTACGGGACCGCATCTCCCACGCACCAGCTCGAGGCTTCCTCACCTCTATTTCCTAGAGGCAGGGGTGCGGGGCCTAGCCCACTTTGTGTCGTCTGTGCACAGCCCCTCTCGCCTGTGCACAGATCAGGGCACAACTGTCTGTGTATCACTGACGACGGCCCGGTCACACCGCCACACCGACCCGGTAGGCGGTAGGCCACCCCGCTGTTGCAACCAAAGCTGTATTACGCCCCGGGTTGCCCTCGGCCTCTAGGCCCGTTCTCTGCGGCTCTTTCAGGGCTGAGTCTGCTGTTTCCCTTCGCTCGTTGGGCTTCTGGGGGGTATGAGCAACCCTGAGCCCTCTTGATTTTGCTGGGGTCCCTGAGGGAACTTCCGTGTCGCCCCTCCACCTCCTAATGGGAAGGCGGACGAGGTCTGGCGTGGTCTGTGCCGTCCGGATGCAGCCTCTCTCCCCTGCACACGAGTCAGGCACCAATGGTGTTTGCGTCGGGGGAGAAAGCTCGTCCACTCCCACCACCCATATCTGGTAGGCGGCGGGCCGTCTCACTGCTTCAGTCAAGGGTGAGCTGTGTACTCTGGTGCCCTCCGGGTGGTCTCACTACAGGTGCCGCTTTCAGTGGTGTCCTTCTTTCCAGACTTGCGGCGCGGGCGGGAGCCTCGGTTCGTCCTCCACGCCCTACACCAGGCCGTCCTTGCTGCCTTTCTGATTTCCGTGAGCTTCTTGAGACTTGGGCTGTGGTCGGGGGCTGCCCTCTCTGGCCCTCGCAGCACCAAAGTCGCAGCCTCGTCTCCTATGTTGGGCTACGGGGTTGCGCCTCCCACGCGCCGACCCCGAGCCGCTGCCACTGTGTTGTGTTCTTGGGTGCCCTCCAGGTGGTCTCACTATTGGGGCCTCTTTTGGCAGTGTCCCTCTTCTCCCGACTTGTGGCGTTGGCGGGCGCCTCAGTTCATCTTCTATGGCCTTCACTGGGCCGAATTTGCTACCTCTTTGATTACAGTGGGTCGCTGGAGACCTGGGCTGGCGTCCGAGGTTGCCTTCTTCAGCCCTCATAGCATCAATACCTCCGCTTCGCCTCCCACGCCGGGCTACGAGGTCACGCCTCCCACACGCAGACCCCAAGCCGCCTCAGCTCTGCTGGGGAGGCCTCCGAAGGGCTCTCTACTCCCTGCCCTCACCTCCAGCTGGTGCAAAAGCGTGACCTGGCCCGCTCTATTTAGCCCATGCACAGCCCCTCTCGCCTGTGCACAGGCCTGGGTTGGGGATGCAGCACGGTGCTGGAGACGGCAAGCCACCCTGTCACACCAACCCGGCTGTCGATGGGGCCTCCTCCTATCTCCAGGTAAGCCTACTAACTTATATCGAGGGGCTCCGGGCTGCCGCCCACTCTGGGGCTACATCCGCAGCCCAACGGGAGAATGTGACTTGGCCCGCCCTTACTCGCCCGTGCGCAGTCCCTCTCACCTGCGCACGGGCTAGGCCTGGATTCTCATGGCTCCTCCGATGGGGGTCGGATCCCTGGTTCCTTATTTTCGCAGCCGCTTGATGCGTCCCTCAGCTCGGCTATCGATGGGTCCTCCCCTTATCTCCAGGCAAGGCTGCTCACTTACTGCGGGGATTTCCGGGCCGCCACCCGCTCCGGGGCTCCTTCCGCAGCCCAGCGGGAGAATGCAGCTCGGCTCACCCTTGCTCGCCCGTGCGCAGTCCCTCACACCTGCGCATGGGCTAAGCCCGGATTCTCGTGGCTCATCCGATGGGGGTCGGGTCCCTGGATTCTTGTTTCCGCTGCCACCCGATGCACCCCCAGCGCCTAGTGTTCCACGGGGTGCAGTGGGGGGACGGACGTCTGGAAATGTCTCTCGGCACCTCGCCTCCGGGTCATCTTACTTTTTCACTGCTGTTTGCCTCTTAGCCTGGTGAGGACAGCGTTAGGGGCACTCATGGGTTGTGGGAAGCGAACCGCACCACAAATAAGCAGCGGATGGTGGCTTGAAGGGCAGGATTATGGTCAGGATGAGTGTCAGGATGCCGGAGCTCCGGCAGACGCTGCTAATCGTCCATGTTCCTGGCCATGCCCCCCTTTCTTTTCCATTTTTAATAAAAGGTTGCAAAGGAAGGGGCCCAGCAGCAAATTGTAGCTGCTAGGACTTCCACAACCTTAAAAAAATATTTTACAGTATCAGAAGTTGCAAAGGAGCAAAGAAGTGCAGTGGGAGAGGTAGAAAACGTGGTGGGGGAAAGCAAGCAATGGAGTAGCTTGAGGTGGAGTTTAGGAAGAAGAAAAATATAAAGCAAAAAAAAAAAAAAGACAATCAGATGGAAAGGCAATGGACGAGGTGAGGAGGAGAAGGAGGCAGCAACATCAAGCGCACTGTGTGGAAGATATTTGAGGACAGAAGCAGTACAAGGGAGAGAAAAGAGAGAGAACAAGCTGTTTGTAGGTGAAACCCGAAAATATTAGCAACTCAATGCCTTGCTATAGCAGAGGCGTTACTGGAATGGTCAATGTTTAAAACCAGTATTAAAATGCTTCGGGCAGTATACTTACCATTAAAGAGGTGATCGCTTTTAGCTAGAACATGTGTATAATACAAAATGAAAACAGGCATAAATCGCAATGATTACAGCTCGCTCCTGGTCCTCTTTTACTTTTTCCAATAGCATTGTATCAGAGAGGGCTGCTGAATGACACAGCAATTAATAATTGGATAGGAAACTGGATAGAACTGAAAAAAAGGTGCATGCCACACAGGGGAAGCTCATCCCTTGGGCATTAAGAGTGTCGCCCCCTTCCCTACTGTGAGTCGACACATTCATTCACAAGGGACGGCTCCTCCAGTAAGCCGGAGGAGCGTCGCCCCACTGCTCTCAGAGCAGGAAAAAGGAAAAATAAAATGATAACATTGTTATTACCATTTTATTTTTTGTTGCTACAGGGCTGGGTTAGGGCGGGGCGGGGCCGGTGCACAGGGGGAGGAGTCGTTCATGCACTTAAGTGTGCATGAGGGTTTGGCGGGCCGTCTTAAGCCAGCCAGTTATGGGCACTTAGTATGTTCTTCACCGGGCTGTAATACACAGCCTGGATGGAGAACATGCACAGGCTCCCACTCCCCATCTGAGCGCAGAACCACGGTGATCAGACCAATCACAACGCTGCATAGCCGTGTTGGGATTGGCTCAGGGGAGCCTGTGTGCTTGCTGAACTTGTCCGGAAGAGAAGCAACGACGGAGGAGAGACGGCAGCCGTGGGGAGGTAAGTTTTTTCCCCCAATCCCTCCCCCCCCCTGCTAGCCACCACAGTTCATTTATATAATTTAGAATATTCTTCATATTTAAAAATGGTTTGCCCCGACAGTGGTATTCTTTCTACTGTGTCAGCTCTCTGGGCCGCAACAATCCTGTTGATTGACAGCATGGAATCAGGACTGCTGGTGGCACAGTTTGAAGTCAAGTGCACATGTCAGGTAGGGCTGGTGGCTTGCTATGTCCTGCCTCACATGCGCACTCATGGCCTTTCCAACACGCGCTATATTAGGAACTGGGAGGAACACAGACACAGCCCGCCTGGTCTCCTTCGGAGCGCTGAAATTTCATGCTCCAACTAATCCTTGCACTGCTCTCATGCGGTTTACTTTTATAAACATGAGAGCAGTGTCTGGATTTGTTAGATAGTTCCAGCGCCTGACCTGTGCACACAGTACAGAACAGGGGCGGGATGAGGACTGATCATAGCCAGTCACTGTGCAGCTTTATTTGAAAGGTATGCAGAGATTGGCTAGGTTTCTGTCATTTGGGCTTTCACATGATGCTCTTGGTTCACACACAGTGCCAGTGCCATCTGAAGTTGCTGTGCGCAAGGGTGTTTCTCATCTAACCGTGGCTCTGCCCGAATGAGGCTTTCCCGGGCTAACCTGCTTTCATTTGGACGGAGTAGGAATTTAAAAGGAGCAACAACTGAGCATTATTAACTCTGCTGACGTCGGTAAACACATTGATGTATTTGGGCTGGGCTCCATAAATTTAAATGTGGGGTAATAATACAGAGACCTAATGTCAGTCGGAATGGAGCGTGCTCATGGATCACATCTGTTTGTAAAGATTTAAGTTCATATTAATATAGTTTGTTAAAGACACAGATACATATAATTAGTTTAACACGCGAGCACTCAGTATTCTCTTTGTTGCCTGAAAAACAATTACATTCCAGATTCCTTTGTTATATATGTATTTGTTGCTACTGCCTTTCTTTGGAAGATTGGCAAAGTCTTATACTGCCTAATTTGACATAATCCTAATAAAAATGAAATCTCTGCGGCTTTAGTTCACTACATATTACATAATACTAATAATGAAAATACGCTCTATTGTAGGGCGTATCCAGGCCCGTACACCCAACGGCTTCGGTTGATACTACTCGGAACTGGGAGGATTAAAAAGGGCAGAGTGAGGCTCACCAAACGCCAGGGTTGGATTGGGATTAAAAATCGGCCCGGGCACGCTAGAAAATGTGGCCCACATTTGCATATTGCCTTTCAGCAAAACACTGCTTCGGTGAAATTTTATTTAAAAAAAAAAGGGGGTGGGGCAGGGGGGTAAAATAAATGCACGGATTAGTTTACACTGGTGAAACAACTGAAAACAAGTGAGGCCACTTTTGCTCAGGCCCCCTGCCCCCGCTCAAAATGCATATATTAATGGGCCGGCCCAGCGAGAGAAAGGGGGTGACACCTCTGCCGTTGATAAGAGGGAGGTAATGGTTGCACATCTACCTCCAGAAAGGCCACTCAGGCACCCACTGGGCCGCTGGTGGCATCGAACTATGCAGAAACCGCCCAAATCGGCGCCCCAGGCTGCTCAAGAAAGCAGCCCACAGCTGGAATTCGGACATCGGTCCCTCGGGCATTGCCCGAGTTACCAATCCGACGCTGCCAAACGCCCCACGTTTTTTTACCTGCTTTTTAATATAACCAAATAACTTATCCTGGGTTTTGAGACGCGGGCAGGACAGCATAAGCGTTAAGGTATGGTGCGAAGCACGTGAGCGGGCTAAAAAATAGAGGTGGAAGATCCAGCAAATGAACGTGGAGAGCCGAACCAAGGATCTGGCTTAGCTCTAAGAGCCCTAACACGAAACAACATACGTGGCATTTAAATCGTCCAACAAACACCATTCAAAAGTATGATAAACACATCAACACTCAAAAACTATTTCTTTAACATGCGGAAGACTTTCACTTCAGTAAATTAGTTAATATCACTGCACTGCGTGACATTTATTAGAAGTAATAGTTTCCAAGCATGAAATGATACAGCTTCATGCCTTTTGCTAAGAACCTGAAGGGTACAGAGACAGCAGACTTCAAGTCAGTGTTATTTATAATTAGATCACTTCAACGATGAGCAGGGCCGGAAAGGCTCCAAGTTTCTAAGTAGGTAAAACTACAATTTGTGTGATGCGTGCATGGAAACGAATGTGCAGGTGTGACTGCTGTATGAGATGCAGAGGTTATGAGATTTGTGCCAGCGCACTGACTATGTGCATGCTTTGTGTGTATATGTGTGTGCCCGCACCCATGGGCATGGAACGTGAACCTGTGGGAACTGATAGGGCCTGCAGGTACAATCAGAAGCTCACCTCCAGGAAGCCGCAGCTCGAGGATGGGACAGTGGGCTTGAGTTCCTGGAGCGCCAGAATATGGAGTCACCTAGTAAGTGGTTCTCCAGGTGGTTGTGAAACCACTGTCCATCGGTGATCTGCGTGAGTGTGCAGAGGGATGCCATGAATTTTTACTGTCACCTCTGGGGCAAGTGGACCATAGGGGGAACAGGATGTACGCCTGGTGCCACCTATCAAGGGCGGAGTCTATAGGAGTCACCACCTGGGCTCTAAAAGTGAAATACATGCAGAGGGAATCACTTGGATTTTAGGGTTGAGTGCTGGAAAAGCAAGAATGATCCTCTAGGTTTTTTACCTGTATTCGAGAAAAGTGGGTCTATAGCGTGAAAAAAGCAGGCATCTTGGGTGAGTGTACAAACATATTTGTGAAGAGTGACCATATTGAGGCACACAGTACTACATCAGTGTACCATTAAGGGGCATGGTGGACTGCATGGTCGAATGAATGTGTATGATAAGACCTGCTAAATATGTGTTTGTGGGATGTATGCCACTGCTCAGCTCTAAATATGCCTACTAGTGCAACACAATGGATTTTAATTCTGTTTTAAGGAGACGTACTTTATATGTGAGAGCATTCAGGGGACAGGCATGCTGTTACAAGAAAATGTATCAGAATTATAAGTTCATATCAATATGCCAATCTGTTTCTGTTAGTGAACTTGTAGCAGACCCTGGTCTGCACTCCCACAAACAGCAGATGCATGGGAGAGACCGGTATAAGAGAGTCTGCTAGTGGGCAGCATTGGACTGGTGCCAATCCTGGTGTTCTGAAGTTAGTGTGCAAGTACAGCAGAATGCGAAGCCTGCAGGTGCTATAACTTTGTCTTCTATTGTTTGTATGCTCAGCTGATGGGGCACAGGACAGTAAGACCTATATAAACACTAAAACCAATATAAGCATCAAAACTGGGTATAGCTGTGATCCCAGAGCAAGTTTCCAAAAGGAATGGCAGACTGTGTATGCAGGCAACAGTCTGCCATTAGCCCTGTGCTAGTTACAACCACTCTTCTGCCTCCCCCTACTGGCAGTGCCACCCGAAGTTTCTGTGCATATGTTTTCTCCATCTTGGTTATGTTCATAAAATCCTTCTGATCTGAAAGAGTGTTCACCTTGTCATTATAATGAATTTGAACTGCTGGGAACCATTTAATGCTACAAGATATGGAGCACTCTTTAAGTATTAAAATATTTCAAGTCTACACAGTCAGAATTTCTTTATAAGCATTACTACTTTTTCACCAAATTTTTAATCAAAATTAGCTTTAAAACTTATGCAAACTGCTCATTACTTCCAAATTTCCCCACATCCACTTCTAGAACCAAAATGGTCCTCTTTTTTTCTCCTCCAATAACCTTGTTCCACCAGATGCGAATGCCTAGTCCAGGGTAGACTCACAACTACTCCAACATAACCTGATCCAGTCGTTAACCCAGACCAGACTCTTTGGAGCGCATGTATTGAATGCCGGCAAAACTGTTCAGGTTAAAGATGAAGGTCGCTAATACATGCTGGGCCTGTGACTTGTCCCCCGGTGACGAGGAACACATGTTCTTCTCCTGCACTCAACAACAATGCTACTGGCGGGAGGTGTGGTCACAGCTTCAGAAATATTTTAGAATACCTATCCCCACTATCCCTTCCGATCATCCTCCTAGGACCCCAGATGCCAGACCCTCCATTCGATCTTTCTGCCAAGGACCTATCACTCCTTGATCTTCTTCTCACAATCACTATTAAAGTTGTACTACTTGATTGGAAATCCTCCAATAATGTATCCCATCATACCTGATGGGCCTGGGTAACCTATCTACGTAGTACACATATCAACCAATCTCATTGGTTGAGGTTGACCGACCCCCTCTCAAGGTATTTGGAATACGTTTGACCTATTTATTCGCAACTCTTCCGCCCAAAGGATAATCTCGCGATCACCCACTGACCACTAATTCTTGATCTTCTTATCATATCTTACTCACCGAGCCTCCATGCACATAGTATCACATGACTCCCTATCTTTTTCCTGTTCTACTTCTCCCCCCACGCCCCTCTCTTTCCTTCCTTCTCTATTTTTCATTTACTGCATTATTGGTGCATTCGTGGAAGGTAAAAGTCTGACAGTTCCACCTGGTTCATTTCACCCAGTCCTATTTGATCTACAGAACCAGGTACCAACTGCTTCTGTTCCTTCTTATGTCCTGGATTCATGTCTATTGTTCTTTCATGCCTTTATCATCTGTACCTGTAAATGCCACATTATTGTTACCTTGGGCAACTGTCAGATGTCGGAGATTGGATCTTTTTCTTCTCCCTCCTCACTTTCTCTGTACTGCTTTTCATTATAAAATCAATAAAATTTTTTGAACAAAGAAAATAATTAGCTTTAAAATGCGACACTGGGCGGTCTTTTTTTTCAAACTTTTCTCTGAGGCGGCACCCCGATTCTCCTTTCCACCCTCCATTTTATTACAGTCGGACTTGCCCGTTTCGCATGTTCGCTAGGTTAAACTCGCCTCCAACTTTTACGCCACACCACTTTCAAAAGTCACCAGCAGCTACTGATGCTACATATTTTGGCTCAGTTTTAAACGTATCTAATTACAGACGAATGTCATCTTGCCATTATGACTTCTAACCCATTCCCCGAAGATTTCTTTATGTCACAATGCTGTGGACTCTTCCATAGGGCGGGACACATAACGCCCTTCCAGTGCATAGAAACGGACAGCATCATGTGTTGTGAGTGGCATCCAATGGCACTATTTCAGATCGAGTACCCACGATGATTTGACCTCAAACCTCGTGCGCAAAACTCCAACCCTACTAGCTCCATCTCGAACTTTTAAAACTTCCAAAAACTCATATTTTCTACTAGGATTTCCCACGTATTTTTCATTAATGTTTTATGTTTCAGTTTTGTTATTGCCACCATCATAAAGTACCTAGAAAAGATTGAGTTCATGATGTTTTTTCTAAATTTGCACCAAATCAGTAATAATTGGCGGCGCTTTTTTCTAATGCGAGGCAAATAGATGATAACAGATCAAAGGGATTCCATACCATTACCTCTTATAAAGGAGAAAGCTTTTGAGTAAAGCTGATCCATTATCTGAGGAGGACTGTGGCACTATGTAGCCCTTTTCACAAAATGCTACGCCATGACTGTTTCTTGCTCTCTCCATTGGTTTGCCTGGAAAAGAGGACATGCACTTTCTAGCTGTATCTGTGATGGCATGGAGTAATTTTTACCATACCTTTTACCTCTTATTTGGACAGCAAATGTTATACCATCCCACAGCAAGTTTTACTTAATTCTGTCCATAATTCTCCAACCAACAGACTCAATTGCCAAAGTGCAGTATAGCCGGGCTAAAAAGAAGAATTCCAATTCAGATTAGAGACCTACAGCCCAATTTACGTAATACTATATTAACCCAGGTGTCACTGACCACACTGTAGTATTTTAGAGTTGCAATTACCTGAAATATGATTGATTTCATCTAACATACTTGTAAAACGACACCAATTTAAATGTATTTATTAGTAAAATAGTAGGCACTGTGGACATTTCAGGCTCAGTCTCTCCTGCCGCTCATGAAAAGTCTTTAACACTCATCAGTGCTATTCAATATTCAGAGGGAAACCATATTCTGCAATGCACTTGACCAGGTCCCTATAGAACCCAGAACTGGAAACTTGTTGATCCTGTGATGCTGGTAGCCATGAAGCCTGAAACCATCACCTGCAATGCACTGGCCAGGCCCTATGCAGGTCCCAGGACTGGAATCCGTTTGATGCAGTCAAGCGCGTCACCAGACACCTGGAAACCTTCTCCTGCAATGCAGTGGGCAGACCTTCTGGAGAAACCAGAAGTGGAATAAGCTCTCTTTAGCTTAACGCACAAGTTACTACTTGTGTAACGATATATCTTTAGGAGACATTAGTTAGTGATAGATTCCTTACCTTAGAATATCCCCAGGCGTCAGGCGTCGTGCGGCTCCGCGTCCGTCGCTGGCGTCGTAAGCGCCGAGATGACGTCACGGAGACTACTTAGGCGCCACCCATGCGCGCTGACGTTAGTTCTGCACACGACTTTCCGCGCCAGGAACGTAGAGCCATGCAAGAAACTGACCACTGGTGCCATAAAACTAGGGCCCTGAAAGGGATGACCTTAACCCTAGAATCAGTTCGCAGAATGGGGAGGATGGGTGGGGCGGTAAGGAATCTATCACTAACTAATGTCTCTTACAGATATATTGTTACACAAGTAGTAACTTGTGCATCTGAAAGAGACACGTTAGTGATATATTCCTTACCTTAGAATAGATACCCCAGCAATACCAACCCCGGTGGTGGGTCTGCGAATAGATTACACCAGAAAGTAACGGAGAACAGAACGGCCAAAGAAGCCGTCTCTCCGGACTTGGCCGTCAATGCTTGGTAAACGTGTGCAGCGAGGCCCACGTAGCTGCCTGACAAATATCCTGCAAGGGAACGCCGCGTCCCAAGGCAGTAGTGGCTGCCGTCGCCCTGGTAGAATGAGCAGGCAGCCCCACAGGAGGCTCCTTCTTAGCCAACGAGTAACACGTTTTGATGCACAGAACGACCCACCGAGAGATGGTTCGTTTGTGCACTGCCCGACCTTTTTTGGCGCCCGCGTAGCCAACAAAGAGCTGGTCATCCACCCGGAACTGTTGTGTGCGCTTCAGATAGAACGAGAGCGCACGTTTTGGGTCCAGACGGTGGAGCCTCTCTTCCTCTTTTGAAGGATGCGGAGGCGGAAAGAAGGTGGCAAAGTGATGGTCTGCCCGATGTGGAAGGGCGTGACAACCTTTGGCAAGAAAGAAGGACGGGTCCTTAAAACCACCTTGTCCGGATGAACAGAAAGGAAAGGAGGTTTAGAAGAAAGAGCCTGGAGTTCACTCACTCTTCTGGCAGAGGTGATAGCTACCAGGAAAGCCGTCTTTAGAGTAAGAAGACGTAAAGGACAGTTATGAAGGGGCTCAAAAGGAGCGCACATCAGATAGGTCAATACAAGATTTAAGTCCCATTGAGGCATTATGAAAGGCACGGGAGGAAACGTGTGTGTAATGCCTTTCAGGAAACGGTTAACAACCGGGGACTTAAAGAGAGAAGGCTGATCTGGAAGCCTGAGAAAGGCGGAGATGGCCGAAAGATAACCTTTGATAGTGCCCAGAGCAGAGCCCTGCTGGGCCAAGGATAGTAGGAACAGAAGGACCTCAGAAAGAGGGGCAGAAAGGGGATCCACAGACTGTGCTGTGCACCATGCCACAAACTTGTTCCACCTGCAGGCATATACCGTTTTAGTGGAGGGATGCCTGGCTGCCAGAATGACATCACAGACTTCGGGAGGAAGATCGAAAGCTGTCAACTGTCGCCGCTCAATCTCCACGCATGGAGGTGGAGGCTGGACAGGTTCGGGTGGAAGACCGTCCCCTGCTGCTGCGACAGAAGATCCTCCCGAAGAGGCAGTCGGATCGGGGAATCGATCGCCATGTTGAGTAGCTCGGGATACCAGTATCTTCGTGCCCAATCCAGAGCCACAAGGATGACTTGGGCCCGGTCGCACCGAATCTTCTTCAGCACTCTGGGCAGAAGTGGTATAGGCGGAAAGGCGTACAACAGACCGCAGCTCCACTTGCGACGAAAAGCGTCGCCTAGCGAGTGCCGCCTTGGAAATTCCAACGCGCAGAACTGATGACATTGCGCGTTCTCTTCGGTGGCGAATAGATCTAACCAAGGCTCTCCCCACTGCAGAAAGAGACCTTGCGCCACGTCCGAGTTCAGACGCCATTCGTGATCCATCAAGCACCGGCGGCTGAGTTCGTCCGCCCTGGCGTTTAGAGAACCTGCCAGGTGTTGAACCACCAAGGTAATGCCTTGATGTTCCAGCCATGTCCAGAGGCGCAGAGCCTCCTGGCATAGGGTCCATGACCCCACCCCGCCCTGTTTGTTGCAATACCCCATGGCGGTGGTGTTGTCCGTGAACACCTGCACTACACTTCCCTGGACAGAGGGAAGGAATGCCTTTAGTGCAAGTCGGATCACCCGAAGCTCCAAAAGATTGATATGGAGCCGGGACTCTGCCGGAGACCAGAGGCCTCTGATCTCCGCCTCTCCCAAGTGGCCGCCCCATCCCAGGAGGGACGCGTCCGTCACCACTGTGTGCTCCGGTTGGGGAAGGGAGAGGGATTTGCCATTGACCCAATCGCGATTCGTCAGCCACCACTGCAATTGTCGTGCAGTGCCCTCCGAGATCTGGACATGATCGGACAGGTTGCCCTGATGCTGTGCCCACTGGAACCTCAGGTCCCACTGCAGAGCCCGCATATGCCACCTGGCATGTTGCACTAGCAGAATGCAGGAGGCCATCAGGCCCAGGAGCCGGAGGGTCATCCTTACTGAAACCCGGGATAGAGGCTGAAAGATCGGAATCATAGCCTGACTATCCCGGACTCGCTGCTCGGGAGCATAAACCCGAAACTGCGTCGAATCCAGAACCGCTTCGATGAAGGGGAGCTTCTGAGAAGGACTCAGGTGCGACTTCGGCACGTTGATGGAGATCGGCCGTAGTCTGAAGGTGGGTGACTACTGCCTGGGGTGAGCCCGCCTTCAACAACCAGTCGTCGAGGTAGGGGAAGACTGACACCCCTGACCTGCGCAGATGAGCTACGACCACCGCCATCACTTTTGTGAACACCCGAGGGGCGCTTGTAAGGCCGAAGGGGAGCACGCCAAACTGAAAATTCTCCTGGCCTACCGTGAACCGCAGGTAACGCCGGTGGGCCGGCAGGACGGGAATGTGAAAATATGCGTCCTGCAAGTCCAACGCTACCATCCAGTCTCCAGGGTCGAGGGCAGCCAAGACCTGAGCCAGAGTCAACATCTTGAACTTCTCCTACCGGAGGAAGCGATTGACGTACCTGAGGTCCAAGATGGGGCGCAGGCCCCCTTTCTCCTTCTTGGGGACCAGAAAGTAGTGGGAATAACAACCATGTCCTACTTCTGGCCCAGGAACGCGCTCGATGGCCCCCTTGGCCAAGAGGGCCGTGACTTCCTGTCGGAGAAGCGCCAAGTGATCCCCCGACATGCGGTGGAACTGAGGTGGCATGGCCGGGGGGGCAGACTCGAAGGGGCGGGAGTAGCCCCTTCGGACGATTTGCAGCACCCACCTGTCCGAAGTGACAGAGCGCCAGTGGGGGAGGTGATGTAGAATCCTGCCGCCCACCGGCGTAGGGTGCACCCCAAAGCTCGGACTAGGAAGGCTTTGAGGCGGATGCTGCGGGAGCGGAGGTGGACTGACCCGCACGTTGGGCCCCTGTGCCGCCACGGCGGCCACCACGCCCGCACTGAGGTTGGTCCTGCGCAGGCCTCTGGCTGAACGGACGTGTAGGGGCACCCCTTCCGTGGCCACGAAAGGTAGACGTGGCCGGGCGTGTGGTGGAGAGACCCAAGGACTTGGCTGTAGCCCGAGAGTCCTTAAAACGCTCCAGCGCACTGCCTGCCTTATCGCCAAACAGGCGAGTACCATCAAAAGGCATGTCCATGAGGGAACTCTGGACATCCCCCGAAAACCCCGTGGACCGCAGCCAGGCGTGTCGACGCAAGGCCACCGTCGTGGAGATGGCTCTCCCCAAAGAGTCCGCGATGTCCAACCCACTCCGAATGGCGAACTTCGCGGCATCCTTCACCTCTGCAACAGCTTGGGAAAGGACAGCCCAAACCTCCTCCGGGCACTGGGGCAGAGTTTGCGCCACCGTGTCCCACACAGCGTGAGAATAGCGGCCCAAGAGGCATGCGGTGTTGACTGACCGCAGCCCCAGGCTGGCAGAGGAAAACAACTTCTTGCCAAACTGCTCCAGCTTTTTCGATTCCTTATCCGGCGGAGCGGTAGGGAATGCAGTTTGGGAAGTGGAGGCCTGAATGACCAGGCTCTCCGTTGTCGGATGATTTATCAAAAAGGCAGGGTCACCCGGTGCCGGGCGGTGACGCCTGGCCACGTTTTTATCCACAGGAACCCCTGTGGCTGGCCTAGACCAGGTGCCCATCAAAACATCCGTCAAGGCCTCATTGAACGGAAGCAGAGGTTCCATGGAACTTGCCGCCGGCTGAAGCACTTCAGTAAGGAGGTTAGTCTTGAGGGTAACAGTAGGCAGGTCAAGGTCAAGAGCCTCAGCTGCTCTACGGAGCACCACAGTGTATGTGGCGCCTTCCTCCATGACAGTGGGAGGAGACACAAACCCAGGCTCAGAGGAGAGGTCAAGGCCACCTGCATCCTCCGAGTCCTCCGCCCACTCCTGTTCGGACTCGCACTGCCGTGCAAGAGGGTCCTCCGACCCCTCCCAGTCATCACCCTCCACCACGGCCCGAGGCACAGGCTGCAGCGGCGAGGGAGGCACAGGGGAAAACAAACGCTCCAACAGCGCCGGGAACGGCGCCGGTCGGCGCCGTTCCGGCTCCATGTCCCAATTAGGGTCCCAAGCCGGAGCAAAATTGCCCGGAAACTCGGGCAAGGGTGGAGGTGGGACGAACGGAACCCAGTGCGGCGCCGGGGCCGGAGCCGCCGGCAGAGGACCCTGCGGTGCCGGAGCCGCTGGCGGAGGACCTTGCGGCGCCGGCGGCAGAGCCGGTGGCAAGGAAGGGCCCTCAATAAAGACCGCGGGGCCCGAAGGCGCGCCGGCGAGAGCCCTAGGCCTGAAAAGGCAGTCCATGGCGGCAAGAAACTCTTGCACCTGGGCCGGAGTCGCCGACGGACCCGGGTATGGTGGGTAGGCCGCGGGACTCACAGGCTCCAACGGAGCCGCGGGGGAAGGACCCCGGGCCCCCTCGTCCGCGTCCGGAGACCGACGGGGGGAGGTCGGAGAGCGTACGCGCTTCTTCGACTTTTTCTTGTGACGTCTCTTACCCGATTCCGAGGGTGAAGACTTGGACCCCGAGGAGCGATGATGATGGCTCCGCGGTCGGTCCCTCGAGCGACCCCTGGACCTCGAACGGCGCGGAGACAACTGTCGGGCCTCCAGCAGCTTTCGGGACCGCTCCTGCAAATACTTCGGAGCCATGGCCAGACAGTCGGAACATGACCGGGAGTCATGGTCGCGCTCCAGACAGTAGAGACAGACGCCATGGGGGTCGGCCACCGACATCGTACGGCGGCAGGCCCCGCAGGATTTAAACCCAGGCATCACTACGTGGCACCAGGAGTCAAAGACTCAAAAGAAGTAGAGACAAAAGTCCCAAAAAAAAAGTAGTCAAAAAGTGACTAAGGTACGTGCTCTAACCGGATATGCGCTTGCTGGCGCGGAAAAAGAAAGAACTGACGTCAGCGCGCATGGGTGGCGCCTAAGTAGTCTCCGTGACGTCATCTCGGCGCTTACGACGCCAGCGACGGACGCGGAGCCGCACGACGCCACCTACCGACGCGCAGGGGTACTGCTGACGAAAAACTTTCCGGATCCAGT
Source organism: Calotriton arnoldi (assembly GCA_963921515.1). NCBI lineage: Eukaryota > Metazoa > Chordata > Amphibia > Caudata > Salamandridae > Calotriton > Calotriton arnoldi. The sequence continues at coordinate 2,702,408 of CAWUFW010000020.1, forward strand.
CTGACGCCTGGGGATATTCGATGGTAAGGAATCTATCACTAACGTGTCTCTTCCAGATTCATGCTGTAACCATGCAGCTAGAAATGAAAGCTCAAAAGACATATGGCACTTGGCTAATCAGGGATGTTTCAAAGAATTATGGCAGCACAGGCATAATAAATTGCATAATAAATTTCTGCACACTCCGTTTTGGACACACAAAGTACAACCCCTTTCAGGGAAAACCACTGAAGTATCATAGCACATTTGGAGGTGTGCAGTGGCAAGCCTATGGTATCCTCAATTGCTGAGATTTTGGGCTTGATGGGGGGGGTCTTTGGGGAGAGGCACATACACCTTGTATGGCTGCTGATAAGACTAACAAAACCACAAGAACACATTTGGAAGGTGCCTTACTTTAACCTTCAGCGGAGCACAAAGGAAAGCAACTCTTGCCTCGTGAGGGATGGGGAACAATAAGAAAAGCTCAGGGATTGCTTAACGCACATGTACCATTATACTTGTTTAATTCTGTTAAGCTTCAATTTATCCCTTTCCATATCTTGGTTTGTATTACTACTTGAGGTATGAACAACATATTAGAAGTGAGGCACTTATCATTATTAATAAACTCAATGTTATTCTTTTCATCCACTTTGGAAGGATAAATGGAGTCAGCTGCTCCAGGACGCAAACTCATGAAGCTGCAGGTTAAGTTAATCCTGTTAGCAAACGATTCAAATCCTTAAACTATTCTATCAGAGAGACTTGTTGGAACTCCTCATTGGAATACATTACACAAAATTCATTTTAAAAGTGCTGCAAGAATCTAATTAGTGCCATTTCAGCATCAAATCTAAGTTAGCAAATAGGTGCTTTGTGAGACTTTTGTTTACATCCCAGTACGGGGACAGCAGGGCATAACGCTAAGTGCAACAGACGTGGGGGGCCTTAGCACTGAAAAACTTCACAACAATTTTTGAGCTGTGGATAATGCTGTGCTGAGTTTAAATGAAGGGGTTGCCACTATGTGATCTGATAACAGACAGGGTATGTATGAGCTCCAAGAAAGATTCTGGTTCAAGAAGATTCTCAAGGACTTATGTGAGAAAGACATAATTAAGCCCACTGAAAGCTCAGATTGGTTTTCGGTAACATCCTTGAAATGCACAAATGATTTAAAATGTGGACAGACTTGAGATGTTTGAACTATGCAATCTGGATGGCTAACTTCCTGCTTCCTCAAACAATGCTCACTTGTGTGTCAGGAACAAGAATATTTTCTACTATTGATCTCACCATTGCGTACAATCAAATTGAATTGGGAGACATGGTACAGGGTTCAGAACACTAGAAGGTGTCTCCCAATAGAAAAGAAAGCAATTTGGATTGGCAAGTGTATCTGCTGTCATTCAAAAGGTTATGACTAGGGTGTTGAAAGGTGTGCAACAATGACATCATAGTATTTTGGAAGGACATAGCGTAGCATGACAAAAATTTGAGTAATGTTGTGGCAGCATCGCGAAGATGGGTTTAATAGTCAGCCACACTAAATACAAGTTAGTAAACATTAGGGGAGTATTTGGGACATTTCCAAGCAGAGAGCATGGCCCAAGAATGATAAAGTTGATGCAAATCTCAAGACGCCGCAACCAGACTTGAAAAAACTGGTACTGTCATTTTTGGGTCTCACTGAGTTTTAATCCAGGCTAACCGAGAACTAAGGGCAAGATGTACTAAGACAGGATTTGGTAAATGTGGTCACAAATTGCGCACAGACTTTTACGGAATCCATTCTGTTTTTGTGAACATACCTGTGTAGTAATAGGTCTGTTCACAAAAACCCGATTTGTAGCATTTCACAATTCAACCTACCTCATGAATATTAATAAGGTAAGTCGCAAATTGCGACTCACTAAGAATCGCAATCATCATAGGTATGTTGGCCTGGTGAGGTCAGTAGATCACCTTGTCTTTAACTACTTTTAAAAAAAGCAACCGGCTTTCCTCAAAGGAAAAAAGGAGGTGTTAAAAAAAAAAAATCAGAAAAAAAAGTTTAAGTAACATTTTTAAGTGGTCCCTGGGACCACTGCCTACCCTTAAAAATGTTTTAGTCAACATTCACAAAGGGGGAGGGGTTCCATTGGGACCCCTTCTCGTTTTCAAACAGGTTGCAATTACATTTTGGTAGTCAGTATAATATTAATGTTTTGCAACTGGATTTCAGTCGTAAAAAAAATAATGCATCCCATTCTAAATCTGTATTTGTAAAGGACGCTCTGCACATACCAGTTCTAAATATCAATTTGGTATTTGGTCAAACACACAAATTGCGATCAGTAATGTGTTACGTGATTACAAATTGGGCTGCATACATAACAAAAAGCCTTTCTGCAGTCGCAACTAGCCCGATTCTCTGAATCTGACCTTTTGCAAATGCAAAAACGCTTTGTACATCTGGCTCTATGACAGAACCTTTACAAAAGTTGATTAAAAATGTGTTACATTTGTTTGGGATCAAGAGCAAAAGGATTTCTTTAAATTGATCAGAAAGAGAAATTGTACTGGCATCACATTTAAAACCATTTGTGATGGGGGAGGCGTGTTTAACAGCGGCTGATCCGAGTAGTTACGGTTTGGGTGCAGTTTTGCTACAGAGGAAGTAAAGTGTGGCGCAGGTAGTGTTAGCTGCACAAGTTAGGGGCATTATGCCTAACTGAAAGAAATTAGTCCATAACTTAACACAAATTGAGGATGTGCACTTGGGCATCAGAGCATTTTAGGTTCTGTGGGGCACGAAATGTGTAGTTAGGACAGATCAAAAACCAACAATAAATGCTAGCTCCTGATGGAGATAGGAATTGAACTCCACGGCTCGTGATACTACTTTTGAAGTTGCAAGCTTATTATTGTGTTGCTAAGCATGTTATGGGAAAAATGAATGGACAGGAGAATGAGTTGCCCAGGTTGTCTTTGAGTGCTGATGCAGTAGAAAATGATGGGTGAGATGAGGAGTCGGTAAGTTGATATTACTTATTTTGGTGTTTTGGAAAGATTAGACTAATTGGGGGCTGATGCGTTAACAGGGAGCAGGTGGATGATGAAATGAGAAAAGATGTAGAGTTAAAGACAACTGAAGAATATCTAGTAAGACAGTGCCTGTGGATGTCATCCCCACTCTGGTAGGGAGGGACAATCTTGTTCAGGTTCCTATGGTCATGAGTATGATCTCTACCTCTAGGGACACTGCTGCTGCCACCACGGGACTCTAGTCCCAATTTCTGTGAAGCTTTCTGAAGCTCCAGGGATTCCCTGTCTAAGGCCAATTGCTCTCTCTTGATTCTCAGCTTAGCTTTCTCAAAATCAAGCAGTTGGCATTTCTTCTCATAAGAGGATGCCCTTTTATGAGAAGCAGAGGACCCTATAGAAGTACCAGAATGATTAGATTCCTGAGAAGGAGATCTTGATCTTCTTGGTAGACTATTAACCCTTCCTGGGGGAGTGAAGAGGTGGCCACTGAGGCCTTCCACTCCTTCAGGAAGAATTGGATTTTCCAGGTGGGAATCATGTTGATCCCCCTGGCCAGCATCAGAGTCTGGGTCATAGTAGTTTTCACTACCTGGCCTTTCCCTCTTCTACTGTCCCACCCAACCTGCCTGCCTCATCAGACCCTGGTGTCTTTCTGAGGTCATCCAACAGCAAAGCCTCTATGAGGCGTTGAGTGCTTGCATGTCTCCCTGTTTTCAGTCTCCTAGAGGTACACATATTTCTCAATTCCTGGAATGTGAGATTGTCATACTTAGTGGGTAAGGAGTCACTTACTTCAGGTCTTGCAGACATTCTAGTGTGGTGTGGTGTATGCACCTACCTACTCTAGTGGGAACTGAAACTCTCTTGAGTTGTAGAAAGGGTGTGCTAAGCCCTTGACACACAACTCTAAGTTCAGTAGAACTTACTGTATTCTAAACTTGATTTATATGTACCTATGTACCTATAGTGGTTTTCAGTTAGTCACTTCAAAGAGATTATCTGGTAAAGCAATAGCAAGCTTGAATCCCACCGCTGACACCAATGTGAGAAGTTGGCCTGGCATATGCTGTCCACTAGTTATAGTGGGCACCTTGCACCAGTCCAAACGACCCTTATTGATGATAGGTTTAAAGACAACCTTTATTGAAAGCTATCCTAGTGGTAGCTATGGAGAGCAGCCTTCAGGCTAAGTCTTGAAGGAGTGTAAAGCAGCTTGGTTTACCAGATTATAACCTCTTGAATAACTAAATGAAAGGGCAACCACACAAGATATATATAAAATATATGTATTTATTTCTAAACACTAACTACTAATCTCTTTATGAGATTAGAGTTCAAGATACACAGTATCACAGTATTAAAACGACAGTAAATAGCACAATACACAGTGGGCTCCAGGGGGAGACCAAACCATATACTAAGAAAGTGGTATAAGAACCACGACTTGACTAGACACAGTGCCTAGAGCACGTAGAATCGCTGGGACCCCAAGGAACCACCCAAGGTAGTGACACAGGAGACCCACGGGGGACGTATGCAGTGTAAGAACACAGCCGCGAGCGCCGTAGGATTCAATGCGGAAAGTCGCGGTTGGAATTTTAAAGCAAAAGGACACTTAGGAGAGGACTTTGAGCAAACCCCTTTAGACTTAGGGGTTCTAGGGCCAACACCCATGGGAGCACCGGAGTACTCGACTTACCTCACCCAGGGAAGCCGGGTGCATAGGTGTCAAAGAGTGTCGGTAATCGTCGTCGTTTTCAATGGCGATTTCCTGCAAAGTGCTGCTGCTGTAAAGAAGAAAAGTGTCCGAGGTGATCCAAGCCTGGATCGAAGATGTGAAGAACCTGAAAGCAGAGGGGACAGAGTCTGGGTCTCTAGCCACTGACCAGGAGCGGAGCAATCGAATGCCCACCGATGTCGGGTGCTTCAGGTGCGAAGAGGTGAAGCTTGACTCTGCAGCCACGGGGTCCCGGAGACGTCGTCGACGGCCAGGAGCCGGATTCGAGCTGTCCCACGAAGGATGTCGAGTGCTGGGGTGTCGGTGATCGGATTGACCACAACAAGCCTTGGCAACAGCAACCCACGCAGGAAGAGAAAAGATGCTTCTGTGCGGACCAGCAAGATCCTGGGGACTCCCCAAGCGATGGAGAGTCAGGGCACGTCTGGAGCAACCAGGGAAGCCCAATAAAAGTTAGAGTTGCCTTCTTGGGGACCCACAGGTCAACGGACCAGGGATCGCGAAGGGACCTCGAGAGGAATCACAAAATGGCGGCCCACGGAACACTCGCTGAGTGTAGGCCGGCAATCTTCGGTGTAATTACTGCTCGGGGTCAGGGCTACAAGTAACCAAAAGCTCAGCCTCAGGGGTCGTCGGAAAGCTGATGCTTCTGCACATGGTCGCGGTGTCCAGGGGTTCGGGTTGCACGGTCTTCCACGAGGGATACGGGCCTCAGACTTGCTGTGGGCACAGATCGACCTCAGAGACCTAGGAAAACCCACTTCCTGTGTGGCAATATTCTTCGGAGTCCGTCGGAGCTCGGAGGTGCCTGCCTTGCAGGGGAGTAACTCCTTTACTCCAAGGGAGATTCTTCAGTCGTCCAGCGTCGTGCAGATCGTGGAAGTACTTGGTTTCTGGTATCAGAGTTTAGTCCAGGTGTAATCTAAAGTCCTGTAGTCAGGGTTTCCTACTTTATACCCAAGGAAGGGGTTGGACAAACTCTGGGGACCCACCTATGGAAGGGTCAGGAAAGAGGGGTGGCTACACCCATTTCCTTTGTCCAGTTTCGCGCCAGAGCAGGGGCTGTGTGCCCCTGCAACCGGTTTGAGCTGGACTGTGCACAGGGACACCAAATGTGCCCCCAGTGCAGACTTCAAAGCACTCTGAGAGTGCACCCACCCAGCCCCAATACACTAAAGCCTGTCTGGGAGGTGGTCACACCACCCTGTGACAGGAAACCTATTGTCCAGGCCTCCCCTGCCGGAGTTTCGTCCAGAAGCAGGAGGGCAGACTCGTGTCTGTGGCTGCAGCATCCATTTTGTGATGCCAGGGCTCTGTTAGCTGGTACCGGGTATACCGGTGCTGTCATGTCTCTCCCTCTAGAAGGGTGGGATCATACTCCCACACCAGTTACTGGTGTGGGGGTATGATTCCAAGGTGTTTGACACCAAACACAACAGTTTTCCATGCAGCCACTCCAAAGTTAGCATTTACCGCGGGGTTATAATGCACTTAAGAGTAATGGTCTGGCTGCATCACAAACAACCCCGGAATAAAGATTCTGAAAGCTGCAGAGGGGCTCTGCTCATGCATGGGCACCCTCTCACACGAAACCCAGCACCCTGCCTTCAGGATTGTTAAGGCCTGCCATAGGGGTGACTGATAGGTTTACATGTGCAGTGATATGGAGAGATATAGGGAACCTATATCTCAGTAAGGGGTGCATATACCACCTTTAACAGGCTGCTGTAGCAGACCTGTTGTGTCATTTTAAAAGGCTTCCCAGGGGTGGCACAATACATGCTGCATCCCCTGGTAGGCCTCTGGGGTACCTATGCCCTAGGTACATAGTATACCATATACTAGGGACTCACAAGGGTACCCCAGAATCCAATCTGGAGTGTACCTAAAGTACATGCAATCAATTTAAGGGGAAAGCAGATAGGCTGGGGTCCTGAATAGCAGGATCCCTGCCAAACTAAGTCGAAAACCAGCAAAACACCAGGAAAAAAGTGGGGGCAACCATGCAGTCAGATTCCACCTTCCTACATAACCCCCCCCAAACGAAAGGAGATAAGGCTAACCTTGTCTAGTTGAGCCTTTATTGACTAAGTGGCCATATAAGGAAGAACCTGCACTAGCATGGTTACCCCCTGTCTTATGGTCCACTAAACAATTCCTAACCCCAAGGGTATTGGATGATCTCCACCATTTGGAATTACTACCTGTGGTGTGTTTTGGCAAAGTAAAAGGCTGGTGGGGTGTCGGAGTATAGAAGTGAGGCCCTAATAAAGTTGGCCTCAGCTTCCTCAGATCACTGGTCACCATGGAGGCCTTTCTTTCCATGACTGAGTTGTATCTGACCCTAAGGGTCAACCTCTGGCTGCCTACAGCTGGGGTTTGGGTCCCTTTGGCTGGAACACTGGAGGGACAGGGTAGGTTTGGAACCACTTGGTCCCAGGTTTGCCTTTGCCCAACAGAATCCATCTGGGGGAGGTCCCTATCCAATGGTAAGAGGGTTCCCTCAGTGTGCTGAGGAATTTTCACCTTGCTAGGGCTACTAGACTGGGTGTTCCTAATCTGTGGATGAGGGGGTCCCTCTGGACAGGGAGCCCTTAGGGGTCCACTGACCTCCCTGACCTCTGCAGCCCTGGGCTGACAGAGGGAGGGTAGAGAGGGGCAGGTTATCTGCTCCAGACTGGGTACCACCTTGGAAGGGTCCCCTGCCATCAGGGGTGTCGCCAGTCCAGGCCTGACCACCTATGGGGCAGTTCCTTCACTAGGGGTAGGATCAGTTCCCTGAGGAAGTTGACCCTTACCTATTGTCTGGGGGGAAGAAGACTGTTCTTCAACCCTTCTGCTCTCTTGTGGAGTAGAGTGGGCCATTCATTCAGGCTCCACTTCTCAAAAAATTTCCTGAGATGGGGCTGAGGCCCTAACAGCCCCACCAACCTTCTCAGAGAGGCCCAACAGTTTTAAATGGGCCTGGTATTCAACTTCAGCCCAGGCTGAAACCTCCAGATCATTGCCCAACAGGCAATCTACAGGCAAGTTTGGGGACACTGCCACTTTTGTTTGGGCCAGTGACCCCTCCCCAGCTGAGATTGACTATGGCCATGGGATGATCTGTTCTGATACCATCAATGTTAGTCACCTGGTACTTGAACTCAGGTAAAAGCTGTTGAGGGGGGGACTAGTTTCTCTGTCACCATGGTGACACTAGCCCCTGTGTCCCTAAATGCCAATGCCTTCTGACCATTGATTAGGGGCTCCTGTCTGTACTTGCCTAAAGTATTGGGACTCATAGTAAAAGTGGCAAATCCCATGCCACCATCACAGACTAAGGAGGCCTGTGAGGAGGACCTTGATAAACTGGGGTCCACCTCAGTTCCCCATGAAAATGCACCTAACTTTTTGGGAGCATTACTACCACCTGGGGGATTACTACTTGTAGTACCAGGAGGAGTGGTAGTATTGCTGGGAGGAACATTTTCCTTATTGCTAGCCTGGGAGTAACTGGGGTAATTTTTCCAGTGGCCAGGCTTCTTACAGTTATGGCAATAAGGTTTCTTTTCAGGGGAGGAAGGAGTTTGAGACCCACCCCCAGAAGAGGACTTTTGGGGCCCTGTAGTAGATTTATCCTTGGATTTATCCCCACCTTTCTCTTGGGACTTGGTAGAATCTTTCTTCTGGTCACCACCCTGATTCTTTGGCTTTACTCTGGTTCTGACCCATTTGTCTGCCTTCTTTCCCAATTCTTGGGGAGAGGTCAGATCAGAGTCCACCAGGTACTGGTGTAAAAGCTGGTTTTGCCAATTATTAAGGATCTGCTCCCTCATAATCAAATTGTACAATCCTAAAAAGTCATGCACCTTGTTGCCATGTATCCAACCTTCCAGAGCCCTAGTAGCACAATCTACAAAGTCAACCCAGTCCTGAGTCTGTGCCTTTTGGGTGTCTCTGAACTTTAACCTGTATTGGTCAGTGGTTAGGCCAAACCCATCAATCAGAGCACTCTTCAGGACTTTATAATTATCAGCATCCTCATCTCTTACAGTTAGGAGCTTGTCTCTACCTTTGTCTGCAAAGGAGAGCCACAAGATTGCTGCCCACTGCTCCTGAGGGACCCTCTGTACTTTACAGGCCCTCTCCAGTGCAGTTATCCATTTGTGGATGTCATCCCCACTCTGGTAGGGAGGGACAATCTTGTTCAGGTCCCTATGGGGATGAGTCTCTTCTCTACTCCTAGGGACACTGTTGCTGCCACCATGGGGCTCTAGCCCCAACTTCTGTGAAGCTTTCTGAAGCTCCAGGGATGCCCTGTCTAAGGCCAATTGCTCTCTCTTGATTCTTAGCTTAGCTTTTTCAAACTCAAGCAGTTGGCATTTCTTCTCATAAGAGGATGCCCTTTTATGAGAAGCAGAGGACCCTATAGAAGTACCAGAATGATTAGATTCCTGAGAAGGAGATCTTGATCTTCTTGGTAGACTATTAACCCTTCCAGGTGGGGTAAAGAGAACCCCACTGGGGTCTCCTTCCTCACCTTCAGGAAGAATTGGATTTTCCAGGTTGGAATCATCTTGATCCCCCTGGCCAGCATCAGAGTCTGGGTCATAGTAGTTTTCACTACCTGGCCTTTCCTCTTCTACTGTCCCACCCAACCTGCCGGTCTCATCAGACCCTGGTGTCTTTCTGAGGTCATCTAACAGCAAAGCCTCTATGAGGCGCTGAGTGCTTGCATGTCTCCCTGTTTTCAGTCTCCTAGAGGTACACATATTTCTCAATTCCTGGAATGTGAGATTGTCATACCTAGTGAGCAAGGAGTCACTGACTTCAGGCCTTGAAGACATTCTAGTGTGGTGTGGTGTATGCACCTACCTACTCTAGTGGGAACTGAAACTCTCTTGAGTTGTAGAAAGGGTGTGCTAAGCCCTTGACACACAACTCTAAGTTCAGTAGAACTTACTGTATTCTAAACTTGATTTATATGTACCTATGTACCTATAGTGGATTTCAGTTAGTCACTTCAAAGAGATTATCTGGTAAAGCAATAGCAAGCTTGAATCCAACCGCTGCACACCAATGTGAGAAGTTGGCCTGGCATATGCTGTCCACTAGTTATAGTGGGCACCTTGCACCAGTCCAAACGACCCTTATTGATGATAGGTTTAAAGACAACCTTTATTGAAAGCTATCCTAGTGGTAGCTAAGGAGAGCAGCCTTCAGGTTAAGTCTTGAAGGAGTGTAAAGCAGCTTGGTTTACCAGATTATAACCTCGAATAACTAAATGAAAGGAGAACCACACAAGATATATATAAAATATATGTATTTATTTCTAAACACTAACTACTAATCTCTTTATGAGATTAGAGTTCAAGATGCACAGTATCACAGTATTAAAACGACAGTAAATAGCACAATACACAGTGGGCTCCAGGGGGAGACCAAACCATATACTAAGAAAGTGGTATAAGAACCACGACTTGACTAGACACAGTGCCTAGAGCACGTAGAATCGCTGGGACCCCAAGGAACCACCCAAGGTAGTGACACAGGAGACCCACGGGGGACGTATGCAGTGTGAGAACACAGCCGCGAGCGCCGTAGGATTCAATGCGGAAAGTCGCGGTTGGAATTTTAAAGCAAAAGGACACTTAGGAGAGGACTTTGAGCAAACCCCTTTAGACTTAAGGGGTTCTAGGGCCAACACCCACGGGAGCACCGGAGCACTCGAGTTACCTCACCCAGGGAAGCCGGGTGCATAGGTGTCCAAGAGTGTCGGGAATCGTCGTCGTTTTCAATGGCGATTTCCTGCAAAGTGCTGCTGCCGTGAAGAAGAAAAGTGTCCGAGGTGATCCAAGCCTGGATCGAAGATGTGAAGAACCTGAAAGCAGAGGGGACAGAGTCTGGGCCTCTAGCCAGTGACCAGGAGCGGAGCAATCGAATGCCCACCGATGTCGGGTGCTTCAGGTGCGAAGAGGTGAAGCTTGACTCTGCAGCCACGGGGTCCTGGAGACGTCGACGACGAACAGGAGCCGGATTCGAGCTGTCCCACGAAGGATGTCGAGTGCTGGGGTGTCGGTGATCGGATTGAACACAACAAGCCTTGGCAACAGCAACCCACGCAGGAAGAGAAAAGATACTTCTGTGCGGACCAGCAAGGTCCTGGGGACTCCCCAAGCGATGGAGAGTCAGGGCACGTCTGGAGCAACCAGGGAAGCCCAATAAAAGTTAGAGTTGCCTTCTTGGGGACCCACAGGTCAATGGACCAGGGATCGCGAAGGGACCTCGAGAGAAATCACAAAATGGCGGCCCACGGAACCCTCGTTGAGTGTAGGCCGGCAATCTTCGGTGTAATTACTGCTCGGGGTCAGGGCTACAAGTAACCCAAAGCTCAGCCTCAGGGGTCGCCGGAAAGCTGATGCTTCTGCAAATGGTCGCGGTGTCCAGGGGTTCGGGTTGCACGGTCTTCCACGAGGGATACGGGCCTCAGACTTGCTGTGGACACAGATCGACCACAGAGACCTAGGAAAACCCACCTCCTGTGTGGCAATATTCTTCGGAGTCCGTCGGAGCTCGGAGATGCCAACCGGTCAGTTGCGTTAAAGGTGCCTGCCTAGCAGGGGAGTAACTCCTTTACTCCAAGGGAGATTCTTCAGTCGTCCAGCGTCGTGCAGATCGTCGAAGTACTTGGTTTCTGGTATCAGAGTTTAGTCCAGGTGTAATCTAAAGTCCTGTAGTCAGGGTTTCCTACTTTATACCCAAGGAAGGGGTTAGACAAACTCTGGGGACCCACCTATGGGAGGGTCAGGAAAGAGGGGTGGCTACACTCATTTCCTTTGTCCCGTTTCGCGCCAGAGCAGGGGCTGTGTGCCCCTGCAACCGGTTTGAGCTGGACTATGCACAGGGACACCAAATGTGCCCCCAGTGCAGACTTCAAAGCACTCTGAGAGTGCACCCACCCAGCCCCAATACACTAAAGCCTGTCTGGGAGGTGGTCACACCTCCCTGTGACAGGAAACCTATTGTCCAGGCCTCCCCTGCCGGAGTTTCATCCAGCAGCAGGAGGGCAGACTCGTGTCTGTGGCTGCAGCATCCATTTTGTGATGCCAGGGCTCTCTTAGCTGGTACCGGGTATACCGGTGCTGTCATGTCTCTCCCTCTAGAAGGGTGGGATCATACTCCCACACCAGTTACTGGTGTGGGGGTATGATTCCAAGGTGTTTGACACCAAACACGACAGTTTTCCATGCAGCCACTCCAAAGTTAGCATTTACCGCGGGGTTATAATGTACTTAAGAGTATATGGTCTGGCTGCATCACAAACAACCCCGGAATAAAGATTCCGAAAGCTGCAGAGGGGCTCTGCTCATGCATGGGCACCCTCTCACATGAAACCCAGCACCCTGCCTTCAGGATTGTTAAGGCCTGCCATAGGGGTGACTGATGGGTTTACATGTGCAGTGATATGGAGAGATATAGGGAACCTATATCTCAGTAAGGCGTGCATATACCACCTTACACAGACTGCTGTAGCAGACCTGTTGTGTCATTTTAAAAGGCTTCCCAGGGGTGGCACAATACATGCTGCAGCCCCTGGTAGGCCTCTGGGGTACCTATGCCCTGGGTACATAGTATACCATAGAATAGGGACTCACAAGGGTACTCCAGAATCCAATCTGGAGTGTACCTAAAGTACATGCAATCAATTTAAGGGGGAAGCAGATAGGCTGGGGTCCTGAATAGCAGGATCCCAGCCAAACTAAGTCGGAAACCAGGAAAGCACCAGGAAAAAAGTGGGGGCAACCATGCAGTCAGATTCCACCTTCCTACAGGAATTACTAGATGATGATGTGGAAATAAAAGGACGAGGAGGAGAGTAGCATAGGTAGATTAGTCAATGCATTAGCCAAGGAAGAAGTCAATTGGAAAATATGTTAGAAATAAGAAACTTGGATTTGTTGAAAAGTGGCTGTCATGTTGGTGGCATCTACAGAGGATGAGGGAAGTTATGAGGCATGCTGTCAGGTTAGAAGATGGTAGTGTTTGGAATCAACGTAGAGTGCCTTCATGTCAACATAAATGTGGAAATGTGAGATATGCTGATAAGGAAGATAAATTTAGTGTTTTTTATGTGGTGGGATATGTTTCCAGTGGCATATCTTCTGGCTCATCTTTCAGCATTGGAAGCACTCGATTTCCTAGTTTGGTGCAATCTGGTTCACAGAGTTTTGTGTCTGAGTTACTAGGTCGGTGCGATCGGGGTTCCAGAGTTCTGAGCAGGCTCTACATAGGGTACCAAAATTGCCTGACAATTTTTTGTTATGATAATTTATTTTTTCCTTAACAATTCCTGCCAGGTGTGTGAGCATGGCTGTGACTGATGTATGTGTAGGGGGAGATTTGTGCTGTTACTGTATGCATGTTGGCTGATGTGTTTAATGTGGCTATGTAAAATGAGGTGTGGGTTAGAATATAACCAGGCAGCTAGTGCTTGTGGACTGAAGGCAGGTCGTGGATGATGTTGATCATTGCTGTGTACTACCCTTTATCTTAAAAAATTGGTACCTTGATTCCAGAACTGCATCAGTGACAAGTGTATGGAAACTGCATTGTAACAATAGTGTTTGCTAATGCTGGAAAGAACTTGTAAAGAGTAGGACCAACTGCTTAGGTTTTGCCAGTGAAATAAAGGGGAGAATTGACCCGAAAAATGCTGCAATGTATCTGGGTCAGAGAGGATGCACTCAGTTCATTGTAATTAAAGAAGAGTCTACTTGTTGTGTGAGTAACTGTCCCAATGCAACATTGGATGTAGGCCTGGGAAGGCTTGATATAGGTATCAGTCTGGATGTTATTGAGGTTTCGTTCATGACCAGGACTGCAGAGAGCAATTAGGGAAACCCTAAGCAAGTACTCACTTCAACAAGCACTCTGCGCAGTTGGGGAGGCGGGTAGTTCTAAGTCCGTAATGCAGGGAGGCAGGGAGGAGGGTGGGAAGGGGGGTAGAGTTACACGGTTCTCATTCACCATATTTTAAATGTTTGAAACAGTTCATGATACGAATTCAATGCTTCCACACAACGCCTCCCACACAACATCCAACTAGTTTTCCTTCCATAATTACAATATATGACTCGGCCAGTAACGTCAGCTGACACGGCGACCACAACGCCACTGACCCACCCTACAGCTGGACCACCTTTCTCAATTCTTTCATGGAATGTCAATGGCCTCTGCGATAAAATAAAGAGAGGGCTGGTCCTGCAATATCTTAAGCGTCAGGCACCAGCGGTAGCCCTGATCCAAGAGTCGCACTTAGTGGGATCAACATGTAAGGCCCTGGACAGGTGGGGTTTTCGGATGGTGGCACACTCCGAGTTCACCTCAGGTTCACGAGGGGTGGGTATCTTGGTGAGAAAGCAATTCCCGCTCATTGTTAACAAGACATGGACAGATGACATGGGGCGGTTCGCAGCCATCTCATGTCAATGGGAGGGACGGGCGTATAACATATTATCTGTGTATATCCCTCCAGCATTACACTCGGTGGCACTCCCTGCCCTCAGCACCTTCTTACTTACACTTCCACAGGGGGAACTTCTCATAGGAGGAGATTTCAACACCACGGTCGATGACACTCTCGACCGTAAGCCCCCCAGGGACCAACGCAGTACACATTCCCGCTTTGCGGAATTCCTTGACGCACTTGACCTCATAGATGTTTGGCGTTCCCGATTTCCACAGAAACAGCAGTACACCTTTCATTCCGGGGCGCATAACAGCCTCTCTAGAATAGACTACATACTTACGCTGGCAGATAGTTTGGGGAAGCTAGAGGGGGCAACACACTTACCTAGGGGCATCTCCGATCATTCCCCGGTCTTTGTCAAATACACATCACATGTCCCAGACCAGCGACGTATATTCCCAATACATCCAGGGTTTCTAAAAAAAAAAAAACGGGATCTGGAAAGGCCTAACCAAAACTACACAGCACTATTTTAGCAAAAATGAACACTCGGTAACCTCCCCGATAATCTTAAGGGAAGCATATAAGTCAGTTCTGCGAGGCCAGGCAATTTCATTAATTGCGGCTAACAAAAGAGAAAAACGGGAACAAGTAGAGGCTCTTGAGCAGGAGGTAAGTCAGGCAGAGGTCACACATTCCCAGACTCCCAATGCAATCAATGCCCACAAGTTAAACTTGAAAAAGCAGGAATATAGAGACTACATGTGGGAGGAAGCAAAAGCCAAGCTTATAGCCACTCAGCATAAGGTTTGCTTAGTCGGCGATAAAGCGGGCAAGGCTGGATAAACGAGAACGAGCTAGTCGCTGGGTGGCACAGTTACAATTAGACAACGGAGACACCATAACAGACCCGCAACTGATAGTAAACACACTAGCACTCCACTATGAGAGGATATACACCCCGATGGCCACAGCCACACTCGAAGAGGCTCTAGCATTCCTTAAAGATATTCGGATGCCCACGCTTGCATTAGACGACACCCAGATGCTCGAGGCAGATCTCACATCGCAAGAATTAGCATTAGCCATAGGCGCCATACAATCAGGGAAAGCTATGGGACCTAATGGCATACCCATTGAACTGTACAAAAAAGCAGCAACTAAACTCACACCACACTTGCTCAACATGTATGAGGCCAGCTTAGACGTAGAAGAACTCCCTAGGGACCAGCGACTGGCGACAATAGTTGCTATACACAAACCTGGAAAGCCGGCACAAGACTGCATGTCCTACCGACCAATATTGCTTCTCAATGCAGAGGCCAAAATACTGGCTAAAACACTGGCCGCCAGATTGCAACCCTATCTTACAAAATTAGTACACCCGGATCAATCCGGATTCATGCCTGGTAAAAACACGGAACTCAACCTGAGACGCCAGCACAACGTAATGGCCAGTATACCTACCATCCAAGAGGACACTATCATCCTATCCTTAGACACGCGTATGGCCTTTGATATGGTCGAGTAAGTCCGTTTTTTTATATAGCGCAGCTGCTCACCCTTACGGGTCTCAAGGCGCTGGGGGCCATCGTGGAAATTAAGTGAGCTATTGCCCAGAGTCACATGGTGCTGAGCTGAGCTGCCGCCGGAGCTGGGGATCGAACCGTGAACCCTGTGCTCCGAAGTCAGCTGCCCTGGCCGCTGCACCACACCTCTCCACCTCTGGCCCTTCCTTTTTGCCATCCTTAAGCACATGGGCTTCGGCCCCAAGTTTTGCACCTGGGTACAATTGCTATATACAAAGCCTTTGGCACAAGTAGTGGTAAATGGCCGAATCTCGGCTGACTTCCCCCTAGGGCGTGGAACACGACAAAGCTGCCCCCTGTCCCCGCTCTTATTCGCCCTAGTGCTAGAACCGCTGGCAGCCTGGATAAGGAGAGACCCAATTATTCGTGGGCTCCGATGGACGGAGGGATGGGAAGACCGCATCTCCTTATATGCGGATGTTCTGCTGTACTTGGCATCCCCCAGGCACTCGCTTAGCAGGCTCGTGGACATTTGTGAGGTATATGGTAGATTCTCTGGATACACTATCAACTGGACTAAATCGGTTCTATATGTCCTCAGCGGCTCCCCACCGCAGCTGCCGAGGGGATGTGCGGTGCAGGTCGTGGACGGAAGTTTCAAATACCTAGGCCTCTATATTACACCACTGCCCGGGGAATTTATGGAAAAAAATCTCCTAGGACCCCTGAAAAGGCTCCGCCGTGACACCAAACACTGGCAATGCCTACCATTGACGCTGCTGGGAAGAGCCTCACTCTTCAAGATGATGGCACTCCCTAGATTTATTTACGCCCTGCAGAATACCCCATTTCTGGTTCCCCTCACCTATTTCAAAGCAATTGAAGTGGAAGTATGCAACCTCCTCTGGGACGGAAAACCAGCCCGCATAGCCATGCACAAATTGGTTATGGGATGGTATGATGGCGGAATTGCCCTCCCAAATGTACAAACATACTATTGGGCCTCCCAACTGATCGTGCTCAACCAGTGGCTCCACGCCCCTCAAATGGAACCGGCCTTCCGCATGGATAGATATGTCCTGGGAGAGGGAGGAGTCATGAGAGCGCTCTACAATAAATCCCGAAAGGCACCCCTAATGGGACCAACCGCACATACAGTTCGAATATGGCATATAGCGCTCAAAAAGCTAGGCTGGGATGGTATAACACAATTAACTCCGCTCTGGGAAACCCAAAGGCTGGGTAGACTCA
This sequence comes from Calotriton arnoldi, assembly GCA_963921515.1. Taxonomy (NCBI): domain Eukaryota; kingdom Metazoa; phylum Chordata; class Amphibia; order Caudata; family Salamandridae; genus Calotriton; species Calotriton arnoldi. The sequence continues at coordinate 2,719,386 of CAWUFW010000020.1, forward strand.
GCGGTTGTAAGGGATTCAAACAATGGGACTTAATATGAATCTCAAGAGTTGGGGATCTCTGGAGTAAGGGAGAGGTCATCGTCTTTACTCAACTCCAAGAGAAGTATGAGATGGCACCTACAGAAATGTTCCCCTACACTCAGATCAGGCATGCATTCAAGGCGGCCATTCCATCGGGCACTGTACTCCCGAAGGCCTCCCCATTAGAGGATAGGCTCCTCACCGAATATATGGATAAGAAAGCCATTTCTCTAACTTATCGTAAGATCATCAACAACCAACCAGACCCCACAAAACCTCTTCGAGAAAAATGGCAGGCCGATGTAGGGGAGATGGACAAGACAGATTGGCAGGAGGCACTCGCGTCCCCACGGGCAGGGCCATTTCTACCATTAGGCAAGACTAGACAACCGCCTAGGGCGGCAAAAGGGGGGGGGAAAATTAATTTGAAATCAAACAGCGAAAAAATTTAGCAAATTAGGAGAAAAAAAATGAAATAGAAAAAAAATTAAAACATTGAATTGTTTTCAGAAGCATACGGAACAATTACTTAATAAGTGTTTACTTTAACTAATGTAAACATTGCCTCTACCTACCTCAAAAGTAAGAAAGTAAAGAGCCGCTACTGAGTACGAAACGTAAACAAACATAAGTTTGGGAATCCCCTTGAAGTGAACGGCCTTCGATCTCGAAAGCGCATTGGGTAGCGCCTTCTACAATTCGACGTCACGTTCGGCGCCACGCCATGTTATACAACGATTGTATGTATTCTTTGCTGCGTCTCCACATCGATGGGATATACTGAAACGTCATATACCATCTTTGACTATAAAACCTCTGAGTGATACTCGTTGGTCAAGCAGGATCGATGCCTTAACTCCCATCAGGTACCAGTTACCGCATGTGTATGATGCGTTGTTTGAAATTACTGAAGATTCAACTCTCAAAGGCTCTTCTGGTACCATGACTAAGGTTGAAGCTGAAGGTCTTTGTGAAGAGGGCCGGGCTGGCAGACCCGCTTTAACCCCCATGGGTCCTCAAGAGGGACTGAACACGTCTAATGGCTGTAAGGTGACGGCTCGGAAAGAGTTAATCTCTTTCGGCCCTTCTTCCATACAGGGGAAGGAACTCCCTCTGACGCGGACCGTCCAATGGAGGGACGCCTCATGGAAAAGAGGGGAGGAGCGTGTGGCTGAAAAGACGTTCCCGGAAGACGCTGAAGGGTGCGTGTTTAGGAGGCGAGATTCGAATGAGGAAGGACGAGAAGCAGACGAGACGGAGTTGGAGCGGGGACGAGAAGCAGACGAGTCGGAGTTGGTGCGAGGACGGAGAGCGGACGACAGACTCCAGCAACGCCCGGAGAAGACCGATACCGAACGGGAGGAGTGGTCGGAGGAGTGGTGGACACCCCCGGAGGACGCTGCCACAGCTCAGGAGAGTTGTGGCCCCTGCGGTACGTGGCTCTAGGGAAAGGGATTTGTAAATACGGGAGGGAGGGGGGCGGCGAGTCCAAGGGACTCAGGGTTCACGCATCTCACCAGACGTTTTGTGTTGTGTGCACAGTACCCTCACCCCCCCCCCTAGATCACTTTCCGCACCCCTAGCCCCTAAGAGGGGTACGTGACAGGAACTCAGAACGGAACACTTTTCACTCTTTACTGTGGTGTTCTCACCGTGTGGCGGGACCCTTATTTGGGTGTCTTTTGTATTTTGATTCACCCACTCTCTCCTACCCATCTGTTCCCGAAAGCTGTACAAATCACGGTGACGTCTTGCTCTAGATCACTTTATATTCTTGAGGGAAGGGGCAGCCGCATTGACCGTCTTCTCTTCTTTGTTTTCCCCGGGGCTGATCCATCGCTACCCTACGAGAGGAAAAGGAGACGTGCCGCCACCATCACCACCCCGAACGAAGACGACGACCATCCTGAACCCTTCTCTTCCCTTTGCTCTGGCATATTTTATGGTTTTGACTAATTCACAATAAATTAAGCCATCATTAATCGGCCTGTAAGACATCCTCGCTTTATTTTCCGCCCATCCCTCTCACAGTCTTCTAAACAGCATATCTTCATTTAAGTTTGTTGTGGCAGTTGTAACATGGCACAGTATATTATTTCAAATCAATTTGACCAGTAAACTGCTGCAAGAGAAGCACTTTACTCTTGAGAAAACAGTAAATGAGCTTAAAAATACAGAGGAGTATTTAAAAAACATGAGGAGTGACATGGAATTTGAGAGAGTTTTGGTTGATGCTCGAGAGCTAGCTGAAGAAATCCATATTGAGCCAATTTTTCAGCCAGAGATAAGAAGGAGGAAAAGGAAATTGTTTGCTTACGAATCAGAAGATGAACCCATCGCTGGCCCCAAAGAGAAGTTCAGAGTAAATTACTATTTTGCAATATTGGACACGGCAATTAGTTCTGTAAAAGAACGATTCACACAATTGAATGAAATTGCAAGATTATTTGGTTTTCTATACAATATAAGTGACCTCAAGATGAAAACTTCCAAATAACTCATGGATTTGTGTATCAAATTGGAAACAGCTCTAACCCGGCCTAGACCTGGAGAAACCCCATCTTTTCTAAAGGACATTGACGCGGCAGCTCTCTGCTCTGAACTTTCAGGAATAAGTCATTGAATACAAAAAAATTTGAAACCCGAATATGTGCTGAACTATCTGTGCCAAAACAAGTTAGAAAATGGTTTTCCTAATTTGTTCGTAGCTCTTCGTATCCTTTTGACTTTACCGATATCAGTGGCAAGTGCGGAGAGGAGTTTTTCAAAACTCAAATTAATAAAAACCTATCTGCGCAGTTCCATGAGCCAAGAGAGGCTCATGGGACTAGCCACAATTTCAGTAGAAAAAGACATGGCTTACCAGCTTGACATTAGAGATCTTCTTAAAGAATTTGATAAAATAAAGGCAAGGAAGGTACCATTGGATTAAGAGAAAGAACACAAAACACCATTGAAGTTAGAAGAGAGATATTTAAAAACTAAATAAAATATGAACAGTGCTTATTTAGTTATTTAATGTGTTTTACTGTTTAATGTTGAATACAAGTTCTTTTATATCTAATGCATTAATTCTTCTAGCCTGGATGACAGGGGTAGAGAGTGATGGTAGTAAAAGGGAGGGGGCGGCATTTTTCAATTCTCGCCTAGGGCGGCAAAACACCTAGAAACGGCCCTGCCCACGGGAAGTGGCGATACCGTCAAAATTAAAGCTAGTGCAGTTAAAAATACTCCATCGAATTTACTACACAAGAGTAACCCTGCAGAAAATAGGGAAGACTAATAGCCAACTCTGCTTACGGAATTGCGGGGCAATCAGCACCTTCTACCATACACTGTGGGAATGCCCAGAGATAGCGACGTATTGGGGTGCAATTATGCATACAATTACACAAGTTAGCGGAGCCACCGTGTCTCCAGAACCCAAGAGGTGTCTCCTAAACATCTGGGAATCAACAGACCTTAACCACGCGGCTCAAGACTGGGCAACACTGGGTATGATGTTAGCCAAACGTAACATCGCTAAGCACTGGGGAGCACAAGCGACTCCAACACATCGGGAATGGTGTGGCGATATGGACGGAGCCATGGTGGCGGAGAAGGCAGTATATACACATAGGGGGTGCCCTAAGAAGTGGAAGCGGGTTTGGGGAAAGTGGAACAACTTAAGAGGGAATATCTGTGCGCCTCCGCCTGACGAGTCAACAACGGACATCAGTGAATAAAGGAAGCGGAACAGTGTTATTCACTTAACTATATTTTCAATGTAATGATTGTATAATCCTCCGGCGGAGGCTGTTTGTGATGTGAAGCATATGTGTATATTTCATAATCTGTAACCGAACTGCTGCACGTTAACCGAATATACAATAAAAAGATTAAAAAAAAAAAAAAAAAAGTACTCACTTCAAAGTGAAAGATGGGTTAATTTGTGGCCTGACGAAACTAGACTGTTGCCCTTTCACTGGGGAAAAAATTGGTATTTGTACACACTCAGAGTGCTAGCAGGTGGACTTGAAAAACAATTTTAGCACAATTCTACGTATTTGTAACAAACCACTCTTTGCTTCTATAATCATATAGCAATAGTTTAGAAAACTCTGATCTATCTTTGAATTGAACTATTTTAAGTTAATATTTTATGTGCAAAAATACTGGCTTGTCTAATTTTCCCTTTTTTTTAACCAGCTTTGGCATACAAATAGCTGCTATGTCAGTAATATACTGGGTTAGTGGCAACCATAGTACTCGGTGATTAAGAGGTTCGGGATTAGGGAGAAGACCAGATCTTGGAAAGAGTAGTACTCTTTAGGTTGGTGGTCCACATTTTCCATCACAACGTATGCAAGAGCATTTTGAGGGACGTTCGCCAAGATGTTGAAGTCACCATCAATGACGGAACACTATCTGGATGTAACATTTGTCTCACCCCGTTGTTAACACTTACAGAATAAACTGTGATGACACAAAGTAAACACTGATTGGTCAGAAAATTAGAAGGCAATTGAGAGATGTGGATGCTGAGAGTTCGTAAAGCCCAGTTTAGAGTGTTAGGAATTGAGATATGGGGCTATTACACCTGTAAACCATAACATAATATTACCTAAACTTACTTAAGACATCTGAGGTTGCCCAGATGACTACCTGAAATATGCTCTATGTACATGGGGATTTGTCTCAAGATAGTAGAGGATATTGGAATATTGCTGCCTTTTACTTTCTGTCTACAAGTCCAGAATGTGTTTTAGATATCAAATGGATGAATATGGAATTGATTTTCCAGTATTAAAATGGGTATAGGTGCTTTTTAGGTCGAGCATTCAAGACCTCTTGTATATACTTTAGTATATACTTATTAGGTTGAGCATTCAAGACCTCTTGTATATACTTTAGTATATACTTGTGTGTGTATGTACTTTGTGGGCTCTGGAGATCAGCCCTAGGACTTGTCTGCTTCCGCTTAGGGACTTTTTTTTCTGTTCAACTGCCTCTATTTAACTGTTTTGATAGAAAACGACCAGCAGAGGTCAGTGAAATACCAGAATTGCTTTCTGCTTGTTCAACTGCCTCTATTTAACTTTCTTGATAAAAAACGACCAGGAGAGGTCAGTAAAATACCAGATTACTTTCTGCTGAAGGACTTTCTTTTTTTATTTTTTCTGGCAACTGCCTCTATTTAACTTTCTTGATAGAAAATGACCAGCAGAGGTCAGTAAAATACCAGAATCCCTTTAGCATTCTCTAGATTCCACTCCATAGAAATTGTCTTCCGCGAGCACCCGTACACAATAATATTTTTTTCAAATCTTGTATTTTCAGTGATATGACCACCGAAGGCCCTGATTTTATATTAAAAACAGAGCTTTGGACTATACCATTTCCCTCTGAAAGGCAATATTTCTCTCCATGTGTTCCCATACCTGCCGTGTCATGTAGTTTGGTGCTTACTTTTCCTCCATGTTAAAGAACAGTAGATGTTTCAGCACCCAGGCTAATGTGCTGCATAGCTAAATACATATAAGGTCCCAAAGGCGAGACCGATTGCATTGCAAATGCTTGTTTTAATGCACTTCGACCACTGGGTATGGGAGACATAAAAATGTTGGTAAGCCAGAGGTGAAGATGGCTTAGCAGATGCTCAACAAAGACAGTCATGGAGCAGGCATCTTCGCTGGGCTCCTTCAAGCCTGGGCTGCATTGTACTTCTACTGCAACCATGTAGGCCAACGACAATCAACACTCTTAAATCACACACCCGAAATGCCCTCAGGATGCAAACGCAAATCAGAGCCCTCCATGACCTCTTCAGGGCTAAGAAGCGCTATATAAATTACATATAAGGAGTAGCTACTTGCTCAACCATCGAGAAGGCGCTTTAGACCTCCAAAGGGGTATGGAAAGCTCGATAAAAACGCTAATACAACAGACACTCATGGGCATCCGCGGGGGGCAAGGAGGGGCGCTTGCCCCCCCCTGGATCGCCGGTGCGGGTCGTAGTGCTGTGGTGCAGGTGCCATTATTTTTTGTAATGCTGGCACACCAGCATCCCAGTGACTCACTGGGCTGCTGGAGTGCGAGCGATGTTACAAAAAAGAATGGCGCCCTTCCGCACCACGGGACGTAACTAGAGTGTCTAGTACGGGCTACAGCTGGCGGTGCGGGCGCCATTGTGCAGAGGCGGTGCTAGGTGCCTCACTGTGCCTGTCATTGGTAGCTGAGCGCTATGCTACTACCAATTAAACTTAGCATAGCGCTCAGCTACCAATGACATAGGACTGCTCCCGGCCGTGGGTCTCAACAGCCATCCTGAGGCTCAGGTGTCATTGCAGGCAGGCGAGGCAGCACTGTCATTGGGTAGCTAAGCGCTACCAATGATAGCCGCCTGCCGCATCGCCTGACTTTTACAAGTCGAGAGCTGGTCTGGACCAATCATGGTCCGACTCCGACCTGCCCCGCCCCAGCCCCGAGCAAGTGTACACTGCGCAGGCTCCTCTCCAGTCAGACGGAGAGAGAATTCAGACAGAGAAGCAGCCTCTCTGTCCCGCACAGCGCTGCAGAGAGGGCCTGGGTTTTGAAATCAATGATCATCACTTCGTGTTCAAATTAGAACTTGAAGTTCTAGGGCTTTTTGACAGCCTCTGAACCACCCCACGCCTACTACTGCTCGTGGCAGCCAGCTATATGTTTACGTTTTCAGCCTGGCCCATATTGTTTAATTGATAAAACGTGCGGAAATAAAACAGAAGGAGAGAAAGGTAAAAATTGGGGCAGAATCAATCAGAAAAATGGGGAAGGAGGAAGGAAAAAGCAGTAAAAACTAACGCAAGGCAAAAGCTGGAAAAACGGGGCAAAAGCTGGCTAAAACAGTCAGAACAATTGGGGAGACTAAGAAAAAAGCAGTAAAAAACATGGCAAATGCAGGAGAAGGCACTCAGAAAAACGGGGGGAGAGGAAGGAAAAAGCAGTAAGAACAAGGCAAAAGCATGAGAAAGTACTCAGGAAAATGGGGGAGAGGAAGGAGAAAGCTGTAAAAAATGGGGCAAAAACAGGAGAAAGCAGTCGGAAAAACAGGGGGAGAAGAAGGGAAAAGCATTAAAAAACGAGGCAAAAGCACGAGAAAGCACTCCCAAAAATGGGGCAAATCACTTAATCTCTCTGTGCCTACACAAATTAATGTGCCCTTGTTTAAAGTAACTGGTGCTAATGTAAAGCACTCCAATACCTTTGGGTGGTGTTGGTTGTTGCGGCGCAATATAAAACTTCACTAAAAAGTAATTGGTGTTTATGTAAAGTGCTCCAATAGCTTTGGGCAGTGTTGGCTTTTTTTTAAAACTGCACAAAAAAAGTAACTAATGCTAATTAATGTAAAGCGCTCCAATACATTTTTGGGTGGTGTTGGTTGTTGGCGGCGCTATATAAAACTTCACTAAAAAGTAACTGGTGCTTATGTAAAGCGCTCCAATAGCTTTGGGTGGTGTTGGTTGTTGGTGGCACTATATAAAAGTTGATTAAAAAGTAACTGGTGCTTATATAAAGCGCTCCAATAGCTTTGGGTGGTGTTGGTTGTTGGCAGAGCTATATAAAACTTCACTAAAAAGTAACTGGTGCTTATGTGAAGCACTCCAATACCTTTGGGCAGAGTTGGTGCTTTTTGAAACAGCACAAAAAAAATTAACTAGTGCTAATATAAAGGGCTCCAATACTTTGAGTGGTGTTGGCACTACATAAAACTGCGCAAACAAATTTGAAAAATAGAGTCGGTGGAGGAGGGGATCTTTGCAACAGAGTTCAGCAGGGCAAGCAGCGACCAGTGGGAGGTGGACAGGCAGCCAAGTAAATGCGGGCAGCCCTGGGGAGATTAAGTGATTTGCTTGAAATCACAAAATGTGAAACTGAGGCCGGGGCAAAAGCAGAAGAAAGCAGTCAGAAAAACAGGGGAGAGGAAGGGAAAAGTATTAAAAACAAGGCGAAAGCAGTGGGTTTATATTTTGTGCCACCATGGGGGCATTGGGGGTTATATGATTTATTATCTGGTGTATTGCGGTTACACCTAGTGAAGTGGGATTATATCTGGTGAATGATGTGGATGCCATCCAGTGCGGCCTGCTTCCTGCCCCCTATGGCTCCTCCTGCGACCCAGTGTTTCTTCTGCCCCACCTGGCACACATCATGTCGGAGGTTGGTGATGATGTTCAAATTTTGCCCCTCCCTGGAAAAATTTCTGCGGACGCCCATGCAGACACTGACACGTTTACAGGTATTTCAGAATTACTTGAAATACAGGAGGCACACAGCCTTTCACAGGAGGAGGAAGTTATGACAAGAATGTGTGTTTGTCCATGAAATAAGAGATTTGTGAGAGACCTGTTAAGAGGTGTGCTCAACGTACACAATCAGGCAACACAAGCAAGATCAAGAACAGAAAAAACGTGCGTTCCGGCTAATATGGCATTATAACAATAGAAAACGTGGAAGCGGGAAATCCTGGGCAACCACAATGCCACTGTCTGCTGTATGAAAATAAACTGGCTCGACAACAAACTGAAACGAAAATAATGAAGGCGTTCATAGGAGAGTGTGAAATAATAGGGCAACGCCCTTATAGTATTCATTATTTAAACAACCCATTCGGCTGAAATGATTTTTAATGTCCGGGTGAATCAGTCAGCTGGCAGGTTCCATGTCCGCTGAGAAGTTTTGATGTAAGAGCTCCGACGCGCTAATGGTAAACTTTGGCACATCACACACGAACTCACACTTGCCGACTCTGACGTGGGTGGAGCTGAACGAGACCAGCCCGTGGACACATTAGGACGCCAAGAACAAGCAATGGCAAAGCCAACAGATGTCCGTGGAGCACGAGGATGTGTTTTGTGTCACTCCTCATCACCGAATGCAGAGAAAGATGTCAACACAATAAAAGCGAGAGTTTGTAAACATCAACTGAGAAACATTCCGACCCAGGCCCTGATGACAATGCTTACTAGTAAACGAAAAGGTAAGTCGGTTGTCATTTATACTTTAAATATTGCCCAGATTCCTACTATAGAGGGAGCAACGTTATAGATGATTAATTCAAACACAAAGGAAGATTTTGTGCAGCAGACATGCTGAACGCATGTAGCTGAATGTGCGCTCAACGGTGAAATAAAGTATTGCCAAATAACTGGGAATATTTAGCTACCCACCAGGACATGTTACTTTCCATTTGTAAGGGGGTTACAGACACGATGGACATGTTTCAAACAGATTTACAGGAACAGCCATATAACCCACGGTTATTTTGGCACACAATAAGCTATTTCTCTACCTTCAGGCATACTATCTTAAGGAATGTAAACAAGGTGGGGCGGTTGCCCCTCTCAGAAGGAAACGGCAACCTGCTGCCCAGTATACATGGTCCAATAAACAAGCATTTGTAATGCAATAGGTCTCGCATTTACGCGAGTTTAAGCTATTGGCATTGTAAATGTCAATGCCTTTTATTTATGTTTTAAAAACGAAAACAAAAATAAAAGGCATTGTCATTTACAATGTCAATAGCTCAAAGTCGCGTAAATGCGAGACCTGTTGCATTGCAAATGCTTGTTATTTAAGCTGCTAACACATCCAATTGTAATACGCAAAAAACATTTTTTATTCCTGCTGTAGAAATTCAAATACTTGGAACAGAAGCGAGAGAGAGAAAACTGCAGAAATAGCAGGAGTAACCACATTTTGAGACTATATATGACATATTTTATAACTCAACCATCCCCATTATTCAATGTCATGAAGGTCTTGCTGGCGAACATGAGGGTTGTTTGGAAATTAGATTTTTTGCACTTCCTTTTAGTGGCACAGTCGAGAATGCTGGTAGCAATCCTAATGGTAGTTGCAAACGCTGCTATTAATCAGATGTGCTGAGAGATCACTTTCACATGAACTTTTTTGTGAGTAATATAATGTGCCTATTCAAAGATGCTACTATTGTTATTTAAAGAGATGGAGTTAGCATATATACCTCTATAAAGTGCCCCTGGGATGATAATTCAATATTGTCAATCTTGGCCGTCTTATGACACAGCATACAATATCGGTGATAACTGTGTTCCCATTACGGAAGCTTATTGTTGTGACGTTTGCTCGATGGAGGATAATGGGATTGCAAGTGTCTAATTCATTTTTTTTTTATAGTCCAGAAGCACAAGTTACTAACTTGTGTAACGATATATCTGTAAGAGACAGTAGTTAGTGACAGATTCCTTACCTTAGAATAACCCCAGGCGTCAGACTGGATCCGGAAAGTTTTGCGTAGCAGTACCCCTGCGCGTCGGTAGGCGGCATCGTGCGGCTCCGCGTCCGTCGTCGTGATCGCCGGGATGACGTCGCGGCCAATACTTAGACGCCGCCCATGCGCGCTGGCGTCAGTTCTGTACACGACTTTCCGCGCCAGAAACGCAGAGCCATGCAAGAAACTGACACTGGTGTCTGAAAACTAGGGCCCTGAAAGGGATGACCTTAACCCTAGAAATCAGTTCGCAGAACGGGGAGGATGGGTGGGGCGGTAAGGAATCTGTCACTAACTACTGTCTCTTACAGATATATCGTTACACAAGTTAGTAACTTGTGCATCTGAAAGAGACACGTTAGTGACAGATTCCTTACCTTAGAATAGATACCCCAGCAATACCAACCCCGGTGGTGGGTCTGCGAACAAAGATCAGATGAGGAAATCTCGGAGAACAGAACGGCCAAAGAAGCTGTCTCTCCGGACTTGGCTGTCAAGGCAGTAATGCTTGGTAAACGTGTGCAGCGAGGCCCACGTAGCTGCCTGACAAATGTCCTGCAATGGGACACCACGTCCCAAAGCCGTGGTGGCGGCTGTCGCCCTGGTGGAATGGGCACGTAGCCCAACAGGGGGCTCCTTCTTAGCCAAAGAATAGCAGGCTTTGATACACAAGACAACCCAGCGGGAGATGGTCCGCTTGTGTACCGCCCGACCTTTTTTGGTGCCCACGTAGCCAACAAAGAGCTGGTCATCCACCCGGAACTGTTGTGTGCGGTTCAGATAGAAAGAAATCGCACGTTTTGGGTCCAGACGGTGGAGCCTCTCTTCCTCTCTGGAAGGAGGCGGAAAGAAGGTGGGCAAAGTGATGGTCTGCCCAATGTGAAAAGGCAGTAACCACCTTTGGCAAGAAGGACGGACGCGTCCTAAGAACAACCTTGTCTGGATGGACAGACAGAAAGGGGGGCTTGCAAGAAAGAGCCTGGAGCTCACTCACCCGCCGAGCGGAGGTGATAGCCACCAGAAAGGCTGTCTTCAGAGTGAGAAGACGAAGAGGACAGTTATGGAGAGGCTCAAGGGAGCGCACATTAAAAAGGTAAGAACCAAGTTCAAGTCCCACTGAGGCATCACAAACGGAACAGGAGGGAAGAGGTGTGTAATGCCTTTAAGAAACCTGTTAACAACAGGGGACTTGAAAAGGGAGGGCTGATCAGGAAGCCTGAGGAAGGCCGAGATTGCACAAAGATAGCCCTTGATGGTGCCCAGGGCAGAACCCTGTTGGGCCAGAGAAAGAAGGAACAGAAGAACCTCAGAAAGAGGGGCAGAAAGGGGATTCACAGCCTTTGCTGTGCACCATGCCACAAACTTGTTCCACCTGCAGGCGTATACCACCTTAGTGGAGGGACGCCTGGCTGCCAGAATCACATCACAAACTTCGGGAGGCAAGTCGAAAGGAATCAACTGCCGCCGCTCAATCTCCATGCAAGGAGGTGGAGACTGGACAGGTTCGGGTGGAGGACCGTCCCCTGCTGCTGTGACAGAAGATCCTCCCGAAGAGGCAGACGGATCGGGGGATCGATGCTCATACTGAGTAGCTCGGGATACCAAACTCTTCGAGCCCAGTCCGGAGCCACAAGAATGACTTGGGCCCGGTCGCGCCGAATCTTCTTCAACACTCTGGGAAGAAGTGGTATAGGCGGAAAGGCGTACAACAGACCGCAACTCCACTCGCGACGAAAAGCGTCGCCGAGCGAGTGCCGCCTTGGAAATTCCAACGCGCAGAATTGCTGACATTGCGCGTTCTCTTCGGTGGCGAATAGATCTAACCTAGGCTCTCCCCACTGTAGAAAGAGTCCTTGCACCACCTCCGAGTGAAGACGCAATTCGTGATCCATCATGCACCTGCGGCTGAGTTCGTCCGTCCTGGCGTTCAGGGAACCTGCCAGGTGTTGAACCATCAGGAATATGCCCTGATGTTCCAGCCATGTCCAGAGACGCAGAGCCTCCTGACATAGGGTCCACGACCCCACCCCGCCTTGTTTGTTGCAGTACCACATGGCGGTGGTATTGTCTGTGAACACCTGCACTACCTTCCCTTTGACAGAGGGAAGGAATGCCTTCAGTGCAAGTCGGATCGCCCGGAGCTCCAGAAGGTTGATATGGAGCCGGGACTCTGCCGGAGACCAGAGGCCTCTGATCTCCGCCTCTCCCATGTGACCGACCCATCCCAGAAGGGACGCATCCGTCACAACTGTGTGCTCTGGCTGGGGAAGGGAGAGGGATCTGCCCGTGACCCATTGCCAGTTCGAGAGAATCGGACAGGTTCCCCTGATGCTGCGCCCACTGGAACTTCAGGTCCCACTGAAGAGCCCGCATATGCCATCTGGCATGATCGACCAGCAGGATGCAGGAGGCCATGAGGCCCAGCAGCCTCAGGGTCATCCGTACCGAAACCCAGGATAGAGGCTGAAAGATCGGAATCATAGCCTGAATATCCTGGACTCACCGTTCGGGAGGATAGGCCCGAAACTGCGTTGTGTCCAGAACTGCTCCGATGAAAAGGAGCTGTGGAGAAGGAACCAGGTGCGACTTCGGCACATTGAAGGAGAACCCCAGCGAGTGCAGGAGTTCGGCCGTAGTCTGGAGGTGGGAGACGACTGCCTGGGACGAGCCCGCCTTCAGCAACCAGTCGTCGAGGTAGGGGAAGACTGGAACCCCTGCCCGGCGCAGATGAGCTGCGACCACCGCCATCACCTTCGTGAACACCCGAGGGGCGCTGGTAAGGCCAAAGGGAAGCACGGTGAACTGAAAGTGCTCGAGGCCTACCGTGAACCGCAGGTAACGCCGGTGGGCCGGCAGGACGGGGATGTGAAAATATGCGTCCTGCAAGTCCAACGCTACCATCCAGTCTCCAGGTTCGAGGGCAGTCAAGACCTGAGCTAGGGTGAGCATCTTGAACTTCTTCCGGAGGAAGCGATTGACGTTCCGGAGGTCCAAGATAGGACGCATGTTCTCCTTGTCCTTTTTGGGCACCAGAAAGTAGTGGGAATAACAACCACGCCCTACTTCTGGGGTCGGAACGCGCTCGATGGCCCCCTTGGCCAAGAGGGCCGCAACTTCCTGTCGAAGAAGTACCAAATGGTCCCCCGACATGCGGTGGTGCTGAGGTGGCATGGCTGTGGGGGTAGTCTCGAAGGGGAGGGAGTAGCCCCTTCGGACAATGTCCAAAACCCACCTGTCCGATGTGATGGTGCGCCAGTGGGAAAGGTGATGGTGGACCCTACCCCCCACTGGCGTGCTGTGGACTGGAAAGGATGGACTAGGAGGGTTTGGAGGCCGCGGACGGGGCAGAGGTGATGGCCTGACCCGCTCGCTGGTTACCCGACCCGCCTCGGTGGGAGCCACGTCCTCGGCCGCGCGAAGGCGTTTGCTGTGCGGGCCGGTAGCTGGGCAGTGGACGTGACTGGGTGCCCCTTCCGTGGCCACAAAAGGGGCGAAAAGCAGACTGCTGCGGAGGGTGCGAGGCGGAGAGGCCCAAGGACTTGGCCGTAGCCCGCGAATCCTTAAAGCGCTCCAGCGCGCTGTCTGCCTTATTGCCAAAAAGGCGGATACCATCAAAGGGCATGTCCATAAGGGTGTTTTGGACATCGCCCGAGAAACCCGTGGTCCTCAGCCAGGCGTGACGGCGCAGCGCCACTGTCGTAGCAAGCGATCTGCCTAGCGAGTCAGCGGTGTCTAGGCCACATCGGATAGTGAACTTTGCTGCGTCTCTCCCGTCGGCAATAACACAGGAGAGACGTGCCTGGACCTCCTCAGGACACTTGGGCAGCACCTGCGCCACCGAATCCCACAGAGAGTGGGAGTAACGGCCCAAAAGGCAAGCGGTGTTCACGGACCGCAAGCCAGCACTGGAGGAAGAAAAAATCTTTTGTTCCAGTTTTTTGGATTCCCTGTCCGGCGGAGCCTGAGGGAAGGCGCTCTGAGAGGCAGAGGCTTGGACATCCAAGCTCTCGGGGGTGGGGTGTTGGGAGAGGAACAGAGGGTCGCCCGGGGCCGGGCGATGGCGTCGGGCTACGTTCCTGTCCACAGGCGCCCCTGTGGTGGGCCTGGACCAGGTGCCCAAAAGAACGTCAAAGTGCGTCGTTGAACGGCAGCAGTGGCTCCGAAGAGGTAGCTGCCGGCTGAAGCACTTCCGTCAGGAGGTTAGTCCTGACAGCCACCGTAGGGAGCTCGAGGAGCAAGGCCGCGGCCGCCCTACGCAACACCGTTGCATAACTTACTCCCTCCTCCGTAGCCACGGAAGGAGGAGACAGCATGCCAAGGTCAGGAGAGGTGTCCAGATCACTGGCATCTCCCAGTACCTCAGCCCAGTCCTGATAAGGCTCACATTGAGCTATGAGAGGGTCTTCCGACCCCTCCCAGTCCTCCTCGTCCTCCAAAACAGGTGAAAAGTATGGAGGAGGGACATGAGGGAAGAAAGGTCCCATCGGTGTCGGAATCGGCGTCGAGCGACGTCGATCCGGCTCCGTGTCCGGTGCTGGGGAGAACCTGGGGACGGCGCCGTCCGGGGCCTCGGACGGCGCCGTGAACGGTACCGGTGAGGTCGGCGCCGGTGGAGGTGTCGTTAGGTCAACCGGCGTCGACCGGGATCCAGGCCTGGATTCGAGGGGGTCCTGCGGCGCCGGAGCCGCCGGTGGTGCAGAGGGAGAACTCCCACTGGGGCCCGCGGGGCCCGAAGGCGCACTGGGGTAACCCTTAGGCCCGAAGATGCGAGCCATGGCCGACAAGAAGTCTTGGATGTCGGCCGGAGTCGACGTCGGACCCGGAACAGGCGGGTAGGCCTGAGTCGGCTGTTCGGGTACCCCCGGAGCCGCGGGGGCAGTACCAACTGGACCCTCGGCCGAGTCGTGAGACCGGCGAGGGGAGGTCTTAGAGCGATGCTTCTTAGACCTCTTGTGCTTCGCCTTACCTGAAAACGAAGACTTCGACCCGACGAATGACGACGGTTCCGCGACCAGCCCCTCGACCTCTCCCAGGACCAGGACCTCGAGCGGCGCGGAGCCGAGTGCCGGGCTTCGAGAAGCTTTCGAGACCGCTCTCGCAAAGCCTTCGGGGCGAGGGACCGACACTCGGCGCACGACGTGGGGTCGTGGCCGCGCCCCAGGCAGAAGAGACACTCCCGGTGCCGATCCGTAATCGACATCATGCGATTACAGAACTCGCATGGCTTGAAGCCGAGCATCACTACTGACACCTTGGAGTCGAAACGACTCGAAAACTTGGACAAAAAAGTCTCAAAAAATATTCAGTCAAAAAATGACTGGGGCACTGCTCAATACGGATCTGCGCTTACTGGCGCGGAAAAAGAAAGAACTGACGCCAGCGCGCATGTGCGGCGTCTAAGTATTGGCTGCGACGTCATCCCGGCGATCACAACGCCGACGACGGACGCGGAGCCGCACGACGCCGACTACCGACGCGCAGGGGTACTGCTACGCAAAACTTTCCGGATCCAGTCTGACGCCTGGGGATAGGCAGGCACTCACACAAAGGGGGCCCCTATCTGAACGGATAAAGGTAGTGGGATCATAGGGGAAACGAAGGGACAATCAAACAAGCAAAAACCCCTACCTATTTGTTTAACAATATGCTTTACGTCATATGATATAAAAGTCTGAACAGTGCTGGAGAATAGAAGAAACAGAAGTATCACAAAATAAATTTATTTTTCCAATAGAAATACAAAATACTCAAATATAATACAACAACGATTATTAAATAAATATATATATATACATAATCCCACCACTCATTCAAACACATTCACATATGCAAACATACTATCATACCTCTTTCGTACAAGCAACCAACATACATACAATAACTAAAGCAACACAACAAAACAATATACCCCAAAAATGGACCCCAGATTTCCTTAGAGGTATAAATCAGAATATTTTGAAAGGTACCAGTATGTTCAGTACATATCATAAATACAATAACACGACACTCAAACAAGCGTAGGAGTATCACAAACGCCGACGTGCGTTTCGGTGTACAAGCCGGATGTGGCCAAACACCTTCATCAGGGCGTGGATACCACAACAGTGAGGTGGTGGGAGAATTTCTGTATATCAGTCAGACTTCTGGTTAACCAGGCCAGAAAATGCCATGCAGAGAGGCTCAACGAGGTTATCTAAATACAGGCTGGGATGGGATAACGCCTGAGCTGGAATGAGGATGAGGGTCAAATTGCAGGCAAAAAAACTACATTAAGATGAAAACGGCCGCCGTTGTACTCAATAAATACGTGCCCTGGGGTTTCCAAAGTAGTAAACAGGATCTGCAGGATGATATTCGGTAAACAGCAGCAAAGCGCTGAAGCCAGGAGAAGCTCGTCTGGCAAAAATCAGAGGAGACCCGATAATTGCTAGAAAGTCGAGTGTCTACCAGTCGGGAGGAATAAATGCCAAGAGAAAGGTGCAGGCAATCGCTGGAGCCCTTTCCTCGGGATACGGGAAGAACCTATAATTGTGAAAGCACAGAAATGTCGGATTAGGTTAATATAAACGGCGACATGATGGTCGTTCCTTAGTGACTGATGGAGGGTATCGCACATTTCTGTGCTTTCACAATTATAGGTTCTTCCCGTATCCCGAGGAAAGGGCTCCAGCGAGTGCCTGCACCTTTCTCTTGGCATTTATTCCTCCCGACTGGTAGACACTCGACTTTCTAGCAATTATCGGGTCTCCTCTGATTTTTGCCAGACGAGCTTCTCCCTGGCTTCAGCGCTTTGCTGCTGTTTACTGAATATCATCCTGCAGATCCTGTTTACTACTTTGGAAACCCCAGGGCACGTATTTATTGAGTACAACGGCGGCCGTTTCATCTTAATGTAGTTTTTGCCTGCAATTTGACCCTCATCCTCATTCCAGCTCAGGCGTTATCCCATCCCAGCCTGTATTTAGATAACCTCGTTGAGCCTCTCTGCATGGCATTTTCTGGCCTGGTTAACCAGAAGTCTGACTGATATACAGAAATTCTCCCACCACCTCACTGTTGTGGTATCCACGCCCTGATGAAGGTGTTTGGCCACATCCGGCTTGTACACCGAAACGCGCGTCGGCGTTTGTGATACTTCTACGCTTGTTTGAGTGTCGTGTTATTGTATTTATGATATGTACTGAACATACTGGTACCTTTCAAAATATTCTGATTTATACCTCTAAGGAAATCTGGGGTCCATTTTTTTGTGTATATTGTTTTGTTGTGTTGCTTTAGTTATTGTATGTATGTTGGTTGCTTGTACGAAAGAGGTATGATAGTATGTTTGCATATGTGAATGTGTTTGAATGAGTGGTGGGATTATGTATATATATATATTTATTTAATAATCGTTGTATTATATTTGAGTATTTTGTATTTCTATTGGAAAAATAAATTTATTTTGTGATACTTCTGTTTCTTCTATTCTCCAGCACTGTTCAGACTTTTATATCATATGACGCCTGGGGATATTCTAAGGTAAGGAATCTGTCACTAACGTGTCTCTTTCAGATTGTTTTATTAGAGCAGTGTGACAGAACTGTACACATAATTAGTTTTGCAGTACTTTCAAGTCTATTTTACGTGAATGTATAAATAACCCTGCAATGCTAAGGACAGAAACGTTTCCTGAAACGAAAGATGCCCATTCCAGAGCGTTCCGGGGGAAGGCTGATCTTCATAACTGCTCACCTCTAGGTTTACACTTATTATTCACCAGGGTGGCCAAAACATTGTCGTTAACCGGTGGTTTTGAGACCTGCACACAAAAGGAAACCTTTTTTTGAGCAAGCACAGAGAACTATTTATGGTCATGAAGGTGTGCGATTGTTTGAGTGAGTGGTTGAATTACTGCACTTGTATACTGCAATGTATAAATACATAACTCTGTTCGGGCAAGAATACACCTGCATTTTTCTAGTTTACAAGTAAAAGTAGATTTGGGGTTTTACAGCCCAGTTTTACTGTACAAACACACTCAAAAACAAGTGGAAATTTGGGGAAAGTTGTGGCAGTATTGGGGAAAATGGGTTTAATAGTCAGCCACACTAAATATACGTTTGGGAGACAAAGAGGAGTATCTGGGGCATAGACCTTTCAATAAGGGAGTATGGAGTATGGCCCATAGATCCAAAGCTCAAGGCACCACAACCAGACTTGAAAAAACAGGTATTGCCATTTTTGGGTCTCACTGAGTTTTAGTCAAGGCTCAAAGAGAACTAAGGGCCAGATGTACTAAGAATGAATTTGGTAAAAGTGGTCGCAAATTTAGCACTGACTTTTGCCGAATCCATTTTGTTTTTGTGAACTGACCTATGTTCTTATAGGTCAGTTTGCAAAAATCCGATTCATAGTAGGACACAATTCGACCTACCTCATGAATATTAATTAGGTAAGTCACAAACTGCGACCCGCTGGGAATCACAGCCTTTACTGGAATGGTGGCCCGCTGGGGTTAGCCGACCACCATGCCTCCAATTGCTTTTAAATAAAGCATTTGTTTATAATGCAACCTTTTTTCCTTAAAGGAAAAGGATTACCTTTTTGCAAATCTTCAAAATATAAGGCAAGTCGGTAACCCATCCGAGTATCTCGCATTCCCCAGGATATCCTGTCATAAAGAATGACTTGTTGTGGCGACTCGCCTGTGTAGGCCTTTAACCCTTTGGATGCGTCGGACGGCCCCTGGCCGTCCGACGTCACGGTGGGAGTGTGCGTCGGACAGCCGGGAGCCGTCCGATCTGCGCACGCGTGAAATTTTGCCGCATCGCGGGGGGATTCCGCCCGCATTCAAAGGGTTAAGGGACTAGAAAGGCCTTGAACCACAACTTCTTCAGCAACAAGCCACACCTCCCCCCTAACCCCAAAAGAGAGCCTAAAGGACACCATTCTGAAGACCATTCACATCTGTCATGTGAAAAGGAGTTAGTAATGTAAGACTTTTTAAGAAAATTCATACAAGTGCTACATTTGTATCTGGATTTTTTTTTAGTCCTTTTTAGGTCTCGCCTGAGCCAGCGCATGCGCTGCTCTGGCGAGACTTTTAGTAAGGGGGCTTTAAAAAGCTCACCACAAGCTTTTGCTTGTGGCCTAAAGCTTGCGGTTACGCGCACAGTTACGCGCATAGCCGCCATCTGGCTTTAGCCCCCATCTGCCTTTCCTCTGTTGTCATGGGTCATTAAGCGCCTCTGTAGCGGGCTCCTTTCTGATTGCAGTACCATGACGGGCTTTCTCTTTAAAGCCAGCCTCGTCTCCAAATTATACATATTTTCGTGCTTAGCGTGCCTTTTGCAATTTGAAATATCTCTCGCGGGTACCTTTATAATTGCAGTACCATGACGGGCTTTCTCTTTAAAGCCAGCCTCGTCTCCAAATTATACATGTTTTCGTGCTTAGCGTGCCATTTGCAATTTGAAATATCTCTCGCGGGCACCTTTTTGATTGCAGTGCCATGACGTGCTTTCTCTTTAAAGCCAGCCTCGTGTTTGACGCACAAGTTAACATGTGTTAAAGGACGTCTTTAAAACGAGCGCTTTAGGGAACAAAACGTTTATTTTTCATCCTCACCAACTATTTTTTTGCCTATAAGCAATGTAGGAAACAATCAGAAGCCGACGATCCTGCTCATGGTGTTGAATGGATACCTGAAATATCTGTGTGCAACCCACAGGAATCAGATTCAAAGCTTAGTGGGGCTAACTCAGCCTTTCATCCACAGGAGGTATAAACAAAAAAATCTCTCGCAGGCACCTTTCTAATTGCAGTACAATGACGTGCTTTCTCTTTAAAGCCAGAAAGCAAAAGACACACAATTGATGGACGGAATGCAGAACAAATCAAAACATTCACCCCCAGTCAAGAGATCTGGGTTAAATCCATCATTCTTTTGCTCACCATGCCACCCCAGTTTAGACCTGGCCATATGCAAATCAGTCTTGACCCTGTGCCTCATGGGAACAGTCCAGCCCGAACTGCCAAGCCAGGTCCTCCCTGGACCGGAAACAAGCATCCTAGGACCGGTTTCGGGGTTTCACCCCTCTTCAGCCAGGATAGCTTGATTCCAGTGGCACAGTGAGCCCAGGACCCACGTCTGGGTATACCTGGCGCACTTAGGGCGAGAAAGCAAAAGACACACAATTGATGGACGGAATGCAGAACAAATCAAAACATTCACCCCCAGTCAAGAGATCTGGGTTAAATCCATCATTCTTTTGCTCACCATGCCACCCCAGTTTAGACCTGGCCATATGGAAATCAGTCTTGACCCTGTGCCTCATGGGAACAGTCCAGCCCGAACTGCCAAGCCAGGTCCTCCCTGGACCGGAAACAAGCATCCTAGGACCGGTTTCGGGGTTTCACCCCTCTTCAGCCAGGATAGCTTGATTCCAGTGGCACAGTGAGCCCAGGACCCACGTCTGGGTATACCTGGCGCACTTGGGCGAGAAAGCAAAGACACACAATTGATGGACGGAATGCAGAACAAATCAAAACATTCACCCCAGTCAAGAGATCTGGGTTAAATCCATCATTCTTTTGCTCACCATGCCACCCCAGTTTAGACCTGGCCATATGCAAATCAGTCTTGACCCTGTGCCTCATGGGAACAGTCCAGCCCGAACTGCCAAGCCAGGTCCTCCCTGGACCGGAAACAAGCATCCTAGGACCGGTTTCGGGGTTTCACCCCTCTTCAGCCAGGATAGCTTGATTCCAGAGGCACAGTGAGCCCAGGACCCACGTCTGGGTATACCTGGCGCACTTAGGGCGAGAAAGCAAAAGACACACAATTGATGGACGGAATGCAGAACAAATCAAAGCATTCACCCCCAGACAAGAGATCTGGGTTAAATCCATCATTCTTTTGCTCACCATGCCACCCCAGTTTAGACCTGGCCATATGCAAATCAGTCTTGACCCTGTGCCTCATGGGAACAGTCCAGCCCGAACTGCCCAGGATGCTTGTTTCCGGTCCAGGGGAGACATGGCTTGGCAGTTCGGGCTGGACTGTTCCCATGAGGCACAGGGTCAGACTGATTTGCATATGGCCATGTCTGAACTGGGGTGGTGGAGTGAGCTAAAGAATGATGATGGATTAAACCCAGATCAGTTGACTGGGGGTGAGTGTTTGATTAGCTCAAGCGCTCCGTCCATCATCCCCTTTGGTATCGCTTTGTTCGCCCTAAGTTGGCAGGGTATGCCCAGACGTGGGTCCCTTGCTCACTTTGCCACTGGATTCAAGCTAGCCTGGCTGATGACGGCTGAATAGCCAGAAACCGGTCCCAGGATGCTTGTTTCTGGTCCAGGGAGACATGGCTTGGCAGTTCGGGCTGGACTGTTCCCATGAGGCACAGGGTCAGACTGATTTGCATATGGCCATGTCTGAACTGGGGTGGTGGAGTGAGCTAAAGAATGATGATGGATTAAACCCAGATCAGTTGACTGGGGGTGAGTGTTTGATTAGCTCAAGCGCTCCGTCCATCATCCCCTTTGGTATCGCTTTGTTCGCCCTAAGTTGGCAGGGTATGCCCAGACGTGGGTCCCTTGCTCACTTTGCCACTGGATTCAAGCTAGCCTGGCTGATGACGGCTGAATAGCCAGAAACCGGTCCCAGGATGCTTGTTTCCGGTCCAGGGAAGACATGGCTTGGCAGTTCGGGCTGGACTGTTCCCATGAGGCACAGGGTCAGACTGATTTGCATATGGACATGTCTGAACTGGGGTGGTGGAGTGAGCTAAAGAATGATGATGGATTAAACCCAGATCAGTTGACTGGGGGTGAGTGTTTGATTAGCTCAAACGCTCCGTCCATCATCCCCTTTGGTATCGCTTTGTTCGCCCTAAGTTGGCAGGGTATGCCCAGACGTGGGTCCCTTGCTCACTTTGCCACTGGATTCAAGCTAGCCTGGCTGATGACGGCTGAATAGCCAGAAACCGGTCCCAGGATGCTTGTTTCCGGTCCAGGGAGACATGGCTTGGCAGTTCGGGCTGGACTGTTCCCATGAGGCACAGGGTCAGACTGATTTGCATATGGCCATGTCTGAACTGGGGTGGTGGAGTGAGCTAAAGAATGATGATGGATTAAACCCAGATCAGTTGACTGGTGGTGAGTGTTTGATTAGCTCAAGCGCTCCGTCCATCATCCCCTTTGGTATCGCTTTTCTCTTTAAAGCCAGCCTTGTCTCCAAATTATACATGTTTGATGCACAAGTTAACATGTGTTAAAGGACGTCTTTAAAACGAGCGCTTTAGGGAACAAAACGTTTATTTTTCGATCCTGCTCATTGTGTTGAATGGCTACCTGAAATATCTATGTGCAACCCGCAGGAATCAGATTTAAAGCTTAGTGGGGCTAACTCAGCCTTTCATCCACAGGAGGGATAAAAAAAAACAATCTCTCGCGGGCAATTTTCTGATTGCAGTACTCTCTCAATCTCACTAACTCACAATCTCTCACTCTCACTAACTGACTAACTCTCACTGACTTACTCTCACTAACTAACTTACTACATAACTCTCTCACTCTCTCACACTAACTCACTCTCTCACTGACTAACTAACTCACTCTATCACTAATTACATAACTCTGTCACTCTCACTAACTAACTTACTTACTAACCTTCACCCTCCTGTTATTTATGCCCCCCATAACAAAAAAAGAAATGCCATTGCCAATAGGTCTCGCCTTTAGAACCTTAAAAGTTTTTAGCCATGCAACAGTTGATAATATTGCACAAAGGATATTATGCTGCTTAAATAAATACTTATAAGGTCCCAAAAGCGAGACCTATTGGCTATGCCAATGCTTGTTTTCTTTTTTTATTCTTCTTCCCTTAGACCTTCTTTTACATTTGTTCTATCTTTCTCTCTCTCCCTTTTGCTTGTTTCTCTCATTTCCGGTCTTTCCCAGTCAACCTTTTCTTTCTCCCCCTATCTCTCCCCCTGTCTAAACAAAACAGTCTTCTTCCATTAAAGTCACGAATCTCCCAACCCTTCTGGCCCTATCTCACTTCCTCTGATCCTTCCCATCCTTCGCCTACTATCAGGATATCCAGCCCAAGCTTTCAAGTAAAGAACCACAGGTCAAGAGTACCTGTCTATTAGTTTGTCCTTGCCCTCTCTGAACACCTCCCCCTCTTGATCCTGGGTAAACACTACGCTATTCCTTCAGTGGTTTAACAATGCCTTCAATGGGTAGCTTCTCTGTTGCTCTTGGGCAAACTCTTTATGATACTCTTTGGTAGCTTAACAATGCCTTCAACACGTTGCTCGTGGGTTGAATCCATATAGTAATCCTTGTGGTTTAAAGTACGACCAATGGAATGCTCCTCTGCTGCTCTTTGGCTGATTCTTATAATACTCCCTGGTGGTTTAACTATCCCTCAAATTGGTTGCTCCTGGGTAGACCGCATATTATACTCCTTGGCAGTTTAACGATGTCTCCCACAGTTCCTCTGATGCTACTGGATGAGCTTCATATAGCATACTGGATCTGACTGATGCACATTAACGGTGGGTTCTCCACGTGATATTGCCCACCCCAAAAGAAGTGCAGGAATGGTTGTATCCAGGGCACGAGTTGGGGGTTCACGCGTGTGGACAGCGTCCACCCACTATTTCCACAGGGTGAACGCCGTCCACCCTGCCAAGGATTTGGGCCCCACTGAATAATGTGCTGAACTCGTCCTGGTGTAATTTCCAAACACCGGGACACTTTCAGCAGCGCCTGCACGTTGTCTGCTTTCCATCTGCAACAAGCAACAACGTGCAGGCGGGGACGAGGCTTTCTTATTTTAGACTCCTGCTGGGCCCATAACAAAGGCTGAATCTGAGGGGTCATCAGGCCTTCTTTTGTTCGGAGTCTCTTGGCTGGGAGCAGTCAGGAGCCTCACAACTGATGCATATGAAGCGGAGGGGAAACAAAGGCTCACACCTTGTTAGCACTTCACACATACTTAAGAGAGGCAGCTTTTCAGTTTGTTCAATCCCTGTTTAGGAGATACGCATGCACTGTAAAAATGTCAGTGTTGGTCTTTCCCAGTATTTACACAAAACAAACTGCATTTATATAGAGCTTACTACACCCGAGGAGGCGTTGAAATAATTTAAGTACCTCTATTTTTTCTTGTATAGCCCTACTCATCCCAATGCAGGGTGTCAGAGCGCTTTACATCAACACGTGCATATTACATGTACAATAAATTATATAAGTTTGTACAGGATGTGTTATATAAAACTGGGGGATTGCAAGGTGTAGAAGTCACATATCGTCTTCCATAGCTCACTGTGCTATTATCCTCGCAATGCGCTCAAACATACACATGATAGACCTGCTAAACATATATGTGAGGCCTTGAGATATGATGTCACTTCTTGTGATGCCACTTCATGTAAAGTCGTGGTTTGTGATGCCACTTTCTATGATGTCAATTCCTGTGATGTCATGCGCCGTGATGTCGTGTGCCGTGATGTCGTGCGCCGTGATGTCAATTGCATACTGCCTAATTAGGTTAGTCCCCTCACTTCTTTTTTTAGGACTTGTGCCCTGGTTGTATCTGTTCTCACACTTTCTGCAACGCCCAAGCTTCTGCGCAGTAACAATGTGTGCTCACATCACAAAACCATGCACACCCTATCAACACTTTCCATATAGACCAAATCATAAACAACACCCTTTCGACAATGCACTGTGAAGGGTGCTCAGGAACCAGATGCAAATCAGAGCACTTCACGACCTCGCCAGTGGTATGAAGCACTATGTATATGCAACTGGACCACCAAGGAAAGTGCTCTAGGTGTCACAAGACGTATAAAAAGCACAAATACGGCTGAACTCAGTCGTAAATTGGGTGCATTATCCACTGTTCATGGTAAGTACGGGCGGAGGTAGGGATGTACTTCAGAATTACGGGCGAAGGTAGGGATGTACTTCAGAATTAGGCAGAGAAATAGTTATGTGGTCTACCTTCTACCTTAAGCTAATGCAATTTCTGAGGTGCTGCGGGCACCTAATTGTATTTCCTTAGGCGAAGACAGTCAGAGGGCGATGTTACTTCTTAGTTTCCGTTTGCAAACTCTGTGATTAATCAATCTCATTTATCGAGCTACACAAATAGATATTTATTTGCTTCCACAGTCACAAAACGTCAGTCTGCAAGGAGGAGAGAAAACAATTTATTTTCCAACTGGGCCTCATCACTGCACCAGCTCCAATCACCATTCCGTACACCAATAAATGTGCAAATGTCTTTGTGAGGGCTGCAGTGGGTCTACAAGATCTAAGGGATTACTGAATAATGTGCCTTCTCTCATTTAGTCAGTTGCAATAGTATGTGTTAACCTGTGCATTGAATTAACCGGTCAGCAAGAGTAAGCCAGTATGAAATCTCAGTGAGTTACTAAGCGTTAGCTTACTTAAATGAGTATGTGTCCTAAACTTGGCATGGCTGACTCAGCCTTTCTCCAATCTCGTTAAAATGAGAACCACAGTGCTGTGTCACAGCAGCACCGATTACAGTACTACTAAAGTAGCAAAAACGTGGCAACAAGCATTATAAAAACTGGAAAACCCAACAGAGGTAGGTACATCAGAGCAGGCAGACAGGAGGAAACCAGCCGAGAGGACAAAGAGGGCTATTGTTGTAAAGTAGTTCCCCCATAAAGGTCAATGCAAGCACTCAAATGGAGGCGGAAGAATATACCAAAAAGTCAAAAGCACTAGATGAGAGAAGAAACTCTAATAGGCTGTGCTAAGACATGATTAAGTCTCAAGCCAAAGGCTGAAAGAGTATGGTCGAAGAAAGCCAATGATTGACAGGGCAAAAAGAAAAGTCAACACTGGGAAGGGTCGTCTGGTAATCATGTGTTAGTTGGTTTGCACGCAGTAGTTGTATAAATATGGAGTAGCCTGTGTTAAGTCAAGAGTGAGTTGTCCTCTGTTAAACACATAGAACCAGATATGCTGTGGAAAAAGGTCCCACATTAAAAATAATACTGATAATACTTATATTCCCATAGTGCGCACTAGAAAATTAATTGGATCATAGTGCCAGAATAAAAACTTTAATTAAAACTAGAGCCGCTAGAATTATGCATCGGGAAACGATCAAATTATGCAGCAGCGTTACCTAAATTATGAGGCAAGAAAAGGCAAATTACGAGGCATAATGTGGCACATTTTAGAACAGTATTACTTTATTATTTTGTCATTTTACTCATAGTAACACTATCTGTGCAAAAATTAACCTCATTAGTACCTGTATAACAAACAAATGCAGCAATAAGCAACTGAAAAATGACAAGTCATCCTTTGAGTAGGGCCTTCCACTGCGCAGGAACATATGTTGCCACATTCTAAGTAAGTTTTGATCCGCTTAAGTTAGAAACAATTTTTTTGTTAAAATCTGCAGAATACACAGCAGATGATGGGTTATGTGGCAAATCCATAATTAAGAGGAAAACTCGGCAGGCGCAGAATCGCATAATTCTAGTCGCCCTGATTATAACCTACGTCAATAGTACTCATTTGATCAGCCTCAAAAAGGTGAGTCCGAGTTGATTTGAGTCACAATGAGCTGTTTTAAAAGCTAACTAAGATTAAGACAAGAGGTGGTTTCTTTTTGGTGCAATTACACACATTAGAGCAACCATTGGCAAAGCTAATATGCATGAAGCGGCCTGCTGGCCTTTTGCTTTTTCCAGTGCTTATTTTGTTTGTGAATGGTTTTTATATGAAGACACTTGATGCACGAACGTCTTGGTACCAGTGCTGGCCGAGCTTACTGGCCGATAAAGTGAAACAAGTATTTATTTATTTTTAAGCCGAAATATTTTTTAATGTAAACGGACATATTGCAACCCTACTCCCTAAGAATGAACAGGACTACTTATTGTATGGATATGCTGTTCGTGCAGGAGCCGGATGCCGTCACTGAGTCAGGTAAACCATCCTCCGACCCTGGCTGATCAGTGCGCTTATGCTGTACGCTGAGGTGGGTGTAACAACATTTGAATGACACTACAGCAGGCCAATAGATGAAGAGTGGAAAATGAAAGGCCTTGCATGTAAGAATGTCTAGCATTTTTATTTATTTTTAAAAACCAAAGTTACTGGTTGACGCCAGCCCGAACAACAATGGCAAAGTCAACAGGTCTAGGGTTCCCTGCCTGTCTCTTGGCTTTGTCAATG
Organism: Calotriton arnoldi; assembly: GCA_963921515.1. Classification (NCBI taxonomy): domain Eukaryota; kingdom Metazoa; phylum Chordata; class Amphibia; order Caudata; family Salamandridae; genus Calotriton; species Calotriton arnoldi. The sequence goes on from CAWUFW010000020.1 coordinate 2,746,900, forward strand.
CTTGTTTTATCATGGCTCTTGTAAAACATTTTTGTAGGGGGAACTGCCAGGCTTTTGCCAATATATAAAAAAAACTTTTACTAAAAGCCCAATTTTTTGTGTCTAAAAGCATACCTTGCCATAGTAGTACCTGGCACTCGAAGCAAATAATGTTTGTGAAAGAGCAGACCACTGTCACTCGAAGTGAAGGTAGGCAGCAGGGATGGGAGGACCCCTGCTCTGGCGGCTGGAAGAAATATGTGAATGAAAAGAACTGTCCAATGAATGAAGAGGGCCGGCTGGAAATGCATACATAATATATATATCATTTATATTATTCTAGTAGAAACAAAATGTTCTGGCTAATGTCAGACCTACAAATGAGCATATGCAGCAAAGTTAAGCACGTTTGTACATTCCCTGGGGTCAGTCTAGAAAAAAAGATTCGGTTTTACAGTAGTTTGAAGTTGTTCCAGTAAGTAAGCCGTGGGGCTGCGCGCTCTTTTCTGGCAAACATTACTGCATCATCTGTGAATAACAGTAGTGGGGAAGCGTTCCTCATTTGAGGTTGGGACAATAAAGACGCGTTTTAGTAGATGATAACTTGCATCATTAATGAAGAGCGGGGCCAGGAAACACGCAGTGCAGTACAGGGACTACCTCTGAACTCTCTCATTTTCATAACAGTCTATTGCAGTGATTTTTGCCGAACAAATCTGGATACAGGCAGGGAGACCGCTAAAAGACCCTGACAGGCTGTGGAGTCAAAGTCCACCTACAGATCACTAGAGAAGAATAAAGTTATGTCGTCGTTTATTGGATATTTCGATTAAGAATCTAAAGCAATCAGCATAGATGAATCATTTAACTCCATCTCAGAAAGTAGCTGGCACCCTACTCATCAATCTGCCCAGATTAATCCACTTTTGAAAGCTATTAAGGTGGCCCTTCACATTATTGTGTCTTCTCTACCATTGCCCGAGCTCCATCTAATACCAGATTGTAAAATTGATTCCACCATTTCCTTCCAATAGAGGACAGCCTGCATATTACCTTGTTTTGCTCCTTGTTGCCAACAAACCTCTTTATATGGTCAACTCTTGCCTTGGAGTTCTCTTATGCTGTCCACTGGTGCCCTTTCTGCTTCTCCGTAGTTAGTATCTTACACCCCCTTCATATCCAGGAATGTTAGTTATCCCCCTTCTGTTTAGCTTATGAAAGCCGCAGCTCCCTTTTTTGCTGCTGACATTGGTTGTCCCGCCATCCACTAGCCGACCCATGACTTGTTACGACTAAAGATTTATATTGATGTATATGTATCAATTATTTCTAATGATGGTGTGTTTGCGGGCAGAATTGGATGGATCGTTGCCTTTGCTGCCTTCACAACATTTCTGGTCACCTCATCTGAATTAACACTCCCCCAGCTCAGTGCCCCTTTCTTCTCTGCAAGGCTAAGGTTGCCTCACTGAGTTAGGGGAAGGAAGGTTTTGGTGCTATGAGGACGATGGCAAACCAAAGAATAAAACAAATACAGCATAATGTTAGATTGCTCCCTGAGGATCACCTGCACTCTATTTAAAAATGACCGGTGTTCCTCAGGGAACCAAACCTAGCTGATCACTGAGAACCTGAAGGTAGCTAAATTAGAGGGCAGGCAGGGCTTATCTGCAACATTTTTGGCCAATTTCCCATTAATCATAATTAGGGCTCCCGGTTTTATGGTATTTATTTTTTTGCCATTTCCGTCTGTATTTATCCATATTTATTTTTTGGCCATTTTTTCTGTATTTATCCGCATTTATTTTTGCCACAAGCAAAAGACAACGCTACAGCTAGTATTTTCCCACATTTATTTAAATTGACAAGGCACACCTGCGCCGGTTCTTATTGGTCAACACAATACATTCATCTGAAAACTTTGCCATTGTAGTACAAGCACATGTGCATTTCAAGAGACTTTGAGGACATTGAGGCTCTTTCTGGTTTGTTAATGAAGTGAAGACCACTGAAAACCCGTTCAATATTTGCTGAGGATACTGGAATGGCCTAATTTGTTGGCTTCCCGGAGGGGGCAATGGACCAGACACTGGAGCTCTTGCTGGAGCAATGGGCTAAATAAACGATACGTACTGCAACGCTATCGCCACTCTTTGTGATTGAGGGTGCACTGGGCCTTTACACCACGGCCGCAGGCAGGGGCACCACCCCAAACTGTGATCACTAAAGTCTTCAATTACCGAGATAGAGTTGAGATCCTGCAAGCGGTCAGGCAAACTGGAGATCCTAACTTTGAGAACCATGTGATTCAAATCTCCCCGATTACACGCAACAAGTTCAGCAAATACCTGTAAATAACTTCCAATTGGGAAATTCTGCCCCTATAAGTGAAAACTAATGCAAATTGTTGTCTTTGTGTTGATAGTCTGTCCAGGAGAAAATCGTGCGCCGCCACACTTGGGTTTTTGCTGTCGACACAGCTCTACGTCCTACCGAGAGCGATAAAATAAATTACTACTTAAAGCGTCTACCACACGTATGTGCTGTATTACACATTCATAGTTGAGCGAGTTAGGCGCTTTACGCTTTCGTCGTGTTTCACGAGGTAGCCGTGAGTTGGAAGCTTTGAACAACCGGGTGGCATGCGAACGCCCTTGCTACTTCTCTGGAGACAGAGAGGGGTGGGATAGAGCAAGTCCTGCTTGGCATTCTTGTGTTTCCATTCCGTCTTAGACCTGGACTTATACAAAGACTTTGACTGGGACAATGATCTGCCGCAAGAACGGTCTTGGAAGAGAGTCTGTGCTCTCGACTTTGAAAGGGAATGAAACTAGCGAGGTTTCCTTTGGTGTTCGGCTATGCACAGTTTAACTTAATGGTGCACAATAGCCTTCAGGTTCATGAGGGCGCACTCCTCTATTGACTGAATCATGCCCAGAACTCAAACACAGATGACATATCTCGTGGGGGTGTCTCACAGATATTTGTATGCGACAGTCCCTGGATGCTTTACATCCTACATTCACTTGAGGGGGAACAGTTTCCTTGCACAATACTTTTTGAGAAAAATTAATCTTGCAAAAAGTTTACTAAACAATGATGAAAAAGAAGAGCGGACCTCTGGATCCGCATCTGAAGGCCCATAAAGAAAGGGTCTGAAGACTGCATGCAAAATCGTGCGCCGCCACACTTGGGTTTTGCTGTCGACACAGCTCTACGTCCTACCGAGAGCGATAAAATAAATTACTACTTAAAGCGTCTACCACACGTATGTGCTGTATTACACATTCATAGTTGAGCGAGTTAGGCGCTTTACGCTTTCGTCGTGTTTCACGAGGTAGCCGTGAGTTGGAACCTTTGAACAACCGGGTCAGCCTTTCATCCTTACGAAGCCGATTACTTGAGTGCTGTTAAAGTGAGTAATACTAACACTTGGGGTTTACAGCACTGTGAAGGGGCAATATTATGTTAACTATAAAAAGAAAAGTTAACATGTAGCTTTTTATGGCCCAATCCGAAGCAGACTGAAGTGATTAGTATCGCGCTTTTTATTGCATATCCAAACATGTCCGTCGTAACGCACTTACCTTGCGAGTAGGAATGGCGGCGGGCTGGCGCAGAGCTAAATCTGATGGTGGCAACAGGAAGGCAGGAAGGCACCTGGTGGTCCGTAGTGCAGGCAAACAGGACAAATAGGCAGGTGAGCCCCCAAAATAAAGCACAAAAGTTATGAGGAGGGGCCGGAGGTGTTGGCACGCCCACACAGTGACGCTTGGATCAGACCAGGATTGGCTGAAGAGGACGGTCGTCACTGAAAGACCATGAGCCCATAGGTCCACACGAGGGCACTAAAAGACCCTGATTGGAAGGAAACTCTGCACTGGAGTACGGCAGCGCGGCAACATTTACTCGTATTTTGCCGTTTTTAAATATAAATACAGACAAAGGAAATATCGATTTCCGTCTGTATTTATATGTAAAAATCCGTAAATACGGAAAATCGGGAGCCCTAATCATAATTCATTTAGTAGTGTCAGAACCTCAGCTCCTCACCTTACCCCTCTTGAGTCTTTCTATTTAAATAGATATGTTTCCCTCATATGTTCTCCCTTTCTCATAAATTACTTTACTATGCCCACACTGGAATTCTATGTAAATAGTCTTGTAGCCCACTCATATTGTATGGGAATTGGTCACTGCGGCATGTTATTTGACATCCGTTTAAAGTACGTGAAGTGCTCTGTATCCCTTTGGGCCTAGGGTGCGCTAAACAAAATCATGTGTAAATACAATAAATGAATAAATATACTGTCACTGGGAGATTACCCCCTATAGCCTCTTCTTAAACATATTTTCACAACCCACTCTTCTATCCCCTACTTTTGTATTCAAATATCCTCCAAGTATGACAATTGGAAGTAGTGAGAGGCGTAGACTCCAGGCAGTTCATACACACCAAAAGCTTTATTACGATGGGCCATAACTCCACCCACTCTGCATTTCTCCTCTCTTGTATTATCAACATCATGTAACATACCCTCTCTGTACCCCTATGGGGCCAATGCAAAGGACACAGACAAAAATCGGTCGATTGGCTGGTGTAACTCTCCACCCATTCTACTTTTTTCTCTCCCTTTTAATTGTAAACATAAACCACTTAACACTCTGTCCCTATAGTGGAAGATTACAATCACCAACCAGGAACGGATTTATGATTTTCCACATCTCATCATGATATTAAGGGTGTCAACTCGGGTACGGAGACAACAGGTGATCCATCCCCATTTGGAGATCTTGAGTTAAATTGTCAGTTCTGATGGAACTTTTTTGGGATTCCCCAATCTGAATCACCCTTCATCGGAACATTCTGTTAGATCCTCACGGCAACCCTTACCAGATGGTGGGCGAAGGGAACCGAATTCCTCATGGTGTGGATGATTTCAGGAATAGATGGGAAATTTATGGACTATCGGAACAGGCAGAAGAGCTCATCAGAAAGACCTTGACAGACAATATGGTTAGGAGATACAAATAGGCCAGGAAAATATATGTTGGGTGGTGTGTGCGACAGAACCTGGATCCCATGAGGCCCGAACTTGTCGGCATACTGAATTTCTTATCAGAGTTTACTTCCGACAGACTGGTTACAAGTCGGTAAATACTTTTCATTCTGTTATTTTTATGGGAAATCTCAATCGGGAATGAAGGTACTACGCTGGGGGATCACCCTTACAGGAAAAAGTTTAACAAACTGACCATGAGCTTGTGTTCAGTGCACTGCAGGAGTGTGTCGTATAGGAGGGCATTGGACCTATCAGGGAAACCGTTCACCACCGATGAGGTTACTTTCAGTGTGGTTAGAAGGACTAAGTCTAATACCAGAACAATTTCTTATCCAACTTTCAGGGGCAATGGTAATTTGTATGAAGTTGAATTCATTAAAGCGTATGAGATCATGACAGAGGAGTACTGGCGTACCGGTGAGAGACAGTCCTCATCTCCATGAAGAAGCTTATTTCAGGAGTTTCCTCACCTACTACTGCCTGGTGGGTATGACGGGTAGTGCAAGAAGCAGGCCTCCATGTCAAAATATATGGAGCACAGTCAGCCAGTGGTGTGATGAATTTGAAGGCCTTTGTTTTCTGGGAAAGATTAGAAGGCATAATGAATGCTGCTAACTTCAGATTCTACCTCTAAAAGGCTCTACTTCAAACTGGTGAACGATGTGGCCTCACTAGTATTAAATAATCTTTGAACTGGAATAATCCTAGCCTCTGGTCCTGACATACAATATAAAATCTCCTAGCTATCATGAAGGAAAGTTACAATTCTATTAAAGGCACGGAGGTGAGGATTATTCCCCCTCAGAATTACAGTTTCCCATCCTGTAAAGGAAAGGAAATCTGTAGGATGGTAAATCCTTTACCGATGGCTGTCCTCGTTACAGTGAGTTAGGTATATTACGACTTATGATGTGAAGCCAAAGATTATCTTGACTGGTGAATAGTATTTTATATATATCCTTTGATTTAAAAAAAATCTATTGTAATGAAGGATTAGATTTGTGTGGGCTAAACATTTTAGAGAAAATGACTGGTATAATGTTAGTGATGGCTATGCTCTGTATTACAGGAAATGAGAAGAAACCAGAATGGGGTGAAACTTGACATTTGGCACTTGCTGTGCGGAGAAAGAGGGGGCATAGGAAGTGACAGAATGCCTTAACACCAGTATTGGACTCTGAATGGTTGATAGAGACTGACCTTTTTTCTTATGAGATCTTATTGGAAAAGTAGCTCTTTTCTCATTACATGGTTAATTTGCTGCTGTTAGAGAATAAAGTAAATAAAACATAAGCATAATCCTTGCCTCAATGCCCTTAACAGAATTGAAACTTTCCTTCACGGTAGGTAAGAAATGTTATATTATTCTCTGATAAGCACTTGTTATGTTAAAACCCATTTACAGACCGCACATTCACCGATGGTCACTTGGCGCTGGAAGTAATATCATGTCTGAAGGGAACCATAAGTAACCTGCTAGTTCTCATAAGCCTGTTTAACAAACAAGTCTTGATTTCCAAAAGAAACTCAAATCTGTTACATGGCAAATCTTCTCTGACAAAGTATTCCACATGGCAGGGGCTGTCACTGAAAAACTCCTGCCTCCTGATCTCCTCTTCATTATTTAGGAACTTTCAATCTATTTGTATAAGATCACAGATTACGTGAGGGGATATATTTCTTAATCTTGTAAGGTCACAAATTCAGGCACTAGCCTGTTCATACTTTTAAACACCGTTCAACAAACTTTGAATTCTATCCATTGCTTCACGGGAAGCCAATGGAGTTTCTTTAACAAGGGTGTGACATCAGTATATCTAGTTAGCAGGAAAATCAGCTTAGCAGCCTCATTCTGAATACCTTGGAGTTTATGCTGAATAGTGTTGGGTGAGGTGTTAGGTAGGCCTGCATAAATCACATTTGCATAATCAAACTTCTGTGTTTCAGTAGACAATAATGGCACACTTTTCCTCAGCATTTTTAATAGGAACATGCATTTAGACACCAAGGAACCCACTTGGGCCTGCAGTGAAAGATTACCATCAATCATTTCCCCATGGCTCTTGGCCAAGGTTGATGGAATCGGTAATAAGCCTAGTTCACTTGGCGAATAGAGTTGGTTCCAAACGTAGGGCCTGTTGTTCATCAAGACTATCTCTGTCTTGGCTGCGTTCAATTTCCGTTGGTTGGTCTCCATCCAGCTGGCAATATGCCTTATTATGTTTTGAAAATGTGCATAAGAGGATGGAGTTCTGACCACATGGAACAATACCAGAAAGTCATCAGCACAGTTGTATACACTACAACATTTAAAAACTAGTTCCACAAAAAAGGTCTTATATAGGTGCGTGGACAGTAAGGCTCTCTCAGGGACCCCACATTCCAATGCATTTGATTTAGATTAAAATTGCCTCAATCTGACGGACTGCGTGCGGTTCTCTAGGAAAGATTTAATCCAATGTAGCGCAATACCGTGCACCCCTGCTTCCTCTACTCGGTCGATCAAGATCTTGTGGTCAACCATGCCAAAAGCTGCAGACAGATCTAATAATACCACTGCAACATCTTTCCCCTGGTCGTCTTTCCATCTTAATTCATCCAACACAGTCACAATTTACAGACTCTGTGCTATGTAAAGGACAAAAACCGGCTTGAGACGGAAGAAGAAAAGCTGTGTTCTATAAGTGAGTACACAGTTTTTGGGCCACATGGGCCTCTAAACATTTTGCAGAAAAAGGGAGCAGAGAGATAAGTCTATAACATTTTTAGAACCATTGGGTCCGCCCCTTGCTTTTTCAGCGAGGGAATTACTTCTGCGTGTTTGAAGGTGCTCAGCACAATGCATGTTGAAGAGATTAAGTACAGTTATAAATGTAAGTCCGTTTTTATATAGCGCAGCTACTCACCCTTACGGGTCTCAAGGCGCTGGGGGCCGGAGTGGAAATTAAGTGAGCTATTGCCCAGAGTCACATAGTGCTGAGCTGAGCTGCCGCCGGAGCCGGGGATCGAACTGTGAACCCTGTGCTCCGAAGTCAGCTGCCCTGGCCGCTGCACCACACCTCTCCACATCATTACTAATGATATGTGTGAAGCCTCTGACACTGGTTCATGTCCACCATGTAGCTAAGAGCCCACTACCAGCCATCAGTAATGAAGGCAGTCATCAAGGCTGCAGTTCTGATTGTTGTGGTCAAGCATTCTGATGGCATGTGTCCAGCAGGTCCAACTGATGTCTCCTGTCCAATCTGCCAAAGGCTCCATTCCAGCATGAAGTGTATAGGGCTCATATCTAGCCTGCTGACGGATCAGATATAGATCAATGACCGCTTGGTCCAACCTTCATTGCTACTGGTTTCTATCAAGCTTGCGGAGGTCATCTTATCAACTTTCGAAGGGATCCTTGCATGCATCTTATGGATCCTGTCCCAATTACTAATGATATGTGTGAAGCCTCTGACACTGGTGGACAAGCTAGATGAGGGCTCCTGCCAATCTGGCTAGCGTACTTAAAATACCAGTCTCTTTGTCACATTATTTTGGCAACAAAAATGTATGTTGGAACTGTATCTAGAGGCATTTACTTTAGCACTTGATAAAGAAACAACTCCAAAAGGTCTTGCTGTAGAGACACTCAGTGATACTCATTTAGGGAACCTTTAACCCATTTTTCTTTGGGTGAGCCTAATATACGCTTAACATAGGAGAATGCATTATAGCAGCAATTTCTTTCACAAAAATCCCCCAGCGGTCTTTCGATTTCAGAGAAGTTAGTTAATAATGTGTTGTTCCTCTCCTTGTTGAGTTCCAACAAGTTTGAATAGCAGGTAGTGATGCTATCTTTAATTATCTGTATTTTATCAATAAAAACAAATAATTGAAATGATCACAAAGTTCATGAGGGTGAGTCACCTTGGGCAAAACCTTTCCTGGGGAAGTAAGCTTCTCAAGAATCTTAAAACATTTGGAGTACTAATGTGAGGCCTTAGTGCTGTTGGGTTATAACCAGCTTTCTGACGACTGCTGTCCACTAAGGGCTCCACTGTTGTCTGCAGTGCTGAGAGATTCTTTGCAGGCCATAAGGGGGCCTCCTCTCTAGCCTGTAGTGCTCATGGTTCATGTCCACCATGTAGCTAAGAGCCCACTACCAGCCATCAGTAATGAAGGCAGTCATCAAGGCTGCAGTTCTGATTGTTGTGGTCAAGCATTCTGATGGCATGTGTCCAGCAGGTCCAACTGATGTCTCCTGTCCAATCTGCCAAAGGCTCCATTCAAGATTGAAGTGTTTAGGGCTCATATCTAGCCTGCTGACGGATCAGATATAGATCAATGACCGCTTGGTCCAACCTTCATTGCTACTGGTTTCTATCAAGCTTGCGGAGGTCATCTTATCAACTTTCGAAGGGATCCTTGCATGCATCTTATGGATCCTGTCCCAATTACTAATGATATGTGTGAAGCCTCTGACACTGGTGGACAAGCTAGATGAGGGCTCCTGCCAATCTGGCTAGCGTACTTAAAATACCAGTCTCTTTGTCACATTATTTTGGCAACAAAAATGTATGTTGGAACTGTATCTAGAGGCATTTACTTTAGCACTTGATAAAGAAACAACTCCAAAAGGTCTTGCTGTAGAGACACTCAGTGATACTCATTTAGGGGAACCTTTAACCCATTTTTCTTTGGGTGAGCCTAATATACGCTTAACATAGGAGAATGCATTATAGCAGCAATTTCTTTCACAAAAATCCCCCAGCGGTCTTTCGATTTCAGAGAAGTTAGTTAATAATGTGTTGTTCCTCTCCTTGTTGAGTTCCAACAAGTTTGAATAGCAGGTAGTGATGCTATCTTTAATTATCTGTATTTTATCAATAAAAACAAATAATTGAAATGATCACAAAGTTCATGAGGGTGAGTCACCTTGGGCAAAACCTTTCCTGGGGAAGTAAGCTTCTCAAGAATCTTAAAACATTTGGAGTACTAATGTGAGGCCTTAGTGCTGTTGGGTTATAACCAGCTTTCTGACGACTGCTGTCCACTAAGGGCTCCACTGTTGTCTGCAGTGCTGAGAGATTCTTTGCAGGCCATAAAGGGGCCTCCTCTCTAGCCTGTAGTGCTCATGGTTCATGTCCACCATGTAGCTAAGAGCCCACTACCAGCCATCAGTAATGAAGGCAGTCATCAAGGCTGCAGTTCTGATTGTTGTGGTCAAGCATTCTGATGGCATGTGTCCAGCAGGTCCAACTGATGTCTCCTGTCCAATCTGCCAAAGGCTCCATTCCAGCATGAAGTGTATAGGGCTCATATCTAGCCTGCTGACGGATCAGATATAGTTCAATGACCGCTTGGTCCAACCTTCATTGCTACTGGTTTCTATCAAGCTTGCGGAGGTCATCTTATCAACTTTCGAAGGGATCCTTGCATGCATCTTATGGATCCTGTCCCAATTACTAATGATATGTGTGAAGCCTCTGACACTGGTGGACAAGCTAGATGAGGGCTCCTGCCAATCTGGCTAGCGTACTTAAAAATCCAAGCTCTTTGTCACATTATTTTGGCAACAAAAATGTATGTTGGAACTGTATCTAGAGGCATTTACTTTAGCACTTGATAAAGAAACAACTCCAAAAGGTCTTGCTGTAGAGACACTCAGTGATACTCATTTAGGGGAACCTTTAACCCATTTTGCTTTGGGTGAGCCTAATATACGCATCATCTCTGCAAGACCCAGTGTCGCTTTTATGCTTTAACAAAACTGAACTTCCAGGAATGATGGAATCAAAAGAGAGTGCTGTTTATCAACTACCACCTAGTAATGAGACCATAGATGACTTCTCAAAGCTATAATGAGAGCCAACATAGTGCATGCTTTTGCTCTCTTCTCCGCATGGGATCAAACCATTGCCTACCGCGCCCCTCACTTTTAATAAAGGCACCTAGCAGTGCTTTTGTTTTCCAATAGCAGAATATGAGGTAGGGTGCCTTAGCTGTTTAAATAACTCCTCAGCTAAGGATGTTTGAGTTGAAAACTAGCTCATATGTTTCCTCAATTAAGTAAAATTCCGCCAACACCACCCCTTTAGATGAAGGAGATGTGGGTACCGACTGCCACCTATTCCTAATGGAAAACAATGCACGGTTTGAATGCATGTAGAGGGTGCATCTTATTTTCCTTGTCAATGTGAGGGCTACGTACAATGCTGTTTTAAATTAAAGCAGTTAATTTCACAGAAATCAATTAGGCATAAAAGAATGAGGGATGGCGATCCCAGAGAAGACGATCAAGAGTTTCGCCACCCTCTGATGGATTTTATTCAGCCACAGAGCCCAAAGTGCAAGGAGAGGAATGAAGGTGATGGGTCAGCAAGCATGCCCAGGAGCGAGGGGGCAATTATGGTATCCATACTGAGGCTACATAGAAATGGATAATTTTGAGTCTAGGCTGGTGGAGCTGAAGGGTAAGCTGAATGTCAGCTCAGTGTGAAATGAAATGAAAAGGGATTTGTAGAGCACACGGCGACTCAAAAGAGTGTCCTGGTGCTATGCGGAGTGTAAGGAAGAAAAAAGAAAGTGCTAAAAGCTAATCAGCGAAAAGAGGGTGAAAGACCGCCCTCCAGCTCTAGAGAGCCGAATCTTGGAACTATGGCCAGACATTTATTTGAGGAGCGGAGGTTTCACTTGGGGTTGTAGCAGAATATCCTGGAGGACAGATAGCCTGGCCCAGAATGATGTAGCGCTCTATGTATCAAAAGAAGGGTTTAAATAAAATGCTCTTATTCATGGGAATGCTAATGCAAATTCCACAAATGTGGAGAGACATGCTCCCATCTACAGAGACTGAGCACAGGCCTTGCATCCGCATGTTGGACAGTTTGCAATTTCCTCACCAAGAACTGTGGCAGACCTGCATATAAAGCAATGGCATAGTCCAACCTGGACATGACCAAGGCCAGAACCACTGTGAACCTTACCAGAAGTTCGAGGAAGTGAAATAAATGATTTGCCATGCGCAAGATACCAAAACACATGCCAACGACCATATTTATTTTGTTAGGAAAAGGCATGTGTTTGTCAAACTTAACCCCCAGGTTTTTTACAATATCAGCTTGTATGTTGGGCAGGGAGACCCCATTCAGCCAGTGTACTTCCAGGTTAAGGTTAAAGTTGTGTTCGAAACTAAGAACCTCTGTCTTCTTAGTTGAAATTCATCCAACGAAAGGCAGCAGAGAGACAGGGTTTGATAGCATCTTGCTCCGTTAGCTCCCCTTTCCCAAAAGAAAAGACAATCTGAGTGTCATCAGCGCAGGATATTATCTTGGTCCCAAAAGAGTTAACCAGGGCAGCAAGCAGAGTCATATAGATATTGAACATTGTAGGGGTGAGTGTCAAGCCCTGTGGCACGCCTACTGAGACACTTCTGCTGCGTGAAGAAAAAGGAGGTAGCCAGACTTTTTGACACCTGTCTTCAAGGAACGATTTCATCCACTTCCAGGCAGAAACTCTGATGCCTATCTCATTGATCTCTGCGGTTGTGGGAGAGCGTGGTGAATAAGAGCCTCCTTCCTACTTCTCGATTTTGTGCTCGAATATTGGAGCCACTCCATACATTGATGGCGTCTGAGTGTTTCTGCTCAGACACAGGGAGGTCTTGGTAAGACCCTTCCGATCACTCCTGGGCAACAGGGTATCAAAAACATTGAGGGAAACTTATTGAGACTGGAAATAGGGTGGACCCACGAGGCTCCCGTTTTGCACTAATCTTCTGATGATGCCACTGAATACACAAAGTGACTTCATGAGAAGTTATACATACTCATTGGTCTTAAGCCAGATGACCTGGTCCTGAGGAGACCCTTCTAATCAGCCTGGGTCGAAATGTCGACATCTTATCCCAGGCTCACATTTCTATTATGATTATTATGAATGTGCAATATTGGCTAACAGATTTTCTTTCGGAAATTATTGGATGAGCCTGGGTTGTACAGGGTCTTGTGTTCGAATTTTATGTATTGTCACATTCCCTTGAGCACTGTGTCGTTTGCACTTTGTATATAATAAGTACACTGGTGATTACCGAGATTGGTTGAGAATACATATCAGAAAAGGAAACCCTTGCCAGACCTCCTATTTTGAGTTATAATTGAGAACTTTTCTCTATATTGTATTAGTAACTGCATTAAGTGGGGGAATCACTTATTGAGAGTGTGATTCTCACCTACTAATTGATGCCCACAGCACTTTGTACATATATATACCATCTCCTGAAAGAGGGCGAGCAGCCTGGAATGAGGAACTGTGTCAAATGCTACCGACAGGTCTAAGAATACCAGGACTGTCCTACTGCCCGCATCAGTTCGGAGATTTTCAGAAGGGCAGTCTTTGAACTGAACTTTGGCCTAAAACCTGACTGACTGGGGTGTAATAGCTTGTTCGACTCAATATAGTTAGAAAGCTGCTGATTAACAAACTTTTTCACCAGTTCAGATGGCGCAGGCAACAGTCAGATGGGTCTGTAATTGCCTGGGACATCAAGGTCCGCACTAGTTTTTTTTTTAAAAGGGGTAAAACTTAAGCCTCTTTCCAGCAGGATGGAACTGTGGTCGTTGCCAAGGACGTATTTATCAGGGAGTTCATTACTGGGTTAATAACGTCAACTTCAAAAGCTAGAAGAACAAGCAATGAAAATGCAATAGGTCTCGCCTTTGATTAAGTTAAAGCCATTTGCTTTGCTAATGGTATTGTATAGCAAAGCAAATGGCTTTAACTTAATGAAAGGCGAGACCTATTGCAACACAGGGGTGGCTCCTCCGACAATCCGGGCAAGAGGAAAACGCACCCAAGCTTAATCTAGTCCCGAGTTCTCCCTCCTCCATCATTAGGAGGGGCAGAACACATGTTTACAAAGAGGGTATTTTTCACTGCACCGTTCCTTGGCACAGGTTCCCCAGGGCTCACAAGCCGGCCCTGTCCCATGATGGACATGTGCTCAGAGATGGAACCTGCTATCAGTCACGTGACTGACACTTCCTGATTCAGGCCTTTCAGCCTCTGTTTATGAAATGCATCTACAATGCCCATGACACACATTTTAAATGTAAATATCGAATGGAATAGTTTAATACCCATCCACAAAGCTCTTGAATACGGTAAGGGATAGAAGGCGCTATATAAGCGTCAATATAATGTCAGAGTTCCTAATGGAGTGAAGTGCCACCCATAACTCCAAACACACAAGAACTTCAACCTCCATTTACAAGGAATTGCACAATAAGTTCGCATGAGATAAAAATTTAAAAATGCATGACATCAGCATGGCAATTTATAACCCTCATGCATGACTAAATTACTAGCGCTGGGCTCCCACAGGGTATCCTGCTACCCATTCGCAAAGTGCTAAAACGGGGGTAGTGTGAGTGCCATATAAATACTTATACCATATCATAACTGTCTGTGCGCCCAGTTTCGCGGCAGAAAAAGCTTGCGACTGCCTTCTTTGTGTGCATGATTGTGATCACGTGACACAGGCCGTGTGGCATCTATGGGAGACATGGCCAGACATGCTTTAATCCATGCTGCCCTTGAAAAGCTATGTGTGTGTTACTGATTTGTGCATAACTCACTGAACACCTAAAGTAAAGGAGTCTCATGTGAATGTCACATGGAACATGGCGTTGTTCTTTCGAAAAATATATGTGTTATTAAAAAAAAGAATTTACTGAGAACCGGAAAGCACATTGGAGGGTGTGCAATTGTATGAAGATTTCAGGGAAATAAAGAACATGCTATGCTGATCCTGTAATCCCGTGAGATTAGTTCAAGAGCAACTATTTTGCAGTCTCTAGTTGGGGGCAGCGTGGCCTGTCTGAAGCCCTCCTAATGTGCAGTGGCAGAGCAAGGGTGTCACTGGTCCTAATAGAGGCAACGCAACTGTCTGGGCCCAACTGGCCTCCCAATTAGGTAGAAACTGTACACTAATATATTGATCAGAGCCATTGGAATTATACATTTTTTACAGCTGTAGCTTTTTCCACATCATTATAGATTTGCCACATTTGCCACATAATCCATCATGGGATCTGCAAATTTTAACACAAAAAAAAAATGTTTCTAGGTCGAATGGATCAAAAGTTAATAAAACACGTCGGAGTGTTGCCGTGCAGTAGGAGGCCCTTCACCAAATCTGAATGGTCACATTTCTGTTGCTTTTTGCTTTATTTGGGAGCAGACTGTTAGTGATGAGGTTAAACATTTGCCCAGATAGTGTTAACATGTGTAAAAATTCGAAAAAGGCGCGTTAATACTAACACAACAAGTGATGCATTATCCCACATAATTTGCCTTTTCTTGCCGCATGATTTAGTCAATCCTGCCACATAATTTGTTCCTTCCCCGTCCCATACATGCAGTGGCCCTGGTTATAGCTCATGTATGGAATGGTCTGTGAGGCCTGAGAGACGCTGGCCGGACCAGGCTTCTGCAGAGTCTGTGCCAGGTAACTACAATTGCCCAACTCACTAGTACTTATTTTAATGACTGACTACAGTAGGATGAATTGTATTGCAGATTTCTGCAGCGAGTGCATTTTTACTGGGATGTTTGGCGCCCTCTGGTGGGCTCTGGATGGAGTAAACCTTTAGACGCTCACGGTGTTATGGGCGGTCAGCCTGCGCCTCTCAAAACACAGTGCCCGCACCCTGGGCACATTCTGGGGTCTCTACATGCCAGTTCACGGAGTGTGGCATCCAAAGACAGGCACAACCATCTACTCTTAGACCAAACAGCGCAATATTTAATAACATTTGCTTCAGCTTGGAGTGCACGGGCACTGGCGCTGTGTGGAAGACGGTGCTCCATGCAGCAGATATCTGCTCAGAACAACCCTCCGTCACTGGACAGAAGGCACGATAGACTAGCCCTTGTCGCGACAGCTGCATGCACTAGTAGCCGTTCTAGGGGTGTGATCGTGAGTGGAAGGTGGGATGCACGCACCTAGCCACAGAATGAGCCTGGAACGGTATCAAGTTGTGTTTTTTCTATAGTGTGCCTCGTGCCACAAACGTGCAGGTCCGTAGCGTTGCAACCGCCTGGGATTACTATCACTCAGTTGTGATATTTATTACAGACGTTCCACAAGTTGAACAGCTGAGTGACCCATCAAGGCGTAAACGTACAGCTGCAGACTACAGTTTGCATCAGGCACATTGACACACTGAGCTATCTTTTTGTGACCTCATAACCCAAAATGCACAAATGACGAATAACTTTCATAGCCTTAAGTGGAGTATGGCTTGAGAAAGGACAGTGCTTCCCACCATCAACGACAGCGAACCAGGGGCAAATCGCAGGCTCCTGAAGCCCCCTCGGTACAAGGGGGTGGACACCCTTCAGGGGGTCCGCATTCAGTCTCACGGTTATGAATATCTGTGACTGACATATGGTAGTCGCACCCGCATCCCCCCCCACCACACACACACACACACACACACACACACACACACAACCCCAAAAACACGTTCTGCAGGGGTGGGCTCGCATCATTTAGAATTACGCCACAGCAGCGAGCAGTCATCAGGCAATAACCCTGACGTATGAGAGGCGTGCCAGACTAGACGTTGTTTGGGGTGTCATACGATGAGTCAAGGGGAAAGCAGGGCTCTGACCCAAAACGGACTGACTCCGAATCACAGCCCTAACCTCCTTCCTTCCACATCAACAATCACTGGACCAAAGAGGGGATATTGTCATTGATTGGCCAATATCCCATCCAATGCCACTGGACAAAAGCGTGACTAAGAGTCTTTGATTGGTCAATAACCGATCCGGTGAATCATTGGAAATTCCAATAGACGCCACATAAACCATTACGCAGCTTAATGACAGCACATGTGAAAATGCGAGGATCGATCCATTGTACAAAGAATTTCAAAAACTGCTTCTTAAATCAACATTTTATCTGTATATTATGCAAAATACTCTTTCCTAAATTAGAAAAAGTGCTGTGCAGCATTTCCCATGTGTAAATCTAGTGACGTGTTTTTCCGATGGCCCTTGAATAGTACCAATCTGTCTGTCTGTCTGCTGTCTGTCTGTCTATTCGCGTGTCTAATATAGTGCCTTGGGCGCCTGCACGTCCAGGTAATTCATGTCACTATCTGCGGAAGTGAGGGACAGATGGCTAGTTTAAAGAAGAGGCAGGCATCTCTTTAGATCAGGAGGTTTTTGAGTATAGATGACTGTCTCCAAGCGGAGTGTCCAATGAGGGGTATTCCACATTCTTGGGGAAGGCATAAAGACATAGCGCCTTCCGCTTTCCTGAGTTGTGTGACTGGGTTGGATGGGCTGGGTTGAATTTTCTGCGCATCGACTGGTGTCTGTTGGCCGGTAATCTGGTGGTCATTTTTCTATCAGACGGAGCGTGTCGCACACTCTCCCGTGGTTCTGACGAACTGGATTTCCTAATCTGCGATCTACGATCCGCGCGCAGGTTCTAGGTTTACAAAGTCAGTTCCCTGGCTTTTGTTCCCACTAAATCCGTTTGAATCCATGTAGCTCCGCATTATCGTTTCGGTGTATCACAATATCAGGTGACTAGGCAACCATGCCTGTGACTCCAGGAGTTAAACATTCGCTGCTCAATTCGCAGATGAGATACAGGCAGGGCCAGTTCGGCCCTTCATGCTTCAGGGGTCGACTTAGACGGTATCATTTTGTTAAGTCACTTACAACATTACGGACCTGCAATGCTGTGTTGGAAACAATACTGGTTCTCAGTAGTTCCATTGGGGTGAAAGCACTCCCGAGCAGAACGCACACCCGGAGTCATTGCCGACAGATCTGTGCTGTCAAGTGCTCAGTATGTAGAGGAGCACACATTACAATGCCACCTTCACGTGCGCGAGCTGGGTGGTAGTGCAGCAGCATGTAATACCCTGCCTCGAGAGCTGCGAGGTGGGCCCGGGGTCCAGAGAACGGTTGTGAGTGTAAGTCACAGGCGTTGAGACAAAGCGACGGCTGAGGCGCTATAGGCGGCGGTGTCTACATATGAAAAAAACAAGCCGTCAGGTAATGAGCAATTAACTGCTCCTCGGCCCCATTCATATTGACGGCTGCCAATGACAGAAAAGCCCCTTGTTGACAACATTACACATTTAAAAGGCACCACTCGGGGCCATGACAATATAACAAAACGAAGAGCACACCTTCGGTCTCTTTCAGGGGGTCTCAAGGCCTGTGACAGCGAAGACGCGCTGCCCCTCCCGTGCCCCTAATTAACTTGAAAGACAGGAAAAATAAATTTGCCATGCAGTTGCGACAGTTTCTGTCCGTTGTTATGGGACAATTGGTGAAAGGCAGCTCAGCATTCTATTTGATTCTTTAAAAGTAAGATAAAGTTACGGGGGTGTAATACAAGCGTCCTTAAATACAAGACTCTGGGATGAGAATGGGATAAAAAAAAAAAGGATAATTTTGAGACGGGGGAGAGGTGCTGTAAAGAAAGTGGAATGCGGCATTGGAGTCCACTTACCGGGCCCTGGAGGCCTCCGTCCTCTCGCTCGATGCTGCCTCTCGAGAACCTCCCGTCGGGCTTCTAAAGGAAGACAAAAACGGGGCCGGCCAAAGAGCTCCCTGACGTAACACGGGAGTGAGGAGGAGAGTAAACAAGCGCTGGCCAGGCATCCGCTGTTTATTTTTGCATCGCGTTTTCACTTTAAAGTGAAAGCGAGATGCAAAAATAAACACCCGGCGCCATGTCTCCTTTTTTGTCCGGCCCAATCAGAGAGCCTGACTGGCGCGTGCAAGGCAGCGTGATGAAGCTTCTGATAAGAAACTTCGTCACGACAGTCGTAATGCAGGCGATCCAGTCCGGGTGGGCCGGCCAAAAAAGGGAAAAGGAGGCACCCTGGAAACATTATTCCCAATGGCAGCCCACCGTTTAACATAAACGGTGACGCGAGCCAATGGGAATAAGGGGCGGGGCTTCAAGCCTTCTTCAGAAAGTACTCATCTGCAATATATCTCGCCGGGCGAGCAGCGCATGCGCTGCCACGCCAGGCGAGACCTAAAAAGGGGCGGGGATCGGAAGGAGAATTCAAATAGCCGCTCTAGAGTCTTCCAGAGAGATAGAATTAAACTCGTATAACCAGCAGGACACACTGTTTGGGGGCAAAGCTGGTCTAGAACATCAACATCCAAAGTCTGAGTTATAATTAAGCTATTCTGAATCTTCTGCATTTACGAAAGAAAGAGGCCAGTTGCTCACACCACTTGGCCGAAGAGTCCTTGCTTGTTTGGCAGGCAACCGGATCTGAGAAGTTTTTTACAATCGTAAAAATGTCTTTCGGTTTGTTTACAGTGAATTACTGAGCTTTAGACCTCTGTGCAGTCCATGGAATGAAGCTGCAGACAACTTTAAAACTTATTAGCTGCAACAGAGCCAGAACATTTAATTTCTAGATAAGCAGTGACATCAATATCTTCTTGTGAAAACAGACTAAAGAGGTAGGAAAATGACAAAAGGGTTGCTACCCTTAGAATGATTGATTCGCCGTCACCTGATTGATAAAAACCCAAGGGAACTGAATAATTTTTTGTGCCAATGCGATGCTCTTTCTGTAGGTAGACCAGCCAATTCAGCTAAAATGCGGAGTAAGGCGGACTATGAAAGGGAGGCGGCAAGACATTAAAGGTAGGGGTACAGTTCTTCTGACATTGCATGTTGAGAAACACTATAAACTGTTCTGAGATGGACGATTTAAGTGAAAAAGATGTTGTGCTTGTATGAACTAATTCCATTCATTCCAAGACATTACCCCAGATACAGATTATTGCAAGAAAAAAGGTAATTCAAGCACTAAGAAATGACTTTGCTGGGCAGGGCATCCAAGTGTGTCTTGTTTTCGTCCAGACAGAATGGTGGTGGGGGAAGGATCCTGTTCTTTACACAAAAGGACACAGCTCTTTGCATCCTTGGAGGTCTTGAGGTTAGAGTACAAAACAAATATGCAACCTGATCCAGTCCTAGCCTTAGTGGGGGTAAAATAGTCTTTGGTGACCTCCAGTTGCCTGTTTGGTATCTGAACCCAACACAAGGGCACAGTCCATGTCATCTGAAATCCAGACGTCAGATGGTAGCTCTGCATTTTCATAAGAGAAACTGAATGACTGTTTTGGATAACTGCTGGTATTCTCTTGACTTCTATTTGGACCTGTCCACCTGGAGGCGTATAGGTTAGATGGTTATCTTATAGGTTTATATTTATGCTCTTTATGTACATATTGGCTGCTTCTGATATCGCCTTTCTTGTCAGAGTAGTAGTTGCTTAACTTTCTCAAAGCAATGGCTTGGGTGTGATGTGTATACCTTGTTCTTTTCTACATTGTGAAAATGTAATAAACGTATATTTGAAAGAAAAAATATATTGATGACCCACTGGCAGCTGGCCCTTTCACTGGAGCAAACAAGGGCACAGGTCAATTGGTCATACGGTGGCTTTGCTGGACGTGAAAAAAGATTTCCCAACATTATTTCAGTATGCTCTTACAAGTCTCCATGTGCACAAGTGACCCCGCCATTTACATATGACATGATGCTAGGACATCCAGGCTACCAGCAAATAGGACAAGGATGGCTCCCCAGTAAAAATCCACTCAAGCAGCGAAAACACAGGGAGTTGTGGGGGGATCCTCAACCAACCCTGCTCTGACAGGAATGCGTTGAAGGTGCAGCTATTCTAAGAACACTACATCATGACGAAGTAACCGTCCACAAACCAACTACCACTCATATTACCTGTTGACTGTATCCTTGTCTTTGATGCTCTATAGCACTTAGCTGCCTATGGCTAGGTTCCTGCTATACAGATAACACACACACCAATACAGCCATGTAACCTGCATAAAGGACCACACTGACCAGTTCAAAATGAGGCTGTCCAACTGGACTTTGAATAGTGTACCCAACTGGAAGCTTTGTTTTATATGCAGAAAACAGAACACTATTTGGTTGCCCACAGATTTCAAAGACGGCTTGACTATCTCTCAGCCATGTGGTGAGTGTAGATACCTTTAAAAGCTGTCTGCAACAGCTTAAGCACTCCAAAGTGAATGAAAAAACACACTGAGAAAAATGACACATCACTAAAGTGTTGTGGCAAAGTGCGTTGAGTTAGTGTCATCTTGCTTCCCCATAAAGAGGGCTGATTTGCTCTTACTGTGCAGGCATGGAGCATTGCCATTCTAGAACTCTTTTGCCAAGAGAAAGGCCTCTTAACTCCAAACGTTTGTTTGGAAAGATATTACATCTGTCCCTTAAAGGGCTTGCACCTTCTCAATTTGGCTCCTAGACATGCTTCAGGAGTTGCCTTTGTGACAAAAGTGAGAATGGACTTCCCACTGACAAGCTTGGAGAATGGGTCCATCTTCTAGTTGCCATCATGGTAGGTGCACAGGGACAGGCCTGGACTGGGCATCTACCAACTGTTCTGCCTCGTGATGCAGGTGGTATCACATATGCACCTTGGCAATGGGAGTGACCTTATCCACGATATCTGCAGTTCCAGAAGTCTCAGAAGTCATCAGGCTGTGATGAGGATGTGTGCCAGGAATCCAAAAATAAACCAGTAAGGTATATCATATGACAGCGAGGAAAGTATTCAGGGATAAAACGCTGTAATGTTCAGAAGGAGTGGCAAGGAGAGGGCATGAAGAACCCGCTATATCCACTTTAAGGCTATTGCATTACAGTCACAGTTCTTTAAAAAAAAAAATGCAATGCAGTGTGTAACTGTCATATTCTGAGTTGTTATAACCTCAAACAGGTATTATTTAGTGCTAGAAAATTAAAAAAAATGCAAGAGAATAATGAGCTGCTCTGGATCAATGACTACACTTGATCTAGCTCTGTGAACAGGGCAGGATTAAGAAGGAGGGGCTGCTCCTTAAAATTCCACACATGCTGATGCAGGGAGCATAAGTGGAGTGTATTAGCAGCAAACAGTTATACAAATATGGATGCAATTAGACAGTATGTAAACATGGAAGACTGTAATTACATCAAACTGCTTTTTTGCTTTTATTCTTAGGCAACCGTCTGCCCTATTGCTGAGAGCTTCAGCTCATTAGGGAGCACTGGAATGGGAGTACTGCAAAAACAGCACTAGGGAATTTGTGGAGACAGATAAACTAATCATGTACTGCGCCCAGGGGACTTAAACAGATATTCATATACCTAGTGTCCTCAGTGTCTTAGCATACTAAGAAAGTGTAGGTCTACACTCCAGCCAGAGTGTAAGGCTGGAAGGGGAAAACCAAGGACAAAACAGAGGGTGGACAACACTTAAAGACACTAGGCTTTCTGTGTTACGGTAACCGATGGGCCAAGTAACACAAAAACAGCATCCCTTATCCTATCAATGAATTATGCGTTCTTCTACACACACTTTACAACTTAGCAGCCCACAGACAAGCATGATCCATGTTAGAGGGGTCACTGTCAGCGATTTATTTATGAAAAGGCCATCTGAACAACAAGATCCTATAACTGTGTCTAAAGCAACTTTTGAATGTCCCACCACAAGTATCAAAGCAGTACCAAAGTATCAAAGTGTACCTTCTTTATCTCCTCTTTCAGTGAAAGAAGTGAAATACTTTATCACAACACCATCTAAAGAAAAATTAACTACAGACCCAGCAGGATAAGCTCTATGGGGTTTTATGTACAAAGCTATTTTATGGCTGAAAAGGCTCCTATACGCAAAATCAGAATCTATGCGACCGAAAAAAAGCTTTTGGGTATGTAGAAAACCCAAATTGTGATTTGGTAACACATTACTTCTTCGCCATGGTAAATGTTGAGAAATCTTTTTTTTAGGAGTAAGCAATGGTCCCATGGAAAAAATGTTTGTGAAAATTTCAATTTAAAAAAAAAATACATCCCATGTTCTTTTAAGCAAAGGGAGCTCAATTTTGAGATAAAATGATTATTTTGCAGACCACCATTTCTCTGATTGCATGATTGCTTTTCAAAATACAGTTTGTCACAATTAGTGTGATCTACCTCATTAATATTCACGAGGCAGGTCAAATTGCAACCCACTATGATTCAGTATTTTGCAAACTATACTATAGTAATAATATGTATTAGTAAACAGGTCGGTTGCAAAGTACCAATGCATTAGGTAAAAGTAGGTGCGCAGATTGTGAACACGTATACTGAATGCATTTGTTGTACGAAAGGCACTATTTTGGAACGAGAAATGGGAGACATGGAGGATGTGGACTGGGAGCCAATGTTAATGCCCCCCCCCGCCCCCCTCCCCGGGAGATGGCCATTAGGGTTTGCTTCCGCTTAATACAGTTAAAGATCCTGCACAGAGTTTACATAGCACAAGACAGGTTACAGAAGATGGGGAAGATACCACTGTCTATGCTGCAAAGTGTACATTGGGTCATTTTACCACACAATATGGGATTATTTAAAGCATCAGAAATACTGGTCAATTACACTGAAGAAGTTAGGAGGCTTATTCGAAAAGGAGATTCTGCTTAACCTCCCCAATTTGTGCTTTTGGGAGTGCTGGGGGATGTAAACGAGTTACTTACCTGTAACTTAAGTTACCCAGTATTGGCATCTTTCATAGATTCAGATGCTTGAATCGTCCCTGCCTTCGAGGTGGGAGTCTCACAGTAATTTTTATAATAGCAGTAAGTAATTTTACCACAGGCTACCATGCATTGAGCAGTCACTGCATTAGCCCATCCATATCCTTTTGTAGAAAGAACCAAAGTTAAAACAAAACCAATCAGACATCAGAACCTGCTAGAACACTCCACAGAGAGGCAAGTCCCTCAGATTTTCTAGCACAAGTGACAAGAGTATTAGTAATAATTAAAGGAAGCCTCTCCGGGGAGGAGGGTGGGTCACATATGTAAAATACCAATACTGGATAACTGAAGTTACAGGTAAGTAACTTGTTTTCTTATCCAGTATTGGATCTTTTATAGATTCACATGCTTGAATCAGAATAGCAAGCAGTTACCAAAGAACAACTTATTCAAATATAAACTTTGAGGATGGTGGGCACTCATATAGAGTATATATGCCTGTACCAAATTTATAAAAGAAATATGCAAAGCATAGCAATAACATGTCAACATAATGCAATTGAAATGAAATAAAGCTAACACCTCCAAAATAGAGGCTTACCTTATTGAAAAAGTTTGCATAAGACTGCTTATCCTACCGCTGCATCCGTATGTGTAGCCAAATCCAAGCAGTAATGTCGCGTAAATGTATGCACACTCCTCCATTTTGCTGCGCTGCATATTTTTTCCAATGGCACTCCTGCAAACAAAGCTGCAGAGGATGATACTGTCCTCGTGGAATGAGCTTTAGGCTTAATAGTAAGCGGTTTGCCCGCTTTAGTATGGCAGAATTGAATGGCGACCAAAATCCACCTAGCAATAGTTGCTTTGGTCACTGAAGCACTGGATCTTTGTAAACTATAGGAGACGAAAAGCTGATTTTCGAATTTGCCTGGTACGTTGCAAATAAAACTTAAGACATCAATTGATATCGAAAGTATGAAGACCTGTTTCAGCCAGAGAAGTTGGGTTTGGAAATATTTTTCTAAGAATAACCGAATCGTTAAGGATGAGAGTAGAAGGCACCTTAGGAATAAATGCTGGGTTTGTTCTAAGCAGGACATAGTCATTAGTGAAACGAAGATAGGGTTCCTTAATCGTAAACGCTTGTATTTTGCTGACCCTCCTGGAGGATGTAAGAGCTAATAGTAATGCTACTTTCCAAGAAATAAACTTGAGCTCAGCCCTGTGTATAGGTTCAAAAGGTGACTTCATATGTTGTGCAAGAACAATATTAAGGGTCCAATCAGGAGGAGGAGCTCGAATAGGAGGAAAAACCCCAAACAGTCCTTTCATGAATTGTTTCACCAGTTGCAATGAACAAAGAGAAGGACCGTTGGAGGAATGTCTCTAACTGGAAATGGCAGCAAGATGTACCTTAATAGAGGTATACATGAGTCCCAATTTAGCCAGGGAAAGAAGGTAGGGCAAAATCTTCTCTGGAGGAGAATCAAACTGATGTATATTATTCTGAAGGCACCATGAACAGAAGCGTTTCTATTTTAAACTGTAGGTCTTAATAGCAGACACTGCTCTTGCTCTATACAGAATGTCCTTACAATCCTGAGGCAGATCTAGATCCTTGAATTCATTGAATTCAGGAGCCATGCATGCAGTTAGAGCGATGCGGGACGTGGATGGAGAATCTGACCTTTGCTCATTGTCAGCAGCGTGGACGTTATTGGAAGGCAATAAGGTCTGCATTCTGGGAGCAGGAGAAGCTCCGTGAACCAATACTGGCGAGGCAGTGCGGGCAATGAGAATCAGACGGCATGGCTGTCTTTTCATTTTTATTAGGAGCCTCGCTATATTAGAGGGTATGGTGGAAAAGCGTACGCGAAGATCCCCGACCATTTTATTAGAAACACATTTCCCCATGCCCCTCTTTCTGGTCCCCAGCTGGCGAAGAACCGGCATTTCCGGTTCATTCTGGAGGCGAAGACATCCAAGTTGGGTTAGCCCCACTTCTGGAAGATGAAGTCGAGAATTGCCTGGTTCAGTTCCCACTCATGGCAGGAGTTGGAGATTCTGTTTAGAGTATCTGCTAGACTGTTGCTCACACCTGGGAAATGTTCTGCTTGGATGGAGATGTAGTGCAAAAGAATCCATTTCCAAATTTCCTGCACTTCTAGAGATAGAACGTGGGAACGTGTACCTCCCTGTTTGTTGAGGTAATGCATGCATGTAGTATTGTCCATTCGTATAAGAACTGAAGAGCCCTGTATCCTTGGGAGGAAAGCCTGTAGGGCTAGGAAAATGGCCCGCAACTCCTGAAAGTTGATGAGCAACTTGGCAAGCGATTTGGACCACTTGTCTCTTATTCGAAGATCCAGAAGATGGGCCCTCCCGCCCTCTAGAGAGGAGTCTGTGGCAAGGATGAAATCTGATAGCGAGGAACAGAAAGTTAGCCCGGTCGAGAGATTACCACCAAAGAAGGGCTTTTTTCATTGTTGGAGTTATCTGAACTAGGTCGTCAAACGATCCGGGTACCTGGAGTCATTGCCTGAAAAGTGACATGGGGAATGACTTTTTCTGCAGATATTTATTTAGATTGCTGAGATCCAGAAGGGGTCTCCATTCCCCTGACTTTTTCTTTATTAGAAAGAAGTAGGAATAAAAACCCTTTGCCATCTGAGAACAAGGAACTTTTTCTATGGCCCCTTTTTGAAGCATAACGCATCAACTGGAGATGAGATGGAAGCCATCTTAGAAGTGGATGAGAAGGTGGAACTGTCACAAACTCTAGAGTATGGCCATACTTTATAATGTCTAGGACTCATTTATCCATTGTAATTTGACTCCACTGATTGAAATGCAGAGAAAAACGCGCGAGATTGATTTTTGCCATGGATGGAGTCATAGCAGGTGCCAGGGTGTTTTCACTGTTTCCTAGTATTGTCTCTAGATTGGGTAGCTTGTTTTCTCCTGGGCTGTTGTCTGGAATATGCAACAGACGGTGGGCCTCAATATAACTGTTGCTGCTGGTACCCATAGCGGTAAGATTGATATGATTGTGGTTGGTATTTCTAGAAAATTTCAACGAAAGGAGTAAGATTTTCTCACACGCGCTCCGCGAAACGGTGTTTTTCTGTATTGGAGTGTCCCTAAAGATTTAGCGTCATCTGTATCCGCTTTAATAGCCTGTAAGGCCTCATCAATGTGCTTCCCAAAAGGTGCATCGTCATCAAACAGCATGTACAGAATCTTGCTCTGCACCTCAGGGCGGAAAGTGGTATATTTTAGCCAACCCTGACGATGGAGAACTGCTGCTCCAGTCAACTGTCTAAAAGCAAGAGAAGCCACGTCCATGGATACATCAATAATCTCAGAGGCTGATCTTTCCCCTTCAAGAAGAATCTTTTGTGCCTCTTGCTTCTTATCGTCTGGTAAATTATCAAGATATGATGCCACATCTGACCACATCTGGCGGTCATATCGTCCTAAAATTGCAAGGGATTGGCAGTATGCACAGACACACCTGTAATGGTGGTAAACCTTTTCCCAATATTGTTCAGGCACCGCCCATCTTCATCAGGAGGAACAGTAATTGACACTGAAGGCTTTCGTGACCTACGTTGTGCAGCCTGAGCAATTACTGAATCCAGCCTCGGATGTCTCACTAAGCAGGCTGGTGCATCATCAAGAGCCTTATATTTTTTTTATCAATCCTGAAAAGGACTGCTGGAACTGAATATGGTTCTTTCATAATTTTAATTCCTTCCTCCCAAATGTGATCAATAATGGGAATTGCACGTACTGTTTTCCTGGACTAATCTTTAAAATAATATTTAAAAAAGTCAGATTGTTTGACAGGCATAGGCAGATGAAAACAATTTGCTGCTTTTTCCATCAAGGCATGGAAGTCGCCAAGATCCTCAGGTAGAGAGTCAATTGCCTGAGGGACTGGTGGAGAAGGCGTAGGAATTAAATAATCTTCTCATTCATCAATAACTGGTGGAGCATTTTGAATTTCACCTTCTTCTACCTCATCATCTGGAGGGACTGGGTCTTGTTGCGCAGGTATAGAAGCCTGTGATTCCGGAGGAGGCGTTACCAAAGGTCGAGAAACCATAGCCAGAGGTGGAGATTTAGTTACTTGCGCTGATCCCGCTGCAATAGGGAAACGGGTATGATAGTCATGCAAAATAGCTGTCAAATCTTGTACCAATGCAACAGGCAGCTGTATCATTGGTTCTTGGCGTGTCATCATAAATTGTGATTTTTCCATAGATTGGTGTTATTGGGGCACATAATATTCATCCTCATCCTCCTGAAACTTGACATGGAGTTGTGAAGGACTGTGAGCAAGACTGAACATCCCCTCATAATCAGACTCTTCTAAAAACTGACTAGGAGACAAAGGTGAAATATGAGAGGATCATGAACAAAACCTTGACGATGGTAAGGTCGACGATAAAACAAGTGTTATTTGCAAGGTCTCTTTAATTGAGGCATCGACAAAGCCTTCGCCAATGGTGATGCAGGTACCGTCGACGTAGAGAAGACGGTGGTCAGCGACAGTGTTGTCATCGTCGGTGAAGAAGTTGTCCGACGACGACAGCAGAGGTGCAGTCAAATGTGTCAACGATGGCAGTGTAGTCGACTGTGTAGGCGCTGAAGAAGAGATTAGCACCAACGATGGATTAGATGTCGTTGATGACGAAAAAACATCCGTTGGATTATTCTTAGTCGACGAAGCCTTCGCCGACGATAGAAGCGTTGTCGACGACTGATGGGAAATGAATTCCAACGGCGCTTTAAGCATCGACTAGGTCTTTTTCGACAACGACGATGACTTCAAAGCCTCTTCTGAGTGAATTTTTATATGCTTAGAAGCAGTTTTTGAAGCAGATTTTTCCTCGGAAGGGAATGGTCACTTCCCTTTTTTTGAGGCAGTATGCGCAGACTCATGATGGGTCTTTTTTGATGCTTTTTTATGTCCCTCAGGGGATTCCAGAGATATATCCCTCTTTTTAGAAAGTTCAAAGGATGTCTGGGAACTGAAACTGCCTTCCTCATCAGAGAGCACATAAGATTTAGATTTAAGTCTTTCCAACCAAATAAGCAGCCTGCCCTCTCTATCTTTTAAAGTCTTAGTAGAGAAAGTTCTACACATCCTGCAGTCTTTGACCTTATGAAGAGGGTATAAGAAGTAGATACAGTCCTTTTGAGGATCTTCAGCATGCAGTCTTTTCTTACCAAATAACCCACAAGGTCTGAAGAGTCCTTTCTTTGAACAATCCGACATATTGAAAGCCAAATATCCAAGATGAAGAGAAAAAACTGAGGAGAGCTCAGGAAGACTCCCTGTCACAACAACAAGCAGTAGAAAATCTGAGGGACTTGTCTCTCTGTGGAGTGTTCTAGAGGGTGCTGATGTCTTATTGGTTGTGTTTTAACTTTGGTTCTTTTTACAAAAGGATATGGATGGGCTAATGCAGGGACTACTCAATGCATGATAGCCTATGGTAAAATTACTTACTGTTATTATAAAGATTACGGTGAGACTCCGCCCTCGACGACGGGGATGATTCAAGCATGTGAATCTATGAAAGATCCAATCCTGGATAAATAGACCTGCCCCATAAGAAACTGCTGTTCTGTTCACTGGGCGTGGTTGTGGCAACCAGGGACTTAGAGCAGGTTTGGGGTGTTCAGGAGGTCCCAACTAAGGAACAGTGGACTGCAGGAATAGACACATGCATGAGGGCTGAAAGGGTGGTACCTGCCGCTAGGGGAGACCCCAGGAAATATGAGAAAATATGGGCCGATGGAAGGAATTCTATGGTCTAGAAGTAGAAGGTTCCCAGCCGTCACAAGAATGCACAACAAGCACGGTCCACTTAACTGTGGTAAGGAGAGGCTTGAGGTTGGTGATGGTGCTCCATTTCCGCCTTCCCTCCCCCCACTGCAATCACCTCCTGTAAACTGGAGGAGAGTACTGTGCAAATCTCTCTCTCCAATGTACCATGGCTTGACAAAGAATATCCTTGTGCTTATATTGGTGTAATATGTGTATGCTCATATTGTTTGTTCATGCATAAAATGCTAATAAAAAAGAGCTGGCAAAAAAGCCCTATTTTGTGTTCAGAGGGTTTTAACGAGATGCTGATCACTCAAGTCATGTCACCAAAGTAAAACTGGTGAACTGTGGACTTATATTGCAGAAAAAGGATTCTTTGACTTTATGTGGTTGAAAGTAAAACGTCCATGATGCCGCCTCAGTGATGAGAATTATCAGCATTGGTTGGCTGCAATCCTTGTGCTCTCTTGGTAGTTTGAAACAAACGTTGTTTATTAATGTTATGTTAAATTACTCTGAAAGCGCAGGGACCCAAAGTTGATAAGTACTGTCTGCAAATTACTTATGCAGAAGAAAAAAGTCAAAGACCTTCTAATACTCGGATAACCTTTTGTTATATCCCGCATAGAGGCCCTAATGTAGACCAGTTCGTACATGCCCTAAAATGGACGTATTCATATTTACCCTAATATGGTCATTTTCGTACTTGCCCTATTATGGTCATGGCCGCATATGCCCAATTATGGTCACAACTGTACATGTCCTATTATAGGCATGATCTTTCACCTACATTGGTCCCAGCTAGTACACAACGAGCTCTGAGGGCTGAACGTTATCTATCCTGTGGTTTTGAATACAGCAGGGTTTTTCCAAACACAGGCCCACACTGTACTCATTAATTATGCATGGCTCTCTAAGAATACACCACTGGCATAATATGTATGTACAAAGTTCACCCCTGAAGTCTTCCTCATGTCCAATACAAACCATACTGAGGACCGAGACTCTAGGGTATAAATACACCACATCTTGCCCCGGTAAGACAGAGGGAACAAAGACTTCCATGCTGACACACTGACCAGAGACGCTGAGGCTCCTGCATGCAGTCGCTCAAGCGGACAGTGGTCTGACACAACCCGGACAGGGTGTCCAACTCGAGACCAGGACCGGGTCCCACACTCTCTCTATTCAGGTATGGGGGTTCGACTAAATCCTAGGAGGATTCTTGGCTCTTAGCTTCTAAGATCTACACACATATGCTAGGTTAAACACAGGTACATCTAGGTAGGCATCGTAGGAGTACGTGCACTTGCATAATGCTTTTATATTCATGTATGTACTCATGATTGTCGCAATATGGTAGAACTGTTCTATCCCTTTGCTTTTATCATACTGCTGATAATATATCTCTGCTATTGTCTGCTGGTTGCCGCAGCACATATATTTTACACTAGAATAACAACTGTTCAATAAATACTTATTGAAACGCCAGACTGTTTATTCTGTGTAACTCTCTGAGACAAACCGAATAAGTAAGCACAAGTGACTGAGCAAAAGGTAGTACATTGTTTCCACGATTCTGAGGGAATCAGGGTTGTCATGTTCTAAGGTTGCCAGAAACTAATCGCTCCCCGATAAGAGGAGACACTAGTGGCACTGCGAGCTAGCTAATGCAAAACTAGGCTAACATATACGGTGGGGGTGCACGGAGTCAGTCTGCCACCAAGCCCGCAGTATATGTTATCCAAACGCGCAGGTCCTGCAGGGGTACTATAGGAACTACACGACACTTTGACTGATCTACTTTTCAAGTGGAAACATAATTGTTTAGATGCAAGTTAGAAAAGCAATTGCAGATACAATGAATGCATACAGTTTATACTAAAACGTTCCCCAGACATTTTCTGAAGAATAAGGGTCTGCACCAGTAGCCAATAGATTTGGAGAAGGACAAGAAATACAGGTCTGTGACACATAATGTTTATAAGCAAAGGGCATTTGACTTTGGACTTTATGCAGACTGGCAACTACAACAATGCTCCTTGCGATAATCAGTGATGGAAGGTATGGGAAACATTTACTATCATCATCTGAAGAGGACAAGCCAAGTAGGGGCACCTTCTCCTAACGAGGTATAGTTGGTAAAAAATTTCTGAGACCAAGAGTTGGTGTGGGTGCCCATGGAGGAGTCAGACTTAATGACTCAAAATCTCAACATGTTTAACAGGAGTAGCATACAGTAGATATCCAGGAATCAGTTGACAAGTTTTCCTCTGACTAAAGTCTTAGAGGGATATAGTTTTAACAGACTGCAGATCTTCCACTCCACAAGGACTAGCACGTATTGTCTGAATGGCCAAGCCAAATCATTTAAATCACTTGCAATTAAGGTGTAGCAAGTGACCAATGTCCTCAATGTATAAGTACAATGTCAACTTGCAGAGGTTCTGACCAGTTCTGCCAGGTGTATCACGAAGATTGTTAAAACAAGCATTGGAAATGCAATAGGTCTCGCATTTGTTTGAGTTAGAGCTATTGGCATTGTAAATGGTAATGTCTTTTACCTATGTGTTACGGAGTGAATGAATGTGGTGTGTACTGGAAATATGTGAGAGGGATTGGATTAGTTAGTTATGTGATTGTGTGGCGTGGAGTTGTGTTGTGGAATTCTGTGGCATGGTGTGATGTAGATTTATGTGTATATTAATTATATGGTATTGCATGTTTTGGAATTATGTGGAGTGGGATTGTGTGTTCTGGAGTGTAATCATAAGGAATGGTATTTTGTGTTGTGGAGTGGTATGTAGGAGTTTAATTATGTGGTGTGCAGTTGAATGTTGTGGCAGGATGTGGAATTGTGTGGAGTGTACTGGATGTATTTGGTGTGTTGTGTAATTGTATTGTTGAGTTGGATTATGTGGTTTGGTGTCGAATTATGTGGTGTGGATTGGAAATGTGTGGAGTTGAATTGTGTGGTATGGAAATGTGTGGATAGCTTTGCGTTTAGTGGAGTGCATGTATGTGGTGTGGATTGGAATTATGTGGGTTGGATTGGAATTGTTTATTGTGTAATTGTGTGGCATGGAATGTGTGGTGTTGAGTGGAGTATGATACGCCTTGAATGAAACTTAAAAAGCTAATATAGGGAACAAAGGAAAGATTTAACAATGAAGTCTATATTGTTTAAACAGCACCACTGAAACACGCTTGTTTTACACATTATTAGGAGGCACTAAGCAGATGTAACCAGTGCCACTGAAACACGCAGTTAAAAACTGTATGTATCTGAGGTACCATTGTGTATACTGGTACAGGACTATATTCATTGAGACAGTGTGCTACTATGTGGCATAGGGTTTTACTTCCCTTTTGTACACACTATTAAGGCACTAAGCAAATGTAACCAGCGCAAGTGCAAACTGTGAGGGTGTTTGGGGTACCCTTGTATATATTTGTACGGGAGTATATTGGTTAACGCAGTGTGCCAGTATGTAGCACAGGGTTTCACTTATGTTTTTCACACACTATTAGGAAGCACAATTAGAACGCACTAAGCAGATATAACCAGCGCGAATGACACGCTGTGCGAAAGCGGATCCAACTAGGGCAACTTCAGGCTGTGTTATTATATTCGTTTGGGCCTTTGTTTTACAACTGATGCAGGAAATACAGGTATTGCCCATCTGGGAGCTTAATCTTCCTCTGCTGCAGCTCTCTAGGTGTCCCCAACCGCTGGGTGTTTTTGAGGGCACGCTGTAGATTGCTGTTTAGGAGGGGTATGTGTCTGCCAAAATTTGACTGGACCCCAGTTATCAAAGAGCCTAACACGCTGCTTATTTCGCCCACATGATTCTTCTCCCCTCACAGCTCTATGTGGCTCTTTGGCCTGCATGCTTCTCCTCCCCTCCCGTGCTTCAAGTTGGTCTCTCTCACAGGTGTCCTGTGCTTCTCTCCAAGTCTTCTTTTTTTACTTTCCCCCGTGTTGCTTTTGCCCAGGCCTTCATGTTGTCCAGTTCACCTTGTTTTTTTCTCCCCCAAACCCTCGATTGGTACAGCTGCTGCTTTATTTTACTTTTTGATTACCCACCCATCACCCACTTAAACGTTCCTTTTTTTTTTATATCTACGTCATCACCGTTATTAAGACTGTGACGGAGCTCTATACCTTTAATGACCTTTCTAAAATGGCTATCAGAAATGCATGCTGTGTAAACCCCAAAAAAAGAAAATCTGTCTGGCAGCCTTGTCTCCTCAGGGATTACTCAAGTGTGGGGTGGCAATTTTTGCACCGAGGGCCTGGTAGGGGAAGCCAGGCGGTGCTTTTCTGGAAAGCTGGTGCGGCTTAGACAGAGACAGTCACGTACCAAACCATAGGGGCAATTCTTTTAAAAACAGGTAGGGCCGGGGCACAGATTACCATGTAGAGGCCAATGCCTCCCTGAACAGCCAGAAGGACAAAGGAAGCGTTAGCCACGTCAGGGTCGCCCCCTCCACAGTAAATGTAGGTAGGGTTGGGAAAGGGCACTGCTTCTTAAAAGTAGGTAGGGCTGGAAAGTGTCAGTTATGCGGTCGGTGCCGCAAGTAAAAACAAAAACTGTTTCCTCTGTGAGATGTGGCATGGACTATTCTAATATTTTTGTGGCTGAAGATTATACATTTTAGTCTTGCAGTTTAGCCTAGAGTCCGGTCATGTGTTAAGACTACAATGCTTTGTCAACAGCATTAGCTGAATTAGGGTTGGGTTAAAGTAAGGAGTGGAAAAATTACGTTACGGGTCCAGTGAGTGAGATTAGATTATTACATTGAAACATTTTCAGGTTGATCTTCAAAGGTAGTAAAAACGAAATATTCGCATTCCTCTCGTCTTCTTCACAGCCCTCCGAAGACTTTTCTTATCTGCTTGTTAAATAAACAAGCGGATAAGAAAAGTCTTCACAACAGCCGTGAAGCACAAAGAGAAAAAAAAAACGCTCGCCATCTGTTTTCATTCAGCCATTTGTATTTGCGTCTGGGCTGAGTGAAAACAGATGCGCTTGTCACGGGCGGCATCCGAAAACTGCAAGGGCGTCAACAAAAGTGACAGCCAGCAAACCAGAAGCACAGAAAATACATTAATCACTACCTAAGCCAATGGAAAAAGGTTGTGACAGAGGGGCGTGGATTAAAGCCCCCTTCTTCATACTGTTTACTATAGCTCTCGCAGGCGAGGAGCGCATGCGCGCTCCAACGCCAGGCCGAGACCTAAAAATATTGATGAGTTGCATCCTTGCAGACTCTGCATGTCAGTTCTTTCTGGGGCAACTGAAATGAGGGAAGCACCACAAGCTGGCTACATTTCTCTGGATAAGGTTGAATACAACATCAGCCACTCCACATGATGTAGATGGATTCCAACTATTTAGAAGCAATAGTGTTTAAAGCCATAGACAAGACCAATGATTTTAGCGTTCCCGCACCCTATTCAGCCACAATCCACCTCATGTTGTCCAGTACGGTCACAACCAACACAAGGCAGATAGGAATCAGGGATATTCTGCACTTTAATTAAGTTTTGTTGTCGTATAATCACTGCTTATTTCAAGACCTTAACAGGGAAGTGGAGCTGCAAATTAATTAATTTGGAGAGCGTTCTGTCGAATTGCTTTCATTATTAAAATATAACCAGAGTCTTTAAATCCCTTGGCATAATCTCTGTTTTAGAAGGTGGTAAACACCAACACATTTTGGTTGTATACGTATTGTTTCATGTAATTTGAATGGGGGTAATAATTCAACAAAATTAAGAGCCATACTTCAATGGTTAATGGTAAACCAACCTCACATGATTCTTCTTCAAGAGACGCATTTTTAAAAAAAAGTATGCCTCTACCTAAATGGCCAAATTTTATAAAACAGGCCTTTTTGTCCTCAGCAGATGCCACCGTTAGGGGGGTTGCAATTCTTATCACCTGTCACTATCAAGGGGAACCCCTTGAGACTATGAGTGATCCCTTAGCTAGATGGGTGATGGGGAATCTGAAACTGGGGGAGCAAACTATTCACCTAATCAGCTATTATGGCCCGTACATGATGAAACTCTAGCATTGGAAAAAATGGTTGACCTTTTAATCCCTCTACAAGGAGCCATAATCATCGGAGGGGATTTCAATTTTATTCAGAATTTAGATTGACTCCTCCCGAAAGAACAAATCCCAAAATAAACCATTAACGGCCAGATACTTGAATAGTATGATGCGGGACTTGCTAGTTGATCCATGGCGGTCTCAGCACCCCGCCAATAAGGAATTCACGTGTTTTTCAAAAAAATATAACACAGCATCCAGAACCAATCTCTTTTTAATTTCCCATCAGTGTGAAAAAGGGGAGTCTTGTATTATTCCTAATCCCTTTTCAGGCGACTCAGTCCCAGTAGTTGAGATCAAGGCAAAAATCAGTCCAAGGGAGCGACCCAGATGGACATTAGACAAAACCCTACTAACAGACGAGGGCTGGATTAAAAAAATGCAGTCGCTACTTGCGGAGTTTGCCATTAGAAACGTGGGATCTGCCTCACCTTTTGCGGTATGGGATTCCTGTAAGGCTTATATCAGAGGTGAGGCAATTTCACGTAAAGCCAGAATCATCAAAGAGAAAAAACAACTAGCTAGACTTCTCCCATATATTTTGATGAGGCAAGTAAATCAATTTTTCATTCTATTCCGAAACAACAGCACTCAATTTTTTAAAGCAGGCCAGATTAAATATCAGAAACTTTTATGAACATCAGGAAATAGTCAATCAAAAAACTTGCCTCCAGAATTGATATGAGGAAAGTGAACATGCAGGCACATTTCTAGCATGGTCCGTAAAAAAAAAAAAAAAATCGAAACCATGCCATGGTGAAATCCATCTTTGATGATGCGAAAGGTCAAAGTGTCCACCAGGCCGACGAGCTCAATAAGGTCTTTCTACCACATTATGAAAGACTATATACAGCTCCAACACCTAAACCTCTAGAAGAAATTGATCATTTTTTTAATAGAATTGCGCTACCATATTTAACTCCCTCTCAGAAAGCCCAACTGGTAGCACCAATTTCAGAAATAGAGATTGGTGCGGTCGTAAAAAATACACCTAGCGGCAAAGCCTGTGGCATTGATGGAATACCCATTGACTTATATAAA
This sequence comes from Calotriton arnoldi, assembly GCA_963921515.1. Classification (NCBI taxonomy): domain Eukaryota; kingdom Metazoa; phylum Chordata; class Amphibia; order Caudata; family Salamandridae; genus Calotriton; species Calotriton arnoldi. The sequence continues at coordinate 2,783,547 of CAWUFW010000020.1, forward strand.
ATCTTTTTGCCACAGTTAAATAATTTATTGCTTTCTTTATACAATGCAATCTTGACAAGTTGCAATATCCCCAAGACTTTTGCCGAAGCAGTAGTAGTTAGCTTTTAAAAGAAGGGGAAGCCACCAGATATACCCGGATCTTATCGGACCATTAGTCTCTTAAATAATGACTACAAATTTCTCAGGAAAATAATGTCAACAAGAATTACCTCAGTCGCCCAAAGTCTGGTTCACGATGACCAATGTGGCTTTTTACCCGAAAGATCGCTCACCAACAATACAAACTTCTTAACTCAGGCCATCGATTTTTTCTCATATAATAACACCAAAGCGGCAATCATCATGATTGACGCAGAAAAAGCCTTTGACGTGGTTATCTGTAATATTATTTTCGTAGTTCTGAAGAAATTCGATTTCCCCCCAGTCATAGTAGACCTACTCACGAAATTATACAGCAAGGCCCAGGCGAAAATAGTTATTAATGCATATACTGCTGGTATAGTGGAGATTCAGAGGGGAACCCGGCAAGGCTGTCCAATGTCCCCGGTTTTATTTGCCTTGTATATTGAGCCATTAGCAAATTTGATACGCCAAAACCCCTGTGAGACGGCATATATGAGGGAAAGTACGGTACCTGTTCAGCCGGAACGCCAGGTTCAAAACACTCCGCGATCCACACGAAGCCCAGTGGACTACAGGGCGACGCCGTCAACGATAACCCCACCCCCTTGTCATGTGTCCTTACAGGAACCAACCCTGAGGCGGGAGGCGGCGGAACTGACCCCGGAAACAGAAACCCAGGGCCGGTAAATAGAGCACGAACAAGAAAGGAAGGCGGTGCATCTGCAGGAGACGAAGTGGACGAGCAGGAGAACCCGAAAGGAGAAGAGACGGAGAAGACCGCGAGTCGAGTGGACGAAACCGAAGGACCAGAAGGAGAAGAAGAGTGGAGCGAGGAGTGGTGGAGCCCACCGGAGGACGCTGGAGAGCGGCCGCAACTCAGGAGAGTTGCGGCAGAGCCGGTGAGTCACAGAGAGAGAGAGAGAGGGAGGGGTAGCGGGAGCAGGGGAGGTGGGTGGTGGACGAATACCGGGGGTGGGATAGGGAGGGTCCGGGTGTAGCACGCAAGACGTACCAACCCTGAAACAGCCTAAACCTCACGTCCCCGCATAGGCACCATAGTCCCCCTCATTCCATAACGTTCCGTGCCCTGTACCTTGTAGTTTTTATATCACGCATTCCCCTTATCTGCACTTCCCGCCATCCAACACTGTATTCACCCTCATATCACCGATTGGGTGTGGTGACGGATAACCTTAGACACAGAATTAAAGACAGGACAACAGCTGACGGCTCACTTTTGTTTCTCCCCTCTGTATGAGCCTCCGGAGACCCACCCCGTTGTCAGGAGCCACCTCGGGAGAAGACCAATCAACCGAAGAGGCCACAGGAAGCGAACCAGAGAGAGAAGAAACACCTGAGGAGAAAGAGGACTCTTTTCCATCTAGACCACCAAGACAGCCTGTTGTTATTAATAAACCAACTAAGATTGCACACTACATCCAGCCTCCGCGTCTGTGTATCCGGCCCGCACTCCCCCCACGCTCACAACCCCTTAATCACACCTCCAATAACAGGGGCATCCAAATTGAAGTTATTTGCGGATGATTTAATCCTCTATCTTGAGGCAGAAACGGCAAATATTAAACAAGCATTTGACACGATTGAAACATTCTCGAAGCTGGGGGGGGGATGGGAGGGAGGGAGAATTAACAACAGTAAATCGGAGATTTTACTATTTAATTGCCACAACCAGATTCTGTCCCAGGTCCTTCAGAGTCGGGTGGCAAAACACAATCCAATTCGATATTTAGGTATCTGGGTTTCAAATGATTTTACACAACTTTTCGCACTCAATTATACTACAACATTTAATAAAGTTAGCAAGATCCTCAATAGCTGGCATAATTTACCTTTATCTTTAATTGGAAGGGCTGCATTGATAAAAATGATGGCACTTCCATTATTTATTTTTGTTGTTTTCAAATGTTCTTATCAAGATTCCATACACTTATTTCACAGAAATAGATGAATTAGTTCGGAAATGTATTTGGAGAGGAAGAAACCACGGACCAAGTTAACAACATTGGAATTGAGACTGGAAGAAGGTGGTCTAGGGCTCCCTCATATACAAAAATATTTCCAAGCCGCTCTCTTGAATCGGTGTGGACATGCATTATCAGCACAGGCTTATGGCCCTAATTTCTACCTACATCAAATGCTATTGGAAAAAAATATAGATCTAAAATCTTTTATTAAATTCCTAAGCTACCTAAACACTACCGATATAAGACCCCCGCATAATCAATGATAGACTCAATCGATTAAAAGAGGAGTATCAATTTACACCTTTACACCCAGAAACTAAACTGCTACACTGTAGGGAACTAGGGGTTGCAATCGATACACAGACATTGAAGAACTGGGAAAGGCTGGGAATCTATCAAATAAAAGATTTTGTAATACAAGGAGAGATAAAATCTTGGGGACAAATTAGCCAAGATAAAATAGAAGTCTCGACCCTAATATTTTCCTATCTTCAAATTTCAAGTCTAATTAAGAAATTACCACTCCCGGAGGGTCCACTTCCCGAAGCGGTCACCTATGCATTGTATATCAAACAAATGGCGGGAATCGGGAACTGGTATCACATCTTGCAGCAACATATCTATCATCAAGTAGTCCCGAGCGCCATTCTAAAAATACAGGAGACTACGGGCTGTCGCATAGAGGCAACCCAATGACAGGACTATAATAGATGGTCCACCAAGGCCATTCGTGGGGCGAACTATAAACAAATGGCATTCTTCTCAAAATGGCAATTATACTATACCCCGCTAAATTGCACAAATTGTTGCCAGAAACATCCTCGGATTGTCCGAGATGTAATCATTCAAGAGGGGACTGGTTCCATATGTGTTTCTCCTGCCCGAAATTGACCGTCTACTGGACTAGGGTCTTTCAATCTGTTAGGCAACAACTCGAATGTAGCATAGACCTCAATCCAATGGTAATTTTATTGGGGATCTCTAACACTACTTTAACAGTCCGACAAAAACATTTTGTTTTTAATGTTTCACTTATAGCTAGATCTTTGATTTTACAAAATTGGAAATCATGGGATCCACCAAAACATGCACAATGGCTTATCAAAATGAGAAACACGAAAGAAAGAGAAAAAACTTTATTCCCTTAGAATAGGGGCTATCCGGAAATTTGCACAAATATGGGGAGCAGAATAAAATCAAAGCTGCAGGTATTGCAACAAAGCATAAATTAAGAAATAGATGTTGATAGCTGATGGTAGCTAGAGAACCTACAATTTAGTCTGCACGTTTCTATGATCTAGTTTTTGCATTGTATTTATCTTTAAGAACTATATTTTAAATGATGACTATCAATAGCATTTGAATTATGAATTGTTACGACACTACCCTTTCCTTTAATGGTTCTTTTCTCCTGTTCCGGAAAATATGTTCTGTGATTTTATTGAAAGGTCTGTGATTTACAGAATATGGATAAAAAAAAAGAATTTAGGTTGTCTCTTTCAAGGAAAATATTTACAATGACAAGTCTTTAGTATCTCAGAAAATGTCATGTCTGAAAGGTATTTAACTTGAGGCCCTGTGAGTCTCCAACACAGGAGACAAGGCTATCGAGATACATTGCTACCTTACCATTGTGATCTTAATTTGTAAAATGTTAGCTTCACATAGTGAAGAGGAAGTAACTTAATCATACATCAGTGCTTTGGATGTTTTTAATTAATTAACATTCCTAAAGATCATTTTCACTCTATTCAGAGCTTCAAATATACTCGTTGCATATGTTTGTGTTTTTTACAATAAAGAACACTTTACAACCCGACTTACTAAGGTTCAAGATTTTTAATGATGGCTGCTGTCACTAAATCACTTGTATTCACTCCACCTCACCCAGTATTAAAATGTTAGTGTAGAGTTATTGACAATGGCGTTAGAGGAGCAAATATTTTAGCTGTTGTTTTCAGTGAAGTGTTCTATCTCTATAGGACCACATACTGTAACCAACCTAAATGTAGGCTGCACACTTTTGTTTAGTAAACAATGGAATTACAGAAATTACAGAAAAATATTTAGGTCCACCATATTGCAAAACCTTGTTAATAAAGGAATTCATTTCTGAGATCCACCATCATCCTTACAAGATAGATGCTATTAGCCTGCATTGATCTAATAAAGTGATTAGAAGGTGGGCGATGCTTCAAGAAAGCTTTTCATAAAAACATGTGGTCTATAGATTAAAATAACATCAAAGAAATTATTACACATTTTATATCTAGCTAGTCAGAAGGTGGAGGTAACAATGAATAGTGCAGAAAGAAGGGTGGCCAGGCCAAACACACCTCCGCTGTTTGTGGGTGCAACCCCTCCCCCCATCAACAGGAACGCAAAAATACCTTGGAGGGCTGTCACCTCGTCAAAGGAACAGAAATCACTCACGCTCTGGGAAGTCACCTGCTGCCCCCACCCAAGGAGAACCGGAGTGCGAATGGACTAGGGAGGCGACCCAGACGGATGCAGATTAGGGCGGCGGCACTGAAATGCCTGTGTCACATTAACCACTAGCCTAAAGGGCTTGCACACAATACACAACTGATGGGCTATGATACATAAAGACAGATGCAACGTGGGTCGAGGGGATTGCCCTTAGCAGCAGATGAGCAATGGGCAGGAGGGCCTAGTCTAAGAATAGGGTGGGGCGTGGAGGCAGGACGACATCAAGTTCTATTGTCTAGGACATCCCCAACACATACAAGGGCATTCTATGTGTTCCCGCTTTTCTTTAGTTTGAGATACCCGTTTTTATCTGGGGGGAGGGTTGGGAGATGAACCGCTGTTACAGGGATTTCTTGGATTCCGAGTTGGCACCATCCCTGGTTCCATCCCCCGACAGATGCTTCATGTTTGCGAAGTATGGAAGGGATATGTTTGGGGGGGTGGCTTCTTAATTTCTACTGTTCAGGCCCTGGAGTATAGTCCGATCAGATTTTTGGACTGGTGCCATCGCCTCGTAGGGATGTTGGGAAAGGTGCCATTACCGGTCATGGCTAACAATACCCTAGGAACAAGAGGAGGACTGATCCAGATTCTAATATGGAATGTGAATGGTGTCCTAGGCAAAATAAAACGAGAGGCAGTGCTGAAGTGGGTGAAAAAACTTCAAGAAGATGTCTTATTAATACAAGAAACACACTTGACAGGGCATAAAGTCTCCTTCTTAGCGGGGTTAGGGTTTACTCAGATATATCACTCTGGATTCAGGAGGGGCACCAGAGAGGTGGCTAGCCTAATAAGGCGCCATGTATCTTACAGAGTAACACAAAACAGAATAAAAAAACAAGGGAGATATGTGGTAGTTACAGGCTTTCTACACAGTGACGAAATTGAAGTTGGTTAACGTCTGCGACCACCCCCTTTGACAACCACCTTCCTGGAAATGCTGACTGCACTCTGCCGAGGGTGCTGGAATGGGATGGTGGATGAGGCCTGAGATCGCAGCAGGGGACAGGGAACACGACCCACTCGCCAGTCTCTGATAGCACATTTTGCAGAGGTGCTAGGGCTGATGAATGTGTGGAGGCACCAGCATCCACAGAAGCAGGGCTTATGGTTTATTTAGGGGCACATAAAACATTTTCTCGCCTGGATTACTTCCTAGTTCCCAAGACAGAACTGCGCGAGGTGCATGACATGCAAATACTGGCCTGGGGTCTTTCGGACCGTAGAAATGTATCTGAGGTCAAAGCGTGCCCGCCCTGGGCTACAATGGCGCCTAAACACCTGGGCACTGAGGGATGAGGGCTGCAAAACATACACTGGGGATGTGGCAGAGGCATACTTTCAGAACAACAAAGGCTCAGTGTAGTCGCCAGGAATATTGTGGGAAGCAATGAAGGCTACTCTCCGGGGAGATATCATTGGCTATCAGACAGGCTGCAAACGTAAATAGCACCAAGAGGAGAGAGAGTTGGAAGCGTGCATTTTGGAGTTAGAGACGAAATATCTTGAATCTTGATCGCCAGAGACATTGAGAAATATGACATTTGCAGAAGATGCTTAACCAAATACTAACAGCTGAGGCCATACAGTCGTGGATGGCCTTGCAGAGCCTCATCTATCAATAGGGGGATAAGGTGAGTGCCCTTCTACACAGACTCTGTCACTCCCTTACGCCACATACCCCTATTGCATTCGTCAATGGGCCAGATGGGGCCTGCATTACAGGGGCTGAAGCCATTGCAGAGCAGTTTGCATGATATTACGCTTCCCTCCACTCCCGAGCTGATGAGGAACCACTGCCAAAGATTGAGAGATTTTTGGTGGACTTGTCACTTCAAGGTCTCTCGGAAGAGGAGCGATCTTCCCTGGAAGGGCAACTTACAGATGACAACTGTTGACAGCGTTGTGCCGCTTGAAGTCAGAAAAGTACCAGGCCAAAATAACTTCCTGCCAGAATTTTTCAAGTACTACACAGGAAATCTTGTAGAACCGCCGAGACAGGTTACAGCAGAAGCCATGGAATGTGGGCTGCTAACCCCAGATCTACGGAGAGCTGAAATAGTAGTACTACCAAAACCAGGCAGACCACCAGAAGCGTGTTCTTCATACCGGTCTATATTGCTACTGAACGTGGAAGTCAAGATTACTGTGTAAACCTTTGCTGATAGGCTGGTTAAAGAAATAAGATTCCTTGGTCCAGCAGGATCAGTCCAGCTTCATGTCCAGACAAGCAACGAGCCATAATATAAGTAGGCTCCATAATGCTCTGGCCCTGACCGATAGGCTAGGACGATCAGCACTGATTCTACTGGCAGACTTTGAGAAGGCTTTCGACTTGGTGGGGTGGGAATACATGTATGCCCTGGTTAGGTGACTTTACTTTGGGCCAAAGTTCATGCGATACATTATTATTATTATTATTATTATTATACTCATTTGTAGGGCGCAGCGAATCATCCCCAAGGGGATCTCTCGGCGCTAGAGAAGAAGGCACCAATGAGCAGAATAATCCTATAAAAGCCAGGTCTTGAGCATTTTCTTAATTCGAGACAAATCGGCACAGGCCCGGATCTCCTCAGGGAGGCTCTTCCAGTGGCTGGGGGCTAGATGAGAAAAAGCCCGACCGCCCATTTTGACCTTATTTATTCTCCACGTGCAGAGCAGATTGCGATTACTAGATCTTAGCTGACGGACGGGTCGATACAGTTCCAGTTTCTTTTTAAAATAGGCTGGGCCATTCCCCTGCAGAGACTTGAAGACCATACATAACAGCTTGAAAATAGCTCGTTTTCGAATAGGAAGCCAATGTAGTTGGCGTAGGAGAGGTAAAGAAGGGGTGCGCGCCAGTTTGTTGAAGGCGAGGCGGGCTGCTGTGTTTTGCATCACCTGCAATTTTGATAGTAGGTCTTCCCTTATTCCAACCCACAGTCGACTGACCAAGAGCGACTGAATGAGGGTTTTTCTTGCCGAGAGTGGGATCCAAGGGAAGATCTTTCTAAGCATCCGCATTGTCCCAAAGCAGGTGCCTGACAACGTCTTCACCTGTTCCTCCATTGTTAACTTATTATCGATTCTAATGCCTAGATTCTTAGCCCAGTTTTTAGGGGAAGGTGCCTCTCCTAGCTCTGAGGGCCACCAGTCAGGGGTCCACAATTCTTCAGCCTTCCCAAACAGCTGTATCTCTATTTTGATGGAGTTAAGCTGAAGGAAATTCTCCCTCATCCATATCGCAATATTGGACATACAGTTTTTAAACTTTAATTTGGTTGCTGCAGCGTCTTCCTCTATGGGGACAATCACCTGCGTGTCGTCAGCATACGATATGGTCTCAAACCCGCAGCCTCTGATGATTCCGGCCAAGGGGGCCACATATACATTAAACAAGGTGGGACTTAGAATGGATCCTTGTGGAACTCCCCTATCCACCAGAGTAGTCTGGGACACAAAGGAATCCAGCTGAACGCATTGTGATCTGTCGGACAGATAGCTTTGTATCCATTTAAAGGCCATGCCTCTGACACCAATCCCTCGCAGTCTATCCAACAGGATACGATGAGAGATGGTGTCAAAGGCTGCTGACAGATCAAGGAGGACTAACATCGCTGGGGTCTCCCTGTCCAATGACATCCTTATGGTGTCGGTAACCTCCAGCAATGCAGCCTCAGTGCTATAAGAAGCACGGAAGCCGGACTGGGATGGGATGGGTCCAGTAGATTATTTTGTTCCAAATAGCAAGAAACATTAAACTCCTACACACGGACATCTCGACTACTATAAGGTGGGGGGGGGGGACATCTGATCAATTTCCCAATAGAGATGTACACGTCAGGGCTCCCCCGTCTCCTCTGCTGTTCGCCATTGCCATAGAGCCGATGGTAGAAAGGCTCCGGATTGACGCTCAGGCGAGGGGATTTGAATGGATTCTGGGGGTTTCAGACAGGGTGGCCCTTTACACTGATGATGTTCTTATTTTTATGACCGACCCGCCATCCTCAGGCTCATGTATCCTCCTGATCCTGAAACTTTTTGGAAGGATGTCAGGCTTGAAGTTCAACTACGCCAAATCATCTCAATACCTGATCAACATGATGCCTGGAAAACTGCACTGGGGTGGGGACACGCAAATAGTCCAGGGGGGCTCCCAATACTTAGGGGTTTACATCACCCCAAATGGCAACATGGCCTGGGAGCAAAATATCAGACCTCTGATGGATATAGAATGTCCGCAGACATTCAATACTGGGCACACCTACCATCCTATTGAGGTCCACAATATTCAAAATAGTAACCCTACCACGCTTCTTATATCAGCTACAAAACATCCCCTTCAGGCACCACACTCCTTTCTGATTAAAGTCAACTACAACTCCAAAGCTTTCTGTGGAACTAGGGCCCACATGGATAGCTCTTTGAAAGTGCTTTCAGTCCACTGAAGACAGCGGCATAGCAAAAGCAGACATAGAATCATATTACAGCGCATCCCACCTGCACACCATAAATTAATGGCAATACGATGCACAGAGTGATCCTGCGTATGCATCTGAAAAATGGCCGTTGAAGGGAGTTTCAATAACGCACCTACTATAGGGAGGATGGGTAGACCCTACACTGCCCCAGGCCACTCGGCTAGTATTGAAGATCTGGAAAGAAACACTGAAAACACTGGGGTGTGATGGCAGCTGACTGGGGAAACGCCTCTTTGGGAGAGGCACACATTAAGCCCAGGGCAGCACTGGAGCGATTTCACCAATCCTCATTGGCATTTCAATCCTGGAGGACGTAATGCAGGGGGCAACACTGAAATCATATCAGTAACTGCAGGACGAATGTCATTTACATTAGTCCCAATTCTTCTGTTATCTTCAGTTGTGCCACGCCCTCTTGCCCTACATAGGAAAGCTGGAAACTCTCTCCGAGTTCAGTCACCTAGAAGCCAAACTCCTCTTGGGTGAGCTGGGGGAACCACGAAATTATGAAGCTATATTGCACACTGGTAAATAATGCTGAAGATCCTCTAGAGACGTTACGTGGAGCATCGGAACATGATTTTAATGCCCTGGAGGATGAATAGCGGGTAACTAGAGGGACAGCTATTGCAGCCAAGCTCCGTGTAATCCAGTGGAAATATTTCTACAGAATATACTATATGAGATATAGGTTTTGGAGGATGTGAACAGTGTCAAATCCGTCCTATCTCCGTTGCGCCATGACGGAGGGAAACCTGGGGTGTATTGTTTTGGTCCTATGAATGACCTTCAGACCAGACCCTAAACTGGTTCTTCTACACCGAACAGAAGAGCTAGACTCCAATTGGTACAAAAGGCTTCTATTGGTAGGACCATGTGAGAGATCAGGGGGAGGGGGTGATTATGTATGAGTTACAACATATTCATGATAATTGTACGGATCGCATTACAGGGTGTGGGGCGGGACAGTGGGAGGACAGGGAAGGGGACTTGTGGAACAGTTGTTTATATCTGTTGGTGGAACATGCATTAAAAACTTTACTAAAATAGGTTATTAAAAAATAATGGATAGCAACCACTCTCCCTCTCCTAGATATTGACTGTTCCCTTACTAACTTGTAGTGGTCAAGGACCAGGTCCCATAAGGGGGAAAAACAACATCTGTTAATGTTTCAGTCAGGAAAATGAGGTCTGATTTGTCATCAATAACCATGTAACATTTGTCATTGCTGATCGCATATTTATATGTACAGATCACTGCAGGGACATTTGACACTGATAGCCTATGGGGGTAAAGGGATATCATAAGTACATTTACGCACTAGTGTCACAGGTAACATTGCGTCTGACATCAAGTTACCTGTATAGCTGTCCACAAATCCATAGCTGGACAGGTAAGATATGCTTTACCTGAATTTGAAATGGACATAGCAGCATATTCAGGTCTACCTGGCTCAGATGGACACAGGAAGGCTTGTCTTATTCAAGCTTTGCTACACTAGTGATAGACCTGATGCATACCTTTGAGGTAAAAAAGGGGGAAACTGTTTTGCAGACATACAGGTTCCTGAACCCGGCATGAAAAAAGTGTATGGGATTCAGGTTTGTACAAAAGATAGCATCAACAGGCTATTTGGTCTTGTGGTCCTGGATGCAATTGCCAATAAGTGAAGCGCAATGACACATGGGTTCCCTTTGTAAGTATAGGTCATACCAAGTTGTGAGTTTTTAAATATATACAGGGGATATAGAACTGAAACATAACAGACATTACCCTAATATACATTTAAGCAAGTCTTAGAGTACACATATATATTAGCCATGAGAGTCTGTTCTTACGCATATACACTTATGGTCAGTTATGGCAAGTCCTAGACATTACTTTCCTCCGTACAGAAGATGGGCCAGTCTGTGACATTAAGAACCTACATGGTCCCTGTGGCCTCAATCTCTTTGAAGTGTGCGCTGATTATGAGAAGTCCAGGACACAGCACTTCCGTGGTCCTTTTTTGTCATTCCCTTAAGGTGTCTCCTCCATATTCCAAAGTTTAGAACCAAGGCCTGTCTTCTTTGTGGGTGTGTTTTTTCTCCCAATCAGTTTTAGCTGCCAATAGCAGGGTTTTACTGTTTAAGATTTGAGAGAACCCGGTTTCTAAAAGTCTCTATATCCTTTCTAAAATGAGGCATTTCTTGGGATTTTGGTAACTGTAACTTTGTATTGCATGCATTCTGTGGGTGAAGGGTGCCACTATTTCAATATCCCTCTTCGTTCCTTTTCCTATAATTTTGAAGGAGACAATATATCTTTTGCCCACACAGACCCACAGTTGCTCCGAGATTCAGCCTGCATTGTATTTCGAATATTTTACATTGTGTTAAAAAGTCTCCATCAAATTGCTTAGAATTATGTCTCCAACAAAATCGTTCAGAGGGTGAACAGTTGTTACGTGCACAATAACACTTTGGCTCTTCTTGCAGCCCCTTAATAGAATCTTAGTTCCCCGGAAGGCCGCTTATTTTCAGGACAAGCTCCGTTGTTGCTGAATTCATTCCTGACTGACATTAAGCTCTCAACCACAATTCCATGCTCCAGGAACAGGATGGAAATTTTTTTTTTTTTTTTTTTTAACTGGGCAGTGTTTTGGACTAGCACCAACAGACCCCACTGAGATGGTGAGTGGTCTACAAGTGCTGACAGTCAACTAAATGCAGATGACAATTGCATTAAAAATTCAGCAAAATGCCCCACTTTGGCCCATATAATGTGTAAGGGACAGAAAAACCTCTGCGAAAAGAAGTGAGAAATGTGTCAACCATGTACAGACATGCAATAACTAAATCCACACAAAAGCTTTGAGAGATGAGATATACTAATAACTTATGCTTTGCATGAGGTTTCTCCCCTATGCAGGACGCATAAGGGCTCAGAAACCTCTAGTATCACCAAGCTGTAACAGTCTTGGTGGTTAAGAAGTGATCCACTGTACCATCTGTTGGACGCAAGGATGGCTGTTAAAACCTATGGCAATTGATAGGTTTTCACCAGGTTTGAAGCCAGAATTGTCCGTAAGGACTGAATTCTTCATCATGGCATTTAGGATCCCAAGACTGTGTGGGGTCATAAGGGTCAGGTCTAGATCAGATAGTGCTTTCTCTCTTAATGTTGCTACCTCAAGCAATTGTCTAAGTAGGGATGACAGGGGCCTGCTGACATAGATAGGAGGCCACCGGGGTTTGGATCATGGTAAAGACACAGGGGCAGTACTAGGAGAGAATGGCAAGTCCTGTATTGTTAGTGTGATTTCTAATCATGAAGCATAGGTACTTCTTGTCTTATTTAAGGACAGGTACATATATGAATGTAGATGTCCTTAAGGCCCCCTGAACACAACCAGTTGCAGTTTTGGACAGACACCAGCACCTGAACCAAAGTCAGCTTCTTGAATTTCTGCAGGAGGAGGTTTACATCATAGAGGGCAAAAAATATGACACAGACCTAATAACTTTTTACTTGAAAGGAACTAGTAGGGGTAATACTCCTACTTTCTACAGTGGGACAAGCTTCAAAGCTCCTAAAAGGAGTAGCCCCTATCTCCTACAGAAGTTCCAGAGATGCTGACTGGGGCAAAAGTGGCCTGCATCGTGGTGATCATGTGGCTTTTGAGCATAGTCATTTTCATCACTGCGAAGGATCATGCATTGGTTGTTATCAGAGTCCAGTGGCACTGTTAAGGAGAGTGGTAGGCTCAGAAGCGATTATACATTGTTGTACAAAAAGTATACTAAAAGCATTCTGTGCAAAATAATGATGGGCTGGGATGCAGCCAGAGTAATTACCAGTAGCTGAGATTAATTCAAGTATTACATCCATCACTTTTTGCATACTAAGGGGTATGCCCAGATGTGGGACCCGTGCACACTGTGTCACTGGAACCAGGTTATACTCAGCTGATGAGCCCATACAAGGGCGAAACCTGTCCTGGGTTGCTTGTGTTCCAATTGAGGGAGGACCTGGCTTGGCAATTCAGGATGGACTGTTCCCATTGGAGCAGGCCCAAAAATATTTAATTTCCATGGGTACACTACTCACGTCGATTTTCACACTATTAATACATATCGAACCCTTGATCTAACAGAGTCAAGACTGATTTGCAGATAGCTGAGGTGGCACTGTGTGCAAAATAATGATGCACTCAGATGCGGCCCCGACTATTTATTAGTGGCTGAGATTGATTCAAGCATTCCATCTATCACTTTTGGTATGCTTTAATGGAACCCCCAAGGTAGCCCTTTTGCGAGGAGACTGTCTTAGAGCAGGACAGGACCAGTAGCAGAATCTGAACCAGAGGGGCTAGTTGGAACAGGGGGGTCTGGTGGTCATACACCTCAGAAGCAGCACCAGGGTTTTTGACAGTTGCACTATGAAGAGAAGGAACAGCAGTTGGATTTGGGGCTGAAGTATAGGGGCAGACTTGTTAAACTTTATTTTACACTCAGCACAATCAAGTAACAGAACAATGATGAAAGGCAGTATGGAGGCAACGCGTGCATTTGAATAGGAAAGGAGCTGGGAGGGGTTAAGCAATTATGGCTTAGCTGCTTCTGGTCTCATGGGTCACACAAGGGGGTGGGGGGTGCAAAAAGATGCAGGAAGCTGTGGAGTATCCGATGGAGATTGACTTCTGAGGGGATGGACCATCAGTATTTAAAGATATATATGAGAGGCATGTGGCTGCATTGGGGAGACTACTGCTAATATGTACTGCTTGGTATAGTGTTTCCCTGTTGTTATGGTGAACTCCCAACAGGACTGCTGCAGTACAGTGTCAAGTGGGACTGGCTCATCAGGAAACGTCTTTTGGCACTTTCACTTTTTCTTGTGTCCCATGTGGTTCAAGGAGGAAATCAATGGTGAACTTGAACCCCTGATGAAGGCTGGCCTCTTGCGCATCTTCCTACAAGGTTTTCCACTAACTTACTGGGTGGTACTCTCCTTCCCAAATTCAAAATCCACTGCAATGAAGCAGATCTAAACTACATGGATAGAGGAGGTGTCCAGGGATTTCCTTTTCTGCTCAGGGTCAGACTGCGAAAGAGACCATCAAAAAGAGGACTTGTGTTCAATTTCTCAGTGCCAAGTCTCTAAAACTAATTAATAATTGGTCCCCTACCAAATGCTCTTAGAGGGAGACTTGCTCAACAACTTGTTGCAACAGACCTGAAGCACCCCACCCTGAAGGAATGACTTGTTCAATTCTTCATTGCAACACCGGCTTGAAACATCGAGAAGGAGCTGGACTTGAAGGTGCTACTAAGTCTCTGGTGTGAGACACAGTCTAGTACCTTAAGGACCCTCGGCACTTATGGAAGCAGCATATTTAAAACCTACATGGTTCTACCATTTAGCAGATCCAAAAATGTGACAATGGTTATGCACAGATTGAACAAGAACTATTGATGATTCCTGTGGTGCACCGCAAAATTCTGTGACCCCATCCAAAATTTTGCATACCCAAATTTTTACTCAGGGTGCTGATCTCGCTACCATACAGAACTGTGGATTGAGAGGGGCTCATGGAGCTGAAGAGCCCTTAGACTCTAGGGACTGTATGGGGTGAACAGTATGCCAGAGTGTTTGCTATCTGAGGCTATTTGTGCAGTTAGAGACCATATAATATCCATATTAGTAAAGACTGCTCTGCAGTGCAAACCATTAGCGTAGTTACAGGATGTATTTACATCTTGACAGCTTAGGGCGCAACCAAGGAACTACTATCCTTCCAGGAACACAATTTTCCTACCTTTGCTAATCTCATGAGAGGACTAGACAATGCGATACAGATCAGCTGTTCAAGGTACAACCCAGGAACAAATATATATTATGCGGGAAAACTTAGCTGTGTACGGTTCAGGTAGACAAGACGCAACCAGAAACTAACCCTTGCACAGTATATTGCAAAACATGATATAATAGAAAACTATTTCTATGAAACACAAGCAATGAGCTAGCTGCTCAACAACACAGCAGGAGACTATTTTGGGTATGGAATGCTCACAGGATAACTGTATGCCTCCTTATTTGCGTCAGGTGTAACAACAACATTACATAGAGCAATGAACCTTCTAAACGCACTAAGACAAAGAAGCCTCGATGCATAGTTGCACAAAAACAACACATACCGTAAGCACAGTAGTAGATAACAAGCGGAGTAAAAAAATAAAAAAAAGCGTAGATGGACTGAAAGCCACCACTGTGCTCTACAACCTGAAACCGTAAAGACACGCCTCAAGTTCTCAATTATAAACACACAAGTGTCAGTGTCACAAGCACTGTGCCTTATACCTACGATCACTACACCCAGACTGCATTCCTTAGAAATATTGCACAGAAGAATCAGGCCCGGGGTCCGGGAGTCGAAGGTAACAAAACTTTGTACAGCTCTTCATAAATCTAAAACTGGCTCCTGCAAGCATCTGAAGGAGTCAACAATACATGCCACCTAGTGTGGACACACCAGGGAACACACAAGACTATTTTGGCAACATGGTGAGATGTAGGTGAAAGCTGTGAGGAGACTGCTGCTGACTACTTTCCATCTGGCTCTAATGAAAGATGAAGCAGTAGCACTAGAGAATAATTTGAGGGCATTTTTTGCAAATGATGTGCCGAGGCCACGGGGGAGGGTGGGCCGGGGTGGGAGGCGGCAGGGGGAGAAGAGAAGTTAGAAAAGATTTCAGAAAAACAGTCTTCACTACATTGGCCATGATGAAGCCACAAAGAAAGAGTGAAATGGATTCATGAGGCATAGGCAGGACTACCTAGGAATTTGGTACCAGAGAAGACATTATTAGGTAGAGAATGGGTCAGAAAGAGGCAAATTTTAAGGAGGGCTGTACGGTCTCAAGTCTAAACAGAACACAAACTGGGTTAGAAGTTGGCACTATGAGGAAGACATCCTTACTACATACTGTTAGACTTGACATCATTGGTGTGGTATTCAGCCAAACATTTTGCCTTTACTCTCTTACTTTGTTGAACTCTGTTTTGTTGGCATTAGGACTCTGGGCACTTTACCCCTGCCAACCAGAGGTAAAGTGCTTGTGCTCTCACCTTAAAACATGGCAAACTTGGCCAACATCTAATTGGCACATTTAATTTACCTGTAAGTCAATAGTAAATGGTAGTACCTGTATCCCGGGCCTGTAAATTAAATGCCACTAGTGGGCAGCAGCACCCATTGTGCCACCCACTAAAGTAGCACTGCAAAACATGTCTCAAGCCTGCCACTGCAACCTGTAGTCCAGTTTTAAAATGCCATTTGACCTGGCAAAATACACCTCTTGCCAGGCCTAAGCCTTTTTAATACTTATTAAACAACCCTTACAGTAGGTTCTAAAGGCTCACAGGGCAAGGTTAGTGGTAATTAAAAAGAAGGACATGTGGATTTAAGTTTTACATGTCCAGGCGGTGAAAAACCCCTTAAGTCATTTTTTAGGTCTCGCAGACCTGCGTTGCAGCGCGCATGCGCTGCTCGCTCTGCGAGGCTTATTGTCAGAGGAAATTTCTAAAGTGGAGTTGAAGCCCCGCCCATAATTCTTATTGGCTGGCGTCATCGTTTATGCTAAACGCTGGCTTGTGATTGAAAATGAGGCTTCTTTGTTACCGCCCTGTCCCCTTTTTGGACGGCCCATTCGGACTCTATCTTTTACTTGCGGCGTTAGACTGTCTCCTTCAATTACTCTGTAAAGCACTTTTTTTTTTATTCGCGCAATGGCGACAGCTTGTTACTAAGAGCACGGTCTTCGCTTAACCCGAGACAGTAACGACGTTTCTAATTTCCAGTCGGGTTTGAAGAGAAAAACCTTCACATCAACTATTATCGACGCCCAGCAACTTTGCAAGGCCGCGTGTTTATTTTTGCATCGCGCTTTCACTTAAAGAGAAAGCACGATGCAAATATAAACAAGCGGCTGCTTTTATTATCTGGGTAATGGCGACAGCTTGTTTCAGTCGCCTTTGGCAAGACACACCAAAGGCTGCATTCTTTACCCTCTGGTGTAAATCGTGTTTAAATGTGCAGGGATGGTAAGACAAGCCCACCCTGGTGTATTGTGGAGGGTATTCGCATGCTCAGTCCCCGCACTGTCCGGTATCTGCAAAACAAAAACAATTTACCATATTCTTGTACTTTTAAGAACTTCAGGGGTCTGATTGAAGCGCTGCTGCTCGAGAGATGGCATTTAGCTAAAAAAAATGCATTTTCTCATGTAAATCTGATTTTTTAAACACAGTTTTCACAAGTAAACTTCCGGCTTGCAAACGACTCTTCACTTTACTCACTCGATTTTTAGGTATCCCGGATTTGCCATTGAAGGGAACGATGGCACATGAAGATAAAGCTACACTATCAAACACGCTGGTGAATACGCCAGAGAAAAGTCTGATATGGTATTAACATAACATTCAGACATCTTTTTTTTATCTTGTCACGCGATATGGGAAGCTGCATCTTTCTGTCATATGGAGGCTCGCGATCCGGTTAGTAAATTTGCACTTAGGAGAAAGGCGGTTTCCATCGCATGGGCGGTCTGCATTGGGTATGGAGGCAGGCATTTTTTTGTGCATTTTGTAAGGAAGATTAATTTATTCTTCCCTGGTAAACTGTAAAACGGAAAAAATGCAGTTATTTTATTGCATTTAAGTGACTTGTTAAGATGAGATCTTCAATTTTAGATGCACACCAGGTTGGGGGTGCTGCTCGACTACCCACCAAAAACAACAAAAAAACAGTCAACATGCGAGAAAAGCTAAGAGAGATTGGATTTATGCAACAGGGAGGACCAAATTATGCAGCAGGGTGACTAAATTATTCAAAATTTGTGGCACAATATGGAACATTTTATGGCTGTTTGACTCCAGTATTCTGGCATTTGTACACGTTAACAATGTCTGGGCAAGAGGGGCGTGGCCAAGCCGGCGACGAACATGGCCGCCTGGCTCTGAAGCTCCATTGAGCTTTCCGGCCCACTGGCATATTCCTGCACTAAACACCATCAATGAGCCCAGAACTTTACTGCACGCTGCGGCGGAGAACATGCTGAGTCCCCGGGGCTGACTCCGACCCCGCTGGGTGCCCGCGTTCGGGAGTGGCGGCGTGGGGCGACGGCTGGACCGGCCCCCCTCCAGACGGGCGGGACCCAAAATACCACCTGAGGCCGGGGATGCTGTTGGGGCCTACGACTCACGTCGGCCGCAAATGAGGTGAGCGGCGCTGCACCCCTCCCGGGACCTGTGCTCAGCCCTGATTGACGACAGCCTCCCTCTGCGGCGCGCCATCGGCCGTGGAATGGCTCGTGCCTGGAGGGCCGGCCGCGACGCGCTGTAACGCGTGTCGGAGGTCCGGGCCGAGGCGCGCTGGGCCTCGCAGCACTCTTCCTGCTGCGGCGGGACTCCCGCGGCCCTCCTTCTGGATCGCATCGGCCTGGGGGCGCTGCTAGAGAGGCTTGGAAACTACAATATCCTCAGGTATGGAGGCAATGCTCTATGACAGTGTTGGGGGTCTGCCGCCTCCGCGAAGGCGGTCCCCTCTACATTACAGCACAATCCTTGATCTGCACTGATGGCGGTTGGCTTCATGCGTGGGGCCCCACGCCGAGTCCACAGAATTATTGCCATCGCAGCTATTGCCCGCAATGCCTGATGACCCCCCATACAGCTAGACAATTCTACTACCTGCGCCACATCCCGCTCAGCGACACTGGGGTCCCTCTTTAACCTACATCTTCTTCTTGAGTGCCTCATCATATAGCACCAAGGGAGAGGGTGACCGATACGTGCTACACCCTCTAAGGCTTGGGAAGCCGAGATAAAGACTCTCTGGCACGGCATGGGCCGTAAAGACCCGAAGCAAAGGACTTTGCCATTCGAGAAACTGGGTGCCACCGCTCCGCAACAAGACCCTACTATGGCTGAATCGGTACCAACAGCGGGGCAAGACGATACCTTATCGGACACGGCGGCTTTCCTGCTCCGAGAGATGCGGGCGGGCTTTAAGGCATTAGACACTCGCTTTGATTCCTTGGACAAAACCATTTCGAATCTGGATGCCAAGCTCCAAGTACACGACAGACGGCTTGATGTGGCTGAGGCACGCATCTCAGACATTGAGGATGGGACTGCGCAATCCGCCAAGCGTCTAGAAAGAGTCGAGCGGATTTTGAAGGACGTGGCCATCAAAAATGAGGATCTCGAAGCCCGCAGCCGCCGCAACAATATACGCATTCTTGGCGTTCCGGAGACGGCCCCCGCTGGCCGGATGGACCTCTTCGTGGAAACCTTGTTAATCGAGCTATTTGGCAAAGACTCCTTCACCGCTGGTTTCGTCATAGAAAGAGCGCACAGGTCTTTGGGCCCTCGCCCCAACCCAGGCCTTCCTCCCAGGCCTATGTGGCAAGAGTCATGAACTTTCGGGACCGGGACACGGCGCTCCGCCTGGCTAGAGACAAAGGGGACATCTCCTGGCAGGGCGCAAAGCTTTCCTTCTACCCAGATTTCACGGCCATGGTGCAAGACGCACGGCGTAAATTTAATGGAGTCAAGGCTGCTATACGTAACTTGGGACTAAGGTATGGCATGTTGTACCCTGCAAGATTAAAGGTCGACGTGGATGGCAGAGCTCGGATCTTCGAAAACCCGACGGAGGCACAGGAATTTTGCCGTGTTTATAAACAGAACAATCGCCCTCTGGCGGGGCAAGATCGGGCCCTTCCCCCCACACAGCGGATCTGAAGCGAGCGCCGAACTGTTTTCGAGTGCAGGCACAGGTTGACTCTGCATCCACTTTCATGGGACTAATTTCACTGTGACTCTAGGAATATGTTCTTAGATCTCCTTACATTGGCATTGCATTTAGCTGGTTGCTCACCGGTGCGTTGCCGCCCCTCATGGTGTATCCTTTGAGAATGGTTTGGTTAACTCTGGGGTACTGTTGTTTGAATTTTACATTTTGTTGTGCAATGATATGGTACCTCACGTTATTCTTTTTGTTGGGATTGGCCGCGTCTCGGACAGGGTGCGGCTGGGAGGGGGGGGGGCTTAACTTCAAGCATTTTGTCTCCAGGGACATGGTTGGTCGTTCACAGCTAAAGTTACTAGTTAACAGTCACCACATCGCGCAGTTGGCATTTATCTCCTGGATAGATGGCAAGAGTTGGTAACGTAGAGGGTCCCTTGGACCTTTCCCTAATCTCATGGAATGTACGGGGCCTTAATGATAATAGAAAGCGTAGACAAGTGCTTCATTATTTGCTACGACACAAAGTAGATATCGCTTATTTACAAGAGACTCACCTTCCCAAAACAGACAAGGCACACTTCGGCTCCAGCTGGGGAACACATAGATACTTTGCTAATTACAGTAACTACGCAAGGGAACTGCCATTTTAATACACAAAGAGTCCCCTTCCGATTTGGCTCCATGCTTAGTGATGAAGAGGACGATACCTAGCGGTCACCGGGACTATACTGGGCCGGAACGTTACATTGCTTTGTGTCTATGCCCCCAACACAGATGCCCCTGACTTTTTTCATTCCCTCCACACACGCCTCATTTAGCTGCAGCCACAGACGTTGATTGTAGGTGGAGATTTTAACCTATTACTTAACCCTGACATCGATTGTACCTCCAGGGCAGCTGACACCAAGCCGCGCGCCCGCAGAGCACTCCAGGAGCTGAGCGAACGATTCGCGTTGTTGGATGTTTGGCGCAAGCGTAACCCGAGCACCACAGAATATACCCATTACTCAGGCCAGCACAACACTCGGACGAGGATAGACTACTGGCTACTTTCCCCCGACATTTATGGTTGGTGCACATCAGTAGGGACTCTCCCTAGGACTTATTCAGACCACTCCCCAGTGACGCTACATCTTAGGGTACCACGCCCAGAGGGCTTTGAACGTCAGTGGCGCTTCCCTAGTCGTGCCTTACATGATGAGGTGTTCAAAGAGGAAATACGAGACGCCATAGAGGAATATTTTGCTGTCAATACTGGTTCGGTGGACACTTGGGCGGTATTGTGGGAGAGCTTTAAGGCAGTCATCAGGGGCACATGCATAGCTAAACACGCAGGTGTCCTTAGGGATCTGCGCAACACACTTTCACGCCTAGAACGTGACCTTAAGACTTTGGACGAAGCCTCCGCAGAGCTCACCCAATCCACCTATGAGGGGAGGAGACTGGTGCTCCTGGAGGACTACAGGGAAACAGCGGACCGGGAAATTCTATACCTAGGAAAATACCAGACGGCCCGACGCTATGGTGAGGGTGAACGACCGGGCAGGGTTCTGGCCCAGCTACTCCGGCCCCCATATCACAAAACCTACATCACTGAAATACATTCTCCGGACGCGCACACATACACCTCCACTGTGGACATTCGAAACACATTTTTGGAATATTTCACTAATCTATACTCCACCACTATAGGGAGTGACTGTACAGCCCAAGAAAGATATCTAGACGAGATAGCCTTAGTGTACCTTGAGAAGCACATGCAAGATTTCTTGGCGGAGCCCATCTCGGTTGCAGATGTTTTGTTGGCCATTGAGACCATTCGTGGCTCATCGGCACCTGGGCTCGACGGATTTTCCGGCGATTTCTATAAGGAATACAAAGAACTATTAGCTCCGCGACTCATAGAGGTATATGCAGAGGCATTGGAGTCACAAATTCTACCCCCACCTTCAGGGAGGCAGTCATAATTCTCCTGCCCAAACCCGGTAAGGATCCCACACACTGCGGATCATACCGACCGCTGTCCCTCCTCAACTTAGATTACAAAATCCTAGCTAAAATTCTCTCAAATCGATTGTCCCAACTGATGGAATTCGTCATCTCACCGGCTCAATCCGGTTTTGTACCACATCGTTCCACCTCGCTGAACCTCAGAACACTTTTTTCGGTCATTCATCGGATAGGCCCAGACACCCCAGCAGCCGCCATTCTTCTCGACACGGAGAAGGCCTTCGATTCCTTAGAGTGGCCTTTCTTTTTGTCTGTGATGCAGCGCATGGGTATGCCTTTGGGTTTCATTGCTGCGACCACACTATTATATAATAAACCGACCGCTCGACTGCGCCTCAACGGTACACTCTCGGATCCTTTCTCTTTATCCCGAGGAACCAGGCAGGGTTGCCCACTGTCTCCTTTACTATTCATTCTGGCTATGGACCCCCTGATTCGTCACTTTCAGGAGCGTCACCTACACAGGGGCCTACAATTCAACACTGGCCCCCTCCTGGTCTCCTTGTATGCTGACGACACGATCCTTTATGTTAGACACCCTCACACTAACTTGCATGCACTAATCAGAGAAATCCTCCGCTTTGGTCGTTTCTCGGGACTGGGCATAAATTGGAACAAATCCATCATATTTCCGCTGACAGCCTCAACTCAACAATGGGATTGCGAATTTCCTTAGAATGGTGCGCAGACTCAGTTAAATATTTAGGTATACATATTCACTTAGATACCGCCCAAATCCTAAGTCTGAATTATGGACAAGCAGTCCACGCGCTTACGATTCAGATTGAGAGATGGCTGAGACTCCCTTTGTCACTTGCGGGTCGAGTGTCAATTCTAAAAATGGTAGTACTCCCCAGATTTTTGTACCTTTTTAATAATGTACCCATTCCTCTTACCAATGGCTTTTTTCAAACAGTGCGTACTCTATTGTCTAGATTGATCTGGGGTGGGAAGCCCGCACGAGTCCGCTGGGATGTCCTCACGCTGCCTTATGAAAGAGGGGGATACGGTTTTCCAGATTTAAAATTGTACTACTTAGTTGCCCAATGTAGCTATGCTCATTCATGGTACCACCCTGACGCTCGAATCCCATATCTACGGCCGGAGTCTGATCTCGTCTTGCCTGGCCAGCTTTCGGCCATTCTACCGGTAGGGTTCCCTCGAGACCCAAGGGATATCCAAACTGTCTCCTCCACAAGCTGGGCGTGGAAGAAGCTTTGCCGGGCCATGGGCACTGACGTACTTTATTCGTCGGCCCTGCCCATCGTGAACCCTCGCTTGATTCCAATCACAGAGGAACGATTGGTCCAGCGCACACTTGCCAAATTTGAAATTTCACGGATAGGGGACCTCTACCCAGATGGCCACATATTTTCCTTAATGGAAGACGCACGTTTCCACACAAGCACCATAATGGATAGGTTCATCATGGGCCGCATCCGCTCCGCCCTACGCTCTACCTTCTCCACTTTTCCAATTGAACCCACCTCCTTTCACCCCCTTACTATGGTTATAGAAAACGCAGACAGCATACATCTCACTTCCAAACTATACAAAGCATGTGCAACACTGAGGCCGGTTGATGACAGCAAGGTCCGTAAGGCATGGGAAATGGATCTGGGCACGACAATAACAGATGAGCAATGGGCCGCCTGTTGTTCGGTTACACGTGACATCTCACTAAATAGCAGACACAAACTCATACATTTTAAATTCTTACGCCGTACGTATTTCACCCTGACATTAGCACATAGGATAGACCCCTCCAAATCACACAACTGTCGCAAATGCTCAGCCCCTCATGCCGATTTTGCGCATCTCACTTGGACGTGTCCGAAACTGCAACAATATTGGGAAGGCATACACCACATGCTAGGGGAGATGACTGATCTTTCTCTGATCCCTACCCCCGAGGTAGCCTTGCTGGGTTATACAGTAAACTTCCCTAAAAAGATTCGGCGATTTGCATCACTGTGCCTTCTGTTGGCAAAGCGAGAGGTGGCCATCCATTGGGGCGCAAGTCAGCCCCAACTGTCCAGACCTGGCTACACAGTCTGGCGTACTGTAACGTCAATAGTGAAGTATACATAAGTGTTATGCCTAGCACTTCCCGCCCCAAAGATATATGGGGCCCGTATCGATTCTACATTGAGAAACAGCGCCAAGACGCGAATTCACAAGTGGAGGAGGGCTTTGTCCCAGAGGGAGTGGGATGAGATGTTCCGCAACAGGCTCTGTTCAGGGCCTTATTGCTGCTGTGTGTCATTAATATGTACAGATGTCTAGCAGGTGCAGACCACGAGTACGGCTGTTCCGGATTGGGAGTGGGTTTTTCCATTGGGATCCGACTATTGTTCTCTTTCTCTTTGCATGTCAAACTGTAAATGTTGTGGTTTAATATTGCCTGGTAATTATCTCACGGATTGCCAATTAGGATATTCATTGACAGAAATGTGGTTGACAAAGTATTCTGAAATGTTGATGAACGACTTCATATGTATAATATTTTCGTATTTTGTAAAATGGAAAATAAAGTGTTAAAAAAAAAACAATGTCTGGGCAAAGGTTTCACCTTATTGGTGTAAATTAAATAACAAAATATTGCAGTCAGCAACTGAAGGCAATCCAGTTACCCTTCCATTGCACTTCACAGCTACTTGCGTAGCAGAGTTTTGGCAACTTTTGATCTGGTTGAGCTAGAAATATTTTTTTTGTTAAAATCTGCAAATTAGGTTTATGTGACAACTGTGGTAAATCTATACCTATTCAGTTAATACCTCTGCCATTGAATGGCATAATTTAATTTCCACTGGGTCTGCTTTTAAAAGTGAGCTTTACGTCCAGCTCAACTTTGGTCAATGGAGCTGATCGTGACATGCCAATGTGTACTAGGTGACCCATCCTCGTTCATTAGTTTTTATTTATTTGGATTTTTTATAGCGCTAGCTAGACCCAAAGGTAGCAGAGTGCTTAACATGTATATGACTAAGGTTGCTTGAAGTACATATGTATAGGTCAAGATAGACATAGAACAAGCATTTGCTATGCAATAGGTCTCGCATTTACGCGAGTTTAAGCTATTGCATTGCAAATGACAATGCGATTTAATTATGTTTCAAAAACCAAAACTTAAATAAAAGGCATTGTCATTTACAATGGCAATAGCTCAAACTCGTGTAAATGCGAGACCTGTTGCATTGCAAATGCTTGTTTACTATTGTACGGCTATCTCTCTCGTAGACTAAAACTGGGTTACCTTATTATATTTAATAAGTGATAACTTGAGATTGGGAGCAGATAGAGACACAATGTTTCTGCTCAAATGAATTGTAATTTAAAGTCATCTCTGATTTTAAGTTACAATTTGGAAAATGCCACTTTTAGAAAGATGGCATTTTTCTACCCACACCAAATGTGCCTTTCTGCCACTGTCCGGGGTCACAGGAGGGTGAATGGCTGTCCTGTTGTGGGTTGCGCATGCCTTCCAGACATTGAGACAAAAGTGGCATAGGTGTGAGGCAAGAGGGTCTCCTGACAGGATGGCTGAGGAGGAGTAGTGCCCTGCCCTGATTACACTTCAAAGGGTCCCTTCCTGTAGCTCACACAAAGGAACCTGACAACAGGCATGCTTTGCCTTTGTCCCCCTAGAAAGTGTGGAGCCTATACCAGGAGAAAGGGGGGGGAGGGCGGGGAAGAACATGCCAGAACCAGTTTTGGGGGTAGGTCAGGGAATTCCCCCACACAAAGGCTGGCATCAGGTATACAAGTGGACCAACCAAACCTTGCATCAGAACACTCCTGGACCTGTTGAATATTCAAAAGAAGGACTATCCTGCTGTCTGAGGAAGAGGGACTATCCAGCTGACTGACGAAGGAAGATTGGACCTGCTTGCCTTTAAACGAGGTTCTCCAGAGTGACTCTGAGGGTCAATTGGCTGACCTCCTGTTTGAGCTAAAGGGACACAACAATCTTCCAGAGGCCTCGCTGCAACTGCCCAGCACCAATTGGACCTGCCTGTGCCCAGCTCCTAGCCTTTGCTGAAGTGAGTCCTGATGCTCAAGAAGTGCTACCCAGGTTCTGGACCCTTGGCTGGCATCAGAGATAATTCCTCCTGAAGAAAAGGAGAAGTTACAGAGGTTTTGGGATCCTTGCAACCGCAAAGTGACTTCTTCACGCCAAGAACTGACTGGTCGCAACGACCACCAATGCAAAGCTCCAGCAGGACCTACTCTTTGCACTGACAGTGACCGTCCGCCAACGCAAACTGCACCCTTCACGCAGGACTTGAGAAAGTAACTCTTCAGCAGGACTAATTTGGTCCCTGTAGCCAGCATGCGCTCCATCGCGGTCGACCTGAACTTGTGACTTTCCACTGGTCCAGCGCACCCAGGTACCCGCAAGTGGCGCTTTGTGATATTTCCACCTAAAACTTTAAAAACTCATCAAGTTCTACTGATTGAAGTTTGATTGTTTCTGGTGTCATTTTATCTTTTAAAATGTACTCTATTTTTCTAAATTGGATTTTTCTTGTGTTGTGTTTTCGTTTTGACTTCATAACTGTTTGAAGTGCTGCATGAATACTTTACACATTACTTTTAAGTTAACCCTGGCTGCTTTGTGCCAAGCTAACAGAGGGTTGCTAACAGAGGGTTATGCACGTTTATTTAGTGGCATTTGTGGTTCACCCTGACAAGGATTGTGTTTATTATTTGAGGGAGGCTTCCACCCCTCTCAACTAATAACCCAATTTCTTACACATGCTTAGTGAGAAGACGCAAACAGGAACCTAGGTTGATCAGGAACAAGGATAGTTAGCCTTAGCCTAAGGGCATAGACTTACAACTTTCTTTGAACTTATAAGTCCACTCATAGGGTGTCCCCACCTAATCAGGAGAGCAGGAACCCAGTTAGACATGGAGTGTGATCAAGAAGATCATCTTTCTTTAAAACTGAACACCATCTCACATTCCTCAAGGCTGATTCAATGCCTCCTATCGCACTTACTGCACTTTTACCACTGCAACAACTACTCAGCAGAATATAAGCATTTTGTTTCAGACAGCACTGCTGACATGTGGCAATTTTCACCAGTTCACAGGGGCTCTAGGACATTCTGCTTCACTAGACGTTAGCCTGGTTCATGCGCCTAGTACGTTTCCGTAGCAATACCAGAGTCCCTTGAAGTGCTCTTGCAATGCCTTCCAACAATGTCCCATACCTTACAACATGTGAATTGCTGTGTATGTCACTCCACCCAAGTAGTTACAACAAAGGGGGGAGTAAAAAGGAGTTCATTTGAAGGGACTCAAGCTTGCCATCCCTCTACCTGAGGTATATTCCACAAAAAAGCAATAACTCCAGTCTTTTGCCAGTTCAATCACGAAACCCCGGTTTTGGGCCCAAAACCTAACTTTACCATTCCTAGTACATTAATTAAAAAGGACGTGGACCATCAACCACACTAGGTGACATGCTTCTTTATCAATCTACTCCTTATCAAAGACACAAGTCTGAGATGACCTATTCAAGGCTCTCTACGCCTGTCTCGAGTGGTGCGGTCCTTTTGTAATTAATGGACTAACTACTAAAATTGTGATGTGTTGGGTAATGATGACTTTATTAAAAAAAATACCACACTAACAAGATTAAAATTGATTATAGATTGAGTTGATTATGAACCTTACAATATTTTAATCAGTGTATTTTTATTTTTATCTATTTTAAAGACAAATTAGAGAAAACCTATTTACATTTCCAGATGCCTGAGGCATTGGATTTCCTGAATCTCGTTCAAAGGGAACATAGGTCGATAAAAGGCACTTCCTTGGGCGAATTTAAATAGTTATCTGTCCTAGTAATCTCAGATTTGATCTATCTTCTTATCAGGGTCTCCCCTGGACCCTTGCACTCTCTTAATTTTACAGTTCATCATGATCAAGATAAGGGCTGTTCTTACATATCTGCAATTTCTCTCAAAGCACAGCCCAAGTTCCAGCAAGATGGAAGAAAGCCCCGATTAAAACTCTTCTTAGAAAACCTAATGGTCTTCTATTCTGCCTAACTATCAACCGATTTTTCACTTGCCTCTCCCTGCTAAGGTCTCTAAAAAAATCAGAATATCTCTTGACTCAAATTTCTTTCTTGACCCTCCACAGGCATGATTTAAACTGAGCCACAGTACAGAATTGGCAGTTTTAACGGTTGTGTATGATCTTAGGACCTTAGGTCTCTGGACCAGAGCGACTCAGCCACTTTGGTGCTACTTGACCTCTTCGCAGTGTTTGACACAGTCTTACATTCTATTCTAATGTTGAGACTACCAGTAATGGGGTTTTATAAAAAAGGTTTGGTGATGGGTTTTTTCTTGCAGATAGATCCAAACTCTAACTTGCCTTCCTTTTCAATCAGCACCCTTTTCCATCAACTGTGGTGTACCTCAAGGATCATCACTTAGCCCCACCCTATTTAATGTATTCATTTCTTCTTTAGCCCCTATTGTCAAATTATTTGGATTCAATCTAGTGTCATAAGCGGATCACACACAAATCATCATCTCTTTTTCTGACTCCCATAAGACTGACATGGTGACATTTCTTAACTGTATGCATAAGTCACCAAATGGATGAATCTAAACTGTCTGAAGTTGAATGGCAAAAAATCTGGGATTTGATTTCTTGGCAAATCTTCACCACAGTGGTTGTCTTCCTGGTGGCCAGAAGAACTTTCTTCCACGCCAGTAACATCTGCCAGAAAACTGGGAATCCTTTTTGATAAACACTTTCTTTCGCTACACAGATTAACAAGGTAGCTGCGAACTGTTTTTCATTTTTTAAGAATGCTGTTCAAAATCTTTCCTCTACATTTGCGCAAGACAGCGGTGCCGGCACTTAGTGCCTCTAGAATTGACTATGGCAATCCCATTTCTTTGTGTGCTCCCCTATATCCAATTCAGCATCTGCAGATTGTCTAAAACTCTTTGGCCTAACTCGATGCAGGCCTTCCTAAACATGTTTTCATCAAACAGCATTTGAATAATCTGCATTGGTTGCCCGTACAAAAAACAAATTTTGTTTAAAGCATTATGTTTCAATCATAAGACTTTTAACAAAGGGGAGATTGAGTGATTTACAGAGAATCTCAGGATGTTGAGCAGATGGCAGGACTTGAACCTGGTCCCCAGTTCTGAAGTCGGAAGCTCATCTCCTTTGGATTTCTCCTGTTGTCAATGTGTTTTTCCAAATTACTGTTCCTCCTTCTTTCCCCCTTTGCTGCCTTTCTATCTCTTGCTCTGGGTCAAAGTCTGATTATTAAAAATAAGACATGATCCCCAAAAGAGTGCTGGTGGTCCCCGCCTGCAGTCACCCAGCTCAAATTAAACACTGGCGTTCAGCAGCGAACAAGAAACAAATGTGGGTTTCTCTTATCTTTCTGCTCTAGCAGAGACAGAGTCCCTCCTCGGATACATGGAATACAGCAGACAATAAGGGCAAAGACCTCCCAACCACAAATGGCGCATCTTCGCTGTGAGCCTAAGAAGCCTCAGGGTGCACCGTCTTAAGGGCTCGCAAAGAGGTTGAGGCAAAGGGCGCAGTGCCCGGGTCGGACTGACAGACAGCAGTTGCTCGAGGCTCTGTATCCGTAAGACCTCAAGTGCAGTTTCAAAACTGAACGAATCCACAAGACTTTATTCTCACGAACTAACTGCGTTAGCAAGAGCAGAGACCCCTTGTGGCGACCGTCCGCTCAGACTCAACAGTTCCCATTCCAAAACCAATAAGCAGCGACGGCAGCCGCGGGGCAAACCATTACAACAAATGAAACCAGTACAGCTCAATAATACTAAAAGTAGAGAGTGCAATACTTTAAGTAAAATACAACTCCTCTTACTTCACTTTGAATACTACACAATATACGGCCAGCTGTGGGCCGTGTTTTCCCCTGCTTGTACTAGCGTGTCTGCTAGTGTGAACCTGCTCAGCTGCCCCTGCAGAACCGCAGAGGCTGCAGTGGCAAGAGAGGACAATGGCGGGCGGCCTCTTGTCATGCATACACTGACTATGAGCAGGCCAGTGCAGACAACACAGCATGTAGTGCATCTCGGGGCATGAGAGGAGAGCTCACAGCAGGAGCTGCTGCTGCTTAGGGGCAGCAGAGTTTGCACTTGTCTCCAAGGGAGACGGAGGCTGTGACGCAGAATGAAGTTGAAACGGGTACCCACCAGGCCCTATATTCATGCCTTTAATTGTACGGACAAAAACACTGATCCTAGCATTACCACCGCTAGCCCTCCATCACTCTTTCTCCTGCGGCAATTAGACCACACTATATTCGGGTAAGAAAAAAAACACGGCTGCAAGTTTATTAATCGCAGTGATACGCAAGTAGGGTTAAAGTTAACTTTAATAGCT
This sequence comes from Calotriton arnoldi, assembly GCA_963921515.1. Taxonomy (NCBI): domain Eukaryota; kingdom Metazoa; phylum Chordata; class Amphibia; order Caudata; family Salamandridae; genus Calotriton; species Calotriton arnoldi. The sequence continues at coordinate 2,813,829 of CAWUFW010000020.1, forward strand.
GAAACCTATCTAGAAAGCGAAGTCAGAGCCGCCGAGAATCGCTGTTGTAGTACCTTGACATCCGGTGGTTGCCATTTCACATTGGACAGCAATTCTTGAGTAGCTGCACCCATGCCAACGCAGAGTGAGTTACAGCCAAACCCCAGCTGTCAGGGTAGAAACTATCCTTTTTGGGATAAAGGGGCCACCATCACTTTCTTCTCATGCCCCACTGTGGACTGAGGACATCAAGTCTGCAGTACGGTCTGCCATTCTTGGGGCAATTTTGCACTTAGTTAATATCTCCCTGTATCTCCGCCAAGACTTGGGGTGCCCTCACCTGTGCAGCTACAGACCTAGATTAACAACAACCTATTGATGTTAACATCCAGACAATATTTCGCCTGAATGCTTGATTTTCCTGGTCTGACAAGTGGACCCCATCTTGTACAAAGAAGTCAGGTGTCTTGGCACTCAGAAGTTTGTACTTAAGTTCTTTGTAAACGTTTGCACTACTGAATTCACCATTCTTCCCGAAGACTCACTGGCTGAATGGGACCTGTCACCCGCCATTCACCACAGGGAATTAACTCCAAAATATGTAGCAAATCCCAGGTGGATGCACAAAATACATGTGCAGTTCTGATCTCATGGGGAAGTGGCACTCTGCCAAGTGGAGTTAGATCATTTCCTCACAGGTGTATCACCAGTAAGTTGGGCACATTTTTGCCTGCCCTCAAAAGGTGCCTCAGAGTCAGTTTAGGTTGCAGCATTGGCCAGGTCATGCCAGGGTTGCCAATCAAGCTCGCTTGTACACTCAGACTGTGGTTCCAATTGCTCACCTCGCCGATTGTGCTGCCCTGGCAATGAAAGAGTATTTGATAGTGCAGACCCTTGTGCCTGCACATAAGGAGAAAGAAACACTTAAATGTCTAGCATTACTTATCTTCCACATGTTTTATCTGGCATGGGATTCCTTAACCATCGCTGGGCCTGCCCTAACACTTCACAATTTATTTGTGTGAAATGTTAAAGTGCAGATGAGCCACTGCTTAATTTGTAAAAGAATGAGTATCAGTGCCAAAGGTTCTGCTCCGGCAGTGCTATTAAAAACGGCGCGCCAAACACCAAGGCTGCCTAGTCTTGAATTCCCCCGAGGAATCTTGAATCCTCTACCAGACACTGCTGCCCCTTTATCTCAATCTTGCCGGTCCCTGCTTTCTCCCTTTGTGCCTGTTTTCCCGTCTTTCGCTTCCTGCTTCCTCCCTGTTTGTGTTTTTTTCTTTTTCAAGATCGAGGTTAATATCTGGCGAGGAAAAATAAGTGTTGTGGACTCCACCGGCAACCACCGGCTGAAATTAAGCACTGAGTGGGTGTAACCTGCACTCCCAGACTTACATTGCTATTGAACCTCAGCTGTGATGTTGTCAACTCCCAACTGAGAACATATTACTTGTGGACAGGTTTTGTAGCCTTTAGCATCGTTTGCCCCTGCTGGGGACTGGGACGAGCTATCCCCATTTTTCTTGCAATGAACAATGCCATGCTAGAAAAGAGTTTACTCCAAAATATCCCACAATTCTAACGCTACAATAAAACAAGCAATTGCAAAGCAATCGGTCTCGCCTTTGGGGCCTTATATGTATTTAGCTATGCAGCACATTAGCCTAGGTGCTGAAACATCTACTGTTCTTTAACATGGAGGGAAAGTAAGCACCAAACTGCCTTTCAGCGGGAAATGGTATAGTCCAAAGCTCTGTTTTTAATATAAAATCAGGGCCTTCGGTGGTCATATCACTAAAAATACAAGATTTGAAAAAAATATTATTGTCTACGGGTGCTCGTGGAAGACAATTTCTATGGACTGGAATCTAGAGAATGCTTAAGTGATTCTGGTATTTTACTGACCTCTGCTGGTCGTTTTCTATCAAGAAAATTAAATAGAGGCAGTTGCCAGAATTTTTTTTTAAAGGACAGTCCCTCAGCAGAAAGCAATTCTGGTATTTTACTGACCTCCACTGGTCGTTTTCTATCAAGACAGTTAAATAGAGGCAGTTGAACAAGCAGAAAGCAATTCTGGTATTTTACTGACATCTACTGGTCGTTTTCTATCAAGACAGTAAAATAGAGGCAGTTGAACAGAAAAAAAAAGTCCCTAAGCGGAAGCTAACAAGTCCTAGGGTTGATCTCCAGGGCCCACAAAGTACATACACATATAAGTATATACAAAAGTATATACAAGTGGTCTTGAATGCTCGACCTAAAAAGCATTATCTTAGGTTGTGCTGGAAATGTATGCTCAGCTTCGCACACACTGAAATATGGCAACAATACATACAGTAGTAATTATCTCACAAATACAATTGTGTGTCACAACGCCCAGCCCGCCTCCACCCAGGGATGCAATTGTACATCTTGACTCGAGCTGATCATCCACATAAAAGTTCATTAACAGACAATGATTACATCTGTACGGATAATAACATTCGCTTTCCATGGCTGTTACCTTGAACACCTGATACTGTAATTCTGCAAAAGCAAACCCTTACTCAAGCAATAAGGCCTGACAAAGTCTGAACTTGTCCGACGCCCAAAGGCCAATAATCTGGAAGCAGAAGACCCACTCTGAATCCAGTGGCTGAAGCACGTCCAATCCTAAATGACTGAGCAAAGTAGATCCCTTACATGTAATCTGTTACCTGGAGAGATTTGGGCAGCATTTCCTGAAACTGAAATATCATGAAAGGTGCACTCTTATGTTTTATGCTTCAGTAGGTACCCTGGAACCGGCGGACCTGCTGCCATGCATTACTGTAAAACTGCAACCAGGCAGTGCTTGATTCCATCCAGTGAAGCTAGTGTGAAAGTGGTCCCTTTACCCTCTATATTATTTGTGGAAATCCTTAATGTAACATGCATGCAGCCTTCTCCTGTTTGAACATCCTGAACGGCCAGTTTAGAGCGGGCCATTAATTTTCTGCATCTAAAGGCAACAAAGAAGGCCAACAAAAATGATGCTCTGATCAAAGATTCATAGCATTCTGCACAACAAATATGACACAAACATATAAAATATTTTGCAGAGCACTACACTGGTTTGGCCTTGGGTTCGTCTCAGGTCCATTTGTTTAAGACAGACCGAAGCAGAAAGCTGCTGGTTGGAACAGTCTGACTAGACATCTTTCTAAAAAAGGATATTGATTCTAGATGTTGACAAACCCAGGAGTGATATTTTCTCTTGCCTCGGGCCCATAGCACACATTGCTACACTCTTGTTACCACTGGGCTGATCCTTCACAAGCCTGACTGGCTGCAACTGTCAGATAGGTGGAGAAACATCATGGAGGGGGTTCTGGTGGTCTGTGCGAATGCAAGCTCTCCCAGAGCCATCAGTTTGGGGTCCACTGCATCAAGACTCCAGCATTCTTCTGGAAGGGGCATCATACTTGGATCTGCCTTTTTTCCAGTTGCATGCCCCGCTGTTGAAGAAGTGGCACACCGAGTTGCCATTTCTTCTGGGTTTCTGGCCTTTGTATCAGAAAGGCCCCCACAAAAGGGCTGCCCAATTTGCTTTTGTAAAAACTGCCTCTGGCATTCCATTGTCTGAACCGGCTGCCCATGATGACCAGGTTCCTGAATGCGGGTGTATTTCTGGCACCTATTTACTACATCTAAAGTTCGACATTCTTGCTGTCCCATGTCATATCTGGTGTGTACTCCATCTGCGCAAAAAAGAGGTGAGAATAAATACCACTCATGGCCTGAAGTGACGTAACCACTGGACTGGAGGGCAGGATTATTTTTTTTTTGGGGGGTGGAATTTTGTGCTGGGCAAGGCTTGCCTGAGTGGCTGGATGACCACTGAAAACATACAATGTTTTTCACAGGCAGGAGGAAAAAGCTACTGCTGTTTCTTCCTGCAGGCGACATGGCCATCCATGACTGTAAGAACTGTGACGACAATCCAGGTCACCAAAGCAGCAGCTGTTAATTTTGACATGTTTTACTTCATCTTGCAATCCTTGAGGGTATTTATTTTCCAGAACTTGTGTTTCTACAGTTTTTATTTACATGCAGCATGAGTCTTGTATAGTCGATGTGGTGAACTAAGTCACCTCTAGATGTCCATGTGAGTTCTAGTTGTAGGTGTTCATGGAGGGGCACCATTGAGACCTTTAGAGATCAGGCTGAAGGCAGTGAGAAACTCGTACAAAGGCAGTCAGGGGGTCATAAAGGTGTTCAGAATACATGCTCATCCAATCCTTGGCCTTTCTGGAAAGCATGCAAAGCCAATTGCAATTATGATTCTATGGGAAGGAGGTGCACAGCTGTCGCAATATTGATAGCACCAAAGGAATAGTGAATGCAATTTTCCTGCTTTATATTTGGCCATATGTACAACATTTATGATTCTAAGATTACACATGCCAATTGTGAAGTAATTGAAATCTAGAACGTGGATTAGTCATCCAACCGCTTCCTGATAAGGCGATAATGTTAAGTAAACATACAGATAATTAACTTGTACATGTAAGGTTACATTTCAGCATTTTGGATGAGTGCCAACACAGCTTAATACAAATTTTCTTTCAATGTTAATTTAACACATGAAGGTCTGACCACTTTTTCTGATCCACACAAAATTTCACTAGATAGAATACTCTATATACAGATTAATTCGGTTTTCAAGATGGCAAGATAGTAGGACTTTAGAGGCTGTCTAGTTACATTTGGGAATTGACGCAAAGGCAAGAAACTGTTTGAGGAAGACAAATAGAAACATATGCAACATTGTTGACACACACATTTTGATATGAGGTCCAGTACTTAGAAACCAGGGGCACACTTTGGCCTCCATATGATCATGTTCTGGTGACCATACAAGTAGGAATATATAGAACATTGTTCACATGCATGGTTGAGTTTACTGCCATGTGGACCAGCATTTAGAAACTAGAAGGAAGGTATGATGTTTTATGCATACGCATCCACGGAACACACGCTTTGTGTGGGAGTGTATAAATGGTGTTTCAAGACGGCGCCGATTTTCGAGGCCACAGAACACGTGTAGGTAAATGCTTTGGGAGATAAATACCATGGGCTAATGGAGTCCTCTTAAATATATAGCACCATTTCTGTAAGAAATGTAAACTTTGTACAAAAAAGGCTCTAACGGACTCACAGTTTCTGATTATTCATTTGCTTCCGATAGTCTGGTCGACGGCCTGAGAGATGGTAGTGAATCTTTGGTCGGGAGTCTACACAATAGTGAGATTTATATTCTGTTATGGTGTCTACAACAAGAAATTTTAAACTAATATCTTTTTAATAAATTGCAAAACTTGGTGTTATTAGGATTTCAGCAAAATATATAATAGTTTTAATATAGATGATCCAATATTAGAATTTAACTTAGGTTCTGTTAATTACGGCCTAGAGCTTGTTGTATGGTTATGGCTTTATAAGAACAGACATCATTTTGCAAAACCGTTGGCTAAGGCTGTGAGACATGATGTTTAGATATTTAAGATGAAATTGGCAATAGACTAAACAGTTCTATCTCTTTTTCCAGATATTTTAAATGTAGACACACTTTTGTCTAATCTTAATTGGGCCCGGAAAATCTATACAATACATGTACATTACAATGCATGTTTTTCATCATTACTGCTCCCTAAGAATGTACCTTTCTCTTTTTTTTTTTTAACAGACTTTATTGCAGTTTCAAAACACCACATATAGCATTCTACAGATCATTATTGGATGCGAACTCACATTCCCCATAAGCAATTCCACAATATTCACACAAATGCGATATTAACATCGAAACGATATGTATATATTCCATACCATAGCATGTGCGCTAAGAGCTTTCTCTTCGCAATCAATGGGATTCTTCCTCTCTCCAGGCTCTCAACTGTGCACTACATCATAAAAAGAACATTACCCCCTCCCTCAACAGCCCTCCCACTTTCCGCTGTCGTACCTTGGCCCACTCCAGTGTTTATAAGTGATATATGAATCAGTGTCTCTGTGTGAAGGGTGCTATATGAGTCAGTGTGCCATCCCGAACTTCGAAGAGGTCTGGTCTCTAACCACCTCTCGTGTGTGTTATCCGCATGGGGAGATCCAGTCCCGGTGCAGCTGCATGGGTTAAGGGGTGCTCGGCATCTCATCTGGGGACGAGGGGTCAGGGTGCTGTAATGCATCTACCAATGTCTCCCAAGCCATAGCTGCATGAAGTGATCTATGCCCTCGCTGGGCTTCTCAGAGTTTCACTGCGCCCTCATAGCCCGCCCGTCTTATCAGTTCCTTTCTCCAAAAGTCCACCCTTGGTCCTCCTGGGGTCTTCCAGTTCCTGGTTATTTCCCTCTTCGCTAGGATAAGCACTAGATCTTGGAACCTGCTTGTGGTCTTAGTTTTGGCAGTGTGCGGGAACCAATGTATAAGACAGTAGCCAGGAGTGCACTGAACTTCCCTCTCTGTGACCTCAGCAACCGCTCCCGTAATGGCCTCCCAATAAGCCTTTAATCCCGGGCATCCCCAAAACATGTGTCAAAACTCAGCCCCTCGCTCACCATACCAAGGGCACTTTGCATTGTCTACCACAAAGTGTCTATTAATCCTCCCCGGTGTAAGATACGCTCTGTGTAACACATAAAAACTGATAAGATTAAACCGTGCGCTTCTAGACGCTTTTGGTATGCGGTCCACAATGGTCTCCCAGTCCTTCTCTGCAATGGTTCCTCCTCCTCCCAGCGGGTGCTAAGGGTTTCAAGGGGCAACAACACATCTCCTTGTAGCCTTTTATACAGACAGGTGACATCCTTAAAGGTCTCTGATTAGGTGACCACGTATTGGCAGCCTCTGGCACGCGGAGGCTCAGACAGGCCCATCTTCGACTGCCTGCACCCCATGTAGGAGGAAGTGACCCCGGGGGAGATCATGCCTCTCGTAAAATTCTTCAAATGGAAGCAGCAGTTCAGCCTTGAAGAGGGCCACGATCGTCGTCACGCCTGCGGCTACCCAGTCTGCTAGTTCCCGCCAATCTCCCTCATGTGGCAGTTTTGCCAGGATCTCCAGGGGGACATACGGAGAGTACGGTAACTTCACTCGTGTCTTCTGCACGCTTCTAGTCCAGCATCTGCACAACACTTGAAATTCTGTAGTGTCCCCAGCACTGGGACTATGAAGACGAAGCAGTACTCAAGATAGCTTGCGAGGAACAGGAACACAAGGGCCCATTTCCTCCCTTGGGGCGTATCTGCTCGCCATCCACTGCGTCAGCCATGGAAGCTGTGCCGTTAGATAGTAGGTCTCAAAATTGTGAACAGCCAACCCAACCTCCGGCGCTGAAATGTGGTCAATGCCACTCTCCTGGCTAAGAAGTTATCTTTCATAGTCTTAAAACAATAAATGTACCAGGCATTAACCCAATTCCTTGGCCTTTGAATTCTTATTTTTGTAGAGAATGGGTGGGCATCAATGTTATGCTGGTTGCTTTGGAGGTGAAACACTACTTACATAGGCATAGGTTGTAGGATATACAACCTTTAGACAATTATTTATGGCTGAATATGGAAATAAAGGGGTTTTAATAACTTATATGATCCAGATACAGGAATAATAAGAAAATAACACATTAAGTTGAGTCCTTCTTAAGTGAGCACATGCTTGCATGTGTTTTAAATTACATATGGCAAAACTTGATACCAATTAGGTTTCAGATGGCTGGTATAATTGGAACGTATGTATACTAACAACACACTGATAGGGGGAAGTTTTCCATTAGCAATTATAATACTAGGGATGTTACTCTAGTGTGGTCAGACATAGTGTTTTGCATCCACATCAAGAAAAAGAATAAATATTGTTTTAAATTGCTTTTACTCACGTTGCTATTAAATCTATGTTTTTGTTTTGCATTTATTTCAGCCCTCAAGAAGTTCTTAAGAAAGGTGCCAAACTGGTTGACTAAGGCTGTCCAATTTTGAATAAAGATTAGAAGAATCATCAAGTACTTTTGAGTTCTGTTATTCATCCAAAATGAATGAATGAAAATGATAAAAATTGTAGATTTGTTTTAATAATTAAACTATTTTTGGAAAGCTTCATTATTTTACAATGTAAAGTTGTAAAGCGTTTTGACTAAGATCACATATTTCATTCAAGTGGGGAAGCTGGGGTTTAACCGAGATTTCGCCACCGGATTGAAAATTCTATCAGGTGTTAAACAGTACACTGTGTTACACAAGTGCACCCATCGCATATTAAATCAATCTGACACAAAGAAGTGTTTCTAAAAAAAAAACAACTACAAAGCTTAGTTTGGGAGAAGGCATGACACTTTATGTACTGACTTACAGAAAACAATAAAACGATTTCACTTCAGAGACAGCAATTACAGCTATTAGTAAATGGGGTGCTGGAGTTCCCAAAGAGATGACTCTCCAGTTACTACAATTCTTCAATGAAACATATAAATGAGCTTTAACTGCAGAAAAAAAGCTTCAATTGGCATAAGCTGTTTTACTGAATGTTTCTCGACATGATACACAAATTGGAAATAAAAGTAAAGCTGCATGGTGTGATGAAATAACCTTTGCAGTTCTCAATGTACTGCAGCGTCGATATATATTTTTGAAATGTTAAAACAACTAATGCAACTTCCACAAATGCATGCTGTGTCAGTGATATATTTTAAGACAGGGTGACACGGCCCACAAACATGAACAGTCAGCTTCAAATGTTGACACTTCTCTGTAAGTTCTGCACAGCCTTATCATGTGTCATATATTTGGCTTACATCGTGGTGCAATCAAAAGTGTGCTCTAAAACCACTTTATTTTTTTCTTGAACTAATTACAGTGTTTAATTGTAAAAGGATTGTTTTATAATTTAATGTCAAAGTCTGCTATTACCCTTGCTCAAATTATCTGCAATTTACACATTTATCACATAGTATATTTCAGAGAAACACAGATAGCTTTTGGAATACTGCTTCTCCTTACAGGTGTTGATGAACTTATCACATCGAAAGAACACTAACTTCTGTCGCAAAAAGCATTTTTCAAAGATTTTGAGTTGAAAAAAAGTGTAACGAATGAGTCACTTTTCTGTGACAAACTAATCTTTATTTCACAGGCAGACGATTGACTACACGGAGAGGCTTTTGTTCTTGCACTCCCACTCGTTTCAGCATCTAACACAAGGAAGCAGATAAACTCAGGTCCTTTTTCAATACTTTAAAATTGCTAATGAAAGTTTTAGCTTCAAAAATTCATGCAGTGTTACCCATCAATGTGAGAGTATTCAACTATATTCCTTAAGCACTGCTTGGACGTAAGAAGTCTTATCAGATGGACAGGGAGTTGCTTCAGGACTGCTGAAGTTACCCAAGGCATGTCGTTCTAATTGATTTTTCTTCGTCCATCATCAGATCCTCCGATTCTACCTTAACTATGTCCAGCATTGATTGTACTGCAGTCTCTGCTCCTGCCTATCTCTCCATGAAGTTCCCAGACTGTCCATTTCCCAAGGTCACCATCTCACATGCTGACCTCGGCCCCTGCCCACATCTCTCGTAGGCCTTCGATATCGAAGAATCGTTTTACAACTAAAAAAGAGAATCCTTTTAATAAAAGTCACAAGGACATACACTTAGGGAGAGGGAGAGAGAAGTAAAAGAGAGACCTCAGGAAAGAAGGAAGCACTTTAGTATCCATGTTCTCTCACATTTAAAAGGCTCTTTCTGTTGACATTCCCTTCTGTCAAGTCAACTTGGCCCTTCTGTCCGTGTTAGTGGGGCGAACAAGCAATGCAAACCGAGTCCAAAAGACACGCGACAGGGGCCAGAATGGGCACACTAAGACCCGATATGTTAAAGCAAAGCTGGTCATTTGCAAGAGGATAGAAGCAAATTAAGAAGATAGCAGCATGTTAGAAGAGATCTAGTGTACAAGTAAACTGGAAGGTTTTCGGACAGGCTGGAAAGCTCAGGCGGAGTCCATCAATCGCCGGTCAGGCACCTCGTTCCTCCACAGGCTGCTCAAAGTATGGGAGGCGTTGCAAGAGCAGATGTGCCTACGTTTCCCAACAGGCTCTTCGACCATTGCGCTAAGATATTTAGTGCTTGCAATTTTACATTCATTTTTAATGAAGATCTCACTGGAGTAAATTGTGTCGGCAATCTGAGCAAAATCGTAAAGATTTAAACTCGAGGCGTGACACAATCGCCTAATCAGCAGGGCAGTCGAGGGAATCTCAGGAAAGTTTCAGAGGTTTGCTGCTGTCTGAGACAGGTGCTTGGAGTTTCACTCCTGGACTTTCTATTGTCAGTGGAACAAATAAAGTAGCAGGTTTTGGCAGCAAGCCTCATAGCTTGAATCTTTTCGTTTCACAATATGCATTTTTGCAATGAACAATCGCTTGGACTACCCACCCTCCCCCCCCCCCCCGCCCCCCTGCCTGATTCTCAATGTCAAGACTGTCCAAGCGGTCAGGAGATTCCAAACCAGCATTCAGTGACAACGCAAACTTCCTTTCTCGTGACCAGATCCCCATCATTCCTGGCTCTAAAGCACCATCCTTTTAGTGGCTGGGCAACAAAAGTACTCTTGTCCCAAAAAGTCTGTTGTGCATAAATGGAAGTCCGAAGCATTCAAATTGCACAACCAGGCGATTGGAAAAAGGCTTGATAATAGACAGGACATGAAGTCCACAATAAAAAAAAATCCCTGCATACATTTCCAGAGGAGCAGAGACTGAAGTTCAAAACCCTGCACAGCACAATTTATGAGAAGGCCCTGTGATACTTTGAAACCATGGCCATCACTGCAGTCAAAGCAGGCGTAGCAGAGCAGATACACAATCAGCTAATCAGTAGGCAAACAAGATTCCGTGGTTGATCACTACAGCGTAAAGAAAATCCCTGCCTGATCATAAAACAGCTGGCAATATTCCTATTCAGGCAGAAACTCAATAACGCACTGAGCACTCTTGCCTATGCATAGAACTCATACAGTCATCTTACATCACCCCCTGCCCAATCATGCAGCAAGACATTCAACAAACTGGACACTTAAGGGCTAGTCATTAGGGATTACTGCCTACTGATAAGGCCATTCATGGCTGCTACACTACTCGACCTACAATTTTGTGTGAAGTTAAATGAGCAGAATGAGAGGAAAGAGCAAATAACAGTCATCAGTAAAGGTCAGCACGCGAACAATATGGCGGTTAGCATCCGTTGGGGCGATGCCCACCCGCCTGCAGCCCCCTCGGCGTCTCTGAACTTAAGTAAACTGACTCAGTTTACTTAAGTTCAGAGACGCCGAGGGAGAACTGACAATCATGTCAGTCAGTATGACGTCGGACCGCCCACCCCCTTCAGAGTCTGAAGGGGGTGGGCACCCCCTTCAGAGTCTGAAGGGGGTGGGCACCCCCTTCAGAGTCTGAAGGGGGTGGGCGGTCCTGCGTCATGTTGACTGACATGCATTGTCAGACCAGGGGCAGCAGGCAGCAGCACAAGTGCGCATGAGTGGGGAAGGTCGGCGAATTTTTCCGCTGTGCCCAGTCATGCGCACTTATGTTTGCACTGGCTTGCGATGCCCATTAGGAAGAACGAGGGTTGAGCAAAGGCTCAAACCTCGGTCTCCTAATGGGCAGGCGGGCGAAGAGTAACCGTGCCCTAAGCCTATCCTGGCACTGCTGGAGCAGCGCCAGTATTGGCTATGGGGTTGCCAGTGCCATTCCTGTTTGAAGAGGCGCCAACGTGGACCCGGCCACGAAGCGGCGCGGACCCCCGGATTGGTCAGGTAAGTTTTCGTTATTTATTTTAAATTCCCCCGGCCCCCACCCCCGCGCGAAACCACTAGTATTTACATCAGGTGTTGAAGCTGGAAAGATTGGGGGATAAACGGATATGGAGAGACTGGCGCTGCAATTGAGTCTTCAACATGTTGCTGCATTGTTCAGTTCCCCCTTAGCCCACGCGCACACATTGTACAGAACCAGCTGGAGTGCTGTCTGAGGCCGGGACGGGCGGAGCGGATGAGCCTTTGAAAGAGTGCTGTTACTCAATATATTTGTTAACCAGAGAAAAAAGCTATTACAGCACACCAATCATAGATAATAATTGATCCAATAAATCAAACTGTATAAAAAGGCTAATAGTCAGTACTGTAATTATTTAGTCCAAATAGTCCTTTGATTTCTTGTGCCCTATATACAGCACATAAAAAAAAAAAAATTCCAAGACAGTTCTTTTTCATGGAACACGTTTCTTTTATTGAGTTTTTCTTTTTTTCTAAATGCCAATTCCCAGCAAACAAAGCAGTCCAGCAAACAAAGCAGCCAACACGTGTTTCGTCTGTACAAATGTGTACCAAGACTTTCTCAAGGCTAAAGTGATCAAGTATGTCGCTAGTCCTGTTGCAGTCAAGACACTGCAAGTGTACTGAATATTTTTCGGTCGCTCCAAAAACAAACTGCTACTATCAGAAGCTTGGGGTCGATAAAAGTCTCACCATAAGGTAACGCTAATGGTAGTATAAGGGTGCTAGTTATTGTCCCATGGAGTCAAATCCAAAGAAGAAGATGATATGTATACATAATGATGTATAGAATCCAAAATAATGAACTGAAACCTTCTGGTCTACCAACACTGCTGTCTCAAAGTTCTCAGCGGTAAAATTCACCTAACATGAAATCCCCAATGCGTAGTAAGTTGAGGAAATCCAAATAAACAGGTGGGACAATGATACGTCCTAAATCCGTCCTGTTAATGAAATGCAACTCCGACCCCAACACGAGCGTTCTAACCAGTAAAAAGAACTGTCTTGGAAAAAAACATTTTTATGTGCTGTATATAGGGCACAAGAAATCAAAGGACTATTTGGACTAAATAATTACAGTACTGACTATTAGCCTTTTTATACAGTTTGATGTATTGGATCAATTATTATCTATGATTGGTGTGCTGTAATAGCTTTTTTCTCTGGTTATCTATGTGCATGTTTTACATGCGATTGACACCCTTGGGTAGTGGGTGATTTAAGCTAGTTAAGCACCCTGCTGTACTTACAGTTGTCTTGTTTATTCTTTACGCCATTTACTGTTTTACTTTGTTTACATCTGTCGACTATTGATGTGCAGTATTTCCCTTTTAGGGAACGCTACTACCCATTTCAATATATTTGTTTGCCTGGCATTCTGCTGCTTCATTATTGATCGGCTAATAAAGCTCGCCTCAGCCGCACAAACTCTCTGCAACATATTGTCAAACAAACCGGTTCTTGAGAAGGCAAAATAATGACGTTCATGTGGGGAATTGAGTAGATATTCTTAGTTAAGTGGCACACTATTTCTCAGGCCTGATTTACGACCATGTGGAAACCGGACCATTACGTTTTTTTCTATATAAATGTATGTTTGAGGACTGAAGCAGCGCACGGTCTCATGTTCTGTGAAGAAACAATCTGTGTCATATTTAGCACTGTAACATTTTCTTAGCAATGGTTTAGCAGACAGACACCTTTTGGCTAGTTGAGAATTTCCTCTGTTTTTCGCTGTAGCTATTTCTGCAGTTAATACGTTTTTCCTCATTACCTTTCCCAAATGTCAGTTTGTAGTGTATTACTGAGAGTTCCTGGCATGATGACCTGCAGACAATTTTCAACTTCCACTTGTTTTTTACCACCTCAGCATTCTTAGCAAATTTGATTGTCTCCAGCCTCTTAACCTCAGCCCCCACCCGGTGCCCACTGTCCCCTTGATTTTTCCGATGGCCTCCAGTTTCAAGGAGTGCGCACGCCGTTTACAGTCTTAATGAACCAGAAAGTCTTAAGAATACCCCTCCCCCATTTCCTTCCCTCCCTCCTCCCCCGCCGATATTTCGATGAATTAGGCTGAGCTGAGATCTTGATTTAACTTTCAGTCAGGCCCAAAATGATGTCCCTTGATTCAAACTTTTACATTTCTAATACGGATATAATTAGTACCATTAACTTAAGCGGTAATAACAGCTGTGACAATGGCGTGAAAGTAACTATATGGTTCTAAGCTCTGTGAACCAAGAAAGGAAAAAAAATCAAGGCCCCTATTTATTTAATTAATATTTTAGTTTCTCTTTATTTTCTACTATGTCTCTGATTCTTTGCCTTTGTGTGTCTACTGCTGGTCGTGTGATCCGTTTGTTTCTATGTCCTCTGTCTCATTCTCCCCCATACGTTTGCCTGTTTAACTTGTGTTCTGTGTCTCACTTTTTGTAGTTTGTTCTTTGTCTTTCTTGCGTTGTGTTACATTAGTGATATTTGTATTGCGTATATTCTGCCATTCGAATGGTCTCGTAGCACTCTGGCTGTCCAGACAAATTTCCAGGTTTTGAGGTTTCCTTTCATAAAGCAGAGTCTAAATCGTCACGTGGTGGATGATGTGTTACACACAGTGTGCTCTCGTCCAGTTTTCGGTTAGGAGGTTGTGCCTTCTTAATTGAGCTATGGGTGAATGATTCTGGCATCTGCTTAGCCAACGGAATATACACCTTTGGAACACGTTATTTCCCCACGTGTTATTCCTCATTATGCTGAAAATAAATTGTAATGCCTGAATTTATTTTCAGGGATACTGAACAGAATCAAACATTCCCCACACCTAAATCTGGAGAAATCGTAATGATGCAACAGGTGTATCTGATCTGTGTTGGACATGTGCTCGAGGCTCTGCCCAATGCGTTCTATTGGATGTGTGTGGCATATCATGGAGGGAGGTGCTTTTGTGAGCCACTTGGCATAGTTGAGGATTCCTGGGCTGTATTGAATGTATAAAAGGTGTTCTGTCCAATGTATGGTGTGGTATGCTTTTTGTTCCTCTCCCTTCCCTCTCTTTGTTCTTTTATAATTTTGCTCCCCTCAAAGCTCTTTCTCACTTTGCCCTGTCTCTTATGCCTCATTTATTATCACCTTTCTCTGTGCTTCTTATCTTTTTCTACACCCATGCACTATGCTTCTCTCTGTGTACCTTTTTCTCCTATCTCTCTATACTGTCTTTCGAATCTCATTCACCTGCTTTCCTTTCTTTACTGATTTTCTTCTCTCTCTCTTCCTCCACATTCCAGTCAAGCTCCTCTTGTCCGTCTTTCGCCATCTGTTGCCTCTTTCCTCTTCTACCTTATTAGTCTATCACCTCCTCTCTCTCTCTCTCTTCGTACTCCTCACCATGCACATCATCATTCTCAACACTCCTTCCTTGTCTTTTCAATCCTCCTCCTTTTCTAGCCATCTCTTACTCTTTCACTATGCACTCTCATTCAGACATCTCCCAATAGTCACTATCCCATACCTTTCCATGTCTGACTCTCTTTTACCTTAGCCTCAACCATCTATCCCATGTTTAGGTCTAGCATGATGTCACAGCTGTCTCCAACACCTAGTGTGGCAGTTCTTTAACATTTGTCCACTCTTTTTTCAAAATGTTCTCGGTGGGGGAACCCCCGAACCCCCCTTAGGTTGTCCGGTTTGCTCGCAACGCTTGCTCGCTGCGGTGCAGTATGACAATCATTTTACGCCCCCCACCACTTTCAAATGTCACCAGCCGCCCCTGCTCACTATCATATCTAGACGCACGCCCGCTGTCTTCTGCTGCATGTCCATGCGCCACACTTTCAAGCACAAACCAACAGTTGTTAATAGGAATGCTTCTCATTGGCTGAGCGAAGCTCATCATCCGCTCGAGACTGATAACACAGGATTACAGACTCGCTTCAAAGCTTGGCGAGTAGGCCGCGAGATCACTGGGTGGCACGGCCTGAACACGGCACCGCCTGTTCTAAAGCCCGCGGCAACAGCATAAGAAAGCCCCAGAAGAATGAAGAGGTACACACACAAGAGACTGCCCAGCAGGCAGGTACGCCGCAGTCTCACCTATGATGCCGCTGTCTCGGCTCTCCAGGGTGGAGGTGGGGCTGGTGACGGCTCCATAGCTGCAGTCCTTGGCGCTGCTGCTGGCGCTCACGGGCGGCAGGGTGGAGCAGGGGCTGTTGGCTGGCGGCGAGGCAGTGCTGCTGGTCAGGGTGGAGCAGGGACTCACCCGCTGTGTCACGGCAGATGTCTGGAAACGGAATGCAAGAGGGGTCAGACACAGGAGGTGAATCCGTTGTGTGCTTACACAGTCTGGAACGTCAACGTACATTATTCATCTAGACAAACAATCACACGGTAAAGGAGAACACGCTATACACGATTTCTGATTCCCCTCTGGTTACAACCACAAAAAACACAAGTACAATGTGCCCCCAGTCCAACCCGGGCATTCCCCAGCGGAAATGGCACTTCTTCCGTAACGAATGCCCTTTCCGTGTGGACGGAGCCCGCGCCGAGTACCGTGGCGGTCACGTTACCCTGCCTCGGGCACGGAAACGGCAGATGCCAGCGCTGTCCAGCCAAGTGCATGACCTCACCTTGTGCGGCGGACTCTGGCAGGATACAGCGCGACAGGAAATCCCAGCCAGAACAGGATCTGCAGAGAAACTTCCATCCATTCACAAAGTGAGCTGTAGGGCCGGCGTCCTCCCCCACCCGCACCACTGCTTGAAATGGACATTTACCCATCAGGTACTTACTAACCGGGAGTCCCTGCTTACTGCTAAGTGCCGGGTCTGCCTTTCAAATTTAAGAAGTGCATGTACTCAGCGCCGGGCAGTCCCATAGGTCGCCCCTGAGGGCCATACTATCCATGCGAAGAGTTCCTTCACGGGAAAGGGAAGCGGGACGCATGCCAGGTGGGGGTGGCCAACGGTAATGCATTGAAGAAGGCTCACTCCGGGGAAGAGCAGCGAATTTTGACCACACTCAGTACAGAAGGGTGTCTGCCCACAACGCGTTACCGCCGGCCAGTCGGAGTGGATGAGGGACACCGCAAATCCCATTCTATTCTCCAAGCTCCGCCCCCTCCCAGAGCATCGACGTCACCTCAAACAAACAACACAACAAGCACAATTATTTCATCTCAATAACAAGGAATTGAGTGTTGTAAACAATACTCCAATCAACAACACGGAATTGAGTGTTGTAACTAATACAACAATAACAAGGAATTGAGTATTGTAACCAATAGTCACAACAATAACAAGGAATTGAGTGTTGTAACATACTCAAATCAGTAACAAGGAATTGAGTGTCCTAACTAAAACAACCACAATCAGAAGGAATTGAGTGTTGTAACTAATACTCACAACAATAGAAAGCAATTGAGTCATAACTAATACCCACAACAAAAATAAGGAATTGAGTGTTGTAACTAATACTCACAACAATAACAAGGAATTGAGTGTTGTAACTAATACTCACAACAATAACAAGGAATTGAGTTTCATAACTAATATTCACAACAATAACAAGGAATTGAGTGTTGTAACATACTCAAATCAGTAACAAGGAATTGAATGTCCTAACTAAAACAACCACAATCAGAAGGAATTGAGTGTTGTAACTAATACTCACAACAATAGAAAGCAATTGAGTCATAACTAATACCCACAACAAAAATAAGGAATTGAGTGTTGTAACTAATACTCACAACAATAACAAGGAATTGAGTGTCGTAACTAATACCCACAACAATAAGAACAAATTGAGTGTTGTAACTAAAACAACAATAACAAGGAATTG
The DNA here is from genome assembly GCA_963921515.1 of Calotriton arnoldi. NCBI lineage: Eukaryota > Metazoa > Chordata > Amphibia > Caudata > Salamandridae > Calotriton > Calotriton arnoldi. Next base: position 2,831,474 of record CAWUFW010000020.1, read on the forward strand.
AGTGTTGTAACTAATACTCACAACAATAACAAGGAATTGAGTGTTGTAGCTAAAACAACAAAAACAAGGAATTGAGTTGTAACTAATACTCACAACAATAACAAGGAATTGAGTGTCATAACTAATACAACAATAACAAGGAATTGTGTTGTAACTAATACTCACAACAATAACAAGAAATTGAGTGTTGTAACATACTCATAACAATAACAAGGAATGGAGTGTTGTAAATAATACTCAAAACAATTACAAGAAATTAAGATTTGTTTTATATCTTTTGTGGTTCACTAATCAGTTACATTTACAACAGTTGCGAACCACATGCATTCAACATTGAATGTGAGCAGCCATTACATACAGAATGAAGACACATAAGAACACCTTTAAACAATGACACACAGGGACCCCATCCTGCAAAGAGGGGTGGGGCAAAAAGAATATCTGGCTTTAGCTTTTCAACTAACTCAAAACACTGGTTTTCTCAGGTAGCTCTTTTTTTTTTTTTTTTTTAAATTAACAAGTTTTGAACGGGCAGGCAGCTAAAAAGTAGAGTTCCCTTTTGTAACTACAAGCCCTACTGTCTGGAACCCACCTCAGCGTGCATTTCTCTGCACAACTACCACACTGTCTCACCACGGCCATTAAAATGGCACTGAGCGGTTTAGCAGGCCCTGTATTTCATCAAATAGTCAAGGCTTCCATCGATGTACCTTAAACAGTATTGAACACTTAGATTCAGTGGCACACAATGTTGTGAGTGAAGTGTAATTGTTTTGGACAGTGCACATTCTAATGTCATCCATCTTCAGGCATTTAGAGTGGGCGCAATGATAGAGGGTGAAATATTAGCATCCAATAATGTCAACTTCTGGTCTAGGTTATAGAAGAGAGAAAGGCCTTTCCACCTAGGATAACAGAAGAGCAAATTACTTAACTTCCATAACGCTTTCTGGCAGATACTCTTTCTATCCGCAGATTTCTCACCATGTGAATATCTCCAGGTGCCACACTGAATCCGGAGATTTTTTTCCAGCAATTCCCTCGTGTCGATAGGTGGTATCATGCGGCTTCATGCGCATCCGTCCCACTCCATATATGACACAGAGGCCCCTATAGAGCCTCCACTTCAGCGCGCTGACCTCAATTTCTTTTTGATATTTGTCCACACAGTAGGATGTAGAGCCTTTAATAATCAGACTTTACCAATGTGCAGACCTCTAAATTGGAAACTTACTAGTATGAACAAGATCAGTCCATTCCACAGAAAGGGGACATGAGTGTGTCAGTGAGGAATCTGCGGTTAGAGCATACATCAGAAAAAGAGTTACTAAAGGTAAGAAACCTATTCATCTGAAGGATACTTCTATAACCGCAGATTCCTCACCTTGTTAATAGACACCAAATCATTACCTCACCATGTGGTGGGAGTATCAAATGGCTCAGACCAGGAAATCCTATAAGACAGAATAGGCAAAGTGCTTCTCCCACCGGACCTGGCTATCTATGCAGTAGTTCTTTGTGAATATGTGAAGTGATACCCACATAGCAGTCTGGCAAATGTCAAAGGATGGCACTCCGCGCACCAGTGCAGTGGTAGCAGCCTTTGCTCTGGTGGACTTGGAATGAGCTGTAGACGTTCTGGAGGCTGTTTGGTGGCCATACATAAAACAATCCAGCTGGAGATGGTTTGTTTCTGAACTGCTTTCACCTTTTTCACCCAAGAGAACTGATAGTCTACCCGATGTTCTTTGGTGCAGTCGATGTAAAACCTTAGGGCTTTCTTTCGGTCAAAGCAATGAAATGTTTCTTTCTTTCAAAGCGGGGCAAAGAAGGTTGGCAGGGTGATAGAATACCTGATGTGGAAAGGCATGATAACTTTAAGGAGAAATGCCGCTATGGTCCTGAAGTCAAGCTTGTATAGGAAGAAGGTGGTGTATGGTTTCTGAACAGATGGTGGCTGTAATTGACTCACATGATGAGCTGACATGATTGCTATGAGGAATGTCGTCTTCAGCATAAGCAGGTGCAGAGAGAACAGCTGTGCCCTGGTTGAAACGGGGCACACGAAGAAAGTGAGAACCAAATTAAGGTTCCACTGAGGCATCACAAATGGTGTTAGCAGGTAAATATGGATCAACCCTTTAACAAAAAAAAGCAATTTAGCAGGTGATTTGAATGAAGGTGGTTGATCTGGTAAACGCAGAAAGGGCTGGGAGATAGCCTTTAACTGTCACCAAAGCAGGGCCTTGCTGGACCAGAAAAAGCCAAAACAATAGTATGCCAGACAACCGTGTCTGCAGAGGCTGGATACTTCAAGAGGAACATCAGGCAACCAACTTCTCCCAGCGTCCCGCATAAACTGTTTAAGTGGAGGGACACCTGGCTGCCAAGATGACACCTACTTCAGGAGAAAGATTAAACACCATCAACTGTTGCTGCCCAATTTCAACGTATAAAGGTTAAGATTGTGCCCGCTCGGTCATAGGGCCCAGTCCTGCAACAGGAAGGGGCAGAAGGATCAGAGGACAGATGCGTATGGCCAGAGATTCCAGTTATCATACTCTCCTAGCCCAGTCTGGAACCACTATGATGAGTGGGGCCCATTCTTTCCTGATCTTCTTCAGAACTTTGAGCAGGAGAGGGAGAGTCCCGGGCTCTAATCTACGCGAAAGGCATCTATGAGTGAGAGCAGCCTTGGGAACTCCAATACACAGAAGCTTTGACACTACACATTCTCTGCATTGGTGAAAAGATAGAGCCAGGATTACGGGAAGACGCCCTGATTCAGCTCCGAGTGCAGCCACAATTTGTGAACCACTAGGCAATGTCAGCTCAGGTCATCTGCCCTGGCGTTTAAGATCCTTCAGGTGCTGTACGATAAGGGAGAACCCCCGATGATTCAGCCACTTCCAAAGATGCAAAGCCTCCTGGCACAGGACCAACAACCCCACTCTGCTCTATTTGTTGCAGTACCAACTTGTGGTAGTGTTGTTTGGGAGAACCTGCACCGGTTCCCCCTTGATGGAAGGGAGGAAAGCTTTCAGTGCCAACCATATCGCCCGTAACACCAACAAACTGATGTTGAGACAGGCTTCCTCCAGAGACCAGAGTCCTCTGATCTCCACCTTTCCCAGATGACTTCCCCATCCCAGCAATATTGCAACCATCAGTTCTGCGTGGGGTAATGAGAGGGGTCTTCCACAAGTCCAACTGAGGTCAACCACTGCAGGTATCTTGCAGTCTCCTTTGACAGCTTGATGGAATCCAAAAGGTTCTCTTGGTGCTGAGCCCACTGACACTTCAGATCCCAATGCAAAGCCTGCATGGACCACCGGGCGCTGTTCACTAGCAGGATGCAAGAGGCCAGAAGGGTCAAGAAGCCTCAGAGACACTCTCACTGAGACCCAGGTCAAGGGTTAAAACATTAGGATCACAGTCAGAATGTCTTGGACTCGTTGAGGCAGGGGGAAGGCTCGGAAAAGCACCTTGTCCAGGAAGGCTCTAATTAAGGGGAGCTATTTTGAAGGAGTCAGGTATGACTTTGGCAAGTTGTTAGAAAGACCCAACGATCTCAATAGGCTATACTCAAGCCACTTGTGGGCTGTGACTCCACCCCAGGAATGGTGAAAACCCAAGGGTGTAGATGACCGTGCCAGTACTATGGCTGCCTCTCTCAAATCTGTGCAGGAAGAAAAAGAGGTTAAAGTTTGTCTTACCTTGCAATGGGGAAGCAACGCTATGGCGCTGCCCGCAATATAGTCCCCTGCGTGCGGATGCAGTTAGCTGCATTTCCCTGTAGGCCAGTGTGCCACCGAAGATTCCTAACCTTCACTACCCCATGGAAGTAACAAAAGACACATTTCTAATTAAATAACCAAGACCTGACTGAAGTACAGAGCAATTTATAATGTTTATCAAGACTTAAGTTTTGTTAAATCAAATGTGTGGGTTCAGTGGTCCCTTTTGTCTGAGCGCAGCTGAAGGTTCACAATATCAAACTATTTTAAAATGCAGACTAAGCACATAAAGTAGAGTGCCTGCCCACACCAGCTGTGACTGGGTCGCTTAAGTAGGCCATGTGAGAGATTCCTAACGTAGCACTCGGTTAAGTTGGTGATACTCAGTTTCCTGATGGAATGGGAGCATGCTGAAGCCCTTTTAGGGTTGTAGGACAACCCCTCGAGCCTTGTATATCACATATGTGAACAAAACATTGGGTCTATTATTCAGGCAGGGAAAGATACAGCAGGCCTATATGGCCCATCCCTGACTACCCAAGAAGACTGCTCTAGCAGGAGGTTTAAAATAAAAAATGCAAAGACAAAAATATTTCTGCGACAAGAAGAGGTATCTGTTCCTAAATAAAACAAGCAAGGGTTGGTGGGTGATGGGGGACTGTCGAGTTTTCTGCAGGCCAATTTGACACTGAATAGCAATTTGAACAATTATATTGTTATCTTTTTGTTGCTAACTGTATAAGATTAAATACCCACACCGCTTATGATAATTAGAAACAGCCCAGACAACTCCCTTTCTTCAATATGGTTTCACAAGAATGCCTTCTAGGCATTTAATACAAATGAAATTGCTTGATCACACAATGAATGAAAGTCACACTAGTCAGGTTGCTTTGATTAAAATGTCTATTCTCCCCTTGTTTATTTTTATTTTTTCTAATGCAATGATTAAAATCCCACAATCTTTCTTGATGAATTTGATCGAATGTTAAAACATTTTCTATGGCAGGGCAAAAAACTCCGTACAAACGAAAAGATACTACAACTTGATAGGGAAGAAGGAGGGCTAGCATTACCAAGAATCAAAGTCTTTTATCAGGTTTCTGTGCTTGATTGGATATCCTGAATGACCACCGCCAGAAATATTTCCAGTTGTGTTTATCTCAACATCATGGTCTGAAAGGTTGGGGTTGAGGCTTCGACTTTCTTAAAAATGCCAGGGCTGCCGAAGCGTACCAGGTACAAGACACCCCATAACCTAGCTTTTATATATCATCAAATTTTGCAGGAATATAAAGTACATTAGATCAATCTATCTCTGCATCTAAAAAACTGTGGTCAGCTAGGTCTACCATTAGATAAATCCGCTATATCCAACTGGGAAAGGGCCGGATGTCCCCTGCTGGCAAACTTTGTCCAAGCAGGATCTGTAATATCTTGGGAACAGCTAGTTAATAATTATTCAGAGATAGTTCCTAACTTACGGTTTAGCTATAGACAAATTCGAAATTTCCTCCATGACAGCATCCAAGACCCTTCTCAATTAGCACTAAATATAAGTAAAGCGTACTTTGTATCTCATCTCAAAGGTATACGCAATTGGTATCGCCTATTACATTCTAAACTGGCGGAAGAGGCAATACCATCTTTGTTAAGTGCTATTACAGCTACAACCAGCTGTAAGACTGATCAAAATCGTTTGAGTTTTTATGATAAGATCTGCAGCAGAGCTATTCGTGCTGCAAACTTAAGAAGAATGGCCTTTTTTTTTAGCAAGCGGATGCTGTCCCATACTCTGAATAACATTCATAAGATGTACCCCGCTATTTCAGCATGTGGTCTTTGATGTGCAAATGCCAAGGGTGATTGGCTGCTTATATGCTTCACCTATCCCCGGTCTTTGCTACTTCTGGGAACAGGTGTTTCAGTTCTTAAGTCAACAGCTTCAGACTACCCAACGTCCAGATCCCTACAGGGCTCTACTTGGAATGATTCCTCAATCCACTGATATTACCGTAAGGCCACAACAGTTTGAATTTATTGCTTGCTGATCGCTAGATTACTACTATTGCAGAATTGGAAATCCAGGGATGTACCTACTTTCACCCAATGGCTGAATAAGTTACAAAGGGTTAAATTATTTGAGAGACTATGCGGGGCACAAATTGGCTCTATACCAAAATTCACAGATATGTGCCCGATTTAATGAATTAGGTGTTGTATTCTTTAGGTCAATGGTATATGAACTGAACATTTCGCTTTGTGTTTGCAACAACTCTTCTACTTAACAAAAAGAAACAAGCATTTGCAATGCAATAGGTCTCGCATTTACGCGAGACCTATTGCTTTGCAAACGTGAGCGCGGGCGGGTGGGGGGCAGGAGGGCGAGAAGGCACGAACAACGGGAGTGCAGGCGGGTGGGGGGGCGGGAAGGCATGGGAAGAAAATAGTGCTCAAAATCTAAATAACATACCATGCAACACTGGAAGTAAAGGGGCCAGTAGCCATGGAAGGATACAAGTGACGACATGGCCCTAATAAGGAGGGACTAATAGCCTATAAACCAATCAGAAGGCAGCATTTAGAAAAGACAAAGATACAAGCCAATAAAAAAGATGGGCGGGGGAGTGGGAGGAGCTTCCACTCCATACTCCATTACTGCATGCCTCGCAGAGCGAGCAGCACATGCGCGCTGCCGCTATAGGCTCGACCTAAAAAGAAAGTCACACTAGTCCTTTGTCAATCCTCCAAGGCACTCACTTAAATGTGTGTCATAATATTGATTGCACTCCCAATATTTTTTCTTCGAATTCTAAAACAAAATACAAAAATGTCATCTAATAACAACTATACCTAGAGTTGGCACATTAACAAACGTTTGTTAATGTAGGTGGACCCACAATCCATCCTTCCTGGGTGGTGCCCCATTTCCCAAGCGCAGCCGCTCCAGACACTGCCACCTCACACACACACACTCACTTCTCTGTCCTCCTCTAGTCTAAACACAATAAACTCTTATTCACTCAACTTATTTAACAGTACTATGAACAACACTACCTCCCAAACCTCTCACTCTTACTCCTACTTCTCCATCCCCCCCCCACGTGCCTGCCCCCTCTCACAGACTTCCCTCTCACTTCGGGCTGAGATTTTTTTTACCCCTACCCTTCGTCCCTTTTTTCCCCAAAAACATTTCCGCTCATTCCTCTCTTTCCTCTCCAAAGCCTCTCCACTGAAACATCAAAGCTCAATTCACAATGACTGATGACCAAACCTCTACCACTAAATAATCTGCTTTTTCATAACACCATTGTTTAACCTGCATATACAGTCGGACATCAATCTCCTCCAGGCTTTGACATTCTTTAAAATGCCAGGGCTGCTGAAGCGTACCAGGTACAAGACACCCCATACCCTAGCTTTTATATATGATCAAATTTTGCAGGAATATAAAGTACATTACAGGAATGTAAAGTACAAACACCACATTTGTGATTATAGAACAGAAAATCTTTATTCGGTAGTTAATGAATACCATTCCAAATCAGCAATAAAAACCGTATTACAATCATTATAAAAATAGTCAGCCCTGCCAAGTACTACGCATCAGGAGTTATACTGGCGTATTTTAGTGTGGTGGCCTGCATCCCAACACTAAGATGCATTAGTCGTGCATTTATAGCGCTTCCTGACCTCACTGGCGCTGCGAGGCACAAACCGCTACACTGCATTAGCAGTGCAGAGCGCGCACTTCTGCCACTGCACTGCTAATTGTACATGAAATTGTGCCGTGCCCGAAGCTCCTGCTCAGATGTCCGAGGCCGGTGCAATTAAACATCGGCCTCTTTAATTCACTTCCAGACACTCCTTGCAGATTTTTCTGACTGTTGCATGTCCCTGCTTTCTCCCTTTGTGAAGTTTTTTCGTTTTTGTCTTCCTACGTCTTTTTGATGTGTGTTTTTCTCTATCTTGCTCTCGGGAAATAACTGATGGGGAAAAATAAGTGCCGGTCTCCAGCAATAAGTACAGGTGGCACCCACTGGCTCAAATTAAGCACTGCCCATTAGTCTCACAGTTTCATCACTCATAAACCTAACAAAACTGAGTACTGAAAACAATTTGGGACCACGCGCCCCACCGCCGCTAGCTCAAGCTGGCTGTATAAGCCCAGGCTCATGTACCATGAGACACGGCTGTCAAACTCCGACATCCTCAGGAGAGTGATCACTCCATGATCCGGCAGTGCGCCTGTCCTGAGTAATGATTGGGAGATAGGGGGGGAGGAGAAGGAGCTTCTTGTATTCCACCCTTGCATGGCACTGTCAGGGTACATTACGAGAAGTGAATACCCATACTTTGTTTTTGTGCTGCGGCGCTCGCCTCAGGCAAAGAGTACGTGGGTCCTCTGGTCCACACGGCATGACAGACACCCGGCCTCATTAGCGGTGTACCACCTTCTGTGCTAGCTAGAGCTTAGACAGGGTGTCGGCGTGCATGGCTGGCAGGCATTGGGGTGTTTTTCAAAAGCCTGCCAGCCCCCAGCAACATTTGCGGTACTATGAGAGCGACATTCTGACGCGACACACGGGACAGACGGGGCTTATCAAGGCGCTCCTTGGCGGTACTAACCAATAAATATATCAACGAAACATACATTCAGCTGTTTCAGGACCGCACTGGTTATTATATAGACCGGTTAGCATTTGTTCTTATACACTTGGAAACATTGGACAGCTTTGAGGAAGCTTATTTGGCTGATCTACTTCGGCTGCAATGGGATAACTATTTTTCGCTGACATCGTTCTTTGCGTATTGACCGGTTGAAAACATTTCTGTTATTCTACGGTATGGAATAGTTGAATTCCTTTGACGACTTGTTGGATGACATACCTAACTTAGGCTCTGATTCCAAGGATATTGTCTTGACTTGCGCTTGGTGATCTACAGGATCGTGACAACATTACCAATCCAATTAGCCTTGAAGAAGTCACTTGTGTGACGAAACACGTGTTGGCTGTTCTTTTCTGGATTGTAATACAAGCTTCATTGAAACATTTCTGACTCCTGTTATCAATTGCATTTTTTGGGGGATAACTGTATATGGTGACACCATTTATTTACTATATGTTGAGTGCTTTGGTACATTAATATCTCATGTAAATGGAGGTGTCTCACCAATGTATGGGATGCATATTGGGTAGTATGATGCATCTGTACCACACAGCACCACAATAAGACTGTTCTTTGTGTAATTGTTTCTTACAAATATACTGGCACATGGCAATAGTGGTGCGAACAAAAAAAACATCACTACCTTCTTCAGTTTTGTCAGCCCCCAGGAGGGCACAGCTGGAAAAACGCCTGCCGGAAACGGACCGGTCACCTGTTGACCGGTTACAGAGAGCGCTGAGGTCTCCAGATCAACTCCAACTCCATACCGTCACCCCCAGCACTGAGCAGCAGGGCACCGACTGCACACTACGGAGCATCTGCAGTAGCTGTCAGCAGCCTGTGTGAGTCCACACATAGGACAGCAGCTACAGTGTCAGCCCGAGCAGAGCCAGCAGAGAGCTGGTAAGTTGCAGGCGGGCAAACATTACATAGAGTACAATACCAATCGATAGAGTGCTTACTTATGCAACATGCTTTATTGGAAACACCTTGAATTCCATCTACATTCTCTTCTTCAGCAGAATGGCATCAAACACCATCCGTCACAGAAATGGCAAGTCAGCACTCTAGTTTTATATTTAAACCCAGGAAATTGCGGACTTTAAGTCCCAGCTACTATCCTCCCGGAGTAATGCAATACATAACCTCAGAATCACAGCTGTAACAGAACAAGGCGATGCTGCAAACGGGAGAGACTCATTCCTCATGAGAAAAAAAGCCTCCCTGAGGAGGAGGGGGTGTGGTAGAGCATATACAGTCCGTCATTGAATAATCTTACAAGAGCGAGGAAGTGAGCTGTCTGTCATTGAGCTGTTCGGGGAGATCATGTAATGCATGTACTACTCAAAATAACCCTTATTGGCAAGTGTCACAGTGGTGGCTCCTCTGCTAAGGCGGAGGAGCGTCGCCCCACTGCTCATTGACCGAGCAATTAAACAGAAAAATAAAATGATAACTTATTGTTATTAACATTTTATTTAAGCTACTGGCTCAATTGGTTGGGGGCGGGGAGGGGCTGGCCTGTTTAGAGGCTGGGGGAGTGGTAGGCACTTCATAAGTGCGCATGACAATTAGGCCGGCCGTCTTGGGCCGGCCAAAATGTCATGCACACTTTGCATGTTCTCCACCCAGGCTGCATTACAGCCTGCGTGGAGAACATGCCCAGGGTGCCATTCCCCGTCTGAGTGCCGAACCACAGCGCTCAGACCAATAACAACACTGCATTGCAGCGCTGTGATTGGCTCAGGGGAGCCTGGGTGTTTCCTGCTCCACAGAAGCCAGGAAGAGAATGGAGGAAAGACGGCGGCCGGCGGGCTGGCGACATCCAGGTAAGTGTTTTTAAAATTTTCTTTTTCATTTCCCCCCACGCTCGTTTGGTAGCAGCCGCTACTGTGCAAGGGTAATTCTTAGGCAATTATGAAGAGAGGAATTCCTGTCTGTTATCTGCTTGTTTTCTCCTCCCTGGCTCCCTCCCGTTTTTAAAGAAAAAGGTGTCAAGAAAATAACCAAGTCCTTTCTAAAAGCGGGGACTCTTCTACCCCTATGAGCCCTCAGGCTTGCACGCCCGACATAGATTTGGTCCATTGAACACCATGGACCCTCAGCACTAAGGCAGACTGTACCAAGATGGCCGCCGAACTGAAGCTGGATAAGAAGCTCCCGCGGCCGGGACCATTAGCATTTTAATATCCCGCTGATTCCCTGCCATCCACCTACCTTTTAACGAACAGCGCCTCAAGTCTCGTCCTCATTTTTGCTGAGGCTTATTTTTCTTCAAGAGAAGAGCAAGAGGGATATAGGAGGCGCCCCGCCTGATCCCAAAATGGCGGCCGTTTCTCCCGCTTACTACTATAATACAGCTATACTCTCCTACTCCTCGGGAGGCGAGCGGTCTCTAGCTCTGGCCTCTAGCTGCCCCATTTGAGGCAAAGATATCATTGGGACCAGCCGAATGTAACACCAATGTCAGAATTCCCTTGCCTGACCCCAAGACGGCTCCCACTGTAGTCCCTACCACGTTGTGTTACTACTCTGGGACATAAACTGAACTTCGACCTGACCTTAAACCTATCCCCCATCATGATAAACCGTCAGAACGTAGACCTTGTCGTTCTCTCCTCCGATAGTGGAGACCTAGCTTTCTGGCTGATGCCCGGTGGAGCTACTGGATAGCTAAAGAGGAGATGGGTCGTGGTCGTGGTCTTCCCCTCGGCCGTCACCTACCCAGCCCGTCCTTGGACAGACCTTCCTTAGTCTCTCTGTCACTCCCTTCCCTATCTTGCCACCCCTGCTATCTCCACTCGCCCGTTTCTGGACTCAAGACTTTCGGACCAACCCTGATCCTCTCTTTTATCTGGCGGAGTCCGAACTGTATGACCGATTCCCGGTGGAGCTGCTTCGCTCAGCTATAGGGGAGACCGGCTCTGGCACCACGCTTTGGCCGTCACCTACCCAGCCGGACTTTGGACATATGTCTCTCGTCTCAAGACTTTTGGACCCACTCTGATCCTCTCTTTTAGCAGGCGGAGTCCGAACTGTATGACCGATGCCCGGTGGAGCTGCTTCGCTCAGCTCTGGCACTACGCTATGGCCGTCACCTACCCAGCCGGACTTTGGACATATGTCTCGTCTCTTTCTCCACTGCTTACTCCTTCCTGTGGACTCCCAGCTCTCCCTGGCCTCTTTCTGGATCTTGATTTCTTGTTCGATAAATACTCCTGTTTTGAATATGTAATCATTCTGTAATTAATGTGAATATTTGTGTAACTTGCAATTCGCTGTTCCTTATGTAAAGCGCTCGGATACCTTCGGGTCCAGCCAGCGCCATTTAAAACTCAAAATAACTGTAAAGCGCTCTGATATCCTTCGGGATCTGGTTCGCGCTATATAAAACTTTATAAATAAATAAATATGAGCCCAGTAATAGGGAACGGAAGCGTTAAGTAAAGGAAAGGGCTCCTTCTACTCCGGGAGTCCTTTCAAATAAAATAAAGAGGCTTGTAGTTTTGGTGGTGAAGGATTAAAGGGGCCCGACCAGATCTCCCTTCTTTGGGAGGAAGAAACACAGAGTAATGGTCCAACACCCTCATTGAGCAGCGAGCACCTTCCTCTACTTCCGGTCCACCCAACTGCTCACACAACTGTCCCCTCCCCCTTCTAGGCATACGTACCGGCGTCTGCCGCAACTCTCCTGAGTTGCGGCCGCTCGTCGGCTCCCTCCGTGGGGCACCACCCCTCCCCACACCACGAGTCTGGGGCCTCGTCAACGTCGGTGTCCTCTTCCTTCGCCCACGTAGAGTGGTTCTCCAGCGATCGGCTTCCCGGTTCCCTGCTCCTCTCTCCTCGCTCTTCTTCTTCCAGGTGGGTGAGTTTCCTTTCTGCGACGCCGTCCTTTTTTCGTCGGTCAGGGTGAGTGATTGGTTGGATGGGCTTGGGTCTCTTCCCTTCTGTTGGGGACAGCATTAGTCCTTTCTTAGCGTCGGTGCCTCCTTCCTCCTCTGAGTCTCTCTTTGGTTTTTACAGGTTCGACGTGGAAGAAAGGACGAAGATGGTGAGGACGCCGAAGGAACATAAGGTAAGTAGGGGGGGCTCAGGGATGTCAGGCGTTTTCTTACATCAGAAGTCCACACAATCTTCTGTTTCATAGCCATAAGGGTCCACAGACCCCTCCCACTCATCACCCAATACAGGCCTGTCGTAGTAATGAGGAGCTGGTTCCAATATGGAGAGTCTGCCCCCCAGTCAACACCGGCATTGGACGAAGTCCGTCCGACTCTGTGTCAGAGTTGGGAATGATGGTGGCGCCAGGGGGTCAGCATCCGAGTAGGCACCACCGAAGGTCAAGGTCGCTCGACCGGCGCAGCTCCAGATCAGTCAATAGATCCCTGGGGACGGATTGGCACAGAGAGCAAGCCCACCGGCTGAAGACCAGTAGGGGCCCTTCCTGGACCCCTGGGGCCCGAGGGTACTCCAGAGGGGTTGGGCCACCAGAAGATGAGGTGCATGGCCTCATAAAATTCTTTCAGTTGGGCAAGGGTCACTCCCGGAAACTGAGGAAGGCGTGGAGATAGCCCAGGTGCAGGCTCCACCACAGAGCTATGGCTTGAGTGCCGACGGCCCGGCGACTCGTTCGAAGACTTGCGCTGTGAAGTCAAAGACCTCCTCGACTTCCTTTTCTTGTGGGACTTACCCGACAGCTTGGAGTGGGATGATGATCGCCGGGTACGACTTTGCTAACGATCTCTGGCTTGAGGGACCACAACCTCAGTGCTTTGGGATGCATAGCGTGGCAATCCTCGCATGTCTTGGCGTCATGGTCGCGTCTAAGACACCAGAGGCAAACAAAGTAGAGGTCCGTCACCAAGATCTTCCGGTGCCAGGCATCGCAAGGTTTAAAACCTGCCTTTCTGGTGGATATCAAAAAGTGACTGGGGACAGCTCTCTCCTAATCTGCATTGACTGGCGCGGATGGAAAAAACTGACGCCCCACACTGTGGCAGCGCCTACGTAGGCACAGCGCATGTCTCTTCCGGAGTCGCTGACGCCACGCGGAGCCAGACAATGCCCTCTACCAGCGCGCAGGGGTACTGCTTACCAAAAGTTTCCGATCCAGTTTGATGCTTGGGGAATATTCTAAGGTATGGAATGTGCAGCTAGAAGTCTCTATCAGCTTGTTTAGGTAAAACATGGTAGTGGTATTGTCTGTGCGTACCAGTACTTAAAATTCTTTATTCTGGGAAGAAAGGATTGAAGCCCTTGAAAAAAACGCTTTCAAATCTAGCAGTTTGATGTGCATTTTGGATTCCGGAGGTGTTCATTTGCTGTGAATTTCCAAGTCTCCCCGCCCTTCTAGGGAGGAATCCCTTCTCATTTTAAAGTGAGAACGAGAGCAAATGAAAGGAAGTACTGGGGAAATTATGTCTTCTCTCTTCCACCATGCCTTTGCTAGCTTCATGGTGTAGGAAAGTAGGATCTGCTTCTTATGGTTACCCCCACTTTTTGCTGGATGTTGCACTGTTTTTGACTAGTCTGACTAGGATCCTGCTAATCAGGACTCCAGTCTCTCTGCTTTCTCCTTTAAATTGTTACATGTACTTTGGTACACCACATTGGATACTGGGGTACCCTTGTCAGTCCCTAGTATATGGTACCCATGTACCCAGGGCATAGGTACCCCAGAGGCCTCCCATGGGCTGAAGCATGTATTATGCCACCCATGAGAGGCCATGCAAAATGGAACTCCAGGTCTGCTACAGCAGCCTGTGTAAGATGGTGCTTGCACCACTTACTTTAGATATAGGTTTACCATATTTATAGGTCATTACACTTAAAACTTATAAGTCACCCCTATAGCAGGCCTTATCAAGCCTGAAGGCAGGGTGCTGGGTTTTTAGTGAGAGGGTGCCCCTGCATGAGCAGAGCCTCTCTGCAGCCTTCGGAGACCATTCTCCCGGGTTGTCTGTGACTCAGCCGGACATATAGGTAGAGGTGCATTATAACCTCGCGGTAAATGCTATCTCGAAAACAGCTGCATAGAAACATGTCGTGTTTGGTATCAAACACCTTGGAATCATACCTCCACACCGATAACCGGTGTGGGAGGTAGGATTCCACCCTTCTGAAGCAGGCTTCGTGGGGTCACTGGTCTATCCGGTGCCAGCCTTCTTGACCCGGTCAGCATAAAATGGATGCTGCCGACCAGAGACACACTTCTGCCCTCCTGCTGCTGAGCCAAGCTCGAGCAGAGGAAGGCAGCACAATAGGCATCCTGTCACAGGGAGGTGTGACCACCTCCCAGACAGGATTTAGTGTGTTGGGGCTGGGTGGGTGCACTCTGAGAGTGCCTGAAAGTCTGCGGGGCACATTTGGTGTCCCTGTGCATAGTCCAGCTCAAACCAGTTCTGGGAGCCATTGGCTCCTGATCTGGCGCGAAACTGGACAAAGGACATGGGTGTAACCACCCCTCTGTCCTGACCCTCCCCTAGTAGGGTCCCCCGAATCTGTCCAACCCTCTCCCGTGGGTACAAAAGGGCTTACCTGGCTGTAAGACTTTAGATTTTATGTGGACAAGATTCTACAAGAAGAAACCACTGACCTTCGACCGTCTGGACACTCTGAACTTTGACTGGGCCGACTTTGTCTCCCTCTCCGTCCAAAGCTTTGTCTGTGCCCTTGCTCCTTACAGGCTCCGTGCAGGACCTGTGGTGCACTAAGGACAACTGAAGAATCTCCCTTGGAGTGAAGGAGTCACTCCCCTGCCCTAGCAGGTACCTCAACGCAACTGACAGGTCTGCTGCTCCTGAGCTCCTGCGGACTCCGAAGATTTCAGCAACACAGGAGGTGGGTTCCTGAAGGTCCCTGAGGTCGATATGCCCTCTTAGCAAGTTTGAGGCCAGTATCCCTCGTGGGGACTGCATAACCCGAACCCCAGGGCACCGCGTCCATTTGCAATTGCATATGCTTATTGGCGATTCCCGAGCTTGTGCATTGGACTCCGTGTAGTCCTGACCCTGAGCAGTATTTGCACCAAAGAACTCCGGCCTCCTGGCTCCGAGTGCTCAGTGGGCTGGTACTTTGCAATCTTGCTCGAGGTCCCCTCGCGACTCCTGGTCCTTCGGCCTGTGGGTCTCTCCGAGGGTCATCGTGATTTCTGTTGGGCTTTCCTGGTTGCTCCAGACGTGCCCCGACTCCCCATTGCTTGGTGAGTCTCCTGGACCTTGCTGGTCCACACTGTAACCTGCTTGACCTTCCTTCGTGGGTTGCTTTTGCCAAGGCTTGTTGGTGCTCCCGCCGGACACCGACCCCTCAGCACTCAACATCCTTCGTGGGACAGCTCACCTCCGGCTCCTGGTCGTCCTCGACGTCTCCTGGTCCTCGTGGCTGCAGAGTCAAGCATCCCTTCTTCGCACTTGAAGCACCAAACATCGGTGGGCATTCGTCTACCAAGCTCCTGGTCACTCTGAAGTGACCCAGACTGTCCCCTCTGCTTTCAGGTTCCTTCCTTCCAGAATCCAGGCTTGGATTCCACCTGACCCTTTTCACCTTCACGGCAGCAGTACTTCTTCACAGCCCTCCATTGAGAACGACAGCGGTTTCCAATGCCACTCCAGACCTGTGCACCCAGCTCTCCTGGGATAGGTAACTCGGGCACTACGGTATCCACGGGTGGGGTGGCTCTCCAACCTCTTAAGTTTCAAAGGGTTTGCTCGAAGTCCTCCTAGAAGGGTCCTTAAACTTTAAAATTGTAACCGCGACTTCCCCAGAAAATTGTACGGAGCCCGTGGTCGTGTTAGTACACTGCACCCGTTCTCGGTGGGGTCCCTATCTACTCACCTTGGATGGTTCCTTGGGGTCCCAGCGATTCTACGTGCTCCAGACCTTGTCTTGACCTCAGTTGTGATTGTTATACCACTATTTTAGTATATGGTTTGGTCTCCCCCTGGAGCCCACTGTGTATTGTGCTACTTACAACTGTTCTATTGATCTCGTATTGTGTGCTTTGTGTTCTATCCTCGTGTAGAGGATAGTAGAGAGTGTTATATTAATAAATACATATTTTTATATAACTACTGTGTGGTTCTCCTTTCATTTAGTCAACGTAAGAGGTGATGTTCTGGTAAACAAGCTGCTTTACATTCCTTCAAGATTAAGCCTGAAGGCTGCTCTCCACAGCTACCACTAGGATAACTTTCTAAAGGCTATCTTTGACCTCATACATCATAAGGATCGTTTGGACTGGTGCAAGGTGCCCACTTTAATTAGTGGACTGCATATACCAAGCCAACTTCTCACACATAGTTGATGTAATTTGAATAATGTCCTTCGAATGACCCGTGCTTGAACCCATTGAGTATCTAATTGTTCCTGTAGCAGTATCATTTGCAGCCAGCAGTTTGGGATTAGTGGAATACATGAAGACATCATTTCCAGTTTGGATTTGAATATCCAGATAGAAATGAACTATTTTCTTGAAAGGAATGTTACTAGATGTATTATACACTGTATCCTTTCTTTTGTGGGGTATGCTTTGCATGTCTCTGTATTCAGTTTCCCCCCCAGGAAGGTAATCCGTTAGCATGGGATTAGTGAAGACTTTTCTCTGCTTAGCTTTAGTCCTAGATCTTTGACGAGCCGTATGCAGGCCATCGTTGACCACCTTGCAGAGCGAAAAGATGGATCCTGGATAAGCCAGTCATCTAAGTATGGGAATACCTGATGATCGCTTTTTCTTAAGAAGGCTGCTTCGGGGCATGGCCTGGACCTTGATTTAGTAGGACGCACGCAGCTCGAGCTCCGTCCTCCAGGGTCGGCCCGGGGCTCTAACTGAGCATTCCAAGGCACAGGGGCACAGCCTGTGTCCCCCCCTCGACCGCTTATAGCCCGCAGCCCGCTCCGGAATGCACATGGGGGCCCTGGCACTGCGTATCGCCCTGAGGAGCTGGTGACGATCTGCCGCGGCGGTCACGCCCGCCATCTTGCTGGAGGCCGCGAGGCGACCCTCGACTGCGGGAGAGCCCGAGATCTGCGCTTCGCTGAGCGGCAAGAGTGAGGGTGGCCCTGAGCTGCGTCTTCTGACCCTGCCGCTCCTGCTCTGGAAGGCGAGCTGTGCGGAGTGCCCTGGGAGGCCCTGGGGTTCGACGTCGACCCCGCGGGACGACCTACGTCACCCACCGGACCGGGTGGGAGGAGAAGGATAGAGGTGAGGAGAAATCGGCGCTGGCCCCGGGGGTAGCGGAGTGGCCCTAGGGGGCCGGGGACACCATTTCCGGCACTGAGCACGGAGCTAGACACCCCCCGGGGCCCCACACCCCACTCCACCTGATGGCGCTTCCCCCCCTGGACAGTTGGGATAGCGCGGGGGGAGGCCGGTCACCTACATCTTGGGACCTTGCCGGCCCTGAGGCCGAGCCGGGCCTGTGATCCATGAATCCCTGCGCCACGCCGGCCTACCTCTCAACGCGGCGGAGCTGCTTCAGCGTTACCTGACGGAGTCCTGGGCCGGTGGCGAGACCGGAGATCCTCGCTCCATCGCCTCTGCCCTGCACTTTTAAGGGTCTCCCTGCCCGAGAGACGGAGACTCTGGAGTGCAGCCTTGAGTGGCGGGAGGCCCGGGCTACACGAGGACTGCTACGACGTGCATTTCCCCTACACACTACTGTTGTTCTTCACGGCTCCTCTTCAAGGTAGGGGGGAACTGACACGTGTGCAGGCCGCACTGTCTGAATCCGGGGAGTGGGAGAGCTTGGATCCCCAAGGACGAGACCGCCACGCCTGCACGCCCGCCTGGGCCCGGGGAGACGGGGGTCTTGGGTACACCCGGGAGCCGTATCTGCACTGCTGTCCTGACCTGCACGACGGGGGATACTGCCCTTGATGGCCAAGCCTGCTCCCTTTCGCCTCTTCCCCGGACGGGCCCGCTCTGGTGGAGTGACCAACTAACGGAGTGGGGCCCCCGTCTGGACGCAGGCGGGCGCTCATAGGGGCTACGCTCCCCCCTTACCAGCAGTATGACCAAACCTAGAGCAGGGAAAGCCGCAGCGCAATCAGCACCCAAGGACACGTCGGTGACGGACTTGTGGAGTAAACACACCCCGGTACCCCCGCAGGAGGACTCCGTGATGGCCTCTAAGCTGGAGGCCCCCGAGACTGGCGCCATCACGCAGGCATTCATGGCTAGCTTACTCCAGGAAATAAAATCAGAGATATCCTCTCTCAAGCTGGAGGTCAAAACCTATCTTACAGACATTCGCCGAGATGTCACCGAAATCGGCACTAGAGTGGATGACCTGGAACGTACCCTTGACTCACGCACGGAAGATCAGGAGGACCTCAGGCGATGGGTCTTAGTACTTGAAGAGCAACATGTAGAGCTCCAAATTAAACAGGAGGACTTAGAAAATAGGAGCCGCCGGAACAACCTCCGCATCAGGGACGTGCCACGGGGCACAGAAGGGCAGGACATAATGGCCTATGTTGCGGACCTCCTCCACACTGTCAGGGGGGATGACGACTCCTCTCCTCCAACTTTAGACTGCGCGCACCGGGTTGCCCCCCCACGTGGCAACCCTAACCTGGTCCCTGACATCTTGACCAGGTTTCATTTCTTCACGGAGAAAGAGGCAATCCTCCGGGCCTCAAGAGCAGCTGAGAAGTTGGAGTATGAGGGGCACTGCATCCAAATTTTCCAAGATCTATCCCCCCTTACTCTTCGCCGCCGCAGGGACTTCCAGCCTGTGACTGCTAAGCTGAAAGAATCCAATATTAAATATCAATGGGGCCACCCCTTTGCTCTGATTTTCCAGTGGGAGGGGAAGCGTCGATCTCTGAGATCTCTTAGGGAGGCCCTCCACCTACTCCACATTTCACCAGGATCACGGCCCTCGTCTCAAACGCTTGCAGACTCGGCCTCCCAGATCTCTCTTTGCCCCGAGTGGTCGAGGGTGCGGCCCCCTCGCTCGAAGCCCTCCACAGCCAGCTCAACAGCCCTTCAAGCCAAGCAGGACATCATTCATCATGTGAAAGCGATTGAGGCCTAGCAATCCTCAATGGGGGGGGGGGGTCTGAGGTCGGGCCCCCCCTCGCTCACTGGCTCAGGCACTGGGGACTGATTCCCTGTCAGAACTATCCTTCTTGGCATAAGGGAGACCTACCTCTTTGCTTTGTGAACCTATCTTTGACCCCCTACACAGATGTTTGGACTAGAGAGTAATGCTAAGTCATTATATTGTATCTGTTCTAGATATTTGCTCTAGGAAGTAACGTCCGGTCACCCTGCTTATTTGTGGGTCCTGCTTGCATAGCTAGGTATTTTTTGCGGGACATTTGTATTTGTTATGTACTGACTACCTGTGATGCCTATTCGCATAGTTGCATGTTTGTATATACGCTCCATGCTTGATAGGTCTCGTGTACGGCCTATATCCCGCTGCCTCCCTCTCCCCTTCCCCTGCCTTCCTTGCGTGACCTGCTTCTCCCGGCCACCCCGCCGTCCCGGGGGCCCAGCCCCCAGTCATGTCGCAGGACTTTGAGACCACTCAAGAAAAGGCCCCTGTTCCTCCCCGTTGCCAATGCGGCGGGCCGACCACTGGAGGGCGGACGACGTTCGCCCTCTGGACTCTCCATGGCCCACCCCACCATTTCCTTAGTCCCCAAGAGGAGTGACTTCCTCAGAGCCGCCCTGGTTCCTACCACCGGGCCGCTCCTGGACTGGAAAGGTCTTTCTTGGCCCAGTTGGCCTTTTTGTTACTTGGTACTCTCTTTGTCCTCTGACTATATCTCTGCTCTATTTTCTCCTTTCCTTCTTTTATCTACCTGGACTCGGGGGGGAGAGAGTCTGCCCTCAACAATACGACCCAGCTCCTTGTCTGGCATTTCTGGGGACCACTGGAAACGCCCTTCGTACTCCCCGCTTGGGTGGGATCCCACACCTTCCCCACGCCCTACTACAGCTAACGCCTCGGACTCGGACTCGCAGCCCGGCCAGAGAGAGATGTGACGCTTTACATTCCAGCCATTGCATGCCATTAAGTGTGCAGACCAATGGCGCAGCTTAAATGTCTCTCCCTTAATGTCAAAGGCCTAAATACCCCGAATAAGAGAAGGCAGATCTGGCGCTATCTTCAATTACAGGACCCAGACATTATCTTTCTCCAAGAAACCCATCTTCTACGTACTGACACTTCCTGCATGTCTCACCCTAAGTACCCCTTACAATCCTGGGCCTCCGCACAAACCAAGACAGCAGGGGTGGCTATCCTCTTTAAAGCAGGCCTCCCTGTACAAATCACACGTACCACGCGGGACACAGAGGGTAGGTCCCTCAAGCTTGTGCTCTCACTGCAGGGTAAACCACTTACCTTGCTTAACGTATATGCACCCAATCAAGCACAAGATGCTTTCCTTCGCGACCTACTGCGGACTTCGCTCTCTCTGGAAACTAACCCTATCATCCTTGGGGGCGATTTTAATTTAGTGTGGGACCCCAATATGGACCGCACCACCTCCTCTTTTCAAAGAACAGGGGCTATGTCTGCTGCTCTCAAACGTGACCTGGACGCTCTAGGCCTCGTAGATGCTTGGCGCTACCGGGAACCGGAAACACAGGACTACACTTTCTATTCCCATGTCCATCGCTCTCACTCCCGTATCGATTATTTCTTTTTATCCCACTCGCTCATTCGCTCCCTGGAAACGGTGGGGATTTCGGACATATCCATCTCAGAACATGCCCACTTGGAATTTACCCTGTCCGCTATGGGTCGACACTCGAATTCCACCCCGCGGTGGCGCCTGCCCCCGCATGTCCTCCGTGACCAGGTGGACGTGGCCGAACTCCGGCAGGCCATACAATCATATTTCACAGCCAATGACCTCCCGGAGACTCCCGTACACACACTGTGGGATGCTTTTAAGGCCACGATTCGGGGCGCCATCACCTCTATTTCTATAGCCCGCAGGCGAGAGTCCCGCTTGGTGGAAGATAACCTTACCCGTGATATTAAAGCCTAGGAACAACAAAGTCGTAGCGCGCCCTCTCTCACAACACGCAAGAGACTCACCTCGCTTCGAGGCCAGCTCAAAGCTCTCTGAGTGAACAAAGCGGAGCAATCTCTCCTGGCTCTAAAACAAAAATTCTATGGGGGAGGCAACAAGGTGGGCTCCATGATGGTGC
Organism: Calotriton arnoldi; assembly: GCA_963921515.1. Classification (NCBI taxonomy): domain Eukaryota; kingdom Metazoa; phylum Chordata; class Amphibia; order Caudata; family Salamandridae; genus Calotriton; species Calotriton arnoldi. The sequence goes on from CAWUFW010000020.1 coordinate 2,853,053, forward strand.
GTCGCCTCCGCCTCCAGATCTCCCGGGGCCACATTGCTAAAATTGCCCTGCCGGGAGGGGGATGGGCCACCTCTGAACAAGCTAAGCAACGGGAGTTTAGCACGTTCTTTTCCAACCTATATAGCCAGGGAGAAACCTGTGTGGACCAGATAGACACCTTTTTAGCAGCATGCCCCTGGACGCCACTAACCCCCTTTTTTATAAAGCAGTTGGAGGAGCCCATCACGGCGACAGAACTTCAAAAAGCGTTAAAAAGCATGCCTGTGGGAAAATCGCCAGGGCCTGATGGCCTAACGCTGGCCTAACGCTGGCCTTTTACCGCCTATTCCTCCCAGAACTTCAGGCCTATCTGTTGCGCCTTTTCAACTCCTTTGTGGAGACCGGGTCTGTAACTCCGACGATGGCTGAGGCAGAGATTGTTCTTATCCCCAAACCAGGGAAGGACCCCACTGTATGCGCCTCATTTCGGCCTATCTCGTTATTAAACGTGGATGCCAAACTGTATACCAAAATCCTCGCCCAACAACTGGCCCCCCATCTCCCGGGCCTAATCGAACCGGATCAGGTAGGCTTCATACGGGAGCGCCAGGGAGCGGACAATATTCGCTGCGTGGCCCATCTAGTGCAAAAGGCTCAACACCATAATATACCAGCCTTCCTCCTCTCCCTTGACGCAGAGAAGGCCTTCGACCGGGTTGACTGGTTTTTTCTCTCCGGGCGGTCCTCCATCGTGTGGGACTCGGACCGACCATGATCGCGCGAGTTATGGCTCCATACGCGGCACCCTCGGCTCGAATGCATGTTAATGGTCACCTCACCCCTTCCTTCTCCATCGGCAGGGGCACGCGCCAGGGGTGCCCACTCTCACCTTTGCTTTTTGCTCTTGCGGTGGGGCCCCTGGCAATTGCCATCCGGCGGTCGGCAAACATCCGGGGCCTTCGCATAGGAGGGGTTGAACACAAAATGGCCCTTTTTGCCGATGATCTACTCCTGACACTTACGGACCCAGCGAGCTCCCTACCTGCACTATTGGACATACTCTCCCAATTTGAATTGGTGTCGGGCCTTAAGATTAATCTCTCCAAGTCACAGGCACTCAACCTTAACCTCCCTCATCAGCAATTAGATGCCCTGGGAAACGTTAACCCTTTCCACTGGGCCCCACACTCCATTCGCTATCTCGGGATTAATGTTACGGCTACCCTAGACACATGGACAGGGGCGAACTGGCCGGCCTGCAGGACGGCTATCCGAGCTGAACTTAGCCGCTGGAAGTCGCTCCCCATTTCGTGGCTGGGCCGCCTTAATGCAGTTAAAATGGCAATCTTGCCAAAAGTTCTGTACCTTTTCCAGGTGCTCCCTACGCCGATTCCCCAGAGGGACATCCTGAACCTCCAGCGAGACCTTACCACCTTTATCTGGGGAGGGGGAAGGCCGCGCTTCTCCACAAGGGTCCTGTTACTGCCCCGCAACCGGAGTGGTCTGGCCTGTCCCGACCTGCTTGTATATTACTGGGCCTCGCATTTGCGCTACATATCGGAGTGGACGGTTCGCGAAAGCGAAAAACACTGGTTCCATATGGACAGGGCCGTGGCTTGCCGCCCCTTGTGGGATCTGGCTTGGATACGAAGTGGCGCTAGGCATCGTAGCGCCTACATTGCTACCCCAACGAAGACTGTTCTGGAGATTTGGGATAGGATCGCAGTCTCCCGTGGTCTCACTTCATTCCCCTCTCCCAAAACATCACTAGCGCTCAACCCGGACTTCCCACCGGCTTTGCCCCCAACATCCTTCCCGGCATGGTCGGCCGGTGAGTGCCGGGTAATAGAGCAGCTATTTGAAAAAGGCCTTTTTAAATCATTCGACCAATGCAGGCAGGACTTCAATCTTCCTAAAACTACACGCCTGGAATACTTCCAGATTCGTCATTGGCTCCGCGCCTCCTCATACATGGAAGGCGCAGCGAGGCAGCTTACACCATTCGAATCCCTGGTCCGCGCTTTTGATGGGTCCCGGGGGCTGATTTCCCGGACATACAAAGTACTTCAACACTCACACACAGTGCCCCCACACACCTACCAACGCCAGTGGCAGCTAGACATCGAGGGTGATATCCTCCCAGACCAATGGGATCAGCTATGGCAGGATATCCCACGCATTTTTAAAAGTGTAACCCAACAGGAGTCAGCATACAAAATCATGACTCGCTGGTATTATACTCCCCTTCGACTCCAGAAGATGTTCCCTGGATTCGCCCCTCTTTGCTGGTGCTGTCAGGCGGCCCAGGGCTCCTTCCTGCACATATGGTGGACATGCCCACTCATCTTTACTTTTTGGAAGGAGGTGCTGGGCCACGTCAAAGAAGTGGTGGGCTTCCCTCTACCAAATGATCCGGGGGTGGTCATTCTAGGGCTCCGTCCAACATCTCTTAAAGCAATGACACATATGGATTGGCGCCTGGTTTCTCATATGCTTACTGCCGCTAAACAAGTCATCGCACTCCATTGGAAGAAAGCGTGCTCCCCCTCGTCCTTGATCTGGCTTACACGTCTTTGGCATGTCATGGCGATGGAACTCCTCTCCCATAGGCTGGCATGTACTGATGCTAAATTCGAACGCATCTGGCAGCCCTTGGTCTCGCATCTCTCTCGGCTGGAACACGCTCGATCTGCTCCCCCTCGTTTGAGAGCCCTTCAACTCTTTGCTGATCCTATACTCCCAAGGGGGGAAACTTACGAAGAAGAAGCATGATAAGGAGGGAAGGGAAGACTGCTCACTACTACGCCGCTACGGGTCCCTGATGCCCGGGTACCCCCTGCCCTAAGGGGCTGATACACCACGCTCTCTCCCCTTCTTTTCTTTTCTTCTCTCTCTATATTCTTTCCTCTGTTGCTCCATTCTTTCCTGTACCTCTCCTTGTTTCTGCAGACCTACGGCTTCTCTTGACTATCGGTCACAGATGTCGCAGTTATCGCCACAGTTCGATGAGTTTTGACAGGACCAGTATAATCGGCATACATTGTCATTAGGGCACCCTGAAAGACACCTTGCCACCCTTAACACGCGTGCCTTATCGAGACCCCCTAAGCGTTACATATCCATACCCATCCTGCATGTCTGGTGATACGGGACTCTCTTAGCCATAGTATGCAGCACGCCTAAAGACTCTAATTACAGACAAATATATGATGTAAACTGCCTGATCCTTATTGCTATTGTAGCACTGGCTATCTGCTGTTGGCCTCATTTCTCTGTTATGATATTTGCGATTGCTCTCAAGCACTATACCCTGTCACTCGGCCTTGTATGATGCCCTCTGGAGCGTGTCTCCTATGGTTCATCGAAGTATATAATATGCTTTGTTCATTCTGTGATACCTTATAACGCCTAATGTTTGGCGACTGCTATGTTGAATTCTTTGGTTGTGTATAAATTCAATAAAAGATTTAAACAAAAAAAAGAAGGCTGCTTCTGGGGCATACATTTGGTGAAATTCTGGGAGCAGATCAAAGACTGAATGGGAAAATTTTGAACTCATAACGGAACCCTGCAAACCTTAAGATACTTTCCGTGCTTTACATGAATGGGGATGTGAAAATAAGCATTGAGAAGATCTAGAGAAGGCATAGAATCTCCCGAGCTTAGAAGATGTAGAATCTGGACTGAATGCATCCCGAAAAGTTATCTCTTTATGGTTTGTTAAAAAGCCATAAATCTATTACTTGTCTCCATTTCCCAGATTTTTTCTTTATGAGAAGAAATTTAGATAGACTACCTTGTTTTCATAGTCCCTTTGCGAATGAGAAGCAAGAGCTCTTGTTTTAAGAGACTAAAATGTTGGCTTGACATCTTTCAAGGGGGGTGTCTGGGAGGCGTTGGAACAAATGTGACCATGATGAATGATATCCAGCACCCATTTGCTCGAGGAGATACCCTTCCATCGGTTGTAGAAAGTGTTCAAGTCTGTGATGCAATGTGTCGGTAGAGGTGGCGAGGTGACTGGTGCCTGTAAATTGTCATTGATGTCTGGACACTTCATGACCTTTTCCTCCTGCTGCAAGTCTTGTAAATGATGCAGCTGGTGGTGCTCTATATTGTTGCTATAGTGCATACTGTTGCCGAAACCCCTTCTGGACTAGAGGGTAAGGTTGATACCTGTATTGCTGATACACGCCTCTAGAGGAAATCTGCCCTTTTCCTCTGTTGCCTTAAAAACGTTGACAGCAGCGGTGCTGTGATGATCCCAGCGAATGTGCTGTGTCGGTGCCAGCGTTTATAGATTGCAGGGCATCATCCACATGCTTGCCAAAAGATTTTCTCCATCAAAAGGCATTTTGAGGATCTTGGCCTGAACATCTGGACGGAAGGAAGTAGCGTTCAGCCAACCCTGTTGGCGTAGAGCTGCCACACCAGCCATTTGATGTAAGGCTGTAGAAGCTACATCCAATGCAGTATCAATCTCTGAAGATGCCCTTTGCCCTTCCTGCAATATTTTCGTAGCTTCTTTTCTTTTATCCTCAGGCAAGCCCTCGAGGTAGGCTGCCATATCAGACCACATCTGTCTGTCGTATCTCCCCAAATGTCAGGAACATTTTCCCCACGTTGTCCAAGATTCTTCCTTTTTCAGGTCGAGCCTAGAGTCAGTGCATGCGCTGCTCTGCAAGGCTGCTGTAATCTCTCTCGGTGTTGGAACACACCCAGTACTTTTTCATTGGTTGCTTGGTCTGCCTTCAGACATTCTATTGCTTTCTTTGGTTAATCGTGTACATTTGTCCCGCCTCCTGACTGTTTTGATAACGCCCTGGTGACTGGCCCTGCTACTTGGATCCTTTCATTAGTGGCCATATGTTTTGTTTCTGTGCACTACTTTTTCTTTTCACCATCTCCTCGCAGGTCGCTAGTTTCTTTTTTTTTCTTTTAAGGCTCAAACCCTGATTCCCGTACCAAAGTCAGCCGCTGTACGTCTTAAGCACATCCTGTCGGAATAAGGATCAGCATTTTATCTCTGTTTCCCAAGGCACCCTCCCACCCGTAAGCCTTTCCGGCATGCTTTACACCCCTGGTCACAAGTCCTAAACATAAAGTGCCCTAAGGGATTCTACAGGAACCTCAGCGGTGCCATCTTGGGGGGAGGCGGGCGATGTGTTGGAGACTATGGGGGCAGGAGGAGAGGAATCTGCCAATTTCCTGCTCCCAGGAAATATAGCATTAGAGCAATCCATGTCCGGCACCCTCGTGCCATGGCATACTTCTTTTCAGATTCAAGAAACTGCAAAACACAAAAGAAGTGGCAGGAAAAAAGTTTGACCATGTGCCCTGTGATAAAGGTTTTCACATGCTTCACTAGTGCACACAGTAGTGCAATTTTAACCACACAGGACTAAATTCACAAAGTCCACCGTTGAAAAGTCGAAAATCATCTGCCATTTGATTACTTCTGCATTTGGTGAAAATCGGCCAATGGATTCTACGTGTACTCTAGGAAATCTTCACCAGAAATAGAACTGGTGTTGTCCGTTACATAACATTACTCGTGCAGATGTTACACCTAGTGGGACCTTCCTCATTGCCAGAAGTGACAAAATGTGCTTTTGTACATTTCTTTGTTTTTTCTCTCATGGAGAGCTTGCTTCCCGTAAACCCTATCGAATTATCCATGAGCCCTCCATGGAAAGCGCGTACTCGTGCCTTTGATAGAAACAGATAAATTTGTACATCCGGGGTGGGAACCTCCCTCCCCGGGGAATGGACTCTTCCTGAGGATTGCATTCAGCCAAAGACCAATGAATAGAGAGGTGAGTTACTCCCCTCCGCTTGCCCCATCACTTTCTGCAGACATCCCAGTAGGCACCAAGGAGTAGGAGGACTCGGCTGACAAAGAAGAACTGACCTGGGGTGGAAACAGAAACAAGCATTTGCAAAGCCAATGGGTGTGGGTTGGCTGCAGATGTATTGGCTTTTCCTGGGAATTACAATCTAATCCCATGAAACTCGGTTTACTCTTTTAAACTATAGCGGTTTCTGTCAAGGCGTAACATGTGACCTGTTCAACTGCCTTTTATAAATATTAAGTGCCTTTTCTGTCTTTTTTTGTCTGATGTTTTGTAACATCTTGCTCCGTTGTTGCCTAAAAAATATTGTGTGGGCACCTCTGGTACAACATACTGCAGACGGCCAAACAGGCTAATTGATTGGAAATAACGATCCTTTTTGTGTGGACTTGGTCTGCTTCTTTTGTGCATCATCGATTACCTCTAGTTGTAAATGAAAGTCACTGGGCGAGACACAAATTAGCAGGAAATCAATAAATTAAAGCAAGCAGCGATTTATAAAATTCACTGGAAAACAAAACTACAAGTCCCAGATTGCGTATGCCCAGAAAGCCTTTAGAATGCATCCACCTTGCCCCTCACCTCCCCCTCCCCCTCCAGAAGTGACAGCACCGTGAAAGCAATGTTAAAGGGTTTGAGAACACCTTTCCATTTAATTTCAGTGGAATAATGCCTGCTTATTGAGAGCAAAAGCCCCCGTTCGTCAGCATACAGCAAACAAAGCCGCCAAAGCCCCCTGATGCATTGTTTGACTCTTTCATGAAGCCCAGACGTCTGAGTCACCCAGGGCTTTATGTGGGATGAAAAAACTGGGGGGGGTCTCTCAAAGGGGCGTGGCCCATGTAATTAACGCAACGGTTCAGCTGCCCTGCCTCATGCATACGACTGGTTAGGCACCCTCCCCCCCGCGAACACGTCTCCTTCCAAGAATAGGGGGGCATGGATACAGCAGCTGTTACAGGCAAACATGTTTTTACAGGATGTTGCAATCGCCAACTGGAGCACGTGACCTTTTAGTGTTTTTTGTTCTGCACATTGGGCTCTGTCAATTCCTCCATGTGCTAATTTCTGCGATTCAATGACAGGCAACTTTAAGCTCATCTTGCACATCAGTTTCTCTGCTTATCTATCTCTTCTTGCTCTGCATTTCCATTTTTGTCTCTGCATGGAAGTTTTTTTCCTTTTATCTACATACCATTTTCTCACTTTTCTCTGTTCACCTGCCTGTCAGTTTTGCGCTGGTTGCTTGTGCCTTTTCACTCTGCATCTCATCTCTTTATTTAAAACATTTATTTGGCACCACAAGTCACCTTTTGGTCACTGTTTGTCTACATAACATATTCTCTTAAGGCAAAAACATTGGCAAAGCCAATAGCTCTGGCTAAACACTTATAAGGTCCCAAAGGCGAGACCTATTGGCTATGCCATTGTTTGTTATACGGTGGAGTCGAACAGGGAGTTGAAGGATTTCTCTTCTCTGTGCTGCCTGCATATCCACTGAGTCTGGAAGAGGATGTCCAATCAGGCATGAGGGGAAATTTTTGGCAGCTTTATACTTCTTGTCAAGACGAGAAATGACTGCCGTCGCCAATGCTGGAGTTTTTATCAACTTCAGACATTCTTTCCAAATGTGACTTACTATGGGAATGGATTTCCCTGATTTTCTGGCTGAGTCCTTAAAATCATACAGAAAACAAACTGTTTGTTTTAGCAAAATAAGAAAGGTCAAATTGATTCGAGGCCCTCCCTATAAGTTTGTGAAATCCTCCAGACGGTAGCTAGTAGGGGGTGCTGTGGGTCGATAGTGAGGCAACATAATCATCTCATTTTTGCCCTGAGACCGATTGATCCTGAGGAATCTCACCCTCTTCAGGTATGTCCTCCCCATCATTTTCCACATAATCATTGTGAATCATGGCGCCAGGAGTATCAGGACATTTCACGGTAGCCTGCTGAGTTATGATTGAATGCGCATTTTCTACAGGAATTCTTTTTATAAAAGCCGTAAAGCATGTGACAGAAATCTGTCACTAATGCGACTGGCACTCTGATGGTATCCTCTTGATACTGACAATCCTCTTGTTCCTCGTATGCCTCTTCTTTAGGATAATACTCTTGAAAGGATTCATACTGACAAGAAATGCCTTCATAGTAAGAGGGTGTGTCCTTATTTTGATCCTCATCATCCTCCTGGCACTTAATTTTCAGCTGTGTGGGATTATAAGCTGGACCGAAGGGTTCATCATCTTTCTCTAAGTCATCTACTTCCAGCAGATGTGTACGTGGAAACAGTGACACTTTACTTGGAGAGGTCTGATGCGGCTGAATGGTCACAGGGATATTCTCCTGTGTGATCAAAATCTACGAAGTAGGTTTCATGTGTCTGGCTGATCCATGGGTCTGGGTGGAGCCATTAAAGTCCCCATTGACGTGGTAGCTGGCTTTTATGACAAGGATGACACTGTCAACATCATTCTTGTCGTAACTGTGTATGAAGCCATAGCAGTGGCGGTCATCGTTGACTTTTTTTTAAAGTTTTATTTTTTTTATAATCGCTGAGGCCACCGTAAATGGCCTGCTTTTGGACGGCGGGTTCATCATCAACAGTGTTTTTTTAAAAGAGGACTCCTTGAAGGGAGGAGCTGGTTCAGATGTAGACTTTTCAGGTCGTTTTTGAGAGGAAAGAGAGACTGAACCTCCTTTTTTCACAGATTTTTCAGCTACTGCTGATTTTTTATGATGCTTACCCTTCTTAGAAGTTTTGCCATATGAGGTAACCTCCTCATGCTTGTGTTTTCTGGTGGGCGAAGATGGACTCTAGCCTTCATCACCAGATGTATGATCACCTGTGACTTTTTTCTTTGGAAGCCATGAAAGTAATCTTGCCTCTCTCTGTCTTTTAACGTCTTTGCCGAAAATGTTCGGCAATGTTTACATTCCTGTGCCTTATGAAGAGGGTATAAACGGTATAGACCTTCTTTACGTGGATCTCCTGAAAATAATCTTGGTTTACATAAGATTTATATGGCCCTAAAAACCTTTTCTTAGCTCCCTCTGACATGATGTTCAGTCAGAAAAATACAGCCCGGTAGCTATCCACTATAGAAGAAATCTAAATCTCTAACGACAAAAGGTCAAAAGTTGACTGATGCACTGAAGAACTAAGCAGAGCTCAGGAAGACTCCCTCTAACACGATGTGCAGTTAGAAATCTGAGCTATGGCGTCCCTGAAGGGAAAGAGTGCTCAGGGACTATTGCTTTCAATGCTTCTCCATTCAATACTTCTAATAATTACAGTGGGACTCCCACCATGACGACGGGGAAGATTCAAGTATGTGAATATATGAAAGATTCAACACGCAAGAAACAGTCTTTGTTTTCTGAAAGTAATTAACAATGAACGCATTCCATTCATACACAGAACCAGATCAGGTGGACACGCATTCAATTACATAGCTCAGAAAGAGTGGAATGACCTCCCACTCCACATCAGAGCGTTCTCCTCTTTTCTTGAACTCCATAAGTAGCTGAAGACCTGGCCTTTGTATTAACCAATCTAGTATAGGCGGGGCTATTCACACACACCTACTCAGCAACCTGCGGATGATAGTGTGCACATAACATAAAATGTAAGTAATAAGAAAGTCAGGTCTAGAGCGCCTGGCTAACTATTCAAGTATTTCATTTCTTTAAACTGCAAGATGTTGTACTTTGTTATGTCCCAACCTTGGCGTACAAACCAGAAGGAAGGAAACTGGATGAATAGTTACATCAGAAGCACCAGGGACATAAGTGTTTGTTTTTTCACTTTTGCCCTCTGAAGAGAGAGCCTTTGGATCTCTAGTGCTAATGCCTTGCAGCATCATATCCTGGAATGTTTAGCACTGCAGCACCAGAGGAAACACTTCTAGCTCTGAGATCATTAAGTGTTAGAGGTTTGGAATGTATAGCATTTTATTTCCTTACTACTGTATTCTCTTAATTCAGCAAAAGATGGCTACACTGGCTGGGTAAAATGATATACACTTTCTCACTATCGCAGCTCAAGAGCGATAAAAAATATTTTCAGAACCCTGAGCTGGATAATTGTAGCGTCCTCCCCAGCCTGGGTACCCACCAATAACTACCCCGCACACGGAGCTTAGCATTACACGTCTTTATTTGTCTGCGTGCAACGGCGAAGCCAACATTCTAAACCAGCCTTCATTGCATTCTGCTCTAAAACGTACTTCACAGTTCTATGGAGTCCATCAGGAGCCATCATTTCTAACTCACAAGACAATACATCTCCCGCTCTATTAATTTTTTTTTTTTTTTTTTACAAAATATATATAGAGCGACATATACAATTAAATCTCGTCAATCATTTTTTTTAGCTTTAGTGGTTTGGCCGGACCTTGTTCTTCCAAATTGGGAACTCTCATTACCAATATCCAGGATCTGCGTCAACGGTGTAGAGGCAACAGCAGTACTGAAGCTTCACACCTAGTCTCTCCAACATTTAGATCTGGTGAATGATTAGTTAAGTGCCTAAAATGAGAAGAGTAAGGCTGCTCTGGTAATAAACACCCGAAGGCGCTGGGCAGTCACCATGTGTCCCTTGGTAGACACCACTTGAAAAGGTTCTGCATCAAATGGAGAATCAGATTTTCTTCTTAGCATCTGTCATGAGTGCACTTGATCTCCATTCTTAAAGACAATGTTCTTCGCACATCGTCTTTGGTCAGCAGATGATTTCATCTTTTATTTGTTCACCAAGTCCTTCTCATGAGTTGCTTGTTTATCTTTCTTTCTCCGATTGGTCCATTGAGGTAACTTGGTGTTCCATTGCTCTCCCGAACATCAATGTTGCAGGATTTTGACCTGTGGTTGAGTGGGATGGTGATCAATAAGCTCTCAAAGTAGAATTCAACGCAGTTTTCAAATCGAGTTTCTCAAGAGTAGCACACTGCACTGCTTTCTTTAGTGTACTCATAAAACGCTCAACAAGTCCGTTAGCATGCGGCCTCTTATGATGCTTTATATTCAAATGCTCCAAGAAATCTCTAAACTCTTGACTGTTTGAAAGGCGGGCCATTGCCAGACTTCAAAATGGCTGGAACACCCCATGTCGCAAAGATGCCATCTAGTCAGTCAATGACTCATTCTTTAGTAGTAGATGAAAGATCTTCAATTAATGGAAATTGTGAGCATTCGTCAATAATCACCTGCAGGTGATGTCAATTGTTGAGTGGAACGAAATTGTCAATGGCTATTCTCTCCCAGGCATGCTTTGGGATTTCTGACATGTTCAAGGTGTGGTGAGTAGTTTTTGTAGAAAGGCAGTTGCATAGATGACAGGCCTTTAATTCCTTTTTAACCCTGTACTCAAGATACGGAATTCAGACTCCGTCTCGGAGAGCTCATTTTGTGGGAACCATTCCACAATGTCCTTATTTTCTGTCGCATACTCTTCAGAATCAGAATTCTCGATCCTCGTCGTATAACCCCTTCCCGAGTTATGGACAGTTCACCCTTGACATTTTTGATATTCACCATTAATGGTGAACGGTCGAGTATGTTGGTACCATGATTGATGTTGAATTATATCCTTCAATTTTAACAGGCCACTTTCATGACTCGTGTCAGTTATAATCTGGGCTAACAAAATGGTAGCTGGTTGTATGACTTTACAATGAAGTTGATATAGGCCTCAGCCGTCTTGGATGGAGTACCATGACCTTGTATAGGCTCTCTGGAAAAGTAGCCAGCAGGGTTCTGATCCTTCCCTGGATGATGCACAATGGTATAATTATGCTCTTGCAACCATAGTCCCCATTGCTCAATGCGAGAAGACATTTTGGGCTCTGGATTTCCAAATAAAGTCAGTAAAGCTTGATGATCAGTTACCAGTGTAAAAGGTCTTCCGTACAGGAAAACATGGAAATGTTCACAAGCCCATACCACGTCTAAGCTTTCTTTTTCAGGTTGTGAGTAAGCATGTTCTGTTTGGGACAAACTTCTACTTGCATATGCCAAAATATGCATTTGTAGAAAGAAAAGCTGGGTTGCACTCAAATATAACAAAATCGATACCAAGTGAAACCAATTATTCAAATACACAAACTAATGTGTACACCCTATGGGAAGCTCTACCCAGCCCCCCAATTCAAAATGAAAATAATAACTAGATCCTATGTTTTAGACACAGAATGCCCTACAGTGGTCCACTGGAATGGTGGAAGCAATTTTAACACAGAAAAATTGATCTGTTCGACAATTTAAACAGAGAATGAACTATAAGTGTGCAAACAATTTTTTGAACAAATTGTCCTTCAAACGACAAAAATGCTCATGGACTGTATCTTGCTCAAGTCGATTTAATTTCCAACAAGAGTCTTGAGAAGAAAAGAAATATTACACTTGGGAAGGAGTCAAATTAAATATGTATGGAACTGGCTTTGTAGCTTATCCCAATGCATTTCGGGCATTCAGTCGCCCTTCGTCAGGGGTATCTATAATCAAAAACATCTCCAATAAGTTCACCTACAAGAGTGAATGTTTACAAATCTTTCAAGAAGTCTTAGAAACAGGAGAGCACTATCGATCTTTGGGTTACTTATCCCCTAATTCTTCGCCAGCTGGAGCGTCCTCCCTAGCCTGGGTACCTGTCAATGACTACACCACACACCGAGCTTAGTATTACACGTCTCTAGTCGTCTGTGTACAACTCCAAACCCAGTATTCTAAACCAGCCTTCACTGCATTCTGCTCTAACACGTCACAGTTCTATGGAGTCCATCAGGAGCCAAAGGGTTCCATCATTTCTAACTTGCAAAACACTACAATAATGACCCAAATAACCCCTTTTTGCTTGCCATATATGGCTCTCAGACTGCCTCCAGCTGCCCTAAGATCATTCCATTTGACTTCAGCAGATGCATCTTTAGACACAGGTGGGGGTGGCAATGTTTAGCTGTTTGATGTACGCTAGGCCAGAATCACTGAAAGTACAATGTTTCTGCATTGGTAAAGTCTCAGAGGAAATCCTCCACCAGAAAACTGCTGAAGATGATATTGCTGATATTCTTGTGTTTGGTACAGGGGATGAGACTCTAAACACACATATCACAACACAAGAGACAGCACAAAAGTCCCACGGTTTGGCAGAGTGAAGAAAACTCACAGTGTAGGAGTCATCAAAATAAATCCAAAAACTAGTCTTTTACTTTGTGTGTGTGTGGATATTCCATAGTAACTGAGTCCTTAGTATACAAGCTTCATTTTACTATGCAGTCTATGAGTTTTCTTAAAGTTTTTGTCATACATAAATCCATCACCATGAGGCTTCCAGGCTAATGGACACCTGCCATTTCCTCATTAGGACCACCCCACCTTGCACCAAGTAGATTGTGGTTATGTAAGTTGGATTGTCCTGTGTGGCAGTAGGAGTTGCCCTGAAGCTTCACCTGCACTGAAATGAACATGGAATATGGTAAGATGTCATGAGAGAATCTTGGGAAGACATCTTTCAGATATCCTGGGGGATGGAAGTTGAACATATGGAAATAAACCTTCGTCTTTGATGACTACTTTGTACTTTTTGTGGTCCTTTATTGCTGTACCTTTTAACACTGGCAACAAGGATGATTAAAGGGCTTTGCAACTATGGAACAACAGTTTAATGCTAATCCACATTTCTGAAGATCACTCAACACTCCAAGAGTATGGTATTGAAACTAACGGCCACCTGATGATCTTTAAAGAGGATTATTATGTGTGAGCTAAGCTTTCAATATCAAAATGATCCATTAGAAGACAGAGATAGTAATTTGGATTTTCCGACTGGAGGAGATTTTTACAGGTGTACCACTAAGTGATGTGAAACTTTGTAGTATCCTCAATTTTTTACTTGCAATAGAGACATGTAAAGAGTCATTGGCAGCCTCAGATTACTTTATGCAAAATATCACAATTGTATACTTTATCTTGATGTTTTGAAAGAGCATGAAGAACTGTAAATTTTAAATCAAAACTACTCATTGACCGTAACTGAGAGGAATTCAAGTGTGTCTTTCGTTTTTGGCGGCTGCTTATGGCACCAAAGCAATGGTCATGCCCGCCTGAATCATGCTGAATGTTTGAAGGAAAATAGTAGTGCCTTTCAGGTGGAAAGTACCTTGGGCTGGCTGGAGAAGTGTGTTGTGTGAGGTAAGGCAAGCGTGTATCTAGTGAAGAGTATCTTGCACTGACTGAAGAAGTGTGATTGCGTCGCGTTGACATGCCCATATTTAATAGCAGGAAAGAGAGTGGTTTTCAGTTGTTGCTCTAACATCAGCTGTCTGCTTCATTACCATAGGCTGTCTACATGCATGCTCCATATCTGTATTTCATAGCTGTAGAGAGAAAATGTCAGTTACTCAAACATCGGCTGTCTTCTCCTCCACCGCTGGCTGTATGCAGTCATGCTGCTCTGAGGCATGATCTACTCTTTGAACCTTTTACTGCTCAGCTATCACATGTGTAAATTATTTATTAAAACGTCTTGTGGCGTTTCTCTTCAAGGAGTCAGTGAACATGTATACCGTTTTGAAATCTAATAAGCAAGAAAGGTGACACTTGCCAATATTGTTCTCGGGTGTCGAGTCGGATAACAGTGTAGAGGAAAATTACTAAATTAAATATTTCTACTAATCTTTAATTCTACTACAATTGCAACTTTTTTTGTACTACAGAACATTTTTGAGATGGGAAATACCGGGTTGCAACCCTTTTACACTTTGTGGAATTTATATGTGTGATGTGAGTGGAAAAGCTTGCCCAGTGTGATAGATGGATAGGGAAAACAGAATAAAGTGAAGATGTGGCAACAATAGCTTAAAAAAAGAAAAGGGTGTTAGACAGCTTAAAGGCCTCAGAGATAGTGCATATTCATAAACTAAGGTGTCCATAAAACATCAGTACAGGAATTAAAACGCAATAAGTCTATTGCGTATGTATGTATGCATATATATATACATATACAAACGACGTTGCTGCTCAATACGCCGTTCAACCTGCCTTGCAGTGCCGGTGCCAGCAACAGCAGAAGCTGCCGTCAAAGTATCAAAACAAATCCAATTCAATCCAAGGAACAACTGATGCAGCACACCTGATGATAGCACTAACATTTATTGTGCAAAACAAAGCGTTTCAGCAAAAAGCCTTTGCCGTTGTTCCTTGGATTGAATTGGATTTGTTTTGATATATATATATATATACACACATACATACACAATCAATTTTAAGCATGTATTATTTCCCATTCCAGCCAATTTCAGTTCCAAAATTAAACTAATATTTAATTTAAAACCATCTTAGCCTATAAAAAAGCAGTTCACTGTACAGCGACCACCTTAGTAAGCCCTTCCTCCTTAGACCTGCTTATGAAGTTGCTGTCTCTATAAGATCTGTTTTCAAAATGAAAAATATCCAGTTCACCATATTT
Organism: Calotriton arnoldi; assembly: GCA_963921515.1. NCBI lineage: Eukaryota > Metazoa > Chordata > Amphibia > Caudata > Salamandridae > Calotriton > Calotriton arnoldi. Next base: position 2,868,350 of record CAWUFW010000020.1, read on the forward strand.
CTTTCTAGTTTTTCCAGGTTAAACACCCATAAAATAGGGAAAATGGAAAAAAGATTTCATACATTGTTTAGGTTCAGAAGGAGAGGAGATTTGTGAACATCTTCCAGAATTAACTAGATAGGAGTCGGAAGAATTAAATGAGTTTGATGCTAGTCTAAAGAAAATTGACATTAATTTTCTTCCCAAAGCCAGCCCAATCTTTGAGAGATTTTATTTTGAGAAAAGGGTGCTGAGGAAGTTAGCTACTGAAATTTGGGGGAAATTTAGAGGAACAATTGAGGGTTCAGTTTATACTTGCATGCAATTTGGAAAATCTCAGGGATGAACCTAGGTTTAAGGATGAGTGCAAGCTAACTGAGGTCTTACAAATAGCTAAAATAATTCAACACAATCAGGCTTGTGAGGATGAACTCAAAAAAAGAGAATGGGAACAGAGATAAAGTCCATACTGTTTTGAACAAGAGGAAACGTGGAACGATATATGGAGCTAAGAATGGAATGAGATGCCTCCAGTGTGGCAAAATAGGTTATTTTGCCAATGCCAAAGAGAGCTATGCAAGAAACTATGTATGTAAACACTGTGGGAAGAAGGGTCATTTTTATAAAAGTTTGCAATTCAGAAAAAGCATCAAATACTGTGAGTGAAGTATACCACAAGATTAAAGAAGATGTTTTACAAATTGGAGGCATTAAAGATAGTCCAGTGGACAAGGTGAAGGTTGACTATCATGAAGTGGAAATGCTGTTTCACTCAAGGGAAAAGAATAAATTGATTTTGGAGGAGTTATCACAATTGTTTTGAGGGAAAGGTAAAAATATTCCAACTAGATATCAAACCCAAAGGTTATGGAAGTGATCGTGCTCCAGGTCCAGATGGGGTACCTTTTGATTTGTACATGGCAAACCTAGGTAATTTGGGGTCTTGGCTCACCTGCAAGATTGGATTGGTGAAAAGAGTGTTCTGTCGGACTGACAGGCGGGCTTCAGAGCAAATGTAAGCACCATAGACCAGATCTTTTGTTTTGTTTGTATTTATTGGAGAGCGGTGATTATCAACAAAGGTAAACTATGTTGCCTTTACTGATCTTCGATCTGCATTTGATCTGGTCCAAAGAGATAAGCTGTGGAGTGCTTCAAGAAATGGGCTTTCCTGCCCCACTACTGAACATTCTTGTAAGGCTACATAATGATAATCTGGCCCAAGTGAGATGGGCGGAGGAAGAGGCAATGACAGTTCCCATCCACATTGACATGGGGTAAGACAGGGGTATGTTTTGGCCTCTACCCTGTTCACTTTCTATATTGAAGGAGTGATCGAGTTTGTGAACAGAGATGGCTGTGAAGTGCCTAGTATGGGGGAGGAGGGCTCCTGCCCTCCTCTTTGCCGATGAAACTGTGTTGATTTCAAAGATGCCCCAGGATCTGCAACACCTACTAAACCGAGTGTGGTCTGGAGCTTAATAGCTCCAAGACCAAATGTATGGTCTTCTCTAAACAAAGCGACTCGATGCAAGTGACTCCCCAATAGACGCAGTGACCAAATTCGACTACTTGGGTATAAGACTTACATCTAACCTGTGTTGGGCACCCCACTTGGATAAACCTCAGCTGTCTTTGATTCAGCACACAGCTAGTATAGCAAAACTCACAGGAGAACTATGTCTAGAAGAGTGCCCCCAGCCCTTGAGATTTACAACACCAAAGCTATGGGTTTGGTTATGTATGGAGCAGAACGACGGGGTTGTCAGAAGATATAGAGTCTCTCAATAGTGGAGCACAGGTTTTTAAGATCTTTGTTAAACCTTCTAGCGAGTCCTCAACTAACCCCAACTTACCTTGATTTCGCCAAAAGCAGGATCGCAAACAAAATTGAGTGTAGACTCCTAACCTCTTGGCATCGGCGTTGGTCCACTCCATCCCTAGAATCTTATCGAGAGGGCGTTAGAGATCTTATGAACCCACACAGAGCTAAACAAATTCCCTGGTTTTGTGCTGTTAAGATGTTACTCCAGAAATTGGACTTATATCTATATTGGACCTCTCCTGAGAAGTTTTGCACGATTCATAGAGCAAGCTTAAAGGCAGATTTCTGGGAGTGTGTCGCTGTTGACACTGTGGTGCACTGTCAGGGTACGCTATCACTAGCCTTCATTGATTTTAAACCCAGTGCACAGTATGAGCACACAATTGATGAAATTGTTCTTCCACTGGCAAGAAATGTTTACTTACAATTTAGGTATGGATCTTTACCTGTCAAAGCTTTTAGTAGTAAATGGTAGGAGAAGGGTGTTGCCGTCAATCTATTGCCTACATGCAGAGAGAGTCCTGAATCACTTACCCATGTATTGTTTTTTTTCCCCTCGTTCCATCACCTCCAACGGAAGTGGGATGTGCCCTTTTGTAGAAACTTGGGCACTAGAAAGCACCAGGAGGCGTTTAGACTACTGCAAACTGACACAAGTAGAGTAGCGATCTTTGGTTTGGCCAAATTCTTAATGGCCCTGTGGATTAGACAATCAAAATGTCGATAACACAGCTCTTACTCTTATAGCTCTCTACATGATTGTGGAACTTGGCACCGTCATGGCTTTGATTGCCAGCCATGGAGGTAAGTCTGGAGGAGAAGGTCCTATAAACCTTCCTCTTCACAAAGCCTTTAACTCCCTACACTGGACCCTAGTGGACGTTCTTTACTGTAGCATCTTTCCCCATTGATGGTTTGTCAAGTTCTTACACTGAATGGGTTATTAGCGCTCAGCCACAATTAGATGCTTACATGTTTTACTTTTACTGAAACCAGCATACATTTTACATTCTAAAATGGCATGGACTGTTACTGTAATGGCTGATAGATCCTTATGCTGTGCTGCTGATCCTCTTGGATTCCCCTTTCCTCATGCTGCTATTATGATGTACTCGTTTTTAGCTTTTTTGTCTTATATTTTAAATCTTTTTAGGGGCCTTCTATTGTTTAATAGCTGCTATTTTATTGAATTTTAAAGTAGGCTATTTAATATTTTTGTATTTTTTATGTATATATGATGTTTGTGTTGTACTTTTATGATCCCAGTGATCGGAATAAAGTTGTTGATGATGATGAGGAAGTGAACCAATAAATCCTCTAGGATACTTCATTGTGTGAGTTGAGTATAAAAGGAGGTTCCCATAGGAAAAATGTACATCTCGACATGAGGTGATTGCATATTCAGCTGGGTTCATCAAAGAGATACAAGTTTAATGTTAGATCCAATACTGAAGTATGTTAGTGTAGTACAGGTGGAAGGCAGTAAAGGAACCTATGTAGGCAAGTTTAGAATAGGATTTCCACACGTTTTTGAGAAACTAGGTTGCCTGAGTGTGTATGTTCACAAAATAAAGTTGAAGCGCGAAAGTCTGCCAGTGGCTTGTGAGGTAAGGAATATACTTTTTACAGTCAGAGAGGATGTAGTTAGAGCGAGATCAACATATTAAGCTCTACAGGCGTAAACGAGAAGGTAGAAACCACTGAATGACTGCCCCAGTTCTGGCAACATGAAAACAAAGGGGTGAGATAAGACTTTTCATAGACTTTCATAAGCTTAATAAATGTGTTGCGATTGATAAACATCCTCTACCAAATATTATTGACATGTCACAGTTCGGCAATGCCAGGAGGTTTTCCACCTTAGATCGGAGTTCAGTGTATCACCAGATTAGACTTCATAATTACTCTAGAAATGTAAAAGCTTTCGTAACTCCCATGCATACAGGTTAATTCACATGCCTTTTGGATTAGCCTCAGCAGATTCAGTATTCCAGTGAGACATGGAAGATGTACTTGCTAACATCCAAGAAGTCAAACTTTACAAAGATGACATTTTTGTTTACGGAAACAAAACAAGCAACTTGATAACAGATTGAGTCTGGTTCTTAGAAAGCTACAAGAGAGTGATAAAACACTCAATCAGGTAGAACTTTATTACCTAGGTCACAAATTTACTCAGGAAGACATTCAACTGAAACATGAACTTGTCAAGATCATGAGAGAACGTACTCTCTGGCAGACGCCTCAGAGGCATTCCAACTAGGAACCGGGCAATTTTTACAGTTTGCAAATATAGCGGCGATGGCGCGGGAGATATGGCCGACGTTCCCCGAAGCACCTCCTGCTTCCCAGACACTGGAAACTCTACTGGTGGTGGCTGGGGGCAGGAGACTGATATCACATCTTTACAGGGCCCTGAGGGAGGACACTCCCATGACCACCCTAACTGTGCAGGGCAAATGGGGGGCTCAGCTTGAAACCCCTGTTGACACAAGCGCATGGGAGACAATTCACGAGGGGGTTAAAACCACCTCTACTAATGCGCGGTTCAAGTTACTCTAATATAATGTGATCCATCAAGTATATCGAACGCCTAGACAGCTGCAGGCCATGAACCTGGAGTGATCAGCGGTGTGTCCCAGAAGCGGGGGGCAGTTTGCTGATTTCCTGCACAGGTTATGGAGCTGCCCTGACATAGATAGCCTATGGCATTCCGTCATACAGAGGCTCAACTCGGTCACAGAATGGGAGATCCCCAGGGAGATAGCCCAGTGTCTATTAGGGCACATTCCACTCCGCAAGAAGAAAAAGCTGAGCAGGAAATTCTTTATTTTGGAGTTCCTCCTGGCTAAACGCAGGATTATGATAGGGTTGTTGTCCCACAGACACCCGAAGGTCGAGGACTGGCTGAGAGATATGGCTGAATGGATTAATGATATGGGGTGTCATATAAAGCAAATGCGCAGGGATGAGATATTGGAGGAAGACATGAGGGGGAGGACGGCAATGTTCACTGAATTGTTAACGCCGCCGGATGAGTCAACCCCACAGATCAGAGAGGTGGAGGAATCTAGACAGTGATGAGTCGGGGCCCTGTCATAGCAAATGGACTGCCTGTGGTGTCCTCATACAGACCCCTGTGTGATTATAGTCAACCTGACCCACTACCAATGACCCTAACGCAATGCTGTATGGAAATACTAGCTCCACCCGCATGGAGACCAACGCCAGTAGGGGGGGGAAGAGGGGCGCAGCGGGTGGGGGGGTTATGGGGAGTCGACTATATTGTAGAAATGTACTAATAAGCTGAGATCTCTCATATGGCTCCGAATCAATGTATAATGCTTTGTTCGTTGAAAAGCTAATGAAAATTATACAAAAAAAAAAAAAAATGAAAGAACTTCCTCCTCCCAAGAACAAATAGGAGGGCAGAGGTTTATGCAAGAAAAACTAAGAACCTAGGAACATACATAATCTTTAAAAATATATATATATTTGATTGGGGTAGGCTTTGTATGAAAGAATTTGATACAATAAACAAAAGATTTAGAAGAGGCACTGTCATGATTCCAAACAAGTTCAGAGGGAAACAGAAAATTGAAATTGGATCTCACTGCGAAAATCCTTAACACACTTCCATTGCAGGAGTCAGTTTGCAGCGATGCCTCATCCAAGATGGAGGTCGCTGTGTACAAGGACACCACAAACAAAGTAAAACGAAATATCATAAGACTTTGAAATCTCATCTCGTGAGATTTTGTGGTGGTAACCATCTTGAACTTTCAGTCCAAAAGGAGAAAGCAAAGAAAATGGAATTGCTTCTCAAACTTACTGCTGGAAGCTTGGACCTCCTGGTGAATTTGTAGCCACACTTCGTTCTTCATGCTGCCTTGGATGCCTGTTTCCCAGGTCACTACTACTGGTTTTGGAAATCTGGTAGTAGGGAGTAAATTCACCCATGACTGTTTTCCAGACTTTATTGAATTTTTGCAACAATCTGCTTGTGGACTCTATGAATCCTATGAACTGAAGACTGCTGAACTATGAGTTATTTTATATAAGAGTCACGCTTATCAAAGACTAACCTTTTTGTACATTTAATGTTGTGAACATTACGAAATGCTGACTGCTATAACTCATCTCCTATGATACAATGACATTTCATATATTGTTCTACAGAGTGTTAGAAGTAGGGTGAGTTTTTCTAACACATTTGAAATATTTTTTTCTATCATGGGTGTCATCATCATCATAAGTAATCACTGTGATATTTTGTTAAAGGTACACTCATGTGTTAAGAAATTTAAAGAGGATAGCTAAAAAAGAAATGCCTTTACAGATATTGATACTGGAATTTAGCTTTGTGGTAGTATCCCAAAAAACTGTTAAGTCATATTTTTATTTTGTAGACCAGAATACAGAAGTTATGTTTACTGAAACCTGTCTGATGTAAAGAAGGCGTTGCCCCAGCTATCTTCTCTCTCTTTGCCCATTTCCCTTTCCTCTTGGGTACCCATGATTCACACTGATACTGCTGTGGTTCTGGAGTGCTTTCTGGCAGAGATGGAGCAAGGCCTGGATATTTATAGTACTTCTGCAGAACAAAGACTTTTGGTAAATCCCCAGAGTTTCATGACAGGCACTCTCCCTAGAGAGTTTTGATCCACAAATGAAGAGCACTGTAATCATGGATGTCAGCATGAAGGCTCTAGGAACTGTGTTGTTATTAAGAAAGGTACTGATGCTGTTTCTAGTTTGCAAGTGGGTGACTGCCTTGCAGGAATATCAGTTTCAAGTTGAATTCGTTCCAGGTGCTAACAATAAAGTAGCTGAATGGTTTTCTAGATCAGCTGAAGGTAATGGAGACAGTGAATACAGAGAATGAAAAATCTGGTTATCGGGTAAAGGTGTGCTTGATAACAGTAACGGAAGGACACATCCGTGAAGAAGAGGTCAAGAAAGAACGAGATAGCGGAGAAATTAAAGAGATAAAGAAATTGAAAAGAAAATTGGGTGACAAACATTGCAATGAAGAGTGCAGAAAGTGCTGGTCAGTGAGGGATGAATTAGCTGACTGTTTGTTATACAGAGGTACCAGACGTGGTCCACCTACTAGCTTAAGGGAAAGATTAATAAACATAGCTCATGAGGGACACATGGGGATCAGCAAAACAAATGTTGAGGCAGCAGTACTAGTGGCCTGCATTAGATCTTCAAGTTGAGAGTGTGGAAAGTCGGTGTGTGGATAATATATATACATAGAAATCACATAGAACCTTTGGAGAAGATAACATTGGCAAAGGGACATGGGAAGAAATTGCCCTTGATATCATGGGAACCATATTAGGGGCAAGAAAGGAATAGCATACTGTTGCTCCTATTGAACTTTATTCAAGATGGCCTGAATTCAAAGTAGTAACATTACAGAGACAGGCATGTTCATAATATATTTGGAATATATTTTGACAGGAAATGATTCCTTAATGTTTTATTGACGGACAATGGGGTAAACCTAGTTTCTGAAGAAATGCAGAAATGTTTGGGAGAGAGAAACATAAAGCAGTAACATCATGAACTAAAAATTCAACAGAGTAATTAAAGAGTCCGTACAGCTTGCAACTTTGAGTGGATTCAATTAGAAGGAAAAGGTCAGAATCAAAGTTGGTAGGTAGAAACACACCTCACCATGTGATGGGAAGAACTCCTTTTAAATTATTTAAATGTAGAAAACCAAATACTTTTCTTAGTCCTTTTTGGGTTATGAAGGGAAGTCAGTGTCTGACACTTCAGCCCTGGGTGAGTGGAGAAAACAAGATGAAGGCAAGGTGGAATACAGGAAACGGTGGTATGACATGAGAAAAGCCACAAAAGCCATTGTGATAAAAGTGTGAGATATGGTAAAAATGAAAGCTCTTACTAATAAGCAAAGTTGCTCAAGATTTCTCAGTCCTTTAGGAAAAGTAAAAATCTCCAATAATGCTGTGAAAAAGGAAGACAATTAATCACATTTGGAATCTCGACAGGGTGGCAAAGGTTAATATACAAGGTTGTTCTAGTTTTTAAACTGATGTAGGGAGAAACTTAACCAGTCGAAAAAGTCAGATTGAAAGACCTGGTTATCTCCAAGACTATGTGATGTAATTTTCGGGTTTTGTCTGGTCTTCACTTTATCATGCAATTATTTTATGTTTCTTTAATAGTTATTCTTTGTTAACAAAGGGATGTATTTGGTAATGTAAGTTGGATTGTTTTGTAAGTAGGGTGAGTTTCCCTGCAGCTTCAGCTTCACTGGAAGGAATGTGGAGTTATAAGATGGAATGGTAAGATTTCATGAGAGATCCTAGAACGGCATCTTTCAGACGTTCTTGGAATTGGAAGCTGGACAGCGGTTGAGGCACATATGGAAATAAACTCTGACCGCTACTTTTGGTCCTTTAGGGATCAACCCTTTAAACACAGCTGTATTTCGGAACACTCCCCAGTAAGATGCCTGAAGTCAGCCTTCACTCACCTCTAACCTTTTAGGTAAATGCATTCAGCCTTTTCGGGGTAAAGTACATGTGATGCAAAAATTGAATTGCAGACTGACTTGGTTCCTACCAGATTGACCACCAATGGCCCTACCATACAATTAGTGCTTAATTAGAACCAGTGATTGCCAGTGAGGGCCACCGGCACATATTTTCGTGGACCAGCACTTATTTTTCTGCATCAAACATTTACAGAGAGCAAGACAGGGAAAAACATATAATAGAAAAGACTAAGGAAGAGAAAGAAGGAAAAAAGTCACAAGGGGAGAAAGCAGGAACCTGCAAGAGTAAGATAAATGGATAGCAGTGCCTAGTAATGGATTAAAGAGGCATGAGGCGAATGCCTCAGTATTATTAGGTGCCTTGGTATTAGGTGAATATCTTGGTATTAGGTGCACCGAAGTTTAATTGCACTGGCTGTTTGCTTCTGAGCATTCGGACTCTGACACTTACTCTTAAACAAATTAAGCATTGTATACCACCTTCAACTGCTGGCTGCAATGCCGCCTACATGATCACCAAGAACAACTAGGTACAGTATGGAAATAACCTTGTCTGCATCTTGTATGCAAATTGCAGAATTCAGCAATTTAATGTTTTAGACTGGACCGGAAAGTCCACAAACAGGGCAGCAATAAGCATGCCTGATTTTGGAGTATATAAACCGGTCCAGTGCATTAAGGTGTCTGCCAGACTCAAATTGTTCAAGGCTCTCAAAAACTGTTTCCCAGTGCCTGAATGGCCAATTTAGGCAGCATCCACATGCATATTCAGCAATGTATGGTGCTCGTAGAACTTGATCCCACTATATATATGCTACTCTCTCAGCTTGCAGGTTAAAGGTTCAGTTGCTACTGTAAACAACTGATGACATAAGGGCAGACCTGCAGAATCCTGCGAACCAACTTAAATTCCTCTAACATCACCGTTTTAGTCCTCACTCTGTACATGGGTTCTGAATATAGTAGCTGATCCGCAAAAAGAAAATAGTGTCACATCCCATTCTTTTCAGCACCTCAAATTTAAAAAAAGGCAAAGCTGCATAATTAAACAACTTTTCAGCTTCCAGTGACACCAACCTACTTCAATGTGAGAGTCCACTTGATGAAGCGATTTCAAGACCATATGAAGATTATTTGAAGTCAAATTGTCAGGAAAAAAGGCTAGTCTGGTCTATTAAAATCAGCAAAGGCTTCAGGGGAGCAGACCTATTTTGCATTCAAAGTTAATCACTGATAATGGTCTGTATGAGCCAAATGCTTGTGCAGATTAGACAGAAGTATAATCAATACTTCCTTAGTGGTGTGCTGCAGTCTAACCACCACAAATCCTTCTTCATACATTGTTAAATGGTGTAGGGCAATCAGTAATAAAGACCGGCCATCTCCTAAAAACAAACCCTGGATTGTTACCAGTCAACTCCATGGTGAGGCCAACTTCCTTTTCCACAGCCTGAGGTACATATTTTTGTGGGGTAGAGTTTGTTGTACCTGCTTTTCTCTCCACCTGCGACAGTCTTTTTTAATAAGCATTGGTGATGACTGGCATAAATAAAATTCAAGCAATTTTTCCACTGGCAGTGAAAATGCAGCAGTGTATTAGCCATATGCTGCCATGAAGCATTATGTTTTTACATTTAGTGTATTGTATTATATTGTAATTGCATTTATATAGCGCTTACTTTTACAATCAAATGCAATAACAGAATGATGACTGGCTACACAGTTAATGCATGTGGCCTGTTCTGTATCTACAAAAATACTGATATCCAATTTTATGAAACACAAATGTGACTCTCACTTAAAAATAGTGCCATGTCAGTTAATGAAAAAGTAACAGAAAAAAATAAATAAGCAAGAGCCCTGTCTAGCAACACTGTAGTGTATGAATGTATCTTGAGAAATCTTTGAGTAATTCTGTGATTGATGTGGTATGATTCTTTCTTAACTGCTTTTATAAAATGAGGTTTGCTTTGCTGTAAATCAACCCACTCTTTAAACCTCCATCTTCTCCACCCATTGTATCCATCCATCCTTATATTAAAAATCCAATAAAATCACAGTCTTTTTTTTTTTTTTAGAAATTCCAATCAAGTGAGTTGGTTATAGTGTTTACCCATGCACTTGGAAAATATGGATACTGTCTACCACTTTTCTTTCAGTGGAATCTTACTCATCAGGTTGTTGAGTGGGGATATGTACTATTATTGTCCTCACAGACCTGCTCCCTGTCATATGCCAGGCAATTCAAAACTCACCTCGTACCAGTCAGAAGGGGACGATATCACAGCAAGGGAAATTATTTATTGCGGCATGACTGCTAAAAGGGTGGAAAAATGCCATTTTGATGGCTACAGAAGAAACAAAAGTTCTCAACTGCTGTTATGTCTGAAATTACATACCTGATTTTCATCTTGAACCTCCATGCTGTACTGGGGTCCCGTCTGTACTTCGTTGACTTTCTCTCCAAGGAGGAAGCCCAGGCGAGTCATGAGTGTGTTTGCTGCCTCATCTACGGACGGGGGTGGTCCCAGTTCTGGCTCGGGTTCATCTAGAAAGAGAAATCAGAAGCACTGTTGAAAGATAAATCGATGATACCAAGAAAGCGTACTAATAATACTTAGGCAGTGCTTGAGAACATCTTGCTTGAATATGAAACCAGTTTCACGTATGTTTATAAACTGAATTAGGGTATCATTATTTTGGTAAGAAGTCTTAGCAAGGATCCACCTGGTTATTGGAAGGGATGTTGAAAGGTCCCCAACGAGATTTCATTACTAGAGTGGAGGCTACCATTATGCATAAATCTTTTTTTGCCGCCCCAACATGCAGCTCTCTAAAGAACATCATACAAATACATCATAAAACATTGAATCCATTTTGGAATCTTCAAACGGAGTATATATGTGCCCCTGACGCACAATCACATTGATCACTTTTATTGGCTGCTCCTAACAGATAAGTGCATCTTCTTACTTTCTGTAGAGCTTTTCTTTAATATAGAGAGTTTTCCTTAATTTTGAACCTATAACCTTCCCACTTTATGGACTGTTTCTCTTTTCTTTCACTTTTATTTGCCTTATAAGAAGTTTTTCTTCTTTTTAAACGCTTAGAATATCTATATTTACCCTTTTTTTCTGTTTAATTTAGAATAGCGTGACTCACCGCTTGTTGCCTTTTCCTTTCAAGTTGCCACGCAGTGACTCCCGGCATGGGGAAGAGCGAGTCAGATCATGAAGCACAGCTGATATGAGGTGCGCCCAATCGGATGGCTCGGCCGAGGTAAAAGGCGCATCCGATCTCAGCCTTTGGCTGCAGCTGATCTGAGACGCGCCCGATCGCACAGCTCGTCCGAGGGCACGTCCCATCACTTACTTCAGAGCCCAGCTAACCTAAGGCACGCCAGACTACTCGGCTGAGAGCAGAGGAGCATCCAAATATTACTTCAGCCGTCTCTTCAGTCCCAGCCCTTAGACCAAAGTGCTTAGCGTATTGGTCATAAAATGGGGACTGCACTCTAATTTCTCAAGGGCCATTTTACGCTGGGGGCATATTTCTCTCTTTCACAAGTGCGCTGCAATTACAACTTGCACATTTCAGCTAGCAGACATTCTCTGTGGCCCCCTGCTGATATGACACTTGTGGTTTTTTACATTTAAAAGGGAGAAAGAGAATACAAAAAGGCATATATTTGGGGTTGAATTGTATTTTTTTTTTTTTAAAAGGGAAGCTGACAAACAAATTAGTCCCCTAGAGTCTGCCTCCTGTTGTGTTTAATGGGGATATGTTTCAGAGTTTTAGCAGGAATGCAGATTTTTTGTAAAGGAAAAGAGACATTCCTTCAGAAGAATATAATTTTTCACTCTCAGAGAATGATGTTCCTTACTGCTAAAAAAAAGAGGTAATGTCTCTCAGAAGACAAAGCATCTCAATAAGATGGGCAATTATGATTTACCTGATGGTAGCCCTAGTGCTACAACAAAATGTGGTGCCCTCAGCAGCACAAAGAGCAGGGGCAACCTTAACGGGGCAACATTTGGATTTGGTGTCCTGAAAGGCGAGAAAGGAAAGAGTGACCTTAATGGTACAAAAGACGGACAGGGCTCCTCTAGTATAGAGGAGGAAGTATATAATAACGAGGAGACAGAATTAGATGAGTACGTATTTGACCCACAGGAGGGTTTGGACATTTTTGAAACTCTAGATGAGGATTTGGAATGTCCTTCAATCTCAAGGGGAATCAAAGATCCTCTTGGGGGGGATATGTTCGATCACAATACAATTAGACACCCTCGTAGCCTGGTGGTGGCCTATGGAGCACGTTGCGAAGTTAATTCATTTTTGGCTAAGAAAACCCTTAGACAAGAACACTTGCAATTTGTTGAGGGGAGAATGTCCAAGACCATTCGTAGAGAAGAGGGCTTGCCTTACCCATAATCTTGACCCAGACCTAATAACCTTTCTTTTTAAAACTGGGACAGATACAAGAAAGGGGACTGAATGCTGCTTGAAACAGTGCCAGGATAGACTACTGGATGTCCTGGGTCCCTTGGCTCATGTTTTAGACATGTCCAAGGAGGCAAATTGTAAAAATACGAGCGTTGATGTGGAACTCCTAAGAGGATTGAGCCAACGTGCTTTGTGTACGTTAGGGAATGCTAATGCAGGCCGAATAGTGGAGAGAACGAAGGCTGTCCTTGTGAGGATGAACCCCAACTTAGCAGATTTAGCGAATAAGGAAGACGTGGGCAAGACAAATGGACTACTTTTTGGAGAGAGTTTTGTAAAGTCCTTAGGCCAATACATCTCCACCTTCATGGCTTTTAGCAAGGCTCAGATGAATAGGAGGCATGTTTTTTTGCTCTAGAGTTTTTGGAAGGGCTGACAGGAGGGGACTGGCTGTCGGCCGTGGAGTTTAAAGGTCCCACTATTACTCTCAAGAGCCAAGAGGTTATGGAAGGAACTTTCGTTCCAACATGGATTTCTTCCCGCAAAGATAGAGAGCTTCTTACTCCCATGGAGGCAGGTCCAGCTCAGGAGGACAAGGTGAGTCTGGGCAGCTCAGTTGGTTCGTTCAATTTATGGGTTGGGGGAAGACTTTGGTTCTTTATGCACAACTGGGCAAATCTAACAAGGGACACTTGGGTTTTTGGAAACTGCAGGTGGTTTCAAAATAGATTTTTGGAAAATTCCTTTTCAGAAAATCCAGCCAAGAGAGTTGGTTTTGGACTTGGAGCACATGGCATTAGTAGACTTAGAGGTTTCCCAAATGCTAACCAAAGGGGCAATTACAAGAGCTGAAGATTTGGAAGATGATTTTGTGACTACGGTTTTCCTTGTAAGAAAAAAAGACGAGGGTTGGCGTCCAGTAATAAATCCCCAGTGTACAGACATTTCAAGATGCAAGGGATGCATTTTTTGCGAGATATCTTGCAGGAAAGAGATTGGCTGGTACATTTGGATTTGAAGGACACTTATTTCACAATACCTATGGAAATGGTTTCTCAGAAATACTTGCGCTTCAGGTGAAGAGGTATCCTGTTCCAGTTTCTCTTTCTTCCTTTTGGTCTGTCCTCAGCTTCTTAGTGTTTCACCAAGGTGTTGCGGCCAGTAGGAGCCTTATTTCGAGAGAGGGGTGCCCGGTTGAGATTATGTTTTATCGTAAATGTGGAGGTCTATCATTATTCCAACACAAAACTTGGATGTTTTAGGGTTTTCAGGTAGACACTCAACTATCTCAGTTGTTCCTTCCTCACAAAAAGATAAGGAAGGAAGTGAAGTTTGTCTTGGTGAAGAAGATGGTGACCGAGGAATCTAGAAAGGGGAATTGTTTTTCTATCTTCGTCAATCCAGGACGTATTCCCGGGCCCACTTCACTACAGAGCTCTTCAAAGATTAAAAGCCTTGGGTCTGAGTGAAGGCTTGTGGAATGCAGATCCAATTTCTTTATCACTCGATGCTCGGAAGGATTTGGAACGGTGGTTAGATAATCTGGAGATCTGGAATGACAAAGCCGTTTTTGGAAATGCCCCCAATTTCGTCTTAGAGTCGGATGCCAGCAACCTTAGTTGGGGAGTACGCTTGAACGGCATGGAAACTAGGGGAAATGGTCCAGGGAGGAGCAGTGCTTGCACAGAAATTCTTTGGAGATGTTAGCTGGACTGAATGCACTGATGGGTTTCAGGAATGTATCAGCGAACACCATAGTGGTGATTAGTTAAGACAATCTTTCAGCTGTGTCATAAATAAACCATCTAGGGGTTAAAAATCGAAGCAGTTGGCGGATCTGGAGAAACAGATCTGGTATTTTTGCTGGGAACACAAACTCCTTTTGGGAGCAGAATACATACCAGGTTTGGAAAATGGGAGAGCAGATTGGAGTTCCAGGAATCTCAAGAATTTTAGCAACTAGAAATTAAACACGGTCTCTTTCAGAAATATTCAAAGGTTATGGGGTCCAATTCAGGTGGATTTGTTTGCGAGCAGGCTGACTTTTCAGGTACGCAGGTATTTCAGCTGGAGACCAGATCCCGGAGTGGCTGCAGTAGGCGCCTTTCTTCAGGATGGGGAAAGGGGGGTCATGCTTTTCCCCTGTTCTCAAAGATCCAGAGGGTGTTGCTAAAGGTCCGGAGAGAGAAGTGCACAATTATTCATGTGACTCCCTTTTGGAGTTCTCAGGTTTGGTTTCCAGGTGTGATGGAACTTGCAGTAGAGATACCCCGTCTAATTCCAGTTTCGATGGGTCTTCTGGTGGTTTCCGAAGGAGAGGAGCACCCTTTGCTTTTAGAAGTGAGAGTGTTAACCTTCTTGTTTGGAAGATTTCAGGGCTTCCAGTAGATATGCATGCAGGCCTTTCAGAAAAAGTTAAGGATTTATTGAACAAATCTTGGGCACCGGGTACTGCAAAAGGTACAAAGGAGTGTGGAAAAAATGGTGTGGTGGTGCATGGAGAGAAATTTGGATCCCGTGTAAGCTGCTATAGCGGAGGTGGCAAATTATCTGGCTAATTTGTTCAATTCAAGTCTTTCTTACAGAACGATTGTTATGCTTTAGTAAATAATTTTGCTATAGGAAGCGATGCTTTGGTCCGTAGAGTCAATAAAGGAATTAGGCTTAGGAAACCTCCTAGGGCTTGTTATGACTCTTTATGGGATGTAGGATTGATTTTCAATTTGTTCGTATCCTGGTTGAGTAGTGTCTACCTTTCTTTGAGGCAGATATCTCTGAAGTTAGCAACTTTACTTTGCTTGATTTCTTTTGGAAGAGTTTCAGATGTCAAGGCTAGAGATTTGTAACAGGTAGTACTCTCCAGAAGGCGTTCACTTTCATATTTGGAAAAGAACTAAGACCATGTCCGAGAGTATTTTTCATCCATGGTTTCAGGAGTGTCAGAAGTTGTGTTTGGTGAGTTGCATGAAAGTTTCTGAGCAAACAAATGTTAGGATTTAGACCTCATGGGAAAGTACAGTTGTTGCTCTCTTATGTGAAGCCTCATAAAGTGGTTTCAATGGCTACTTTGTCAAGGTGGGTGAGAACAATAATGAGGGAGGCTAGAATAGATATTTCAAAATTTAGAGCTCGTTCCTCTAGGGATGCAATGGCTAGGAAGATATTTTGGGCAGGTGGATCTCTTACTGAGATTCTGAAGGGGGCAGACTAGCCAAAACACCTTTGCAAAATTCTATTTGAGTCCTGTGGAGAATGTGAGCAGTCTAGCACTGGATGGCTTGTCTAGCACTGGATGGCTTTAAACATGCATGATGGTAGCCTCCGATTCTCCAATTAACAAGCAGAGAAAATCTTGTAGTCCGTTAAAGACAATGGAGGCTAGCATTATTCCGCCTTCCTCTCCCAGTACGGCTGTTTAGATAGAGAGTAGTATATAACATAACATATGTATTTGTAAAATGCACGTTTACCTGTGGGCATCTTGGCGCTGAATAACAGATGTTTATTGATGTTGGGAAGGAGTTGGGAGACTATACTTTATTCTTCGGCTATACTTTCTGTTTGAGAGTGCAAATAAGCATCTTTTACTGTTTTTCCTTCTTTGTATTTGCTTACGGAGAAATGTTTTGATTTTGTGTTTCTTTTGCAGACATTTTGCAATAGAAGAATTTCGTTCAAGATTAAGAAAGAGTTGTGTTTCATCACAGCCTAGAAGAGGAATGTGATTGTGCGTCAGGGGCTTATATACTCAGATTGAAGTCTTCAAAATGGATTCAATGTTTTATGATATATTTGTATAATGTTCTTTAAGGGCTGCATGTTGGGGGCAGCAATAAAAGGTTTATGTATAATGCTAGGCTCTGTTCTCTTTAATGAAATCAAGATTCTCTCTGCATGTTAACTGAAGGATCGCCATTCTCTTCATTGGCATGGCATGACTAATTTCGTTTAAAGACTGCACAAAAAATGCTATTGTAGCCGTAAAAAGAATTTTTTTCGGAAATGGAACAGCAAGAGATTTTTTAAGGTATAAGACTGATTAAACATATATACAACATTGTCATCTATGGAGAGAGTACCAAGGATCCACCTGGTTATTGGAAGGAATGTTGAAAGGTCGACGAAGAGATTCTCTTTAATGGCATACCATGACCAATTATTATTTAAAGACTCTGGACTAAGAAAGCTATTGCAGTTGTAAAAAGAATTTATTTTAGAAATGGAACAGCAAGAGCTTTTTCAACGTACAAGACTGGTTGAACATATATACAACATTATCATCTATGAAGAGAGTGCCATTCAGTAGTAGGCATAGGCAGGAAATCTTTAAAGGAAGCGACTACTTGCACAGTGCACTTATGAATAATAACTGTGCTGTGCCTAATGTCTTGGGAGATGGTCCACACGGAAGTGATGAGATATTATGCAGTAAAACATGAGTGTTAACACCCAACCTTCCTGCAACGTAAACAGGACTTTCCTCTGGCTGTTTACTTGTATACAATTATATTTTCTTATAGAACGTAACATTTCATTAAAGACCAATAAAATAAACTGAAATACCAAATCAAAACAATGGCAAAAGCTCGATTTAAAGAAATAATCTTTAAGGTTATTAAAAGATTCAGATAAACTAATAATATTCAATAGAAAAAATACTTGTACATACATGCCGAGCCCATGATATGACTAAATACCAAATACATAAACATCATTAAATTTAAAAAAAAAAAGGGCCAAACAATAAGTTATGCACGGAGCAAAACATGTACAACTTATATGTATGTCCTTAAATTATCACTTTAGTAACAAAAAACATCTTATCACATAAAAAACACAATCAACACCCATTTCTGTCATTTTGGGCAGCTCAATGTTGGCTTATGCCTGCATTATGTTATGCCTCAAAACATTTATGGCTCAAAACAAGAACTTCTATAATCATCTTCTCATGTGGCAAAGTGTTTTTTTTTTTTGTAAAGAACAATGCCCACTGATTACCAACAGAGCATGTATCTAATACAGAACCAAAGCATTGGCAAAGCCAATAGGTCCCATATTTGAGACTAATGGGCTCTACCAATGCTTTTTGTTCATTCTGTACTGCATCAGCTCAAATGCCAATGCTCCATAGCATGAATAAATGGGAAAAAGATGCCATAAAGCCACTGCTGGTGGCTGTGACATTTTGTAGGAGCAGCAGCATCACTTTGCATGTGACGTGACACTATTTCTTTCCCAATGTATTAATCTGAGATAGATTGGTAATTAAAAAAATATATTTATAAAGCAAAAGGGCCAGCAGCAATTTGCTCCCTGACCCTCCAAAATAAGGACCTCTGGTTTTTTAGAAACCTTAAAGCGCAAAGAACACAATCATTTTTAAACAAAACTTTAGAGTTAATTAATAAAAAATTATTCTTAAATCTGTAATAGCGTGAAAATTTACCATAAAACACTTATAATTAGGAAAACTGCACATGCGCAAGCAGACGTTTTTATAACAATGAACTGTTGCTTTCAATACCTGAAGAACTATTTCAAAACGTGCTAAATTATGTAAGGAAATAAACTTAATTCTGCAATGAACATGCACAGTTCGAGTCCACAGGTTTTTCAGCGAAGTGTGCACAACCAGCCCAAGCCGCTGACCAAGTCTTGCAGGACTCGAGAGGCCACGCTGTTCAGAGCGTGCAATATGGACGGAATACTTACTTTTCTGTAAAGGCCTCAACCTTACCTAACCTCCCAATAACCTAGTCGAAGCACCGAGTTGGGCCAGATATCTCCCGCCACGGTAGCCACTGGCGCCCAACAGTAACTACATTCTTGTGGTCGAAATCCGCAGCAAATTCACTAGATGTCAAGTCACCAGTAGCAAGCAAAAGGAAGATCAAATGGCAAAAAAATAACAAGCGGAAGAACGTTAACAAGTAACAATGCTGCACTAGCACAAAATTGAGTCGAAATAAACACCTATAACAGCCCGATGAGAAGACAGCAATCTGCAGAGCTCGTCCTTTAGTCTTAAAATGTATTTGCATTCCCACATAGTATTATCTGTTTATACTTATACCATGGCTTATTAGACGCTACGAATGATAGAACATTCCGGGTGAAGAAAGAGAGAATAAAACGGAGCATACCCAGCTTCGTGCAAGACTAGGATGTAGATGTCCAGTCAACTAGAATGCACAGTTAAAAGGACGTTAACATATTTTTTTCATAATAACTGGTCTCACAAATACACCCCTCTTTACTCCGAGGTGCCACAAAAGGCAGTTGATATTTACTACATATAAGAGTATGTCACCGTGCTTCCACATTACAAATGTCCAAATCTACTTATTTGCTTTCAGTCTTAACATTTCACTCACCTAAAAAAGTATGCATGCTTGTGCATGCTCTCCGACAAGGGGCTGCAATTACTGCTGCTAAGATGTGACTAAAGTTGGACTGTTGATGGCATCTACCACCCACATAGGACTTTACACTTTAAGCAGAGCCATCCAATGCCACCTCCCCTCCCCCCAACAATGCCACCTTCCCCCTTAATTTTAATCTCACCTCCCACTAGCTGCTGCCTCCTATAAACACCTCAAGCACGCAAGGGAGAAGACAAGACAGTTTTCTATTTCTGGAGACAGTGACAGTGTCCATAAAAGGAATGTGCAAGGGAAGCATGCACACCTATAGGGCAAGCAAGTTATCTCAACCAAACAAACGCACTGGATGCCTGAAGTTGTGCCTCTTCACTGTCGGAGACGCTTTGAGGTCAAAAAGCACATCTTCCTTTCAAATGTTTTGATAAAATAGATTGTGGAAATACAGACCTATTGCTACATCTGTGCCGAGAGCTTAAAAGAGTTTGCAATCATTCAGACGAAGATGGTGCACTTCCTACACAGTCATGTTATGTTATGCAGTATTTGTAGAGCGCAGCTTTCACTCCGGGGAGCATCATGGAGCTATGCGGAGCCCTAATAAACACACACCGCCCTAACTGAGGGAATCAGATAAGTGAACTATATGTTATGTTATGCAGTATTTGTAGAGCGCAGCTTTCACTCCGGGGAGCATCATGGAGCTATGCGGAGCCCTAATAAACACACACCGCCCTAACTGAGGGAATCAGATAAGTGAACTATATGTTATGTTATGCAGTATTTGTAGAGCGCAGCTTTCACTCCGGGGAGCATCATGGAGCTATGCGGAGCCCTAATAAACACACACCCACCTAACTGAGGGAATCAGATAAGTGAACTATATGTTATGTTATGCAGTATTTGTAGAGCGCAGCATTCACCAGGAGTGTTCTGTGATCCACATGGAGCGTTGGGAGAGAAAAGCAGTGGCAGGACTGTGCAGTTGAGCACAGGGCAAAGGATATCAAACTTGGTTTCTTTGTGTACCAAAGTGGCACCATGAGTTTCAGCAAAGGGGTTTGAACAAGAAACTGCCCTTTCCAAGGTGGTGAACTGCCCAGAGAATTCTACCTAAGGTTCACAATCCGAGATAAAGTAGAGTTATTTGTTCCAGTAATGTCAGTTTCTGTTTAAACAATTTATTGGAGGACAAGTAGAATTGATAAGAGTCACAATGCATACATTTCCTTATTTTCGTTGTGCTCTTTGACCACTTGCTACTGCTTTTGTCCCCGATTTTTCATTCTTCCATTTTGATCTGGGACTGGATCTACTTCTCAATGTCCTTTCTTGGCTCTTTTCTCTTCCCTAATGTTTGGAGCTTTCGTATTAACCCCTTGTATGCTCACGACGGCTCCCGGCCGTCATGCGTTACGGTTGGCGTGTGCTCACGACGGCCGGGAGCCGTCAGAATCCCCGCCCGCTAATGCAAACCCCCGCACAGCGCGAAAATTCGCGCCGCATGGAAGGGGTTAAGTTCTCTATTAATCTTCATCTTCAATCAAGAGCTACAAGATTGGCAATGAGTTTTTTTTTACCTTTTAGGTTTTTTCCTCTCAACTGGGATCCTCCTAAGGAGAAACATGACACTTTTCATTTGTACTAATAAGAAAAGAGAGGCATTTCGGCAACTGGGAAGAGATGGTGATTCTTTCCAGTAACCACGGTGCTACTGGTAATAAAGAAGGAAATTCAACAGACCTCCTCAGTGTCCAGTCCTTGAATGTATATATACAACACCTATCAATTAAATCGGACAAGACACAGCAGGTTTTGAGATCTCATTTGGCTTATCGACAGCCAAAAACCTGGGCAATTTCAATCTGCCATTCCCTGATTTAACTGAAACCCAACTTTTAGATGCCGAGTAGTGCTTTCATTGGGAAGGGAATGGTTTGATGGGGTGACTGGAGTGGAAATTAGCAGGGTCTCTAAACAGAGAGTGGTCAAGAGCTTTACAAGGCATCATTTACTAGATGTGTAGCCTATGCATTTAAGGGCCTTGCCTAAAACAAGTGAAGTTGAATCCTGTGCTTGACACAGTGGGCTACCTGACCAGGATTTTGATGCCTCTTTAAGTGTTTTATGTCAGTGCATCCAAACACATCTCACAACAACAAACAACAAGTTCAACAACAGACACATAGACCTAAAACTAGACTGACCTACTGGCTTTGCCAATGTTTGTTAGCACCGATTTTAATTCAATATTAAATATGTTCAAGAACACGAATCTGGATAAGGAGGTTACATTAAATATAGCTAGTGTTTACTGATGTTATATCGATTTTTGTCAATGCGTTTGATAGGGCAAATAGAGACAGTATTCTATTTCACTCAAAGCCTGCATTCTTCTAGCTGGGTGCAAGTTCGGATTGGGAATGGATAGGAGTTCACCAGGAGTTTACCAAACATGTGGGGTAAAAGCAAAGCTGTATCCTGGTCCCCACCTTATTTCATATCTATCTACTGGATCTATTCATCCAAATTACTGGTGTTAACTGTTACCTCCCTAAAATGGGCGGGAAAAAACCCTTTCATTGCCTACGCGGATTACTTTTTGTAGATGGCCAAGGCGCCTTTTGGACTAAAACACACCTTGGGTTTCATGTTCTTATATTGTAAGAGAAATAGTCTAAAAATGAATTTGACTAAAAAAAATAGATTTTTGTTAAGTGCTCCGGCAAGGTTACATGGAAGATAGAGGCTGCCAACTTACAGAATATTAAAGCCTAAGACTAGTTAGGTATCTCCATATCAGCTAATTTGTCCTGACCCTCACAGTTGCCATCTCTATGAGATAAATTCTCCAAAGGAATTGCTGCAGTAAAAATATTTCTTACGAAATATGTGGCATTTTATTCTACAATTTTTAAATATTTTTATTGCTAAAAGGCTACACATTTCGCTACTGCTCAGCCATTTATTCAGGGAAATTAAATAAGAAACTAAATAAGAAAATTGAGAACTCCCTTTCGAGAAGCTTATTTAGATAACACCAAGGAACTCCTCATGAGATCTTGTGCTTATAATCTGGTATACATTTTTTGGGTAAATAATGCAAAAAATATGCTCTTCTTTACCTTCATAATATACGCAAGGCAAAGGGTGATCGTATTGAACCAATCCGCTTGTTAGAAGTGATTTCTTCCAATTCATGAGGCAAAGCGGCTACGTTTCTTAAATAGATGTGTTTTGGACAAACTTTTGGCTCAAGTTACAAAGCCTACAAAAGAGTTCAAAAGAAACATCAAAGTTGTCATAAAAATATTTTACATCACATTATTGTTCCTTGCAGAGGACTACATTACGACAAATTTTGGACCCTGGCTACCTCAGCTCCACTCATAATGGTATTTAAAAGTAACTATGTCCTGAAATATTTGCCATCATTTTATATAATATTGTTTACTTTAGGAAGACAAAAAAGTAACGGGGTGAGAAGCCTTGCTGCTCTACATTCCACCTGTCGTAAATGCAGGATTAGTGAAAACTCTCTAAGACCCTTTCTATGCAGATGTCCTCGATTACTTAAGATGAGGAAAAGTTTTTTTTTTTTTTTAAACAAATGTTTAATACACACTCTAATTGCAAGATAGAGGAAGCTCATTTGTTGTCTCTTCTGTGCCTGTGTTGTAAGGCTTTTAGACATTATATGAGATATGTGCACAATATGATAATTGTGGTGGTGACAGTGCTTTTAGATTATTTATTTATGGATTTCTAAAGCGAGCAGCTACCCTACAGGGTCTCCCGGCGCTGGACAAGTAGAGGAAAGGTAACTTAGGCAACAGGCACGAATAGGAAGAATAAGAGCCAAGCCAGGTTGCTGAAAAGCAGAGTGTTTAAGCGCTTACGGAAAACTAGCA
The DNA here is from genome assembly GCA_963921515.1 of Calotriton arnoldi. NCBI lineage: Eukaryota > Metazoa > Chordata > Amphibia > Caudata > Salamandridae > Calotriton > Calotriton arnoldi. The sequence goes on from CAWUFW010000020.1 coordinate 2,891,426, forward strand.
GAGAATGACAATTCCCAAGATCAATTGGGAGAGCATTCCAGAGCTTGGGGCCCAGATAGGAAAAAGAGCGACCCCTCATACGGACAAGCCGAAACCTGGGGACTGACAACAGAGAGAGACTGGAGGATCTCAGCTGTCGGGCCGGCACATAAGGTGTTACCAATCTTTGAATGTAGGAGGGAGCAAGGCCACATTTGGGCCGAAAAATGTAACATAGGGTCTTGAATTCAATGTGCTTATTGATTTTGTGTCAAAATGTTTTTATTGGTTTTAGAGTTAGAACAATACAAGACAAACATTGGCGGGAGCCACCAGTATAGCTTACAGATCAAGAGTTACAGAAATCTAGAGTACAATGTTCAGTTTGTGTACTAGGACTCGATCTGCGATGATTGCTCACTTCATGACCCCTGCTGGCCCGACCGGGCTGATCATGTGTCACTACTCAAGAAGCTCACATTGTTGGTCATGTTATTCTTTGGTACTCGCATCTCCCTCCCCCCCATAACTCAAAGATAAACAAAAGTAAACAAAGTATGGTATCACGGTTGAAAAAAGTTCAAGCTTGGTCGTGAGTAAGGACAAGGCAATGGGGACCGGGAATGCCCCGAACCTCCGAGGGCTCCCAACCCAAGGTCAGAGGCCTCTCGGGAATACTAGATATGGAAGAGGTGGAGAGCCCTCAATCTGTACCCACATGCAAACAAGGATAGACCCTCCGACAAGTTTTCAACCAGGGGGGCCCAAACAGAGTCAAACCCCTTTCTCAAGTCCTTCACTATATCCGCCATTCTTTCCATCGCTAGTGCTCGCCATAACCTGGCGTGCCATTGCGTAAGGGAGGGGGCCTCCACCTTCTTCCATGCTGCCGCTAATTCCATCATGGCCGCCCCCAAGCACAGCCACATCACGGAGCGGTCCCCTTGTGTTTGACGCTTCAAGCTGGGGTCCCGAATCCCCAGGAGAGGGTGTTTCATTGTTGCGGGAATTGGCTAGCCCAGGATCAACTTGATTTGGGATAATATTTCCTTCCAGAAGGGCTTGATGCATGGGCAGTCCCATCAAATGTGTCTGAAGTCCCCCAGTAGCCCGCAACCCCTCCAACATCTATCTGAGGCAGTAGGGAAGATTGTGTGCAGTTTCTGAGGGTGCAGGTACCAATCGTACATAATTTTATAGTGAGCTTCCCTTAAGAACATGGACCGGTTGTATTTGGGGATGTCCCTGTATAGGGAGTTCCATTGTTTTTCCTCCAATGGAGTGGTTAAAACTGAGTCCCAGAACCTTTGGTGCCTAGGAGTTGAGTGGGACCCCAGAGCCCGTATGAGTGAGTAAAGGAAGGAGATGGTCCCTTTCGTGGAAGCCCCCGATTGTGCAAACTTTTCGATTGGGAGTAACTCCCTAGTTGTGGCGTGCTTATTGATTTTAAGCCAATGGAGATGGTGGAGCAGAGGAGACGCAGAGGCGCATCTAGGCAGATTGAAAAGAAGACGAGCAGCTGCATTTTGAATGACCTGTAACCGGTGTACTGAGGCTTTGTCTGCACCCAGATACAGCACATTGCCATAGTCCAGCCGAGATATCACCAGAGCCTGCAGAACCGTTCTCTGAGCTGCCGTTGGAATAAGCCAGGGGATTTTCTTGATCCATCTAAGAACAGCAAAGCAGGATGCCGTCACCCTGGATACCTGAGGTTTATGGGAAAGATTTTTTATCAATAATGAAACCCAGGTTTTTGACTTTGGGGACAGAGGCAGGCACAGGGCCTAGAGTGTCAGGCCAATGCTCGATTCCCCAAAGCTCAAGGTTGTTACCCAGAAAAAGCACCTCAGTTTTAGCGCCGTTGAGCTTCAGGGCATTACTGGTCAGCGACGAGGACACATTCCTCAGACCAAGCTGAAGCAGGGAGGGATCTAGGTGCTGGGTAGTGGAAAAGGAAAAACATTATCTGGGCATCATCTGCATATGAAAAAATAGTCAGTCCAGACTTCTCAGCAATGTTAGCCAAAGGACGAAGATAGATGTTAAAAAGCAACGGGCTCAAAATAGAACCCTGAGGCACTCCAGAGGTTAGAGCTAGAGTGGTAGATCTTACTTCGTTCGAAAAGACCTGGAAGGTACGGTCATTCAAGAAAGAGATCAACCACCTCAGAGCCACAATGCCAGAGGTTTCGAGACGGTCTATCAGAATAGAATGTGACACCGTGTCAAAGACTGCACTTAAATCCAGCAAGATGAGGGCGGAAGTACCTCCGGAGTCAAGTTGTTGCCTGAGATGCTCAGTGACCCCAAAAAGAGCAGACTCTGTGCTATGGCCAGGTCTAAAGCCAGACTGAGAGGGGTGCAGCAAATTGCGAGTAGTAACAAAAGAAGAAAGTTGAGTATTAATGTGCCGTTCCAATATTTTGGAGAACACAGGCAAGAGAGAAATAGGATGAAAATTAGACCAACAGAGAGGGTCAAGACCTTCCTTTTTTAGTAGAGGAAGGACGAGTGCATGTTTCCACCTTTGAGGTACCAAACCTATACTTAAAAAGTATTGAGAAGGTTCAGGATCACACAGAGGGCAGCCTCGTCCAAGAGACTAAGTTTAGAAGGGGGGAGAGGATCAAGAGGTGAACCAGACTTAATAGATCTCAAAAACGGTTTCAGAGAAGGCAAATCCAGAGGAGGCCAGAAACTGATCTGTGAAGAATCTTCAGACCCAGGGAGCTGGTGGAAAAATTCAATGCCGTTAGGTTAACAGGTAACCTTAGATTCCCATGCTGTGAGGCATCCACAGCAAGGTGGTCATGGATAGACTTAACTTTATTGTGAAAGAACAGCGCTAGCTCATCGCATTGAGGTTGGGAAAGCGAGGGAGGGGTCAGAAAAGCACTAGCTGCTGAGAGTTTAGTCACAACTTTAAACAAAGTTTTCTGACAGTTTTGGGAGCTAGAAATCTTCTCAATAAAGAAGGCTGCCCGAGCCGACCTGCAAAGAGCAGGATATTTCTTTAAAGCTCCCAAATACTCCAACTTAAAATTAGACAGATCATTTTTCTCTCTAAGGCTTTACAGCGTTTTTTCTCTTGCTTAAGAGAATCAGTAAACCAAGGGGCAGGAAGATGGATTCTGAGCTGTGGCTTTACTGAGAAAGGTAGTGCAGAATCGATGGCCGCTGTAAGCCACTGGTGCACAGAGACCTGGTCTTCATCAAGGGAGGAAGCAAGAGAAGGGGTATTGTCAAGAAGCACTTTGTTAAGTGCCGACAAATTAAATTTGGACCAGTTCCTAGTTTTAGGCAATAAAGTCAGCCTAGTAGAAGCGAAAGAAAGAAGTTTGATGGTAAAAGGAACTGCAAAATGATCAGTCCAGCAAAGCTGGACAGGTGGTGCAACAGATAAAGTAGTAAGATTAGAAAAAATAGGATCCAAAAGGTGACCAGCGATGTGAGTAGGTAGTGAATTTCGCAGAGAAAGATTGAGAACATTCATGTCCTCTATAAATGAGAATGCTGATTTATCATATGGATTCTCCAGGTGGAATTTGAGATCACCAAGCACCGAGAAGTTGGCAGCCCAATGAATGTAGGGAGGCAGTAGGCCAGAAAAGGCTGAGCACCAGTTGTGGGAAGGCCCAGGAAGGCGATAAATAAGGGCACCCCAAAAGGCAAACTTGTGGGTAAAAGGGATAGAAAAGGCCAAGCCTTCACAGTTTGGGATCTGAAGGTCCACAATTTGACAGTTATAGTTTTTTTTTTTTTAAAGATAATGGCGATACAACCCCCAATTTTAAGGGGTCTATTGATTCCTAACAAAGAAAAGTTATTAGGGAACGCCGATATGACATCAGGTAGAGAGCCATCGTGGAGCCAAGTTTCAGTTAGAAAAACCACATCAGGATCTATGCCAGTAAGAAAGTTAAAAAGATGGAGCTGATGTTTAGGTAAGGAACGACAGTTTAAACTGAAACAGCGAAATTCACTGTTTGACAGAGAAGCAGTTGAAGTATTAGGAGAAAAACAGGGAGCACCACTCCCAGCCAGGGGGTCATGCATGGCCGCCAGCGGAAAGTTAGGAGTACACTTAAAGTGGCAACAAGAGCACTGTACGAGGGGTGACTCAGGAGTAAAGACCTGGCAAGATGCGTTAAGAGAGGGTCGAAGATTATGCAAGGTAAGGGAAGAGTAATATCTAAAAGCTGACTGCAACGGACTAGGGTTTCTGGCCCCTGGTCCCGGCCGGGCGCAGACGGGCTTGCCTTAGGCATCCGCTTGCACACCCGCTTGCACATCGGGTTTAAGTAGGGGAGTGTAGAGGAAGCTAGACCGCACCCCGCCTCACCCGGAAGTGGAGGAAATGGCCGAAAAGGACTAGCACCACGCCAGCACTCAGATTCTGTGAATAAGGCCTACCAATCCATCATTATTTAACATTGAATTGATTGATTATTTTTCCGATTTAATTTGTGAAACACATTATGATAATGTTGGCTCGAATATGCTAATACAAGTTTAAACTAATTCAATGTGAGATAGATAAGTAACAACAATATTGCTGAGAATAATAAGAATTACAAATCTTCCAATAGTAAAAATATGACATTACAAAATAGTCTGACTCACACCCTTGTCATCACTTTCTTCTGCAAACTCTCCCTTCACCTTATTCACTTACGCCCGGTTGTTCCCTCACCTCTTTCTGAAGTCTGCTCCATCAGTATGCCTCAAACATTGTCTCCTTATTCTTTTTTGCGGTCTTTTTTACTAGCTCCTTTTAAACATGCTTCTTTTTGACTCCACCATCTACTCTCTCTCACACACACTTTCCCTCCTATAAATACTATTTTTCCTTTGTTTCTGCCAATATCACGCAACCTTCTCACATATACATCTCCACAGAATCGTAATTACAACTGGCACATACACTCGGTGTGCTCAGCAGAGAGGCCAAATATTAGATGAGCATATACGGAGAACAGATTTATGACCAAGCGTCAGGCACAGTGAGAAATTTACTCTGTCTTCAGCCTCAACTACAAAGCACTAACCAGACATCTATGGATGACCCAATTTACGCTATACAGGGTTCATATATGGTGCATGGCAAAAATAATTACAAGAAAAGGAAATACTCTTAAGAAATAGGGACGTATATAACATGAAGTAAAACGTGTCAAATAACAATATGAACCATGCCCACGTCTTGTATTGCTTTAAAGTTCTTACCCTGAAAGATTTCAGTGTTTGAGATGTGCCCTGAAGGGCTAATTTTCCCATTGTTTTCAATTCATCCAATTTAAAAAACTTAAAGGATCTCGAGTAACTCTTTGTATTTCGTTTTAAATATTAATAAAATAGGGTACCAGTTCTCTGGTGAAATGCATACTTAGTGATTGGGGTGGGGTAAATAATGAGAGGTGTTTTTTTCTTTTGCATATTAACAGGAATTATAGTTTTCAAGATTATGTTCAAACTTCTGTCAATGTATTATAGATTAGTCGTAAAAACAACAAAGCTCGAACACTTGTTTTTAGAGAAGTGATTTTGCACCATCTATGAAATCCATGGGCATCAAGTGCACTGCAGAGTATTCAATCTTAGTTAGGAGACACACAGGGCCAGGCTAGGGACCCATTTCAATGTCTGTTTAATACTGCTGGTGCACACACCATAGAAGGTCCTGATGCCAAGCATCTCCTTGCAGTCAGGGACTTTAAAGAGGGGATGTATGTTCCAGCATAAGAATGTACCAGAACAATCTTTGAGAATTTGAATGCACAAAAATACAATCTGGAAACTCCACCACACCTCATGTGAATGGATTTAATTCTGAGCTGGGGAATCCCTGGTGATACACAACCAATGGGGTGGACTCATTTTATTCAACACTTTGTTCCCTAAATTAACCCCCACATGTTGAAGAGAGCAAGACCCTTTGGCACTCAAATTCACTAAAAGAAATCATTACTCCGCGTTTTTATGAAATCCCCGCTTGAGTTGGCCAACTCCACCCTCTGTAAAGACCATAAGCTAAACTCTCTAAACACCTTTCATGATACTTTTACCGATATCACATTGTCTCATTTTAAAGCACAAAGGATAGATCCTCCTCTCCAACTTAGTTTGACCAAATGTCGGGGGGGGGGAGGAAGAGAAACGTCATTGTCAGAGGCTAGACACCAGATGGAGAAGACTAAAGTAGCTGAGGGTCACAGACCTCTAAAACACTCAAAAATATAGAAAGAACATGTTTCTAGGGAAAAATAATTTTCTGAAATGGAAAAGCAGAGGCCAAGAACATTTTGACGTTGTGCGGGGATCTATCAATGCCCTTCCCCTCTCCCCTCCTTTTCATCTTATGCCTCAAACTATGTCCTGGACATTGACAACACATTCAACCACTGTTTTAATTAGAAGAAAAAAAAAGCACAAGGCATCCAGTGTTCTATCTTACAAGACTATGGTAGAGGGTCATCTCCAAAACTGAGTCAGAGCAACAGCTTTTGATGATTGGCCTCAGCAGTTGAGGCTCCTTGAGACTGCGAAAATAGAAATCATGCTAAAAGAAATTACTACAAATACTTTACTATCCTGGCAGTGACTGCTAAACAAATGACAACTACCAGTTCACTGTGCACCACTTTATTTGATTATCAGTCTCCAACACTTGGGTGTGTTCCTCGGTGGCTCAAAAAAACCTGTTCTTATCTCCATCTCAGCACCACATCTAAAAATCATCACTTAACCATTAACATTCATTTTCAAAATGATCACCCCACTGCAGGTGTCCCCTGGCTCTCAGAGATCTTGAAGCAGACAGTAGCCGCACCACTCAAACAATACTTGGAACATCATAATGAACTGGACAATATCCTGTCTGGGTTTATGCCCACATCCAAACGGATTAAGTATAGGTACTACCGCTCAATGACATCTTGACCTTTCTCTTGGAGCAGTCGAACGCATTCAATAGAGCAAACCAATGAATACTACTCAGTCAACCACAAATTGTGGCTCATGTTTCTGACTCAGTTCTCCAATGGTAGCAGTCATTCTAATAAAGCAGCGTGTCAAGATTCAAATCCCCTAAAGCTGCAATCAATAGCACTTGCACTGTGCCTTAGGGGTCGCCACTGTCACCTTTAATACTTATTATTTTTATGAAACGACTCTTTTATATTCACACTGAGATTAGACTTTCCATTCCTACGCATAAGACACGCAGATTTCTCGTTGTATCAATGGTCCTTAGGTATGCTGATAAAGTCTGGGAAGTGGAAACGTACTTTTTAAATAATAAAAACAACCCTTCAATTTGCATGAGTATGTGGTGTGGGTTTCTAAGGTAGATGGCCCCATATAAAGGCTAATGTGAGTATTAGTCATTAAAACGGAAAGGGCCACTTTCCAAGGCAAAGATGTAACCTACTATAAAAATTGATATTTGGAATGTGAAGCACGTAGCAACGGAGAAGAAAGCAGCAAAAACAAAGACAAGACAGAATTGATATCTGTCAGATTAAAACAGAAATTAATCCATATGTCATTCAGGTAGAGAAGACCTGGTGATCAATAATGGAATACAGGCTTACTCTGCTCAATAGGACTGGTTGACAGGCACAATTCGAAATTGCAGGATGTGCACCTTGTTGCAATAGGCCCAGATGTATTACCATGGGGCGTTTCATGCTTAGGGTCCATTTAATTTCTAGGGCCAGCAAACTGTGAAGACAGGTAAAGCGGAGCAGGAACACAGCAAATTATATGTTATCCTATTGACGGTATGTTCAGAGTGTAGGAACAAAGGACTTGATGTGTATCAGTTTGCAAACCAGGCATGTGCAAATTGCACACTGACTGGTTTGCAAACAGTGATGTCATTTGTGACAAGACCTATGTAACAATCGCAAAATTGCCAATTCGAAGGCGGTCACAAAATGACCTGTCTGATGAATATTAATTAGGCAGGTTGTGTTTTGCAATCCACTGTGAATTGCTGCAAATGTAGGGATGGTCGCCTGCAAGGGAGAGCAGAACTCATGACAGATTTGCCTTCCCAAATGGCAAACATTGTTTTTGATAAGTATCCCATGTTCATTAAAGAAATAGGTGCAGATTTTCCTTTTGAGGACACATGGGAGCAAGAAAGGTACAGTGGTCCTAAGGAGTTAAGTAAATTATGTCACTTTTATGATTTCCTAGCCTTTTTCAGTACCAACATTACATTGAATTGTTGTCTCTATCAACATGAAAATATTTTCATGAAATTAAAGAATAAGTATCACTTTAATACTTTATGTCCCAAAAAGCCAAATGCTACAAAATATACCAACTGAAATAATAAGATACATGTGGTGTCCTCCTATTGTGTTTATGCATAGGTTCAGAATGCTGACATCCAGCGTTCCATCTTCCAGCCCTGTTCCTCTGGACATTGTAGGGTTCCACAGTGACAGCTGGAAGGGAACCATCATTTGTAGGGCTATGGCTGGGATTTCTGCAGAATAAGCTTGGAATTAGTTTCTCACCTCACCTTATCTCGAACTGGTGTCATCTTATAATGGCGATGAACGGCCACTGGTGCTCCTCAACACATCCTTAAATTTATTTTATCCTTCTGAATCTGCTGTTATCTTGGGGAACCCTCTTGTAATGAAGCACACTACTGAAACTTCTTTGACTGGCTAACCTGTCACGACTCTACTGGAAGATCACGGCCAAGGGCAGGAGAAAGCTAAAATTAAACCACCTTTTGTGATACAGATGGCATCCAAGCAGGTCAAACAAGGTGGTATCCTGTTGCGCCATCACATTTGTCTGCACTTTTGACACATTACCAAGCAATGAGCTTTTCTTGGTGTGTTGAGTTGACAGAAGGAGAGCTGCGGAACAAGGAATCACTGCACATTGTATAAATTACACAACAGTATGCTTAGCCAAACAATTTAAGCTTGTTCTTCCGATGAGAGTGCGTTTCTTTAACTGTGTGTGCTGATCAGCTGCGCTAAGTGATCGAGCTGCATGAGTGACATCTCTGTGAGCCCTCATGAAAGACTCCGAGGACAGCATTTAAGATCTACAGGAGGCCATCTACTTCTGAATCTATGTGGTTATGGTTTGGATTTACTTTTCAGTGTCCTCTTCTGAAATGAAATGAGTAACTAGACCAATGACTAAGCCATTTGAGTCTGGTCATTAGGGTACTATAGTGGTCTTCCCATTTCAGGCATCACTGCAGATATTGGTGTGCGCCATCTTAGTGTCTTTTGTTGTCTTTTTTCCCAGTTTATGTACTTTTCATTGGTCGCTTCAGTGTCTGTTTTTTGTTGCTTTCTATTTATCTTACCTTTAATTTTTACACATGAACAATATGCAGAATGTAATACCCTCACCATTTTAGCTCACTTCACCTCGAGTACTTCATACTAGAAGAGTAAAATGAAAAAATAACTTTTGCCCATTATGGTAATGTTTGTGGTACTAATGTCCAAGTGGAGAAAAAAAAATCCCTTCTCATGCATTGTTTAGGTGCCAAAGGTCATGAGGTTTACAAAAACATCTCAGTCTGATGGGGCAGAAGACTTAAATTAACCTAAACCATGCATTAAAAAAGTAGATCTTCATTAATTGTCAAAAGTGCTATGTTATAACGCTACAAATTTGGCATCAGAGAGCAAAGGCATGGAGAAAGCTTTGAAGCTTATATTACTACCTTCAAGAAATTATCTTTGTCTTTCAAGTTTCGGGCAACCCTGGAGAAGCAAATTTGAGACCAATTTATGGTAAAGTGAGGATTAGATAAAATAAAACAAGAAGTTTGGTCAAAAGAGGACCTGGAGTAAAGTTATAACTTTTGCTATACAAGCTAAACACTCAGTAGCCTGTGAAGAGGAATTTAAAAAAAGGATGGCTTTGCTAAAACCGAAGCGCAAAAAGTAGGTTTAAAGACTAGAAATAAGGAGACCAAAGAGCAACTTTTCAAGTGGCACCAAGTTCAAGGAACAATGTTACAGGTGTTAAATTTTAGAACATATGGGCAACTACAAAAACCGTCCAGCTCTCACAATAACTAACTTGCTACAAAATTACAAAAAAAAGGGACACTTGGCGAAATGCTGTAAGGCTGGAAAGAACGTAGTGACGGTCAAAGAGGTGACCAACGAAGGCAATCAACATGATAGGGGATTGCATTTTACAAGTATCTGGTAATGATTCAAAGGACCACACGAAATATAAAGTGAAAATTAACAGAGTAGAGATTGATGTTTTAGTTTATTCTGGGTTAGGCTAACTTTGATTTCTGATAAGATTCACGAGGACAAATTCATGGGTAGATGGCAGTTGAAGAAACCTGATGTGGGGGAAGGCCACTGAATTGAGGGGGTATTTTCACTCTTATATTACGTTAAGAAAGCAATAGGTAAACATTTACGTTACCATCAAAAGGGAGGAACAGTGCACTCAGGTGGCTACACCAAAGGATACTAGGAATCAGACATCAAAGGATACTAGGAATCAGACTGGAACCCAGTGTGGATCCTTCAATCAGGCTTAGGGGTGATTACAAAAATGCCATCAATGAAATCAATATGATGGGGATAGGAGTGCCTGAATCAACTGTAGGACCTCAGACCTAAGAGAAAACATTTGCTGCTCAGTTTCCTGAAGTTTTTGCAAATAAGTTTGACTGCATGAAAGGGTATGTTTATCAAATCAGACTAATGGTGAATACCATACTAGCTGTGAAAAGAATGACAAATGTTTCCATGGCTGTGAGAGGGGCAGGTTAAGATTGAACCATATATAAACTCTGTCCAACATCTTGTTGTATTTGCTATGTTCGTCCTAAGTGGCCATGGGTATGCACAGACGGGGGTCCCTTGCTTGCTGTGCCACTGGATTCAAGCTAGCCTGGCTGATGAGTGGTGATACCCCAAAAGAGGTCCCAGGATGCTTGTTTCTGGACAGGGAGGGCCTGGCCTGGCAGTTGGGGCTGGACTGTTCCCATGGGGAGCAGGGTCAAGACTGATTTGCATATGGCTGGGTCCAAACAGGGGTGGCATGGTGAGCAAAAGAACAATCGATTTAACCCATGTCTCTTGACTGCCAGTGAGTGTTTGAAAAGTTACAGCACTCCGTCCATCATCTTGTTGCGTTTTCTAAGATTGAACAAAACAACACATATTTTAGATCCACTTCCAAAAATTCTTTCAAGCTATCAGTCCAACAATTAAAATTTAGAAGTCCATTTCGACTAAATTAATTTGAATAAATTCTTTATTCATAATTTCTTCATATATGAGCAGCCAAAGTGTTTCGCTCACAATCGACCTTCATCAGGGCTTACCGTCTTGGGCAGTTTGAAGTAAAGGACAAGTAAATGAGTTGCTGCACTAGGTGCTGGATTTCAGCAACTGGGTTTATATACAAACACGAAGATTTGTGCAGTTAACAAATCAATTATTTAAGGATACTGTTTGCCATGATACCGACAGTAATACATAAAGTGAACCCTGATGAAGCTCGATTGGGAGCAAAATGTGCTGGCTGCTCATATATGAAGAAATTATGAATAAAGAATGTATTCAAATGAATTTAGCTGGAATGGACTTCTAAATCTTAATTGTTGGACTTATGGCTTGAAAGAATTTCTTCATATATGAACAGCCAATGTGTTTCGCTCACAATCGACCTTCATCAGGGCTTACAGTCTTAAGCAGTTTGAAGTAATGGACAAGTAAATGAGTCGCTGCACTAGGTGCTGGATTTCAGCAACTGGGTTTATATACAAACACGAAGATTTGTGCAGTTATCAAATCAATTATTTAAGGATACTGTTTGCCATGACACGGACAGTAATACATAAAGTGAACCATGATGCAGCTCGATTGGGAGCAAAATGTGCTGGCTGCTCATATATGAAGAAATTATGAATAACGAATGTATTCAAATGAATTTAGCTGGAATGGACTTCTAAATTTGAATTGTTGGACTTATGGCTTGAAAGAATTTTTGAAAGATGATCTAAGTGTGTGTTGCCTTTTTGCTTTGATATATAATTTCTATTGTTAGGTTGTTTGGTAGCCAACCTATAGTGGTGGGCAACGATTCTATATACATAAGGGAACTTACTGGTACTGCGGTACATTGGTCATTTTGTGCCTTAGTTGTTTATAAGTGTTATGAGTAAGGTTGAACAAGGCAAGTTATGTAAGAGTGGAGTGATTGAGCCTTTGTAGGGAACAGAGTGGGTAGGCCCAGTGGTTGTGGCTCACAAGCAATCAGGAAAGATGTGTTTATGTGTGCACCTGAGTGTAAGTGTGTGGAGAGGATAATGTTACACTACCTAACATTTCAGAGACGATCAGGTAGTTGAGTGGGACAAAATCATTCACTATGCTTGATTTCACTTTTTCGCATGGTCAGATCAAATTACAAGAGAGGTCCACCAATCTTATGATGTTAATTTCATCTTTTGGTACTCCTTGGAAGTTCACGAAGGTGCCATTCAGCCTCATCTCCGAGTCATAAGAAACAAGAGCAACCCCATTATGCTAAGGGAACGTGAGTAAGCATAATATATAACAATAATTCATCATGGAATCAGTGAGAAAAGAGAATATAGGATGAATAATAAGTAAAGTACCATAAACAATTATGGTACAAGTTAAACCAATCACTCATTGGCCTAGCCACTACCTATGCAGAAGGCAATTTAATTTGAGACATCAATTAGTACAAACAAGTCATAAATTAAAAAGAAAAACATAAAGAAAGTGCTCAGTATCCCCAGTGATCACACAAAGGAGAGAGACTGCGAGTATAGCTACTTTTGTGTATATATTCAGTAAAAACAAAAAGTTATGGTCTGAATAGTGAAACTGAGTCACACCTACTTTAACAGTCACAGCTAGGACAAATGGGCACTGACGACTAAGTCTGAACATTGTATTGTCAACGATGTACGTGAAAGTGAGCTAACCAATACCACAGAGTTAGGGAAAATTAATACCGTGTTTTGAAGTGTTTGATATAGCATTACTAGGGGATCAATGAAGATCTAGGATCCTGTGTTATTTTCGTGTATTAATCTTTACTGTTTCCTACACAGCCATGTAAAGTAATCTGCTTCAATGCTTTGATGGCTTTTCATACAACAAAACTTTGAGTGCGATGTAGACTTTCTAACATAACTTGTTACCAACCAAATTAAGATTTATTCCATTAAACTATCAACAGAGAATCTTAAAAACAACAACCAAACAATATCAAAAGCAGTATTCTAACATCAGGGTGCGTGATGCTCAGATGTTCATTAATCACTGTAAAAGCGGAGTTTAATTTTTTTTTAATTCAAACTTTAATGTAGGAGAAATGCCCATCCAGGCGTTTTTCTGGAACACGTTCAAATGCACTTTTGATCCTGGGTAACCATGCGAACATTCACCCAATGCATTTGGGGCAGAAAGCCCTTCGTCAGGGGTAGCTATGATAAAACAGGAAAAGTTCATCACTTCTGAGGTCAAGCCCTTTGGTTCAACTCTTTTTTTAATAAGAAAGCAATAGGAGGCATAACATCTACACGGCAAGCCGCCTACAACCCCATGAGGGGCCGGCCGCGTCATTGAGCAATCGTTCAGGAAGCATAAGAGGATCATTATAGAATTTTGCTTCAGCGGGGTGATACACAGCAAGTCGCCTACAACCCAAATAGGGCCGGCCGCGTCCTTATGCAATCTTATACGTTAGGCGTCACATGAAAGCTCCTTTAGAGAATGGGGTCAACTGAAAACAAGTCAACTTCAAGTATAAGAGATATACAGAAGAATAAAGGAAGGAAAAAGAGGGGGGAGTCGAGAGTCCCCGAGGAAAGAAGCAGGGGGAGGAAATGAGCAAGTGAGAGCGGCCTTGAACGGGGGGAGAGAGTGGAGGTGTCACAATGAGGACCATCGGGCTGGGTGACCACGTGAGTCATCATCACAGGAAGCAGCAGGGTACCGCCCATAGACTCAGCATATCGCTTACGCCTCCTTAGCAGGCCGGCCATATACCAGTAGCCAACTATTGAAGAGTAACCTTGACCCGCCCCACCAGGCGACATGACAATGAGGATATGCTGCCAGTCACCTCCGGCCCCTAACGAGCCAGCAGTGGAGGACATCAAGCACGTATGTAAACCCCACCTGTGGGGAAGGCAAGTGGCGAGTCAAGTGAGGGAACAACAGTCAGGGATAAGGAGAAAGAGAGAAAGAGAAAAAGGTGGTGGGCGAGGAGAGAAGGAAGCAAGTGGGCATATGTAGCGGACCAATGGACATGACTGCAGGCAAGGGAGGTGACGGGAAAGCGCAATAGGGGCGCATCAGTGTGGTTGCCCGGTGGAATGGTTACTCAAAACCCCGGGCCGAAGCAGGTGAGAGGTGCAAGGAATCTATTCTGGGTCAGGGGGATAGACTGCGTCATCATATAGGCGCAGGGCTCGGAGTTTCGGAGGTTGTAGATGGGCGTGTTCCAGTCTACAGAGGTGAGCAACAAGCGGCTGCCACAGTTTAGTGTAGTGAGAGTCACGAAATTGCAAGCGTGCAGTAAGCAATTCCATGGTGGTAGTGTGCCATAGACGCGTGAACCAAACACTGATCGGGGGAGCTTCCGCCTTTTTCCAATATAGGGCAATGAGCTGTTGGCTGCGCCTAGCATGTGAAGTGAGATGTGCCAGTCGTTGCGTGTGAGCGCGAGCAGGTTGGCAGGCTTGAGACCCAGGATAGCTGTGGCTGGAGTCGCAGGCAGGGGGAAACCAATCACCAACTTAATGTGGCTGAGGATCTCTTTCCAGTAGGAGGTCAGGAGTGAGCAGGACCACCAAATATGAAGGAAGTCGCCCGGGGAGCTCGAACACCGCCAGCAAAGGGGAGAGGTCGCAGGGAACATTTTGTGAAGTCTGAGAGGCGTATAGTACCATTGGGTCATGATCTTGTATGCGGTTTCCCGCTGGGAAATACAGCGGTACACTTTCGGAATATCCCGCCACAAGCGATCCCACTGCGCTGGGGCAATGTCCAAAGAGGTGTCCTCCTGCCAACGACGTTGGTAGTTGTGGGGAGGGGAAAGTGGGGGGTGCTGTAGGACATGATAAGTGCGGGAGATGAGTCCTTTGGAGTTATCGAAAGCACGCACTAGTCGCTCAAAAGGCGTGAGCGCCCGGGTGGCCGCCTGTGCCAGGGAGGGCGTGTGTATCCAATGTCGAAGTTGGAGATATTGTAATCTGGCCCCCTCTGAGAGCTGGAAATCTGCCTTGCACTGAGCAAAAGTTTTGAACTTGTCCCCCGAAAAGAGATCTCTAATTGTCCGGCACCCACCCTCGAGCCAATCTATAAATACCTGAGGGTGCACAGCTGGTGGAAAATGTAGATTCCCAGCAATAGGAGTATGGGGGGAGGGAAAGGTAGTGAGGCCCTTGGAAATGGCCACTCTATCCCAAATGTCAAGGACCGTCCTAGTAGGGAGGGCCACATACGCACTGCGCGATCTTGATGCTCGGGGTAGCCAAGGGAGGTCCCATATAGACCGTCCAGTCACTGCCCTATCCATATGGAACCATATCTTTTCACTCTCCCGCGCCATCCACTCAGATATAAAGCGAAGATGAGAGGCCCAGTAATACTCCAACAAGTTGGGGCAGGCCAGGCCACCCCTATCTCGAGGCGACATAAGGACTTTATTGGAGAAACGCGGCCGTCGACCCCCCCAGATGAACTTGGTGAGATCGCGTTGGAGACTTCTGATCTGATGATGTGGGATGGGGGTCGGAAGGGACTGAAAGAGGTACAAGATCTTAGGGAGTACCGACATCTTTATTGCATGCAGGCGGCCCAGCCAAGAGAGAGTGAGAGGTTTCCAGACCCGTAGGTCCTCCAGAACCGCCTTACGACATTCCTGCCAATTGACCTGGGACCAAGAGGTAAGATTCGGCGTTAACCAAAGCCCGAGGTAGCGGATAGAGTGAGAGGCCCAATGATAAGGGACAAGCGACTGCAGTAAGGGGATTTCATCCCGAGGGATCGTGATGTTGAGAGCCCAAGATTTCTCGTGGTTAATTTTAAGACCAGAGGCCGACTCAAAGGACTGGAGGAGAGTCAGAAGGGTCGGGAGCGAGATGTGCGGCTGTGATATCGTGAGAAGGAGATCGTCTGCAAAGAGAGCTACCTTGTGAGATCGGCCTCCAAGAGGAATGCCATGAATCTCAGGGGCTTGGCGGATCAGGATGGCGAGGGGCTCCACCACGAGGGCAAAGAGTAAGGGTGAAAGGGGACACCCCTGCCGAGTGCCTCTGTGAATGGAAAAGGGGGCAGAAAGTTGGCCATTGACCTGCACCTGGGCCATCGGGGAGAGGTATGGGGCCATGATCCGGGCTATCATCACAGGGCCGAGCCCGATTTTCTGCAATACTGCCCTGAGGAAGGTCCAGTCCACCCGGTCGAACGCCTTCTCCGCATCGAGCGAGAGGAGACACGCAGGGATATTCCAGTGGTGAGCTTTGCCCACCAACTGCGCGATGCGGCGCACGTTATCTGCGCCTTGACGGTGGCGTATAAAACCGACCTGATCCGGTTCAATAAGGCCAGGCAGGTGGGGCTCGAGCCGTTTAGCCAGTATTTTGGTGTAGAGCTTAAGGTCCGTATTCAGAAGAGCTATAGGTCGGTAGGACGAGCAAAGGACAGGGTCCTTACCTGACTTGGGGATCAAGGCAATCTCGGCCAGCCCCATGGACTGGGACGGCCCCTCATTGGCGGTGAAAGAGTTAAAAAGGCGAAGAAGGTGTGCCCTGAGCTGCGGCATAAACATGCGATAAAAGGAGAGAGGAAGGCCATCTGGCCCCGGAGTCTTTCCGAGAGGGAGGGCCTTTAGGGCCCCTGCGAGTTCCTCTCGCGTAATCGGCTCATCCATTTGACTAGCATGATATTGGCTGAGCGGGGTCCAAAGGCAAGCATCCAGCAGAGCCTGCATCTGGGGAGGAGAGGACTGTGCTGGAGCATAGAGAGTAGAATAATACGCTTGGAAAGCCTCGCATTTGGACGCTTCCGTGACTGCACTTGTGCCATCGTTGGTGCGAATATGGGCTATGTGGGCCTTAGCTGCGCGCGCCCGCAGGCGCCTAGCTAGGACCGTGCCCACCTTGTCCCCCCCCTCATAGTAGCGCTGCTTTAACGCCAGCAGGGTCCGTTCGGCTTTGTTGGTTCTATGAGCTCGCAGTTGGCCGCGAAGAAGGGCCAGACGCCTTTATGGGCTAGGGAAGGGCGTTCCTGATCGAGTTTTTCAAGAGCCGTGAGCTCCCTAGTAAGATTGTCCTCAAAGAGACGCGCCTCCCGTGCCCGTGCAATCGCTATGGACGTGACGTGTCCGCGGATAGTAGCCTTAAAGGCGTCCCACACTACAGGAAAGGGAGTCTCCGGAAGATCGTTGAGCGCAAAGTAATCGTCTATGGCCGCTCTGATTTCGGCCACATCTGCCTGATCACGAAGTACTTGAGAGGGAAAACGCCAGCGTGGTGGGCGAGGAGCGCGTGTAGAACAGTGACGGAGGAGGAGCTCGACATGAGCGTGGTCGGAGATCGAGATGTCAGACATTGAGGCAGACACCGTCTCGCCTATCAGGGCATGTGAGATAAAAACGTGGTCAATCCGCGAGTACGAGCGATGTACATGTGAGTAGTATGAGTAGCCCCGCGCATCTGGAGAGTGATATCGCCAAGAGTCCAACAGAGTGAGGTCCGTCAACTGTTTCTTCAAGGCAGAAGACATGGCCCCCGCCCCATGGAAAGACCCACCGCTGCGATCAAGGTCAGCGTCCCACACCAGGTTGAAGTCGCCTCCAATGATAAGAGAAGGGTTCGGCTGCGGCACGTGTTCCCGCAGGAAGGCACGAAGATAGGGATCTTGCGCCTGGTTGGGCGCATATATATTGCAAAGGGTGAGGGATCGGTGCCCCATCTGGACCTCCACCTTAAGAAAGCGGCCATCATGGCTACGGATAACTTTCGAGTCCCCCTGCCTTACACCAGAGCCACAGAGTATAGCTACGCCAGCCGTTTTAGATGGGGCGGACGCCCAAAATTGGAGGGGTAGCGGGGATGGGCCATTCGGGAAACATCAGCTTTCAGCAGATGTGTCTCCTGAAGGAGGATAATATCAGGTTGTTGCTGCAGCAGGTAGCGCCATATCTGTTGCCGTTTGTTTGGTGAGTTAAGCCCTTTAACATTGAGGGAGAGAAGTTTCAAGGCAGGGCTAGCAGTCATGTCCAGGGGGAGGTGGATGCAAGCAGTAGCACCGGCGACGATGCCTCAGGAGGGGGCGGGACACGGCAGGAGCATGAGAAAGACAGGCCAGAGAACCACGGTCCCCCCCCAGAAACATAAGGGGGGACCACAAGAGGCCGCCCTGTCTACCACCAAGAAGAAGAGAAGACAGAGGGGAGAGGTAGAAAGGAAGAGACAGAAAACAGGGGCATAGGGATGAGGGAAGTGTAACGGTCAGTATAAAATACAACAGTGGCCAACTGGGCCACAATGTCCTGTTCCAGTCCAAGGATAATCGCGGCCCTAGGGCGTAGATCATCCCGGAGAAGTCACTCTCCTAGGAGCAGGGGGGGGGGTATCTTCCAAGCTCCAGGCGTGAGGGCAAAGGAGGGAGACCCGGGCCGCCCGCCATCAGGGTGAGAAGCCGGAAGGCCGTCCGGCGTGAGGCGGGAACATGGGTCAGCGCCCTCCGGGCGCAGCAGTAGACAAAGCATCATGAAAGGGCACATTGGAAGGCGTTGCTACACAGTCACGGCGTGGCGGGCCGAGAGCCAGCCGGAGAGCGAGACTCCTCCATGGAGCGGATGTGCTGGATGATTTCCTGTTTAGCCTGGGAAGCCGACTGCTCCCCTGCATGTGGCGCTCTCTTGTGGCGGCGCACCTGAGACCAAGAGGGCCTGGCAGGCTCCTGAGCGCGAGAAGGATTGCGAGCTGGGCTGGACGATGTGGAGATGGGGATGTGCAAGAGCTGCGCCGCCTCCCGGAGGGATCGCACCATCCGACGTTTGGAGTCCCACTGGAAGAAAAGCGCAAAGGGATGGCCCCATTGATACTGAATGTTCAGGCTCCGCAACTTATTTGTTATCGGCTTGAAGTCTCTACGTCGGCGCAGTGTTGTAGGGGCAAGATCCTGGAACAGCTGTATTGGAGTACCTTTGTAGGCGAGGTCTGGTTTGGAGCGCGCCGCCTTGAGAATCGCTTCTTTCTCCGTAAAAAAGTGGACCCGGGTCAGGATGTCCGGGACCAGGCCCGCCGAGCAGAGGGACCCGAGACTCGATGTGCTCGGTCGAGGGCCGGCGGGGAGGCGTCGTCATCGCCCCAGATGTCATGCAGAAGTTGTGCCACGAAGGTCATAATATCTGTTCCCTCCGCTCCCACCGGGATCCCCGGAGGCGGAGATTGTTGCGGCGGCTCCGGTTCTCCAAATCCTCCTGCTTCAATTGCAGGTCGATGTGCTGCTCCTCCAAGGTAGCCATGCGCTGCCAGAGCTGCTCCTGGTCCTCTGTCCGAGCATCTACTGTCCGCTCAAGGCCATCCACTCTCTCTCCGAGGTCAGTGACCTCCTTCCTGAGCTCCCGCACACAGGAGTGGACCTCCGATCGTAGAGAGCCTATCTCGGATTTGAGCTCCGCCATAAAGTTTGCCATGAAGGTTTGCGTGACTGGTGCTGAATCATCCCCAACCGGCGCTGCCATAGCACCGGAGGCGCCAGAGCCTGGCTTGTTCCAAAGAGCGGCGACCGGGTTGTCCTTCTGAGGCACCGCTAACTCCTTCCCCAACTTAGTGCGCGTCATCTCCCTCGGGGATGAGGCACCCGGCAATTTCCACTGAGGCGGCCAAGGCTAGCAGACCCCCAGATGCCGAGGTGCAGTCCGCCTCCAGCGCCCCCCCACCGCGCAGTCAAAGGACAGACAGCCACAGGTTAGGGACCCAAGCCGTATCGCAGTGTTCAAGGCGGTGGGTCATCCGCGATGTCAGAGTCACTCGGCGTGTGGGGAAAGCGATGGGGGGGCGGCGCAGCAGTAGCCAATCAATAAGGGCTCCTGAGTGGAGGAGGGACCGTGTGGAGGGTTTTCAGTGGACGTCCCCCCGGTCCAGCGTCCCCCGCGCGGGTCAGGGGTCACCCCCGGGCACTCCAACGACAGACGGGCTCACCCCAGGCCAAGGGGGCCTGCTCCCAGAAGCCCGGTGCCAGTCCACGGCAAAAGCGACAGGGAGAAGAGGCCCGCTCCTCCAAGCACCCCCAAGTGCTCCGATCAACAATGGGCACCCCCCAGAGGGTCCAAGGCAACGCCAGGCCAGTGTCCAGGCCACGCAGGGCTGTGGGCCAATATATATATAGGAGGTGAGGGGTAGGGCCCCAGGGGCGGTGCGCAGGACCCAGCTCCCGCAAACACCTCCAGCTAGGTCGCAGCACACAGGGCCCCCCACCCCCACACCTCACCTGCGGAAGGACTCTGTTGCCCTGAGGTCTGGTACAATGTCAGCTGGAATGGAGAAGGGCGTCGTGTAGCTGCTCACCACGCGTGGATCAGGCGAGAAGGCCGCTCCGCACCAGATCCGTCCCCGCAGGGCCGCGTTCAGCCTCGCCAGGGGCCCACAGCGAGCAGGGCGTCTGCCAAGGTGTCCCGGGCCCCCGAGACCACCGGACCTTTCCTCGGCGGTGTGCACCAATCCCCAGCAGGACGTGAAGGTCGGCGCAGCCCCCAAAGCAACCTCCGCTGCGCCTCAGTTCAGGCGCCTCCCCTCAGGGACCAACACTGGGCCCCGGCCGCATTCACAAGACCGGGGGGGGGGGGCCACAGCGACAGGCAGGGCCTCCGTAGGCCGGCAGCCGCTGAGAAACAAAATGGCGGTCACCGCCGCCGAGCGGAGTGCAAGGGGTGCAGTGGCCGCTCCTCCGGCAGTCCCGCAGGTGGACGGCTATGCCCGCTCAGTCACGGGCTCATGCAGCTGCGGGCGCTAAAATGGTGGTCGCAGCCCTGCAGGCCGGAGCGCTCTCCTACCGGTTCTGGTCGTCTCGTTGCCGTCCGTCAGCTCCGGGGCCCCGCAGGGGGCAGCCAGACACCCCCGGTGTGGGCCGACCGTAAGTCTTCTTGTGCCCCGCTCTTCACTCGCCTCAGATCGCCGCCAGACCCCAGGCCGAGGGCGCGGGGCGCCGGCGATATCCACTCCCTCTAGGGCTCAGGAGGCGGCAGGCGCTAAGATGGCGGCTGAGGCTTCATACGCCGGGGCGCCCTCCCACCGGCTCTGCTCCCGCCGCTGCCCGCCGGTTCCGAGGGTCACCGGGTCCCGGGATCGTCTCCCAGCTGCCTCCACTGCCCGGACGCCCCAACCTCCGGCCCCTCCGCTACTGATATATGGCTTAAAAATGCTTATAATGCCGGCGGCGGCCCGGAGCTCCCACAGTGCGCGTCTCACTCCATCTGCAGCGAGACCACGCCCCAGTTTAATTTTTTTAAATTTATTTTCATTTCATTTCAAGACTATAGTTCTGGCCAGTATGGTTGGCACTTGCAGTAACTGGAGAGTTTTTTGCACGTCTTCTTTCCCACATTTGATGGGATAGTAGCCACTTAGCACATGTATTATGCCTTCTCTTATTTCTTACTGGGAAACTTTTCAGGCCAAACACCACCAATTTCTGGGGTACCAGGAAATTGCTATTAAATCTAGAAATTAAAACTTGTAAAACCGCTTTTGTCCTGAGCATCTCTAAAATGAAGCCATGCTGCAGTTAATTCAAAAACATTGTTTCACTGTTTCTATTTGGAAAGGTGAAATGTAAGGAAATAAATTTGTTTAGAAAACATTTACATCGTTATACCGTGCAGACAAAAGATAGACTGCTGACAACAAATTTCTCATCATTTACTTAGTAACCTGGTAATGTGGGTGCTCCAAATGTCTTTGTGTTTACACCAAGAGTGAACTTAGGGCCAACAAGGTGTACAAATAAGAATATTTCCCATTGTGTCTAGGAAGCTGGCTAGCAAACCTTGAGAGGTGAAATCTTTGAGTACAATTGGCCCCACTCATGGTGAGAGATCTATTGTATACCTTTTAATTTTGAGTGACCTTTTCTCCTGTTGGCCTGAAACCGGTATTATGGGCAGTGTAAAGACTAGAACAGTGACCAATTTTCGACATTTATTTTTTTAAGGAGAGTGCGCTTTCTATTTGCATATTGACAGAATGGTTCCTGAATGATTTCTAAAGGGATGGAAGATTTCTTTTTTAAACAAAGTGGTATTTATCAAAAATGATATAGTATATATCACCATGAATGTAACGGGGCAGATAAATGATTCAACAGGTCTGGGAAGTAAAGTATACAATTGGAATACAGTGTTGGTAGAAATGTGAAGATGGGCTTGGTGGATTTCATTATGGCTTACAGATTCACGCCACAATCCACTACTGAGAAAATGCTTTTTGAACTTTTCAAAGGGAGAAAAGCCAACATTGTTGTTTCACCTAGTTGGATGACGTAGGAGAAAGAAGTGTGTAGTGCGATCTGGACAATGGAAAGCTAAAGGAGTTGGAAACAAAATGTATGACATTTGTAAAGCTGTATTACAGCCTGTGATCAGAGTGGGGGACTTAGTACTAACAAAACCTCCCATGCCTGGGACAGCCAATTTGAAATTCTAAATTCTCCTGTCCTATGGAAGTGGTTAACTTGTTTCAGAATGCCATAAAGACTGACAATGGTAGAATTTGGAATCTCAACAGTGTAGTCCTCTATAAGGGTAATGTTTAATTGGAAATGGTTACCTGTGATATGTTCGATCAGTTCATTATCCATAATTATTTTGTTAATGTCTTGTATAGAATTATACATATATAGTTTTGATCTTGTGTTTGAGATATGAGATTATTATATGTTTGCGCAGAGGGAGGTATGTGGTATCCTCCCCTGTTCTGTATTTTTAAAGCCTCAGGATGCTGTCAGCGTGTATTCCAAGTTCTGGTCCTGCATTGGAAGAGGAGTGCTAAATTTGTAAGTGTGTCTGAGGTTTATACAGAATGAAATTGCAACCTGTTTCACCTTATCTTGTTCCAGTGTGATTTTTACAAGACTGAGATAAATTCACTTCCTGTATAATCAGAAAACATCTTTATCACATCCACTTATTTGAGCAAGTTATTTCCATGCCCTTTTAACCTAGGTCAATTGAAAATTAAGAACAGTATCACTAAAGAAGACAGAGAAGAGGGTGTGGGATATTGCTGCAGGTAAATGCATCCATAAGAGACAGAGCTTGTGACCTCTGTATGCAACATAACATTTGAAAAGCGCACGTTCACCCGTGGGCATCTTGGCGCGGAATAACAGATGTTTATTGTTACCCAACTCAATGGTACTCATTTTACTGACCTCAGATGGATGAGAGGCTGAGTGGACCCGCCGTGATTTGAACCCCGTGACCATGAGGTCAAACACAGGGCCCTGCATTAGTCCACTGAGCTACCAGACCCGGCCTGTAGTTTTGCCATTTCATAAGGCGCTAAATAACAAGCACTATTCTTATTCAACTTAATGGAAAACATATGCAATGTCTATTGTACCCTAGTGTAATTCCTACTCATTTACACATAACATCAGTATAAAAGACGAAAAGACGGCAGAGGGCCTGATTCACAAACTGCATTTTTAGTAAGTAAAGTAGTATTATAGAAGTACTACTTACTTACTACAGAATGCAATTCACAAACCTATGAGTGGAGATCTCCACCTATCCTACCTGTTTTATGGGGAGACCTTCACACATTTAAGTTTACTAGTCAGAAGTAAATGTGGGAAGGCACGAGGGAGAGGTGGCAAAAGGGGAGGATCTACAACACAATGGGAGCGACAAACTACAACTAACACCAACCCTCAAAGAGTTAGGTCACTGTGTTATGTCGTGTTATGAAATGGTGGGTAGCCTAGAATGTGGGGTGGAATGTTGGATGGTGCTGGGAATCCAGTTCAGGCAGTTGAGAGGCGAGGAGCAGGGAGTGTGGGAGACGCGGTGTGCTGTATTATTGCAGGAATAAAAACCAGAAAACTACCTTCGAGTCTTCAGTGCCTCATTATCCCCACATTGCATATTGGTGTGAGGATGGAATACAGCACATCGCACTGAACGGGTTGCCTGGAACCCACCATTGTACTTTGTTCATTGTAGAGCGACCGTATTTTCACAGTGGCGTCACATCGATATATTGGGGTAAGGAGCTTTGGGGGAAGAGCGGCATATAAGTGCGGCATATGTTTTATGTAAATGCTGTAGCAGCTTCCAGCCAGTTCCCCGATACGAACACCCCGTGAGCGCGAGCTTTGATACAGCCTGTATTCAGCCCACTCTGTGTGCATTCTGCATGCGTCTTCGTGGGACTCGCATATCAAAGGGAATCGATGCGAGTCGGAGCATACGCGCATTGAGGAGTGGTTATGACAGCAAGGAACCTCAAACTGGTTGGCAAGCTGCCGTCAAACACGCTCACCCGCTTACCGCCTAGGGCTCTAGTTTTCAAGCGTGACAGGGGAAATCTCCGTTTCCGCTGAACTACAAGTCCTCTACCTTTTCCTTTGCCGCAATGCACTGTGGGTGGTCTACACCAAATTGGTGGCTCAGGCAAAGAAGAACACTTTAACATTGGTCCAATTTACTGACCCTTCATTGGTCGTTTATAAATAAAGATTTAATAGGATTGGACAAGTTTTGTTCACATATTGTGTTATTTCCCTGCACAGGTAAAGGTTAGAATTGGACAGATAGTTTTGAATTCCTATTGCTCAATATTTCAAAGGAACCGTTCTTACAACCAGATTTCTCTGTGTTGAATGTGCTAAAGGAACAGGTTTTTACAGCCTGCCCAAAGAGAATTTGCACTCCTCATACTCCAGATATGGTTATTTTCATTACATTAAAATTTCAGTATGCAAACTGCAAATTTACCAACTTCATTTTTGCCTGAACCAGGTATATTCAGGCTTAAATGGAAATCAGAAAAAAAACATTCTTTACAATTGTCTAGGATCAGATGGTCAGAGAATTTTTGATCATTAGCTGCAACTGAGTCCCTCGCCTTCTACTTAATGGGATGTGCACACCAAAGCTGTAAAAAGACTTGAAAACCATGTTAAAGATGATTTGAATATCACTGTACAGCGAGACAAATAATTTACACGGAAAAGACATCAACAAGAGTCGACAGACTTGTTCTTAGTGGAGTTAAGAATATTAGCTTCAATGTACGAATTTAAAGGGATATTAGAAAAGTATCTGAGAGACCAGTTGGTGGTGAATTGTTTTGACAATCGCATACAAGAAAGTATTATTTGCTTCAGGAATCAGTTTCAGGAGGAGACATTAGAAGTAGCTAAAGGAATCGAAAGATCTGTAATTTCTTCTAAAGAGCTGGCAAGAAACAAACAACAATCCTCCGAGGTGGTCTGGCGATACGACCAGCTCCTAGATTACCAGCAAGCATGAGGGGAGGAGACAGAATACGACTTCTAATGCTAGTACCAACATGTTTTAGGTGTTTCCAAAAGCCATGTAGCTAATTTTAAGAGCTGTCTGGCTGTAGGGAAAACATGCCTTAAAAGTGCAAAAATTCTGTGCACTTTACAAGAGTGTGCCGGAACGCCCAAAAGGTAGTATTTGTTGGGGAACATTCGAATTCCCTACCTTTGAGCTCAGTTCAGATAATATGGTTGTTTTTATCAGTGCAGATGGTAGGTACAGTTGAAGGTCATGAGATGAAAGGGGATCCCAAGCGTGAAGTGCTCAATGGAAAAGTACCGTTGGTAGTAACAGTGGACTCTGGTTCGCCCATCACCATTATATCAGATAAATTGTTTAAACGGGAATGGTCACAGGTAAATTTAGGCAACCCAGACATTCGTACAATTGCTTTTGGTGGCCAAGAAATTGATATGGTGGGGTACTTTAGAAAGAACATCAAATTTTAAGACAGGAAAATACATAAAGTATATGTGGCCAAGAAGGGGTATAACATATTAGGATGGTTGGATCAAGGGTTGTTTGGAGTGGTGCTTAGACCTGGAACCAAGTGCCCCATTTCATTAGAAAGTCCTGTCTCGATGGTGAGTCAAGCAGAAATTCATGGCTTGTCCTTGGGTGAAGTCTTAAATATGCACAAGGCGCTGTTTGTGGACTAGTTAGGATTGGTTAGAAGGTTTGAACATCAGATCATTCTTAAACCTGATGCCATGCCTGTTGTGCACAAAGTGAGGAGCGCACCTCTAAGCCTAAGGAGTAGGTTGGAAGAACACTTAGGGCAACTTTGTGCGGACAAATTCATAGAGCCAATAGATTTTTCACAATGCATATTGCCAATTGTAGTGGACATGAAAACATCAGGCAAGTTAAGACTGTAAACCTCAGGTCTCTGAATAGAAACATCTTGATTGTTTGTTTTCCCCTTCCCAAGATACAGGAGAGGTTAGCCAAAGTGGGCGGCGCCAAGGTCTTTTCTACACTAGATCTAAGGGCAGCATACCACAAAGTGCAAATATCTCATGATTCTCATTCACTTACAACTTTTCATACTCTTTTTGGAGCCTTCGGGTTCTTATATATGCCATTCGTACTCGCCGCATTGGTGTTTCAGAAACTGATGTATCAAATTCTGGGGGGACTGAACAGCACATTAGCATATCAAGACGACATTTTGATTTTTACGACTGATGTTCAATCTCACCTAAAGTTTATTGATAAAGTGTTGGGTGTGCTACACAGTTATGGTCTCACGGTGAAACAAGAGAAATGTAACTTTATGGTTGACATTGTGCAATATTTAGGACATAATTTGTTGGCAGATGGGATTTTCCCCAAAGTAGATCTTTTGAATGCCATCCGAGACAGTACTTCACCTGCTGATAAAAAACAATTGATGTCTTTCTTATGGTTGTTCGAATACTATATGTGCAAAACTTGGAATGGAAGTCGAGTGTGGAGAAGGATGGGTGTTTGAAGAAACTTACGGCGGCAATCAATCATGGGTAGCTCAGAGAAGGATTGGTTCCAAATGAACTAAAGGTCTTCAGCAAAGTTAGAGCCAAATTGAGTGTGAAAGGGAGTTTGATTGTGGTTGTAAAGGGGAGATTGCTCATCCCTCCCGGAATGTTTAGATCAAAATTAATTGGTTTGGCTCATCAGGGTCATACTGGAGTGACTGGAACAAGGAAGAGGTTAAGACTTTATTATTGGTGGCCAGGTATGGACATGGATGTTGAGGTTTCGCTTAGCAGGTGTTTGGAGTGCTCTATGGCAGACAAGTTGTTACGCACATGTGATAAACCTTTATGCCCAATTGAGTTCCCCAATTCACCCTGGGAGAAGTTGGGAATGGACTTCATTGGGCCTATTAAACATATTGGGTGAAAACCTGAGATTCGCATTGGTTGTGAGAGAACCAAACACAAGTAGTGTCATCCACTTTTTGAAAAATGTGCTCCATTGTGAAGGAGTACCCACACTGCTGGTCACGGACAATGATGTGGAGTTTAAGTCCTGTCAAATGCAAAACATTTTAGAAGGCCAAGGGATCAAACACCGGATGACATCTTTATATAGCCCCCAGGGGAATGGCATGCTAGAGATTGTCATCTGCATGCTGAAGGATACCATGCAGAAAGACTATGGAGTTATCACAATACTCCACATTCTACCACAGGCATTCCCCCTTTTGTGTTACTGTGGGGAAGAGGTTCCTCAACAGGTTGTCTCCTCAGTTGGTGGTAGAGATGCTTGGCCGAAACTGGAGGATGAAAAGGCTATGGTGGAAGAACAGCAAATGAAGAGGAAGAGTTGATATGACGATTTTTAAAATGTCAGGGTGGTGGAATTTCAGGTTGGGGATCAAGTAAGAGTAAAAAAACCCTGGGGTGTTACGAAAGACATGTCAAAATATTTTTCCAGAACCACTGTGGTGCAAGTCTCCAAACATTCTGTTAAGGTTGAGGGTGGTAAGTGGTAGAATAAATGAAATGTGGCCAAAACAAGGGGTGAAGGCGTGGCATGCACTGGAGGTACAACTGTCTGGAATTATGATGTCTCCTCAGCACACCTAAAGAGGCGATTAAGTCCATTGCTGGTGCTGGAATGGAAGCACCTAGCAGTTCATGTGGGTCCCAAAGAAATAAGTCTGAATCTCTTAGGTTCTCTGCACACAAACCTAGAAGGGAAGTTGTTAAACCAAAATATTTGAAGGACTATGTGTTGGGGTAATCTCTCCTACCCTTTCCCCTGCGGTTTTCCTGGGTGGGGAATACTATATTTAAAGCCAGCTATTTATATTCCCAGTTGATGTTATTTACTGTTTAATTTTTAGGTAAAGCTTTTTATGCTGTTATTTATAGATGCTTTGTGTAAGAATTTGTGAGTTTATTTTGTTAAGTTTTTAATGGTTTTGGTTTTTGTTCATTCACTTGTGACTTTATTAATGTGTTTATGTTTTGTTTTATAACGACGGAAATGTGTTATGTCTTGTTATTGAATGATGGGTGACCTAGAACGTGGGGTGGAATGTTGGATGGTTCGGGAGGGGAGAGGGGAGGGGAGGAGGTAGGGGAGAGGGGAAAGGAAAGGGGAGAGGGGAAAGGAAAGGGGAGAGGGGCGGAGAGGAGGAGGGGGAGTGGGAGACATGGTGTGCTGTAATATTGCCGTAATAAAAACTAGAAAACTACATTTGAGTCTTCAATGCCTCGATATCCCCACATCACACACTCCTATTCACAAACTACACTTCTAAAGTTACTACAGTTCAAAAGTAATAAATTAACTCCAGCCCAGCTCTAGAGCAAGTCAAGCGCCACACCTGGGCACTCTCAGGTGGTGCAACACATTCCCATAGCAAATAATAGAGACAGAGACTCAAAGTAACACAGCATTGGACATATACATTTCCATCTGCTTGAGGGTTGTACAAAGCTCTGCGACAGTGTTTAATACAGAATTTGTCCAAAATAAACCTTCATTTCTACAGATGTCAATTGCGTGCCACTGTCAATTATTAATCTAGAAGGATAACCTTCTTCCCTAAATATGTCTTCTA
Source organism: Calotriton arnoldi (assembly GCA_963921515.1). Taxonomy (NCBI): domain Eukaryota; kingdom Metazoa; phylum Chordata; class Amphibia; order Caudata; family Salamandridae; genus Calotriton; species Calotriton arnoldi. Next base: position 2,920,551 of record CAWUFW010000020.1, read on the forward strand.
ACACTCCAACTGTAAACTTGATGTTAATCTCCTTCAGGAATTTCACAATTAACCTTCTGGAATGCATATCTACCATTACCACTGCAAACTTCATCTCACCACACAAACTTATATAACATGGACTATAAAGTCCAAATACACACTTTCCCAAGGCATCCTGGGGTCATTCATATATGCTCACTCTGGCCTTTTCTTTAATCTCTGTTCTCTTTACACACCACACAATGCTCCACCTATTTTAGGCCACCAGTAGCCAGCATTAATCCCTTTTTTGTTAAAGTATGACCAAGGTGCCATTCTTGGCCAACCCATTTATTTTCCTCCTTAACCCAACAGGTGGACAAACCTATCCCCTCTAATTATATAGCCACAACCACTCATCAATAACTCATACCGGACATTTAAATAGGGCCTCGCTCTAAGTCACTTCTTTTACATCTGTATCCACAGTAACACTCGCCTTTATTCACTGTTAGGGGCCTTTCTCTTCTACAGTCTCAGTTCTTACACCAATCACTATTAATTATGGATATGAGCCTTCACACTTGCTAAGGGCATTTCCCTGCAGCCCTTCTCAATGGCATAAGCACGTCTGAGATGCTTTTGTCCTTCAGTTCAGTTCCCTCTACTGTACTCTCCTCTCCACCTGATGCAGGCAAGCCGGAAGATGTGTCCTGTCCAATAGGAGAAAAAGGAAGCGGCCTGGCAAGAGGCTTACTGAAGCTCATTCACATTATTCAGTTTGGGAGTCACAAACGACCCGCATCATGGAGGCAAAGGTTAACTTGCGCTCTGCTCGCAGTTCTTTATGGCATGTGGTTGGATGGTTTCCTCACAGCACATGCGGTCCAGCAATGGTCTCTCCAACCACGGTTTGAGCAGGGTTTTAGTCACACGCAGCGCTTGTTCAAGATAACTGTCTTTTACAGCCCGAGGACATGGTGTTGTACCACTGTGCCAAGCAGAGATTAAAATACCCGCAAGGCAGAATCACTAAGGGCAGCAAACACAGGGAGTATGAAGCGAGTCGTTAACTCACGCTCCTTAATTGACGCGCAGGAAAAGTCACAGACACAAAGTGAAAAGTGATCCAAACATCAATTCTTGACCACCTCATGGTGTTTTCTCATGAGCTTCTGGCCACTTGTCACTATAACTGTCATAAAGGAGTCCGGAACATCAGTGATAAAGGAGAATATATTCAACTTTTTTATCAGGAACAACGACAATCTGGTTTCTCTGACCATCTAACTTCCAAATGGCCAGCTTCAGTACCCCCACACAAAGGAATACATAGAATACACAACATATTCTAATATTCTTTAAAAGCATATTAATTACCCTAGTTCAATGCCTAGCTGTGGAGATAATATCCTCACCCATACGCTATTTAAGATCATCATATTTCAATAACCCAAGAAGTAATAACATCTTTGTTACATAGTGCATTTACCATATCAATATGTACCTAAACATATTACCCAACAATATTTTCTTTGGAGACCAAACCATGCACTGGAAGACTACACAGAGTAGCAGTTTTTCAGTTAGCAGCTCACTGCAGTACCACTGAATGAATGTAACACAGTTCAAAACCCATGTAGGACAATGGCTAAATATGTGATCTAACGATCTCCAAATCAGATGGCCCACTAGCAGAAGACCCAGCATGTAACAATCCCCAAATCCCACTTTGCCATAGGTTAGTCAGGATTATCATCACAGAGCCACCCAAAAGTCATCTAATTTAGATTTTGGATAGCAAAAACCTACATGACTGCTCAAAATAGCCCCAGCTTGCACCCTAAATTAAATACAGTGTTACAAGTGCCACTATGAAACACTACCAAAACACTATGTACAGCATTCTGAATGAGACTGCCCTACTACACCCCAACAAGAGAAAAGCTTTAAAGGTCAGTTGAATAACTGTCTGCAGAACCCAATGCTGAAAGAAACCTCATCAGGGTTCTTAGGAAAAGTTAACAACAAAATCTTATCTTAAACTACTCACCTCTTTACGCAGAGCTCGGAAAGATACAACAAGATAAATATCTATTCAGTAAAAACAAATTTCTCTAAATGAAAAGTCACCAGGGCTAGAGCATGTCCCCAATATCTGCCTGAGATGAAGGATGATGAAAAACGCTGCTGCATCAGAACTCACACCATCTATCATCCTTTCTGCATTGAAATGACCAATTCCCCCTGCGAGAAAATCATAAAAACCGACCATGCTGCCCCTCAGTACCATAACTACACTAAAACTGCTATTACAGTGACCAAGTCATCCCCTACCCTTTCACAGACACCAATTCATCTTTCAGACCCACCATCTAATTTGCAGACCACATCCACACCTTGTGTGCCCTGGTTGGTTCCCACCATGCCAATATTGGGTCAATCTGATCAACACCATTGTAGTATAGATGAATACCAAGGCTCTCTCAAAGTGGGTTGGGTGAAGCTCCTTCTCAAGATATTAAACTCTGCCCAAGTGAGTTTAACAATTTCTGCACCATCGCTGGTCTCCTTTTTCCGGCAAAGAACATGCAAAACTGGGCAAAACATACCGTGGACAATAACCTCCTAGGGGTGCATCAATAAGGCTTCAGACAGATATTCAGCACAGAGATCTTCAAATCAATTATGGCAAGCCGAGCGTTACAGATAGAAGCGAGATATGTGAATTCAACACTGCCTATCTCGCCTTTCTTGATATCCTGGGCACTTACTAGCCAGACTCCTTTGGTTGCTATCTGGAACCACTATAAGAGTTACAATGATTGGACCCATCTATGCACTAATATGCTACTGATACTAAGCTCTACCCAAAAAAAACACATATGAAGATGATATCACATCTGTTTCTTGTCAGAAAAAGTCTACTACTGGAAGCCAGTGCTACCTTAAGGTGAAACCCAACAAGCCTATATTCCTTCACTCATCTCCTCACCATCCCTATTTAAAAGGGGCTTGAATACTGCAACCTCATTAAGTTTCTCCCCGCGCTAAGGTCAATAATGCAAATATCTTTTTTTTCTACTTGGTGACTGGAAACTCTTATCAACCAGTCAGATATATGATCAAAGGGGTTCAGTATCAGCTCTGCCTCCCCATACACCTAAAATAATTAATTTGGAAGTCAGTGGCCCAACCGGTATTACAGTTAAGATTAGATTATGGGAATATACTAACTCAGTGCACTTCCATAAACTAGGTTACCATCTTTAAAAGCCATAAGCTATTCTCTGGTACCTGCAATTAAAATCACAATTCGCCAATCCTGCGCTCAGACAACTGACTTCCAATTAAGGGTAGACGTACATTTACGACACCTCCTGTCTGGTTTCAAAGACAGTTCATTTAAATACACCTCAACACATGGCCTGAAAGTTGCCCACCTTGGGTAGAAAGAGCTCACAGCAACGACGTGCTTTCCTCTCCCAATCTTTCTAAGGTGTTATTCCTATATCTGGAACTTCCTAACAGTCAATTGCCAATGCGTGGATGGCTCCCAAACCCTTCCTGGGTTTATGAGTAGACCTGAGATGTCCAAAATGTCTTGATTTAGCCTGGGACTGCTCAAACCCCTTTATTGCTTCATAACGGTATATGTTTTAAAACCTTTCGTGACTATTTAATTTTAACACATTTCTCTACGGAATGCCTTTCCTTTTTGTCTACTACCATTTTACTTTTCAAATACTGCTATGTCCCTTTGGACAGCCTACTTGATGATCTGTTTGGGCCTGTTTTATGCTTTGGAAAACTATCAAAACAAATAACATTTAGGAAAAAATGTCCTCGTCTCTCTGACGGAGGCGACCAAGCCTAAGAAATTAAAACACCCACCCCCCACCACCACCAAATGAGCGGCTTACTTTTAATGCGTAGTGCTCAGACCATGAGAAAGAATCTCAAAATGAAACAGATGTTGCAGAGTTTGAGAAACAGCTGGCCCGAACCTCTTGAGCACCAGTAACTGATCACCCTCCTTTCCAAACAGCTTTCTTGTTAAAGCATGTGGAGTAACATTGGACACCCGTCCCTCTGCCATGCTGATTTAAAAAAAACATTGCATCTGTTGGAAACCTAGTGATTTTCCTTAAAACATGCTTCCGCATGAATTAAGCATTGAGCAATCAATCAACTGTGCAAATAAAAAACCGTACGGTTAATATGAAGGGATAAACTTCGGATGGGAGCTGGTGGAAGCGCGAACCGATTACAATAAGACGACAGCCAGTCAAAGCAGAATCGCATGGCCTTCGCTGTCGGATGCTTGCTGCTATCGGCTCAGTATGCCGCACCTTCAGCAGCAGGGAGGCCGTGCACGCTTCTCTAAAAGAGAGAGTAGCAGGTGGTATTTGGAACTGAAGTTACGATTACGGACTTCAGAGAACACACTTGGCAGAGCAGGTTTGCACAGATTCAGCCCAAACTGTTCACTAACACACACACACTGGGGACAGTACACAAGCCAACCTGTGTGTGTTTGCAAGCAGCACCACGGAAATATGGAAAGCTCCTGCCTGAGGGATGAAAAGCCGGGCGCTGCTCTACCAGAGGAATGGTACCTATGAAAGCTCTGAGTGAAGCACGTCTGAGGCTCACTGACAGATGACGCCATACGTCAAAAGAACAAGTAATCATCAACACTGCACTGGCACCTCCCTTGGAAGGATGTCAGCATGCTAACAGCAGCATTCAATGATGTCAACTCACTCACCAACAGACAACAGTGCACTTCTAAACAGAACTCACAGCAGCCGCCCAGCAGAGTTCACATACACCAGCAGAAGGCGATCCGCACCTGCAGCGCCACTTCACACTTCCAGTTAATTCAGAGACATGGAAACAAGCGGGGTAAAGCGCATGCTAAACAACCCAGACGATATGTATCTGGACAAGAATCCAGGCAATCCAACAAACTTACAATACATCAAATATCATCACACTATCTGCCTACAACTCATTAACACCAGACTACGATCTACAATGTAATCCTTAATTCCAAGTAAGAAATTTACCATACGAGAGTGCTGTTACAAAGCCAAACTAATGCCAGATTGTGTGCCACATGTTCATAACACACTTGAATTTTTTATGGTGTCGTTAGAATCAAGCGGAGAGGAACTCACTGGTGTAACATCACGCCTGCCCCAGTAAATGCTACATCTTAAAACGAGTAACATTCTGTAGTTCGGGGACCACACCTCAGAAGTGGATACATACTTGAAGCTACAGCACAAATGATGTGACGATGGCTAAGAGCCCAGACAGTCTACAACAAGCATTGGCAAAACCAAGAGATCTCTCCTTTAAAAAGTCATATAACATATTGGCTTTGCCAATACTAGCTTTATTTTTACTTTACCGTTCCATCACTGTGGACACACATTTTAGAATGTTAAAATACACATTTAAAAAGCGCGAAAATGTAAGCAAGTAGCTCGGCAGAACTTTGCAAGTGTCAGGCACTTAAAAAATCTTTAAAACAAAAAACTAGAGTGGGAGGGAGCAACAAACGGACTGGGGGAGAGAGCATCAAAACAGTGTGTGTTATTACTTTCATAGCGTTTCCTTTCCAATAAATGCCATGGGGTGATAACAACGTTAATGAACAGCCCTCTTTCTTTATACAATGCCTGAAGCTAAGTGAATTACAGCAGCCAACGGCTGAAACGGGCATTCTGTATATGTATGTGTACATCACAGCTTAATTTGAGCTGGTGGTTACAGTAGGGCCCACCGGCACTTATTTTTCCTCACAAGAATTTGGCCCACAGCAAGAGAGAAAAAAATAATAAAAGGGGAAAGGAGGAGGAAGAGAAAGACAGAAAAACTATGACAAATGATTAAAGCAGAGAAGAAAAAGAACCTGCAAGAGTAAGATAACTGGGCAAAGAGTATATGTGGTGGAAGAAAGAAGCATGAGGTAGGATTCAAGACTAAAGCAGCCTTGGTATTTGGCAACTCCAACATTAGGCAGCGCCAGCCGCCATTTTGAGTTATCTTTGGGCACTGGCGCTTATTATTATACTGGCTATTTGTTCATGTGAAATGCCAGTTCAAGGCCCTTTGTATGGTTCATAAGGCCCTTTGTCCAGTAGCATGGTCCTCGCATATATCTGGTATGTTTAAAAAATACATTTCTCACAAACTGCTTCACTCGAACTCTGCCTGTTGGATAAAGGGTGCCTAAATACGGAGGGCAAGATTGGGAAGACGGCCTTTTTCTGTGGTTAAAGCTCAGGCATGAAACAGACTGCTGCCTAAGCTACGCTTAGAGCCAAATATTTTATAATTTCGCGGGGCTCAAAAAACCCATTTAATTACATAGGCTTTACCTGGAGCAATTAAATATGTGAGTTGGTGTACAGAGTGTATTAGTTTGCTAGCGCCAGGACACCTTTGGGTAACTGCGCGCTCTATACAACTAATAAATAAATCATTTTACAAGTTAAGCCCTGGCATGCCTCTTATGTTTTGTGGCATGTGTTTGTTATGTGAAGGCAATAGCTCTCGTTGGACACCTAATCTGTCATTAGGCAAGACATAACAACGAATTAATTTCTAGCACAATATTACCATGTAAACCTTGCAATGAGTTAAGAGAATCACAGATGTAATGGATCTGTGGGACACGAAAACTCAAGTTGTGGAGGATAAGGATATGTTAATATGATGTCATGGGATTAATACAAAACCCTAATACACTCTTTCAATAGGATTACTTAGAATAGCTTCCAGCATAAATTAAACTTTATTATTTTTCACAACACATCTCCATATCTTGACCATACCACATACATATGTACTGTGGCACTGGTCGAGGATGTCAGCCACTATTATCATAACTACTTACATGTGTTATTTCTTGATTTGCTTCTGCACAGTTCAATAGTGACAACCGGCTAATAAAGCAAGCATTGTCAAAGACAAAAGGTCTCGCCTTTAGGACCCATTTGCTTTGCCAATGTTCGTATACGTGCTGTACAGCATCCCTGATGCTGTGCAGCAAGGCTAAAAGAAGAAAAAAATGCCTATAACGCAGCTACACTGTGTAATTTTCTAGGAACATACATGCGCCTACAAAATGACACAAGTGCCTTCTATTTTCTTTTCGTTTACTGATCCGAGTTGTATTTTTCACCACTCTCAGGTGAGCCAGGTGCCATAAGGAGGGGGAAGCCCTTAGGTCCACGTACCTCCTGGATTTTGTGACTTTTTGCCTGAATTCATCAGCTAAGATACGGGAATAGAAGGTTTCACCTGTTTTCAACAAGTAGGGTGTGTTACAGATATGTTGTCTGCATCATGAATTAGGGGGGCTCACAAGTCCAGGTCCCTAAGAAATACCATGAAGATATGACTACTCTCTTTTTCTACTGTCCCAACAAGTGCAGAAGGCAATCTGCAAAGCCTAGTTGATGAATACACCCTCAGTTGTGACCAGGTGGGAATAGGCACTCAACAAAAATCGACTCCATTGTTGTAGTCACTGACTGATCTGAGGGGGGCGGAGTGGGGGCACAGGAGGTTTTTAGTGCTTCAACCTTACTATCTAGAATTAGCAGTGCTTCAGAAACCATGCTCTGTAATCCGATCTGCCCTACAACTCAGCCTCCACATGATCCATTTTATCCTCCACCTGGAAAACGTGGAACCACCTCCTTCAAGGCTGCCTCCATTCCAAACACCTTAGAATCAATACACTCCAAGCTGGCTTGGCAGCCAGCATCACCTTTTCTACAGTATCCAATTTCCACAAAATCTTAGCTAGTTCAGTCATTATTTGTTTAGAATCCGCCACCTGTTTTCCTCTGCGAGGTCCAGGATCACTTCATTACCAGTTCATTTCTTTAAATGTGCAATTGGTTAAAAAATTAATTCATAGCCTCGATCTTTTGTCACCTTTCTAGTTCTCCATATGAGCATTTGTAATGCACAGACATTCACTAGAAAGAGATATCTTAGCACTAAAATTGCTAGATGGAAAGAGACACCTGAAGGGCACCAAAAGCAAGGTTATAAGTTACAGCCAAAGAACCAAGTTGTACTGTTTGCCCCGTCTGACACGGTCAGCCTCTCGCACTGCTCATTCTGTGCTGAAGTCCATAATGGATTCAGTCAGTGCTCCCTGGGAGAGCTTCTCCACTCTCCCACTCTCCCGACCTTCAGCCGTTCTACTGACCAGTCTTAGCCACATGGCATGACCCCAGCTCAGCCGCTGTCCACCAATGGTGTTAAGGAACAGTCCTAGACCTTCAAAACAATACAGCAGGACAGCTTACCAGGTCCCATTCTCATTAACACTTGGCACAGGTGACCCTGGAACTAAAGCTGCCTTCCACCACATTCTTGTTGGCCAGTTCATGCAGTTGACACTTGCTATTTAAATGATCGATCGAATCCACCTAATCAAAATGGCCATGGAAGTCTTCAACTCATACCTAGCCAAACCTAAATTTACAAAATATAAATAAATAAGGCTACCATGGCCAGAAAAATTTACCCCTCTAGTAATTGGAAACACTACCTTTTTATGAACCCTTGAGTAACAAACACGCCCTATGCTTAAACACCAGTCTGTCAAGAGAGAAGCATGTGTCCGCAGATATCAAGAACAATCCCAGTTCACTGAGATGGTGTGAGTGGCCAAAAAGAGGCCTGAAAGCACTACACTGTCTCCAGGTGAAGGGAATAAATATGTAAGTATTGATTGCTATTTATAGAGCGCAAACCTAGCTACTAAGCAACAAAGTTGAAAATCAGCTTCTAGTGGCTAAGAAGGGGGCAAAAAAAGGGGGCGTGGGGAGAACTGCAACAAAAGCTCAGTTTCCTACAATCATGCCCTCAAATCTGTCTAGTCTTAAGATTAACCTGGCTGCCTGGTTTTGGACAAATTGTCGCTGTCCAATCTGCCCTTGAGCATCCACTGGATGTGGTGTTGGCATATTCCAGCTTTGAGTTTATCATCAAATCCACACGTGGTTCATGATGTTTAGCATCCAAATTGGTACAGTTTGCTTGAGTTGCCTCAAGCAAACAAATAAAAAATACCTCTAACAAACCATTGTCCCTCCATTTGTCTCAAATTTTAGATTGGAGTCTCACAACACACCCAAATTCCTTAGCCTTTTTTTAAACGGTGGAACAAAACCTAAATAGTTTTGGAGGCTGAGAGAGGTTAATAGTGGTCCGCATCCTGTGATCGTAACCCATAAGTAAAATAAATTTTTTGCCTCATGTAACCTTAGTCCACTATTTTTCATCCAGGTGGCTGCATCCTTAAGTCCTCTTTTCAAACTGGTCCACCTACATCTGGAGGGACCTCAAAGACATTTTCCATTCGCAGCTCATTACCTTCATAACAAAGTGTTAGCCCACCGGAGGGTGAAGAATATTGATTGGGAAAGTATATAAGCTCCGCAATTGGTGAAGCTTGCAACAAAGATGAAGCCTACCAAAGGGTGGACTATAATTTTCCGCTCGATACGTTCACTAAATGTAATTTTAACAGTCTGCCATCCCACACTACATGTTACATAATGAATCAAATTGGTGAATTGGACACTAAGATGCTTTAGTTTTAATTTCGATTTCAGGTCGCATGAATGAAATAAGCAATACTTCGCACCAGTGAAATTGTTATCAATTATTACTCGAATGAAACTGGAGACTAAGAAATAGGGAAATGAAAAACATCTTCCAACCTGCACAGTCAATACACCAGATGATGTACCTTTTCTGTGTATAAATGCATTTCAACAACGAAGTACGACAGTTTTCCTGAGATCAAGACCTGTTGGTCGAAATGTGTCACTGTTGTTGTATTGTTTCCATCCACATTTGAAGAATAAATCTGTAGCAGTGCTCCTCGTGTGCAGCTCCATGGTTTATTTCAAACCCGAGTTTGTATTATTATGGTTGGAGGGTATGCCCCAGAGCGACGCACTGAAAAGAAAGCTCAAATGCAAGTGCTGTTGAGAAGTTTAGAAGCTCACATGCCAGATGAGGCATGTGATATATAGTTATCTATCTTAGTAGCATTTGTTGCTGTAGATACACAATTACAACACAATACAATACATGCTGAGCATACTCCTGCCATCTACTGTTTGACTCGGATGTTTGCAAGTTGTTTTCCTTCAAAGAAGCCTCTCGCGTTACAGGGGTGCTCGGACTCCTCCTCTCGATGTACCTTGTGCATTGGCACCGACTGTCTGTTAGACTGAAATGAAATTTGAAATGAAATTTGTACTTGTAAAGCGCACCCATACCCCCAAAGGGGTGTCCAGGCGCTGTACGCATACCGCTGTGGAACCCTTCCTGGCTTTTCCCTGTGAAATGTCCACTCCTGGGCACCCCCAGGGTGAAGCCAGGCATCCCAGCGCTGTTGGGGCCGTTGTGGAGATTAAGCAAGCTATTGCCCAGAGTTGCAGAGTGGGACCCATGATTAGAATAGGCACCGAGGCGAGAATTATCAGGTCCGAGGAAATTGAGCCCAAGACCCGCCGAGGCGGGAATTGAACCCTGGTCCCGGGCCAGATCTCTGCATCAGGGTCTGCCGCTCTAACCATTGAGCCACACTTCTCCACACCGTTTTTCCGCTATCAGGTTTGGACGTGCACTGTAGGAAGGTGGCTTTTTATGTAGTGTACAAAATGAAGTCGACTATGTAAAAAGTCCAGACCACCCTTATTGGTTTACAGGGATTCAAATCTGCCTTAGAATTCACGATCTCCCCTCCTGAACACTATGTGTCCCCTTATTATTGCACGCATGCTTATCTCACGCAGGTTATGTACTTATTTTTCTTAGATTTTCGCTTTTTGTATGTACTGAACCATGTGATGGTGTCTCTTGAGGCCTCTGTCCTACCTACCTCCTTAAACACTGTCAGGTGTTTAAGGAGGTAGGTCGCTCCCCCGCCACACAGCTCCGCCTGTGTTGTCCTGCCCGCTGCTGCTGCTGGTGGTAAGCTCGCCCCTCTGCTGTTGCCTTGGTGCCCGTTTTGCTTCTGTTCCCCTCGTGCCCCCATTTTGTGTGCCCGTTCTGCTTCTGTTCCCCTCGTGCCCCCATTTTGTGTGCCCGTTTTGCTTCTGTTTCCCCTCGTGCCCCCATTTTGTGTGCCCGTTTTGCTTCTGTTTCCCCTCGTGCCCCCATCGCTTGGGTCCATTTTGCCTTCTGTTTCCCCTCGTGCCCCCATTGCTTGTGTCCTTTTTGCCTTCTGTTTCCCCTCGTGCCCCCATCGCTTGTGTCCATTTTACCTTCTGTTTCCCCTCGTGCCCCCACTGCTGTGTCCATTTTGCTTTCTGTTTCCCCTCGTGCCCCCATTTTGTGTGCCCGTTTTTGCTTCTGTTTCCCCTCGTGCCCCCATTGCTTGTGTCCTTTTTGCCTTCTGTTTCCCCTCGTGCCCCCATTGCTTGTGTCCATTTTGCCTTCTGTTTTCCCTCGTGCCCCCATTGCTTGTGTCCTTTTTGCCTTCTGTTTCCCCTCGTGCCCCCATCGCTTGTGTCCATTTTGCCTTCTGTTTCCCCTCGTGCCCCCATTGCTTGTCCATTTTGCTTTCTGTTTCCCCTCGTGCCCTCATTCTGCTGTGCCCAACTTTGCCTTCTGTACCCCCCGCCGCTGCGTCCCCGCCCCCTGACTGCCCATTCGCTGCCCCTGCCTCCTAGCTGCTCCTCCCTCCCAGCTCCCCATATATGGCGGCCGCTGCGCGGTGAGGAGAGCGACCCTTGACCTTGCCAGGTAGGTCGCTCCCCCGCCACACAGCTCCGCCTGTGTTGTCCTGCCCGCTGCTGCTGCTGGTAAGCTCGCCCCTCTGCTGTTGCCTTGGTGCCCGTTTTGCTTCTGTTCCCCTCGTGCCCCCATTTTGGGTGCCCGTTCTGCTTCTGTTCCCCTCGTGCCCCCATTTTGTGTGCCCGTTTTGCTTCTGTTTCCCCTCGTGCCCCCATTTTGTGTGCCCGTTTTTGCTTCTGTTTCCCCTCGTGCCCCCATTGCTTGTGTCCTTTTTGCCTTCTGTTTCCCCTCGTGCCCCCATTGCTTGTGTCCTTTTTGCCTTCTGTTTCCCCTCGTGCCCCCATTGCTTGTGTCCATTTTGCCTTCTGTTTCCCCTCGTGCCCCCATTGCTGTGTCCATTTTGCTTTCTGTTTCCCCTCGTGCCCCCATTTTGTGTGCCCGTTTTGCTTCTGTTTCCCCTCGTGCCCCCATTGCTTGTGTCCTTTTTGCCTTCTGTTTCCCCTCGTGCCCCCATTGCTTGTGTCCATTTTGCTTTCTGTTTCCCCTCGTGCCCCCATTGTGCTGTGCCCAACTTTGCCTTCTGTACCCCCCGCCGCTGCGTCCCCTGCGGCCCCGCCCCCCTGACTGCCCATTCGCTGCCCCTGCCTCCCGCCTCCCAGCTGCTCCTCCCTCCCAGCTCCCCATATATGGCGGCCGCTGCGGCGGCGCGCCCGTCCGCGCCTGGACCGCGCCCAGCACCAGAACCCCTGGGCCGCGCGCCCCCCGCTCCAGCCTCGAGGACCGACGGCATTACGATGCCACCACACTGCACGCGCTCAACCCCGGACGGACACACAACTGCTTCAAGGCCGCCCCGAAACGCACACATGGCCCCTTCACCTGCCGGAACTGCAGCTACACCAGCCTCAGAGCCACCGAAGCGCCCGCCAAGAAGGACCTCAACCACCTCCGATGCATCCTACTGAACACCCGCTCCGCACGCAAACACGCCGTCGAGCTCTGGGACCTGCTCGACACATCATCACCAGACGTCGCCTTCCTGACAGAGACCTGGATGAACGACTCCTCCGCACCAGACATCGCCATAGCCATCCCAGACGGCTATAAGATCACCCGCAGAGACCGCGTCAACGGAGTAGGAGGAGGAATCGCCATCGTCCACAAGAACTCCATCAGGGTCTCGACCAGCACCGACGACACTCTCAGCACCACCGAACACATGCACTTCCAGATCCACACGGACCCCAACACCACCCTTAGAGGCACCCTTGTATACAGACCACCTGGGCCCCGACCCCAGTTCAGCGACTCCATCGCCGACTTCATCAGCACGCACGCCCTGACCTCTACCGACTACATCCTCCTCGGAGACCTGAACTTTCACCTGGAGAACAACAACGACAGCAACTCCACCACCCTGATCGACAACCTCGCCAACCTCGGACTGAGACAGCTCGTCACAACACCGACTCACTCCGCCGGCCACACGCTCGACCCCGTCTTCTCCTCAAGCTTCCACGTCTCCTTCAGCCACACCACGGAACTCCTCTGGACCGACCACCGCTGCATCCACTTCACCTTCCAGAAACCAACCACACACCACCGCACCCAACAGATCCCACGCCGCTGCTGGAGCAAAGTCACCGAAGACCAACTACGGGCAAACCTCGCTCTCAGCCCTCCCTCCGACCCATCCAACACCGACGACGCTGCCTGCAACCTCAGACGATGGATAGACGACTGTGCCAACACCTCGCCCGCTGAAAAACCTCACCTACAGCGACACCACCAAAAGAGCCAGCTGGTTCACCCCGGAACTCCTAGCTTCCAAGCGTACCTGCCGGAAACTTGAGAAGAAATGGCACAGTGATAAGACACCGGACAGCCATGCAGCCCATAAAGACGCCATCCGTAACCACCACCACCTCATCAGGTCCGCCAAGAGAATCTCCTTCAAAGACCGCCTCGACAACAACGCACACACAACAGCAAGGAGCTCTTCAACATCGTGAAGGAACTCTCCAACCCCAGCTCCAACACCAACGACATCCCGCCGTCGCAAGCCCTGTGCGATTCCCTCGCCACCTTCTTCTACCGCAAGATCGCCGACATCCACGACAGCTTCAACACCCAGACAGCCCCCACTAAGATAGATACACCAGACCCGCCGCACACCATCGACCATGACCCCTTGCCAGCCTGGGCCAGCGTGAACATCGATGACACCATCAAGACCATGGGCACAATACACTCCGGCTCCCCGTCAGACCCTTTCCCGCACCACATCTTCAACAAAGCCAGCAGCTCCATCGCACCCCACCTGTGCAACGTTATCAATCTCTCCTTCGAGACCGCGACCTTCCCAGAGAGCTGGAAACACGCAGAGATCAACGCCCTACTGAAAAAACCCAAGGCGGACCCGAGAGACCTCAAGAACGTCCGGCCCATCTCCCTGCTTCCGTTCCCAGCCAAGGTCATCGAGAAGATCGTCAACAAACAGCTAACCCGATACCTCGAAGAAAACAGCATCCTGGACCCATCCCAATCGGGGTTCCGCAGCAACCACAGCACTGAGACTGCCCTCATCGCCGCCACCGACGCCATCAGGACCCTGCTGGACAGCGGTGAGACCGCGGCCCTCATCCTGCTGGACCTCTCCGCCGCCTTCGACACCGTCTGCCACCGCACTCTACGCACACGCCTCCACGACGCAGGGATCCGAGACAAGGCCCTGGAATGGACCACCTCCTTCCTCGACGGCAGAACCCAGAGAGTCCGCCTCCCACCTTTCCGATCCAAAGCCTCCGAGATCATCTGCGGCGTACCCCAGGGATCATCCCTCAGCCCGACACTGTTCAACATCTACATGGCCCCGCTCGCACGCATCGCCAGACAGCACGACCTCAACATTATCTTCTACGCCGACGACACTCAACTGATCCTCTCCCTCACCAAGGACCCCCTCGCCGCCAAATCCAATCTCCATGAAGGAATGAAGGCCGTCGCAGATTGGATGAAGATCAGCCGACTAAAGCTGAACACGGACAAGACAGAGGTCCTCATCCTCGGCTCCAAACCCTCAGCCTGGGACGACTCCTGGTGGCCAACGACGCTGGGAGCAGCCCCGACACCCACCGACCACGCACGCAACCTGGGAGTCATCCTCGACTCAACGCTCTCCATGGCCAAGCAAGTCAACGCAGTCTCCTCCTCCTGCTTCAACACCCTCCGCATGCTTCGCAAGATCTACAGGTGGATCCCGACAGACACAAGAAGAACAGTCACCCAGGCCCTCGTCAGTAGCAGACTTGACTATGGGAATGCCCTCTACGCGGGAGCCCCGGCCAAGCTCATCAAGCGACTGCAACGCATACAAAACGCCTCCGCACGCCTGATCCTCGACGTACCACGCCACAGCCACATCACCCCCACCTGAGGAACCTGCACTGGCTCCCCGTCGACAGGAGGATCTCCTTCAAACTCCTCATCCACGCACACAAGGCACTCCACAAGACTGGCCCAGCCTACCTCAACAGACGACTCTTCTTCTACGTCCCCAACCGCCAGCTCCGCTCCGCCGACCTCTCCCTCGCCACCGTCCCTCGCATTCGAAGAACAACCACCGGCGGCAGATCCTTCTCACACCTCGCCGCCAAGACCTGGAACACCCTTCCACTAAGCCTACGAGAGACCCAAGACCTGCTGACCTTCAGGAGGCTACTCAAGACCTGGGTGTTCGACCAGTAGCAGCACCCCCCCCTTTTTCTCTCCCCAGCGCCTTGAGACCCTCGCGGGTAAGTAGTGCGCTCTACAAATTCTGTGATTGATTGATTGAAAGTGTTCTGATACCCGCAAGGGTCATGTTTGCGTTATATAAAACTTTATAAATAAATAAATAGAGCTCTTTACATTACGTATGGGTTTGGCAGAATGTTCTACAATCATGGGTGTGGAATTCCCATTGCTCGATGCCCTGGACATATGTTTGGAGTCAAGAACATTAAGTGATTATGTTTATTTTGTCCTTTGGAAAAGTAGTGAGGAGGATACCACATTTAAGTATAAACAGGCACTGAAAAAATTACCATGGACTTTGTACAGTTGCACGTGCCTCCTTTTATTCTAATCTGTCAGGGTAGTAAAAGAACTTTCTGACCAAATTAAGATGGCTCCTTCTCCTACCCTTTTCCAGTGGAAGTGTTGAGAACTGGCCTACTTCTTTATTAAAAAGGTGCAGGACATTCACCTTTCGTTAAAAGTTGATGAGCCGCCTGTCTCTAAGTCCTGCTCCAACATGACTCTCTCTGCTGCGATCCCCCAACATCTCGGATACTTTTTCCATCCTAGCATCAAATAACCCAGCTACTCAGAAGCTTAATGACTGGGACTTGATGTACTTAGTCATTCAGATCCTTGGCACTATTGAACAGATCAGGCTCCCCTTTGCATCCCCTTCCCTCAGACAAGCTGGACATCCTGTACACTAAACATACTCAGACTGATAGTGGGACTTCTCAACTCCTCACTACAGGAAGGGCACATTCCTCAGCCGTGGAAACGTGCTTATGTGCTGCTCCTTCTGAAAAAACCTAATTTGGATCCTTCTAATTGGTCCAACTACAGGTCAATCTCCAGGCTTCCCACCATGGCCAAAATTTTGGAAAAATATGTCAACAGTCAACTTGCTACTTTCGTGGAGACTCATAGCCTACTCCACCCCTCACAGCCAGGGTTTAGAGTGGGTCACAATACGGAATCCGCCCTCCTAGGAGTCAAAGAACACCTCAGGGCGAGACTGCAGCACTGAATATAAAAGAGCTCAGTGCTGCTTTCGATACTGTGTCACATGCAACGTTGCTGAGAAAACTGGCCAGCCTGGGTATACAAGATACAGCCTTATCGTGGATTACATCCTTCCTCAATGATCGATCCTTCCAGGTATCCTCTGCGAATGTGGCTTTCACCTGTGCTGCCCTTACATCGGGGGTTCCCCAAGGCTCGGTATTGAGGTCGGCCTTATTTAATATCTACGTTCACCCTTTGGCGGATCTGGTTGAAAGTTTTGGCCTGACCTTGTTCTCTTAAGCAAAGGACACACAAATTATTTTTTCACTGTTGTCCGCTCAGGATCATAGTTCTGAGGCCCAGAATTCCTGCCTGAATTATGTCGCCATATGGATGAATAAGCACTCTCTGAAATTGAATGGCAAAAAAACAGAGGTCTTGGTGTTAGGAAAAAAAAATCCAAGGGGTCCTTAACACTGGCCAATAAACCTGGGTGCCTTACCTGTACAAAAGGTGAAGAACGTTGGTTTTCTTTTAGATGTAAGTTGTCCATGAAACCCTAGGTTGTGAAAATGCCTGCCACCTGCTTTGCCGAGTTGACATGGCTGCGTAAAATCCTTTGGATTCTTCCATACCCAGCCCAAAGGAAAATAATTCAAGCCCTCATCTTCCCTAAGGTGGACTATGGCAATGTCCTTTATTTAGGAATTGACAAAGTGGTCCAAAATTCGGCAGCCAGGCTGCTAAACAGGCTCCCAAAAAGTGAATCAGTGTTCTCTCTTTTGCAGGAGCTGCACTGGCTTAAGGTCGAGAAAAGGATTCAATTTAAGGCTTTGTGTACATAGCCAGATCAGGAACCGGTCGTCGATACCTTCACGATATGGTGAGATCTTACCACACTGCTCGTGTCCTACGATCGAGTGATCTCGCCTATGTTCGGTCCCGAGAGTTAAACAGACCTGCACGGGTGGCCGGTCATTTGCTTAATAGGGACCTAAGCTTTGGAATGATTTACCGCCCACACTGAGAAGATGTACTTCATTGACTGCATTTTGGAAACAACTGAAGACTAGGTTGCTTTAGTGAGTTGACTCTGGTTGCACCCCACTTGGCATAAGTGCCAAGAAACCCCGTGTGGGTATCATTTGCGCTATTCAAGCTTAAATAATAATAATAATAATAATAATAGGCACAACTGCCTGCAGCAGAAACCCATTAGCTGCCGGTTCACAGTACCACATTATGGGACTCTGAAAGAGCATCGTCTGCAGTTGAGGTAAGGTTTGTATCTATATGTTCATGCTGTTAGAACTTGTATTTATCGCTCATTAATATTACATTTTTATTAATAGGATGGTCACTGTAAGGACATGCTATGAGCAAAGCTTGCACTAATGACAGTCATTCAGTATAAAAATGTGTACACGTTTGGAAAGATTAACAATTTGAGGCTACCTAAAATGCTTTCTGATTAAATGCAAATATTCTCAGAACCCTGAAGGCAAAATTGATGATCACTGCTTTCAAAATCGAATGTACACAAAAAATAGCAACTATAAGAATTCTTTTTGCTAAACTGTGCAAGTTTTGGTGCCATTTCTTTGAGTAATCAATAATAAAATGTGTTTAACACATGGTAGTATTTCCAAAAAGTATTAACAATGGAAGAATAGTGCAAAACCAGTTTCTGCAAAATTATGGAAAACATGAAAATAAACAAGCATTGGCAAAGACGATCGGTCTGGTGGTGACTGCCAGCCTTTTGTTTTTGTCAATGTGTGTTTTGACTTCGTTTTTGTAAAACATTATTGTTGTGAGACCTGCAAGGCCCTCATCAATGTGACAAAAACACTGGTTTAAAGTTAAAATAGTTTTTGGTTTTGAAAAGCACACATTGTCATAGCAGTCCATGGAACTGAAGGAAACTAGCATATGTGTTTGTGTATATACATATATATATATTTCTATTAAAAATATAAGGTGGTGGCTAATGCCAAAAGTAATTAGGTGCCCATGGTACATGTCCTCGCATTAGTGCAAATTTACGACTTTCATGAATTCGCACGTATTTCCAGAAATAGGCCTGGAAACCATACTCCTTTGTGAACTGCATTTTGGTATGAGCAAATATGCATGTAACTATTTGCTCATGCAATAATCTGCAGAGTGTTGGCAAGTTCACTTTCCCGAGAACCCCTTTTTTCCCCTCACCCTGGAAAAACCTTTACTTCTGACCTTGTCAGGAATAAATTTCCAATGTGTCCCAGTGTGGGAAGAGATGAGAGAAGAGTTGGTTCAAAAACCTTAAACCTGCAGGTTTGTATGAGTGCACAGACTCAAAAAGATAATCATGCCTCAGAACTAACACTTTCCGCTACTTCCAGCTCCAGTGTGTATATTTACAGAAAAGTGGAAAAATCATGGCATTGCTAGAATACAAACCCTGCTACAATATGAGTCCTACCATAATCAGAGGCTATTTTCAAAGCTCTGATTAAATGAGAATGCATGGCACCAAAAGGACAAGTGCATATTTGTTTTTACAGGGCAAGCAGAGTTATGAATCATCTTTTCCCATGTACAAGGAGCTATTTTATAAAATTCCACACCCCGGTACAAGATCGTGTACATTGAGTCGGGATTACATAAATGCATATCACACACATTGCACATTTTTGAGGCACAGGATATTAAGTGAGTTGCCTAGAATCACACCATGTTGACAAAAGCACCAAGGCCGCGGTTCATATCTGGGTTCCCACGCCAGCAGCTCTAGCAACTAGGCTACATCTCCTCCACTAATTAGTGTAACAGCCCATGGGACACTTGCTTCTATAATCCATGTAAGAATCGAAGATCAACAACTTCACACTCAAACCACTTCCAAACGGTTGAAACGAGGAGTAGTAACCAATGGAGTCCAGGGTTCTGGATTGTGGAATGCCCCAAGTCCAAGCCTGATGTCAGAATCAAGCTTCATGTGCATCAAGAAGAATTTGAAAGTAAATCTTTATCCACTCGCTTACCAGTGAACTCAAATCTATTGAGGACGGCAACAAAGAATATCAGTTTGGGTCCTCCCTCTAGCTCCTGAATACTTCTTTTTGCACTTTTCTAACCTAAATTGCACGCTTCAAAGAAACCACAAAGCTAAAAACTGTGTGTAATAAAAGTCTTTAAAACAGATCAAAAAGAAGGTAACTCAAACACTAGCATATTCACAAAAGTGAAATACCCATCACCAATGACCAAACCCTTCATCATATTTTTCTTTTTTTTGCCCCCACTAAATAACTTAGTGTCAGGTGTTTCAAGTTAGTGGGTCAGTTACTCGGAAAACATAATAGTTTTTGTTCAGCTAAAATATTTGTAAATCTGTGAAAACATATTTGAGATAGGTTTCTCTTGTGTTTTGCCATTTTTCTCCCCAGCTGTTTATGAGACTAGGATTTAGGCTTCCATTTCACTTATCTTTTTGCTACTTAAATTAGGTTTTTGGACCTGAAACACGGTAGTTGTGGAATCTGTTTTCGTATTTGTCTGCACACTCTAAATACATTTCTCTTTGTGATATCAGAATACACACAGTGCCAATTTGAAACTAGACTTCACAATACAGGTGCATATGCACAAAGAGTTAAATATCAACACAGAACAACCGCTTAGCGTTTTCATAGCTCTTCGGTTAAAATATAATTACACATAACCTAAGATTGAGCAGGGACTGATTCAAGGACATCACATGAAGCCTGGCATCTCTGAAATAATTAATGTGCCTATGCCACAGTTGAAGCAACCCCAAAAATGAACGTCCACCCCACCTGATGCCCATCTGATAAAAAAACATCATAACATTTAAGATTTGCTAAAAGCAATTCTTTAATTGAATCTCTAACTACCCAATTATTTAAAACATGAGTTACTCAGTACATCAAATTTAATAAAATGTCCAACCAGTCAGCCTAATACGAGGTTTTATAATCGGTAGCTCTGGATGACTGGACCACAGTATGATAACCTAAATAACAAAATCCTTAAAAGCTCATTTGCATTAAATGAGCATGTAGAAATGAGGGGGGATACATCGAATGGCATTAAAGAGACAAAAGAGCATTCCAACAAGTGGTGGAGGAGGAGGGCTAGAGAACGGAGAAGCAGATGCAAAGGATATAATATGGGCACTTTCATACTTATTACATGGATGAAGAACAGGTGCAAGTTAAGACAACTCTCAAGTTAAGATCTAGGCAGATGAAATAGGAGATATATTGGAAGGGATATTTTATGGCATCATTTCAGTATCAAATCTACTGTCACAGTAACTCTCGACAGACTCAGGGTTATCTATACTTAACAACAATTCTTGCATCCTGATGGCATTTGTGTGTGGGATACAGAAAGCTTGCCTTTTAAATATTACTATATCCTTTTTGTTATCCATATCTATGTATCCTTATGTGTTGGAAAAATGTTATCCACTACATTTTGCAGGTGGATATGGTTGCACACACAAGACACTGTCCTAGGAGACCCTTATGACCTTCACAACAATCCAATTCGTTCTAGTCCTCTAAAACAATCACAAACCTGCAATTTGAAATCACAATATCAATGTTAGGACGAGTAAACAATGCTATTTGTGTGGTAATAGAGTATGTGTGCATGCTGCCCTCTGTGTTGATATGAACTATAGAATGTTAATGCGTGAATTGAAGGAGCGGAATATTCCATGTGGGGCAGTTGGTGTACAGCTGTTGGCTGAGCTGGGTGCTCCTGTCTTTACCCAAGATCTTCTTTGTAAATAAACCAACTTGCTATTACTGCTACATTGGTTGAAGTGTCTTTCATTGCCAATGTAGCACTGGCGATGACTGAGGAAGAACAGGATGGCAGTGTATGAGAAGCATTTTCACTTTTTCTTCAGATATAACTTTGGACCCAACATGATGTTTCACCAGTTTACTGACATCGTAAAATGTAAACGCAACTTCACAATTCAATTATTCATTGTCATTCACAACTCCAATCTGTTTGGCAGTCTAGATATGCAATCAGCACGTACATTATTTTTCCCTGGCACATACTCAATCTAATATCAAAAAGCTTGCAATTTCCAAGCCAGTCTAGCTAACCTTGCAGACATAGATCCCCACATGAGTAACCGCATATTTGACCAGCGTTATGTGGTCAGTTCTCATAATGAATTACGGACTTCATAATAACATCCTGCAATGTCCTGCCCCCCCACACACAAGCTAGCAGTTCCCTTTCAATGTAAGAGTAATGCCTTTCTGCATTACATAACAATCTAGAATCATATCATACAATCGATTCATTTTTGCTATCCCGTTGCATAAATACAACAGAACTGCTAGCATCAACGGCAATAACACAATGTTTCCTGCAACACAGGGTTTTAAACATGATGGTGCATTGATCATTTCTTTTTCAACAAATCAAAGGCTACAATCTGTGAACTTCCCCAAACATATATTTTTTTTTTCCAGAAGTCTCAGTCTAGTGGCCCAATCCTGTATGAATTTTGAATAAAACTCTGTTAGACCTAGAAAAGCAGCTGTTTCTTATTTGGTGGGTGACCAAGCTCTCACTTTAGATTTGACGTTGCAGTTTTGGGGTTTTTGCCACATTGGTGATGGTGTGCCCTAAATATTCAACTTGTCTGTGAAATGTATATTTTGACAGGTTAATGGTGAGGCCCTTTTCCTGAAGCACTGTAAGAACCTAATCCAAGTTTTGGTCATGTTCAATAATGTCTTTTCCAAAGTACAAAATATAGTCCTGAAATGCCACTGAACCCTGAATGCCTTCTAAAGTTTCTTTCAAAGATGCACTAGCTAAGCTAAAAGGCATATCTGAACATGCCTTCGGTGTCACTAAAGTTGTTAAGTACATCATCCAAAACTACATTATGGTAAGCAGCTGCCAGGTCTAAGGCTAAGCAAATGGATGCGCAATCTAACGTAGTTACCTGCTGATGTAGATCTGGTAGTCAGTGCGAGTCCAGACATATTTCCTCATTAAGACTACGAAGTTCAATGCATAATCTCAAATCTTCTGATCCCTTTATCGACCTTACTAATGGTGATATCCAAGGCTGGTTCTATTATTTTTCTACTCACTATATCAGTTAACATGTCTTTCATTCTCCCCTCTAGTTCATAGGAACATTCCTTACGCAATGTCTCATAGGGACATCATTTTCTCTTAAAATTATCTTGTCCTTGAACTCTTGGTATTCTCCCAATTTATCACCAAATACAGGTTGAAATTTCTCTTTCAAACCTGCCACAAACTCCTCTGTTTTTAACATCCCAGCTGATTCCACAACCAATTTGACAGTTTCTAAGATGTTTACAATCAAAACAGGGGGATTGACCCAGAATCTAATTTGATTCCCATTTCTTTTTGATGAGGCCAACCTAATGATGACTGCCCTTTATTTGAGACGTACACTTTCCCTCTAGTACGCCAACATAAAAACTCCAGGTTAGGCCGGAAGCATCCAATAAGACTCATTTTGTGACCAGTGTAACCCCCTGGAGACACATCAGGTGAGAAGAGGTTCCTGTTAAGTCAAATTTCCTCCACAACATATTTACTTAAAATAGTAAACCAAACACAAGAAACAACAAAAATAGAAATGGGCTTACCATACATTCTTACTATACATGAAGGAAGACTCTAGTGTGACAAGTTATTACAAACTTCTTTATTTAGAACAACATTGGAATCATGAATTGATCCAAACTCTGCTCCCCCATAGTCATCGTCAGTTATTAAATTCACTTTTTAGCTTCAGAACTTTTATAGGCTCTGCTGAAATGCCATTTATTCTACACCTTAAACAGATTTTATCAAAGGCTGGACAAAATGTAAACTTCCCTAGACTACTTTGACTGCCATGTTTATAGCAAGCTAAACTGAATTTATTTTGTCCTTCCTCCAAGTTGCAAGTTTTTCTTACTCAGTTTTTTTTTTTTAGGTAAGTATCTGAAACTGCTCTAGTAAGACTTGTAGTCAATTTTTGTTAAGGGGACAGCTATGTGGTAACTGAGTATTTTAGCAAGCTCCCCTTTCTGAGGTCATATGAACTGTCAAATGTTCATGTGTGAATGGAAGGAGCGCAATATTCCATGTGGGACAGTTGGTGTGGAGCTGTTGGCTGCGCCGGATGCTCCTATCTTTACCCAGATCTTCTATGTGAATAAACCAACTTGTTATCACCGCTACATTAGTTAAGGTGCCTTTCATAACCAATGTGTCAATTTGCATTTGAGAAAAAACATTGCCTCGTGATGAACTACCTCCAGCCTCCACAGAAGCGATCACGCGATCATTACTTAGCTAAGAGGGCACAACTGCAAAATGCGGGGATGCAAACTTTCAGCCTACTCTTTCACTTCAAGAAGACTAAGCAAAGCCTCTGTGATTGCATAATCTAAAGGGAGCATGACAGATATCACTCAAAGACATACAACAATTAAAGGGTATTTTCACAATGCTTCAAACTTGTTTCTTATGTAGTTGATGACATCTTTAAAAGTGAAGTACTTGAATGGGCAAAATACCAAACAAGGGCACAGAGGAAAATAGAACCGCCAGCACACAGCAGAAAATGAAATTCTCACCACTAACTATGGAGACTGCTTATTTGCGGCAACAGAAAAAGCTAGTATAAAAGTTCCTAGAAAATCACACATGGACAATAATCCAGAAAAGCTGAGCTATAACCACTTCCTTCCTCCATGCCGCTAATATACCAATGGTACAAAGAAATTTTAGAAATAAATTATGACATGAAAGTGTAACAGCATCTTCGTCTGACAAGTGGCACCCTGGTAACGATGACTTGTATAGCAACAGGTGGCTCTCCTGCGTAGAGAACACTGTAGAGCATCCTTTACTAAACACTCTTAAGTCCAAGACTCTCACTTTCAAATATTGGGTTCGTTTGAATGTCTCTACAAGGGAAGTGCGAGAATTGTCTGTACGTTCCCTGAAGTTAAGCTTTGAAAAGAGAGCTCCAAGCAGGGAAAGGATACAGATCCCGGGAGCGTTCATGGTCACAGAGGCTGTGTGTCAGGCGCAACACTATTAAACCTTTAATCTTTAATGAGGGGTCAACCTATCTAAATAATGTACTTACTGGTTTATGTTCTTTTGGATATCACCTAGAGAAAAGCTATCTTCTCTGGTCTACTTCTAATAATGTGCCTATGCCACACTTGAAGCAACCCCCAAAATGAACGTCCACCCCACCCCTGATGCCCATCTGATTAAAAAACATCATAACATTATTTAAAATTTGCTAAAAATGTCTTTAATTGAATCTCTAACTATCCAATTATTTAAAACATGAGTTACTCTGTATGTCAAATTGAATAAAATGTCCAGTCAGCCTAATGCAAGGTTTTTTAATAGGTAGCACTGAATGACTGTACGTGATTGTCAAATGTCTTGTGAGAACCTGGATTCCGTGACATTTCATTTTATTGTATGTCACTATTTAAAAAACATGTACATAATCAAAAACTACAGAGGAAACAGTAATATGAAACATACAATCAAACCAAATTCTGTATATTAAAAAATTGTAATTCATTGTTCACCAACCTTTGCACATTCTAGATCGGAGGTTCTGTTTATTAGGATGTACAGATCTTCTAGCTCACTGCCTCTACATTTTTATTAGGTTCATATATTAGTTCACCAGAAGCCTATGCAAAAACAACCCAGTAAAACGTGCGTGGCAGATGCAACCTCTATGACATAATCTGCAAAAGTGCTACTCTTTGCTATTTCCCACCAGAGCAGATTCAGCCGCCACAACAGGGGGCTGCTTGATGAGAAAGTACGTAAAGCTCATCCTCCTAACTAAGGAACGCTGGTTAATAAGTGCTCTGACTTAGCGGAAAGGCAACATAGACATTATTAGAATAAATTGGAAATATTAGGTTGTATACTACTGAAAATTAGATGTTGAGCATACATTAAAGAGATCCAAATCTTATTTTCATTGTATCTTGTGTTTATAGCAAGCTCCAATCGTATCCTCTGCTATATTTTTGCAACAACAGATTCTCCACCCACAACCGGAGCATCCCCCAAGTATATGTTTATATTTTATTGATTTGTGAAACACTGGCTTGTGGCATATAGCCATAACCGAGTCACATGGGCTTCTCGTGTGGGGGGTCAGCTGGAATGAGACTGTAAGCTCTAGAAGTTGTTTTGGAATTCTCATGGTTTCCGCTACTCAGTGGAAGGGCATTAACTAACAAAATCAGTACTGTGAATGGGACTTGAGCAAGATTTCGAATTTGCTTTTTGCCTTTTTAACCTTTACTTGGTAATCTCACCAAACAATAGCAATCACTACATGGGACTTGGTGGTATGGTTTATTTGTGTACGCTGATCATACAATACTCCCAGGCCAGTTACTATTGAGCTGCAAATCAGTGCTTAATTTGCGCACATATTTAAGGCAGGTAAGTCTATAAAAAAAACAGATGAGAAAAGTTTTAAACAATTAAATATATGTTTAAATATTGCTTAGGTCTTTCTTAAAGATTTGGGTCACCCAGTACAGCCCAAAGTGTTACAATTGTAGACTACTGGCAAGTAGGTGTTGTTGGTACTGGTATTTGACAGCGCTGCCAGGCACCTGAAGTGGAACAAGTTGCGCACTGGCACGTATTATTTCACAAAATAAGCACTGGTTGGATTCTTTCACAGCTTATAACCATAATTATGGTCTCACAATGAATTGTACTAAGACAATATGAATGACCTTCAGTAAGGGAAAGAAACACATGCTTGGTTTGTAAACGTTATTAAAATTGACCTAGTCTCCTACTGTAAATATCTTGATGTCACTCTAGATATCAGACTGAGCTGGAAACTGCATGTTAATGAAATTAATATTATTTAATAGCAGTTGTGATTAATGCACTGCAAGCAAGGGAATGTCTCTTTCATTATAAACTCCTTCATAGTGAATCAACACCACCAACTACCACGTTTAACATTTTAATTAGATAATCCGGTTATATCAAGAGAAGTGGCTTGCTTTTTTGTCAATCAGGAAGTCAGGTCAGTCTATCGCCAAGGTAAATACCCAAGCAGCAATATTCTTCCATTGCTTTGAGTTTTTACGTTTCAATTTGCCATAATATATCCCACCGAACGTTTAACAAAAACACATAACTTCAGTTCCTGCAATTAAGTTAAAGCTGGTTGGCAAAACAATACCAATCTAGCCAGAGTAAATTGCAAACCAACAGGAGCATAATCACATAACACTACTGTCGGTGCTTCTTGCACTACTCACAGGAAAAGTGTGTAAAGACAAGGCATCTTCAGAAGATCAGAGAAGTACAAATGAAACAAGATTAGGGGTACATTATAAAAGAAAAGGTAGTGGCGGCTGGTATTTGAAGGCAGTGGGGTGGCGGGGCTGGGGGGGGTTGTATGAGGGAATGAAAAAAAATACACAGTTACCTGTCTGCCGCTGCCGCCTGCCGTCGCCTCCTCCAGATCCTCTTCCCCACCTCTAGGGCAGAAAGCAGGTTGAACCCGGCTCTCAGCCTCAAGATAGCCAAGCACAACCCTGCAATGCAGCGTTGTGATTTGTCTGAGCGCCGTGGATCGCCGCTCAGCCAGAGAATGGGAGGCTGGGCATGTTCTCCATGCAGGCTGTAATGCAGCCTGCATGGAGAACATGCAAAGTGCGCATGAATGTTTGGTTGACCCCAGAGGGCCGGTCAAACATTCATGCGCACTTTAGGGAGTGCAAACCACTCCTCCCCTCCCCTGCTCTGTCAGCAGAGCAGCCCCGCCCAGTCCCACCCCCAGAGCTGCAGCAACAAGGAAAAAATAAAATGATAATAGCTTAGAGTTATCATTTATTTTTCCTTTAGTGACACTGCTTAAAAGCAGTGGGGCAACGCTCCAGCACCTTAGCGGAGGAGCTGTCACTGAGAAAAGATATAGGGCAGCCACACAGTAACACTTATGCGATAATAAGCTTTACAAGTTTAAAATTGAACCTACGGATTGGATTAAGGTCACTTGTAAAACCACAGGTACGCTTTATCAACTGCACCAATTTTGTAAACTCGGATTCGTATGCCACCCCACAGATTTAAGCACCCAATGACAAAGCCTCAATCATCTCCTGAATCACTGGGTTCAAGCTTGCACCAATGTCCTCCTTCCTGGCACTAGCTCACAAAAATACACATTTCCAAAGTGCTAAAATGTCTGACCGGTACAGCAATGGACAAACAAACAAAAAGTGTTGATCAGTTAACTCCTACCTCTTTCAGTACGCACAACCTAGAATCTTCCATTTTCATCTGGCACATGGTTGGTGACAAGATGGCTAGAAAAAGAGAACAAAAGGAGGCATCCACGATCTGCATTCAGAGGAGTGTACGCGACAGACAATGGCGATGCAGTTAATGCCAAATGCAGAAGAAGCAAGAGATGGGAGGGTGAGGCCATGAACAGGTGATACTGGTGGCCCATGTAGTCTGGCATTATAAAACAAAAAGATGTTTCTGTAGGTGGGATTATACTACATGAACACTAACACTGAAGTTGCTTGTATGTATGTATAAATGAGCTTTTGAGTTTGCTAATCCAGTTCCTTTAGAACTGAAACCAAAATATCTTCCTTTCTTGTTTTTGTCTGCTTAGGGTGAGGACAGAAACTTAACAGCAGTGCACCTTT
Organism: Calotriton arnoldi; assembly: GCA_963921515.1. Lineage (NCBI taxonomy): Eukaryota > Metazoa > Chordata > Amphibia > Caudata > Salamandridae > Calotriton > Calotriton arnoldi. The sequence continues at coordinate 2,948,843 of CAWUFW010000020.1, forward strand.
GCATTCTCTTTTTCTTGAAGCCCATGGGCTCCAATTAGATACGAAATCGTTCTCCGTGAGAAGCATACCAAGAGGACTTGGTTACGTTAAACACAAACCCTCTACGTCTTCACCGGTATCCATCACTTACAGTTCACATGAATTATTTACAAAAGGACGGCAGTGGAATTTTTAACATCACAGTTGCGAAAGTGATTTTGTTTTACTTTCTTTCAAGGTGCCAAATCCCAATCGTACGTCTGCGGGAGTAAGATCCTTTCCTCAATTTTAAAATACCAGCACTTTATTGGCCATGTGATGTAGCCATTTAATGGCTCTGCTTATAACCTGGGAACTAAGCCATCTGGGCCATATTAAAGGGGTCAGGTTCTAGTCCCAAAAACAACAGGTCAACAGAAAGCAGGGTTGGACAGCCAAAAGGACTATAGCAACACCACGGGCCACATGGTAACACAGCAGTTTGTGGTGAGAGGCATAAAGGAGGCAGCTCTAGCTGTCGGAAGGGGCAAATGGAGGGAGCAATATGGGGGTTACAGCATACTATGCCAAACTTGAAGATTACTGAAAAGAGATGTATGCAATTGGTTTATGTAACTGGAATACCCTGCTAATCTGGCTGATCTTACTAGTATAATTTTTTTTATTGAAATACTAAAACCAGCTCCAGAAATTAGTGTACGAGTTTGGGTCTTCAGCAGTTACCCCAGAAAATCTTTAGGAATAGGTGTAAAAAGAGCAGATGTGTGGACAGGTTCATGCCCTCCCGAGGTGCTGGAACACTTTGTGTTCTTTTTATCTTGGATGAAAAGACAACCTATCTCCTTAAAAGGATGGCACTTCTTCACACCGACATAAATAAAAAAAACTCATTTTGACACTTTAATGCGTTCGGAAAGGCTTCGAACGTGATTCGGATAATCCGATTGGGCACATCGGATACATGTCCGAACGACCGATAACTATGCAAGGAAATAGTTTGGGCTGTCCGAATCGGTTCCAATTGGCATTCGGACAAACAGTCGTTTGGAGCTGAATCGTACAGCTCTATAGACACTGTTTCCGACCGATCAATTATGATGTCCGAATCTGACAGCCGGTCCGATTTGGTTTGTCTGACACGAAACGGCTGTCGGAATCTGATTTTGGGGGCCCGTAGCGGGCCCACCTTCATCTGTATGCCTCCGGTAGGGTCCCGTGGGGGTACCCATGGGACCCCTCTTTACAACCATGCACAGTGTGGCAGGCGCCATGGGGTGCCCGTCACAGGGTGCAAGGTTTTTCCCAACCACCCCTTTTTTCAATGGGAGCATGTGTTCTCGTTCCGAACACAGGCTCCCATTGAAGTCAATGCGAGTCCGACCAAACGATGTTCGGAAGCATCTAATCGGTCGGACTCGCAGAACCCGATTCGGTCGGAACCGATTCCGAAACCGATTCGGTCGGAAGAGTTTCCGAACGACATCGTAATCGGCCCCTGAATATGCACAACATACATTGGACCCTAGAGTACATTAGAAAGCCTTTCAAGTATGTTAAATATGTTCACATGTTAACCTCTGATGCAGAGGGTATCATGGGGATGTTGTGCACCTGGGTTACGTAAGTTGGAAAAATCAATAAACATAACATCATAAGAAATCAATCCAACATTTGCAGGTAGTGGGAGGTCCAGTGGCTGAGCCCTTAAATCAATTTCCTACTGACAACAGCCATCAGCTCAGCACCCTTTTATCTCACCAGCTGAAAAATCTGGACCACAATCATGACTTGCCTGTAGTTTATGAGCTCACTGTATTTTTATTGTCCTCTGTGTCTCCTTATTTGTGGACGTAACATCATTTTTTTTTTGGATGCATCTTTTTTAGTTGTGCATCTTTTTGTTTGTAAGCACCCAGAAACTAGGTTTGTTTCTAGCAATTGTGGTACACGATAAATAAAATAAGTACAAAAATTACTCAAATGTGGATAGAACCATCACTAATGCCTTGCTACACCACTTCCCATCTCGGTGATGGCCTTTCAACGACAACTTCTGGTGGGTTAAACTTTTAAACTTAGAAAGACCCTTGCTACTCATCTTGCTAGAAGTCACTTTCATCTGATCCAAAAACATACTTTTTATCGTGAAACTGCACTGAGGTTGTCAAAAGACAACAGATATATTGTATTTATGTATACATTGTTTTCTACAGCACAGATATACACCAATCACGTTTCAGACGTTGATACAAGTCAACAGAAAGCAGGATTGGCGAGCCAACAGGATTACAGCAACAACTTGGGATACATGGTAACAAAAGTAGCATTTAGCAATGGCAGAAAGTAGAGTACTAACAAATTATACACTATAAGGCACTACCAATGTTTTTAAACCGTTGGAAAAGCAGCATAGGGGTGGCGTGTCTAACCACTGAAGAGGGCAGCCTGAACGAGAGCTCCTGCCGAATAACATTTTCCTCTGTAAAATCCTGATCTAGCATAAGCAATCTGACACCAGCACACATCCTGGAAAGACTGGGACATGCTCAATTGTCGCCTGAATGTGAATTTTGGCCCTCAACTAGGATGGAGAACAAGCGGAAAAGCAGCATCAAAACCACATTTTGTTTGCAAGGCTTTCAGCAGAAGGAACAAGCACACATTAGCATTCTAGAGACATACTGTCAAGCTAAATACAAAGAGCACGTCCTTTAGAAAGGATTTCAAAATGTGAAAATAAGGAGCATTCATAATATGAAAAGGGAGAGTATTCCAGATTCTTGGAGCAGTGCCGGAGAAGGATCTACGAAGCGTGAATGCTTTCATAAACGTGGATTGTAGAGAGTTTTCTTACCTTTGCAACGTAGGCTGCAAGACCCTCCCGCAGTGGATAGAGTCTAGGAGCGGTATCTGGGAGTTTTGAGGTTCAGACCTTTGTGCATGGGGCAAGCAGTTTGCACAGAGCATAGTGCCTTAATTTACAGTTAATTTAATGTTGCAGAAACGTGGTCTCAAATTGTTGACTTCATTAAAACAAGCATTTGCAATGCAATAGGTCTCGCATTTATTAAAGTTAGAGCTGTTGGCATTGAAAATAACAATGTTTTTTACTTTTGTTTTTATATGTGAAGTGAAGTTATATTCGCATAGCACTATTGAAAATGGTATAAAAAAGCAAAAGTAAAAAACATTGTCATTTTCAACGTTAACAGCTCTGCCTTTAATAAATCCGAGACCTATTGCACTGGAAATGCAATTGGTCTCGCCTTTGTTAGAGTTGGAGTTATAGGCATTATAAATAGGGCTCCCGGTTTTATGGTATTTATTTTTTTAACATTTCCGTCTGTATTTATCCATATTTATTTTGTGTTTCAAGAATAAATGTATCTGTAAAAGGGTAGATTTCCATGTTTATATAACTCCTCAACGTGCACTCAAACATGGATGCCTGTCGCGTTTTAGCAAACTAAGCAGCCACGTATAACAAAAGACTACACTCACAGGTACATATTAGCATCGTACTACAAATATATGTTAACATATGGCTATATTTAAGGAAATCTCATCCTGTATTTTAACCCTCCATGCTGTCTGCCTGCTCAGCTGTTGCCTAGAATTCATGAAAGACAGCTTAGAGAGTTTCTCACAAGAAACCCCATTTTCAGTATTTTTCCGCTTTTAGAAATAAATACAGACAGGAAACATATTGTTTTCTGTCTGTATTTATCTGTAAAAATCAGTAAAAACGAAAAACCAGGAGCCTTCATTATAAATGCCAATGTTTTTTACCTAGTCTGATTGCAGGGTGCAGTACCATATGTGGCCAAAACAGGTCCCACCTCTTTTGGTCACATATAGTACTGCACCCTACAAAGTTGGAGGTATTGGCATTGTAAATTCCAATGTTTTTTACCTAGCCATGTTGCAGGGTGCAGTGACATATAATACTGCACCCTGCAAAGTTGGAGTTATTGGCATTATAAATGGCTATGTTTTTTTACCTAGCCATGTTGCAGGGTGCAGTACCATATGTGGCCAAAAGCGGTCCCATGAAATGTGACAAAAGAATTATTATATTCATTCAGGATTAGTTATACTCTGTGTGGAGCTAATGAAGGGAAATTTATAGAAGGTCTCATATAAATGTGAAATGTCCTAGTGAGTAAAGTAGCAACTTCCAACCTTGCTTAGGACCAAGCGTGTGTCCTGCTTGAAGCCCTTTAAGAAAATAGAGCTCTTAGGCTGTAATAAAAACCTAGGGAGTAACAACACATGTAACAGGGGGTGTCCTCATGTGTGGTTACAAGAAGAATCAAGGCAGCACTAAGGAGGGACTACAAAGCCTATTGACCAATGAAAAGCCACCATTTACAAAGGACAGGGACAAGAGCCAATTAAAAAGATGGGCGGAAAGTGGGCGGAGCTTTATGCCCATATCCTGAATACAGCATGTCTCGAAGAGACAGCGCAAGCACTGCCTAGGCGAGACCTACAAAGACATCCTGACACATTTTGTAGACACTCATCCAACAACCAGCAGAAGCTGCTCGTCTTTTCCTGGCCAGCCACCATCTGCCAGTAAGAGAAGCATGACACTCAACCAACCACCTGATAACGTTCAAATTTGACAGCTGACAATCACTATCCCGAGCTGAAGAATTCGAACAGTAAAGGAGAAGGAAAACACAAACCAGCTAACAAGATTGCAATCATTGCAGTCTGGGTGATACGAAAGATAAAAAGACAACAACACTTGAGTGACTTTTAATGCAACCACAAATGAGTGTCATATAAAACGAAAATTATAATCAAAGAATGAAAAATGAAAGAACAACCTTTCATTTGAAATTTCGGCGGTGAAAGGCTTCCATTTATCAATTTCATTGATTTCAACGGCAGAGTGCTGGGAGCAGTAATATTGTTTCAATTATAAGAAGTCAGCCAGAGTGCGAAAAATGCAAGAAAACAGATTTACCTTGAGCAAAAGCACAGCGTAATAAATCAAAAGCACGATGCTAGAAAATACAATGTAATCAGATTACAGAATGGGAAAAGGTCCCACCCACTATCGAACGCCCTCACCAAAAGCTACTGGACACAATGGAAAAGGCCACTTGTGGCTACTTTAAGGATTATAAAAAGAAATACTAAAAACTTTTTAATTATGTAATTTTAGTGAATTCATCTTAAAATGGTGGGGGATTCTCAGCTTTAGAGCCTTCTGACAACATATGATGGCAAGGATTTACAGCTCTTCTACACGAAAACGAACGCACTGGAAATTTTGCAGGCTGATCTAAACAAACAGTATTAAGAATTAGTGCGTTTAGTGTGATATTACATAGGATTCGATTATATGGACATACAGCAGGAGGATGTATGATAATCGGTGTTAAACTGGGGGATTCTGAGACGTATGGGGGGGTTACAAGGACTTTAAAAACTAGTTTGGCATTTAAAGTCAGTAATCCGCGCTTGGATGTTTGCTACCAGAGGCTGTCCAGTCTGGTGTGTGAGTTTTAGTTGAGCCGTTCCCTTTTAGCTCAATTCTATCCTTGGAAGGCACGCCTGGATAAAACAAATTCTCCCTACTGTTGTGCACGTGTACAGGCACTAGCAAGAGGCATTTAGATTCTGCAGTCCGCTTAGTATGATGAGGTTAGCTCGGGGTAAATTCTGCCAGCAAGAATGAAAATAAGACGCTGGACTCGAGCAGAGATTTTGGAAGTCTGTCGCAGATCTACTCTGAAAATGCCCGTCCATTTGAGTTGCTAAACTAGAACTACAAACTTAGGAACAGGGAGAGACTAAGCATACATGCCAATAGAACCGATTCAGACGGGAGCCTACCGATATTTTTTAAGGCAAAAATTGCTTTATTTTGTCTGTCTCCTGCCTCAAATTTCCTCTGCTTCAATAGAAGTCAGTGGGAGAAGTACATTCTCCCGATTATTTTATTTTTTAATCTGTCACTTTCCTCTCCTAAAATGGTGGCATGTATAACTAAGGTATCAAACACTGGGATCTTATAGTCTAATAAGGGCGTTACGGATGTTGCAGGTGCTCTGGCCTCGTTAGGTTTGTTCTGGGGGAACAGGATGGTTGGATTAGGGGGGTATCTACTCTCTCCAAAAAACGTATATGCAAAGATGATTTATCAATGGACTAAAGAGAATTCCAATTCGGACAGTGATGAGTATCAATAGAGGTAAATTTTGGAACGCCATAAAGGAGCAGCACAAATCTAAATGTCAGACACATGCAACAGATGGTATTATTTTTTATTAACTGGACTCCAGCATAGATGGCAAGATTGTTAAGTGACTCTGATGTACACTGGGGTTGTGGAAAGACCACACATACTTTTTACCACCTAATTTTGAAAAGTGAGGTTTTTCATACAGTTAGTTTGCTAGATGGGCAAAATTGACTCTTTTCTTAGTTAGGTGCGATTTTGACTTCTTCAATTGAAAAGTCTGCTTTGCCCTAGACTTCATGGAGTTGTTTTGGTTGCAAAGAAACACACCATCAAGGTCTGAACATCAAGATGATTTACTTAGAGTTTTGTTGCTGTAAGAGAGAATTCAGGACCATAAAAGGAAGAATAAACTATCAATGAATTTATGATGGATTAGGCTGTGCATCTCTTGTGCTTTCAGCTCTTTATAAAATCTCAACTGTTGATTGTACTTGTGTAAACTGCAAGCAAGTGCCTTTTATGGGCTGGGTAAGTAATGGTATAAAATGTGTGTAAGCGTTGTTTAATTGAATTGGCTGCTGTTGTTTCAGAATGACTGTTCTGAACACACATTACAAAAAGATACAGTACTAGCCCAAACCCTGTAACACAATAGAACGGTCCTGTGGCTAGAAATGACAGTCACTCTGTGGCAGCACTCCTTCCCTCATGTTTACCATTGAGTGCATCAGTCATTAGAGGCACTTGGTTTAGAAGTAGCACCCTGTGCTCTGTTGCCGAGCCTTGGTGTCCGTTCAGGAGCCCTACACTGATCATATGCTGTAACATCTGCATCCAAGACAACAAAGAAAAAGGTTAAACCCAGACACGATAAATCAATGTATTCAATTACATTCATCAAGGTTGATGGCTTCTTCAAATTTGCTGGTGAAACTGACAATTCTAGCTCCCAGACGCTGTTGGTAACTAGCATGTCAACAAAAGGTGATAATGTCCAACAGACCTTGGCGTCCTAAACTGTCAAAATACAAAGATACAGGGCTAAAGGTACAATCCTGGCCTTGGCACAATTCCAAGCAGGCAACACTTTACAGAACAAAATAAAATAGAACTAAGTACAGTTAGCAGTTTTGAAAGAGAGGGTGTAGATGACAATAGATACTGAAAATCAATTTACCTCCGGTGCTGAAAATAAGGCAATACGATGGAGAGTCTGAACTACCAGTGCTATGTAACATGGAATCAGTCTTTCGTTTAATTTCTACTGAAACATCAAAGCATATGCCACCTGAGTAACATGCCATGTATGCACAGTACAAAAATAGGAGGTCGTTTTACCATAGTACAGCTGAAGTGAAGTAGAAATGGTGTAGTTGGAGAAGGACATACAGATGACAAAGAGCTCTCAGCCGAGGCTTGCTGGCACTCCGCACTGGATCTGGAACTGCGTGCTGACTTCACAGAGGAAGCGTGAACAGAAACCAAAATATTTCTCTCAAAAAATCTTAACATAAGGAGCAGGGGGTACCTTGACCACTGCATTCCTTTCTCATTACTGCAGTGAATAGGCAGTGTGTGAAAGATGCTCTGCGTTTCACCTCCTGCTCCGTTTCCCTGGTTACACAAGGCAGTAGTTATTTAATATTAGACGGCACTGTTAACAAGCTTTCTCTAATTCTGTGGCAAAGATGAAGCCGCAAAGATCACGTTCAGTTTGTGGCTTATACTGCATTTTGGCTATGAAGGAATATGTTGTCAGAGCACGGCTTTGCCTACAGGCCATTCATTTCATTTCATTTTCATAGACAACAGCACAGCATCTTCTCAAGTTAAGAGCTTAAGCAACAAGAAATACGCCTGCCTGTAATAACGTGTAGCGAACAGGACTAGATCTCTTCGAAGGGAAGTCCCTACAGAGTAAGGAATGACCTTCATTTTGGTTTGAGCGTCAGAATCCGAGGCATAACTTAGACTGGTACCCAAGGTGCCAGATCAACACAGCCACAGAGTAGACTCCTTGGGTAATGCTTATTTTCACCTGCGAGTACTGAAAATGCTATGAACTGCAAATGCCAGAATGAAATGGAAGAACTGGTGTCGACTTGCTGGCGGTGTGCTCACTCCCCCTTCTGTTTGACTCCTGGGAGTTACAAATAAGCCTGGGCGGGGTTCGTGGAGTTCCGCTACTCGGAACTCCGCAAAGTACAAAAAAAACTCAGCCGCGCTACACGGAGCTCCGCAAGCGGCAGAGTGTGTTAGAAAAATCCCATTGAGAAATCCGACCACCCGTGTTGAGAAATCTTGCCGGGAGGTTGATTTCTCTTGCTTGCCAACTTGACGTTGACGAGCACGAATGAGGAAAAATATTGCTGGGAAGTGGATTTTCCTTGCTCGTGCTCGCCAACTTCATGTTGACGAGCGCGAGCAACGAAAAAAAACTCAGCAAGCTCCGCATAATGCAGTGCGCGGAAAACTCTGCAAACTCAGCGAGCAGAGCGAAGTTCACCACCCAGACTTAGTTACAAGCTGACAAGCCATGGGATACACTTGCTTTTACCTGGTACACTACAAGCAGCATTTCAAGCATCTCCGAATCCACCTGCTAATGAATGAAGACAAACAGGATCCCAAAAATAAGTGTTGCAATGAAGTCACAGAACGTGGGCTTAGTTAAACAGTCTGGAGATGTGGTCTAGTGCCTAAACTGAGGTAGTTGGACTTTGGAAAATCATTTATTCTTCCCGTGCTTAAGATTATGTGTGTATGGAATATACTTATGCACATTTGAACAGTGTGCAATTCGAATGCTTAAATAACTAGTTATTTACCTTAAGTAAAGTTTTTTTCTGGTGGATAGCCTATCTAACTGCTGATTCCTCACCTTCTTAATTCCCCTCGTTGGTAGACTGGATCTGGAACTGCGTGCCAACTTCACTTTTCCTTTGAAACTCAGACATGCCCTCAGACGTGGATCAGCCATGACAGAATGCAAGACAAGCAGTGTGCGAAATCTAACTTGAGACCTTTTCAGACCCCTAAAGTCCACTCCACAGAAGGGGGAGGAGGAAGGACAGTGAGGAATATGCAGTTAAACTGACCATCCATCAGAAAGAGAGTTACTGAAGAGAAGCAAATTGTTCTTCTAGGGGATATTTCTAACCACAGAATCCTCACCTTTTGAATAAATACCAAAGCCATAACTCACAAAAGAAGAGTGACAGGAGTGGACTTACACCATGAGGTCCTGTAGGACCAAGCAGGTGAAATGGCCTTTCCTGTGGACTCGAAGAGCAAGAGAGTAATGACTCTTAAAAGGTGTGTACAGATGCCCATGTTGCAGCCATTGCATTTGTCGAGCATGGAACACCCCTAGCCAAAACCACAGTAGCACCCCTTAGCTCTAGTTGAATGAGCTGGAAGGCCCTTGGAGGCTGCTTGTCGGTCAGGGCATACAACTTAATTGCTCTTTTTGTCCAATTGTTCAAGCCTCCCCTCCTTATGATGGGGAAAAGAGAAAAATGCAGGGAGAGTAATGGACTCTACCATGTGTAAGGGCAGCCCTTTTGACAGAAAGGATGCACCAGTTTGCTGCACCAATTTGTAAGGGAAGAAGGTGCTCATGGAATTTGCACTGACAGTGCCTTTAGCTCACTGACACAGCATGCATAAGTAATCACAATCGCACCAACAAACTCGGTGTGCAACCAACTGTGCCTAGGCTAGAAGGGCTTGCAAAACAAAAAAATTTCTCCAAATGGACTTGCATAACAAAAAACATTTCTCCAAAAGTGAAAAGAGTTCCTGCAGCACTTTGAACATGATACCTAATCAAATCATAACACTTCAGAGGGGATGGGTAGGAAATCCTGGTGACCAGTGCTTAGTTTGAGCCTGTGGTTGCAGGTGGGTCCACCAGTGCTTATTTTTGGGGACCAGCACTTATTTTTCCTCAATTTACTTTCAGCCAGAGCAAAACAGAAAAAAGCCACTAAACAGGGAACGAGGCAGGAATCAAAAGACTGAAAAACTGTGATAAAGGGAAAAAGCGGAGAAGAAAAAAGAACCTACAAGATTGAGATAAAAGGGCAGGAAGTGTATGCTCATGGATAGAGAGGCATGAGGTTGAATAAAGACTATATATATATATATATATATATATATATATATATATATATATATACACACACATATATATTTCAAAATACTTTATTGATTTCCATAAAAAAGATACATAGATGTTAAAAGCAAAATTACAATTATGAACATTACCTGCGCCATCTTGTCTGGTGAAATTCTATGTGCACATAAGTTACAGTCATTTTAATCTATCACAGCCATTTTGTACTCTGTTGGTCACCTTTGTTTCACCCTGCCCTTACTAGCATCCCTCTGACCGACCTGGTACTGTGCTGGGGGCTATAAACTCTATTGCCACAACAAACCTCAGCGCCACTTGCTGCCACAAACTCGTTTTTCCTCTCATCCCTGTTTTCAGACAAGCTTTTGGACGCTCTACCCCTCACTACACCTAGTTACACAAACAGGTTCCAAACACCAAAGACTCTTGCAACATGATTTATTGCACTGCAAACAGCAAGACTTATTACCAACAATGGGACCTGTTTTTATCAACAGAACGGACTCTTAGATCTGACCGGTCTCACATGTTTTAGACCCTGAAGCAAGGTCTAGCTGCAAGATAAGATTGTCTGTTTGACCTGGGTGGGAAGAGAATTACTGTTGGACTTGTGTGACAACCTGCCCGGGGCGGAGACCCCAAGCTTTTGTAACCATGTTGATCAAACAAATGCATTGTGTCAAACCTGTATAAAAGGAAGAGCCAAGGGAGTTGTCAGCAGAACACCTCCCTGAGACATCCCGGTGTCTCAGTTGACGCGATCTCCTCTTGAGAAATAAACCATTTTCTTCTCTTCCAGTTTCCAGCGCCTTGCCTCATTATTTTGATAGCGAACCCAAAGTGAATTAGAGGTGGAACCCTGCACCGGGCAGCATTGAGGGTCTTAGAAGACTCGCTGCCTTTCACAAATTGGCGCCCAAGCGTAGGGGCCCATCAGCGACGCACGGGTCCGGTAGAGAGGTCCTAACGACGGAGTGAACAACTAAACGATTGGGGTATACCTGCCTGAGAAGACCCTTGTCTGGCTGCCGATCGAATGAACTTCACCAGTTCCGAACGGACCTCTCTCGAGTGACCCGCGGTCCTGACTGGGACCTTAGAGGAACGCCGCATTGATTGTTGGAGTGAGAGGACAACCAGGCGCTGGAAGGGGAAGACTAAGAACTGTCCATACGGTCCGGGTAAGGTCGTGAAAAAACGACTTAAATTGAGTGATTGATTGATTGAATAGTTTGATTGAAATACTAGTATTCCTTTTTTGATATTGAGTTATTTGCGACATTTCCCTGCTTGCAAACAACAAAGAATAGGAATATTCTCTCTCTTTGCAGGCAGCGAAGGACAGGTAGTGCAGACTTTTTGTCTAAATTGATTGATTGAGATATTCATTTTGACCGATAAATACGTCATGCCTGTTTTCTCTAGATTGTTTGATTGTAATTGTTTTGGACCAGACCGTTTGTTAGAGGTCAGTCAGCCGGCACCGCCGGAAGGCACCCCTAACAAGGACATGTACGTAAAGTATGGATTAGCCACCGTAGCTTATAGCAAACTATGGCATAAATACACTAGGAAGGACCGGGTAAATCAGTGGCCACTGACGGGATCTTTCGATCCCGCTAAAATAGAAACGTTAGAATTAGCTCTCCACAAAAAGAAAACTAGACCAGCCATGTTTGACAGTTTTGGCTTATGGCGAAAAGAGGCAGCTCAAAGAAAGAAAAGGGACGAAGCTAGACAAGATAAAGAAACGCGAAAATCAGCTTACCAAGCCTGTAAAAGATTAGAAGAAAAACTAAAAGAAAAGGAAATCGATAAAAAGGAACAGGAATCAAAAATATCAGATCAATGCCCTGTTAGAACGCCCTCGACTCTTTACCCCAAGTTACCAGCAAAACAAAGGATAGATGATGATTTATTGTTAGGTCCCCCAATCATATACATGCCACCCCCTTACGCCCCTACTCATCCCATAGTACAACGCCAGGACCACCAAAGTATAGCCGGAGATGGCACGATCGCCTCAGTCTCCACCGCCTCTGCTCCCACCGAGTCACCCACACCAAATGCCTCATCAAAGGATACAGTAGTAGAGGTAGGATCAAAAGAAACAGGAGCGCCCAGGGTCCCGCGATTAAGTAAAAATGAGCGAGCAGGCATTGATAAAGTAGTTAAATCCCTCATAGATAGGAAGGAGACAGAAGAGCATGTAACTGACATATGCAACTCCTATGTTGAAAACCGCAAACGATACTTTATTGTACGTCTCTGTTACCACACTCTTACTGCATATGAAGAGAAGTACCAAGATGTAGGGCCCGAGCGACTAGTGTCTCTCTATAGGAAGGTAGACACCGGAGATGAAGGCGACAACAATGTTACAGAACTCTTTTCATCCACACTGGAGGTATTCCGTCACCTCGTGGAACAAGGACGGATAGATAAGGACAGGACATCTAAGATAGCAGGACCCCCGGTGGAAAAACCAGATAGCATGATGCCGATAAAAGAAGCTGCCCCTTATTGGGTACCTCCTAGAGGACAAGGGACTCATGACGATATGAACCATCAAGACGCTAGAGGAAGGGTGGTCTACAATTGGGTGTATCAACCATGGGACAGACAGGACATTTTGACGTTCCGTAAATCTTTACCGGATTTGCGAAAGAACCCCACCGCCTTTTACACCGAGCTAGGTACCGCTCTGGGATCAACAATAATGACACTTGCCGACATAGACTTGTTCTTCGGGTTATGTTTGCCAGCAGATGTGTGGAAACAGATTAGGAAAATAGACCATACCGAACTGCTTGGTCATACCTGGGAACAACTTAACACACTAGATAAACAGCGGAACTCTGGTCAAAAACCGGTTAAAGCAATATTGGACCTCCCTGACAAAATAGTGCAGAAAGTGAAAACGCTGATCCCAGAGAAAAAGATAGACTGGTCCATAGTAACCGCGTGCCGCCAGAAACCACAAGAGGATGTCTCAGAGTATTTCTCCAGATTTGAAACGGTGTTCTCCGATTACAGTGGACAAGACATGTCCACCGCAACCGGACACCACTTATTTGTGCAGAACTATGTAAAAGGACTACTGCCAGATGTATCCCAGAAATTACAAGCCAGCGAAAGTAGTTGGGCAGCATCTAAACCGGCGGCCAGTCTCCAAATGGCCCAGTACTATGAGCATCAGAAAAACGAAAATGACAGGGCTACAGAAAGGAAAAAGAAGGACTTGAAGGAAAGGGTAATGGTAGCACAACTCCAGGGGGCGAATACAGGAAGGGAGCAATATAGGGGAGGAAACCAGCAGAATACCCCTAGAGTACAGCCACCTAGTAACAATTCATCGACATCATATGTAGGACGCCAAGACCTAGGACAGGATCAATGTGCATTTTGCAAAGAATATGGACACTGGAAAACCCAATGCCCGGCTTTGTTAGGAGCTGGTAGGGGCAGAGGGCGAGGGAAATAGCAAGTGGACAGAGAGGAAGAGGACGTGGGAGAGGGTACACGAGTGAAGCAAGCGAGGGAAGGCCAGGAAGAGTGAACACATTTGACCATCCCAAACAGAATCAGTACCAACAGACAGATTATGACAATACGTACGACTTTGCATAGGACAGCCAGGGGCAAGGGAGGGATCCAGTTGAGCTCTATGTTGATCAGCAAGGCCCTTATGTTACCACTGAGGTCCTGGGCACAAAGTCGCCATTTCTGGTAGACACAGGAGCAACACGTAGTGCACTATCCAAACGACTGATTTCAAAGGCACCCTTGTCAGGCTCACATGTGACCTCAATAGGATTTGACGGTACGCCCTCCACCAACCCTTTGTCCCTACCGATCTTAGCGACTGACACGACAGTTAACATATACACCGACAGCCAATATGCCTTCGGGGTGGTTCACCATTTTGGGATCTTATGGAAAGAAAGAGGGTTCCTGACTTCACACGGTACACCCATCCTGCATGGAGATTTAGTCTCCGCCTTGACGCAAGCAGTCCTCCTCCCCAAGAAGTTAGCAGTGATAAAATCCCAAGCACCTAGGAAAGTGACTGATCTCATTGGACAGGGAAATGCACTAGCAGACGTTACTGCCCGAGCCACGGCAGGAGACAGAACTACGCAGATTACTTGCATAAATTGACAAACGAGCTAACAATTATCCACCAACAGGTGCAGCAAGCTTTGCCTGATGTATCCAGGGGCCCGGGACATGAAATAAAGCCAGGCGACCATGTTTGATCTGCAACTTCCAAAGAACGAAGAATCTGGAGCCTAGGTGGACGGGCCCCTGGCAAGTCCTGATCACCACCCGAACTGCCCTCCGACTGAAAGGAAAATGGAACTGGCTGCATGCCCATCGCTGCAAACGAGTCCCTCCAACCCTGGCAACCTGTGAAGGGGTGGAGGTGCAAGAGGAAGTACTCGCGAGAGACCGACCAGCTCTGAGTTGCTACCCACAAGCAGACACCCTCGAACTATCAGAATTTCCCGACCCCACGGTGCCATCCAGGAAAGGGTACGACCTAAGATCGACGAAAGGAGGGAGCTCCAACGACCAGGCCACTAACTGAGTCAAGGTCTCAGATCGGTAGCACAGTCAAACAACGCTACCAGGAAAGCGCCAGACAAAAGTCTGTGGTCCTAACAGTTGTTGAGCTCCTCGAAGATGATGGAAGAAACTGAACACCTGCAAAACCACAAGACACCAAGACTGCTAACCTGCACAGCACAAAGACAATTGCACTTGTAGCTGCATTTCTCACCTGTCTCCTGCTAATGGTCGCACTCTGGATCATTGAAGAGAATGCACCTGCATACAGAACATTGTCACCCACCATGCAACCAACCACCAAGAAAGAACACTACCTGGTATCACTACCGCCACATCTCCAAGAACGACGCAAAGAATTCTGGAATAATTCTTTCGTGCAGATGTTGCACCAGCACAATCTTGCCACCAATGCTACCAACTGTTGGGTCTGTGGGCTGTTACCACATGCCACTGAACATTCCATCCCTTTCATCCCTTCGCCCTTTTCTATTCACGGATCTTGCCTTGCCTGGATGATGCTCCTACAAGAAAGTTACAAAGACAATGCCACTTCCGACGGAACAATCGCCCAGTTCTACAACGAGTTCTGGCGAAACAAAACAGGAAGGACAGCCGCCCCCTTCTGCCCTCACACCTTCAATGCGACATTCCAGATTAATGTCCCCTCCAAAGAACGAGTGGAAATGCAAGTGTTCAATAATCCTAACAGAGCCACATTTTCCTACCTGAAGAAAAGAACTGCTGCAACACTGACTGTGGCCCTATCTGTGGTGAACGTCTCTGGCCTTGTATGCATTGAAGGCCGTGGGACTGAGAATGTGGGTCACAGCACCTGTAGCATTGTGGGGACTTTGAACACTGCCAACCCCCAGCGCTTGTTGCATCACCCAATATGTACTTTGTTTGTGGAACCAAAGCCTACACCCGGCTCCCAGGAAACTGGGGGGCACGTGCTACATCGCCTTTGTTTTGCCACCAACCTACACAGCCCCTGCAGAGCATCATCGAGAAAAGCGTTCTAAAGACATTGATCAAGCAGACTCTGCCTCATCACAGTTCCTCGACGCAGCCTGATAATTCACCTTCTGTCTATGAAGCAATCGAACATCTCCATAGACTATCTTCAGAAATTCATCAAGGATCAGAGACTTGGACAATTGGAAGTTGGCTTTGGGGCATCTTGAAGGAGTGGGGTTGGAAAATATCAATGATTCTCTTGGTCCCAGTATTGACAATATGTGGTTGTTGTTTGGGTATACACTGTATACCACCTCTGTGTTATGTTTGCATAACTACCTTGCACCCTAAGACTATGGACACTCAGCTAACAAAAATGAGAGTAATGTATGATCAAGAGATACAGGACATTATGGAGATCGAAATAGACTGACAAGCTGGCTAGTTATGTTCAAAGGGGCCACTGTTAAAAGCAAAATGACAATTATGAACATTACCTGCGCCATCTTGTCTGGTGAAATTCTATGTGCACATAAGTTACAGTCATTTTAATCTATCACAGCCATTTTGTACTCTGTTGGTCACCTTTGTTTCACCCTGCCCTTACTAGCATCCCCTCTGACCGACCTGGTACTGTGCTGGGGGCTATAAACTCTATTGCCACAACAAACCTCAGCGCCACTTGCTGCCACAAACTCGTTTTTCCTCTCATCCCTGTTTTCAGACAAGCTTTTGGACGCTCTACCCCTCACTACACCTAGTTACACAAACAGGTTCCAAACACCAAAGACTCTTGCAACATGATTTATTGCACTGCAAACAGCAAGACTTGTTATTACCAACAATGGGACCTGTTTTTATCAACAGAACGGACTCTTAGATCTGACCGGTCTCACATGTTTTAGACCCTGAAGCAAGGTCCAGCTGCAAGATAAGATTGTCTGTTTGACCTGGGTGGGAAGAGAATTACTGTTGGGCTTGTGTGACAACCTGCCCGGGGCGGGGACCCCAAGCTTTTGTAACCATGTTGATCAAACAAATGCATTGTGTCAAACCTGTATAAAAGGAAGAGCCAAGGGAGTTGTCAGCAGAACACCTCCCTGAGACATCCCGGTGTCTCAGTTGACGCGATCTCCTCATGAGAAATAAACCATTTTCTTCTCTTCCAGTTTCCAGCGCCTTGCCTCATTATTTTGATAGCGAACCCAAAGTGAATTAGAGGTGGAACCCTGCACCGGGCAGCATTGAGGGTCTTAGAAGACTCGCTGCCTTTCACATAGAGAAATACTGTTTCAGGGTTAGCACATCATATATGTAAAGCAAAAATATAACGTGTCTAAAAGCATACAAAAGGTTATTATTCCTATGAGGGTCTCAAGATGCTAACCCAAGTGATCAATAGAGAGAGAAGAAGAGAAACCGAAAGAAGAAAAAAGAAAGAAGAAAGAGGAGAAGGAAAAGGAAAACAACGATTAGACTAGCGGTATACTATACATCCTGGCTTCTATAAGCTTTATATTCGACACCTCTGACATTCCATAGCACCGGCAGCAGGCTTCTAAACAAAACTTTAGGTACCAGCACTTATTATATTACAACTTAGACACTGCTGGGGGCAGATTTCCATTCGCAAGGCATCAAGAAAGACTATGCAACAATAATTATGGCAGTGTGTGCTATACATGTGCTATGTGTTAGCCACAGTTTCATCACCACTTCTTAACATATATTCAGTTGTGTGTACTGCGCCATACAGGCACACCTTAATATTTGTTAAAGTCCCACTGGAGCAAATGTGTGCCGTTTTAAGAACTTCATCAGAACTGGAGACTTGAATAACAAAGGTTTGCCAGACATGTATAAAGGTTGATAAATACCCTTTAACGGTGCCCTCAGCAAAGACTTGCAGGACTGTGACAAAACAAACATCAGAACTTCAGACAGGCTGGTCTGAAAAGGGTCAACCTGAGAGTCTCTGCACCAGACCATGAACAAACAGCATTATTGGATTTGTTACACTGGTGCTAAGCCGCAAGGATTACATCCATTACTTCTGCAGGGAGATCAAATCCTCTCATTTGGTGGCTCTCAATCGCCATGCGTGGAGGTGTAGTTGTGAAGAGTCGGGTGCAGTACCCTGTCTTGTAGTTGAGACAAGATGTCCTCCATTAGATGTAGAGACCAGAGAGCAAATGCTCAAGTTAAGCAACTCTAAGAGGACCACTCTCTCATGGCCCAATCTTGGGCAATTAGGATGAGTTGAACTCGGTCCTCCTGTTCCTCAGAATTTGGAGAAAAAGTGGCAGAGGTGGGAAGGTATGCAGGAGACTGGAGTCCAACTGCAGACAGAATGCATCTTGCTGAGTATCTCTAAGTAAAAGCCCCAGAGCACAGTAATCACAACACTGAACGTTCTCAGTGGAGGCATAAACATCTACTGAAGACATGCCCAATCAGGGGAAGATGCCTTGAACCACGTCTGGATGCAGATGCCATTTTCCAGATAACATCTGTAGAGCTCATGTGCCCTGACCTTTAGCAAGACTGCCAAATGAATGGCCGTCAGAGAGAACTCTTGGAGGTCGATCCACCTCCAAAGTCGCAGCACTTACTGACCGAGAACCTGCCACCCAACACCACCCTGCTTGTTGCAAAACCACATGGCAGGTTTGTTGTCTGTCAGGACTTGAAGCAACTTCTCAATGGTAATAGATGGGAGGAAGACATTCAAAACCAACCAAATGGTACAGAGCTCCAGAAGGTGGATGTGGTGCCTCAGTTCCAGGGGAAACTAACAATCCTATTCTCCACCAGAGATCTATGTTACAGCACAGGGACGATACATTTGTCACCACTGTCTGTCAGCTATGGATAGGATAGGGAGAATGGCCTGCCGTAGAATAGATTGGTGTCTGTTGGCCACCACCGAAGGTCCTGGGCTGCCTCTTCTGAGATACAGCTGCTGTTCAACAAACACCTCTAGTACCATGCCCACTACAAGAGGAGGTTCGACTACAGAGCCCGCATGTCCCAATGAGCACAAGGAAACAGCAGGATGCACAATGCCAAGAAGCCACCGAACCGTCCACGCTGAAACTCTGGATTTTCCCAAAAACAACAGGATCATAGCCTGAATGTCCCGAGCTCATTGCAGGAGTGGGAAGGCACTGAACACTACCTTGTACAGGAAGGCCCCTTGCGAGTGGGATTTCGACTCATAAATGGAAAACCCCAGGGATAAAATTGGGGTGACAGTTGTCTCCAGGTGGTCCGTGACTGACTGCAGCAAGCCAATCTTCAACTGCCAGTCATCACGGTATGTGAATATGTGCATCCACTGATGTGGGGGGCAGGAGTAAGATCAACGGAGTCAGTTGGCACCAGGGAAGGCCCGACTAGCAGAAGTCCAACTGGGTGCCTCTGCATTTCCATGGGGTCTGAATGTGACTCAGAGTGAGCCAGCATTTATCACGAAAAAGTTACAGCATGACTTTAGGGAAGGCATCTATCAGCAGCAAGGTCCAGGACATGAAGTGAGAGTAGGGCCACAAAATTGCACCAAGTTTGAGTATGTTATTTGGAGCACGAGCGGTCCCATTTCTTATAGTCTGCGGTGTACAGTTTTGCTGCCCGCTTCCTGTTTGCCTTTGGATGTATCAGGGAGCATTTGTTGAATGGCACTAAGTTGTGCTTAGCCCCTTGACATCACAGGCAGTTGTCTTGTAGATGTGTAACCAACATCTACTTCCTGCAGCTGCAGCACTATTTCAAGCCTGTGTTCTTCAGGGAAACATTTTCCCTAGAGCACTTTCTATCTAAAGAACTCTGGAGTTGGTAAAACACTACAAAAGTCTCGGAGCGGAGCTCCAGAATCGTACCGAAGGGCGCCAAAAGAAAGGAACTGATGTCAACATGCTGGGGCATCACTTCTAGAGTTGTGAGGATGCTGCAGAGTCCAATGGCACCACCTTTTGGCACCCAGAACAATTCCGGATCTAGTTTGGCACCTAGAGGAATTCAAAAGGTGAAGAATTGGCTGTTAGAAGTATCTATCCAACCCAGTAGTTTACACAATCTTGTATCCTCTTCGAGTAGCTCTTTAATGGACGGCACTCATGAGTTTGAGCTATATAAATACACATGCTGTAGATAGTCTGACCAGAGAGGTGTTATGATTCAATAGCGATGTGTTAACAGAACCAAGAGATAACTTTGGCAAACCCAGTATCAATTTAAAAGGGCATGGTTTCATAATCTATTTAATGCATTTATTTCTTATAACTTCCACAACCAATTTGCATAATTAATGAATTGATACAGGAATTAGAGCAGTAAATACAAACTGGAGAAAGAACACGCTACAGGAACATCAGATCTAGAGAGAAACAAATTTGGCCTGTTCAAGTCACAGTTAAGGACTGTATTAAATCCCTTAGGAGATTTGGAACTTTGCCTTCTGGTCTCAAATCGTCTTCAGGTGTATTAGGGCACATTTATCACAACTTCGAGTGGAGTCCAAAGCCCAAGCACTAAAGGTACACCTCATGTGGGTCCTGTAGTTGTGGCACAGCTTGAATCCTCTCATTTTCCATGGGTACATTGCTCCCTAGCACACTGTTCAAGAGTAATTTTTAGGAATCATTAGAAGACAATCAAGGTGTGTCGCTTATATGTGGCTCTGTTCCGTCACTTCCGGGGCAGTATAGAGTCAGCACAGAGCCAGATGTCAGCTCATGCGAGCACTGCTACGAAATTCTCCGGATCCAGTCTGGCATCTGGGGGAAAGTCTAATTTGAGGAATCTGCAGTAAGAACGGTGCATCTGAAGATTAGGAGCTATGTTGAAAGCAGCAAAACATATTTCTCTTCCCTCTCAGACAGGGTTGCCTCATCACCTTAGATTACATCCTAGCAATGCTAGTGTTACAGCGTAAATACGGATTATTCTTTACATGACATACAAACCTGATTCTACACTGAAATCCTAACCTGCACTTTATATACGTTGACAAGAACAGCACAGAAAACAAGAAAAAGTTTAAGTATCAGCACCGTAAAAGTGTTTTTGACTAGCTAGAAAAAGTAGGATTAATCAAAAAATGCATTTGAGAGGTTTACCGTATATTATTAACAAGGATGTCATGAAAACTATAGAGAAGCTTAACATTTCTATTGATTGCATTGCAGAGTGTTAGGACAAACTTGACATTGGTGCAAATCGATTATGGAAAGAGTTACATGTGTGAAACCTTTAGTATAAGTACCAAACATAATAAAGAACACTTATTAATGAAAACAATTTTGTTTTAATGATTTTTTTAAATAGTTTACATGTTGCTACTTTTTGAAAATTGTATGAGTAGGCCATATTTAGGCTTGATCATTTCTACGTTGCGGACAATTGTAACATTACGTTTTTCACATAAAATATTTTGATTTATTACATTATGTTTGAATCTTAATTATGAGTTGATTTACTTAAAGAAATGATTATTTTAAATGCATTGAAATTCTTTAGCTTAGGCTGCACTATTTCATGGCTTGGTGAAATTAACTTTGACATGTTCCTTCAAATGTTGCTTTAACTGTTCTACATATTGTAACAATTCAGTTATTTATGAAGTCTTATTCTTCTTTGTATGTGAATTGTTGAGAACCGATTCTTGGTCTGTACACATGAAGAAGAAACTTAATATTCCTTTATTGGTAACTAACCTGTGAGGTTGGCGAAGGCTGTCGATTCCAATGACAGGCTTGTGAAACAATGCTGGAGTAGCAAAATCTGTACCTGACCATGGACAAATGACCACATGATGATCAGACCATGGGGGAACGACTACTGATGTCCCAACTGCATCATCTTTACTATATAAACTGACACCCCAAAGGAGGGAAGAAGGAAGACTTTTTGGCTTTGTTGGTTTTTTGCTCAGCGATTTTCTAGAAGAGGACACTTTGAAACGCTTTTGCAGCTGCTGCTGTAGCTGCTGATCGATTTGAAATCCTTCTTTTGCTGACACACTAATTACCTTTCCATGCCCCTGATTCCCTCTTGCAATGAACTTGCCTGCTGAACTCTTTTGGACTGTCTGGTGAGAAACCAAATCTAAACTTTCCTGATTTTGCTTTATTCCCTTTTGCCGATGTCCATTGACTTTTCCCTAGTGGACTATAACTTGACCCCTTGTCCCCTTAATGAATTAATTTTCTTGGAACCATCCTCCTGCCTTTATTGGTAGTGGTAATCTGTAATGCTAAACCCATCCTCTTTACAATACTTTGACTAAATGTGTGGTTTTATACTACGTGTTATTGGCATTTTAACTGAGCTACTTAAAGGTTGCTTGTATGCACTGATTTTGGATCTGTAAATCAATAACTAAGTTACCTAAATTGCCTGAGTCTGTTATTGTGTCCTGATGTACTTTCCTTAAAACTGTGCTATTAGATCTGATTCTAAATGCGTAACAGAGATAGTCATAGATTATTTTCAGAACACCAAGTTCTGCTGTTTTTATTTTGTGTTGTGACTGCAGAGCTTTTATAGTTTGTATTATCCTAGTTAGACTAAACTTCTTCTGTAGGTTCGGTCTTCCAATTGCAATACTCTATTTCTACAGTATGGTCCTGAGAGTAGGGTATATGAAACTCATTTTGAACTTGTGAGCTGGCCATTGATTAATGGTCCTCATTGGGTGGCAAATCGATTTGGACATCCTGAAGTCTCACCCCTCACTACGACCATAAAAGATTCATCAGAGGACCAATGCCTCTGTGGGTACAGATTAAAATCTGTGATCACTAAAAATTAAGTAAAAGAGATTGTCTGTGGGCCCAGTGCAGCAGTGAAAGAAGAAAAAGCTTCCACTGGATGACTAGTGTGGTATCTATGTAAAGGTGTATCTGTTTATTTTTAAGCTACTCTCGAAATGGTATTCCAATCTCTGCAAATAAGAATTCTGCTAATAATGTGCCTTTTAAGTCTAAAACTCTCAGTTGTGTGTGCATTTCACCAGAAATACCTCTGCAAATATTCCTCTGTGCAGGAGTTTATTAATCAGATTCTAGATTTACTGTTGATTTTTCAGACACTCCAAGTAAACTTTAAGATTGGTTCAGGGCAACATTTTTTATTGCAGTAGTGAAGGAATGCCAACATTTTTTAAACACCCAAGAGAAGTTTCTATGGTACTGATCTTGTCCTCTTTCTCATTTTCTCTGCATGAGGTCCACTCCGACACCCACATTATCCTCTTTAGCAGCCTCTTCGCCCATTGCTTGACACCTTGCTCATAGGACCTGGCAAGTTAATATTGAGAACCAAATGCAGGGTTTGTACCTTGGCACTGAGGCTGGTCAGATCTACTGCCAGGTTATGCACAAACATGCTAGAACTTAAAGCTTTTGTATGAGATATGCTTTGCCATAATGTAAGAAAAAAGGTACAAAAACGGACACTGGTGTGTTTTCCTCTGCCAATAAATGCCTCAAACTGGTGTTCATTTCAAGGAGATGCAGAAGCTCTTCAGTATCACCCCCTCTCCATTGCTTTCAATCCCTGTAGACTCTGTAGCTAAATAAAAGGACTTCTGCTCTCATTCTACAGGTAGGAAGAGCTTTCTACTTCAATTTAGAGTCTGATTTGGAGTATCTCAGTTTAGCTCTGGAGGGCTTAATAAACACAGCTTGGTCTGTATAAGGCACCATGTCAACTGTGGTTTCTGTTTGCAAGCTTGTTGCCGAGGGAAGGCCAGAGAGTGCAGCTAAACATGATCCATAATTATTAACAGTTTAGTGCAACGTGTTTTTGGCACTGTAGACTCTAGCTCCATTGTCACAGCATTTGGAAGGCTGAAAAGAGGATTCCAGTTCCAGGTCTTCCAGTAGACTTATATAATACACATTGGGAGAAACAGTTTTCTGCTCAAAGATATCCAGCATCACAAATCTCTACCGCTCTAAATTCACCCTTTATTTTCAGCGTATTTCCTCATGCAATTTACATAACCTGTGTGTAAGATATTTATTTTACTCAAACTATGGAGAGTCAAATGTCGTACCAGAGCATGGCAGACTCAGCATGTTTTTTTTCATACGATTCGGGTACACGGAGCATCACTGCAAATCTATGGGAAGATAGGGCTCCATACTGAGCTGAAAGAGTGGGCAAACTTTGGTAGATATGCCTTTCTATTCATCAATTAGAAAGTTGCCATTTTTAACCATATTCTACTCTAGAAACCGAGGCAACAGATCAGGCCAATGCAAAAGGACACTACCTCTTTAGCACTAATTTAAGAGATTTTGACTCTTCCCTATTTTCTAATGTAGTGTATTTGCCTATGCATCACTTGCTTAGCTAACCACTTCATCATCAGGAGCAGAAATGCCTCTCTCTTCTATAATGGCATGTGTGTCAAATTAACTGCTTCAAGAACAATGAAGTCTTATGCTATCTGTTTCCCATAGTATGGAAGGCAGTGTGCAAGTGTTCACAGCTTGGGGGACAGATATGAACTATTGGTTTTGACCACTCTTTGTGGTGTCCATTGCCTGGGGTTGCTCCTATGCAAGACCCTCCATTGTTTGGTACTACCTCAGGTATAGGGCTGGATTTTTACTATTGGCAACTTTTTTGATCCAAATAGGCAGAGATCTGAATCCCACACCAATGCGATTGGGAGGATTAACCTCTGGCAAAACCATCCAGAGTCAAACATACCTATGCCTTAGTTTCTACTGAAGCACACGTATGGTGTGTAGTACCAACTAACGTTTGCTTGTTTCTCTACCATATGCTCATAGCAAAGTTTAGTTATGCCCACTAGTGAGATAAAAATATATCAGACAGTTGTTCTAAAAATTGTGATAAAAAATAAAGCCTATGTGCAGTTAACACAATCAAGTTATATAAATCTACACACTAAACTTTGAGAGCAAAAACGGAATACATGTTGATTGAGCACTGGAGGCATACATGAACTGGAAGAAATGTACACACACATAACTGGTCAACTGAGTTCATTGCTGGAAGTTGCGCCAGTTGTTCAGATAAGGACATGATTTGCCTTCAAGCCAAAATGGAATTAGTTAGCAAGTGAAAGGGGTATCCTGCCTTAATTTCACCAAAGGTACATCTCTATACCCTGGACGTGAATTGACAAAAATGCCGGAGGTAGGTGTTCTGTCATGGGCGTCACATCATTTGACCCCAATGACAGAACAGGAGGTGACATCATATGATTCTGAAAAACTGGTCCTAATGACAGTATTGACGTATATTGAAATGTCAAACTGGAATTCTAATTCTACCACAGAAAGTGCACACAAGATGATGCCTAATTTGCCTTTTCTTGACACATAATTTAGCCAATCACATCGCATAATTTGGGCCTCCATTGCCTCATAATGTCAATGGCCCTGCATAGAGGGCATTAAAACCTCACACATAAGCAAACAGAAAATATCACAAATAAGCAAAGTGAATGTTTGGCACCCATAAAGTGCTGTAGGAGGCAATATAAAGGAACACTATTGCAAATGAAAAAAGTAAAAAGAAAATACTGAGTGTTTTCAAGGCTGTACAGTTAGTAGATTGAAAAATGCTGCAATCTTGAACTTTTGGAAGGACAGCTCACAGGCCCACAATGACTACTAGGTCCAGCACAACTGGAAACCCAGGAAAACTGCTGAAGCTACAAGTCCTTCTAATCCCTACCTTTTCCACTAGAGCCCAGTGTAGAAAAACATGAGAATCCCTAGCCTGCAGGACAAACATTCACAGTGCTTAGGGGAGCACGGGTCCTGCAAAGCCTTGGCGCGCATGTTGCTATGTGGCACATTGCTGATTGACAAGTTGAAATAGTAACAGGTTTGAACTGTACCCTGACCCCAGCCAGCAGCACCCTCGACGGCTTTTTTTTTAATTTTTTTATTTTTTTATTTTTACAGAAACGAGAAAGAAATGAATCCATCCCAAGTGTATTTTTGACTGCATTTCTGCTACCAAAGTGTCCAACTCCTCAGTGACAGGTGCTGCCTTTGCAAACTCTGAGGCCATGGGTTGCAAGAGCATTGCCAGGGGTGGCAAGCCAGGTCACAGATGTCCAACGCTAGTGACCCTTAAATGACGTCCATGATCTATACTAACGTTTCAGTAATTTTTCTACAACATATCTTTTTTCTTAGAGTCCTATACCGTTGCACTACGCTTTTCTTGACAAGCCTCATTTTTGAATCCCACAGTAAAATCATACATTTATTATTTGTTATAATTGTGTACAATTTCAATTTCTGCGTTTCTTTAAAAGGAATATTTTTCAAAATTAATTTTTAGTCATGATATTTGCTTGTTCAAATAGTTTTGTACAGACAACTGTATTATTTTGTTTACTTTTAATATCCATACTAATTATCTCAGTGTAGGGCTTCTCTTGAGTTCCAGCTGCAGCATCTCGAAAGTGAGTTAAATTCATTCTTTTTTTTAATATGTTGAGAATTGCGTTGTGGTTTACTGTGTGAATGGTGCCAAGGAGAATTGTGGGTCAAGAGTTCCATCATTACCAAATTCAATTTACAGGCAAAAATGTTTTTATAAAGTTGAGATTTGACAAAAAATATTTAAAAGACACACTGCGATGTGAACAGGACAACAGAGTGAATGGTTTGGTGAATATGGTGGTTTGCCACTTTTTATCTATTCAAAAACAACAATAAAAAAGAGGAGGCAGTCTTTGAAATAGAAAAAAAAGTATGCGTAATTCAAGAAATCCTTTCTGGTTTTTTCAACCAAAACACAAAAGTGCATGGTTTCGGTATGGGAGATTTTGGGGAGTAGATTAAATGCAATCTAAAGCATAATAAAATATGGAGAGGTCTGGTTGTTCGTTTATTACACACAATCGTCGCATTAGCACAGTGTTTAAGCAGCTACGTATAATATGATATCCTGTCACTGTCCTTGCTGCCCATGGTCTCGGGGGTCCCTAATGCAGTGAGTGATATAGCAACAGAAAAAAACAAGCATTGGCATAGCCAATAGGTCTCGCTTTTGGGACCTTGTAAGTATTTAGTTATGCAGCACAATATCCTTGGTGGAACAACATCAACTGTTGCATGGCTAAACACTTATATAAAGTCCCAAAAGTGAGACCTATTGGCTATGCAGGGACGTGGTGGTGGTGGACGTGGTGGTGGTCATTGCAAAGAGAGTGATTGTCAGCCCTCCTGGACATATATTAGATACCCCTGCTGTAAAGAGACATGTTGGAGCATTTTACCATCATCTTACCTCATTGTTAGTTAGAAAATGGCCAGTTTTTAGATGCGACCCTCCAGCACAAAGGATTAGTGCAATGCATTCCAGTGGAATGTTCAGTTTGGACCAGCAAAGCTCTTACATTTTCCAGCACTTTGTGCCAGTAGCTGTTCCAATCCAGGTGCCAGGTTTTTTATTTGCATTCCTTTGTTTGTAAAACCAAAGGGGATGATGGACGGAGTGTTGAGTATTGCAAGCACTCACCCACAGTCAACTGATCTGGGTTTAATCATTCTTTAGCTCACTCCGCCACCCCGGTTTTGCATTCCTCTGTTTGTAGTCATGTTTATCCCAATACAACATCAGGACTATAAGTCACAGAAGTCAAAGAATAAATTTGTACTTTAAGCCCTACTCTCGGATGCATCTGGGAAACTAGAGAGCAATGCACCATGTCAATGCAAAGACTTAGCTCGTAGACAGTAGGGCTTTCAAGTTTCCTAGGTCCATGTGTGAGTAGGTTATCCTGTTCAAGTTTTTTTCTTTGCCTTTTGGCACTTGCAATCCTGATTTTATAATAGAATCAACTGTACTACAAATCCCAGAAGGCAAAGGATAAAACTTCTATTGGATGAGCTAATCATGCATGGAACTGGGAAACTTGAGGATTCTGTAAAAAGCAAAGCTTTATAGCGTAGTGCAGTGCGGTGTAGCAATACTTTCCATTTTGTCAGAAAATACAGATTTAGGAGTTAACCCTGCCATGCTTCCCAGGTCCATATGTGATGTGCTGCTCCAGTCCAGGTTTTTTCTTTGAATTCTGGGACCTGTAGTTGTCCACAAACAACTAAAAAAATGGCCCACACATTGACCTGTCAGACCAGCCCATCTGGCACTGCCTTATTGCCACATAAGCTGGGCCAATGAAATTATGGGATTGTGCAGCTGTGGCGAGTTCCACATAATTATAGATTTGCTGCATTTTCTACATAATCCATCATCTGCAGATTTTAACAAAACAACATGTTGTTTCTAGCTTAAATGGTTCAAAAGTTACTAAAAACCCAGTGGCACATGTTGCTGTGCAGTGGAGCGCCTTTTGCCAGGTCACCTTTCCGTTTCTTATTGCTATATTTGGGTATTAAACTGGCCCTAATGATGTGCACCCAATGCCCAGACAATGTTAAAAAGTGTGAAAGTACAAAATAAAGAAGTGAAACTATTAACAAATTTACCACATTATGCTGCATAATTTTCCTTTCCTTGCCGCACAATTTACTCTACTCTGCCTCATAATTTGGCCCGCTAATGCCGCAAAATCCCAGTGGCCATGCCTATAAACCAGTCCGACCCTGGGCAGCTGTGAATGAGCAGTTAGCAAATGCGTGGCCTCTGCTGTACACACGTGGAACTGTGGCAGCAGTCTGCAGCTGGGCCCGTAGATTTTTGCCCGGGAGTAGTTTATGGGTACATGCACCCATCATGGTTACGTACAAGGCGGAGCCTGGACTGGCGTGCATCCTGCAACATTGCCCAGCTTGCACACATGGTACAGTTTGGAGATGGCTCCTTGCAGCAGGAGACAGGCGTAGTTAAGAAGTGTAATTGGATTCTGTTGACTGCCCCGTGAACAAAATGCTCAGAAAAGGCGTAGGATGCAGCATGCATCATTGTTCGGGTAAGATGCATGGCGCAGTTTTTATATCGCCCCTTGCGGTAGGGGGCAAGTAGAATAGAGTGCAGTTTGTGTACTGTTCTTGTAGCAATGCCCAGAGGAAGCAGCGGGTCCAGTTAGATGACGTATCCTGTAACACTGTTCAGAAGATGGGCAGGGTGCAGTTTTTAGATAGCTCCTTTTAAGTGGGTCAGACAGAGTAAGGTGCAATTTGTGGACGGCCCCTTGCAGCACTGCCCAGGTGTAGTCTATGTTGAGTTTCATTAAGGTCAACATCGAGGCCCGGGCCTGGTTGCAGTTTGCAAATCTGTCCAGTATCAGCACCGTCAGTGATTGGGCATTGTAGGGAAGCCTTTAACTGGCCTGGGTTCAACGCCCTGCGTTTGAACTGTCGGTTGGGTTTATTTTGGGACTTCTTATCAGCGCCATCTTTATTGTGCTGTACGTGTTGGCTGTGGCCCTGAATCTTCCGTGCTGGACACTGTATGCACCGATAGGTGTGAGAGGGGGCTGGGACACACTGGTATCTCCAGAGCCCTGGGTGTGAACTGGGATGCGCCAGGAGAGGGGGGCTGGGCTGCACACAGACCCCCTGCAGGCCTCAGGTTCTCGCACAATACTTCTAATCAGTTTAGCTTTGGAAGTGAACCTCTGAATTGCCCCCCTCCCGTCTCTTTCATCTCCCACACAAGAGCACCCAGGGAGCGCACTTCCTGAGGGGAGAGGCGGCTCCTTGGCCTACCATTTTAATCCAGTTCACACCAGATCTGCACTTGGCCGGGGGGGCGGCTCCAAATCTGAAACCGGTCTCCTTAGAACAATCCAAGAAATATACGATTTCCCTGCAGACACCTAATGAATGGAGATTCCTCTCTTCACTAATTTGTGGCTCTTTAAGTTAGCAACACAATACTCGCATTAACTTAAAAGTAGAAATCTCCTGGGATATGAATCTGGCCTAAGTGGAGAATGCGTTTCTTTTCCTGTGCATCTGAAGACACGGGGCAACTCTAGCTAAAGCTTGTAGTTCACTTACTCTAATTAACAGTTACCAGAAACGTGCATTTTTTCCCCCGAATTTCCTATTGACGGCTTCATTTTCTTTACATTGGAAACCAGAAATTCATCAACTATGATGAATTCCCTACATGCCTTTTTGGGCGGCACGATAAACCTTCATAAATGCATCCATTGTATTTAAGTCTGCTGAATACAACATGTATCTTTGCCATGGAGTGAACTGGTGATATGTAAACTCTCTTTACCCATAGCACACAAGGTTTACAGTACACTTAGTCTTCTTTGTAATATCCACTTCTGTACAGTCACCATCCTATGACTCTTGGGGTGAAAACATTCCCTTTTTCAGGGTGCTGTACAACTTTGTTGTATTGTCTCCTGATCGTTTTGATGTTGCCTTGTAATGCTGTCTAAAAAGAATCTCCTGCCAGGCCTCCTGCCCTGAGTTTCCATACACGTCTGTGTAGCTGGGCCTCTGCTGGGCAGTTAGTCATGACATATGTACTCCCCAGCCCTGCCAGGGGACGCGTCATCATGATGGCTGCACGGGGCGGGCAGTTAATGAATAACTCCTCGGTGAGAGGTGCAGTACATTCAGCTGTTTTGGAGGGTTCTCCGCCTCTTGTCAAACAACCACAATGTCTTCCCTGTTCTCCTCTGCTTCCGACCATTTTATGTGCAACCCCTCCTTTAGTGACTGCATATGCAGCCTGGCAGGGGTGTTGTTCTCTTGCCTCTCTACCCTAGATTGTGAAGCCTGCTTCACACAAATGTTCACGTGGGTGAAGGCTGCCTTGCAATCAGTAGAAGATGCAGAGAGCCCGACCCGTCACTATGCAGCACCCCCGAACTAGTCGAACCCCTGTTAGAAATCCTTCACCAATATTTTCCACCTAATAAGAATCAAAAGGCCCTGTTGTTTTTTTATTTAAAGAAGCAATCGCCTCCTAGATGGCCCAATAAGGGCCTCGACACATCTTGGTGAGTAGCCAGTCCGAGCAATGGAAAGCAACCCAGTAGCTCGGTTCTTTCTGGCATTTTGATGGAAGAACCGCCAGCCAAATGCCTGCCAGATAAAAGTACGCGAAATCCGAAGGTCCAGCCCGACAGTGTCCGACTAGGGCATTTACGCTCTGGAGTGGAGCTTAGTTAACATATGGCACTCTGCGAAATTTCTAAATAAAATGAATTTACAAAATCTACAAGTTAAAGGTGAAACCCCAGCAGGGCAGATTTATCCTTCTGAAGTCAATAAAATCAGCACCACGCGTTCAGTAATAGACCTGATGTTTACGGCAACGCAAACTAACGTGAGAGGGGAAGCAAACGCTATAAACCAACAAAGCAATCGGAACACAATGGACAGGGAAGCCTCAGGGACAATGCACGTCTCTAGGTGAGTCAGGTGAGGTTACTAACAGCAAGCATCAGAAACGGCCTGAAATTACTGGTGATCAGCGCCATCTAGGGGTCACCCTACCGGTCCACTTCCAAAGTAAACAAGACAAGCGCGCACGAAAAGTGTCGGCAAAAGTGAAAGCGTTTCCCTTGTGGGAGCGAGCAGCGCCAGGAGCGATAATTGCTAACACATGGCGCCAAAGATCGCTCCCGCAAGGGAATCGTCAAACGTGCACGCGTTGCCATTGAAAGCAATGCAACGCGTGCACGTTTTTAGGGCAAAAAGCGAACCGATTCCAAAAGGTCTTTTTCCTATGCAGCGCATGCGCGCTGCGTAGGCGAGACCTAAACAGGGCCGTATGTTTACTGTCTGTGATTTATATCCCGTGTCCTTTCCCTCCAACCTCAGCACCACATACAAGAGGATATAGTGTGCTATGAGGCGTCTTCTTTATTATACAGCAGCTCAAAATATGTATGATGTCACATACACTACCCATGGAAGCGAAATGTGTGGCTGCAGGCACTACAAAGGCAGGCTAGAGAGACGTGGGGGGTACTTGTTCATCGGTATCTGCAACCAGATCAGACTCTGGACAATTTCATTCACTGATGGAGGATTGCTGGGAATCTGGCCATACCCTCGGATGGCACGGTGCTGAACATCGAACAGAAAAGGCGAAACTGCCAGTCTCACCTGAAGATGCATGTTTTAACAATGAGAGAAGGCGTGCTGCTATGGCAACTGCAGAGAGACAGCAGGAGGACGAGGGGAGGGTGGTGGAAGGAGAGAAATTAACTGAGAGCTGCGCTAGTGCAAAAAACGCAAAGCACGGAACGCTCTAAATTTAGTGCTGATAAACAAGCAAACCCTGGGTGCAGAATTCCAATGTGCCATAGAAAGAACTGGCAATTAACAAATCAGATATCATACGTAACACTAGGCTGGAATAATTTCTCTTTAAATACTACACTGCTCATAGCGCAAGAACGGCTCTAGGATTTGGGCCCCGGGCAGAAAGATTAAGTGGGAGGCTCCTGTAATTTGCATAAAGTGTACCATTAACTGACTATTAGTCCTCTGGCATGGATATGGGCGTTTGCAACACGCACTCTTCCTAGTGTGGATATCAGTAAAACAATAACAATAAAAACGTACATAATAACCCTAATAAAGTAAATACATATATTCTAACGTTTTATTAAGTAGAAATAACATTACATTATCATACTGGATGGAAACATTCGGCCTAGGCATCTCTAAAACACAGATCTTTAATCAAATGTTAACAAACTGTTTCCACATTAGTGCATTATTATGTATAAGTATGTGGTATTTTTGTAGCGCAAACCTAGCATTGCCCAGCCGAAAGGCCGAGGAGAGATGTACATGGTTTAAACCAAAAAACACAAGTCCACGTGTAATAGGAGTCATAGCCGATGTGTGGACTGTTACTGCATCATGACGTACTGTTTGTTGACGAGATGAGTAGTCAGATGTTACCTACATTGAGCTAGGTTGGGGCCCTCCAGATGGAAATGGGGATATCGTTTCAGATCCTTTGTGAATCGATGGAGAACACGTTTTGCCTTGTATTTTCTCTTTTTTGCATTTCTTCATCTTCCATCTGAAAGGTAAGGACTAATCTGCAGCCCCTTGCTAACAACGTCTAAAGGTAGTCCTTTCTCCACTCTTTCCTCATCAGTGTCTGGATCACCACCTTTCACGATCAGAAATGCAGGCATTGTCTCCACTGTCTGGGAAGCCCCATCTCCCTCATCTTGTGCCATGCTAAACCATCCAAAAGGACCCGATTTAATGCTGAGACACAAACGTTAAGGCTGAACATTAAAAGAAATCTACTTCAGCACGTGCAGAATCTCCTTGGAATGTTGGCATCATTTACCCTTTCAGGTAACTGCTTTTTCAAGCGCTGCCTAAATCTCTTGATATTTCTCAACATATGCAGCCAATCATTACTTTACACTTCCAAGCCTTGTGCTTGCTGAAGCGGTGGTGCAGTGGTATCTGAACAGTCTCTCCATCTGAATCTAGTGCCAGTCAGAACTATCTAGTATAACACTATGTCACAGGCAAATGGTGTTTCTTTCTACAGTGTTGCATCCTCAGATTGAATGCTATCTGAAAGGGCTTCCTGAATACAACTAACACTTTTCCTTTTTTTTCTTCAATGACACTTAACTACTTTACATATTTGCACACCGTCTGTCTATAAAAACAGCCTACTATGCCACGTGTTTGCATTAATCTCTGTTATTGAATTTCTGCAAATTGCCCACACCTCCTTTCAAAGATCACAGTAATCTACTTTTAAACAATAGCCTTCATATATCAAACGATGGGCCTGGTGGAACTCACTGATTGTCAATTTCGGTTGCTATCTCTCATTTTATGAATTCCAATCAACACACTACCTTCAAGGAGAGGTTGTCAGAGGTTGTCTTCAAATAATATAAATGTTGAAGAAGTGAAAAAACAAACTGATTTAATGAGGAAGAAAATTGGACAAAGAACCTTAATTCTAGCTACGAAGCAGAGCTTTAACAACTATAGCTACAAAACACAGAAATCAGAGGAATATCTTCAAAAGAGTTTTTAAGAGCCATGCCAAGTGTAATTTTCTTTAGCCTTGAATGGGACACGCTTTCAGATGGACCCAAATATGCGAACTGATATTTTCAAAATGAGGGGTATGAGCTCAGGAAGGTCTCCCCCTCTGCAAACCAATCTCCATCTCTCATTCTCAAATCCAGATACTTACAAAGACAGCAGCTATGTAAGAGAACAAAAATATCTCTATCCCATTGCGCACCCACAACTTGGTCAGACACCGAAGGGAAGCATCAAGTTCAAAGGACAGCACATACATTTTTTAAGGCTGGTAAGTCTTGTATTTTTTTCGAAGTGCAAAAACTCAAATCTGGGATGGGAGGATATGAAACCTTGAGCTGTTCGTCTCCATTTTTAGGTCGAGCCTTGCAGCGCGCATGCGCTGCTCTGCGAGGCTTCTTGTGTTTACTCCGTGTGGGTCTGACTCCTCCCACACAATCGATTGACTTTTGCGTGTCTTTCAATAATGAAAGCACGCAAATGGCTAAAGGCGGGTGCATGTCCCACCTCTTTTGTAATGTTCACTCCCACGGCGTTTTGCCTGTGGGAGCGAGCAGCGGCGCACAGGGTGGCAGCCTGACTATGGGCAACAGCCTGCACACGAAAATAAAGAACAACGACAAGGGGCTATGGAAATGGTATATGTTGCTCCACACAAAAATCGTACAGCATAAACAAAATAACTATAGATTGAGATGTCCACGTTTCTAGCACAATATTGAACACTTTTTATAATGTTGTAAAGGTGATTAGAACACACGTGCTTCCGTGCATGTTAGACAGCAGACCACAAGTCACAGAACGGTAAATAAAAACCTGTACTGCAGCAGCTAGCTACGCATGAACCGGTGAAACTCCTACGCCGACGACACCCAGCTGATCCTCTCCCTCACCAAAGACCCTCACACCGCCAAAGCCCACCTCCACGAAGGAATGAAGGCCGTCGCCGAATGGATGAGGACCAGCCGCCTGAAGCTGAACTCGGACAAGACGGAGGTCCTCATCCTTGGTTCCAACCCTTCAGCCTGGGACGACTCCTGGTGGCCAACATCACTGGGAACAGCCCCGCCACCCACCAACCACGTACGCAACCTAGGGGTCATCCTCGACCCCACCCTCTCCATGACTAAGCAGGTCAACGCCGTTTCCTCATCCTGCTTCAACATCCTCCGAATGCTCCGCAGGATCTTCAAGTGGATCCCCACCGAAACAAGAAAAACAGTCACCCAGGCCCTCGTCACCAGCAGGCTGGACTACGGAAACGCCCTCTACGCAGGAACGACGGCTAAGCTCCTGAGACGGCTGCAACGCATCCAGAACGCCTCTGCACGTCTTATCCTCGACATCCCCCGACGCAGCCACATCACACCCCACCTGAGAGACCTGCACTGGCTCCCTGTCAACAAGAGGATAACCTTCAAGCTCCTCACCCACGCACACAAAGCACTCCACAACTCCGGACCAGCCTACCTCAACAGACGACTCAGCCTCTACACCCCCACCCGCCAGCTCCGCTCGACCAGCCTCGCCCTCGCCACAGTCCCCCGCATCCGGAAAACGACCGCCGGCGGCAGATCCTTCTCCCACCTCGCCGCCAAGACCTGGAACACCCTCCCCACCAACCTCCGACAGACCCAAGACCTACTGGCCTTCAGAAGACTCCTCAAGACCTGGCTCTTCGATCAGTAGCAGCACCACCCCCCTCTTCCCCCAGCGCCTTGAGACCCTCGCGGGTATGTAGTGCGCTTTATAAGTGACATGATTGATTGATTGATTGATTGATTGATTGAACTTAGCAGGGCTGGACAGGACATCCTTCTGACCACCCGTCTTCATCTCCCACGAGCACGCGCCTGCCTTCTACTCCTCGCCCGCACATCAGGAAACCCAGCTATCCTGCATGCTTGGAATGTTCTCCGCATCCATCAGTGTCACAACCAAACCCACTGGCACTGTGTCACTTTCAACACAACCCTTCCTCTACTTTCTGCACCTTAACTGAGCCGCGCGCACACGCACTCTCTCTCATTCTCTCACTCTCAGGTAATGAAGGCCAGCCAGCTGGAAATGTGTCTGAATACTACACATAACCCATTTCGTCACCCTACAACATGCCCTCCCCCACTAACGTAAGCATGCTCTGCATGCCATTTGCATATGTGCTTGCGACTGCATGATTTGCATGCTAATGTGCACACCTGCTAACCAGCTGCCGCGTGCCACTCTGCCACCCCGGCCTACCGCTGCTCTGATGCGGCTGCCGCGTGCCACTCTGCCACCCCGGCCTACCAGTGCTGTGATGCAGCACGCCTTCACAAAACCCAGAATTTGCAGTAAAGCACATTCAGCACAACCCAGAAATGTGGCAATGCGGCACGAACAGCTCAAGACCCTTCGTGTGACCCGCGCAGAGATCACTCATACACTAAAAGTGCAGTCAGAACACAGCAGACCCTGTCCCTACAGGGCACCAGATTCAAGAACGCGCCCATCTTGTCTATGAGAGGACATTGTCTTCTATTCAAAAAGTACGCAGGATAGTCCTAGACTGCGAGCTGAAGCAGTCACTTCACGGGCTCTTAGGCAGGGGCGCTGTTGTGGGCCCTATTTCTGGAATAAACCGATCTTTAGGTGACTAACCAGCCTTGGAGTTTTCTTTGTGTTGTTTTCGACACACCTTAGATGCCCCCTCCAGTCTCCCAGGACCCCGGAGATGTGCCCTGTGGAGGGGGCACAGCTGGATTGGAGGTTGGACTGAATTAGCCACGCAGCTGTGTGCGTCTCAGTGGCGCCACCTTGAGGGTGGTGATGGCCATTCTCCCTTCCCTCGCCTGCTCCCTCTGTCCCCCTGGCCCCTGTTGTGTATTTCATATATATCTCTCCGCGCTCTCCTATATGAAGGGATACGGGCAGGGGGGACTTCAATCTTGGTGCAATGTTACATCACTTTTTTTCTGCTGCTTTTACTCCATGCCTGGAATTTATGTTTTTTTAATTTTTATTGTTACTCTATTTCGTAATATTTATTTTCTGTAATTGGACGTGCAGCACTGTTGTTGCACTGAGTTCTATCCGAGAGCGGCTAACGCCCTGGTCTTCACAGCGTTAACGATGCCTTTAAGTGATTGTGCCAATTACTAATAAAAACATGTTTAAACAAGCATTTGCAATGCAACAGTTCTCGCATTTACGCGAGTTTGAGCTATTGGCATTGTAAATGACAATGCCTTTTAGTTATGTTTTAGTTTTTGAAACATAAATATAACACATTGTCATTTACAATGCCAATAGCTCAAACTCGCGTAAATGCGAGACCTGTTGCATTGCAAATGCTTGTTATTTTTGTTGCTTTCCTGATTTCCATTTCACGATGTCTAGGATATTCCAGCTGGGTGATTAACATTCCTGCCTTACCCAATTTATTAACCGGGGCCTCCTCCATCCCTACATTTAAAATAAAGAGTTGTATGGTCTTTTCAGCTTTTTGTTTGAAGCGGAAATGGAATTCCCCAGAGGTTCAATCTTGGAAATCGTTGCCTCTTATTTAGGTTGGGCTACAGACAGCTTTATTGAAAAAAAACCTTTGTTACCAATTCTCTAAAACATACATGCTATTGGATGTTTGGCGTTTCATTCAGCCAGTATGGAGTGCTTGCACTGCTAACCATGCGGGTCTGTCCTACAAGTAAAAAGTACACTCAATCACCAAACATTCAAATCTTACAGCAATACATTTGCTACATAAAGCAATCACCTTTGGCAGCTGTTTTTTTTTAAACAACATTTCTATTGCCTATGTCAGGACTCAAGTGCAAGCCTGACATTAAGAAGATCTCTATGTTAAGTTGTCTATTGGCAGATCAGGACAACCTAACCTCAAGAGGGTTGTTTGATCTCCTGCCAATGCTACTTTAAAAAAATTTTTTTAGCTCCCGACAGACACACCTTCCTTAAAAAAAAATAGTAAGAAAGCTAGAGAAAGAGAATGGGCTTTTGGTCAGCCTGCTTTCTTGACATTTTTTGCAATAGGCATTAGTTGGATAGGCTGTCAACGAAGCCCAAGGAATGCTATGTTGCATTTTGCCATTTACTCTGCATCTATTTTTAGGTAATGGGGCGCAAAGTTTTTTTCTTGTGATGGTGCCAAAGCTGGCGGCTCTTCTCTTTCTATTGGCTGCTGCTTATATATTCAGCACAATATAAAGTTCCTGTAATACAGCTGCATCCTGCTTCCACTATGCATTTGAGTACAAATCATAAGTCCCCAGAGGCTGTTCCCCTGCTTGAGTCGAGTCGCTCCCCTACTGCCAGTGTTTCTGCTAGTTCTTTGGCTTTGGCCCCTACCAACACTATTCAACAGAGACAGATCTCTTCTCTCTAGTTCTCTGGCGCTTTTCACTTATTTGTTTTCTACTCGATTCTCCTCCTTACTCTTCAGTAAAATAAACAACCAGTGCGTAGCAGCTCCTTTCGGTGATGATTTGCATAAGCCCTGCTTCTTTCTAGAATGGCGCATTAGGCAAAAAAACAATGGGTGGACTG
Organism: Calotriton arnoldi; assembly: GCA_963921515.1. Lineage (NCBI taxonomy): Eukaryota > Metazoa > Chordata > Amphibia > Caudata > Salamandridae > Calotriton > Calotriton arnoldi. The sequence continues at coordinate 2,987,211 of CAWUFW010000020.1, forward strand.
CTACCCAGAGATGAACAATAGCCAGTGGTTTAGACTATTTGCTAACATTCTTCTATTCACCCTTTGAGAACCTGATGTAATGTCCTAAGTGGTCATCTGATAGTTCGGTATGGATTGCTCCCATTAGAGCTGGATCAGTACTGATTTGCAATCTGTCTAGATCGTGGGCAAAAACTATGGGTTGGAATAATGCTCAGGGTGACTGCCAGTGGTTTAGACTATCTGCAAACATTCCTTTAATCACCGTTAGTGTGTTTGATGGAAATATGTATACCCGAGAATTACCACCACCAGTACAGACACTAAAATTACCATTACAATCACCACCATACTTACCATTACCACCACCACCATCAGCTACCATTACTAACACAACCACCACCATCACTGCATGTGTGCTATAAAATATAAAACAGGCATTGGAAAAGCCAATAGGTCTCGCGTATTACTGAAAATGCAAGCTTTGCAAATGCTTGTTTAACCATGACTTTCTAATGGACAAACGAGGAGTTATATATTGCTTTCCTGAACTCTGTCCTCACTGGTTTGTTTAGTTCCTCAATTTACTCTCTTAACTATTCACACTCTACACATCTCTTTCCATTTTACTGATGCAGCCTTTACCTTCCATCGTTGCCACTTGTAGAGAGAAACTTGAGTATCAATCCTGTGAATGAATGGTGCCTTATAGTTTGTTTTGCTACTATTATCAGTGACTCTCCCATGGTTAAAGCAGTATCTAGAGATCCCAAAAGCACCATCCATGGAGGAGTCATAAGAGCAGAAGACCTCACAGTAAAAACATCAACTTTTTCCTTGTTGCATGTTTACTTTTGGAGAGATTATTGGCTCTGGCAACAGAGGCAAAATAATGTCAGGGCAGATCATAAATTAACCACACTTTCACACTATCCACAACTCAAATTGAATGACTGTCTTCACTCTGCAGACAGCAAATAATAGCATAAAGCCAGCTACATAGTTCCAATTTAATCCTGGTTGTTCTGCTGTCAAGCGTTCCTCGATGTCTCTTGTGCACCCAGCTTCAAATGCTCCTCTCTGATCCTGGTCAAATCAAGAGGTCATATGCCTACTTTCCAGACTCTGAGTCAGTTGCCCTTAGTAGCTGTGATTCAGCAGGGATATGGTTTACAGCAGATATAGCTATTTTGGAAGACTAAAGTGCAGCAGTCAGGTAAACAAGAACACCATTTTCTTCGGAAGAAAAAGGATACCCATTTGAAGCACCACCACTTTGACAGTTGGAGTCTGTGGTATCTGTGTTTGTGGTCTTTTGTATGGTAAATGTAATTGTACCTTTAAACCTAGAATGCTATAGGACTTGTGTTCTAGTGTTTTTTTGTACTGTGACTCAGTTGGGTTCTCTCTGGAGTCAGCTGTTGGCTGACTGGAGAGGGAGCACCAACTGCGGTCATCTGTGTCTCAAAGTGTTTCTTTCAACCTTATATTGGCTCCTGCAGCAGTATCTCAAGATTGGCGATGAGTTCCAGCTAATGGGACACTACAAGATGACTGTGAGATTGATTGTACTAGGATAAGTTGGTGTAAAGACCCACCACGCGGGATAAGACAGTTTGATTGTGTTTCTTTCCAAGATCAACCCCAGCGTACTTGTAGAACTGGCTACAGGAGTAATTGGAAGTACTGAAGGGCACTGTGTGGAGTCTCTCAGCAAGTTAGGCTAATGTGAGTAATTTAATCAGGAGGACTTGCCTATCGGTCAGGGTGGCTAGTGCAATTGGCAACAATCGATTGCAGCAAATGAGGGCCAGCGCAGCAAGGCCAGCCCCTGAATCTCTCCTTGAGGCATCCCGAGTGCATGGTGGAGCACAATATAGCGTCGGAGCAATTGCCTGCAGAAATGAGCGCATGCCACACTGAGAAAACAAGCACCATCTCCTGTGGAAAACGTCGTAATATGACGCATCGGCAGCCATCTTTTTTAAGAATGGACAGTTTTTCATATATATCTATGTTATTACTTCTTCAAACAATGGTAGCAGCAGCGAATTCAGCAGCAGAATCTTACGAGTCATTGTCCCTGAGGAGAAGATAACACGGTGATGGGCACACCTTTGATCTAAGAACCTGCCTGATACTATGAAGTAAGTCAAATTGTTGTGACAGATACACAGTGATAGGCCCACCTTAATACTGAGGGCTAACTAGTGTGCAACAGATACTTTATGCATGGTGACAGGCACACCAAGAGACTGACTGCCTGATATTGAGCAACAGACACTTTCAACACGGTGATAGGCACACCTTAAGACTGAGTGTCTTAGACTACGTATTTGATATTTTTACACTGTGATAGGCGCACCTTGAGACTGAGCGCCTTATACTATGCAGCATATATTCTTCACACGGTGATAGGCACACCTTCAGAACTCCTCAGACTTGTTACCAAGCAAGGGCGAGTTGGTCCTGTGGTTTAGGTAATCCCAGGTGGTAATGGAAGACGCAGTTATACCTCTGCCGTTGTTTCTCTCCCAACCTGGTTTTTCACCAATTGAGTGGGAGCAGTGGGTGGAGATTTTTGAAAATTAAGTTGAGGCCTTAGATGGGAGAGAGTTTAGAGCATCAAGAAAGAAGGCCCTGTTGCTACGTACATTGGGCAAGGAAGGCCAGCATGTCTTCAAATATTTACTAGTGGCGGTAGGAACGATGGACAACTAATTGTTAATGTGTACTTAGAAGCCAAAGGGAGATTAGAGAAGCAGTTTGCCAAAGTAACAAATATAGTCATGTGGAGGAATCGATTTTATAACCAATCACAGAAAATTGATGAAACAGTAGATCAGTTTGTGGCAAGGTTGCGTCAACGATCAGTAAAGTGTTAGTTTGGGGCCCACGAGTGATAAAATGATTCGGTATCCGTTAATAGTACAGTGCAGGAATAAAAAAATACAGTAGAGGTTGTGGGTGGCAAAAAATGTATTGTTAAATGATTCCATTGAAATAGCAAAGTTGGTAGAACAGTCTGATCAATGTATAAAAGAAATGGGGAAAAAAATGGCAACATGAATGTGTCATATGTTGAGCAGGAAGATGTTGGTGTGCGCAACGCTGGCAAAGAGCACTCTAGACTGAACAAGTAAGAGGCGTTTAATAAAAAAAAAAACACTGGCAATGAGGCAAATACTTCCAAACAACCGGAGACTTCTAAACAACCGGAGACTTCTAAACAACCAGAGAAAATGTGTACTAGATGTGAAAGAAGTTTTCAAGAATTGCTTTGAAATTGGTAAGGAGTGCAGACAATGCGGCTGTAGAGGACACTTTGCCCATATGTGTAGGATGAATAGCAAAAACAAAGTGGCGGCAGTACAAGAGAATAGGGGGGTTATGACATAGAGGTAGACAGGATTCTTTGCGTATCTGATGGTCAGGTTAGCATGGGAAGGTGGTGTGGGCCTAAAGCTACATTTACAATTAAGGGAGAAATGGTCCAGCTTATGGTGGGTTCAGGATCTCTTTATACAATAATAACAAGATACATTTATATGCAACACAGGCCAAAAGTGCGTCTGCTTCCTAAAGATATCAACCCAGGAGGATACCAAGGGGAGAAGATAGACATTATAGGGTATATGCTGACCAATATTGAATTTCAAGAGAATTAAGAAAGAGGGAAAGTCTATGTTGCAAAAAATGGGCCCCCAATATTAGGATGGGAGCACCAGTACGATCTCCACTAAATTAATGACCCCAAGGCACCCAATCATAATATGGTGGTTGATGAGGTCACTGTAGAAGAGATTGTGGAGGGGGCAAACAAAGTATTTTCAAATAAGATAGGTGAACTGAGAAGGTATGAACATAAGATAATAGTTAAACAGGATGCTGTACTGTTTCAACATCGGATGCGTAAAGTTCCTACCATTGATAGACAGGAAGTTAACCGGATGCTGGAGGAGATGGTGGGTCAGGGGATAATCTAATCAATAGAAACATCTAATTGGACTTTGCCTGTTGTGATCACGGGCAAATCTGATGGCAGTTTTAGATTTTGTGTTGACTTGAACACTGTGAATCAGAACATTGTGGTGGACAACTTCCCAACATCAATGAGCTGGTGTTGTCATTAAAAGGGGGTAGATTTTCTCTAAACTCAACCTGAGAAGCGCCTACCATCAGATTAAGTTGCAATGAGATTCTAAACACCTTACAGCATTTATCACAATTGAAGGGGTGTTCCAGTTCATTAGAATGCTGTTTGGTCTTTCGTTGGCAGCTAGTGTTTTCCAAAGGATGATGATGGACAGATCTTGAAGAAAATTGACTGAGTTGTCTATTTTCAAGCAGGCATTTTAGTTTTTGGGGAGACGACAGAGTCACAATAAGGTACTCAAGAGAGTATTGGACAAGATTGCTGAGGCTGGGATAACCCTCAAGAAAGAAAAGGCAAGTTTTACGTGGAGGAGGCTGAATACCTGGGGTACACTTGTCGGCCTCAGGTGTCAAACCAAAGAAAGACCTTTTGGAGGCTATAAAGAAAAGCACCTGTTCCAACAGATAAGAACCCAATGAGGTCCTTTCTTGGGCTTGTTGAGTACTATGCAAAATTTTACGGAAAAGACAGAACATATCAAAAAATTATTGAGGAAAGTTTGTACATTTGCTTGGGCAGAAGATCAACAAAGGTCTTTTGATAACATAAAACATGACATTTGTTCTGCCAGAGTTTTGACTCCGTTTGACACTAGGCTTACTTCTATACTTTCTTGTCGCAAATGCACTAAGATGGAGAAAACACAGTAGCTTATGCTTCCCGCTCTGTGACCAATTCAGAGAGGAATTATTCGCTCATAGAGAGGGATGCATTGGCTGCTGTATGGGCAGTGGAGTATTTTAGGATGCATCAGTAGGGGGTTTTTCCATGATTCTGCGTACTGATCATAAACCCTTGTTGAAGATTCTGTCACCTGGTGGGGGCTGGCAAGGGGTCTGCAAAGCTAGCTTGGTTAGCAGCTCGCATACAAGAATATCAATATAATTGGAGTACATACCAGGTTGGAAAAATGCACAGGCAGATGGGCTGTCTAGATTGCTACCGCCTTGACAAGATGTGGACATGGTGAAAGTAGAAGCATTTGACAAGAAAGGACCAGTTGCAAATGTTTATGACTTGGTGGAGTCAAGGAGCCATAGGGAAAGAAAGGTGGTTGTAGTGTCTTGCTTTGCTGCTTAGCCAGTCTAGTTATGTAGAATGTTGACATTCATGTGATGTAATGGAATGTTGGTATGCTGGACTCTTGGAGTCAGTTGGCATTGGGCTGAGCAAGAAAGAGGCTGCTCCTGGTGGGGTTTACTTGGCATATACCTGGAATAAACTTCTAAACATACTTCCTCGTCTGTTTCCTGATTCATACCACTTCACTACAATTTTGGCGACGATCTGGGTGAATTTCCACCTGCTACTTCAAGAACTTCAAGATTAATGTAACTTTAAGGTAATGGTCTACCTTTTCTTCGGACTACTGATTCATAAGCATACTGGCACCCTGCGAGCCCCACCAGTGACCACTCCACCGGTCGCCCTCATCCCAAGAGTGCCAGTCCCTGCTGTAAATTGCCGGCGTGCTTCTCCTAATATCCGTGGAGGATTCCCCTGCCTTTCTGCCTGGTCTGCCAGCGGGTCCTGCCACCGTGTTCTTTGTTTTGATGCCTACTTCTCCTGCCTCTCTTTTGCATTCGTGCATGGATCTGACTCCCCTAAGGTTTCTGTCACGACTAAGAAATGCAGAAGTTATGTCGTTCGGGGGCAAAGATCTAACCCCAGCTGTTTCTGATAACAGCAACTGCCGTCCGCTTTGCGTTATGTCACCCAAGGGAATTGGGTGAACAGCCAGTTCTCCCTGTCCTGAAGTAATTTGCCAATTTAGTACGTCTGTTGTGTCACTGGGAGTTGTGCATCTTTTCTATTCTGCCTGAAAACCACCGACACGCAGCGGCGTAGTTGGGTCTGTGATTATTTTCGAACATTTTCTGGTGTTTTGGAATTTGGCTGTGTTTCACTTCTTTGGCGGTTTATCCCGCTACTACTTGAACTGCCATTCCACTTTCAATCTTTGCACGAGCTGATTTCAGTGCGCATCCTTCAGCGCGTGCTCTTACCTGCTTTATTCTCTGAAGCCTCCATGACGTCTTATGTTGTTCGTTCCTGCTTTGCTGTTTCTGGGCGCTCTACCGCTTTCACGCACTGTGAGCCACCGGGCACAGCGTCTACAAAACGTGCCACCATCTTGAGTTTGTCTACTTTGTTTGCCTCTATCTATATTGCGAAGTTGTTTTATGAGCCAACCACGTTTTTTTTCAAGAGCAGCAGCAGTGTCAACCTTCCTCAAGACCAACTTTTCACAGGAAATCTTCTAAATTGAACACGACCAGTTCTTCTTGGTGTGCAGGACATCGGCAATTTCAACAGTGTTGTGTTCCCTCACGGTACTGTTGGTGAGAGTACTTTCTTCATTAAAAAGGGCACGAAATGCATGAGTACTGCTGCGAGTCCTCTGCGCTGATTCGCACAGCCTTTTATGTTCTCTTTCCACATATCTACGCTGATGGTCAACGGTGACTACCTTATTTATTTTATTTTATTGTTTTTGGGGACGTTTATTGTGTGATACATGGTTAATCTAATTTCTATTCAAGTTACCACTGCACATTAACTCTTTTATTCATGTTCATGCATGATTTTGTGATACATAATTAATTTAATTGTTACACACGTTACAACTGCACCTTATGTTTTTTATGTTCATGCATGATTTCCTTCCACAGTCCCACTCATCGGGTGAGAGTTCGCTCAACAGAGTCTTCTGCTGAACACTTTAGTTATTTGATGTGGTGCATAGATCTTGAATGTGCTGTGCGTGTTTTGCTTTATAATGCTTTTAATTTTTAATTTCTCTTGATTCAAGTTGTTTTGTGAAAAAAAAATGTTAATTTTTAATGCTTAATGTTTGGTTCTGCCATTACTTTCCAAAAATATTTCAAAGAGATTTTCATATTCTTCTGCTTCATGTTATTGACGCTCGTCATTTTCTTCGCAGGTTAGACCATTCAAACTATTTTAGAATTTTTCGCATTTTCTTCTTGATGTTTGTCACCTGCATTTTCATTCTTCCTTATTTATGTTACACTCATGAGTTTTCTTGGTTCTGTGCACGGAACCGCTTCCAGTGCTTCACTTCAAAAGTTCTGGATTATTCTTCTTCAAAAGTTCTGCCAGTTCCTGTTTCACTTTGCGCAAAGGTTTCATTCATGATTCTTCCTGGCAATTGAGGTTTTCTCTCTGATTCACATTTGTTCGTACTCCTGTTGGGTGTTGTTCCTCACCTTTCTTCTTGTTGTTTCTAGGAGATTCCTGCTGTTTTCTCCTGTTGGGAGTACTTTTCTATATTTTTTTTTGTGCGTTTCTTTCCATTGCTTACTGTTCGTCGGTTCACTCTTTCATACTAGTTTGGCCAACTGGTGTGCTTTGCTGTAACCTTGAACGTTTTGTTTGGTGTTCGTATTCTCTTCGTTTTGTTCGGTGTCCGTATCTCTGTTTCTATTTTTCTCCTTCGCTTTTGTAAAATCTTCTTTGTTTCCTTTCTTGTTACTCTATTCTCTTTTGTCCTTGCAAGAGAAGATGTCTTCCTTCCTTCATCCTTGCTTTACTTCTCTTACTTTTTCTATGTTTTTCGTATTGTGCTTCACATCTTTTTCACATTTTGTATTCCTCACCTTATGTAATTATTGTTCTCTTCCTATTCTTGCTGTTCTCGTTTGTTGCTCTTTCTATAAGTGTTTCTCTTTGTTCACATTGTTGTTATGGTGTTATTGCATTGTTTATACCTTGTGCTTTTTGATGCCATTATAAAAGGGAAGATGTGTAGTGTCTTGCTTTTCTGCTTAGCCAGTCTAGTTATCATGTAGAATGTTGACATTCATGTGATGTAATGGAATGTTGGTATGCTGGACTCTTGGAGTCAGTTGGGATTGGGCTGAGCAAGAAAGAGGCTGCTCCTGGTGGGGTTTACTTGGCATATACCTGGAATAAACTTCTAAACATACTTCCTCGTCTGTTTCCTGATTCATACCCCTTCACCACAGTGGTTCAAGAGCATGAGTAAAGATGAAGTGTTGCAACAGGTGGCACACATGATTTTCAAACGGGGTAGGCATGAGAGTACGGTGCCAGTAGCTGTAAGACCATCTGTTATAATAGTGGATGAGTTGCCGGTGTGTGATGGAAAGCTTATTTCAAGGGGAGTAAATTTGTACTTCCAGAGAGCTTAAGATTTGAACTTTTCAAGATGACACATGAAGAGTGTTGCAACAGGTGGCACACATGATTTTGAAATGGGGTAGGCGTGAGAGTGCGGTGCCAGTAGCTGTAAGACCATTTGTTATAATAGTGGGTGAGTTGCCGGTGTGTGGTGGTAAGCTTATTTCAAGGGGAGATACATTTGAACCTCCAGAGAGCTTAAGATATGAACTTTTCAAGATGGCACATGAGGGTCACCTGGGGCAAACTCTGACAAAGAAGAGATTGCGAGATTGAGAAGTTGCGGGAAGCTTTGTGTGGGAGGGATAGGGCCCTGTCCCATTCTCTCTGTGTGAGAGGGCTTTCCATGCCACCCACTGGATTAGAAGTTGGTCAAAGGGGGCTGTGTTCAGTCTGGGATGGCCCTAGCTTGCCAATTGATCAGTCTCCTTGCTAAGTCAATCGTGTACATCGTCTGGGTTAAGGGGTGCGGTGATGGGGTTGCTTGGGTAATACCCAAAATGTGTTCCAGTTTCGCAGTAAGGTGTCCGCGGGTCAAAAAGTAGCCTGCTGTTGTGTCATCAGTAAATCATAAGGTATCAAGACTCTGTTAATTTTTTTTTGCCTATTCAGGGGATTCTGGCATTTTCCTATGCCCCCCCCCCCAGCCACCCTTTTTGTGGCCTAAAGGAAACTTCTATGCTCCCCAGAGGGACTTCTGGTGCACAGGGTGTCATGGTAGGGGTAACCTTCAGGGCCCTAATATAGCTTTTGTGAGCAATGCGCACCTGTCATTTGGAAGTGCGGGTTAAGACCAACTTGGGGCCAAAGAGCTCTCGAATGAGGTGGTGAGCAGCCCTCATGCCAGTATGGCTCACTTCAAGGAGGTAGCACCGAGCTAGCCAGCAGGTGGGCCACTGGAGTTGCGACACCAAAAGTTCAAAGTCTGGGACCACAAGACCTCCCCGATTGTTGGGAACTATAGTTTTGAGAGTGCGACTCTACACCTTCCACTGTTCCAGGCAACATCTTGTAGTATGGAATTCAGGGTGCAAAATAGGCTAGTGGAGACAGGAATTGGCAGGTCTGAAAAGTGGTAGAGCAATCTTTGCATTTTGGCCAGGGCTACACGACCCTGTACTGTCAGCAGAAAGGAGTGCTAGAACAAGGTCTGCGCTCAGGGGCAGGATAAAGCGTTCATCAGGTTCCCGTCCAGCATGTCTTTATTAGAATGAGATATGTTAATGCAAAGGTAGTGGAAGGTGAAAGCGCTCCATGCTACTGGGTGCTCAACTATTGTTATGTTCTACAAGGACACGGGGGGCTCAGGAGGTACAGGCATGATTTTGCCCAGTTGACTCCTTGCTCCAATTCCACTTAAAACAGTGCAGGATGTGATATGCTGTATCAACCCCTGCACAGATATCCCTAAAGTAGATCAATGCATCATCTGGATAAAGGGACACAAGGGATGCCTCATCGCCCATCACTATGCCACAGATTCTGGTTCTCTCTGGTGCAGACAAATGCAAGGGGCTCAATCGCCAGTGCAAAAAGCAAAAGTGGGCAGCCCTGTAGAGTGCCCCTTTTTATGGGGAGACGATTGGGTATAAGTTGGCCAATTTGGACTTTGGCTGTTGGATCCGAGTACACGAGTCCGATCAGGCATCGCATCTTGCAGCCCCTTCCTATCCGGCATAGAACAGCAAACATGTAGTTCCAGTCGATCATATCAAAAGCTTTCTCCAAGTCATGCGTATGGCCATCTTGGCTGTGCCTCCTCGAGGAGCCTGCATAGGCAGAGTATGTTTAGGGACGTGGATCGATCGCTTATAAAACCATTCTGGTCTGGATGGACCAGTTCGGGCATGGCATCCATTAGTCACGCTGCCAGAACTTTGCACAGAATCTTACTCACTGCCCAAAATCGACAGCGGCCTACAGGATGTGACCTTCAACAGGTCACTACCTAGTTTGGGAAGGGAAACCAGGAGAGCTTTCCACAGTAAGAGGGGTAGTAATCCCTCAGTGGACCCTGCATTTTATAGCTCAGCTAGTTTCGAATTCAGTATATGCTTTATGAAATTCGATCAAGAGGCAATGCGACCTGTTATAAAGTCCTGCACGATGTTTTACATTTCTTGTTCCATGATGGGGCTTTCAGCGGTTTTGATCTAAGCAGCTTTCAGGGTTGGAATGGTCACCTTGTCTAAGAATTATGTGATACGTGATGCGGAGGGGAAATTCTTGGGGATGTACAGTGCTCGATAGTGGGTGCAAAAAACTGCATGTATTGCCGTTTGAGAGTGCGCCACGTTATTTGGGGAGAGTCAGATGGCAGTGATGGGAGCATTGGCAGTGTCTTGCTTGATCAGCCAGGCTGATAGCCTGCCGGATGTGTCTCTTTCTGCATGTGTTTTTTTGTCTCCTTTTGCATGTGTTTTCGCTAGATGTGCTTTGTAATCCAGACAGCGCAGAGATTCAATTAGTTGTGCATGCATTTCCCTGGGGGCGAGGAGCTCTTGCTTGGCAGTGCCACTTATCAGTGCAGTTCGTTCCAACCCAAAAGGGTGTCCTCCAGTTCAGTTGTGGTATGGGCTACGGTGACCAAGCATTTACACTGTCCCCTCATGACGGTCTTAAAGGTGTCCCATTCGATAAGGCAGGAGAAACCAGTGTCAATTTTCTCAACTAAGTATCGGACAATGGTTTCTCGATAGGTCTTGCAATAAGGCCTGGTCTTCTAGTGTGATGGGCTGGAGACACCAGGTCAGGATCGGGGAGGAGTGTTCTCTCCTGGTGAGGTGTGTTCTCCCATGCTGAGGTGTAGCAGTAAGGGGTTATGGTCTGAGATGGCTTTTCCAAAGTATTCGGTGTTGTGTATAATAAGTTGGATGGGCTGTGAGCACAGGAAACGGTACAGTAGGAAGTGGCGTTCGTGTGGTGGGGATACCAAGGCATTTCTTGACGAAACTCATACAGTGGACATTCCATGTCAGTAATGCTAACTTGGCCGTAATCTATGATGGGTGAGGGGGGCAGGGTGAAGGCCCACCAAGCATGATGGTGGAAGGTATTAGGCTCTTAAGACTTTCCACATAGTGAGTCTTAAATGTGTCGGGTATTAGTGAGTGAGGATCAGGCTGACTATCTTTCCCACTCCCCACCCCAGGGTGGCAAATTGGCATCTGGCCACGCAAACAATGAACTAGTAACAACATTGAAATAACAACGGTGATAGGTGTCAGCTCCAGCCAGGTAATCATATTCTGTTTGGGGCAAGCTATCTGGGCCTTGACATTAGTCATAGTTTATGCCACGCTTGATGGAGAGTTCAGCACGAGCAAGGGTGGCATGTGAAGATTATAGACTGCATGTGGGCAAGGTGGCAGATTAGTCATGTCCAAGGGAAGTAAACCATAGTAAAGGAAGGATCATAGTCTGTGCGGCGGGAAAAACCCACTGCCCGGTCCAGACCCGTCAAACATGAATCTGTTGGCTGTGCAGGATAGTCTCTGATGAGGCTGTCTGCAGTTTGAGGTGCAATAAACTGCGGTATGACTGAGGGAGAGCTTGACTGAGCTATTTTAATTTCTGGAAGTAGAAACATCACTCTCATTAGTAGCTATAGCGTGGTCATGGTCAAGGAGCCGATACGCATTGGATAAGGCCGCAATTCTTTCCAACTGCAATTGTTTAGGCAAGGGGAGCTTAGTGATAGACTGGCTGAAGGTATGCCTCAGACATGGTTCCCCCTGTGAGCCGACTGGCGTCGAGCACGAGAAGTGCTGTTGTTGTTCGCAGGCACATGTTGGTGTTGTTCCACCCAATCCCAAGCGCCTGCCGGCTCCGTAAAGAAGTATGTGCACTGGTCAGCCATGATTTTCAGTTCAGCAGGAAACAGCAGAGAGTGAGCTTCTCTCAGCCGTAATTTTACGGCAAGGAGGCGCAGCAACAATGTACTGCAAATGTGTAGTCCATAAAAAGCATAATGTGGGCATTCTTGTAGGGCAATTGGCCTGCTTGCCTAGCAGCCTGAAGAATCATGTCTTCATCCTTAAAGTTTAGAATCTTGGCCACCAATCTAGGGGGGTCCCCGAAGGGAGACGAAGGGCTGGCATCCGGTGGGCATGCTCAACAATGAAGAGAAGGGGACAAGCCTGTAGGTGCAATTTGGGTGGAGATTAGGTAACCTGTGAATGACATGGCGTTAGTGCCTACTAAACCCTCAAGGAGCCAGACGAGTGTCCCTTTGCGTCCTCCACTCTACCTTCCATGAAGCAAATCTGATCCGTGAGGTTCTACATCTGTTTTGCAAGGTCAGTTGTCTGCGGCGGGAGGTCCTGGAGGTCTGTTTCTTTCTTTATCATGCGCTCAAATAGTTTCTGCTGGATGTTGTGCAGCAAGCCCAGGTCTGCAGCTATTGTGTCAACTTTGACCTCCAGAACTTAGCGCGTTTCTGCAATCACGGGAAGGATCAAGTGCAGCTTCACCACTGAGGGACTACAGATCAGTTGGTCATCCACCTCTGGAGTCCCCGAGTAACTAGGTGCAAGGTCAGCGGGACCGTTCCCCACAGCCGAGAGAGTGAGCGAGTGGAGGGGCAGTCCTGCGTCTCCCATTTGGGCCGGGTGTGTGGCACCTAAGGCGCTCCTGGATAGTACAGCATGATGCCGCGATGACGTCCCAATCAGGGTGTTGGTGGGTAGTTAGGTGTAGAGTTCCTTTGTATAACAGGTGCAGGAGTGCAGACTCGCCTTGCCCCTAGCCACGATGGAACTTTGTGACTGTGGCAGTGGAGCCACGAGCTTTCTCCACTTGTGTGTGTCATCCCCAGTCGATTCACTATGCGTACACGTGGAGGAGGGGCGTTTCTTTTAGGGTTAGATACCCATAGCAAGAGCAGGTCTCATCAGACCAGGAGAGAGGGTAAGGGAGCATCTGCCCTTCTTCAATCCACAGGGCCCAAGCGTGCGACTGGTCAGCGCCTGAAAAGCCAGCAGGCAGGGTCCTCTCCGGCACCCATCTCAGCAGTAGGCAGCATGATCACTGTGGTCTCGGTATCACCATGCCTTCAGTAAGCCTTCGCGGTGCAGATGGGCGGACCACCCCAATAGAGACTTGGCAACAGTCCCAGGCTCTCTTGGCGCCAGTCACAGGCTCTCTCATCTGGCCCACATGAATCCTTGTGGGCTCAACATGCTATCCCACTGTTAAATAGCCGGTGGCTGTTCCCGATCCAGCCCTAATGTCGGAGGATGTACCTGCCCGGCTGGGAGCTTGTTCAGAAAGCAGCCACCATCTTGCGGTGTCAACACTCACTAATTAGATAAAAGATAAAGATTAAAAAACTTCTAGGTTTTGTCTGAAATGCATAGCGTGGCTAGTCGGGTTTTCCAGCCATAACTTTAAATCTGGTAATAAAATTATATTATCACAAAGGAAGCAAAGAGAACTCAGCTCATGACTTAATTGATCTACAATATCTAATGGTATCTAAGGAGGAAGATATATTGAAATAATTGTGATCTGAGGGTGCCTGAAACCCAACAGCACAGCAAGATTGTCGCGTTATTGGATGGCTAAGGACTTAATTTGTTAAATTGAAAGGTAATGGCAACTCCACCCAATGCTGATCATCTGTGTGGTTTGGATGATTTTATCACCTGTACTAATCAATTGATCTAAAAATGGTTTATGGGTGTTGTTGCAGTATTCAAGCCCTACAGCCAGGGTCCACTCACAAACCTTATATCTTAAGCAGATATGATTGGAGAGGGTGTCAGACAACATTGTCTATTGTCTTCTCCCCTGTTCGCACTTGCAATGGAGTAGCAAGCTGTTCACGTAAGAGCGGTTTTGTGCGAATGAGGCATACAGGTAGGGGACATTATACACAAGGTGTCACCGATGATTCCTTGATATATTTGCACCAGCTGTCTGCCTGAGACCCCTGACTCTCCTATGAATTGCAAAATAAGGCATTAGGTTTCCATATTAACAGGGCTTAATCAATGGTGTTTCCACAGGCCAGACTGGTTGGCCAGAACCTGGAGAAGCTCTCTAATGTGGGTAGGAGGTGGAAGCTGGATACGTTCGGGTACTTGGGAATCCAGCTGGCAAATACAGCTGAGAAACAATATGTCTATACTAATATGGATAACGTATTTTCAGAACTGAAATTTTCCATTCAATTTTGGAAAAGGCACCTGTTGCCTGTGTTGGGTAGAACGGCCATTGCTAAGATAGTGTTTCTAACTTGTTGGTTATATTTTCTCCAAACTGGCATATTCCCAATACAGAAGAATACCTTCAGAGAGATAGACCGTCTGGGCCAGTAAAAAAAATAGTGTAGGTTTGAAGGTACTCAAGCTAGACAAGGAGGAGGGGGTATAGGGTTAGACTTATAATATGTGGCTGCACAGTTGCAGCACACCACCAGGTGGTGTGCAGAAGGGGAAAACTGGGAGAGACAGGTGTGCGGAAGGGGACAACTAGTGGAAAAGGCTCATGGTGGGGCACCCTGAGACAGCAAATCTATTGGATTGGCTCATGGCATGCGAGAAGCAGGATAGAGGATAAACATATGTAGTGCATCAGATGGCCACAGTATGGGCAACAGTGGTAGAAAATATCATTCGAAGCGCCCTATTCCCAAAGCACTACCTATCTGGTGGTTACAACCATTGTTGAAGATGAGTCCGGTTATGAATATGGCCAGATGCAGTAAGGGTGAATGCGAGATCCTGCGTGATGTATTCCCAGGAGAAACTTGAATTGCTTTGGTAGGGGCAGGGGAAGAGTGGGGACAGGCCAATTCCTGCAGTTTGCCAAAATAACTATAACAAATAAAGAAATGTGGATAGGCCTTCTGGGGACCCCAGAGATGACAAGGACTTTGGAGGTCTTGTTGAAAGCGGGATCGACAAGAACACTGGTATCTTGTCTCTACGAGCCCATAAACAGACACAGCAAATGTGGAGAAGTGTGGCTCAATGGTTAGAGCGGCAGACCCTGATGCAGAGATCTGGCCCGGGACCAGGGTTCAATTCCCGCCTCGGCGGGTCTTGGGCTCAATTTCCTCGGACCTGATAATTCTCGCCTCGGTGCCTATTCTAATCATGGGTCCCACTCTGCAACTCTGGGCAATAGCTTGCTTAATCTCCACAACGGCCCCAACAGCGCTGGGATGCCTCGCTTCACCCTGGGGGTGCCCAGGAGTGGACATTTCACAGGGAAAAGCCAGGAAGGGTTCCACAGCGGTATGCGTACAGCGCCAGGACACCCCTTTGGGGGTATAAGTGCGCTTTACAAGTACAAATTTCATTTCATTCATTCATTCAAATGTATTCATAAAAACAAGGGCCAAATTGGAGGATGCCCTACAAGAGCCCTTGATGGATGGTGATTGGGATAAGGCATGTGATCAGGTACAAGGGATATCTAGTAACTTCTGGTTCAAATGTGCACATTTTTATATTCTACACCATGCCAACCTCACACCCACAAGACTCCGTGGAATTTATCCAGTCATGTCAGAAGCATATCTGGGCTGCAGGAAGGGAGGGGTGAGGTTTCTACATATGACTTGGAATTGTACAGTGATAGATTTTTACTGGAAACATATAGATAGGACACTAAAGAAGTGACAGGCAGTGGTGTTTACACTTCATTAAAACACTGCCTTTTAGGTGTCATTCCTTCCCTACAAAAAGAAAAGTAAATGCTAAATTTGCAGTTCTGGGATTCTTACTGGCGAAAAGGAGAAGAGCCATTAGATGGTTGTCCACAAGAGGGCCCATGGAGCAAGGTTGGGGCAAAGACATGGCTAAGTGGGTCCCAGCAGAGGAGGGGCTTGTGCATGAAGTTAAAATTGAAGAAAAAAAATATAAGAGCACCTGACCTCAGGCCTGAGATGTTGCAAAAATGTATGGGCCCTGGGGACACCGAGAATTTAATGAGGAACATGGAGGGAGACGCTCAAACACAGGAATCAATTGGGGGATTTACACAGTAAACAAGCAAATTAGTAAGGGCCGGACTGGTTGTAGGTACCCTAATGTTGTATCAGTATTAAATGTAAGGCTGATTAATTGTACAAATCTGCAATTGAAGGTTTGACCCATGTCTTAACACACAAGTTACTAACTTGTGTAACGATATATCTGTAAGAGACAGTAGTTCGTGACAGATTCCTTACCTTAGAATATCCCCAGGCGTCAGGCTGGATTCGGAAAGTTTTGCGTAGCAGTACCCTTGCGCGTCGGTAGGCGGCGTCGTGCGGCTCCGCGTCCGTCGTCGGCGTCGTGATCGCCGGGATGACGTTGCGGGCAGTACTTAGGCGCCGCCCTGCGCGCTGACGTCAGTTCTGTACACGACTTTCCGCGCCAGGAACGCAGAGCCATGCAAGAAGCTGACATAGGTGTCTGAAAAATACTAGGGCCCTGAAAGGGATGTCCTTAACCCTAGAAATCAGTTCGCAGAACGGGGAGGAAGGGTGGGCGGTAGGAATCTGTCACTAACTACTGTCTCTTACAGATATATCGTTACACAAGTTAGTAACTTGTGCATCTGAAAGAGACACGTTAGTGACAGATTCCTTACCTTAGAATAGATACCCCAGCAATACCAACCCCGGTGGTGGGTCTGCGAACAGATTCAGACAAGGAAGTCCCGGAGGACAGAGCGGCCAAAGAAGCCGTCCCTCCGGACTTGGCTGTCAAGGCAGTAATGCTTGGTAAACGTGTGCAGCAAGGCCCACGTAGCTGCCCGACATATATCCTGTAGCGGAACACCGCGGCCTAAAGCCGTGGTAGCAGCTGTTGCCCTGGTAGAATAGGCACATAGCCCAACAGGGGGCTCCTTCTTAGCCAAAGAATAGCAGGCTTTGATACACAAGATTACCCAGCGGGAGATGGTCCTCTTGTGTACCGCCCGACCTTTTTTGGCGCCCACGTAGCCAACAAAGAGCTGGTCATCCACCCGGAACTGTTGTGTGCGGTTGAGGTAAAAGGAAAGCGCACGTTTTGGGTCCAGACGGTGGAGCCTCTCTTCCTCTCTGGAAGGATGCGGAGGCGGAAAGAAGGTGGGCAAAGTGATGGTCTGCCCAATGTGGAAGGCAGTAACCACCTTTGGCAAGGACGGACGCGTCCTAAGAACAACCTTGTCTGGATGGACAGACAGAAAGGGGGGTTTGCACGAAAGAGCCTGGAGCTCACTCACCCGCTGAGCGGAGGTGATGGCCACCAGAAAGGCTGTCTTCAGAGTGAGAAGACGAAGAGGACAGTTATGTAGAGGCTCAAAGGGAGCGCACATTAAAAAGGTAAGAACCAAGTTCAAGTCCCACTGAGGCATCACAAACGGAGCAGGAGGGAAGAGGTGTGTAATGCCTTTAAGAAACCTGTTAACAACAGGGGACTTGAAAAGGGAGGGCTGATCAGGAAGCCTGAGGAAGGCCGAGATTGCACAAAGATAGCCCTTGATGGTACCCAGGGCAGAACCCTGTTGGGCCAGAGAAAGAAGGAACAGAAGAACCTCAGAAAGAGGGGCAGAAAGGGGATTCACAGCCTTTGCTGTGCAGCATGCCACAAACTTGTTCCACCTGCAGGCGTATACCACCTTAGTGGAGGGACGCCTGGCTGCCAGAATCACATCACAAACTTCGGGAGGCAAGTCGAAAGGAATCAACTGCCGCCGCTCAATCTCCACGCAAGGAGGTGGAGACTGGACAGGTTCGGGTGGAGGACCGTCCCCTGCTGCTGCGACAGAAGATCCTCCCGAAGAGGCAGACGGATCGGGGATCGACGCTCATACTGAGTAGCTCGGGATACCAAACTCTTCGAGCCCAGTCCGGAGCCACAAGAATGACTTGGGCCCGGTCGCGCCGAATATTCTTCAACACTCTGTGTAGAAGTGGTATAGGCGGAGAGGCGTACAACAGACAGCAACTCCACTCGCGACGAAAAGCGTCGCCGAGCGAGTGCCGCCTTGGAAATTCCAACGCGCAGAACTGATGACATTGCGCGTTCTCTTCGGTGGCGAATAGATCTAACCAAGGCTCTCCCCACTGTAGAAAGAGTCCTTGCGCCACCTCCGAGTGAAGACGCCATTCGTGATCCATCATGCACCTGCGGCTGAGTTCGTCCGCCCTGGCGTTCAGGGAACCTGCCAGGTGTTGAACCATCAGGAATATGCCCTGATGTTCCAGCCATGTCCAGAGACGCAGAGCCTCCTGACATAGGGTCCACGACCCCACCCCGCCTTGTTTGTTGCAGTACCACATGGCGGTGGTGTTGTCTGTGAACACCTGCACTACCGTCCCTTTGACAGAGGGAAGGAATGCCTTGAGTGCAAGTCGGATCGCCCGGAGCTCCAAAAGGTTGATATGGAGCCGGGACTCCGCCTCTCCCATGTGACCGCCCCATCCCAGAAGGGACGCGTCTGTCACAACTGTGTGCTCTGGCTGGGGAAGGGAGAGGGATCTGCACATGACCCATTGCCGGTTCGAGAGCCACCACTGCAACTGCCGTGCAGTCCCCTCCGAGATCTGGACGTAATCGGACAGGTTCCCCTAATGCTGCGCCCACTGGAACTTCAGGTCCCACTGCAGAGCCCGCATATGCCATCTGGCATGATCGACCAGCAGGATGCAGGAGGCCATGAGGCCCAGCAGCCTCAGGGTCATCGGTACCGAAACCCAGGATAGAGGCTGAAAGATTGGAATCATAGCCTGAATATCCCGGACTCGCCGTTCGGGAGGATAGGCCCGAAACTGCGTTGTGTCCAGAACTGCTCAGATGAAAAGGAGCTGTGGAGAAGGAATCAGGTGCGACTTCGGCACGTTGATGGAGAACCCCAGCGAGTGCAGGATTTCGGCCGTAGTCCGGAGGTGGGAGACGACTGCCTGGGACGAGCCCGCCTTCAGCAACCAGACGTCGAGGTAGGGGGAAGACTGGAACCCCTGCCCGGCGCAGATGAGCTGCGACCACCGCCATCACTTTCGTGAACACCCGAGGGGCGCTGGTAAGGCCAAAGGGGAGCACGGTGAACTGAAAATGCTCGAGGCTTACCGTGAACCGCAGGTAACGCCGGTGGGCCGGCAGGACGGGGATGTGAAAATATGCGTCCTGCAAGTCCAACGCTACCATCCAGTCTCCAGGGTCGAGGGCAGTCAAGACCTGAGCTAGGGTGAGCATCTTGAACTTCTCCTTTCGGAGGAAGTGATTGACGTTCCGGAGGTCCAAGATAGGACGCATGTCCTCCTTGTCCTTTTTGGGCACCAGAAAGTAGTGGGAGTAACAACCACGTCTTACTTCTGGGGTCGGAACGCGCTCGATGGCCCCCTTGGCCAAGAGGGCCGCAACTTCCTTTTGAAGAAGCACCAAATGATCCCCCGACATGCGGTGGCATTGAGATGGCATGGCTGGGGGGGTAGTCTCGAAGGGGAGGGAGTAGCCCCTTCGGACAATGTCCAAGACCCACCTGTCCGATGTGATGGCACGCCAGTGGTGAAGGTGATGGCAGACCCTGCCCCCTACTGGCGTGCTGTGGACCTGAAAGGATGGACTAGGAGGGCTTGGAGGCCGCGGACGGGGCGGAGGTGGTGGCCTGACCCGCACGCTGGTTACCCGACCCGCCTCGGCGGGAGCCACGTCCACGCGAAGACGCTTGCTGCGCGGGCCGGTGGCTGGGCAGCGGATGTGACTGGGCGCCCCTTCCGTGGCCACGAAAGGGGCGAAAAGCAGACTGTTGCGGAGGGCGCACAGCAGAAAGGCCCAGGGACTTGGCTGTAGCCCGCGAGTCCTTAAAGCGCTCCAGCGCATGGTCTGCCTTGTTGCCGAAAAGGCCGACACCATCAAAGGGCATGTCCATAAGTGTGTTTTGGACATCGCCCGAGAAACCAGAGGTCCTCAGCCAGGCGTGACGGCGCAGCGCCACTGTCGTCGCAAGCGATCTGCCTAGCGAGTCGGCGGTATCTAGGCCACACCGGATAGTATACTTCGCCGCATCTCTTCCTTCCGCAATGGCGCGGGAAAGCAGTGCCTGGGCCTCCTCAGCACACTGGGGCAGGACCTGCGCCACCGAATCCCACAAGGAGTGGGTATATCGGCCCAAAAGGCAAGTGGTGTTGACGGACCGCAAGCCAGCACTGGTGGGAAAAAAAACCTTCTTCCCAAATTGGTCCAGTTTTTGGGATTCACTATCCGGGGGAGCGGTAGGGAAGGCGCTTTGGGAGGTGGAGGCTTGGACAACCAAGCTCTCAGGGGTGGGGTGTTCGGAAAGGAACAGGGGGTCGCCCGGAGCAGGGCGATGGCGCCGGCCTACGTTCCTATCCACAGGAGCCCCTGTGGTGGGCTTGGACCAGTTGCCCAAAAGAACGTCCAAAAGTGCCTTGTTGAACGGCAGCAGTGGCTCCGCAGAGGTAGCCGCCGGCTGAAGCACTTCCGTCAGGAGGTTAGTCCTGACAGCCACTGTAGGTAACTGGAGGTGCAGGACCTCAGCTGCCCTACGCAGCACCGTAGCAAAGTTTGCTCCCTCCTCCGTTGCCACGGAAGGAGGAGACAGCATGCCAATGTCTGGAGAGGTGTCCAGACCACTGGCCTCCTCAAGTTCCTCAGCCCAGTCCTGATCGTACTCACATTGGGCAGTGAGAGGGTCCTCAGACCCCTCCCAGTTCTCTTCGTCCTCCAAATCAGGGTCAATGTAAGGAGGAGGGACATGTGGGACCCAAGGTCTCAGCGGCGCCGGAGCCGGCGTCGATCGACGTCGGTCCGGCGCCGAGTCCGGATCCGGCGAGAACCTGGGGACGACGTCGCCCGGAGCGCCGGGCGTCGTCGTGAACGGCACCGGTGAGATCGACGCCGGTGGAGGTGTCGTTAGGTCAACGGGTGTCGATCGGGGTTGTGGCAGCACCGGGGCCGGTGTCGCTGGCGGCGCCGTAGGAACCCCACTAGGGCCAGCGGGGCCCGAAGGCGCACCGGGGGGACCTTGAGGCACGTAGAGGCGGGCCATGGCCGACAGGAACTCCTGTATTTCGGCCGGAGTCGCCGCCGAACCCAGATAGGGCGGGTAATGCGGCGGCGGCTCCACAGGCACTCCCGGGGGCATGGACGGTGCCGACGGGACCCTCAGCCGAGTCGCGCGACCGGCGAGGGGAAGTCGTCGAGCGATGACGCTTTTTCGACTTCTTATGCTTCGACTTACCGGAGCAGTGCGAAGACTTTGACCCCGAAGAACGATGAGGACTCCGCGACCGGCCCCTCGACCTCTCTCTCGACCGGGGCTTGGCTTGGCGCGGAGCCGACTGCCGGACCTCGAGGAGCTTTCGAGACCGCTCTCGCAAAGCCTTCGGATGCAAGGCCCGACAGTCAGGGCACGACTTGGAGTCGTGGTCGCGCCCGAGGCAGTAGAGACAATCCTGATGCGGGTCCGTGATCCACATCATTCGACCACAGGCGTCGCATGGCTTGAAGCCGGGCATCCCTACCGACACCGTAGGAGTTGTAAAGACTCGAGAAAACAGTGACAAAAAGTCACAAAAAATCAGTCAAAAATTGACTGGGCCACTGCTCTCTCCGGATCTGCGCTTACTGGTGCGGAAAAAGAAAGAACTGACGTCAGCGCGCAGGGGCGGCGTCTAAGTACTGGCCGCGACGTCATCCCGGCGATCCCGACTACTGACGCGGAGCCGCACGACGCCGCCTACCGACGCGCAAGGGTACTGCTACGCAAAACTTTCCGGATCCAGCCTGACACCTGGGGATATTCTAAGGTAAGGAATCGGTCACTAACGTGTCTCTTTCAGATATGGAAATATCAGGTACAGTAATTTTTTTCTTTTTTTAAATACGTAAGCAACACATGGTGTGGATGCTAAACAGATGTATATAACATGTAATTGTTCTTACATTTTCTAGACAATTGTTGGGCTTGATTTGAACAGGTTATATTAAAAATGGAAAATTAAGATATTAAAAAAAAATAGCAAAGCCAATTGCCTGGTAAAAATGTGTTCTTCCATAGGCTCTGGGTCCATCACCACCAGTCTTGTTATAACAGGACAATGGAAACTGAAGAAATATTCTTTTTTTAAAAAGAGTTTTATTTTGTATTTTGCAATAAAGAACCATAACACACATTACAAAGTCGTATTGAGTATCACTGAATGCAAAAATAGAGGGGAATTCGGCACAGACAAAATACGACACCGTATCACAACCCACAATAGTGGTCTCACTCTCCACCCGCTCTGAAGACAGACGGTTGAGTCATTTGTCTTTAAAGATAGACAAACCGCTATCATAATCGATCCCCTCATCTTAAGAAACTGGCAAAGCCATGATATCCGTAGACTAGGTTAAGGATCAAAATAAAATGGGTAGAGTTCAATTTAAGTTTGGGAATTACTCCAGGCATATACCCAAATTGTTTCTAGGCTTCCTACTTGTTGGCTATAATCGAACAGTAGAACTAAACTACACTCTTTCTTCTGGATGGTGTGAGTTCAGAAACAGATTCTTTACTGACAGTTTTGAAACCCGACTTAACAGGCCTAGACTTGGTTGTAAACCAGAATCTTGATACTCCAGTTATGATATTGTCCAAAATTACAACAAGCAATCAGAAGGAGACAAAGAACAGCTTGTGGATTTGGATTTTTTCTCGTTTCTACCATGGTGTTTACTTGTTACTGCAATGAATGCAAAGAAAGACACAAAATGTTTGTTTACTGTGTACGGTGAGTCCCATCATATTAGGCTGGCTATTCACAGACACAGGAACCTGCATACACCATTTAATGAAGGAGGAGTAGTGAAAGATTAGATTTGTGCCCTGGCTGCTTACTCAGTGGGGTAATCAGAAATGAATGGACAGACTTGAGTGGCTCACAAGGCTGGAGGGAACCTCGAAAACCATATAGAATCTGAGGATAAGAGACAGTAAAGTCAGGATAGAGCAAAAAAAGAAGATATAACAAATCCATGTGCTGGACTTAACAGCACTTGTGGTTAGGCAAACCTACTGATTGACGCTACACCAATAACTTTAGACAAAGAGGTCCGTACCAAGAGGAAGACAGTAAAGAACATAGAAAACCACCCTGCAACGTTTAGAAACGGGCCTTGAAAGGTGATGGAATTTTGACTAGATAGTTTCCGGTTACTATTTTTATCATGGAAAAGAAAAGAAAAAAAAATGTTACTTACCTCAAGCAGGTTTGACCTTTTCCAACAAGTAGACACTTGCATGAATCTTAAAATGAAAAGGAGAGGCAACCTTGTTTCAATTTACAATGTCAGTAACAAAGAAGTTCCTAAAATGCAAATCCACTAATCTTGAATTTCTTAACATGCCTCTCCAGTGGGTAATACCCTACTTCTACTCAAATATATACTGTTTGAGGCATATTTATATAATGTTTTTTGTGCCATTAGTCTGGCCTTGCAGAGATATTTTTGCAACATACTCTAATGGTCCTCATGCTCATTATGCAGTAGGGAAGCATAAGTTGCATTCTCGTCATCTATCAGACAGACATGACAATCTAACTTAAAAAAAATTTTTTATCGTATCAATACAGAGACTGTTATCCATTCAGGTGACCTCGAAAAGAACAACAAATTGCAATAAGACGTTTTGGGGCTAAACAAATGATCCATGGTGGAATTTTCTGCTCACTTTGAGAGAGAACAATAGAGAAGACGTTGCAGAGCATTAGCTGATGAGCGTGCAATTCAAGCAGCCTGCTGAGTAGGCAAAGCATAAGTAGCCTGAAATCAGCAAGAACATGTCTTCTTTCCATATGTTATGTGCAATAACAGGAGTTCATAACAACATCACTGCATAAATTAGCCTCTATGGCCTTCTCTTTTGATATTGTAGCAAGCTAAACCAAAGACACATCTACCTGTGTAGGGTCTTTGAGCAGCAGACAAGAAGAAAGATGGCTCACACAAGTGATGGATGAAGTGGCAACATGTAAAACACCTCAAATGCCAAACACAAATAAGAGGCACCTGTTTTATAACCCAACTGCTCCGACCCTCCCTGATAAGGGAACTTGTTATTTTATTGGTAGAGCTCCGATTTACTAACGAATATTGGTGTTATGAGAGTTAGACAGAACAATTTTTACAGATGGCAGCTATCAATTAATCCTGGTCATTCATGGTAATGTGGTTCTTTTTTCAAAGCGACCACCTTGCTGCTGCATTAGAAAGTGATTTTCCTCCTGCTCCTGATAACTTTCACCTTTGTTGTAATGCTCGGAGCATTCTTAGGCAAGTAAGTTCCTGATAATCCTTCGGAAAGAATTCCAGGAGCAGGGCCCATACATGTTGAAAGTACTTCATATTTAAAATAGCATAGGTAATTTTTTCTATTGTCAAGTTAAACGACAATTTAGAATACAGATCATGTATGAGCGGTACATAGATTAATCACCTTTCAGCAAAAAGGAGTTGCTTGTTCGTCAACAAGAATAAGTTGACCACCTGTCAAGTAAGTTTATTTTCTGTCTCCACTGCATGTTTGGCATCCAGCCAGTAGAATACTTTGTGGGGTTTCTGGAACCTCCTACAGAGTTCCCTTTTCTAGTAGTCATTTGTATATTCTAGTAATATGATGGATGTTTTCCAAAATCTTACTTAGCAGCTTCTTGAATAAGTGAGCAGAATATACTTAATTTGGAATTGCAGAACAGCAGAATATATAACACGAAATTAAACTGTTATAGTATTTTAGGCTGATACAAAAGGGGTTTTTGGGGTTATTTTCAGTCACAATCTAGATTCAACCAGTCAAAGATATCTTATAGTCTGGCCTGACTGAGGACTAGACCCATTGCACTTGACCACATTTCATCATACAAGGGTGGTGAACTCAAGTGGTTATAGAAGAAACTTTGTCTTACTAGGATTATGTATTAAAACGTTTGCGTGACTCCACCATCTTGTTACCTGTAAACATACAATGGAAGAAAACTGACCCTTCCAAGCTGGAAGATATCAACATAACAGATATTCCTTTCACTTCACTAAATATCTGGGTGTCATTCATGTATATGACAAAACAAGCATTCTAAGCGTGAAGATCATTTCTTCACCCCTCACAGAAAAGGGTGTAGCCTCAAATTTGAAGTGTGGCAGGGATACACAATGAAGTTGCATCTTGCACCTTGAAGCATCTCCTGGAATAACACATTTAAAAAATTGCTCTTAACATAACAATGATGCCGCACTGTCCAATTAATTTCT
The DNA here is from genome assembly GCA_963921515.1 of Calotriton arnoldi. NCBI lineage: Eukaryota > Metazoa > Chordata > Amphibia > Caudata > Salamandridae > Calotriton > Calotriton arnoldi. The sequence goes on from CAWUFW010000020.1 coordinate 3,012,744, forward strand.
ATACTTACTGCTGGATTCCATATTAATAGAGTCTCTGGAGGAGAGGCTAGCCAGTTGTATCAAAAACTGCAGAAAAATCAAGATCAATGTTCCAACAACACCTCCATCCACACCAATTCTTAAGCTATCCAGAACTGACAGCACTGCTAACTCTTGGCTTGAACCAGGCACGAAGCTAGCTTAAAAAGGATCAAACAAGTGTTTTTTCACATATGTCTATAGTAGTTGACTGCCAAAGTCCCGTCCAGAATATGCTTTGGAAATGCAGTAATACGGATCAATGTTTTCTCAACTTCTCTGAATCTCAGTATTTCTTTAAAGATTTTGTAATAGTGGCTGATATAAACTGTAGTAGAACATAAAACATTTACTGCGGCGGGATTTATCGGGCCAGGCCGTGGCAGAAAGACCAGAGTACAAGATGCTCTGGCAAGAGCCCTGATGACGTCCAAGTGAAGACGAAACGCGTAGGCTGACGATTGGATATTGTTATATTTTGGAGCAATGATTTTCTTTGAATTAATAAATGGAATATATATATGAAACAAGCGTGCCTATGGATTTGATTCTTGAAAGTGAATACAATAATTGATTGGATATCATATCGGATACATCGACGCTCCTTTCCATTTGTAGAATTAATTTGTGAGGACTTGGTCTTTGGCGGTGGGACCTAGGAGAGTGAAGCGTCATTTTTATAGGACTCTGTGACTTTTATAATAAGACTTTGAATTGCTCACCAGTGCGCTTGGTTGTTGTGCCCCCATCGCTTGCAGGAAGGAGACATAAAACATTTACTGTTATGTTACCGTACAGATTGCTACGAAAGTGTGGAAATTGATAGGTGTATATCTGTGCTCAAATGTCTGATTTGGATGTTATATGTGTATGAAGTTTCTCTTCATATTCAACATGTTTAAAACATGCATTTTAAATGTCTCCTCTTTTACACATGGATGGGATCTTGGATTATTTGTATACTATCGTGCTGTGCAATCGGAGGTCTACGGAGCCATCATATTTAAGCCAAGTTAGCACCAACTGCCGTATCCTCATGCTGCACAAAATACAAAATTCATTAACGATGCTTGGCTTCCAGACACGCAAGATGTGCGCTTCCACATAGCTTTGAGTAAGGTATTTAGCCACTTAAATACTGTAACGCCATGCGCAGCCTGATGATCTTTCTCCATTCTCAAGGCTGGCTTTTGGCATGGGCGAGCTGGGCACAGGGCGTCAATCTTAAGAGGGGCTCACGGAGCTCTCTGCATTAAGGTCCTGCAGATAGTATTCCTCAACCTTGGCTCCAGCGATTCCATTTAAAACGCTGCTAATCATTTTTGACACGTCACATTTAACACCCTATCAGCCACTTTACCTGCCCTCCCGTCTACCCTGGTCCCCTCTCTTCCCTGCATGGAGAGAGGGGCACAGCACGCCGCTCACAAATCAAAAGACACAGTGTCAATATTCTTTAGTGAAGTTTCATCAGCCTGAGGTTGTTGTATCCTGGAGTCGGTTCTTTTACCGCTTTATGGAAGTCTTTGGAGACAGGGTTGTACTGAACTATAGTGCAAGCGCCCGATGGCTGGTCGGATAGAAGAGTGTATGGTCCGGTTTTGTGGCTATTTGCGCATCTGCTGTAACAGTTGCGTGTCTGATGGGCCAGTGTTTACTGTTGATTTGCCTGCTATTAAAATGAACATTTCCTGTAGCAAGTGCAAATGTACCTTACAAAACACTTACATAGCGTGTCTTTACAACTTCAAAACTGCACCAATTTTCAAAATGGGCCACATTTTTTTAGCTATCGGCTTCATTACTGGGGGTCACTTTCATTTTGATACCCAGTCCTATTTTCAATCTCAGTCCTCCCCTGCGTGGAGACAGCATAGGTATGGGTGAGAAAAGCAAACGTGTGGGCCGCCGGCAGCACTTCAGCATGCATGTTCTCAAACCTTCAGGAATGAGGTGTGCCCGGGTTGCGACAAAGGTGATGGCGTCTTTCTTGCAGACAGACAAAGAAACAAAGCAATGAAAGGACAATTTCCACAGCCATGGCCATTTTGGTGTAAAATATTAAAATTGCTCCGCATAAGATTAACAGCAACGAGATTCATCATAACAGCAAACACATTTAACATCATAATTAGCAACAAATAAGCCAAGCAAACATTGAACTTTAGCAGAAAGTTAAAGGGTAACAACTGTACTTGTGAACAATTACTAAATGTAATTAGTGAACACAACCTATAAACTGCAAGACACAATTTCCCAAATACTGAATCGCTCACGGATGACTAGATAATGAATTAAATATCATGAATGATATTCAGTAGTACATACAGTTCATATAAACAAAAAGTATTAGAAGTAGAAAAGAAAAGTGAAACATAAAAAACTGGGCAACCCTAGCAATCTAAAACGCCTGCAAAAGCAGACACTGCATAACAATAGCTAAGGGCTGTATACAAGTGTACACCTTATTGTATTGTAGTTTACCAAAAACTCACCAACTGCCAATATGAACTAATGACTGATAAATAACTAAGAAATCTGACAAAGATAAACAAGCATTGGAAATGCAATAGTTCTTGCATTTGTTCGAGTTGGAGCAATTGGCATTATAAACACCATTTTTTTAACCTATGCCATAGATATGCCCTCCTCACTTTAATAAAATGAAGAACTGTTTTTTTTGTTGTATTTTTTTTAATGTAGTACACCTGCAATGGTGCCGTAGCACTGGGAGAGAAAAAGGCAGTTCTGACTCCAAGTTTAAATAAGCAGTGTTGTGAGGGTGCAGTACCACAGGCTGTCACTAGGTGTCCCTGAGGAACTCTTTTGGCCACATATGGTACTGCACCCTGCAACATGGCTAGGCAAAGGATATGGCACAGCGGTGAGAGCTGCCGACTGGTGAGCTGGAGATCCGAGTTTGAGTCTGCTGTCAAGCTCAACATCCTGTGATAATGGGCTGATTGTTTAATTTCCCCGAGCACCTGACCAGGTGCGCTATATAAATAAAAGCGTTTGTAAAGTAACAAAAAAAGGAGCAAAACAGCAGTGGCCTCGGGGGGGGGGGGGGGTGGTTGGGGCCGGCGAGCAGTGTTGTGGGAGGGGTAATGGGAGGCACTGGGAGATTAAGGGAAATGAAACAAACGAAGCAGTGTTGTGGGAGGGGGGAGGCACAGGGTAATAAAGCTACACAAACTAAGTTTCATTGCACAAGTAAACAGAACAGTTAAAAATCAAAGCGATAGGCCACCTAAAAAGAAACATACTCTCTAAGTATAAATAGCCTGAACAGAAAGAACACATGTAAGAGAGGCGGTCCTCATGGGAGGATACAAAATTCCAAAAGGAGGGACTACTAAGTGTATTCACCAATGAAAAGCCAGCATTTCTAAAGAACAGCAACAGGAACCAATGAAAAAGATGGGCATTTTTCAAGCCCATATCCTAAATACAGCATGTCTCGAAGAGACAGCACAAGTGCTGCCTACCTAGGCGTGACCTAAAAATGCAAAGGGAATTACTGGGCAGCCAAAGAACTGAAATTTGGTATGGCTGATGGGGCAATCACCAAGTAGAAATGGTGGATAATAACTAAAAAGCTGTGATTTTAAATACATTATGGTCATTCCCAAGTGAGATTCAATGGGCTGAACCCTTTACCTCGATGCCACTCATGTGCCTTAACCCCTTCCCTGCGGGGGTAATTCCCCCAAGGGTGCGGGGGGGGGGCGGGAGGGTGAGCGCGGCTCCGCGGTGCTCGTGACGAGACCAGCTCGTCATGAGTCACAGTGGAGCTGTGCTCATGACGAGCTGGTCTCGTCACAACCCCGCCCACTCATTAATTCTCCCGCACAGGCGGGGAATTAATCCCGCGTGGGCGGCGCGCAGCCGTTATGACGAGACTAGCTCGTCATGAGCACAGCTCCACTGTGACCCATGACGAGCTGGTCTCGTCATAAGCACCGAAGCAGTTAAGTCCCAGAAGCCTTTATCTTCCAAGCACTTAAGCATCATAAATTAAACGTCAATTTGAGATTCAATTTCAAAATCATTATGAAATCTTACATCAGTACCTCCAAATGTAGCATCTGGCATAGGTATGGGGTTGATAATAATGCAATGAAGATAACAGAAAAGATAATAATCATTGCTTCCTTGGAACTACAAAAGATCTAAGCCAGATTCACGTGCTCTACTGCCAACAGGCAAATCATCAAACCTAAACTCTTTGGAAGCTTAAGATATTGTAAGATCTATTGCCATAAAACAACTAAATAGCAGCTGCATTAAAACGCAGGTAACACTGTTTTCGTCAATTTAATCAAGGAAGACAGGATTATTACGATATGTGGCTAAACTGGTGACACAACAACGAAAATGCCAAGAAAGATGTCAATCACAAAAATGAAAAGTGAAAGAACTGATGCAAAGACAGTGAATTTGGAAGGACAAATTCAGTATAACTTGCTTCTCTTATAGTCCCAGGAAATAGCAAAATTACCTCATGTGTGCCTTTTCTTGAGAAGATTACACACAAAAGACTGAAAAATTGTTATTGGACTGGTGTCATAAAGTACTATTCATCTCACAATAGAGATCTAACAGCAGGAGATGTATGTCTGCATGTATGTGATATTTATATAGCACAAACCTGCCCAAAAGGCATCTGAGTTCTGTACATGGTCAAAGGCCAGGAGAACTTCAATGCATCATTGGAAGGGTAGCTGGTTTCTAAAAGCAAACGTGGACTGCACCATGATATAGTGTTGTTTAAAAAGAGGTGTGTCTTCTGCTTTTTCCTAAACTGAAGCAGGGTTGGGAGAGTCCTGAAAGAGTTTGGGATAAAGTTCCCTAGATTCTGTGTGCATAGATGGAGATGGCCTGTTGCCTTTTTTTCTGTTTTATATTTTATCTGCAGTCTGTCAAGTGTTGGCTGAGTATGTACCCAGGGTCTCTGGAGATGTTCAGTTTGTCAGTTAGACTGAAGGGGGTGCCAGTCGTTATAGCTTTGTAGATGATGCAGCTGGTTTTGAATTACATCAGGGCTGGGATGATGCACTGATATTTCTTTTGGCCCCTGATGAGGCATGCTGCGGGATGTAGAATGTCCTTAATTAAGGCCAGTGTGAGGCCTTCGAGGCTGTGCAGCAAGGCACTGCCATCATCCTGATGAAAGAGTAAGGAGCTTTAACACCAAGAATGGATTCACTTTCTTTTGAAAGGAAGCCAATATCAAGTTGTCAGTTTCCTTGGCTAGGTCTTCATGGGGGTGAATTCGAGTGACTTGGTATTGGGTGAAAGTTGGTACACGTTGTTGAGCCAGGTTTGCAATAGTTGTTGCTTATTGTTTTTTGTGAATATCAGGAATTCTGTTTTGGTGGGATTACGCTTTATGCAGCTGCTGGATATCCATAACTGGATGAGGTGGAACCAGTGCTAGGGTATTGGACGTCTTGAGCAGAGGATACTTTCAAAAATAGTTCAGTGATGTTGGCAGAGAACAACAAGGCCATTGCCCTAGTCAGGGTAGTTCCAATCCTTTCAGTACATATATGATAGATACCATGCTATGAAGAGCATGTGATGTTGCTGAGCCTATTGACATGATTTCACTGCATCCCTGCACAGATATTACAATATTAATACCCTTTCTGTGTGCTACATATAGTTGTGGAACACTGGATCTGCTTCAAACTCTGTGTTTCTAGTTCTATTGAAAGCAATCAGAGAAAACGTAGTCAAAATGTAAGTTGTCAAAGCTACAGATCTGTTCAAATCCACTGCCACTGAGGGTAAATATTTTCAAGGTTCTCAGCTATAATATTAGAAGTCTTTATCATATTATGTTACATACATTTATACAGTCCTTAGTATGGCCTCACAGCACTTTAGGAGTTCAGAAAACATTACACTCAGGTCTTTAGTATTCAGTCACAGACTGGGGTGAATTTTCTGGTTCTTTGAATTGGATTATCAGGTGAATATGCTGCTTTTGTCAATATAACTGGTTGTCTGTGGTCTGCAACGGGTTGTTTTATTTGTATGTGTAGTCAGAGGTATTTAATAATTGAGTACGAGATATCTGGGAGGACTGGTATGTGCCCTGAATGGCGTGAAGAATGTGTCTGAGATAATTGATAGTTTGTCATCTTGTCGGGGTTAATTGAGTATATGACATCTTTTTGAGGTTAGCTATCAAATTAAACACCACTTGGGTCTAGTTGGCTTTCCCTAGCAAGTCTTGAGCTGAGACCCTTAGGGGTGAGTAGTTCGTGCTTTACAAATACCGGATTTAAGATTTAGAGCATAGCTGGGAGGCGGGTTTAAAAAACGCCTATTTATTTTTCGCTCCTGCCACAAAACACTTTTTGCTACTGGTAGATGCAGGGCTACATGCCTCATCCTCCGGAACGGTATATTCTAGGCAGGCATTAAGCCTCCCAGGTTCTCTTCTTGGTCTTATGTTCAGTGCAAAGAAATCCTATACATTTAAATGAAACACAACAGAAAAATCAAGGATAAAGTGCACAATCTGTGTGTTTTTGCAACACACAACAAAATGTAAAGACCTGTGAATGAGCTGTATGCATTCAGCAGTTAGAAAAGCAAAAATGAAGCAATTTTTTTGTAATTCTAAAGTGTGACCGAAATAGATTTTAATGGGATCAAAACAAATCAATGCACTTTATTTGGAGATGCACAACTGCTAAATATTAGCAGAAACCCAATATCCACACATTATCTATCATCTGTGTGCTATTTAGTTCTGTCAGTAAAACTGTATGTCTGTGCAAAGTTAGCAGCCATTTCAATGGAAAATGTGTCTGATACCTGGGAAATATTCTAAGGTAAGCAATATGCGGCTAGAAGTCTGTATCAGATATAGACAACACTCCTCCCACAGAAACTTCTATACAGTTCAGGCCGACTGGAACAAGAAAGGGGGGGATGGGAAAGCAATGCTCCTGTGCAGCTCTGACCTCGCACCAATAAAATAAATGTGCCACTTCAACCCTAACTCCAGCAATGGAGCTCGTCTTTCATTAACATGAAGTTGCGTTACCTGTGATGTGATACTCTTGTGCACATTTGAAGGACTTAATTTCTTTGACTGTTCAATTTAGCATTATCAGACTGACAACGATTCTTTGCGGAGTTGTAGAAAAGCAGTTTTAAACAGTGCAAAAACAAGCTTTCATGATGGTTATTGTCGTGTTTTATGTGACTTTCAAAGGATAACAGCGCAGTATGATAACTAAACGACGTGAAAAGAAGTAGGCCTAATGAATCGATTCATCAGTTACACATGTAAGGTTAGTGTGGGTGCCTAATAAGACGGTAAATTGTAACACACAGTAAAGATCTGCAAGAAAAAGAGACCACGGACACACAGCAACTATCAGATGATCCCATGTATGTGACAGACACAAGGCAGGAAGAATAAATCAAATTAAAGAGCGAATGCGGAGTCGATGCGCACTGCGAACAAAAAAATCAATTTCAAACAATACAACTTGATGAAGCAAAGAAAGAGCAGAAGGCAGCATCTGCCGACTGTCCATCGCATCAATGCCATGTTGGAGGTTTTTAGTGCAATCATCGAAAAACGATTACCGTTACATAGAGTCTGGACTTGTAGCATCCACCAGGATGCCCCTCTGATGCAGGTTTATCTTCTGTCTCCCCACCTAGTGACCCAATATAGTTTCAATTGTGAACTCCAGCACACAATGTTGTAATAGTCCAAAACCATAGTAGGGCAGTAATGAACATTGGGCTGAAAACTACAGTGCAATCCAATGCAGCATTCAAGGGTACAAAGGATAAAACTAGCATGTGTAAGGAAGGTCATATGTGCTAGTGGATAGGTAGGCTGTAATAAAACTTCACAACTCTACAGTATCATTTCAGTAGGTCATCACCAAAACTAACTATTCAAACCACAAAACGTGTTAAAACATGGTTCTAATAGTCAATTCAAATCTACATTTCTCTCACCAAACCATTATCTAATTAAGCAAGCTGAGAGCTCTCTACTGCATGTTGCAGCAAACATTTCCCAACCCAAATAATTATCACCATCAATTTATCAACCTTTCTCACAATGTTTTGTGTTCTGCACCAAGTCTTATTGTTGCCTTCATGTGTGTTCCCTCTGACCAGTTTTGACAACTACCGTCTTGGAAACCCTGAGCACTGAACTAAGTCTCAAGCGAAGCACTCGATATTGCTTAATCACGCTTCATGACAGAAATTACAGATACACTTTGTACAAAGTATCAATAGGAATATGAAAAGAGGGATTTTAGTTCACTAGCTGGAGGACATTAAGGATCAGAGCCAAAGTTACCATTTTAATGATTTCTTGGAAAGTAAATGGTTGAAGAGGTAAAGGGTTTTTTTTTTAGTACATACCATTGCCTCATACCCCTGGGCCACCACTGCAAACAGGAACAAGTATGATCCCATCAGCTTTCAAATTTCAATCAACGGTACTGGTTAAAATGGACGAGCATATGGAGGACAAGAGGGAAAGGAAGGAGGTAGAGGAGTATGAGCCCCTATTGCTCACTAAATCAAGGTCTGAGCTATTCCCATCCAAACCAAGAAGGAGTTTTGAAACCAATTCCTCTGACCAACATCCTGTGCACAGTAATCAGGAAGTCAACAGCAACCAAGGATTCACAGAAGAGTGGGCAGGTTTAGAGGGAGGCTAATCAGAAATCGAAGACACACAACTTCGAAGGCTTTACACTGAATGTAGAATGGATGCCCTAATAATGAATTTCCTTATTATATGATCCTCATTGTCTTCAGGTGGACATCTGAAAAGGAAAGCTGCTAGGCTGGGCTGCTCATGGATACTCCGAATATCATTGCTGCAGTGTAGGTATTTACACGGAAGCATAAACACTTAATTGCTTCACTCGCATGAAACTTCCTGCTGTGTTCCTTGAGAAGAAGAAGAAGCAAATGTCTGGTGGAATCCGAACACTTATACATTTCCACATTATACAAAAGAGCGCTATATCGCAGCATAACAGTCTAAAAAACAGACAATGCAGATTCTACACTCTGCATCACAGCATTTACAGAGCATGTTTTAGACGCCAATATCTTTCTCCTGACATGAACATGTTTAGAAGGTTCTTTTTGTATTCTTTATTCTAGCCGTAATGGTATTTCTGGACAATGTAATCTGGCTTTTTGCTAGGGTGAGGCCCAGTTCGGAGATGCTCTAATACTCCAAACCATCGTTTAGGGTTCGACACTGTGGCTATTTTCTTGCTGGATGTATCAATTCAAGGGGATGGCCTCTAAATAGAAAAGATACTCACAGACTCGAAATCTACATCTGCTTTTATCTTTTTAAGAACAACTAGAGCTCATCTTTGTGATCCAAATTGGTGATATCTTTTGCTGGTACTGCCATTGTCATTTCCGTTTCTGGTCCACTGCTCCTAACCCTATACTGTTTACTTTGCAGCTCCACTACTGCTTCTTAGTCTGCGTTCCTTCACAAGTGTTGGTGTTCCATTGCAACTCTTTAAAAATTGGAGTACTGTTTCTTTGAGAAATACTGAGGTCCTGCTTTTTGAGACTGACAAGGAGTCTGCTGATGTAGATGAGCCTTGGTTGGTCACAAATGTAGCAACATTTGTATTAGCTCCTCCTGATCACCATTGTGTTGTACCTACTGGAGAAGGAAAGCCCTCTGAAGGAACCAAGGGTGCTAGACACACCAGAGCTTAAGTTCCAGCTGTTGCAGAGATTCCCATCGAGTAAAAGGCCAAGGTCATAAATGAACCACAGCAGTGCATCATTATGGGGTTGTGTGGCCGATTAATTTTGAGCAAATTCTTTTATAACTTTGACGTTTATTTACATGATTAAAGGTACCAACATTCAATGCTCCCCACACAAATAAGTGTTACAAAAGAAGGGCAACCCAATAAGCCCTTACAAGCTTGGGTAACAGAATCAACTGAAGTCAATGGCCAACAAGGGGGTTGGAGTAGCCCTACTCGAGCTTTGAGGAAGGAGAGCTGGTGTGTTTGATTCACAGCTGGCTACTGGTGTGAGTTCTTCCACACCACACTAGAGCTGATGCCTGGCCAAAATACAACTTAAAACTCTGCCACTGTTGGGCATTTTTAACCAGTGTTAATTAATCAAATCTGGTCAATTTCTCCCGCCCAATGGGGAATGAGACATCTTAGGGGACCTCAGATTTCACAAATGCAATTAGCCCAGAGGATGGTCTCACACAATCAACACTAAAAAGACCAAAACGCGGACACAGTTCCACTACTCTTCTGTAATTTACTTATCATTAGAGGAAATTCTAAAGCTCATGGGTATGTTCTTGCTATTGCGTTTGTAAGAGTGGCGTTGACATATATTTGTATCACACGTGATTACTGTAACATGGACAAACTACATACTGCGTGTCTGATTGCGTTTATCTGTATTACTACTAATGTAGGTTATTCTGTAATATACATATAGCAATAGCTTTATTTTGATACGCCTTTTTTTGTTAATTTTTTCATTCATTTTGTTACCCATGGTTGAATTTGTTTATCCAAATCAGTTGATTTGTATATTTGCTTTAATACGGTTAAACAATTGATTGTGTTTATTTCTTATGGATCTATTCAATGCGTCATATCATAGATGCCTAAATATCTGGACTAAGTATAGTTTTATCAATTACCCCTTCGTTGGCCACTGACGTTAGTCCACCACACAAATATGGCTCTTGAGTATGTGGGGGTACATGCACTTTTAGAATGGATAGATAACCCGATATTAGAGAGCATGCTAGGTCCCATGGGGTGTAACATCGCTGGGTGTTGGAAGCCTTATGGGTATCCTCAAAAGGAACAACTGAGGATAAGCTGGTGGAGTTAGAGCTGTGGAATAATGATTCCCTTGGGAGACTAGTGGAGAAAATTCAAAAGCTTGTCCCACCATAGTCTTGAACCTTAATGTCCGCTATCTCTGCCAGAGATATAATGATCTGAGGAAGAGAAAGTCATGAGGAATTCTTCGCCGTTGTAGGTGGAGAACCTATCTAATCCTCTGATGTCAAAAGGCATCCAGGAGGCCAAAAGGAGTGCTCACATTTACCACCAAGCAGGGAACCTGGTCCACTGGCCCAATATGAAGTTTTTTTGATGAGCCAAGGAAGCAGGTGCAACTGAGATAGTGGGGCACATCTGCTTCTTGTGTTCGACATTTCTATTGTCGCTGGCAGGCTTGTATTACCACTTGATGGGCAAGGGCGGTTGTGGAGCGAGAGAACGTTAATGTCAGTCTGGGATGGAACCTTACAGCAAGACGGTCTGTGTTAAGCTGAGTCTCTACCTCTGGATTGCCCACATTGCAATAGTGACAGAAGTGGTCTGGCGAAATACTGATAGCCCTTTTCTGGTCTGGAAGCAAGGTATAACAGGCCATCGGAATTGAAAGGCTGCTAAAGAAAAGTGGATTGTTTATCTTCTACTTTTATATGATGCAGTCCTCGAATTTCTTTCGAAAAAAGATGCTGAAGACACAGCTTTACCAATACTGTTCAATCCCCATTACAGACTTTGCCAATGCTGAATGGTTTTAAAATGTGCTGGCAAGGGAAAAGCCAGTAGCAACAGCCAGCCATCTTAAAAGTCCATTTGTTATGCTCTCAAGGTGGCTGCCATGTTGCGTTATGAAAAGTGGAATGATGCAAGGTGGCGGCCATCTTAAAGGTATAACAAAAAAACATACTTTCTAGATGGATGCCATGTTTTGGGCTGCAATATGGCATGACGCATCATGGTGGCCTTCTAGAAAGCATGAGAATGTTATTTCCAATACCTGCAATGGCCACACTGTCATGTCATGCGGCAGACATCATAAAAGTATAAGAAAGAAACTTTGCTAATGTTGGTGCATTCTGAAGGTCTTTGGTACTAGCAAAGGCAATAGTCGCGGCCACAGTGGAGGGGGAGAGTGGCAGTAAGCCGAGAGGAAAGCCGGGTGGGGAGAGAAGAGAAATGCAGAGGAGGAAAGATAGAAAGTGTGTCACCATGCTGCAGCGCGCTCTCTGTTGAAAAAGCTGAGGGGATGGGGAGGAGTTAGAAGTGTGAAGGAATGAGCGCAAGTGAGCTCTCTGCCCATAAAGAAAAGATGAAGAAGCAGGATACGCATTACAATGGAGTACTAAGTAAGAACTGGAAAAAAAAAAGAAAGAAAATACTTAGGTGATGTCAGAAGTGGAAGAATACAAAGCAGCCAATCAAAAGTGATAGCAAAGAAGAAACGCTCCCTGTGCGGAATAAGCACAAGTATAGTGTGAAAAGCCATCCAATAAAGAGCAGGGAACTGAGACAGACAAGAAGGCTATCCAATGATAAACAAGGGTATGAACCTAAGCACACTCTATGCTGTCTGCGAATATTGTGAGAAGGTAAAAGGCATATGTGCTGAGGAAAAAACTGCTGACAAAAGGCACGAGCAGAAACACATGCAGCTCAATCTATGCAAGCTGTAAAAGAATCATTTTTGATAATCTCAAATGGAGAAAAGGACCTTAACTAAGGGAAGTCATTCGGTTAGAGGTTGATGCTGATGGAGGCGGGGCTGAGGGTGCTATCAGCATTCCAAAATACTTTGAATTTATGATGCAAACGTTTTACGATTTCCTCTCATCCTAGGTGGGAAAGAGGTCGAGGAGAAATTACTCTGCGTAATAGTCAGATGCCTTGAGTAATAAAAATATGAATTAATGTACACTCACAGTGCAACTAACAGTCAAGAACAGCAGTGAAGCATCCCTTTAAATAAGATGTACACTGTAGGTCAGGAAACGGCTGATGCGATCTCCGATCATTGAGCCAGACTGATTATTTTGTGACAGTAGTCTGTGAAGAATACTGCTTATTTACATTCACTTACTCTGTTTTTGGCTTGTTGCCTTGTTAATGCTGAATGATGAGTGGTTATAAATAATTAATTATCAAGCCAAAGCATTCATGCTTGTTTTGGCAATGCTGAAAACTTGCAAGGCAGATACAGCCAGCCAGTCAATAGGTCTAGCTTTGGCAAGCATGCAGCGTGTGGTAATGTATTTATGTTGCAAGCACAGACAATAGAAATTAAAAGAATAGGTTTAAAAAAAAGTTTAAAAAAAATGGTGGGTGCATGGTCTTAAACAAAAGAAAAAAGTAAACAAGAACAATCACTGCACTTGGCTTACCAGCTGTGGCACTCAATCAATCAGGGGTTTATATAGCGCACTACTCACCCGTGAGGGTCTCATGGTGCTTTGGGGGGGGGGGGGGGCAGCTCCGGATCAGTCGAAGAGCCAGGTCTTGAGGTCCTTCCTGAAAGTGTGCAGGGTTGGGGAGCGTCTGATGTTCACGGGAAGCTTGTTCCAGGTCTTGGCTGCGATGTAGGAGAAGGCTCTCCCGCCTGTTCTGTTTCTGCGGATGTGGGGGACCTCTGCCAGGGCGAGGTCGGCGGAGCGGAGGTTCCTCTTGGGTACGTGGAAGGATACTCTCTCGTTGAGGTATTTGGGTCCGATGTTGTTGAGGGATTTGTAGGTGTGGGTGAGGAGTTTGAAAGTGGCCCTCCTCTCGACGGGGAGCCAGTGGAGGTCTCGTAGGTGTTGGGTCATGTGTTCGTGATGTGGAGTCCCGAGGATGAGTCTGGCAGCGGCGTTCTGGATGGTCTGGAGTCTGTGTAGTAGAGCTTTGTTGATTCCGGCGTATAGGGCGTTGCCGTAGTCCAGTCTGCTGGTTATGAGGGCGTGGGTGACGGTCTTTCTGTAGTCGGGGGGGGGGGGGGAATCCATTTGAAGGTCTTGCGGAGGATGCGCAGGCAGTTGAAGCTGGTGGAGGCGACGGCGTTGACGTGGCGGTTCATGGAGAGGGAGGAGTCTAGGATGATGCCGAGGTTTCGTGCAAGGGCAGTAGGAGTGGGAGGGTTCCCGAGGGCGGTGGGCCACCAGGTGTTGTCCCAGGCGGAGTTGCAGGGTCCGAGGATGAGGACCTCGGTCTTCTCTGAGTTGAGCTTCAAACAGCTGTCTTTCATCCAGGCTGCCACGTTCTTCATTCCTTCCTGGAAGCAGAGTCTGGTGTCTTCGGGATTCTTTGTGAGTGAGAGGATGAGCTGGGTGTCATCGGTGTAGGATACAATGCTGAGCCCATGCTGTCTGACGATGGCGGCGAGGGGGGCCATGTAGATGTTGAAGAGCGTGGGGCTGAGTGAAGAGCCTTGTGGTTCTCCGCAGTTGATATCGGTGGGTTCGGAGATTCGGAGAGGAAAGGGGGGGCAGGAGGGGGGTGAGTCTGATCCTCTGGGTTCTGCCGGAGAGAAAGGATTGGATCCAGTCGAGGGCGGCTCCTTGTATCCCTGCGCCGTGAAGTCTGGCTGCAAGCGTGCGATGGGTAAAGGTGTCGAAGGCTGCGGAGAGGTCCAGAAGGATGAGGGCCGCGGTGTGTCCCTGGTCGAGTAGCATGCGGATGTCGTCAGTGGCAGCGAGGAGAGCGGTCTCGGTGCTGTGGTTACTGCGGAATCCAGACTGGGAGGCGTCTAGTATGGAGCTCTCTTCGATGAAGGTGGTCAGCTGGGCGTTCACGAGTCGCTCGGTGACTTTGGCCGCGAAAAGGAGGAGAGAGATGGGCCGGTAGTTTTTCAGGTCCGTTAGGTCGGCCGTGGGTTTCTTGAGGAGGGGTTTTGCCTCCGCCCGCTTCCAGTCATCTGGGAAAATGCCGGACGTGAAGGAGGCGTTGATGGTCAGTCCCAGTTCGGGTGCGATGGTGACGGCGGCCCTGTGGAATATGTGCGGTGGGGAGGGGTCCGTTGGGGCTCCTGAGTGCGTTTTCTTCATGGTAGCGGTGATGTGTTCGACGGTAGCAGGATTCCAGGTCAAGATGGTAGGCTTATCGGCAGCGTTGGGGGGAGAGGTGATGTCCGGCGTTGGTTCGCTGAAATTGTCGTATAGGGCCTTGATCTTCAGATGGAAGTAAGAGCTGAGCTTGTCGCAGAGTTGCTGGGAAGGTGTGACGTCCGTGGCTTTGCTGCCGGGTTTTGTGAACTGTTGAATGAAGTTGAACAGTTCCTTGGCGTTGGTCGCTTTGGTCTGGATTTTGTCCCTTATGAAGGTCCGTTTGGTGTCCCTTATGCGCTGGTGGTATTCCTTCAGGGCGCTCCTGTGGTTGTTCCATGCTTCCGTGGTTTTCTGGTTTCGCCAGGTTTTCTCTAGGCGTCTGCAAGAGCGTCTGGCTTCCTGTAGGTCTGTGGTGAACCAGGCGGCCTTCAGCGGGCGTTGTTTGGAGGGGTGTCGGAGGGGTGCGAGTTTGTTGGCGCAGCGGGAGATTCAGCGGTGGAGTTCTGTGGCTGCGGAGTTGGTGTTGGTCGTAGCGCTGGGGGGGTGTCGGAGGAGGGTGGTGATGAGGAGTTCCTCTGTGACCTTGCTCCAGTTCATTCTTGGCGGTCGCGGGGCAGGCTTGGGTGCGGTGGTGGTGTGGAAGGTGAAATGGACGCAGTGGTGGTCCGTCCAGAGTGGCTGGGTGGTGTGGCTGAAACGGGTGTTTGTACCTCCTGCGAAGATAGGGTCGAGGGTGTGCCCAGCTCTGTGTGTGGGCATGTTAACCAGCTGCTTCAGTCCGAGGTTGGCGAGGTTGTCGAGGAGAGTGATGGAGTCTGGGTCGTTCCGGTTGTCGAGGTGGAATTCAGGTCCCCGAGAAGGATGTAGTCCGTGGAGGCGATTGCGTGGGGTGCGGCGAGTCCGGCGATGGTGGTTGCGGCCTGGGTGCGGGGTCCCGGCGGTCTGTAGATGAGGGTGCCGCGTAGCGTGGTCCTGGGGCTGGTCTGGATCTGGAAGTTGAGGTGTTTTGTGTTGGAGTGGGGGTCACTTGTGCTGGATGTGGAGAGGCGGAGGGGGGTCTTGTGTGCGATGGCGAGTCCTCCTCCTGGGCGGTGGGGGCAGTCCTTTCTCTGGATCTTGTAGCAGTCGGGGATGGCAGTGGCGATGTCGGGGCCGGAGGTGGCATTGGTCCAGGTTTCCGTGAAGAAGGCGACGTCGGGCGAGAGGGTGTCGATCAGGTCCCAGATCTCTACGGCGTGTTGGTGGAGGGAGCGCACGTTGAGGAGGATGCAGGTCAGGGTGTTGGTGGTGCGTGCGTCAGGCGGGCCTTTGGCGGTAGTGGGGGTATCGTCGATGGTGAAGGATCTGCGGCAGGCTCTGCATGAGAAGTCTCCATGGGTGGTATTCGGCGAGGATCTTACGCAGTCGGTGTTTATTCCGGGATTGAGTGCGTTGAGGAGGGTAGAGTCGTAGCGGTGGGGCCTGGGAGAGCCAGGGTTCCTGGCGCTGGTCGCGATCGGGTCGCCGACGGGCTTGCCTTCGGCGCGACCGCACAGCGGTCTGCATTATATAGGGGAGTGACGCTCAGCTGGGAGGCGGGGAGCGGGTAGGGGGAGCGGCCGGGTCAGTAGCAGCGGGAAGCGGGAGATGGGGACGGCGCGAGGGGGACAGGGCAACAGGGAATGAAAAACGGCAGAAAATAATTACAGAATACAGAATAAGACCACAGTAATGACACTGAAGTGCATTATGTTTTTCTAGGTGGAGGTGCACATGCGATCAGGTGTTTAGGCACCGAAAATATTGCAGGGACCTGAATACAATTTATTGAACCATTGCATTTTTAGGTTGGGCATAATTGTTCTTTATTATAAAATCTTATTGCACAAATAAATACAAGATGCAACTGGAATGGTCAATAACAAGGGTTACTCACAATACCCATAGACATACAGGACATAACTCTGTGAGTTAACGTGTGCATGCATCGGTTGTTTGTGACCAAGTTTTTCTATTAGCTGCAAGATATTATCTTTTCCCACTACCCCAAAAAAAGAATTCATCTCAACATACTCCTCCTATTACTCGAATACTTACAATTTGTCAAAACAGTATTAGTCATTCCTTAAAGTGCTTCTAGGGCTAATAAAAACTCTGGTATCTCCTTACGGTAAGATGGAAGCTATTCAAGGGCTATGGGAAAGGGCAACAGATGCGCTATATTGCAAGGTAAACCCTGCCTAGAACCCACATGAGTACAGTTTGAGTGGGCTACTTGTGTTAACAAAAACACTGCTCATATGAATTGCTTCTCGGCTGAAAATTTCCAAGATATCATTATGCAAGAGATGTATTCGTGCGCAGCCAATCCGGTGAGTTTGCCGGGACCAACCTAAACTTTAGGGGACTCGTTCTGAGCTTTGCAACGAAAATTAGACTCCCTTAATACACCACCTGGAGGACCCAAGATCGGACTGACAAAATCTCAAGTAAATGGCTGAGAGATGCTGATCGATAAAAGCCAATGGTGGCAAGAGGAAGCCCAAAAGCCCACTGTATTGTAAGCAATACGTAAAGCTGAGAGCAGCGCCGTCTAGAACTAAAAAGTACATTTGGCAAACTGACATACAGCTATTGCAGCGCAGGTGTTTCTAACTCCTAGATACCAAATCACTGGCATATAGCATAACAAAAAAGAAGAAATGGGATGCATCACCATGTTTTTTGTTTTCCTAATTAGAATGTCTCTTGCTTCCCTTCTAGCTTCATCTGCCTGTCACTCAACGAAGGTTTTTTTTCTTCTATTTTCAAGCTAAGGTAAGATTGATTTTATCAGTAAGCCTACTAATAGGAATAGTTGTTTCCCAACCGGAAAATGCTTCATCACGATTGTAACACAAAATGTTTTGCCACCTTCTAATTGTGAAATATCACAGCATCAAACCGAGTTGCAAAGGGCGATAGCAGAAGAAATCTAAGTACAGCACCCCGCAGAGGGATGGAAAGTCTGCATTACAAAGTTGACATCGCACATTTTTGTTCGAGGAGATCAGTACATCCTGCGAATTTGCAACACCGCATATGAATCTACATGTCTGGTCTCTGCTGCTCTGAAATTGGTTTTGCTCGTGCATTGTGGCACTTGATAATAAAAGTCAGGCACACTTACAGAACTTCCACCTTATCTTCACACATTTAGCTTCAGACACGTGGCACTGGCAACTTGGTAGCTGAATTATATCACTGTGTTCTATGCCATCAGCGAAAGCCTTTTCCAGCTGTTGTAACAGTGCACATGTTTAGGTCTCACGTACAGCGGGCATGCGCTGTCTGCGAGTCTGTTGTTCTTGAAAAACAAAATACTTAAAAGGGCTTAGAGCTCAACAGTTACTTACCATTGGTTGGCATTAACTTTACTCTCATTTCCTTGCTTCTCATAGGTCAGCAGGTCCTGGGTTCACTTCCTCATTTGTTTCACCCTTCAAAGTGGAGCATGGACCAAGTACTGATAGATTTCTTTATAGGTGTCCTTCCGCTGCGGGAGCTCGATCCAAGGTGCTTTTTGGTTGCTTCCTCATCGTTTGACTGCGTTGCTTGCCACTTGCATCCCATGTAAACGATATTAATAAACTGCAAGCTTTTGATTTTTTTTTTTTACAGTTTTATATAGCTGGAACTTGACCAGAAGGTACTGGAGCACTTTACATGAGCACCAGTTACATTACACAAGACACACATTTTACAGGAGATTACGTGACTTGCCGCGAATCACAGGATGTTGAGTCAAGGTCAAAACTCGAACCTGATACCCCAGTTCCAAAGTCGGCAGCTCTAGCCATTATGCCACATCCTCTCCACAATGACTGCACTGCTTATCAGTCCATAGTGTTGAAAAGCGTGAAGTATGTCGCAGACATATTTTCAATTACAGGCATTTACTTCGATTTTGGTAGTTCAAGTTTGCATAGAGAAATGACTTATGAGAAACTGCAACAAACAGTATGCCTCTTAGCCATCCTTATACCGCAGGTATTCTCAGAGTGAGAATCTCCCCTCCGACATGGCCGTCGCATTTATATGAACACTTGTAGGGACAGGCACAACAGTCCTCTTTTGTATTCATGGATGTGGTCACTGCTTCATGGCAATGACGTCAAGGTGAACTATATTTGGGAAAGGTGGCACCCTCATGTAGCAGTAGGATGAAGCGGTCCTTGGTTTTAGTGGCGCAGGAGAACTTAGTTCAGGCTACTGATGAGTGAGAGACGGCGCATTAAATGGCTACCACCACTTGCACTTAAAACCTCAGCAACATTAAGTTCAAATTTCAGAGCTGCCAATATGTCCCATTTTATTAACTGTGTGTTTTAAAAAAAAAAAATCATTAATCAACGGCACTTTGTATTCCGGCTCTGAATACATTATCCGTATCATTATAAAATCATTGCAACAAAGCATTGTTGGTTAAAAAGCACGCTCAGGCGATGTTGGACGTCAAGGGACATTTTTACCATTTATATTTAATTACTTTTGATTCTGGGGGAAACTTTGTGGACCACTATGCAACCCCAGCAGTACTTGAAATGGAAATAACAAGCACTGGCAAAGCTAAAAGGTCAACATATGTGAGCGCCATTGGCTTTGTCAATGTGTTTTAGCCATGTTGGGCAGCAGCTGTGCATCATGGCTCAAGGGAAACAAAAAAAGCACTATCACTCAGTCAGTGTTGGTTACACTATAGCACTTTTTTAGGTCGAGCCTCGAGTAGCGCGCAAGCGCTGCTCTGCGAGACTTTATGTAAGGGGCTTTTGAAAGCTGACCACACGCTCGTGCACAATGGCCTTTTCCGTGCGGTTACCCGCAGGGCCGCCATCTGTTTCCAATTATCATGCCCAGACACGGGCAAAAGGCCATTGTGCATGAGCGTGTGGTCAGCTCAGCAGGCTGCCACGCTCGCTCGCCCCCGCTCCTCTCTTCAAAGCTTTTTTTAGTTGCTTTCACTTTCGCGCGTCTCATAGTAAATGTTCTCGAAATGAAAGCCACTCACTCGATTTACATCTCTCCCACCTCTCGTTTTCAAATTCGCATTTACTGATCACACCTGCGTCTGACATTAAGTAATTTCTGACTTACTAAAACTAAGCATCCCTCGTTCTGTTCCTGAAATGTGAAGAGCAATCATGCCCGGGGATCTCGCTTGCACGGCTTATGTTGATACACGCTCGTGACAGACAGACCTTTTGCATCCATATTCTGGCGTAACTAAAGGTTCCCAGATATCGAGGGCTACTACGGGTCCTATTTTAAAATACCAAATAGAAGCGATGTAAAGGGAGGGGGTCAGCGAATGCCAGCGCTATAAAAAGGCTGAAGGCCAATCACATTACGGGCACGAATCAACGTGCGGACACAGCTCGCGCTCATTGGCTCTGATGAAAGGGCTTGCCAGATTCGCACGGCTGAATGAAAGGCAAGTACATGCTCTTATCATTCAGGCTCACGCAGAAACCCTTCAAAGCCAGCTTCCTGCAATTGTACGTCACACACCCGAAGCCATATTTCTGTAGAGAAGTCTGCAGCAGGCGTACTTCACTGCACATTCTCCTGTGTATCTAATGTCGTATGCTCGGCTGTACGAGTGTTTAGGCAAGGACGTTGTCATCTACGTCATACTTTACGTATCAATGTATGAGCGCCCTTGACAACAGAGCAGGATCACTGCACAAACAATGCTATACAATACTCAGTGGCGTAAGACACAATGAAGCCCCCCAAACCCCCCTGCAGAATGTGATGAGGGGCCCCCTTCTCCCATATCTCAAAGGTACTCATTGGCTGTGAGCTGATTGGGGAGGGGTGTGAAGGGTCGGGCCCCCCTGGAGGGTTGTGGGGGGGCTGCATCGCAGGGGCCTGCCTTACGCGCGTAGCCATACAGATGCGTACATGGACCCATAGGCCTACAACCCCACTGACTCAGAGGATCTCTACTCTTGTTTATCTGTACTCCTAATATCTACCTTCACCTTTTGTGAACTAGACCTCTACATGTTTGTCCATCAGACCTCTCGTACTCTAGTGCCACTAAGTTTTGGAACACAGGTTTATAAATAAACCCAATACAATTAAAATAAACAATTCAAATGCACACCTATTTGGCTTGCAAGGTCACTACATTTATATGGAGCAGAGAAATGAACGCACCGAAATCTGCATCTATATAATGTTCTAGGCAACGCATTGCTTGAATTCAAATGTTTAACTTCTTCCATTATATTAGCAGCACTTGGTATGAAAAGAGTTCTTTTACTACATGCTCATTTATACTGTCTATGTAGATAGTATGTTCCTGGTCTGCTTTATATATAAACTCATTAGGCTTAGAATGCAAGCAGAAACAGAGGATGGCATTTTGAGTCCTTCATTGAGGATGTGGATGCTAAATTCACAAACAGATTACGGTTGTTATTGAACACTGCACTGGAAACCTACTACACAAGTAACCTCAAGTCTAGCACTGGACTGAAAGCTAAAACAAGCATTGGCATAGCCAATAGGTCTCGCCTTTGGGACCGTATAAGTGTTTAGCCATGCAACAGTTGATGTTGTTGCACCAAGGATATTGTGCTGCATAACTAAATACTTATAAGGTCCCAAAGGCGAGACCTATTGGCTATGCCAATGCTTGTTTTCCTTACTCTTATCAAGGCTGCACAGCAGCCATTCTGTTGTACAACATGTTAAATAAAACGCTGACAAAGACAATAGCTCTTGCATAGGTGAGACCTATTGGCTTTGCCAATGATTGTTTTAACCTCAGAATGCCAGCTTTGAAAATAAGTAGCACAGAGTTGGCCAGAGGCGGGTGCACATCTCCTGCAATCTGAGGGGCCAATATAGAGGCGTGAGAAACAAGCTGTGGCAAAGCCAAAAGGTTTAGCATTAGCCACTAGTCTGTTGACTTTGTTACTGCTTGTTTTGTTTTTGACATGGTTTTTGCAAACTTGTACTGCTGGGAAAGCTGCCAGGCCCTCATTAATCTTAAATAAATAAAAATTACTAAAAGCAAAAATAAATTTACTAAAAGCAAAAATAATTTTATGGGCTCCAAAATCACACATTGCCATAGTAGTCCCTGGCACTCAAGGGAACTACTTTGTGTGCGGGCATGCTTCCTGTGAAAGGGCATAGTGCTGCCCCTCATACTGAAGCTAAACAATGGCTGAAGTCGGCTGGCTCACTGTTCTATGCTTTGAGTTGTAGAGGGCAGAACCAAAAATACACTCTGAAATGGTGAATAGCAACAACACTCTGCAACGGAAAATAGCAACAACAAAAAGTCGACTTGGGCCTAGATCTAGTAAGACATTTGCACATGAGTAAATAAAAATGTGTATATTTATTTCTGAATAGGCCCTTTTGTCTCTGAAATAGACAAGGACCAGCTACAAGAAAGCCATGACAGAATACCACCAATGCATCGGATCCACCAAAAGGAACTTTATCCAGGACAAGATCCTCGCCAAATCCAGCAACTCGAAAGAACTCTTCAGCATCATACAGGAATTCACCAAACCCCCAGCTAAACCGCAGACGTCACGCCCACCCAGGACCTCTGCAACAAACTTGGCTCCTACTTCCATCTCCAGATCAAGTCCCTCTACGACAACTTCAACAAACAGACACTAGACACCGAAACCTCACCCACCTCCAGCTACACCAGCCAGCTTACCATCTCCGCCTGGACCCCGGTCACTAAGAGTATTCACTCAGGAGCCCCCACGGACCCCTGCCCGCCGCA
Source organism: Calotriton arnoldi (assembly GCA_963921515.1). Taxonomy (NCBI): domain Eukaryota; kingdom Metazoa; phylum Chordata; class Amphibia; order Caudata; family Salamandridae; genus Calotriton; species Calotriton arnoldi. The sequence goes on from CAWUFW010000020.1 coordinate 3,035,414, forward strand.
CATCGTCCACAGAGCCACCTCCGCCATCGCACGAGCTACGACTGACCATCAACTCCACCTTCGAAACTGGCACGTTCCCCGACGACTGGAAGCGTGCATAAGTCAAACCCCTCCTCAAGAAGCCCTCCGCTGACCCGTCTGACCTCAAAAACTACAGACCCATCTCTCTCCTCCCCTTCGCAGCGAAAGTAACTGAGAAGATCATCAACATCCAGCTCACGAATTTCATCGAAGCGAACCCCATCCTCGACTCCTCCCAATCCGGATTCCGCAGCAACCACAGCACCGAGACCGCCCTCCTAGCCGCCACAGACATCCGCACTCTCCTCGACCAAGGCCACACAGCGGCCTCATCCTACTAAACCTATCTGCAGCCTTCGACACGTCTCCCACCGCACACTCACCGCCAGACTCCACGACGCCGGCATACAGGGAACTGCCCTCGACTGGATCCGCTCCTTCCTCAACGGCCGAACCCAAAGAATCAGACTGCCGCCCTTCCTCTCAGAACCCACAGAGATCAGCTGCGGAGTACCCCAAGGATCGTCACTCAGCCCCACGCTCTTCAACATCTACATGGCCCCCCTCGCCGCCATTGTCAGACAGCATGGACTCAGCATAGTATCCTACGCCGACGACACCCAGCTCATCCTCTCCCTCACAAAGGATCCCGACACCACCAGACTCACCTTCCAGGAAGGAATGAAAGACGTTGATTCCTGGGTGACCAGCAGCTGCCTGAAGCTCAACTCAAAGAAGGCAGAAGTCCTCGTCCTTGGACCCGCATCCTCTGCATGGGACAACACCTGGTGGCCCAACCCCCCCACTCCGACGGACCACGCCCGCAACCTCGACATCATACTCGACTCATCCCTCAGCATGACCCGACAGGTCAACGCCGTCTCCTCCGCATGCTTCAACACCCTCCGCATCCTCCACAAGACCTCCAAATGGATCCCCCCGAATCCAGAAAGACCATCACCCACGCACTCATAACCAGCAGACTGGACTACGGGAACGCCCTCTACGCCGGAATAAACAAATCCCTGCTCCGAAAACTCCAGACCATCCAGAACACCGCCGCCAGACTCGTCCTCAGCATCCCACGACAAGACCACATCACCTAGCACCTACGAGACCTCCACTGGCTCCCCGTCGAGAGGAGAGTGACCTTCAAGCTACTCACTCACGCCTACAAATCCCTCCACAACATCGGGCCCCAGTACCTTGACAAAAGAGTCTCCTTCTACACCCAAGAGAAACCTCCGCTTCACTGACCTCACCTTGGCCAAAATCTCTTGCATCCGCATAGCCAGAACGGGTGGAAGAGCCTACTCCTACATCGCGGCAAAAACCTGGAACGAGCTCCCGCTCAGCATCAGACATTTCCCCACTCTGAATGCCTTCAGGAAGAGCCTAAAGACCTGGCTCTTTGGGTAAGACGTAGCCGCACGTAGCTGCATGATTCCCCCTTCCAGCGCCTTGAGACCCTAACGGGTGAGTAGCGCGCTTCACAAATCCCTGATTGATTGATTGAATGAAATGCAAGTCAGAATTCTTCAGCGGGAAAAGATCCAATGCTTAGGCTGGCAAGGGTCCTTCAAATTCAGATATGTGGTAGATATGCTGTAGGCAAACTCAGCTGGGTTTTGTAACTTCCAAGGTTACCTCATCACCTGGGTCTTTTAGTAAATATACACATGAGTAAATAAAGATGTGTATAGTTACTTTTCTGATTATGCCCCTTTGGCTCTAAAATGGAAGTCACAATTATCCAGCTTGGCAGAGTCAAAGTCTTAGGCCGGCAAGAGTCCATCAAATTCAGATATGTTGTAGCCAATCTCACAGCTGGATTTCGTAACCGCCAAGGTTACTTAGTTGCTGGGATGGATTTGCTGCCTTGCCCGAGGCCAAGGATTTACCTTCGGACTTAGTCACCTTTTTGTACTCAAAATCGTGCAGCAGGGCAAATTAAAATCTGTAACTGAGCAGAGCTCTAGAAGGCAGGATACCTTTTCCGCCGAACCTATTTTCTGTGTATGAACCCATTTTCTGTGCTCTAAGCAGGACGAACCTGGTTTTCTTGCCTGCCTCAAGTTTGACCACACTGGACAAGTTTCGGCACCTTGTCCCTGTCCTCCAGTGGTCAAAACATGCTCACGTTTCTACGACTCCTAGGAAACTTCCTTCTGATCACACCTGGAGCTCCCAGATCCTCAGGGCAAGCTTTAAGCGCCAGGTCCCAGGACTCTCACTAACCAGGGCTCCTTCAGATTCCAGTCCTGTGTGGTCAGCTTAGAATGGTTGAAGTCCTCCTGCTTTTTGTGGCTCTAGAGCAGGCAAACAAGAGATCATCTTCCAACCCTTACAGAGCAGTTCCAGACCCTATGTGCCAGTCAGAAGTCTTCTTTCATCTTCTACATGTGTAGTCTTCCCAGTTCTCTGAATGTTTTGAGATGGTAGTGGTGAGGAACCAGTTTTATTTATCCTGGGCACTGGCTAGGATTAGGTAGGAAACGGTTTCTGATATTGTCTACTTTCTTTCCCTATAACCACATAATTTTGCAGCACTTCTTCCCTTCACTATATAAAAAAAAGAAAAATCACGAGCCTGAAATTGAAGATGGCTGAATCCTTCTTCCCTCTGGAAGTGCTCCACACAGGCCCATAGCTATTCACGAATTTAAATGGTGTCACCTCCCCTCTGTGAGTGTCCACATTGCTTCTTCCACCTACTACATTTGGAGCCAAAGGTTCTAATAGTACTCTGGAAATAGGTGGTGAAGGGAGCCTGTTTATCCTAGTTGAGATCAGCAAGTCAAAAGAAGAATTGTTAAGGCTAGGCTGTCCTGTGTTCTACCAACTGTCCTGTACCCCACTGACATGGCTGACTGGTGCTGAGTGACCAGTTGTTGACAACAACCCTGCCTTCCTGTGTCCAGGTGTCAGGTCATTGTACTGTTGCAGGCAGAGTATTTATTTTATAAAGTTACTTTTTTCCACTTACCAAAAATCTAATTTCACCTGAGTGGAGAATGACTTAGAATTATTTTTGAAGCATTTCCCCACTGAGAAATACATATTTTAATCATTAGGCCTATCTATGGAAAAGGTAACCTAAACAGTCAAAACAACTTATAGACCTTCAGTCACTCCGAGGTCACCTATTTTAAATATGTAGTGTGCCACTTCCTTTTTTTTGTATATATATTAGTCACCCTGCATGGTAGGGTTACAAAGCACACTTTAGGGGTGACTTTTTAATATATAACACTGGATTCTTACACAGTCTATTCACTTTTCCTTGGCATCTGTAACAGCAGTATCTTTATACTGTAGCACATTGGAGCTTCTTGCTGCCACATATTTTTGTCACATGTGGGTGGTGTAAATACATACTGCAGCCTACATATGACTTAACTTCCATGTCACTAATGCAATTTCTGTGCCATCTACCATTGCCTTAAAGGAAAGTTTAATCAACTTATTGGGTGTAACCAATTTTTTCAGTGCCATTTTTGGGCTGGAGGACATGCACTGTGGCAGGGATTACCAGTGTCATCAGGTACAGAGCCCTAATACCAGCAACAAATAGGTCCAGAAAAAGGCAGAAATCGGGAGTGACTGTGCAGAAAAGGTAGATTTCTCCCACTTTACATATACTATATTAATGCAGCAATTATCTGCTTAAGATGTCATTTTTATGCTGCAGTTTTTAAAATCCAAGTTGCTGTATCTTTTATGGAAAGTGGGTCATCACTACGTGAAAAAAATCTAGCATGTGATAAATTGGTGGAGCATTTTCTGTTCTTCTTGTGGGACAACATTATGTTATATATGCAAGCCATAAGATCCCAGTAGGTTTCTTGTGGGATGGTTATCATACAAAAGTTACCATGGGCCTTACAGAATTAGCTTCGAGGCTTCATAGATGACATTTCTGGATATATCACATTTCTCTGGCTGAAGCAGTGTAAAGATGATTGACTGTTCCCTTAATGAAAGAAGAGGTTGGTAGAGCAGATAGTGCCAAGGATTGTTTGGTTGTGCTTGATGGATGCAATTTACAGTGGTAAGAGGAGAAATGAAGTTAAGTCTTGAACCTTGTTGCTGAGTGCAGTGAGAGGTTGGCCCATGGAGGACTATGTTATTGTTAAGGTGAAACATTTTGTTACACTCGCTCACAAGTTGTGCGTGGAATGTAAAATTGTTGCAAAGTGAATTAGGTATGTTCTACCAGTTCTTGTTTAAAGCTAATTGATGAGAAATGATATCATGCACTACATGAGAGATAAGAGGGTACATAGGGGGCGTAAAGCTGTGGGCACTTAAACGTTCAAGTTTTTGTTCTTGAATGTCAGGGGTTTAAACTCCCTCAATAAAAGAAATATGGTGCGGAGAAATCTTAGACAGGCAGACCGAGATATAACCTTCCTCCCGGAGACCCACATTCTTATTTTTTTATTTATTTATTTAAACGGTTTTATATAGCGCTGGCTAGACCCAAGGGTATCAGAGCGCTTTACAGGGATCGAGAGAGGAACCAATTGCAATATAACATTCGTACAGAAAGGAACAGTGCAAAATACTCAGCGCAATATGCAAAAAACAATAAATGCATGAACAGGAAATTAAGGAGAACCGTTAGGGCATAACCAGAATTGGAAATTTGGGCTAGTGTGGGTAGTCAGGGATGGGGGGGGGAGAGGATTGAGGAGGGGGAGAACATAGTGGGGAAATGAGAGAGGCGACAGCAAGCAGGAGTAGGCCGTAGATTATAAGAGAGCTCGTAGTGGGAGGGGGGGAAGTAAAAGTAAGGGGGTGAGGAGGGGTGGTAGTAAATCCGGTATAAAATAGTGAGGACAAGACACTGTCAAGGGCAGGTTGGGAAATCAGGGGAAGGTGGTAGGATTAGGGACCCCAGTATTTGTTGAGTAGGTGTCGTTTGAGATCATTTTTGAAGCTGAGGTAAGAGGGGTTGCAACGTAGATCTTAGAGCTGATACCAACCATATGAAACACAGGTCTTACCCACAACAATTTTGGGTGTCCGCAAAAGATGTCAGAAGGGGTGGCATTCTTCTTTAAGGCGAGTATGGTACTGTAAGACCTCATACTTATACGGGCCCCGAAGGCTACTTTTGTATCCTTACTGTTAAGTTACAAGGGGAGCTCTACACATTTTTTAACATTTATGACCCTAACATACATTTGGAAGAATACCTCAACTGCAATCTTTGCGACTGTATTGGGGGGAACCTCAATATGACTTGGGATCCAGAGACCGAAAGATCAGCCCAAGCTTCCATGCATATGAAAGCTGTCTGACAGGTTATAAGATTACTTCACTAAGCCGAGATTGACTGACGCTTGGAGGTTTACACATCCCGGGGAGAGGAACTATTCCTTGTATTCGTCAGTCAATAGGCCTAACACTTGTACTGACTATTGATTGCTTTCCAGGAATCTGTTGGATAGGCTGCTCAAGACACAGATGGAGGCACTATATGAGACTACATTAAACTGGAAATAGAATGGGAAGGAGGCAGGCCAGAGGGCAATTAAGGGTTCTAGGGAATGTAAATGCTTTAATTTGGAGGGTACCTGTTATAGGGAAGAAGACAGACATGGTATACAAAATTACATGGTGGAGAATGACCCAGGCAATATGAACCTGTAAACACACTAGCACACCTTTAAGGTGACCATCAAAGGGATGGCCAGGACGATCATTCAGGAAGCACGTACAGACAACTGTTTGGGTGAACATAAACTGCACACACAACTACTCCTGCTTTGGTATTTTGTTTTTTAAATTAAATAATGTGTTACAAGTTTGACTGACGGTATAATGGAGCCGTCCGTCTAACAGTTAATACATTGACAGAAACTGCTTGCTAATGTAAGAAATGTCCGCAGGGTCAGCAGACATCTCTAAATTTGGAGGATGGGTATTTTACTATGTCACCCTGATGGAGTAAAGACCATCTCTTCAGTCTAAATAGGCCCCATAGTGTTTGGAGGTGCGAATCCTCCATGAACCATTTAAGTGTGAGGGTTGGCCAGGTCGGGTTGAGAGAGGGTACAGTGGGGAGGAGGAAGGATTAGGGTTGGCGTTATTTCTGCATTGCCACTAATACAAGCTGTAGTGGTTGATGGATGTTAATCGTCTAATATGTAAATAATCTTGGTATTACAGCAGTGATTATAATGTGCCTATCTTTGGTGGCATAAGCTCTGTTGACTGCTTTATCTTTGTCTAAAAGTCAATCAAAATGTGTTCTCAAACAAAGTAATAATCCAGTGAGCTAAATCCTCCAAAGTATCCAAAATTAAAAGCAGACTTTCGTAACTGCAGAAGAACTTCTTGAGATACCCCTTGTACTCAGGTCAGGCACTTCCTAGCTGCAAACCCTTTGCTTATGCTGTTCATTCAGTTGAATGAATCTTTGAAAACGTCAATAATTTTGGTGTCTGCATTAGTAAGAAGGATTTTTCAAGTTTCACTGAGATCAGGTACAATGTACAGTAGAACAGAATGCTGCCCTAGCAGCCAGTATAGCGCAAGCAGCAGCATAAATCGTAGATAGCATGTACAGCAAAATCAGGAGCAGTGCAACCTCCCTTCACATCAGCTGAGCATTTTATAACATAGTCAGGCCTGCTTATCCCAAACTCTGTAGATCATCAGAAGTAACTGATCGGTGTGTTACTGTTTGCATTACAATGGCTAGGTATCCTAAATGTTGGTATACATTTTGCTAGACTTATGAAGTAGCTGTCAACATCTATGAGGTATGTGCAACATGTGATTCGCATAGCATCTGGTTGCATACCTGCCAACTCACAAGGCGCCACTGTGTGACACACGATATCGGCTCCCATCACTCGGTCTCCCGGTGAAGAGCCGATATCACACGGTAGCAGGGAAAATGAGCTTAAAACCACTGTAAATAGTGGTTTTCTAGCTTGTTTTCCAAGGCTTTGAACTGCCGACGTCCATTAAGGGGTGTGAAAACACCCCAGGACATCGGCACCAGCCTCAGCAAGCTTTTTTTTGGGGGTGGGGGAGAGGGATCTTGGTGGCGGTGTGGGGTTCAGAAGTACCTTGTAGGTACTTCTCGGCACGATGCCCTGCCCCTTTCAAGTCCCCGCCTCCTCCTCACACAGTGAGATTGTTTTGCAAGTTGGCAGGTATGTGGCTGTTATTTTGATGAGAATGTTCTCTATGTTAAATATGTTGATTTGGAATTGAGATAAAAATCCTTCTCAAGCAAATTGGAATAAATTCACAACTTGCTGTGTACTTCAACGTCTACTGAACTTTTTCGAGTTAATAAATCTGTGCGACACATTTTCTACAAAATATTATCATCATATAAACGGCATTTCAGTAGATGGATCTGATGAAGCATTATGCCACTTGATATGTATAAATGTATGTATGTGGTATTTCTATAGATCGAACCTAGCCAAAAAGCAGCAGAGCACTGTACATGGTACAAGTTCAGCGGAAGTCAACAAGGGACAGTTGAGCTAGCCGATTTGTGAACTGTTATCTTTTTTCAAAATTATTTTATGTCTGTATATTTCCAAGTTGGCAATCATTTAGTATATTTGACTGATTAACCGGGATTGAGAATCTAAAACGCACATAAAAAGTTTACACTGAACTTGGACGTATCCAGTGGTCATTGGGTGAGAATGATGTGACAAAAGGCCTCAAATTTCTGTTCTGCAGACTCACCTGCAGGTCTGGTAAAATGTAATATTCTATCGAAGTGCTTCTTGCCACTTCCCACTATGAGAATGGATTCTGTAGATCTATTTTGGCAGTGCCAATATCTACTACCGACCTTATGGTTCATAAGGCGTTTGGGCTGCCCTACTTGTCGGATCTTATCGCTCTGCATCCCATGCTTAGGTGTCTTACCACATGGGTGAGACCTGCAAATCACTTTAACTGGGAGATACTCATGGACTGTATGCAGCTTCAAGGGGGAGGTCAAATAATGGCTGGCATTCATATGGGGCACCTTTGTTAATCTAGGCAGACCAGCTTTGTTTGACTTGCCACTTAATATTTTGAAGGCGGATATTCTTTAAACACAGAATGGTTTCCTATCATGGAGAAGAGCTGAGAGAGAGGGTGTAGAACTTGAGAAGCCCTCAGTGCGAGGACAAGCACAGATTTTAACTGAACCAGCTGTTGAACCCTATCTGCTTAAAGTGTCCAATAGTCACCATCGGTCTCTTCTTACCAGATTCTGGTTTAATCAATTTCACTGGTTGCTGGCTTTTCCTCAGCCTGAAACCTGGAACATGCCGTTGGGGTCTTGTACATGTGATAATTTCTCTGCCCAAGACCTTATGTATTTTAGTTTTTCTGTGATTTTTATGATGTCCCTCGTGGAACTATTTTATTACCCCTGCTGAAATCTTTGAATTTTGTCCAGGTCAAGCCCGCCCCTATGCACCTTCTGTTACTACCGGATGTTTATACAGCCTATGTTGTTACATGTTTTCTGGCCACATCATTGAGGTTGTGGAAGACACTTGATACGAGTTTAGGACTGGCCAGATCCATTATACAGTATGAACTTTATTATTGTTTGATATTTTTTTAAGGACATCGTATGCCTGTTGACCTAGTTGGCTCTGACTGTAATGCACTTTATTGTAATTTGTTGCTGCCACGTTAGTATTTTGGGGCTCTACTAAGTATGTGCTGTGTTGGCCAGAATTACCTGGATGGTTATATTTTGGCCAACTTTTTTTATCATGTCCATTTTATTTTTTTGATGTATAGTCCAGGATTTTTACCTGATGCATTAACCTGTATGTGGTCTTTTTATTGATTTTATCTTAATAATGTTGATGCATTCTGTTTTTATTGACAGATTGGTGTATGTAATGATGACATTATGCACTTCTATGGTCTAATTCAGACCGAATAAAGTTACTTTGATTGACAAAACGCCTCAAATTTCTGTTCTGCAGACTCACCAGCAGGTCTGGTAAAATGCATTTTCTATCGAAGTGCTTCTTGCCACTTCCTGCAGTGAGCTCCTAAATAAAAAATACTGTTTGATGTTTGCCTGCCTCAATTACTTTTAAATCTTAACTGTGGCTGTATGACGTCTTTCTTAAGACTTTTACTTAGTTACGACACGGAGGTGACATGTGGAGAAAGAACTTCAATGACATCAAAAGCTGATAAGTGGCTAGGAAGAGCTGTTTTTTTTCTTCTGCTAATCACTTTTGCTCCGTTTGAGGAATCTTCACGAAATGGTCCCACAAAAATTCATCCTCGTCAACCCTTTCCTGGAAAGATTTTGGGTGATCCATAAAGCAGGGTACCAAGAAAAAGAGGGGGTCCCTAAACACTCTCTCCCATGCATTCTCCATAGGAAAAATTAGACAACGATACAGAAAGAACAGCTGAACAGAATTACACTAAATTTGCATGCTTTTTGTGATTTGGTGTAATTCTGTCCAGCTGTTCTATAGAAGAGTTTAAAATGTATAGATATATGTTACTGCAGAATCCAGTGGGAAAAAAAATGTAAAAATGTGGAATCTGACTGGCATGGTCCTGCAGTATACCCACGGGGCCACGCAATGCGACTGGTGGCCACAACATGAAGAAAAAAGTTTCAGCGCTAGAGTAGAACTCAAAATAAACAAAAACATATATAAGAGGCCAGGGTAGAGATACCCTGAACCCCCAGCCCTACCCTGACACTCCTAGGCTTTGTCAGAGGGACCCCTCTGGGTCCAAAAAAATAAAATAAGCAATCTTCAGGTTTGCCATAGTCCAGCGGGACTCCCGCGGGATTCAGCTGGTGTGCAGTCCTGTGGGACTTCCATGGAAGTCCACGAGAGTCCTGTGGGACCAAAATGAAAGGTAGTTTGTGGGCGCCAAACTGTGTTGCGCATAGCCGGAAACTTATCGTCATAAGAAATTACTTTACATTTTTTTTTAAAACACAGAAATTCACAGAAAAAAACTAAGGTTAAACTGGAGTTTATATGTGAGGAAGGTAGTAAGATGTCAACTTAATTTTAAAAAAAAGCCTTATAAATTCAATGAGAATGCTCTACAGTTTAAGAAGCATAAAACCAGGGAAATTCGCCAGTTATATGTAACTGACATAAGTACAACTTGCATTGCTAAGATGTCATTCTTATGACTTCGCATATTACATCACCGATGACATCTGAAATCTATGGTGGTGCAAGTTACAGTTATGTTAGTTACATATGTCTGGATGCAGGGTTTTTAGTAGATCAGGGAGAAATGGCGCACAGACAAAACGCGTGGTGTAATTATGTCCCTATGTTGACGGTGCTACCAGGTCGGGGGAACTACCCTATAACCCCCGTAGGTGTATGAGTAAAAGACCCACACTGGAATTTGAGAACAAAGTCCCGGGCACACGTATTGATGGTAAAATAGAATCAGAAGTCTCCTAGGAGTTCAAATTTGCTTGAGTCGACATCAAAGTCAATGTAAAAGTTATTTAATGGCGCAATGACAAAAAGAAAGCAACCAGCCGACACGTGTTTCGTCATGCGGGATTACTCCCGTGACTCATCAGGGCTGTAGTAACTGTGACGGATTGAGTGTCAGAATAAAGGGGTGCAAGGAGTGGGTTCCGCAGGGCCAGTGGACCGGGGGAGCCGGTGGGGAAATCCGTAGGGAAAAGTCAAGCCCTGTGGACGGACATGACCCGGGGGGGTCAGAACAGTGGAACGAACAGGGGCGGGTGCGCCTAAAATACCAGCTCACGGGGACCAAACATCCGCATCCGGTCTCACAGACGACACCTTTCATTCGGCATCTACCACGCTGCCATCCGGTCGGCGAACCGGCCTTCTTGTTTCGACAACCACGATACCTTTTCCTTCATTATCTCTCCATAGGGCTTACCCGCCTCTTCTCTCCAACTACACGGACACTGTTTGGTCCCCGTGAGCTGGTATTTTAGGCGCACCCGCCCCTGTTCGTTCCACTGTTCTGACCCCCCCGGGTCATGTCCGTCCACAGGGCTTGACTTTTACTACTTTTACACAGTTACTACAGCCCTGATGAGTCACGGGAGTAATCCCGCATGACGAAACACGTGTCGGCTGGTTGCTTTCTTTTTGTCATTGCGCCATTAAATAACTTTTACATTGACTTTGATGTCGACTCAAGCAAATTTGAACTCCTAGGAGACTTCTGATTCTATTTTACCATCAATACGTGTGCCCGGGACTTTGTTCTCATGTTAGTTACATATAACTGACAAATGTCCCTGGTTTTATGTTTTTTAAATTGTATTGATTTCAAGAGTTTTGCCGAGCGCTTGGAGAGGTGAAGTTTAATAACTATAAACATAGTATGTGAGGAGAGAGGATGTTTACATTGATTCAGCCACTGAGCTGCAAATAAAAGGATTTGTTTCACAGACCTTGTGTCCCCCTTGCAACTTTGGTCTCCTCTGGTGCAAAGTCATGTTGAATGAGCATGTTATGTTAGAAAGTACACTAAACTGAATAACTCTTCAATCCTCTTCATTAGTTAATGACCAAAATAATTTCAAAATAACCAAATCAAACAACTAAACAAAAGGTGGGAGGAGAGAAACAACAGAATACATGACTTCAGACGAATACACGAAAGCTTGGTCTTTTTATGATTGAATGCCTTCATCTCAACTTGCAATAAGAATGAATGCACTGGCACTTTCCTTTCTTTGTGAGATACAGATGTGTATGCAATGCCTTGATCCCCAGTACCATTAAACAGGCACCTTTTATTTGGCCAAAACTCTTCACAGAAAAGGTTTTATTGAAGTAAATTACTTAACAGAGGCTTTAGACCGAGGCCCCGAATTCTCCAATTCCCAGTCTTCCATGATGAGATGCCATCTTTCTATCCTACTGTAAAAGTCCTGCTCTTCTAGTCCTACCTAACCCTTCTTTTATCAGCAGGAAGAGATTTTCTCCGTTGCGTCAACCTGTTTCATGGCTTTAGCCTTACGTTAAGGCAAAAATACACTGTCTTGTTCTTTTAAACATCAACTTAACAAAAATAAATGAGGGCCTGGAAAACAAATTAAAAAGGATTGGGTACAAAGTATTAACAACTATTTACTTTTAGAAGAGACGGAAAAGTACTGATAGAGATTCCCAAGGAATACAAAATACTTTTGTAAGTGTTTGGCAACAACTTAGTTAAACTACAGGACATACATCTCCAGACCATTTTCATATATCACACCAGTATTTTAAATTATTGTGAAGTTCCATTGTTAGACAAGGAATGCCAAGCAGAGATTATTTTGCTTTGTTGTGTGCAAGCCGTTCTACCTTTAATTTACATGAATGGACCAAATAAAGGGACCAAAAGGACACTTTTGCTGCCTCCGAATAATACAACAAACAGTGTGTACTGAGGTAGTCTGACTGTGTCAGTAAAGGGCCTACTGAGTGGTTAAGTGCTGTTGTGTTCTCCACTGACTAGGAGGCGCATCAAGTAGACCTCCATAGCCTCAAATATCGCCTTTTCGGAGAAAAGGGGAATGAGCAGGTGACTCTCACTCCTCTATCTAATGAGTTATGCTCTTTTAGATAGGAAATGTTAAGAGTTAGATAAAACCTGTCAGAGGATTTCTCATCTGCTGGGGTATCAACGGTGAAGATGTTGGTATTTTACAGTGATTGTTTACTATGCATATTTTGTCTACAAATCATATACATAAAAAGAACAATTGTTATAAAAATCTCCGAACACATTTTTATTAGACAGCTTTACTTTATTAGCCTAAAACCTACCTAATTTGCATAAACATTAAATAGATTACACAGTTATTTAACTAAACTTTGTTATGCCCGGTCATGCAAGTATCCCTGCATACTTTATGTTGCAGCGTGACCTTTCAGCAATCGGTTCATGTGTGCTACCCGTCCCTAATTCTAGCATTCTTTTGTACCTTTGTCTCCGCTGGTTTCCTATGAAGAGGGGAGGTGGCACTCCTGCTTGGCAACACTGATAATGTCCCTTTTGCAGAAGTGTTCATAAGAGAAGCAAATATCACTTTTCCTGCATCCTTTCACGCCAGATCCGTACAGGCAGGATGGGTTCGTGGCTGTAATCACCACCTGTATGTCTGCAGCTTTCCAAGATGGGAAAGTTTTCAGTTCTCTGTTTTACTAAAGCAACTAACGTAATCATGCAGCTCTGAATAAAATATCGCAACCAAGTACATTTGTAAGCATTACCATTTAACCACTTAACTAGATTCTAGGCCCTAAGCCTGCCACACGCACACTCTAAGGAAATTCTATGTCCGTGCTGGCATACAGTCAGGCCTGGCTTGTATGTAATTGTATTACATGTATTAGCAGGAAAGCCCTGTGACATAAGACAGTAATGGACAACTATGTGATGTCCTGCTACTATTTGGACGAATATCTTGGAGCCGGCATGTGATAGGTCAATAACCTAATCCTGCGACAAGTGTACAGTACAGACTTCAAAATTATAAAGGAATGTAATGCTGTCTTATTGGTATGGGTGGAAGGCACCTAATGCTTGTAACTCAAGAAGAAATCACCCTTAGAGTCCCAAGAAATGTGCCTGAAGCCTAAATATAAATGCTTGACAATGGGCACTGATCCACCATCAAAGTACATTTCATCTCGATCAATATTTCCGGATGAAGAACAGATGGCATCCACTTCTAACTGCCACATACAGATTTTATATATGTTTAGCAATAATGTAACTATAAGCCAGAAATAAAATCTGACAACATGTTCTACTGAGCTCTACAAATACACAGTTTTTTTTTAGAAATCTTGGGGGCACATAGAGTTTCTTCATGTTGAATCTTGTGCATTTACACTTCAATCCTCCTTTATCAGGTATATAGAACAATGGAATTAGTACCCCATTTAAGAACCCCTTTAATTTAATTTCAGTGCAAGGGGTGCCAATTTACAAAGAGAACTGTAATGAAACAGGGTAGGTAGGTGTGGATAGTTAAACGTAGCAAGAATGATTTCATATAACTGGAGCAATATATACAGCTTCGTGGGATAGATAGGTGTGGTCTAGTGAGACAGTAAGATGGGAAGATGAGAGTGATTTCCTGAAAGTGGGTGGGAGCTATCTAATGGAATTGGGAGGCAGGTGGTCTAACGGACCACAGTATGGGGTCACGGTGCATAATGGTGGTTGTGGTTAATGGAGCACCGTACATGCAAATTAACAGAAATTGAGATATGGATCCAGATATATGAAACAGCGAAGTTTACGATTTACAGAACAGGTGTGTGTAGTCTTAAGGTACGTAGCAGTGGGCGGGAATGGATAAGAATAAAAAAGGCAAGGGTGGGTTTATAGGAATGAACATTTCTGCACAGACCTATGGAACAAATAAATGGGGAACTAGGTTGGTCTGTTGGGTGGAATTGTGTTGAGCTTTAATGGAGAAGGAATGCTGGTGCAGCAAAATGGAAAAGAGGTGGTCTAGTACGATGGAAAGGGTATTTATTATGTGTGGCCAAAGGAAGAAGGAGGTAGGCATCATTCAGGGCAAACAGGGAGATAGAAGTTGCTTAACCAGAATGGAAGTTATATATGCTTCAACACAATGATGGGTACGGTCTGAGGATGGATGGGAGCGATGCGATTCAGGGGTACATGGAGAATGGAGTTATTTGAAGACACAGTGTTTCTTTATAGTTCAATAGTGTGAGGAGTTGGGAACAATTTCATTGCATGGGACAGAGAACTGCATATGTTGTGATGAAGGAGATGACTGTTTTAAGAAGTAAGATGATTCAGTGAGCAAAACGCACCTTCAATCTGCAGGTCACTGGTCTAAATCCAAGCAAGAGCAACTTAGCCTTCCATCTTTCCTGGGTTGATAGAGTATCATTAAATTGGGCAATACTAACACCTTCATAGGTGTTCAATGAAACACTATACACAAAACAAGTTACTATGGTATGATGGAGCAGACAAAAAAGTGTGGTTTGATTAAAAAGACATGCATGCTTTGACTGAAGGGGTAGGGCATGAGGACTGATGAAAAACATGGTGTACAAGATACCATAAGTTGGTTTCAAACTGTTAAAAAAGGGCGTTTCATTACTAAAAACTCGAAGGTGTGGGTTAAAAAAATGAAGAGAATATGTTCCTCAAGAATGGATGCAGTACTGGCCACTGGAATGCATTAATGCATCCATTCTAGTCACTCATCTCCTCCCCTTTAAGGACATCACAATCACAATCGATGTCAGCCATAAGGTAGTTAGCAGCTTTTTAAACAGTAGACATAAAGCACCCTACCTAGCACGCACGTTGCTCATGTATTCTTTTTCAAAAGACTCTTGGATGACTCGGCTCACTAACTGCTTCCCTTAAAAGCTTGCTCTTCCAGAGGAATTTGTAACCAAAATTATCCTCAATGTAATAATTAGATCGTAAAACCACCTTTGTCGCGCTAGTCTCAAAGTGTATTTTATTTAGGCTCCATAATGACCACAGTTTACAAGAATACCTGATGGTGTAGAGTATGGTGAGTCACTAGAAAAAAGACAACAAAGGGAGAGCGGAGAAAAATGCTTTAGAAAATTATAAAAATCCTAAGAGGGTGTTGCAAATCTAGGGTGGCAATACAAATCTAGATTGGCGTAAGGAGGACCCTAAAGAAGCGATGGAAGTATTAAGAACAGCTGTGAGACTGGTGGTGGTAAAGCTTGGATTCTATCCAGAGTGACTGTTCCTCTTCCTATTGATGTGAACGGTGGTTGTGAAGATAATGGTTTTTTTGATGTTTTGAAGCAGGAGATGGATAGTGTCACCATTCATGGTTGGTACGTGGAGAATTATGGAGGTTGGAGTCAAATGTACGGTTTGAGAGAAAGAGGTGAGCACAGATTTGTTGGATAGCAAATGTTAGCTGCTTTTGGAAAAAGACAAATGCCTTTGAAATTAGAGGACTAAGTGTTGAAATAGCCGTGCATTTGGCTCCTTTGGTTTTCTTCTACACTTTTGTATGTTTTAGTACCTTTTTTCTTTGTTGTGTTTCCTGCTGAATGAAGGTGTAGGTAGCAAGGTATATATGTCGGCATAGAATGTTTGTAGGTCACAGTGGGATGCTAATGGTGGAATTGTGTAGGGATTCTACTGCAAAACAGTTGGGAGATGTAAGTGTGGAAGATGTCTGCTGCACCCCTTGATCTACCACTGTAAACTGTTTAAATGTAAACACAGTGAACTGCAAATTGTTTAGAGTCGTTGTTTTTTCTTTGTTCTTACACACCCACTTGGAAGCCTGTCAGAATATCTAATGTTTATGTCTCTGTAGAGCAGGAGAGTTAAGAGGCACCCCAAACGCAGAGATAAATAGCCTTATTAGGGGTGCTGACAGAGCAAGCGCTCTAAAACATTTAATTAAAAAGCAATTAATTAGTGCGATTTTTTATGAAAACCCCCCGCTCCTTCCGTAACATACGTATTCATCGTCACCCCTCGTCTTCCCTAAAAGACGAAAAAAGGGGTGGCTCAATGAGGAGAAAGTTGTGGCAGAGGGCAGCAATGCTGGAAACACTGCTGACCTTCTGTGGGGTTACGACATAGGCTGAGGACAAACTGAGGGTACAACTGCCGCGTGCCACTAAGGAGAGTGTCTACTCCTGCAGAATTGCCTGGGTCTATAAGGTGAGCTGAAGCCCAGAGGCTGCTGAGAGAGTGGGTTGGTCTGATCCACACCAGCACCTGAAGATCCTTGCTGTAATACTCCAGAGCCCAAGGACGCTTCAGGAGAGAGCGTTGCTGTGGCAGGAGTGAGGTTCTGTGGCATGGGCACACATCATGGCAGGTGCAGATGCAAAAGGCCTTAGGACCCGGAAGAGCGATCTCGGCTGACGAACACCCATGGATAACGAGAAAAAACGGGGAGGAGACAGGTGTGCAGTTAAGAACTGCACCTCACTTAAACCTATGGAGGAGAAGGATCCTCTGGGATGGATTAGGAGAATAGCCTGCTCTGGGATACCATGAGTGCTGCATCAAGAGGGGAAGCGCACTGGCTGTCAAGATAAAGTGCAACTATCACAGGCCGCATGTGACTAGGCCACCCAAGGGACAACAGGCACTACATAACAAACAGCGCTGCCTGTGCTCATACAAAGTAGAAAGTTCTGACACCGGCTACTGCATGCAAGCAGGCACTTCTGAGGTGGCACAGCACTAAAGAGCTGATGATTCGTTAAAGACTGGTGCTGTGCCATGACTTGCATGCAAGAGCATTACTCTGCCACAATGCTGCACGAAAAATGAGAGGGAGTGATTGGCAGTTAATTTCTCCCTTAAGTAATGTGCCACCAAAACTATGGGCCTCACTTGTGGTCCTCCTCAGGGTGTCTGGGGCCACGTCTTGGTGTCTGAGAGGTTTACACAAGGACTATAAAATGGTAGCTAACAGAGCCTGCAGAGACACCTCAATAAAAGCGATGCTAACAGGGAAAGGGGGGAACAGACACCTACAACAAGCCGACCACCTCTTTCAGGCATTTACCAGACCAAGATGATCACACTCCAAAGACAAGCCTTTCTCTGGACATTCTGCAGCAATGTTTAAAAGAAATAAAGGAGCACGTGGCTACGATTTGTGGCGGCTTAACACAATCCCTGAAAGACTTACAGAAAGATGTCATAGTTGGCCCATCAGGGTGACCACTAGAAAAGAATGGTGGACAAACACTCAGATGAAATGCATCACATCGGCAACAGAATCCTGACCTTAGAGAAATACTTTGAGGAGCTTATCCTTAAAAACCGCTGGAGTGACAACAATATACGAATTAGGGGCCTGCCAATGGGGCCAAGAGCCTAGACATTCCCATCTTTAAACAGAAGCTTCTTTACCACATCAGGAACAGACCGAATGATCCATCCTGATAGAGCCCACAGAGCAGCCAGGCCAGAAAACTGTTGGGTGCTCTTCCACATATAGTGGCAAGAGTTAATTCTTTGAAGAAATAATGGGGGTAATTCACAATAAAACATTGCCACAAACTAACCCGATTTAATGACCTAGGTACAAGCAGCTAGGCAGAGGAGAGATAACAGAACTTCTGAGAACATTTTAAAGTACCATATCAATTGTTCAGTCCATTCTGACGGATCTCCAGGAACTCACATAAGCATGTGGTCAAGACACCACAAGAAGCCAAAACCATATTAGGTTTTACTGATGGTACATCAGAACCCGAAGCAGTGGCTCCAAAACAGAGAAACACACCAAAGAAGCTGGAAGACCGTGAGAGGTCGCAAGGAAAGAAACTCCTCATTCAAGAAAGAGATTGAGCATGCCAAGCAATAGGCAATAAGGGAGAATGAAAGAAATCAGACGAGGGAGTGGAGAGGTGGTAGGGGCATAGAGGCGCTGGCCCAAATAGGTAGTCAAACATACACCATAATATCACTCAATATGCCGAATATTAAAAAGAGGCTTTCTTAAAAGCAAACATATCAGACTTTAAAAAAAAAAAAAAAAAGAGGGGGAACTTCTCAGCGGGGGAATGTCATCTTAGTGATAGGCCCTTCCAAAGATTTCTCCTAGTGGAGGAGAGTCAGCCTCCACAACATTCCGGGACTGGTTGGAGGAGGTGGGTCTGGTTGGTGGGTGTGGGCAGTTGCATGCCGATGAGTTGGACTATACGTTCGACTTGTCGGCCCACAAGACAAACGCAAGGCTTGACTACTTTCTCAAGACAAGTTGGTTATGTGCAGTTACCGAAGACATGGATGCTGGTCAATCAGGGTTCATTCCAGGCCATCAATGCGGTGACAACACTAAATTGCTGCACATTCTAGTGTTAGCCGAAAGGAAGCACAAGAATTGACTGGAGGTTTATGGAGAAAATCCTCAAAAATATGGGCTATGGCTATCTACGAGTCCCTGAAGGCCGATGTTCAGGTGAATGGAGTCACCTCGTCAAGTGCTTCGAAATGAACAGGACACAAGGCAGGGGTGCCTGCTTTCACCAATATTATTTGCACTAACTCAGAAACCACTGACCAATGCTATTAAGACAAGTGAAGCAATAAAGGGGGTCAAAATTGGTGTAGATAGCTTTAAAATGGACATGTTTGCAGACAATATTATTGTGTTGTTGCAAGATCTTACTGAATCAATGGGACCCCCTTCTTGAGGAATTGGTGGCGTATAAATCAGTTTCAAGTTCCAAAATTAACATGGGCAAATCTGAAGCATTACTTCTACACCCAGGCCCAAATCAAATGCAATGCCTTCCACAGGATGCCCATCAATTGGGGGGCCAAAGTAATAACGAATATGGGAATTAAACTGGGACATACAATAGCACAAACCGCTGCCTTGACCTACTCCTAATTGGTAAAAGAAAGTAAACAGAATCTGAAGTGGCACTTGCAACACTTCTTGTGGCTTGGTTGACTTGCAATAATTAAACTTAAAATTCTCCCTAAAATCCTCCATCTCTTCCACATACTCCCAATTTTGTTGTCCCGAGAAATTCTAACTCAAATACAGTCCCTGGTAAATGTTGGATGAACAAACATCCAAGAATAGGTGTGAAGTATACATATATGCTGGTCTCACATGGAGGCAGGCAATATCAGCGATCTAAAAATATTATGAGAGGGTGATGTTGCTATACCTGGTGAAGCAATGGTGCTAGACTGACCATGTCTTAGGGAGTGTTACCCTCTGGCAGGTTCTGTGGCCAAACACCCATTTCTAAATTGGAGATTGAATAGATGTGTAATGGATGGGTCCCTATTTAAAAAAATGTGATTAAACAATATGAGGAGTTCAAGCGCTAAAACAGCCTTGCTGAGTCAGAGCCAGCCATTCTCATATTTTCAAGTAAGGCATTGGGTACTCCAACCAACAATCAGGGAAGGCGCCTCATGGAAATTTCGAGGAGTGGATGAAGGGAACTACACAAGACAAACACACTGAATCCACCATATATAAACATTCAGCAGGGATGATGTCCAAACACAAAACATCCAGCCCAAAATAGATGGTAACTAGAAATGGGGAAAACCCTCACAATCAAGGAAAAGACTGTATGATAGAGCCGAGATCACAGTACGCAATTGCTAAGTGACGGAAACCCTATATAACGTATAGACATTCTAGTAGAAGACACTTCAAAAAATAGCGACAGAACAAAGCAGAAGACTTGCTGGAGGGCATGCGGGACCATAGGATCTCATTTGTTGTGGCACTGTCTGAGATTTGGGAGATACTGGCAGAAAGTACTAGAGGAAATGGGGAGAGCTTGTGGAGTTCCTATACCAAGATACCTAGCTGTTTTACAGCCGAGACTGTTGATTCTGAGAGGTAGATGGCACAAATAAATTAAAGAAAAAGAACTTGCAATGGCACTGATGGTAGCTAATCAAGCTATCGTATCTATGTGGGGTAAAGAAATACCTGTATCCTTTTCAGATTGCATCAACAAGCAGTGGGCACCCTCACAATGGAAAAAATAATGCAATATATTCAGCAGCACCATATATCCCCGGAGGCTGATTGGTCGTTCCCAGCTGCTCTCACGGTAACAAAACCATATAAATGGATTAGTTGACTTCCAACTATTAGCTTTTATTCCCTAGAAATCATAATCTGAAATATTGCTTTCAATGTTGCCTATGAGGTAGGAGTGTTTAGGAAACAGTTACACTCAGTTAATAAACAAGAACTCAATTGTACTCCTCGCTGGGCACTGGATGTAGGTGATGGTATTTGTAAGTGAACCAAAACTCAATAAAAATGCTTGAAATTAAATGTAATACTACAATGATGGCACAAATGTAAATGTTATACACACTTTCCAGATTCCATTGGGCAGACAGAATGGTAAAAGTCATTGTACCTAGGATCTGTGACAAACACATACCTCAAATATTTGAGGACTCGAGTCAGAATAGGTATAGTATTTGGGGGAAAATGAATATAGCAATAATGCAATCATGACAGGTTAAGGGTAGATGTCTAGGATATGTGACAAGAAAAGAGTTCTTAACTTAAAATACCATTTATGAAAAAAACATCTCCCTCCAAATATTCTAGTACTGATGTTAGAAGAGTTACTGTATCTTCAGATGAAAGAGGTAGATAAATATAATATACTCACCATCTACAATACATGAATAGCATTATGCCCCAAACATTTGACGAGTGGTGTTTTAAAAAAAAAATTCAAAACAATTGGAGGGAAATTAACTGTTTAATTAATTAAGCCATAAATGCTGACTAAGAGTAGTGAGGTAAACAAACGGTAAATTTTTAAATGTTTTCCTTATATCACATTATTTTTATAAAAATTATTTCAACCATTTCAATCCTAACCTTCGGGAAGCCCCTAAAATTGAATTTGTTCTAAACATTTCTGGTCACTGAATCGAGCTAGATCTTCTGATCTAATACCAGTGGTTTGCATACCTATTCAGTTCCTCCTCAGCTTTCAGTTATCTACAAATATTAAAATGGGGGTTGCCATACGCATAACACAAAAGCTGTTAAAATATACAATGCTCCAATAGGACCAAGCTATATAAATAGAGAAAATAAATAAAAATAGGCATTGTCAAAGCCAATCGGTTTCACCATTTAAAAGTGTTAGACAAGCTCTTGGCTTTATCAAAGATAAAATTGGCAGCACCAGCTTGACAACATATATGCACATTAGTCACCATACATGCTCCTATATTCCTTTAACACTTAATTTACCATACCAAGATGGCAGATCCTCACTTTGGAGTGATAAATTAAAAAGTATAATACGTGTGTGGAATTGCATTATCGAGAAAAGGGCCCCCCGAACAAACTGCTGCGGGGAGAGAGAGAGAGAGAGGGGTGAGGAGAGAGAGAGAGGGGGGAGGAGAGAGAGAGAGGGGTGAGGAGAGAGAGAGAGGGGGGAGGAGAGAGAGAGAGGGGGGAGGAGAGAGAGAGAGGGGTGAGGAGAGAGAGAGAGAGAGAGAGAGAGAGAGAGAGAGAGAGAGAATGAATATATATAATAAGTCTGTTCCTGTTTCGCCATGACTTACAGGGTCCGATTCGATCGGCTCAGAAGACAGAACATGGCACGTCCAACTCAATTTTCAGAACAGGTTTATTATAACCTTAAATTCATTACACCAAGTGCACGAGCAGCGTGAGGTGGCCTATGCGTTTCGGCCACAGCCTTCCACAGGGCCATCTATTTTCATATATATGTAAAAAGAAAATGGAAAAGATGGACAGAGGGTCAAAAGTGGAATGTTGCAAATTCAATACCACACAGAGTGGCAGGGAGCCAGTAGAGGCAGGTAGTGCATAGCTGGTGCTATTGAAAAACAAAAAAAAAACAACAGCACCAACGGGGGAAGTATTGGACAACCTGGGATGGTGGAAAATACAAAGAGCACAAGGATGTGAAGGAGAAGTAGCACATAGGGAAGAGAGCAAGAAAACACATACAAGTGCTGAAAGAAAAAGAAAAAAGTAGTTCTCAGATCTCACCCTTAAAAGTAAACAAGTCATCCAATCAAAAGGATGGTAAAGTAGCTGTTCTCCAGAAGAGGGACAAACACAAGACGACAAAGGAAAGCTATGAGACCAGAAAGAAAATCAAACAATGATACGCAATGGACTGACCTAATGCCTATAAGTATTGATATTGTCCACACTAGGACTTTCAACAACAAATAGCTAAATCTGGTTATAGGAGAGACCTAAAAATCGGATGTCAGCCAGGCGTTCTGTATAGTGACAAACAGTGCATGCTTCAGAGAAGTGCGCATCCAAGACAAACAGGTGGTTCATACTGAACTCAGCAGCTGTTCACACCTAGAGCACTTAGACTCAGAAATAAAATCAGCATAGGATAAAAGGAATGGAAAAGTGGTCTGTAGGATAATTGATCATTAAGATAAATTGTCCAAACTAAAACTCTTGTTTTATTAAATAAAACCGGTGGCCTATTTTCTACAGTCAACATTTGCCCCTCTGCATGCATCCCCGTGCACTGGAGCGAAAGGGGGCCCTGTAGGGCCCCTTTGTTTCCCCACCGCCAGCCTTTTCATGGCAGGCTCACTGCCATGAAAAGCCTGGGGGTGGGGAAACTTGCAATATGTTTGGCAGTGCCACAGAGCACCGCCAAGCATATTGTTTTCCCAGCGGTTTTGCGGATCCCCGACGCTTGTGGCGGTCCCCTTGATGTCCGACTGCCGTACTCGTAATATGGCAGTATCGACCGCCAAACTCGTAATCAGGCCCTTAACCATCAGGTATGACAGTGAGCTCTTTGAATAGTCCACAGGCCAGACAGAGGAGATTAACCCTAACTGATGTCTGTTATGCCCTTCCCGCACTTACGAGGCTGTAGTAAAATTACCAGAAAAGAAGTCCACTTGAGATTGCTATGATACAACTACGAAAGAAAGGTGGCGTCACTGTGCAGGAGTGTGTGTGTGCGTGTTGAGTGATTCATGTTTATTGCCTATCATTTATTTACCTTGTTTTGACTCAACTCAAGTGTCTACGGCTTTAGTTCACCAATGAGGATAGCCTGGATAGACATGATGCTGAACTGAACTACATTCGAGGTTAAAGCCACTCAGTGAATTACCAGCTCATTTTGCTTCCAGGGGCAATGTATCTGCAATAGAACAATATGTTGTAAAGCAATCAGATTAGAAGTAAAGTATTATCCTCCTGCTGTTTTGCTACTCATGCCCTTTAGGAAGCACTTATTAGCCCCATCAACTAAAATGTATGCTTTGAGCTCTCTAATAAAAAACAATAAAACCAGAGAATTTGTTTATATATGTGGATGTCAACACGCTCCATTCCGATCAACTCCTGCTAGCTCCTGACAACTTGTACAAATCTTTACGCTTGGCTCCTGCTATCTCAGTCCTAGAATGCAACTGGATTGGACAGCCTAAAATCTCAAAACTGCTCTTCAACCTTGAATATGGAAATACTCCCCTTACCCTAAGTCCTATGTCAATGCTTGTTCCCTTTAAGCAATCTTCCATTCTGTCGCTAGGCTGATCATGAACAATAACTGCCTACTCTTGCTACAAATCATACTGCCTCAACTGCAAAGACATTCACTTAAACTCACAAATCTACCTTTCATACAACCCCTTCAGCAGGTTGACAGAAACAGAAAACTTAGAATTAAATTGCTACTACCTATCAGGACTCTACTACCAGGAAAAAGGTTTACTATCAAACAAACCTTTCTGTGACCAGCACTGAACACTAAACAGATGACTCACTAACTGCACCTTGTCTAATCTTGGATTTTGTTTCACACTCTCGTCTAGTACTATAGCAGGATGAAACAATTGTTCTTCACAACTCTGGATTTGGCACCGTTGTCAAATGTAAAACTCCCATTCTTGTATGCATTTATGTATCTATATGGTATTTCTATAGCGCAAACCTAGCAAAAAGACTGCAGAGCACTGTACATCGTTGCAGAAAAGCATAAATTCAACAAGTAAGCAGAGAGGAAGAGTCCAAGAAACTTGGCATTCAGTGAAAGTTGGGCTCCAAAGCTGTCAAGGTTCATGTCACTGGCCAAGTTTGTACTATCTCTTGCTTATAAGCTTTGAGCAAATAAGAATTATTTTGTGTCTGGGTAAAGCTTCAGATAGGCATTGGACGTCCAGGTCTGGACAATGTGCAAGCAGTGTCTGAAGCATTGGATGTCTGAAGTAGAGGAGACTTTCAAACAGAGTTGCGTATCGTCTGTATATTGGTGAATCTTGACGCTGTTTTTTAGGAGTAGTATGATGATGGACGGAATGCTCAACAATGCAAACATTCGCCCCCATTCACCAGCAAACCATGCTAGTAAAAAAAGATCATCAGCAAGAAAAGTATACATTTTCTGTGGACATTACACGTAGGATGCAGTTTCAAGTGTATCGCAACTATTGACTAACATTGGCACTTTGTGCTTTTGGTACTAATTTCCCTTAAATCTTTAAAAACTCATATCTCCAGTCTCCTTTATTGGATTTTTCTCATTGTGTGGTCATTTGTTTATTAAATTTGACTATATATTTATAATTTGATTTCTGGTTTTTACTGTTTTGCATTTTGACTTTATTACTGTTTTGGTACTACATAAACACTTTACACAATTCCCTACGTTTGCCAGTCTGTTCTGTGCCATAGCTACCAGAGTGTTGAACAAGGGTTAATTTATTGGCTTTGAAGAGTCACCCTGATGAGAGTTGTGATTATTCCTTGAGGTGGGTAGTCACCCACCCCATTTAATAATCCAATTTCTTACACAAATGAATACAGTAACTGCAAGGAGCCTCAAGAATACAAGGGGATCTGGTATTTAACAGGAAAGCAAATACTAACATGTTTAGATCCTAATATGCAACCTTTTATAAAAGTAGTCCTGAAGAAAGCAAGATAGAAAAAAAGGATTCTACGGCAACCTAACTTTCCCCGGCCTGGTGCAGTATCAAGCAGAGAAGTTGGGATCCTCGACTGAGGAAAGTAACCTTCTCATCACCATTAAAGGGCTCCTAATCTAAGAAACCTCCTGCCCTTGACGGGTTCAGTGGGGACCTT
The DNA here is from genome assembly GCA_963921515.1 of Calotriton arnoldi. Classification (NCBI taxonomy): domain Eukaryota; kingdom Metazoa; phylum Chordata; class Amphibia; order Caudata; family Salamandridae; genus Calotriton; species Calotriton arnoldi. Next base: position 3,061,056 of record CAWUFW010000020.1, read on the forward strand.
CATAGGAATTTCTCTAGCAAGCTACTCCCAACAGTTAAAGTTTTAAGCTCTGAATGGTGTCCTACTCTATGTAAAATATCACCATAGTACTGAGCCGATGGATCTATTTATGTATGTTAGGCTGAGTCAGAGTGCGAGGGCTGCAACCCCTCCCTACCCTGACGAACCCTACGATGGGCCCTCTACATAGTCTCCTCCAGAACGCGAACTCCGCTCACGTAGTATCCCAGATATACAACGCTACACGGAAAGAAACCAGTTTACACGCGGGTACCGCTAGAGAGCACTGGGAGCAAGCAATAGAAGAACCCCTGGACGCAAAGAAATGGCAATATTGCTGCGAACAGACGGGCAAGATATCGGCTAATAGTCGGCTGAGAATTATCCATTATAAATATCTTCAAAGACTCTACTACATCCCCGCGAAGCTATTTAAGTTCAAATTACGTGACAGTGATGCCTGCGATAGATGCGGACAAGGAAAAGCGGACTTCCTGCATCTGGCAAGGGAGTGCGCAGAGATTAGATTATACTGGAGGACGGTCTTACAAGCATTAGGGCGTATGATCATGACAACAATCACACAGACTCCTGTAGTTGCACTCCTGGGCTACACAGCAGATATACCCCCAGCATATCGAAGATACATGGCACTGAGCCTTTTATTAGCTAAGCGGAGGGTGGCATGCAGATGGGGTAGAGGGAGGGCGCCTAAATTTAAGGACTGGATCAGAGATCTCCTCCTATGGCTAGAACAGACATTAATATATGCAGAACTGCTGCCCACAGCTTCGAGGCAAAGGGATATTTGGGACCCACTGCACGCATACCTGCTTACAAACCCGGAGGCTACTGGCGACACTAAGGAGCCCCTTACCTCTATTGATTAGATAAAGCGGACCCGGAGATACCAAACTTGCAACAAACACCCTCAAAATGAATGTAATTCTCCCCCCCACCCCACAAAAGCCAACAACGACAAGGCGCGTGCTCCCCGAGACTTGAGGCTAGAGGGCAATATGCGAAGACACCCGGGACTACATCACTATTCCAGCGCGAGACGGCTCTGCCCCATCACTACACACACACAGAGCAGACCCTGTTCTGAGCAGCAAATTCACCACAATAGAAGGAGCAGGCGGATGTTTATTTATGTATGCCAATGTTCATGGAACTCTTGGAAATGTGAATATACTGCAATGAAGAAATGTTAATAAAACAAATAAAAAAAATAAAAAATAAAAATATATCACCATAGTAGTCATCCTCAAACCCAGGAAGGATCATTCAAGTTGTGCAGCCTTTAGGACTATTACATTATTAAACAGTAATATTAAGATAATTGTGAAAATCTGAGCGATAAGACTGTCATTACCGATGCTCTTCCTATTTCAACAGGGCCTACTGGGGTTTGTCTGAGGGAGACAGTTCTTTGGCAATATTCGTTCACCTTTTCAAAAAGGTAAAATTGGCTTCATTGGCACCTTACAGTGAGAAAGTTTTCGACAGGTTGAGCTGGTCCTTCGTGACCGAGATAATGGGCATATTAGGCATGAGGTAGTCGTTCATGGACAAACAGTTGGCAAGGTACTGCCGGACCTCTGCTAAGGTATTAGCTGACAGGGTATTTTCCCAGCTAATAGAAATACTAAGGGGTACTAAGCAGGGCAGCCCCACCTCCTTTTTTGTTTTTTTTAGTAATAGAAATTCAAGCTATAAAAATACGCCTACTTCTATCCATGAAGGGCATTTTCTTTGGTGGAGTGAAACGTAAGATCTCAATGTTTGTAAAGCTCTTATTTTCCCCCGCAAGACCCAGAGACATCACTACCAATACAGGAATATGGACAAGACTTGTGCTACAAGATAAACAAGGATACATCAGAGTTACTACCCATTAATGTATCAAAGGAACAGAAGCAGCGATCCAAGCAATCAAACTCTTTAAAATCACTAATGGCTCTATAGGGTTGATAGGTATATAATGATCTTCATTTGTAAGTAGTATGTATTTGTCAAATATCCCAGTCATTCTTAAAAGATTTACATATTTCGGTTGGGCTCAGTGGTGGCAATAAAAATGAATCTCACCCTTGGATTACTGTATGTTTTTCAGGCTCCACCTATAAAAATAGGAACATGGACCTCGTCCTCGGACCCTCCCCCACTGCGTGGGACAGCACCTGGTGGCCCCCTGCCCTCGGAAACTCACCCACCCTGACAGACCACGCCCGGAACCTCGGCATCATTCTAGACTCCTCCCTCACCTTGACCCGCTAGATCAACGCCGTCGCCTCCACCTGCTTCAACTCCCTCCGCAAGACCTTCAAGTGGATCCCCCCGAAGGCAGAAAGACCGTCACCCACGCACTCATAACCAGCAGACTGGACTACGGTAACGCCCTCTACGCCGGAATCAACAAGACCCTACTACACAAGCTCCAAACCATCCAGAACACCGCAGCCAGACTTGTCCTCGGAACCCCACGACATGAGCACATGACCCAGCACCTAGGAGACCTCCACTGGCTCCCCATCGAGAAGAGAGTAACCTTCAAACTACTCAGCCACGCCTACAAATTCCTCCACAACATCGGACCCAAATACCTCAACGAAAGAGTCTCCTTCCACGTACCCAAAAGTAACCTCTGCTCCGCCGACCTCGCCATGGCAGAGATCCCACGCATCCTACGTCGCAGCAAAGACCTGGAACGAGCTCCCAGTCAACATCAGACGGTCCCCCACTCTGCAAATCTTCAGGAAGAGCCTCAAGACCTGGCTCTTTGACTGATCCAGAGCTGCATCGCCCCCCAGCGCTTTGAGACCCTCACGGGTGAGTAGCGCACTTTATAAACCCCTGATTGATTGATTGATGGACCTTGGAAAACCTACACAAGGCGCTTATACACTTTGTTTGGCAGGGGGAAGCATTAGGAGTATCAGAAAGCCTATTAAAAGCTCCAAGCAACAAACAAGAATGTATCCAATTGCTACAGAGCAATCAGACTACGAATAGTTGGGAAATTGGCTAGTAGAGAGATTAACAAATCCTTAATTTACATAGACGGAGCAGTAGTTGAAAGATCACCATCCAATTTGCAGTGACGTTCAAAGAGAAACAGATCTCAGCATGCCTCTTGCAGTCACATTAAAGGCACATTATAAGAGACCTGGGATAAAATAGCAAAATAACAAAAATCACAATTTTCCCTTCTCCTCTACACCCATACATGATAACCCTAAACTAGAGCTAGCGAGGAGTACTCATCTTTTGAGAAAGGGAGAGAGGGATATTGTTCATAGACAACTGACCTATTTAAAGGAAGAAAAATCAGGTCATCCAAGAACTGCAAATAGGTGGTTGGTTTACCAGAATCGGAGAGATACCAATACCAAGGAATAATTCACTGGGTGTTACAATCATAGATATAATGGCAGTCACCAGGCCACTGACACAAAGAGAAGAGCTATTAATAACCTACCAGGTGAACAAAGGCCGGGTCACACATTTGTACAGGCTACTTAATGCACCCCTTCAGGTACCTGAATGTAAAACTACAGATGCAGACAAATGGGTTAATACAATGTGACTCTGAAACTGGTGCTTGGGATCACAGTCGCTCAGGGGCAGTTTACAGGGCTATGTTTGTTTGGATGTTTTCTTTTTTTTTATGCTCGACATGTAACTCAATGCACTATGGTGAATATGAAAGCTTAGTATTGCCTCTGACTAAATCAGTACAGAAATGTCAATTGCATCTTTTAAAAAAATATATTTTACTGGGTTTTTGAAGTTTAAATATCGTTATATATTTTGCCACATAAAATTGCGTGGATACATGGGAGATACAGTAGTAAATCTGAGGCATATCATCACACATAATAGTTACACAGCAAGCATCAAGGAGCAATCGATGGAGCCCATTGGAACTGGAAGCCACCCCTGAGGGAGTTGTTCCCTCCTGGCATCGTACCCACGAAAGGAACTTAAACTGTTAACTTGGCGAGTAAATACAGGGATGGACAGTGAGGGGGGAGGAGGGCAGAGTGGGCGTGTATTGGTACTGCATTTCAGGTGACGGGGTACAGGCACTGGCGTAGGGAAGCGCACTGTGGTGTCTTGGTGGTCGTAACAGCAGCTGAAGCACTTTTGAGGTGGGGAAAAGGGGAGGTAGGTCTTGCCCCCTGGGAGGGACACTCAGCTGGGCGCCCCTTGCGGGTCTGGTGACTGCGGGTGGGGGAGAGGGGTAGCATCACTGGCAATTGTTTGCCGGAAGCGCATGGGCAGCATGGCCCATTCGAGGGAGCATCTTCCTCTGCAGGGTGATAGCTCGAATGGCTAAAAAGAGGGCCAGGGCCGCAAAGCGTGTCTGTACCTTGTGTTGCTTCCTAAGCCTAAACAAACAGGCTTCTCAGGAGTAGATGTCCGGGAGTCCTGTAACCTCTCGCAGTGTAGCATGAATAGTGTGCCAATAATGCTGCAAAGTTGGGCAAGCCCAGAACATGTGTAAAAGCACTGCGTTAGAGGCGTGACAACGAGGGCAGGCAAATTGTGACTCCAGAAAGGGCCGGTGGAGCTGCGCCGGCATCAGATAGGCCCAGTGTAGTATGAAAAACTGTATATTTTTTAAGCGGGGTTCCGGGAAACCTTCTTTGGAAATTCGAGACCTCGCTCCCATTCTTTATCATGGAGCGGCCTCCCATATTCCTACTCTCATTTTTGGCAAAGTGGGAAAATTCTCGAATGGCCTTATACAGCCAGGTGATAAGGTGACGCCCGGGGCCCATAGTTAACACAGCGTGAAGCACTGGGTGATTTGCGGGCTCACCTCCAGATAGGTCCCAGAGGCACCAGCAAGCATGTATAAGCTGTCGATGGAAGAGGAACTGGCCTAGGGGAGCCCACTCTCCTCAGCCAGTTGGTCAAAAGGGAGCAGATGGCCCTCAAAAAAAGGGCCTCCAACTCAAGGAGCGAGTGGTTGGTCCAGGTACGTAATTCCCGAGCTGTGTAATAGCCTCTGCCACGAGGTAGGCTAACCAACTGCAGCAATGGGGTGTAGAGCGGAGTTCCCCCGAGAAAGGCAGTGGATCTGACGCATACTTGCTAAAGTCACTTGTATGGGGTAGGTTGAGACGGGCTGGGCTCCCGTCAAAAGCAAGCGGCGAATTGCCAGCAAGGGCTCAGACTCTGAGCAAGTCTCCCCAAGATAACGCCCCGCTGTCCACAGGACAGCCACTGGAGCTGTGCTGCCAAAAAGTATGCCTCGAAGGAGGGGATCCCGAGACCTGCCCGGTCCACCGGCAGACGCAGCTTGGCTAGGGCGACTCGTCGGCATCCATTCTTCAATATAAAGGAGCAAAGCAATGCATCCATTTTCTTAAAGAAAGAGCGGGTGGAATAACCGGGAGATTCGCAAAGTAATATAGAAGGTGGGACAAGATGAACATTTTCGCCTGGGCGATCTTTCCTATGGCAATTGCACCTTAAATTGAAACCAATAACAATAATTTTTAAAAATTGAAAACTTTCTTTTGCCTCAATTACAGGTGCTGCTGTTTGAGGCCAATGATGAGTGATCAATCAAGGCACCGGAGATTTAAGAACGTACCTCTTTTGAAGCTTTACCATGCTTCACCCAATGGAAGTTACTATTTCTAAATTTACACTATGTATTTTGCAAAAATTTATGAAAAACTACACTCTAAAAAAAGAAGACATGAATCCACTGTTTTATTTATCTAAACACATACAATTCGTATAAACGGCAATATTTTCGAATGTATGATTATACAACGCATGCATTCACATCGCATGCTATTAGATGGCGGTTTTTACCACGCAAGTCGTTACAACGACTTTCGTTGGAGGCGCTGGACTTAGGAGTAGTTAAATTTACTATTCCAACTCCAGCCTACGTACAGTAGGGAAGGTGTTGGATAGTAAATTAAACTATTCCTTGTCCTATAGCGCCCTCCAGCGCAAGTCGTTGTAACGACTTGCCTTGTAAAGACCGCGATCTAATGGCATGCGATGTGAATGCAGGTTGTTTCCCATATTTTCTGTAGGACAACTACTGTGAATTATTGAGTGAGTGTAAATAGGTAATCTGCTCCAGGCACAAAGGCTAGTGTAATCTACTTTCCTGGGCAAAGAAATACTAGCTTTAATTACACAACCACAACAAGGGAGATTGTGAAAGACTCAGTAAATTGGGCCTATTGTATGGAGACAGCCGCTTCCTTAATCCCCGATAAAACAAGTATTTACTGTACGTGGGAAGGTTCCCAGGCCCCTGTTCTGTTAAATGGAGACTCTCCTCCACTACCACCTCAACCATGGTAAATCAGCTGAGTAAGGATATTATATTAACTCATTAGAACTTTTTACAATGAGTGTAAAGTGAAGAAAGGATATACTTTTACTTCTATGATCAATTAGAAAACTGAAAGCACTTTTTAAAAAGGTGCTTTGTAATATCATCAACAAATTATTTACAGCTAATATTTAAGTTTTATATGTATGGTTATTTTATGGACATACATGTCAGGAATTAAAATAATAATAAACTGAATATATGGTCAAGTGTGCTAATCATATGAATAAAACTACTTCAATACAAAGAACGAAGCACAGTCACGAAAGCCCTCACTGTGTTTTAGAGAATACTCAATTTTCATTTTAAAGTAATTTTCAGGAGAAAAAAACCCTCAATGTATTCAGTGAATTAAACTAAGAATATGCCACGGTTCCATTCACAATTCTCAAGGCTTATCTTTTCTTATTACTGCAACCCCTACACAGTTGGTACACTACCTCCGGTTTTGGAGCGCAAATGAGCTGAAACCATACCAGAGGGCTGAAATAGACACTAGACTTTTAGGTTGGATTTACACACCTACTTTTCTTGTAATATTAGAAATTAGTTCCAAATTAACAATTCCACATGTAGTGTTATGTGGTATTCGGCCTTAAAAACTAAACACCAACTACGAGACTTCCTAAATAATACACTTTAAACAGATAATTTTGCTTATACAGTAAGAAACAAAATATTAATAGTAAATTCTAAACTCACAGAAGGCATCTCCGGCCCAGGTTGTTCATTCATGGGCCAATTCTAACACGGAGGCTACGCAGCAAGCCGCTGCGTGGAAGGCCCTTTCAGTGATCCACACAAAAAACTACTAATAAGCGTAAAAGCCATGTCATCTCAGTCTATGCCTAGGCGTCTGCCTCGATTTTATGGGTCAATCCCCCAACCACATTTCATTTGGCACCATTCAATTCCAATTCTGTGAGTAGCAGTCAGTGCCAATAAATAATCGCAGAGTTCAAGCCTTCACAGTGATTTCAATCACCTTAAATTTATGTGTCCATCCTCGTCTACCCTTGCCTTCCTCCAGGCATGGACGAACCTGCAATGACCCCTTATTAATTGACAATGACTGAAAGTGTGCTGTACACCATATGTGCAGTCTGCAGCCTTCTCTCTCGCCTAGCTGATATCCTGGCCCCTGGAGCACGAACGTGGTATCCCCAGGCAGTCACTGGCAGTAAAGGCACACTTTCTTTCCTCTTTACCGAAAAGATGTTTCCTTACCTTTAAAATGATATTAATTCTGCTTCGAGATAGCTAGTAGCATCGCCCATAAAGTGAGAAATGTGCTGCACAGTTTTTAAGTCTGGTTTGTTAGCGCAGCTGTCGCCAGATGTAATGTATTACTGTAGTTAGGAAGTGTTTTGGTTTATTTCCTTTGAAAACCCCTGTGATAATCCGCGGCTCATTGGGAGGGCCTACCAGGTGTAGTTGCGCATGTAATAGGAGAACAAAACAAGCATTTGCAATGCAATAGGTCTCGCATTACTGATAGTTTGAGGTATTGGCGTTGCAAATAATAATGCAACGGCAATAGCTCATACTTTCAGTAATGCGAGACCTAGTGCATTGCAAATGATTGCATAGTGAGCCAGGAACCAGCATTGTATGTCTCAGTGCAGTACCGCAAGCTGCTCCTAGAGCCCCCTAGTGAGCAAGGCATCAGCACTGCATGTCTAGGTGCAGTACCGCAAGCTGTTTCTAGAGGTCCCTAGTGAGCAAGGCACCAGCACTGCTTGTCTAGGTGCAGCACCGCAAGCTGCGCCTAGAGGTCCCTAGTGAGCATCATAAACTTTGAAGATATGGTAAATCCACCCTACCCATAATGCATTGCATGCAAGACAGTACCATACTACATTCAATATATACAATTAGTAGCTTTGAAATGTGACAAAATAATTATTATATTAATTCCGGATTAGGTTGTACTTTATGTGGAGCTGATGAAGGGAAATTTATAGAAGGTCTAATATAGATGTGTAGGTGCAGTACCACAAGCTGCGCCTAGAGGTCCCTAGTGAGCATCAATCTTTTGGTCCCATATGGTACTCCCCTAATGCATTGCATGCAAGACAGTACCAAGAGTACCTTCAAATAGCTATGTCCATATATACAATTAATAGCTTTGAAATGCGACAAAACAATTATATTAATTCCGGATTAGGTTGTACTCTATGTGGAGTTGATGAAGGGAAATTTATAAAAGGTCTAATATAAATGTGAGATATGTAGGTGCAGTACCGCAAGCTGTGCCTAGAGGTTCCTAGTGAGCATCAAACCTTTGGTCACATATGGTACTCCGATAATACATTGCATGCAAGACAGTACCACGAGTACATTCAAATAGCTATGTCTATATATACAATTAATAGCTTTGAAATGTGACAAAACAATTATCATATTAATTCCGGATAAGGTTGTACTCTATGTGGAGCTGATGAAGGGAAATTGATAGAATGTCTAATATAAATGTGAGATGTGTAGGTGCAGCACCGCAAGCTGCGCCTAGAGGTCCCTAGTGAGCATGATAAACTTTGAAAATATGGTAAATCCACCCTACCCATAATGCATTGCATGCAAGACAGTACCACATTACATTCAATATATACAATTAGTAGCTTTGAAATGTGACAAAATAATTATTATATTAATTCCAGATAGGTTGTACTCTATGTGGAGCTGATGAAGGGAAATTTATAGAAGGTCTAATATAAATGTGAGATGTGCTAGCGAGTAAAGTAACCACTGCCAAACTTGTTTAGGACCAAGTGAGTGTCCTTTCTGAAGGCCTTTAAAGAAAATAGTGCCTTGAGGTTGTAATTAAAACCTAGAGCGTAACAAAACATGTAACAGGGGGTGTCCTCATGGGAGGTTACAAAAAGAAACAGGGAGGTACTAAGGAGGGACTACAAAGCCTAATGACCAATGAAAAGCCACCATTCACAAAGGACAGGGACAGGAGCCAATTAAAAAGATGGGTGGGAAGTAGGCGGAGCTTTATGCACATATCCTGAATACAGCAGGTCTTGAAGAGACAGCGCAAGCGCTGTCTAGGCAAGACCTAAAAAACACTCTACATACATATACAAACCTAGAGGCTCTTTGGGTCAGCCCTCCTCTGTCTGTTCGAATGTCCTTCATATCTGCTTCTACCCAGGACCTCATACTGCATGGAATAATGGGTCAGCCCATTTCTGCCACTGACTCTACTGCCCTGTGATTAGCAACTTTTTGCCTGATCATAAGTGTACATTCACCTGAAAATGAGTGTTGTCAGATGTTTTTACAATAGAAAAAAAATGTTTTAGTCACTTAGCATCGTTACTTAAATCATACAGGATAAAAAAAGTGTGCCTCAGTGTCTGCGCTGGTCGTCAGTCCTTTTGTTTTAAATGTTTTCCTTTTGTAGGACCTCTTTTATTTTTTTAAAACGTCTAGCAACTCCGCCAGACAGGCCTCCCAGGCCACATGCTTGTAGCTCATTTTATCTCCATAGTGTTGCATCCTGTGTGTCCATCATTTCAAAATTGGAAGGCCACCTTGGAATGATACTGTAAATAGTGTATCATTGCTCTAACCTTCAACGATGACCGCCATGTTTAGAAGCATTGTGTTGGCAACCCTGGATCAGTACAAGGGTGATATGCTATACAATTTAACATTGGAATATGGCCATCCAGTGCGATGTTAACTGAGCGTACATCTTGGATTGGTTTTGTGGAGAGTGTACCATTGTTGTTATTGCTCCAAGGTGGCCAACAGGTTGTTTCTAAATGTGGTAGCTGTATTGGAATTTTAAAACCACGACACACTACATACAGAATTATTGCAAGATTGCCATCTGCCAAATTACAAGCATATGTCAGCCACGTTTAGGTGGTGATACATTTTTTTCTTACTTCTATTCTTTTAATTCATTTTCTATATGCTTGATCAGTGGGTGCATGCAAGAATGAGTCAATGGATGGAAGAGTGCAAAGATAGGTGACAAAGCATATACGAGTGAAGTGCCTAAACTGATCGGTGACTGAGGCATTCCCAGACTGACCTATTGGTGTTGCCAATACTGGTTAAGTCAATTAGTTCACAAATAAGGACTTGATACCTCAGTGACTTTCAAGGACAGAAAATAACAGACCTCAGAGGCACAAATGAATTTCACCTGCTATTTCATGATTCTCTTTTTGCCACTGGAGAAGCCCCAAAAAAATCTTTTAAGAAAGTATGGCTCGCAAAATTCTTAAAAAGTAAAACAAAAGTTTTGCAGTTTGTTAACCTGCATTTATGCAAGAATCAAAATGCAGGTACATGTAAACCATTATGTCAGATGTTTTACATTTCTGTACATTTTTTAAGTATTCATATCTACGCAGATCCCAGATACGCTTTATAGTGTGTTGGCATATACTGTACCTCACCAGAACGGTGCAGTTGCCCACGCATCCTCCCACTTGAAACCCTATTGTGCAGTCTCTATTATCACTTGGAGATATACAAATCAAGTGTAAGAACAGCTTCAGCATTTTAGAAGGCAGCAGTAATCTCCTGATTCATTCCAACAGAGTATGTACTTGCCTTTCCAACTTTGCCACTTTTAATGACCTAACTTCTCGAAGTCCACAGTCACAAATGAAGGGGCCTGATTCACCGGTCACAACGCATTCAACAAATTTCTCAGGTCTCAGTCCCCATCCGCATAAAGTTCAAACTATCTCACTTTACAGTTGTAAGGGCCTCTTTTGGAGATTGGCAGAGCAGGAGTCTCCTCAGAAATCAGCTGAGCTTGCACCCTGCCAAACTTGAACTACCTCTGCCTGACGCTGTGCCACTGGAAACGTGGTGTTTCCAGTGGCACAGCGTCAGTTGGCTCTACTGTTGGAAACATTTGATCGATGGTCAATTCGCAACAGGAACGTCAGTCAATGTACGTCAGAAGTCCAACCTTATATGGGGCGGGACATCCAACGTACATTTTGTCTTGTTACTTACCGGTAATCTTCATTACCCCGATTAGGGTCCTCCTCGTCCCAGTCCTTACAAAGTGAGGCAGTCCTGCCTCCAACCAGCCAATCAAAACGCCAGAAAACACAAAGCCAAAGGTCACATAAACCCCTCCCACCCACCGCCATGCCTCTTATCAACAAGTCCCAGACACAAACACAGCGGGAGGGAGGGAAGAGGACTTGGACGAGGAGGACCCTAATCAGGGTAATGAAGATTACCGGTAAGTAACAAGACATTACCCCCTCATGGGTCCTCCTCGTCCCAGTCCTTACAAAGTGAGGAACTAACAAGCAGAGAACCAGGAAGAAAAAACGCAGGACACCAGGGATCCATGCAAAAAGTACAAAACTTTAATCAAATAAATGATCAACGAACAGCAGCGTTCAGAACGCCAACAGCAAAACTGTCAACAGATGCATGTAAAACATCAAGACGATAATGTCGTACAAACGTGTGACGGGACTGCCAGGTGGCCGCTCTACAAATTTCCTGGATAGAGACCCCCCCCCCGCCTCAGCCCAGGAAGCGGACACAGAACGTGTCGAACGACCCTGCACCTGAGACGGAGGAGGCAGACCCACAGACTTATAGGACTGGCAGACCGCCAAACGCACCCACCGACTGATCGTTGAAGTGGAAACCTTCTTCCCTTTAGCCACACCCCCACAGGAGACAAACAGGGCAGGAGAAAGCCGAAACCCCAGCGAACACTGGAGGTAAATCTGAAGAGCCCTCCGAACATCCAAAGAAGAAGGAACAAGGGAATCCCCCTCCGTAGGCAAATCAGGAAGTATCACCTCCTGCTGCAAATGGAACTTGGAAGAGACCTTAGGCAGAAAAGCCGGATCAAGCCATAAAACAACCCGATCCTGCAGGAACTGTAAATAAGGGAAAGAAATGAGCAAGGCACCCAACTCACCCAACCGACGAGCGGAGGTGATGGCCAGCAAAAAAGCCACCTTAGCGGACAACCATAACAAGTCCGCCTCCAACAAGGGCTCAAAAGGGGGCAACTGCAGACCCCGCAAAACAGTAGGAAAATCCCAAGGAGGCACGATCACAGGAGAGACTGGACGACAAAGCCTAAAGCTCCGAAGAAGCCGACTCACCTAAGGGGCAACAACCTCCAAGGAAGCCCCAGGACCCCGACAAGCACGAACCGCCGCTTACTGAGCAGACAAAGTGGAAGGGGAAAGGTCCTTCAAGAAACCATCCTGGAGAAAATCCAGCACAGAAGCAGGATCCCCAAGCACAGGATCCACAACATGCGAAGAACACCAAGAGACAAAAGAGCCCCAATGACTACTATAGCATTTAAGGGTCGAAGGCCGATGCGACAACTGGATGTCACGAGCAACCACAGAAGAACAGCCCAAAGACACTAACGTCACCCGCTCAATAGCCAGGCCGTCAGTTGCAAACGATGAAGACAAGGCAGAGACAGGAGCGGAAACTGAAGAGGAACCGGAACCAAAGGAAGCCGGACAAACTGGCCCCCCGCCAGCCGCAACAGGAGAGGAAACCAAAGGCGACGAGACCAGAAGGGAGCAATCAACAGGACCGACACCCTCTCCCCCCGAATCTTCTGCAGCACCCTCGGGAGGAGGGGAATAGGAGGGAAGGCATACAGAAGGCCCGAAGGCCAGGGAATCGAAAGAGCATCCACCGCCCAAGCCTGAGGACACATCACCTCGGAACAAAACCTGGGGAGAAGAGCGTTGTGAGGTGAGGCAAAGAGATCGAACAAGGGAGTCCCGAACCGAAGACAAAGGGCCTGGAACAGAGGAAGAGAGAGATGGTACAGAACTGAGGATGGAAGGTTGCGGCTCAAAGTGTCCGCATGAAAATTCAACTGCCCCAGAATGTACACAGCCCTCAAGGCCAACAGGTGAGATTCCGCCCAAGCACAAATCATGGAGGCCAGCAGATTCAGAGACGCGCACTTGGTCCCCCCCTCACGGTTCAAGTAACAACGAGCCACCTGATTGTCGGTACGAACCAACAGATTCGTCCCGCGGAGATGAAGCTGAAAGAACTGCACCGCCTCCCAGATGGCCGCCAACTCCCGCCAGTTCGAGGAACGGGCGCCATCCCTCCGAAACCATTGACCCTTGGCCTCCAAGGACCCCAATGTGGCCCCCCAACCCCAAAGACTAGCATTCGTGGTCAACAAAAGGGGAGGTGGAAGACAAAACCGCACCCCCTTCTCCAGATTTGGAGTGTAAAGCCACCAGGCCAAGTCCTGAACCAGAGCAGGAGAGAGAGGAACCAGAGTCTCGTAATCCGCCCGGGAGGAGTCCCACCGAGGCAACAGATGAGTCACAAAGGGCCTGAGATGTAGGCGAGCCCAAGGAACCACAGCAGTGGTGGTAGCCATCAACCCCTGGACCCGCAACCAAACACGAGCCGGGGCAGAGGGACGACTCAACAGATCCCGCAACAGAGTCTGCAGGGAAAGGATCCGAGGGATCCGACAGAGTCTGCAGCGAAACACCGCCCCCAGAGAGGTTTCGAACAGACCCCTGATGAACTGAAGTCTCTGAACAGGATCCAGATGAGACTTGGCAAGATTCCACTTGAACCCCAGATCCTGGAACAGGGTCAACGTAGCCTCCACCGCCAGAAGAGCCTTAGGAAAGGAGGAAGCAGAGATCAAACAATCATCAATATAGGGAAACACAGAGAAACCCCGATGCTGCAAAACCCCCACAGCAGGAGCCAATACCTTGGTAAAGTTCCTGGGAGCAGTGGAGAGGCCAAACGGTAAAACCTGAAACTGGAAATGCATCCCCTGGACAGCAAACCTCAGGAACCGCTGACTGGCAGGATGGACTGGAACGTGAAAATCAGAATAAACATGAAAGACCTTCAATAAAGTGGCTTTAAAAAACTCACGGCACCGCAACACTTCCCGCAGCAAACCGGATACCCGGAGCACCAGCGTTCCGACCGCCGTGGGAGCAAGAAAAAAAGGCATGGCGGTGGCTGGGAGGGGTTTATGTGACCTTTGGCTTTGTGTTTTCTGGCGTTTTGATTGGCTGGTTGGAGGCAGGACTGCCTCACTTTGTAAGGACTGGGACGAGGAGGACCCAGGGGGGTTTAATATTCCCCTGTTCAGCACCCCACAAAAAGTCTGGTGATGCCAAAGAGGAAAACAGAAGGGACCACCAAGCATGGGAATAAAACCTCGAGCATGTGAGGGCCATTTGTTTGTCTGCAATGAATGACAAATTTGGGAGTTTGTTGCAGAAAAACAAATATTATGCCGAACAGGATCAAATAAACCTGACCCCGCTTGGCATACTGTTTGCCTACCGTGCATTCACTGCACTGGTGGAACAGAGAAGAGCTTTGTACGGTCTTCCCCATGAATTGATAAAGGGAGAGATTTCTGAGGGTGGCACTCCACAGACAGAAGTAGTTGTGAGATAATGGCTTTACCCTAAAAGTATGACACATGGAGTTCCGGAATCCAATACTATAGCTTCCGAAGCTTAGATTGTACTACACACAATAAGGTAATATAGTTTTTTTTAACCATTTTATGAGTTTATTACTTTTGTATATAGTAACATTTCCTTTTTGTTAATATAAGCACTTTTGGTGATGTTACATAGTCACCATCTAACTGCACAACGGAGCACTGCAATACATCAAGTGATCGATTATTCCATGATTTAAACAGCAACTAAAATATATTTATCATTAATCCTACCCACTTGAACAGATGGGAGTCACCAACAAACATCTAAGTATACAGTAGACTTGTTTCGAAGAGCATTATTTAGGTATATAAGGATTCATCTTAGGGGAAGGATACTGCTGTACCAAACTGGTGGGGAATTAAAATGGTTAGGAGGGGAGACAAAGGCAAAGAAAACTCGACGAAGTACAAGTTCATGTTCAGTTACTTGACTGGGGGGGAGGGGCTGTCTGTCGCCATTATTGTAATTATCTTTGTGTGCTTGCATCAGTTTTTCCCACTGACCCACCATCGGCAGATGTCAGAGACCTTGCTTTTCTTCTCAACGCAATGCAGCACTCTCAGAAGTTACCCATCTTTGTAGCTCTGTATAAAGAGTGGTCAATCCAAAGGGAGGCACATTTAATGATTTTAGAGACAAAATGGCACCACCTAATAGTCTTGGTCAGTTGCCTAGTATTGATAAATCAGAGCTCAGGTCATGTATGAGTAGACATGATCAAGAAAGGCAACGTACTCAACTGCATACAGTACATGTCAGAGGCGCAACTAGAGCCAAATTTCGGGGGGCTACCAAAAATTTCGGGGGGGGGGGGGCTGATTCTTCCAGCAATATGCAGAGTGGAGATGCAGGGGCTATAAGAAGGGGTGAAAACAGAACAAAGCCTCGTTAGCAAGTAAATGGTCTTTTAAAGACCTGTGAAGTACTAGGTTTAGACCGTTAAATGCACCTTAAAATGTCTGCCCTTTTCAAACAAACATTAGAACACTACACTCATAGCCCTTTGTAAGGCTGTTCATGTTTGGAAGAGAGGGAAAAATATATACACTTTCCTTTTCCCCCGAAACAAATTAAATACGTTTGTAATACCCTACTGTAATGCGCAATGTAAACTTAAAATGTAGGCACCTTTATTAGCACCTGGTTTGTTCTATTTCTCTACATTTTGCATTTTTTCCCTTGTGCTAACAAAGGTTCTTGTCAGCATCCATTCTTCTGTTAAAAAAGACAGTCCTAGGAAAGCCTTGTCATTCGATCTCGACCAAGACTTGTACCCCAACTTTTAGGAATTGTACGGTTTCTTTCAGCGCCAAATTGTGCAAATAGCAGTGTTTGGAAAGGAGGAGACCAACCATAGTGATGAATCTCATAAGGCCTTTCTTTAAAAACAAAATGACTGATTGCCAGGTAAAATAGTCCTGGTGCTGAATTAACATGGGATTAGATAGGTAACTAGAACTGTATTCTATTGTGCTAATACTGGCTTACGCTGCGTTGCACGAAATCCGAATGCTGCCTCAAGGGTCTGACTCAATGCCATGCAAACACAAGTGCAACCAAAGATGCAGCACAACCGTACAAGCAGTCTCTTATCCCGAATCCACTTATCATCATCATCCTTTATTTCGACCCATTTCCGGCCATAAAAGGTGCACATCACACTTAAAAACAAAATATTTTTTACATAGATACAGTTACTGTCATCTCACTTAAAAGGCAATACAAATTTCTATAAATTTCAATGAGATTCATGTAAAAACAAGAATAAAACGTCCACTTATGACTAGATAAAAATGTAAACATTTTAATTTTAATAAAGAGATAAAAAAAGAAAACAAATTCTAGCATCAAACTCCTTAGCATTCAAGGGAACTTGTTCTTGGATGCCAGAATTACTGAGGGACACTAATCCTTGGCCCTAATGCTTTCATCCTTGATGGCCAAATTGAAGACAAATAGCTTGCAACCGCAAATACAACGAGGTCACAGGTGTCTGTCTTACATATCCTTAAAGTACTATGTCGGTTGTTTAGACCAATAGAGCGACATGGCGGACATATCCAGCAAGAGCGCTGTTTCTTATACGCCTGGCAGAAAAACAATATATGTGCATCATTCTCAATCACCTGGCAGCCCCACGGGCATAATTTGTTGTTTAGACTTCCTTTTTTCCAGGAGCAAGTAAAGGAAGCTAGGGGTAACGTGCCTAGCCTAATCTTTATATAAAGTGCTCGTGCTGAAGGGTTCCTGAAGTCCACAAAAGGTTCAAATTCTAGAGTGCATTTTCTGGACAAATAGCGATCTGTAAGATTCCCTGCTTTTACTGCCATTATCTTAGATTTGTGACATCATCCCAGTAACGATTTTTTAAATTGTCACAGCGCCTCGAGGGAGGATACTGGGATGTGACCAGTGATCACTCATGCCAAATTTAGTCAGCCAGTTTTTTATATAAGAAAGCCAATGAATAAATGTATATACTCGACCAACTAATAAGGCTGTAAGACATTCCCTGAATGGAACCAGGTCTTCCACAGTCCATACCCTGATGGAGCAAGGACTCACAATGAGACTTGCTCGAAAGCAATCTTCTCACAGTATTAATTAATTTGTACTAAAACCTGTAATGTCTTTATTAATAATGTGCAAACACAACATTTTTATCTAGAAGATGCTTGCCTATGTGTTTTCCACTAATAAGTAATCCTTGTCTAATCCAAAATGGCCACTAAAACGCAGGAATCCTACTGCGTATGTGTCAACCATGTCACGTGGTTCGACGTCTTTCTTTGCTTGGAGGGAATCTTTTGCTTCTGCGCAGTGTATGTTAAAATGGCCGCTTAATGTTCTCACATGCTAAAGCTTTCGCATTGCTGCAATTAATAATGTGGTATTCTAACGCTACTAATGCGGGATAGACATTTATAATTAAATGGGATTAGAGTAGAAGTAGGAGGTATACAGTGAAAACATTTATTTTTTTGATTTTAATATGTTTCTTCTTTGATTTTCTATTAGTTCGTAAAGTGGGCCTGGGTTGACTAAGCGGCAGCTCAAGAAACATGTGACCTGTGCATGCGCACTGAAAACTAACAAAGCAAAGCTATGAAGTCAACTTGGAAGATGTCCAAGGACATGACCCGCTGATCACCTTCAGAGTTCATTCGAAATGTCCTACAAAATGATACATTTTGTATATACTTTGTATTAAAATTGTTGTGAAACGGGTGGGAAATAAAGCAAATGTATTAATTGAGAGGGGCGGGATTCTAAAACAATGGGCTTAAGAAAATTTAACTAAAATGACATTGTGTGAGGACAACCCCCTGTCCCTGTCCAATCAGAATTAGTGGGCCCATAATTTTGAAACATTAATGGGAGGTACATGGGCATAGAAGGGTATAATAGTTATAGAATTAGCTAATTAGTTAGCACAGGGGAGCACAGCACAGCGCTTAGGAGGAGCAGCACACGCTCAGAGAGAACAGATGCTGTAGCAGAGAACAGATGCTATTGCAGAAAAGAGCAGATTGAACCGCTGTCCGAAGAGGTCGTGAGGTGGGGGCGGCGGACCGTACTAGAGGGAGACGCGGAAGAAAATCACGAGGAGGAACGAAGTGTCAGAGAGGGGAACAACGCAGGCGTCGTTGGTAGAGAGGTCATCTATCCTGTCCTGAACCTGGTCCGGAGGTCTTGGTCTTCATCCTTTCTTGGGACCCTTTTCCAACTCCTTGGCCAAGGGGTTTGGTTTCTCACACCTTTAGGTAACTATAAATGCGTAATCTTTAGTTTGTACTGCTGTCTCTATCTTTTCCTTTCTGAGGGACCGTCATTTGTGATTAATAGGTGACTATAGTATGCTTCCTCCTTGATATGTGATTAAGTGCCATGTGGCATGTAATTTACTCTGCTAAATAATTTTAGACAAACATTTTAAAACTTCCTGAGTCAGTGGTTATTTCAGGTGTTTGATGAAATTATGTTTTGTATGATCTCATTACAACCCCAGTTATCAAAGGTCCATTGGTAAGTCATTACTCTTCAATCAGAAAAGGTAATTGGTAGCAGGGATTTTGATAAAGAGTACAACTGACTCCCACCAGCGGTGATTACTAGTTAGTGTGAATGAATGGTCCCAGGTGAGTATCTAGTGTATGAATGCTTGTTGCTAGTAACCCGCTGGATCAGTTTTCTGGTAGCAGAGGATGGTTATACTTTGTTAACTGGGTAATGAGAATTTTATTTTTATGAACTAACATCCGTTTTAAAAGTTTTGTTTTATGTTGTCTAGAAATCCCGGGGAAATTGAATAACGGATGGTAAGTGGAAACCATACTGCAGTGAGGTTATCTGACAGGCAGAAATAGTACTGAAAATTTAAGCAGGGCTATCAGTACTTGTTAGGGACTCTGTGTGTGTATGAGTGACAGCAAAGGAATACGCTGGTGAAATTTTGATGTTATAGAAAGGGTAACATTGAAGGAGTAGCAGGTATTTCTGAAACTTACGTGAAGAGTAAACGGAAGGGTTTTACTCGTAGTGTATGTCTAGTAAACGGAAAGGTTTTACTAAGTGTGAGAAAATCTATCCTTTAATTTAGGGAAACTGACAAGATAGCGAATGTTTTATGTTGTTACTGAATTTTAATAAGAAGCGTTGAGAAAATAAAGTTTTGCGTACGATTTTTGTAAAGGGAGAGTCAGCTGCCGGAGTAGAAGCTGACGTCACAAGTGCCGCGCTGAGATTGGCTGAAACAGCGGGCGTGGAACGAGTCTTGTAAAGGAGGGGTCAGTAGTCAGGAGTAATACTGACGTCACAGGTGCCGCGCTGGATTGGTCGACACAGCGAGGGACAGAGAAGCGCAGATTGTAAAGGAGGGGTCATCAGAGAGAGTGAATTGACGTCACAGAAAAGCCGCGCTAGGATTGGTTCCGAGACAAATGTTAGCTGGAATTTGATTGGTTGACAGAGTAGAAATCGAAATATTAGTAGATAGTGGATATTGTATGTGGAAACACGACCCGACTTTGACAGGAACCCGTCCAGACAGGAGATTTTTAAGTTTTGCAGAATATAATTCAATACATAGATATTTACCCAAAATGTACGGAGAGAAGAGAAAATTGTCATTCCTACAAAAGATTAAGAATTATTTTAAGAAAGATAAGCCAATCAAAACTAGGGAAGGAATTCTCATTCGACCAGCAAAAACGCCCGCCTCATTCATGATGATGGAGAGGGGTTATCATACTTGTGTATGGTTAGAAAATTGGATAGAATATACAAAAGATGACGGAGTATTAGCTTTCCCAGAGAATGGTACTTTCAATGGGAGAATTCTTCAAAATTTAAGAATGAATTAGAACCCAGACCAGGATTAACGCAGTACGAAACCCTGGAAGAATGGGAGACAGAAGCATTTGAACGTGATAGACCCAGAAGCAATAGGGGTTATAGGGGATTTTTCCCTGGATATCAGAATGGGTCAAGAGAAAGTCAGATGAAACAGTGGAGACGAGCAATGATTTCTGAGGGTTTGTATCCGGTATTTATGGCTGATGAGCAGCTAGGGAGCAAATGCAAAGAAAAGACTAAACACATGACAGTGTTTGGAGAATCCGAAGATGAATTCATGGAAGAAATATTAAAGAACCCTCCACCATACCAGGAAGAATTAGGTGGATGTTCCCCAAGTGCACCTGTTTTGAGAACACCGTTAGTACCTCGAGTACTGCATAATCCACCCGTTAATAGAGTACTTCAGGATAAGGAAAAAGAGGCTTTAGACAGAAACAGAGCAGAATTAATACAGAAAATAACAGTTGAATGTACATCCTGAATCTCTGACTATACCCGTAACCATTGGTCCCGTGGTCCCCTTATACGGAGACAAAGTAAATTGTCCGAAACCTCTAGTTATGACTACCCCTGTGGATATTCCTAAACATGAAGCTGTAATAATTGATGATCATATCAGTGTTTGTGAATCTATGATTTCACTAATGGATTTGCCTACTCGAGAATCCGCAAATAGCACCCCCAGAAGAGTCACACCTGGTTGCTCAAAGGATGTAAATATAATAACATCTTCAGGAACTTAAAAGTGCAACAGTAGTATCTCCAGAAGACTTAGAAAGATGGGCACAAGGAATAGACAGACAAAGTTCACCCCAAAGATTTTGGACATTTATAAATTAAAAGTCGAGTTAGAAGAAATGATAGCAGGCAATGTAGGAGTAGATCGTTTAAATACCTACAGTGAAGAACTACTGTTCGTATGTAGGAGCATAACCAGAAATGTAAAAATATTCCATGAAAAGTTAACAGATTTGGCCTCAGAGATGGGAATTGAAATAAGAAAGTCAAAGGTACTGCAGAAACCATATAGAGCAGAATTTACTGACAAAGACTTAGAAAATATGAATACATCTGGTAGAAAATTACAAGTTAAAGAATTAATGACAGTATTACAGAAATGGGGAGAATTGGATAAATGGAAAACTAGATGGACAAATGAAATGAAATGAAATGAAAAGGGCATTTATAAAGCGCATGGCTACCAGCGCTTGGCATGACTAGTAAACGGATGGGAGAGACAGAATGATTAGTTTAAGGGAATAAAAGGGTTTTGAGTTGTTTCCTGAAGGCGAAATGACTAGACTCTTTTCGGAGGTGGAGGGCGTTCCAGAGTCTGCCTGCATTCAGAGAGAAGAGCCTGCCGCCACTTCTGGCTCGTTTGATTCTGGGGATCTCGATTAGGGGGAGATCATCCGAGCGAAGCTTTCTCCTTGCTTTATATGGATGGATTATGGCCGAGATCAGGGGAGGGCCTATCCCCTGTAGGGATTTGTGGACAATGCATAGTGATTTGAAGCTAATTCTCTCTTTCACTGGAAGCCAATGTAGAAATCGGAGGGCGGGTTTTGCGGAAAGAAATCTGGGTGTTCCCGTCAACAATCTGGCTGCACAATTCTGGATGATCTGCAATCTATTGATCACTGAGGTAGGGGCTCCCAAATAAAGCGCATTGCCATAATCCAATCTAGAGAGTAGAATAGATTGGACCATGATTTTCTTGGCTTGAGGAGGGAGCAGGGGAAGCACTTTCCTCGCCATTCTGATCAGGCCAAAGCAGATTGCTACTGTCTTACTGGCTTGCGCTTGGAATGTCAGATTATGGTCTAGCCAGATGCCCAGGCTCTTTATTTCAGGCTTAGGGATTGGGACTGGGCTCATGCATACTGGCCAGATGGTTCTGAGTGACATATTGTCAAAATTGCCCAGAG
Source organism: Calotriton arnoldi (assembly GCA_963921515.1). Lineage (NCBI taxonomy): Eukaryota > Metazoa > Chordata > Amphibia > Caudata > Salamandridae > Calotriton > Calotriton arnoldi. Next base: position 3,083,207 of record CAWUFW010000020.1, read on the forward strand.
TCATGACCTCGGTCTTTTCTCCATTTAATTTCCGGTGGGAAGACCCCATCCATTTTACGACTTCCGTAAGACATGCTTTCAGGGTCGTGGATTGGTTTAAAGCTACGACCAGTTGGGTGTCGTCGGCATAGGTAACCATATGGATCCCAAACGGGGCCACGATTGAAGCCAAAGGGACCATATACGCGTTAAAAAGTGTAGGACTCAGTGATGAGCCCTGTGGTACGCCACACTGGAGGGGCCGAGGTTTGGAGCTCATGCCCTCTTCAAAAACCTGGAATGAACGACCTTTCAGGAAGGAGCGCAGCCAACTCAGAGCAGTTCCAACTACTCCCAGATTGCCGAGGCGATGAATCAAGACCTGGTGATTCACCGAGTCGAATGCTGCGCTCAAATCCAATAGGATAATGGCTGCAGCGCCTACTGCATCTAGGATTTTCCTGCTTTCCTCCACAACCGCTAGCAGGGCAGTTTCCGTACTCTGCAGAGGCCGGAAGCCTGTTTGGGATGGGTGTAGCAGGTTGGAGGTTTCCAGGAAATTGGAGAGGGTGTGGTTAACATATTTTTCGGCGATTTTAGAGATCCCAGGCAGAAGAGAAATAGGGCGATAGTTGCCCAGGTCTGCGGGATCAAGGTGCGGCTTCTTAAGAAGGGTCTTAACCATTGCTTCTTTCCAAAGTGGGGGGACTACTCCTGTGCAAAGTGAGGCGTTGATAGCATGGGTGATTGTGGGGCCGATAATAGATGCAGCTTTAGTTAGGATGTTCATGGGAGCTGGGTCTCTTGGTGATCCGCTTTTTACTGTGGGCATAAGGGTCAGGAGTGTTTCCAGGAGGAGAGGGGGAAAACGCTCCAGGCGATGAGTGGTGGTCGGGTGGGGAGCTCATCCATGCGGGATCAATTTGAGGGAGCATTTTTATAATGTTCTGAATTTTGTTATCAAAGAACTCGGCCTGATTTTCGCAACGAGTTCCATGGGGGTCAGTAGGGACGGGAGGGACTGGGCTTTTAAGGAGCCTTTTTATGATGGAAAAGGTCTCTCTGGGGGAATTGGCGGCTAGCCGAATTTTTTCCTCGTAGTAGGCTGCCTGAGCTTTCCTCATTTCCGCTCTGTATTTGCATATGACCCTTCTATAGGTGAGCTTATCGGCTGCAAAGTCTTTCCTCCAACTTCTTTCTAATATTTTACAGTTCTGTTTCAGGGTGCGCAATTCAGCGGAGTACCAGGGCAATCTAATTGAGCCATTCTTTTTTATGATCCGGATTTTAGGGAGGACATGGTTCGACTCATCTATCCAACTGCAGAAATTGTTATACATTGTGACTGGGCAGGGAACCGACTGAGGTCTATTATTTTCCAGTTCATGGATCCAGTTCTCCTGGGGGAGCTTAGACCAGGGACGGATAAAGTGTCCGAGAAGGATGGACTGGGGGGGTAGGAATTTGGGGGCGCCAGGAAAGGGGCACCAAGTGGTGGTCAGACCAGGGAATTGGGATAGGGTCATTTCCCTGAAGATTCTCCAGATTAGAGAACACTGGGCCAAGGCAGTGTCCCTGCGCATGTGTAGGAAGTTGAACTTTTTGCAGCAACTGGAGTGACGCAAGATCATTTGCTAGTTCAACTGCTACTGTGGATCTAGGATCATCAAAATGCAGATTAAAATCCGCGAGAAGCGTAAAATTGGCAGAGGTGCTAGCTAGATTGATGGCGGTTTCTAAAAGGGAGTTACAAAAAGAGCCTACCGCACCCGGGGGGCGGTAGATCAAAATGCCTGAGAGTGAAAGGAGAGGGGAGAATTCTAGGGAGAAGCGAACATTCTCGCAGTCCAGGAGAGGACTGCCGAGTAGGCGACAGGTAAGGTGGTCCTTATACACAATCGCGATTCCCCCGCCTTTGCCTATGGTTCTATCCACTCTTTGAATCGCGAACCCCTGGCGCAAAGTTTGTACTATGTCAGGATCAGAGCTAGCGCTGAGCCAGGTTTCGGTTAAAAAAAGCACCTCAGGGGAGGAATCTTGTAAAAGGAGCGAAATTTCCGTGGAGTGTTTGGGAAGGGATCTGCAGTTTAAAAGAAAAATACTATAAGCAGGTCTTGAGGGGAGGGGTGAACGAATATGGGCGAGGAATGTGAAAGGGCAGTGAGGGCATTTTGATCTGAAGTTATCGGCTCGTAAAAGATGAAGACATTTGGCCCTAGGGTAGTTATTTAGCTGGAGCAGTTGAGCACTAGAGTACCCAAGGCGTCCTGGGGGAAAAGGTGCAGGGGTTTTGGCCCCTGGCCCCGGTCGGGCGTGGACGGGCGCAGACGGGCTTGCCTTTGGCGCGCCAGCGGCGTTCCCACTGCGCGCGTCCGCTGCGCGGTCGCATCATGGGTTCAATTTATGCGACTTCTTCCAACGCCGGGTGCAGCAACTAGACCGCTGCCCCGTGCGTCTGAAGCGCTACAAACGGAAGTGGTGCACGAGACCTTCCTACCCGCCGAGCATTGAACACAGCTCGTACCGGGGGGTTGGTTCCTTCGTGTAGGTGCCCACCACAAACAGTATGTATTTTAAAAAATGTGCAAAATCAGCAATATTAAAACATTAATTTTTACAAGGTCAGGAGAGCAATTCTGACCGTTCTCCCTCGATTGCCACCCAGAATACAGTCGGCCTAAGACGGTCGCATCAGACGCTCAATTTATGCGACTTCTTCCGACGCCGGGTGCAGCAACTAGACCGCTGCCCCGTGCGTCTGAAGCGCTACAAACGGAAGTGGTGCACGAGACCTTCCTACCTGCCGAGCATTGAACACAGCTCGTACCGGGGGATTGGTTCCTTCGTGCAGGTGCCCACCACAAACAGTATGTATTTTAAAAAATGTGCAAAATCAGCAATATTAAATACATTAAAAGGAAGAAGCACGTTCCAATAGAATAACATCTGAGTATTTATTGAAGGAAGCAGGAAAGGTAGAACAGATGTACCCGATGCGGGAAGTTCCAGGAGGAGGTTATGTTCATGTCCCATGGAGCAGGCAAGACATTTTGTCATTTACAAATGATTTTCCAAAGTTGAGAGAAAAACCAATTGAATGGTACAAGCAGGTTGAGAGGTTTGTGAAAGTTTCAAAGGTTTTGTTAAAGGACCTAGATGGTTTGTTTGACATAGTGGTACCTGCCGATTTATGGACAGACTGTAAAATTACAATCGACTGGCCTAGTGAAGAGTATCCTAGAGATCCAAAGACAGGTGCCCCATCAAATGATGTGATGAAAAAGTATCACCAGGTAATAACTTATTTGAAAGGGAAAATACCACCAAAAGAAACAGACTGGGTGAAAATAGACAGAACTACCCAAGAAGCAAATGAATCAGTACATGCCTACTATGAACGTCTATTACAGGTGTTCAAACAGTACAACGGTTTTGAAGATATTGGAGACAAAAATATGAGTCAGTTTGTCTATCGATTTGTTTATGGTCTAAAACCAGAGATTTGTCAGATGATTAAGCAACATATGTTATGCTGGCAGGGAAAGCCGATCAATGAGATTTTGAAATATGCTAAATATTGTAGAGATGACATTGAGGATAGGCACAAGAAACTACAAGAAAAAGTGATGTGGGCTCAAGTGAAAATGGCTGAGCGACAGGGAATTAATTTGGATAATCCAACAGAAAGTCGGGGAAAAGAATCTGGAACGAATGGTGACACAGGGAATGGTGGAAAGGTAAGAGGACGAATGAGTAGAGAAGAGGCTAAAAAGAAATTTCCTTGTCATGGATGCGGAAAGTTGGGACATTGGAAGAACGAATGTAAAAAGATACAAAATAATAATGGCCCAAATCATAATTTAAATCCACAGACGCAGAATGACTCACAGCAGGGTGTAAATCCTCAAGAGTCAGTTGCCACCTGGCCCTATACAGGGTAATGTAAGCAGAGCAAAGCACGGTACAGACGTCGGATATCAAGGAGGAAGTGGTAAGAATGAATATGTAACTTCACAGTTTCTTTTACAGGATGATTTTAATCCATATGATTATCAATGACGGTGCCTAAGAGAGGGGGAGAAGGAGTGCGTACTTGGCGCATCCTTGCCGGTAGATCAGTCAGGTCCATATGTTGAAGGGAAAGTAAAAGGTAATGATATCATCTTTCTTTTGGACACTGGTGCTACCCGTTCTACTGTGAGAACAGCAGACATCCCAGACCTCCCTCTCTCTGGAGAAGCTATCCAAGTTGTAGGAGTAGCAAATCAAAAGATTAGAACACCCCTTACTGAGCCCATGGAAGTAAGAATAGGAAACTTCCGAAAAATGCACCAATTTGTGGTGTGTGATTCCAGTCCAGTAAATTTACTGGGCAGAGACTTATTGTGCAAAATGAATTGCACTATCTTTTGCACACCGGATGGTGTTGCAATACAGACCCCGGATGAAGATCATGTTTACAAATTCATGATAGCCAAGCAAGGTACGGAGGTAGATGAAATGTTCTCCTTGATAACCAAAAATGAATTACCAGAAGAGTTAAAAACTACAGTGAGCTCAAAGGTATGGGATTTTACGGGAAAAGAAGTAGGTCTGATGGCAAATATAGACCCAGTAAAGATAACTGTAAAGGAAGGCGCGATTTTCCCAAATACCAGACAGTATAAAATGAGTGCTGAAGTGAAAGCAGGAGTTACTGAGGAAATTGGCAGAATGGTGAAACAAGGTATATTAAAAGAAGTTATGAGTAGCCCTTGTAATTCACCAATCATGGGTTTGAAAAAGCCTAGTGGAAAATATAGGATCGTTCAGGATTTACGGAAAATTAATAAAATTGTGGTACCTTGTTGTCCTATAGTACCAAATCCTGCAGTGATCCTATACCAGATACCATGGAATGCAGAATGGTTTACTGTAATTGATCTGTGCCAAGCATTTTTCTCAATTCCATTGCATCCAGATAGTCAATATTTGTTTTCGTTCAAATTCGAAAACCATGTTTATGTGTGGAATCGTGTTCCTCAGGGGTACACAGAAAGCCCCTCCATTTTTAATCAGATACTGAAAAGGTGCCTAGAAAAATTAGTAATGCCCAGGAACTCAGTCTTAGTACAGTAAATAGACGATTTGTTAGTCGCATCAAGAACTCATGATGATTGTGTCGCCGACTCAATTGCATTACTCAATCATTTGGCTGAAGAAGGACACAAAGTGTCACCCGAGAAGTTACAATTTTGTACAACAGCAGTTAAGTATTTGGGACACCAAATTGAGAGAGGAAAGAGAGGAATAACCTCTGAGAGAATAAAAATAATTAAGCAAATGAAAATGCCAGTGACACAAAGAGAGGTGAGAATGTTTCTTGGAATAGTAGGATACTGTCGACAATGGATTGTAGGGTTTTCACTACTAGCGAAGCCTTTAATTCAGTTAACCAAAAAGAAGGCAAAGGATCAAGTTGAATGGGATGATGAAAGTGCCAGTGCATTTGTAAAATTAAGAAATGCTTTATGTGAGGCACCTGCCCTGGGTATGCCTGACTATACAAAAGAATTCACATTGTTTTGCTATGAAAGAGAAAGTTGTGCACTTTCAGTCTTAACACAAAGACATGGACTGGACAGACGTCCTATAGCATATTTTTCTGCTACATTGGACCCAGTGGCTGCAGCATTGCCAGGCTGCTTAAAAGCAGTAGCTGCTACCTGTATGAGCATTGAACAAAGTGAGTCAATAGTAATGGGACATCCTGTCAAAGTGTTCGTCCCACAAGCAGTTGTAATCCTGTTGACAAGAACTAGAACTCAGCATCTCACACCTAGTCGGAGGACAAGATATGAGCGAATAATGCTAGGAGCTGAAAATGTGACCATAGCTAGGTGCACAGTTGTAAATCCTGCTACATTATTACCAGATCCATATTGTGAAGAAGTTATGAACGACACAAAACATGACTGGTTGCAAGTCACAGAGTTGTGTACCAAACCGCGTCCTGACATACAGGAAATGCCTCTTAAGAACCCAGACAGGGAGCTGTTTGTGGACGGCTCATGCCTAAGGCATGAGGATGGCAAATTGAGTGCAGCCTATGCTGTATGTGAACTTTCTGGAATAGTCGAAGCATCCTATTTACCAGGAGTCAAATCTGCACAAGTAGCTGAATTAATTGCTTCGATCAAAGCCTCCAAAATTGGGAAAAATCTAAAAGTAACCATATTTACGGACAGTCAATATGGGTACGGGGTTGTGCATGATTTTGGCCAACTGTGGATGCAGAGGGATTTCATGACTTCTTCAGGATCCCCAATCAAAAATGGGTAGTTTGTAAAGGAATTATTGGAGGCGATACAATCACCAAAAGAATTGGCAGTGGTGAAATGTGCCGCACACCAGTCAGGCGATGACTGGGTGGTAGCCGGTAACAGATACGCAGACCTAATCGCTCAACACTGTGCCAGAAATAGAATGGCAGTAAACAGAAAAGTCAAAAGAATGGGAATCAGCTGCCAACTTATGCTATGTTCAACACCTGAAACATGGAATGATGTGAGACGATTGCAGGATGATGCTGAGGAGAGTGAAAGGGATGTTTGGATAAAAATAGGGTGTACACGAAGAACAGATGATGGCGTGTGGGTTTATTCAGATGGCAGACCAGTCATGCCCGATTGCCTGATTTCACAAATGGCCAGAATGTATCATGGAGACACACATGTAGGGAGAGATGCCATGATTAGACTTTTTAGACAAAATTGGTACAATCCAAAGTTTAAGGCTGCAGCAGAGAGCCTTTGCCAGAGGTGCTTAACTTGCCAAATGAATAATCCAGGAAGGAGAACAGTAATTGGTCTGGGAAAAATTGGAAAGGCAGAGGGTCCATTTGTGAGATTGCAGTTAGATTTCATTCAGTTACCACCATGTAAAGGACTGAAATATGTACTTGTCATAGTGTGTCTGTTTTCAAGGTGGGTGGAGGCTTACCCTACCAGGAGGAATGACAGCATAACAGTTGCAAAACTGTTGTTACGAGAACTCATTCCACGGTTCGGTTTCCCAGTAACTTTGGAATCAGATAGAGGAAGTCACTTTAATAATGATGTAATTCGAATAATCTGTGAAGCATTTAAAATTCAACAAAAATTGCACTCTGCGTACCGCCCAGAGGCTTCTGGAGTGGTTGAAAAAAATGAATGGCACAATAAAATCAAGATTGTCAAAGATGTGTGCATCCACATAGTTAGATTGGCCAGATGCGTTGCCTCTTATCTTAATGGGACTCAGAAGCAGTCCTGATAGAAATACAGGATTGAGTCCGCATGAAATCATCATGGGAACAGCAATGAGACAAGCCCATGTACCTGGAAATAAACTGCTGAACATAACTGATGATATGGTTCTAGATTATTGCAAAGCATTGGCTGACCTAGTGCGTTCTGTCTCTCACCAGGTTGGAGAAGACGCAATTTCCAGGCAGCCTGAACAAGAGCATGATCTGAACCCCGGAGACTGGGTGGTAGTGAAGCATCACACCAGAGAAACGTGTTTATCACCCAGGTGGGGCGAACCTTGTCAGGTTATATTTGTTACAAACACAGCAGTGAAATGTGCAGGCTTACCTAATTGGATTCATGTAAGCCACACCAAAAGGGTGCCAGCTCCTGAAGAAAGAGATCCTCAGTCAGCATCAATAGCTGAGGAAGCTGAAGGTTGGACAGCTGAAGAATCCCAAGTAATAGATTCGGGAGTAGCTGAAGAAGAACAACAGAGCACAAGTCAGGACTGGATACCAGTGGTTGAGATACCTGAAGTTTTTATCAAAACAAGGAGCAGAGCTAGGTTAGAAGAAATTAGTGAGGACCAGATAGGTGAAGAAGAACAAGCTCAGGAGATTGAAACAAGAGAACCTGAGCAGGCCCAGATAGGGAAAGGAAATTGGGCTCAAATTGACAACGAAACAACAAAATTTGAGCAGGGACAGACAGGTACAGAAGAACGCGGTCAGGCTGCAGAAGTACAGAGTGCAATAAGCCCTGATCAGAACCAGTTAGGACAAGAAAAACACGTTCAGGGAGAAGAAAACCAAGAAAGCATCGAACAAGAAAGCATCAAGCATGAAAACGTCAATCCTGAACAGGGCCAGTTAGCAGAGACTCACATTCAGGCAACTGAAGAGACATCAATATGACCTGAACAAGAGCAGATAGAGTGGGAAAGTGAAATCAAGGACAAACAATTTGTGCCACACCTTGAGAATAAAGGAGTTTTTGGAAAAGACTCGGAAAGTGAAAATACAGTGCAAACAAAGAAAGACAGAAAGGGTGATCATTGGCCTAGTGTCATTAAAAGTGTGAAATACCATATAGTAACACGAAGTGAAGACCCAGAACAAGTAAATGAAGTAACAAGCTCCTCTGGACAAACAAGTGGGATTGAAAAACGAAAAATCAAAAGATTGAAAGTCGTGAACAATAAGTTTAAAGGTCCTGATTGGACTTATATAATTCTCGAAGACTGCGAAAGTTCAGAGTCAAGTGAAAGTGGTGACGAAAGAACAAGTGCAGAACTGACTTATGAAAAAGAAGTGAAATCACCTTGATAACGTTACAGTCTTGAAAGAAAAAGAAAAGAAATCTTCCTTGTCAAAAATGGCTCACGACAGAGTTTCTGGGAGACCGAAACGGAAATGTTGTAAAAGATGCTGTGCTATATGCATATGCAGTCTGGTAGTGGTGCTTATTGTGTGGTTAGTTGTGATTGTAGCAATTCCTTACCTTATGATAATGGACAAAAAGAATAACAACGATACCAAGTGAAGGATAGATAACCTGAAAGGTGGCAGAGTAGCAATAGAAGCAGAGGATGAACCAGATTTTCATCACGTTGTAACAGATAACGATACTAGTTTAAATGTTTTTACTAAATTATTGTTCCAGTACGTAGATACAATGGAAATTAGTGACTGTTATGTCGGTATGAAGTTACCTGAATCAGTAGCAGAAGGTTTAACATATCATCATTTGCCTCTAACTTATGGTATATCATGTAGTGTACTAACTAGTTTATTTTATAGAACAGGGAAACTTCAGTATTATTATTCAAATATAGATGTGATATTTTCAGAGGTTCCTATTCGAAAGAATCTGAACCCAGTGCTTAGTAGTCAAGACGCACAATTTATGGGAGAATTTTTCTTAACAATGAAGTCGATAGACATAACACATGCACATAGAAGCAATCTAACATGTTCAATACGTGAAGAGGAGAAGATATTTTTAAACTTAGTTGACGTTAGAAGACAGAATTTCCAAAAGAAGGCATCTGAGCATAAGGCTCATCTTCCACCTTGGGCTGAGAAAGAGGGTATTTATACACCTGGCAAGGCTCAAGCTGCTATGGCTCTAGATTTTGTAAAGACAGGGAAAATTTGTCTCCATAGGTTAAAGACTGAATATAACAATGTTTTTATTGGTACCAGTGATTGTGAACATAATTTCTTAATTCTTAGAGGTTGGGGACTAAAAGGAGGAACAGATTCAGTTTTTCCTAAAATATACTATGTGTGGGAGAATAAGGCTTACTTTAGGCTTCCTGCACGGTGGTATGGAAGTTGTTATTTTGGAATAGTTTTTCCAAAAGTATACCACGTAAAAAGAAACACTGGGAGCAATGAAAATAATAGTGAATTAACACGCAGTAAAAGAGCTAGTTTTTCAGAAATTGTAGGTGATATATTTGGTGCATTGATACCTTCAGTGGGAGTAATTCTGAACTCAAGGAGAATATGTAAATTGTCTACAGTGGTTGATCGTTTATCAACGGACACTGCTGGAGGATTTCTAATGATTAATGCGGAGATGGTTGCGATTAGATCCATGGTTATGCAAAATCGACTTGCTCTTGATATATTGTTAGCAAAAGAGGGCGGAGTCTGTAAATTGTTGATAACGAAACATTGTTGCACGTATATTCTGGACAAAAGTGCAGAAATCGGAACATATATAAAGAATATTACTATACTTGAGAAGGAACTGAAACCACTGGAAGTTGATAGTGTATGGGAAAGATTGACGAATAGCATTGCGTCAATTAGTACCTGGTTTACTAATGTAGGGAAAGGACTTATAGGTCAAATAATAGTACCCTTAGTAGGGATAGCAATAATATTATTGTCAATAATGATATGTTGCAAATGTTGTAGAAAGAAGGAAACATATAGAGTGACAGGAAGAGGCAAGAAAAGGAAATTTGATGAGATTGAATTAGAAGATCTGAGAAGTGAAATTTACAAGAAACTGAAAGGAAAGGATAAGAATAGACAATGTAAAAATGAAAATGTGAATGAAATATGCTAGAAGTTGGCATCTGGTTATAGGTAGTTTTGATGGCTCAGAAACGCCATCAGAGAGGGGATTGATGGAGCAAGGACTCACAATGAGACTTGCTTGAAAGCAATCTTCTCACAGTATTAATTAATTTGTACTAAAACCTGTAATGTCTTTATTAATAATGTGCAAACACAACATTTTTATCTAGAAGATGCTTGCCTATGTGTTTTCCACTAATAAGTAATCCTTGTCTAATCCAAAATGGCCGCTAAAACGCAGGAATCCTACTGCGCATGTGTCAACCATGTCACGTGGTATGACGTCTTTCTTTGCTTGGAGGGAATCTTTTGCTTCTGCGCAGTGTATGTTAAAATGGCCGCTTAATGTTCTCACATGCTAAAGCTTTCGCATTGCTGCAATTAATAATGTGGTATTCTAACGCTACTAATGCGGGATAGACATTTATAATTAAATGGGATTAGAGTAGAAGTAGGAGGTATACAGTGAAAACATTTATTTTTTTGATTTTAATATGTTTCTTCTTTGATTTTCTATTAGTTTGTAAAGTGGGCCTGGGTTGACTAAACGGCAGCTCAAGAAACATGTGACCTGCGCATGCGCCCTGAAAACTAACAAAGCAAAGCGATGAAGTCAACTTGGAAGATGTCCAAGGACATGACCCGCTGATCACCTTCAGAGTTCATTCGAAATGTCCTACAAAATGATACATTGGGTATATACTTTGTATTAAAATTGATGTGAAACGGGTGGGAAATAAAGCAAATGTATTAATTGAGAGGGATGGGATTCTAAAACAATGGGCTTAAGAAAATTGAACTAAAATGACATGGTGTGAGGATCAACCCCCTGTCCCTGTCCAATCAGAATTAGTGGGCCCCTAATTTTGAAACATTAATGGGAGGTACATGGGCATAGAAGGGCATAATAGATATAGAATTAGCTAATTAGTTAGCACAGGGGAGCACAGCACAGCGCTTAGGAGGAGCAGCACACGCTCAGAGAGAACAGATGAACAGTTGCTGTAGCAGAGAACAGATGCTATTGCAGAAAAGAGCAGATTGAACCGCTGTCCGAAGAGGTCGTGAAGTGGGGGCGGCGGACCGTACTAGAGGGAGACGCGGAAGAAAATCACGAGGAGGAACGAAGTGTCAGAGAGGGGAACGACGCAGGCGTCGTTGGTAGAGAGGTCATCTAACCTGTCCTGAACCTGGTCCGGAGGTCTTGGTCTTCATCCTTTCTTGGGACCCTTTTCCAACTCCTTGGCCAAGGGGTTTGGTTTCTCACACCTTTAGGTAACTATAAATGCGTAATCTTTAGTTTGTACTGCTGTCTCTATCTTTTCCTTTCTGAGGGACCGTCATTTGTGATTAATAGGTGACTATAGTATGCTTCCTCCTTGATATGTGATTAAGTGCCATGTGGCTTGTAATTTACTCTGCTAAATAATTTTAGATAAACATTTTAAAACTTCCTGAGTCAGTGGTTATTTCAGGTGGTTAATGAAAATTATGTTTTGTATAATCTCATTTCAACCCCAGTTATCAAAGGTCCATTGGTAAGTCATTACTCTTCAATCAGAAAAGGTAATTGGTAGCAGGGATTTTGATAAAGAGTACAACTGATTCCCACCAGCGGTGATTATTAGTTAGCTTGAATGAATGGGCCTAGGTGAGTATTTTGTGCATGAATGCTTGTTGCTAATAACCCGCTGGATCAACCCTAAACCAATAGAAGACCGGTTTCAGAGCTGCCACCTCTGATACAGGCCTAAGGTTTAGATCTAATTTAAATGGAAGGGTGTGGGTAGTGGTGGGGAGCTTCAAGAGTGTTTTAATAAAGAGGTTCTCTGCCTTTTCAAGGGTCGAGAGATCACAGTGGCCCCACAAATCCGCTCCATACAACGCGGCCCCATTTGTAATCAAATGCGGAGCCCTCTTCCCATTCTTAGATTTTAAGTCTGACTGGGCCAAGTTCACCCGGAAGTAGTCTCAAACGCTGTGTGGCCCACGCATGACACTTCTGCTCACGTTAGCGCCACTGACGTTATCGTCTGGACGGTGTAACCTCTTGGCAACCTCTGCAGGCGGTGTCATTTTACTCCAGGGATCTGCGTTGGACTACCAAGTCCACATGCTGTGCTGGTTTGTAAACAGCATTAACTACTCCCCAAGGCAAGGGCTGCGATGACTCCGCAATAAAAGATCCCTCGCCAAGTTAAACTCCGCAGGAACAGGCCCTCATTTGCATTATAAGCCTCAATAACAAACACCACAGACAAACCACCCCCAACCATGAGGTTGCCTGGCAACTGGTCTAGATTCAGAAGCCTCTCATCAGCGATAATGACTCCCCGACGTAAACGCTGCCGCCACATGGAGAGGGGCGCGTGTCATTGGTGTTTGCTCTCTACTGCCTGACAGATATTTATGTGAAGAACAGGAAGAGCACTAGTTGCAAGCACGTGGTATCTATCCTCCGATATCACGATTTCAACCCTCTACGCGGCAGCCTTTCATCTACTTGCACTAGATTCTACGCGCCGACGGGACAGACGTTCCTGTCAGATACAGCATCTTATGGTATAAATACGACCCTTGCTACCCCTCGGGTGACCCTGAGCGCAGCACCCCAGCCTACAGCCAAATATCACATTCGTGGCAGTCGGGTTCTGCAGTTTAATGCGATGGTCATAGCTGCACTAGAGCAGAATGAAAGAGCAACTCCATATGCACGATCTTTGCTGATGGTATAAGACGAAATGGAGGAAAGGTATTCTTTCCAATCCATGTTACATAAAGAATGCCAAGAAAATAACCAGGGGAAAACAATTCGCAAAATGTAGAGAAAAAGAACAAATCAGGTGCTAATAAATCATTCCACAAGTTTTTTAAAGCACACATCTTTTGCCTCTTCCTGCCTTTCATCTTTGAAATGCTGACAAAAACAAATCTGTTCCATTTCTTTTCACGTGAACGCAGCAAACTAGTGTGTAAATGACGGCTTCGTTACGTATGCTGGCGATAAATATAATTTGAAGCAAAACCCTTTCACCCGTTTCCTATGGGAACATGATGTAAACCTGTATTACCTAGATATTCAGCACATATTCAAAACCATTACCAACATGGCCCTGAGCAAAGTCGTACAAGAATTTGGTAACTGCAAGCAGCTAACTTACGAGATCACAATAAAAGGGACTGAGAGGGTGCACCCTAAAGACCAACTGTGATTTTGCCTAGTGATTCGAGAAATCGACTACAAAACCGTACCTCAATTCTTATCACAAAGCAAATGTAGCCCTCTATTGTAAAGCATTAAAGTGAGGGTTATATTGTGTAGAATGTCACAAATAACATTTTCGCCCCTCAATCTCCAGTAACTCAAAACACCAAACAAAACCGAGAGGAAGGAAGATAACCACAAAGTTCAGAATGAAAGCATAACACTGAAATAAGAATGAACCTTCCGATCTAAACTAGGAGCGTAGCACCAACACGAGACAATTGCAACATTCTCTCCCTTCAGTTTAAAGGAGATACAGATACCGCTTGTGGTAAATGAGCTCTGGGTACACGTCTCCAATTGAATGTAGACAAGACGGAGATTATGCTGCTATGAAAGGCCTCCACTATCTGGACAGATGAATGGTGGCCCCACCAACTGGGGTCAACCCCTATGCCCAACAAATCTGTTAAGAATCTTCGTATGAAAATCGACCAAACTCTAATGATCAAAGAGCACTACTTGACCACCTCCGGAGTATGAAATCATAACATGTGTCTTCTGCGTAGAATATTTCCCTACCTTCCAACATCGGCCAGAAGAGCCAGAAGTAGGCTAGACTATGGCAACGCTCTCTTGGCGACAGCAAATGAGACGCTGGTAGCCACATTACAGGTAGTCCAAAATACTGCAGCCAGGCTTGTTCTCAATTGCCTTCCCGGCACCTCTTCGGCCCCGTTGCTGAAGGAGTTGCACTGGTTGACAGTGGAAAAAAAGGTGCTGTTTTAAGATCTGCTGCCTTACTTACAATGTACTAAAAGGCAAAGGGCCGTTATATCTCCAACAAAAAATTAAACCGTACACACCAAGCCGAAGCTTAAGATCATGTGATAAAGCCTTATTATGTGTCCCCCGCATTCGTCTGACTCGTTGCTGGGGAAAAGCTTTCTCTTACCTTGCCCCCTATTATTGGAACAAGCTGCCATTTCACGTTCGCACTTGTACGAACTATTGTAAATTCAGGAAATTACTTAAAGCCCATCTATTTTAAATTCCTCCCCTCTTCCGATACTTATTATCTGCTACAGCGCCAAGATGCCCCTGGGTGAGTCGTGCGCTATATTAAATTTAAATAACATAACAGTAACGTGAACATATCAAGACGTTAGTATGGCTCGAGTTCATTGCTTGGATATACAGGTGCTGGATCCTGCAGGCATTTGTAAATGCTACAAAGAACGGTGACAAAAAACACCATGGTAGAACAGATGGGCAATACATAATTCAAAATGAAGAGGAGGGACACCAGGGACAATTTTCGGTCACTGTACAAGGTGTCATGATTACAATTTTAAGAAACAAAAGTACTTTTCCATGCAACCCAAAGTTTTGTCATGAAGTGTCAAAGTAGCAAGCACCAACAACTATGAACTCCCCTATCTGACATAGAGATGACCCACAGGTGGAAGATTACTAGAATATTTTAAATTTTTCTTGCCAGATCAGCAATTAGGTCGTTGGCAACAGTCGTCAGTGGATTCCACTAGGCTGAAGGTAAGAATGTACTGCTGGTATGCAAGAACGAGAATTTGGAAAAGGGCCTGGTTCTAAGAATTTGAGACTTTTTCTCCCTAAGGAGTTAAGAAAATACTAAATTATAAAAATGCCCAAATCGTCTCTCCTATTCGCAACTGGTGCAGTTTTGACACATCACACCACAAAGAACGCAACAATAGCCATCCCAGAGACAGATATAAAAAGTATACAGAGCAACCTCAAAGATTCTCATTCTTGCAAATAAAACTTCAAGGCCAAAAGGGAGTGATCTGAAATTAGTTAGTTCATCTCATCTGACAGAACATCAGCTCAATGCACAACAGAACATTACTCACGTGACAAAGAGGACATTAACCACAGGACAAACCTCAAAATAAATAATTCCACACAATGAAAGACACACCTAAGGTTGACCTGAAAGCCCATTCATCTCTCTTAAGGGAACATCAGTGACTTAAGAGGAAAGACAATAGATACTTGCCACACGAGAAAGGAAGTGTCATTAAAGGAGGAAGATTTGGCAGCATGGTGGGAGGGAGTGATATGGAAGATGAACAAAACTTAAGACTACCATATCATCATATGCTTGTGGAAGACACAAAGGCAAAACAAAATATGGTGAAGTCTAGGTCAGGAGTGGAACTGAGCTCCAGGAAGATGTCCCTGAATAGAGGAAGGGCTTTTAAGGAAGTCCTGCAATTCCTCAACCATGTTTGACGCTCTGAAAGCTTGCAAAGCGAATTGATAGAGCTCCCTAAATAATGTTACAGCCAGCCCATGCTGCACGTCGAACCCAAGACAGAGCAGCAGCAGAAGGAGGAGGAGGAGACAGCTCAACACATCAGACCACTTAACACATGCTGTCCACCCTGTGAGAAGCTCGTAGTCTATGATATCGTAATGTAGGTCACTTAATGCAAGGTACTCTCTCTTAGCAAGCACTCACTCAGCCCAATACCTTGGTACATCTTTCAGGTGGCAAACTTCATTAAAGTGTAATGGCCCATCACCTTATTTCACAGGGGTTCCCATCAGTTTGTGCTGTGGCCTTGCTGTAACTGTTACGCACAAGTAAACTCAGGGTATTTTTCTTGGGATTTTACCCGTGGAAAATAGTTACTTTGTCCTTATTCCACACCCAGCGAATTACTTTCATGAATGGCTTCTGACATTTACATACAAGATTTACAAATAATCCTCTAGGAAATCATATAAGCAGGTGTTGGCTAAAGCTAAACAAGCATTTGCAATGCAACAGGTCTCGCATTTACGAGAGTTTGAGCTTAATGCCAATGCCTTTTATTTATGTTTTCGTTTTTGAAACATAAATAAAACGCATTGTCATTTACAATGCCAATAGCTTAAACTTGCGTAAATGCGAGACCTATTGCATTGCATATGCTGGTTTGTCAACCTGCACCCTGGCCAAATAAAGAATGCATTTCTACCCTTTCATCAACCGTAGGATAAAAACCTGCTAATTCTTAGAGTCTTTCATCAGCCTATAGCCATTTCCCTGTGGCCACTCAACGCCAGTCCTGACCATGTGATGCTATTGAACAGGATGGATGGATTCGACGGACGGGCTATGAAGAGTGTATGGACAGAATGATGCTACTGAACACGATGAATGGATGGTCTATGAAGAGCGTATGTATGAATGATGCTACTGAACAAGATGGATGGATGGATGGTCTACGAAGAGCATATGTTTGAATGATGCTACTGAACAAGATAGATTGATGGATGGATGAATGTGTGGATGGATGGAGCAGATGATATAAGAGGGTAGAGATTTGTTGACAAAGTGGCAGATGCTAGAGAGAAAGATAAAGGAGGGAAGCAGACAGCTGGTTGCAGAGACAGGTGGTCGGAGAGTGTAGTACACTAAGGGACAAATTAATGAATAGTCAGATGGGTGGATGTGGAGACAAGGAGGTGTGTGTGTAACTAATCATCCTGCGTCAAGTGAAAGATGTGTAACTCAGAGGAGCCAGGGGTGTTTGGCAGCACCGCCTCAACCCCAAAGCCAGGTGTGTGGCGAGCGTGCCCTGAGCGTCTCCACGCAGCACAAGGCGCCCGCAGTAAAACGGACCAGAGTAAACACGAAGCACACACAGGGCAATAATGTCCCCCCCACACACACACAAGAACAGAAAGCCCTCCAGCATGCCTGGCGACTGACGAACGACGGTAACATCCTGCTTGAGGAGATGCAAGGTACAAATACTAGCTCCGCCCCCGTTTCACGCACTAATGAGGTGAAACATTCATTACTTGATCGATAGCGAACATGTTGGGGAAGTCATGTTTTTGAATGCCAAAACGAATATGCGCGGGTATCGATTCGCGGACCGTAGGATAGCGTGTGTTTGACGAACACCCCTCAAGTCCGTGCGCTGCCTTTGGGCTACTTTTTTTATTATTACTTTCCAGATGAGCACCACCTGGCACTGGCGATATCCTTAGAAATGAATGCCTCTAATAAGCACTGAATTCTCATGATGTACGGTAACTTATTCATCATAGCATTTTGAATCCGCAGAAAAAAGACAGCTGAAAAAACAAAATAGCATACGTATGGATCCAAGAACCTTGCATGTTCTGGCATTCAGTACTGTTGCATCAGAATAAAGAGTGCGCATCTTTTAATTACGTCACACGTTATATTTAAATGATACATCGTGCTTGGTCGCCTCCCGGGCTGTGGGTTTTGCGAGCTCTGCGTTCTGATACCAAACAGCACAGCGACAACATGGCTTCTCTCGGACGTTCCCAGAGCAGCGTCGATAAATCCTACAAGTTTTATTTATGCCGTATTCACCACGAGAATGGGACTGAAATGGGGGAGCGCGGATCTTGGGGGGTTGTTTTCACTGTTTTAGAAGTCAGCCCCCAAGCTGTCCTGGAGAGTGCTGCGGACTGAAACTGCTTTAAGTGAACACGTGGTCTATTTATATAGGATTTCGTCAAGTGCTTTACTGCATGAGATTGTATCATCTTTAAAAAAGACCACGCGCGGTTTACCTCAAAAACTCCTGCCAGGGGCGGGTGGTTTGGAACAAAGCTACAGAGCACAGTACAGGGAGAAATCATTAGTTCCTCAAAAAATAAATCATCATAGTGAAGAGAAGCATGCAGTTTTCAGACAAATGCGTATGTTTTTTTTATCGCTTTGTGACCTACCTCTGCTTTTTCACAACTTTAACAGTGCAGAGTCCTTCCGGCGGAGTTAGTGTCTGCACCCGAATGGGTCCAAAATTTCGAAGTAACATGGAAGCACAGAAAACAAGCATTTTTAATGCAATAAGTCTTGCTTTGCAAGCGTTTAAGCGATTGGCATTGTAAATGACAATGCCTTTTATTTATGTGTTTTAAACTAAACACATATATAAAAGGCATTGTTATTTTTAATTCCAATAGCTCAAACTCTCGCAAATGCGAGAGCATTTTAATGTTGGCCACGCCCATTTCTTTAGACGCTGCTCACGGTACTCAGCTTACAGTGAGCAGCGTCTAAACAAAGGGGCACTGACAATATTAAAGCGCTTTCACACAAAGTAAAAATATATTAATTAAGAAACGTTGCGCGCGGCCGCTGAAGTGAATCAAATAAATAAGCGTGGCCGCTATTATGAAAGCGGCCACCTGTAAAATATTTAATTAAATAATTGCGGCCGCTAAACTGAAAGCAGACCGCGCCATAAATTAAATAAGTGAATAAGTGCGGCCGCTATAGTTAAAGCGGACCGCATAGTAATTTAAATAAATATAGTAGTAGGCATGCTGCTATGTAGTGTGTGGAATAGGGGAAGAGCATTAAGGAAAATAGTGCTCACCAACTTATAAAGCAGAGCATGTAACAACACCAGTAAAAGGTCCAGTCCTTATGGGCGGTAACTAAAGGAGGCAAGGCGGTACCAAGGTGGGACTAACAAGCCTCATAATGAATCGAAAGCCAGCGTTCACGAAGGACAATGGCACAAGCAAATTAAAAATATGGGCGGAGAGTGGGCGGGGCTTCTAGTGCATACCCTAATACAGCATGCCTCGCAGAGCGAGCAGCGCAGGCGCGCTGCCGCTAGGCTCGACCTAAAAAGACTGGGGCGATGCAAGGTGGAGGGACTTATTGGAGTCCTGTGCATCAAACGATGATTCCCTGTTTTGGAGACTAGTGGCTAGAGGGGAGCACACTGCTGGGATAGAGCCTCAGAATTTTGTTCCGCCAGAGAAATGGTTTATCCATTTTTCATCTTTAAACCAGGAAGAGGCCCCACTTCTGAATAAGGCATTATTGGTACCTCCCATAGTTAATTTTATGGCACCACCTTTCTGTATGCAGGATGTCCTAAACTCACTGGCAACCTCTTCTTCTGGGAGAGCGGCTGGCCCTGATAGTGTGCCTGTAGATGTTTTCCTGCATGATACAAATGTGTGGGCCCAATATATATTGGTCACAGTGAATGAGATAGCTATGTGAGCCCCTATTCCGACATCGTGGCAGGGTGAGGAGGTGGTCCCGATTTATAAAAAAAGGGGACAAGAGCTTGTCTGCTAATTACAGGCCAATTAATTTAATTGATTGCCTACAGAAGGTTTTTTGCCATATGGTCCTGACCAAGATTATACACTAGGTGGATAGTAATGACATAATAAGCCATCTGCAGGCAGGGTTCAGAACGAAGACCTCAACGATCGACTAAGTTATTCGTTTTGCTACAATTTACTGGAAGACAATCCTGATCGGCAAGGGTGACCTTTATGTCGCATTTGTCGATCTAAAATCGGCTTTTGATCTTATACCACGAGGTAAGCTCTGGGAGACTTTAGGAACAAGCATTGGCATAGCCAATAGGTCTTGCCTTTGGGACCTTATAAGTATTTAGTTATGCAGCAGGTCCCAAAGGCGAGACCTATTGGCTATGCCAATGCTTGTTGTTATATCTGGGCATGTTGAGAGGCTAGGGGACTGGGTCTCGATGTCGGGTTGGGAGCACAGCAATGACCTACTCAATTTGAATGCGTAGGTAATACAACCGGAGGCGTGAAATGAAAGGTTCACTACCAGGAATAACAGGAAGGTAGAAAGTTAGGCTGGTTAGAAAGGTAAGGAGGGGTAGAGGCAGGCATGGTGGTGAGGGGAGAAACAGATGCATGCTAGGAGAGCGCTGTGAGGGAGGGAGGCGAAATGGAAAGAGGCACTGAAAGGTGGGTCGGGTAAAGACCGTAGTGAGGCAAACAGAAGGGTGGCGAGGGGTGAAGGGTAGACAAAGAAGTGAGGTGTAGAAGAAAAAGATTCAGGTGCAGAGACAGGTAAATGAAAGATGGAGAGGGGAGAATAACGCAGTCGTAGAACGAGAGAGGGCCAGGTAGAGAGAGGGAGAGGTGTGTCAGAGACAGGTAGAGACAGCTGAGGAAGAGGGAATAATAAAGACTGAGGTAGACAGGTGAGGTAGAGGGGTGCGTTGATATAAAGTAGGTGCAGAGATGTGTCAGAGAGATGTTACTGAAGAGGAAAAGAAGTAGAAGTATTGAGAAAGGAGTAAGGTACTAAAAGAAGTAAGGGGGTGAACAGAGGTAGAACGAGTGGAAGGGGAGAGAACACGTAGAAGATGAATGGCAGGGTAAAGTGAGCGATCAGGCAGTGAGTGTGAGGAGTGGGATACAGAGGGATATGTGGCAGTGAGCGCGAGGTGTGGGGTACAGAGGGATATGTTGTGGCAGTGAGCGCGAGGTGTGGGGTACAGAGGGATATGTTGTGGCAGTGAGCGCGAGGTGTGGGGTACAGAGGGATATAAGGCAGTGAGCACAAGGTGTGGGGTACAGAGGTATATAAGGCAGTGAGCGAGAGGTGTGGGGTACAGGGGGATTTTAGGCAGTGAGCGCGGGGAGTGGGGTACAGAAGGATATAAGGCAGTGAGCGCGGGGAGTGGGGTACAGAGGGATATGAGGCAGTGTCAAAGCCTGATCCCCACTGTGAAAAAAGGTTCCCTGTATTATACAGCAGTCCCAAACCTGACATGTCCGACGCCTTCAATGTCACAACCACCACCACATAACTGCTCTGTAATTGCCACCCAGCCAGAATTCTAGGCGAGAGAAAGAGGTATCCCTCTTTCTTGTCCCTTCTGAGACAATAATCTTCGCTAGGTAGCATTCTTCTAGACTTTCAAATCCCACTGTTGCTTTATCAGTGTCCACCTTTTAAGAGAAAAGATTGTTTTGTAAAAATGACATTTAGAAATATCTCCTGTCATCTCACTTTAAAGGCAGATCCCTGCACCAGGTGAAATAACCCACCGAGCTATCTGCGTCGACGGCTGGATACTTTACAATGCAGGGGTAAGGACGTGACTTTCCCTTGGCTACGAAAGAGGAGGAGGAAGACAAGCTGGCGCAGCAATGCATGAAAAAGTTTTCTCTTCAAGACAGGGTGGTGAGGGAGGGGTCGGGTGAGTCTCAGACAAACGCCACAGTTCAGGAAAGAAGACGGATTGGCGGGCGGAGAGACGGGAGGACGAGAGAACAGGGGAGGCAAGAGTAACGGAGGGTATACAAAGAGAGATAGAGAAGGGGGCAGAGAGAGTAGAGGCGCGAAGAAAAATAAACAGAGGGGCGAAATTTAAATTGAAAGAGAAAGTAGGGCAGAACGAGAAAAAGAGAAAAGGGCGCGGACGCAAAAAGTAAGGCGAGAAAGACGAAAATTACAACATGAAAAAGAAAGTAAGAAGATAGCAGGGGAAGAAAGACTTAACCGAGAGAGGGAAAGACAAGAAGCGCGAGCAAAAAGGAGACGGAGAGGGCGGAGCGAGTGAGTGGCCGGGACGTGTGGGCGAGGAGAGAGGCGCGCGCGCTTGGGAGAGAAGTCTGCTCATTTTCAAGCACTGCACTCGTGCTTGTGGCGCGCCGTTGCTCGCTCCCGCAAGGTGGATGCCGCCACAAGCACGAGTGTGTGCTTGAAAATTAGCAGAGCGACGGCTAAAGGCCCTCCTATACAGCGCATGCGCACTGCGTAGGCGAGACCTAAAAAGGGGTGTCCCCTCTGACATACTATCTCTACTAGTTAGATTACACGAAAATAACTTTGCCAGGGTACGGTGGGGCTCCCAGGGACAAATGACTGAAAAAATTACAGAACTGAAGGGCGACCGTCAGGGATGTGTCCTGGCTCCTACATTATTTTCTCTATATGTGAATGGGCTGGCACATCATCTTTTAAATGTCAGAGCTGATGCTCCAAGTTTGGCGAATGGTAAAGTGCTGTTGTTTGCGGATGACACTCTGCTAATTTTAAAAACATTGAGTGGCCTCCAAAAACTTCTGGCTAGCTTTAGCGACTTCTGTGCAGAGCGGGGCTTGCAGATTAATGTCGATAAGACTAAATTCATGACCTTTAATAACCATAAAAAATGTAGGGGAAAGTTATCCCTAGGTAGTGATTTTTTGGAAAGGGTCGACTCCTTTTCAAACATAGGGATTAACCTTACATCTAACTTGTCCTGGGTCAACAGATTGACGTGGCTACGCTAAAACATAAACTAAGAGCAGGAGTAATTTAAAAAAATACTGCATGCTAGTTACACTGGGCCAATTTCTCCTGCCATGAGAATCTATGAAGTTATGGCTTTGGGGCTGCATTGTATGGGGCTGAGCTGTGGGGGTGTGGCGACACAATGGGGTTGGTAAACTCTGAGTACAAATTTGCTAGAGAACAGGCTGTGCTCCCAGTGAGTACCCAGCTGCTGCCCCTATGTATGGATTTGGGTATTAAAAAGATAACCCTGAAGGCTCAGCTGAGTCTTTTATTATACTGGTGCAGGATCTGGGTAACCCCGGAGCTAGCACATTATGCAACGGCATTGGCTGAATTGATTAGGTTGGACAAATCATACAGAGTACCTTGGTTTATCTCTGTAAAGCAGTTATTGAACGCAATTGGCCTTGGTGAGCTTGGCCTGCACCCAGAGACAGAAAAAATTCCATCAGAAGATGATATGAAAAAATATTATTGGGCCTATGTCCTGCAGAAAGAAGACGAGAGAGTCAGGAATGCCTCACTTACCAGTGAATTTTAAAATTTTAAGTTTGCCCACAGGTATGAGCAGTACTGGGATCTGATAACTGTCCCACTCGATAGAAAGCTTTACCATCAATTTAGAGTGGGCACGCTCCCTGTAAAGGCATTCAATGTGAAATGGAAGGGTGGTGACAGGGTGGACTGCCCGCTCTGTGAAGGACAAATAGAGACCATTCCGCATGTGTTAGTTGTTTGCCCTTTGTAAGTTAGGTTCCGTTATGTTTGGATTGCACCAGTCTGTAGGCAGTTAGGCACTGCTAGCTACCTAGTACCTTTAAGAATTTTACACATGGACACTTCATCGCTGTACATTTGTGCCACTGCCAAATTCCTGGGCCTGATGTGGGCGAAAAGGAGGGCCACCATTGCTGCTAATAAGACCAAAGTAGTTTAAAGGTCTTAACTGTTTGTGTAAACTTTTTATCATGATTTTGAACTATATTTCATAGGGAATATTATCTGCAGTGGATTGTGCTCTAAGTGAATAGTGATTGTTGCCTGTTATGGACTCAAAAAAGCTGTTTGATATGACTACTTGTTAATACTGGGGTACTGTGTATATAGATTGCTTGTTATTTATTGTCTACTGAACTCGCCCTTTCCCCTTCTCTGGTCCCCCCTTCTT
This sequence comes from Calotriton arnoldi, assembly GCA_963921515.1. Classification (NCBI taxonomy): domain Eukaryota; kingdom Metazoa; phylum Chordata; class Amphibia; order Caudata; family Salamandridae; genus Calotriton; species Calotriton arnoldi. Next base: position 3,107,013 of record CAWUFW010000020.1, read on the forward strand.
TCCTACCGTTCCCTCTCCTCCCCCCGCACCCTCTACTACATTCTATTGGCTCAGCTTTCCCTCTTACCCACTTCTCTCATCCTCTCCCTCTCATAGTCCTCTCCCACTATCCCCCTCAAACCAAATTTCCCCCCTTTGCTTCCCTCCTCCCTATCTCATGTCTAACCGCCTACCCCCTGCTGCCCTTCTTGCCCTTCCCCTTCCCATAACACCATAGGAAATCTGATCTCCCACTTCCTTGTTACACTTATGTATATAGCCCCCGCTCTTTCTATCTGTTTATTTGCTTTAGGTAAATTCAAGCTGTTTCTAGTTTGTTAACATGTTGGTTCTATATGCTGTTGAATGATTGTTTCATACCGTGAACACTTCTTACCCGTGTAAAGCGCTCTGATACCTCTGGGTCCAGCCAGCGCTATATAAAACCTCTAAAAGAAATAAATAAAATAAATACTTTTATGGCTACGCCGAAATAAAGCTATTAATGATGACAAATAAGCATCCGCTCATTTTCATTCTTTGCCGCTGTAAAAGGTTCCTAAAATCTGAAAGTGTTCTTTGTCATATGGTTGGCATTGGTTTTTATCTTCTTGCAGCATTGTTCGTTATTGGCATCCGATGGCACGTTGTGTACAGTTATATAACACCTCATAACCTCTCGCTGGCAGTGGATCAAAGGGAACAGGAATAATTCTTGGGGTTCGCCCAGCTGATAGTTGCACTCTTCGACCTTCACCAAGAGAGCATGAGAAATTCAGGAGAAATGCGTAGACAATATCCGAAGTACTGCAATGATTTGTCAAGAGACAGCGTGACAAGACAGCAGTATACAAATCAGAGGAGTTGGGAGGCTGTTATGTGTTACTTCCTTGTTTTCCTCGTGCTTGCATGCACGTTCTTATCTCGTGTTGTTATCTTTTGAATACCTCGTGTTCACAGCACGATCATGAGGTTCTAGAATAGAGCATCTGATCGGGCCTGTGGACCGAGGGATTCAGTTGCCTGGAGCCTGCCGGAGCTGGAAGCTTTGAAACCGGTGGTGCTTCCTTTTTATACTGAATAAACCTACTTCTTCCTGCATTTTCTCCAAGTCTATTACTTGACAATTTGGCGACGAGCTGGAGATAACAAGGTATGGAACTTAAGCAGAATAGCTGTTCTCAAAGCTGACAAAGAGGTATATCAAAATGATAGTAGCATTTCTGAATCCAGTCAGCAAGATCTTCTTGGAGAAGAGGATCTCGTTGATGTTTCTGTACCCATTCCCAGCACTAGTAATTTAACCAGTGATGTTTGCACCAATCAATTAGAAAAACGCCAACGGAAAAAACCTAGTTGGATGTCTGATTTTGTTTCTCTCATCACCAACAGATTTGTTAAATAATATTTATTTTTTTTCCTCCTTTTTCCCTTTTAACCCTTTCGCTGCGTGCGTCGACCAACGGCCGTCGCGAGCACTACCTCGGTAGTGCTGCGCACGTCCGTTGGCCGACGCGGCCCCGCCCGCTTAATAGAACGTTCCGCACTGGCGCGGAACGTTCGAAGCAGCTAAGCGGTTAAATAAAGGGGGAAGGTGTGTTATGTGTTCCTTCCTTGTTTTCCTCGTGCTTGCATGCACGTTCTTATCTCGTGTTGTTATCTTTTGAATACCTCGTGTTCACAGCACGATCATGAGGTTCTAGAATAGAGCATCTGATCGGGCCTGTGGACCGAGGGATTCAGTTGCCTGGAGCCTGCCGGAGCTGGAAGCTTTGTAACCGGTGGTGCTTCCTTTTTATACTGAATAAACCTACTTCTTCCTGCATTTTCTCCAAGTCTATTACTTGACAGAGGCTTAATGAGGATTGATGTTTAAAAGTTTCATCCTGATTAAATTACTAAACCTTGTGAAATAGTGCGCCAGAGTAATAAGGGTGACTACTGAACTGCAAATGAGAGCTCACAGCCACCATCGGCTTACTTTTCTCAGAGAAAACCCAGGACACACATGTAATTCCACCAGGCTGACTGCAACTGGAGAGCTTGGGGGAAGCTGGGGTCGAGGTGAGCGCATAGAGTGTGGGTACTTCTACAACTTGAGTAGAATTCTTGTTCATCTTCCAACACGCATGCTGTTGTGCAACGTCTCGCAGTTTGAGGCATCACTGGCATTGGGGGTTCCTCTGTTCTAACGCATATATGTACAACCTCGTCAGTCATACCATAATGTCTTATCAAGTTATAACAACATAATGCGTCAACTTTCCACTGTGTTGGGTTAAGAGTCTCCACATGTTCGAGGATTAATCTCGCTACCGACTAGCCGTATCATGGTCTGTTTGACCTTGGCTGGGTGGCAAGTGCCATGCTTACATTGAGTCCTTCCTGAGGAGGACCCTGCCATCCCGCATCCCAAGGCCCGCTGGGTCACAAAGCCTCCCTAATCCTACTTTCTGTAGGTTCCCTGTCTGTATAATCTGTTTGTTCCCCTTTACCAGAGGGCAATTATGACTCTGCTCTCGTCTGGCCCAACATGCTACTTCGCCTTGCCTTCAGTGTGGGTGAGTCTCTGCAAATACTGCGGGCTGTGTAGTTAGTGCCCAGTGCCCCCTGCCTTAAGAGTTTGCGGTGCCCTGGCCAAATAGGCCCATTTATAGGTTGCTGCCCAATCAGCGGACAGTGTTTTCTCATTGCCCGCGCCCCACTCCAGTCACTATAGTCAAGCAGGCACCAAACTGCGGCCAACTTTCCTCTTCTTTCTTGGGCACGGGCCTTCAGACAGGATACTTCTCTGCACCCTCCTAGGCCTGTTGCTGAGTTGCCGGACTGTGCCTTCCCTATAACCTGATCACTCTTGCCACTCTTCCCATTCTTCCCATCCACCCACCAATCAAGCACCACAAAAACATACGGAGTCGCTATCTGGATAAAGAAAGCCACAGTTCTTTATTAATCCTCAGTCTTATCAAGTCATAACAACATAATGTATCAACTTTTCTCTACCAGTGTAAGGGACCCCCTTACTAGGTTTGAGGCTCAATCCTGCAACTGACTGGCCTTATCGTGGACCATTAGACCTCAGCCGGGCGGCAAGTGCCATGCTTGCATTGAGTCATACCCTCATTCACTCATATCACAACCGTGCTGTCTGGCATCCCAAAGTCCGCTGGGTAACAAAGCACCCCACTTTCCTACTTGCTGGGGTGCCTTGTTCCTGCTGATCTGTTTGTTGCCCTCTGCCATGGTGCTCCAAGGTTATCATCCCCGAGTAGCTCCACCAGTACTATGTAAAACCAACTAGTTCTAATACTCCTGTGATGTGGAGTAGGAAAATGTCCATGCGTACTCCGGATAACCGGACCTCCATCTTCCATAGTACAATCAACCACAGTTTAATCAACCCATGCTGAGCAAATTAACAGCTCACCCCTTGTCTGCATGGCAGTAATACCTGTACATAATTGAAAGTCTACTACTTTGTATGCCATTTGGGATTTTTAACATGCCAGCACCGCCCTCTTACAAAAGGGCTTCTATGATACATATCCTCTTTGAAGATGTTGAACACCTCTCCAGAGAGCCCAGTGCATAGAATCATGTTGTATTCATGCATGTGTGGAATTTAACAATCCAGTGACCTTAAAGTAAGAGCTCTTGGAGCTTAAACTGCATGAACTGTAATATGGGTATTTGGAATTGCATATTGCATTTCTAAAGTGCTAAGTCTTTCAAGTCAAGAGAAACCAAGGCGTTTTCTTTTTCTAGATATGATAATGACATGCACAATCCGAAAGGCCTCCAGAGAATATGTGATGCTAGTTCAATAAGAAAACGAAGTTATTAAACCTGTGTTCAGTGTAAAAAAAACACAAGATGTTAACAACTGACCATACTTCACCTACAGACCAGTCATTTCACAACTATGTTGGCCTTGCCACTAACGAATAAAACCAACTTAGCCTCTTAGCTTTTTATGCAAGGGTGACGGCTGTGGACAGACAAAGAGCTCACCCCTGCACCTAACAAAGTCCAAGTACAGTAGAGAAGCACACCGCATGTTGTGGCCAGAACGAGGCACACAGTACTCGTGCCCACTGCGAACGCCTCACGGGGCCTCTCCTAGAACCGTCACTGCAGCAGCATGCATGCTTACCAGGGCAGTAGGCATCATCATCGTCGTCCAGTTTCTGTGCCGAAGTTAGTATTGGCGAGCCCAGTTCAGACTCGGGAATCCGCGGGCTCTCGACAAACTTTGCTTTCCTCAGGGGAACTAAGATGATGAGACAGGGACAAAGACGGGGAGGGAGGAGGGGGCAGAGAGAAAGAGAAGGGTCGTGAATAAAGAGAACAACGAGCAACAGCTGGAAGCATTTAGCTAACGACACTGTCAGGCTAAGATCGGGTTACGAGCATTTTTTCCTGCTTTGGGACAAGAAAAATGTATATCTGCATTCTTATCCTGAATAAGAGCCAGCCGAAAAGCTGAGGCAGCAGACTGGGATATTTTGTTGGGGCATTCTCAGGCAACCCCGTCAAAATATTTTAGTCGTCAGACAAATGATGGCTTCCCTTTCCAACACATTGGCAACATTTCCTTTTTTTCAGGAATATAAGGTTCTGAGATGTGAATGTTGTATGTTACTAAATGGACTTTGGACGTGTTTTTTTTGCATCAGCAACCGAGTTTCATGCTGTTTCTTTCTTGAATACTTTTGTTTTACATTAATCTTTTAACAGGGCTCCTTACTAACAATTGTTTTTTTAAAACAACAACAAAAAACGAGCCTGCTGGCTAATAGGTCTGGCCTTGGCAAGCTGGTGGATGATTCATAAAAAAAAATGTTTATTGCAAGCACATGCCACAGAAGTTAAAAAAAAACACACAAGCGCCACCACCTAAGGCTATTTCTATATGCTTGCAATAACATTTTTAAAGTTAAAATGTCCTCTGGGGTGGGCCTTAAATTGTTACGTTTTTAAATATCAGACTTTCAGTTGTGCTGTGCAGTGCAGCATTATTTGTGAAGCAAACTATGAAAAATCACCACAGAAAGAATCACTCAAGTCAAGCTAAAAGGTACTTTATTCGGCAACTAAAAGCCATAAAAGCAGACATGTTAAAAGAATACATTTCATCAGGGTATATTCGATTTATAAAACCAGGATCACATAAAAATATAAAGTATGAACATCTTTTAGTATCAGTAAAAGCGGCCAGGGTTCAAATTTTAAACTTAGAGGAAATACATTATATAAAGTGCAAGAGTGCTAATCATAAAACCAGATACTATGGGCAATGTAACACAGTGCACATGCTAACATGAAAGTGAAATAAACGCTTTGCAAAATCTTATGCAATGTTTTACAGTTGAATGCAGGTCCAAGTGCAGTTGATTGAATTACAGGTAAGTCAATGTTTCGAAATTATTTTTCAGTTACTTTACATATTACTTTGTACATTACTTTTTAGATTACTTTTAAGTTACTTTTTCTACTCAGTGTAATATGCCTAGATATCACACTGGGCCATTTCCCAGAGAAAAGGTAAGTAAATCAGTTTTTGTACATTTGCAGTTTTTCAGTCTTTTACACAAACCAACTCCACACTTGAAACAATTTTCAAGGAAAAACAGTCAATGTATTCCTATGGAGAAAAATGAAGTTAATGGTGTGCAGGTAAGTACAAGTTTTTGGGAGTTGGTATTCTAGGCTTAGAACCAGGGTTTCTTCAGGGTCAAGGATGCACTCCTGAAACATCCTCAGTGGCACTAGGGCGGCCGGGTGCAGAGTGCTGAGGCCCAATGTTTTCCAATGGAGGATAGAGGGCCTCCGGTTGGTAGCTGCTCACGAGCAGGCCACAAGGTTGTGGGAGCAAAGCTCCTGGTGTTAGGCTCAGGGCATAGGGAGATCCGAGTTAGCACCCAAACTACACCCGCAGCGGCGGCGGGGTGCAGGGTGCTGTTTTGGCGTTGGGTGCCCTGTTGTTTTCATTGAGAGATGCCGGTTTTGGATTTTGGCTGCAGGCTAGGTCCAGGATGACTTCCGGGAGGAACCAACAGCTGGGCAGGTAAGTTGGAGGGCTCGGGGACGTAGGTGCACCTCGGGTTCTCTTCTCCAGGGCGCAGGGCGGCTGGATGCAGGGGTGTCTTTTGAGGTCAGATTTCACCTTACCGGGCCACTCACGGTTGGGTGGGGGTCTCCGTGCAGAGGCTGCAGGCGACGTCGGGGAGTCCTGGAGGGGTCAACCCACGGTGGACTCTGAAGCACTGGGGGACCTCGCTGGGACCGGTGGGCCACCCGGATTCGGGCTGTAGGCGTCGGGTGCAGTGGTGGTTCTAGGCGTCAGGATTTTTTGTCCTCCGAAGGCTCAGAGTCTTTCTTTGTGATTCTTTTGAACAGAGCTGCTGTTCTCAATCAATCAATCAAGCATTCGTAAAGCGCACTACTTACCCATGAGGGTCTCAAGGCGCTAAATGGTGGGGGAATGCTGCTACTGTTCGCAGAGCCAGGTCTTGAGGAGTCTTCTGAAGGTCAGTAGGTCTTGGGTCTGGCGGAGGGGGAGGGTGTTCCATGTCTTGGCGGCGAGGTGGGAGAATGATCTGCCGCCGGTGGTCACTCTTCGGATGCGGGGGACAGTGGCGAGGGCGTGGTCGGCGGAGCGGAGCCGACGGGTGGGGGTGTAGAAGCTGAGTCGGCTGTTGAGGTACGCTGGTCCGGTGTTGTGGAGTGCTTTGTGTGCGTGGGTGAGGAGCTTGAAGGTTATCCTCTTGTTGACGGGGAGCCAGTGCAGGTCTTTCAGGTGGGGTGTGATGTGGCTGCGGCGAGGGACGTCGAGGATCAGGCGTGCGGAGGCGTTCTGGATGCGTTGGAGCCGTTTCAGGAGTTTGGCCGAGGCTCCTGCGTAGAGGGCATTTCCATAGTCCAGTCTGCTGCTGACGAGGGCCTGGGTGACCGTCCTTCTCGTTTCGGTGGGGATCCACTTGTAGATCCTGCGGAGCATACGGAGGGTGTTGAAGCAGGAGGAGGAGACGGCGTTGACCTGCTTCGTCATGGAGAGGGAGGAGTCGATGATGACCCCTAGGTTGCGTGCGTGGTCGGTGGGCGTAGGAGCTGTTCCTAGTGTGGTTGGCCACCAGGAGTCGTCCCAGGCCGAGGGGGTGGATCCGAGGATGAGGACCTCCGTCTTGTCCGAGTTCAGCTTCAGCCGGCTGTTTCTCATCCAGTCGGCGACGGCCTTCATTCCCTCGTGGAGGTTGGTTTTGGCGGTGTGGGGGTCTTTGGTGAGGGAGAGGATCAGCTGGGTGTCATCGGCGTAAGAGATGATGTTGAGGTCGTGCAGTCGGGCGACGTAGGCGAGCGGTGCCATGTAGATGTTGAACAGCGTTGGGCTGAGCCCTGGGGTGCGCCGCAGATGATCTCGGTGGCTTCGGAGCGGAAGTGGGGGAGGCGGACGCTCTGTGTTCTGCCGGAGAGGAAGGTGGTGGTCCAGTCCAGGGCCTTCTCTTGGATCCCGGCGTCGTGGAGGCGTGTTCGTAGTGTGCAGTGGCAGACTGTGTCGAAGGCGGCTGACAGGTCCAGGAGGATGAGGGCCGCGGTTTCTCCGTTGTCTAGCAGGGTCCTGATGTCGTCGGTGGCGGCGATGAGGGCAGTTTCGGTGCTGTGGTTGCGGCGGAGGTCACAGGAGATCCGGTCTTTGTTGAAGGCAGTCAGTCCTCCCAGGGTTCTGGAGGTCGCTGGCTGCAGGACAAGGCGACTTTTGGCGCAGGATCTCTGGAAACTGCAGACGGGCCGGTAGGGCGGGAGCCAAGTCAGTTCTTCTCTGCAGTCTCCTCAGCTGGGCGTCTTCTTTTGTCCTACTTCTTCTTAGGTTGCAGGAATCTGTCTTCTTGGTTCAGGGCTGCCTCCTAAATACTGTATTTAGGGGGCGTTTTAGGGGTCTCGAAGTCAGTAGCCACAGAGCTACTGACCTTAGGGTGACTACACCCTTGGTGTGCTCACCCCACGTGGGGGAGTGGGCACAATCCCTAATCCTTATTGGCGAGTGCCTGCCATCTGCAAGATGGCGGGCACTGAAGACTGGGCTTTACTTCGTCTCCCCCACCTGAGGGGTGGGGTTGGCAGAGGTGAACACACCTTCTGGGCTGGCTAATTTTTCCCACCTGTCTTCCCGCCGAAAAGGAGGGGAGACAGGAAGGGGGCCTTTTCCTGATAGCACAAGATGCTGGGGGTCGCATTACAAAGGCGGCAAGGCCTTTGACGCTCCCCTGCCACAGATGGCTCTTCCTGGCCTGGGGGAGGTGTGACCACCTCCGCCCAGGAAAGGCTTTGTTTCTGGGCTCTGGGAGCGAAGGCTCCCACCCAAGGGGTCCAGAAACGTGTCTGGTGGTGGCAGGCTGGTGTATACCAGTCAGGGAACCCATCAGAGGCTGGTTGTTTTTCAGGGGGCATCTCAAAGGTGCCCTCTGAGTGCATTTTTCATTAAATCCCACACTGGCATCAGAGTGCGTTTATTGTGCTGAGAAGTTTGATACTTAACTTTCCAGCTTTCAGTAAAGTCATTATGGTGCTGTGGAGTTGGTAATGACAAACTCCCAGCACCATATACTATTAATGGCATTACTGCACTTACAATGTCTAAGAATTGGTCTAGACACTTTAGGGGTACAGGGCTCATGCACCTGTACCCTCACCACTGGGATAGTGCACCCAGCTAGAGGGGTGACTAACCTATGCCAGGGCAGTGGGTTATAGGTATGTCACACAGGGATGTGTGCCATGTCGACTATTCACTTTGTTCTGCACCAAAATGTGCAGCCTGCAATGGCAGTGTGTGTGTGTGTGTGTATGTGTGTAACGGTACAGGGCCTCTAAAGGTGGCACAATTAGTGCTGCAGCCCTTAGAGGCCTTCCCTGGCCACAGTGCCCTTGGTATTCATGGTACCTTTTACAAGGGACTGACATGTGGCCACAGAGGTGCCAATTGGGGGTACAAGGTACAGTTTTGGGAAAGAACACAGGCCCTGGGAACCTGATTGGCAGGGACCCAGGCACATCAAGTCAAAGTGCATCAGTAGTCTGGCAAAAAGTGGAGGGGTTACTGTGACAGAAACCCAGCTTCCTACAGTGAGTCATTCACTTTCAAGGTCTCTGGTCACAGAGCTGATTCCTCATCTGATCCGTGTGTGCCCTGAGATTCCTAGGCCAGTTGAAGCCTTCAAGGATGCTATGCTGCAGACTTATGCCACCTTTCCAGTTCCCTCTGGCATGCCTTCTGGCCCCAAGGAACCACATGTGCCCCCTGTCGGGTTACAGCCGGTGGTTCTATCCTCAGCACCATCAGACCCCTTTGAAGTCTCTTTGCCCCTTGCCAACACCGGTACGGGCTTCCACTCCGGCACCAGGACCGGTGCCAGGCCCTTCCACGTCAAAGCCACCAGCTCCAGAAGAGGATCCAGTACAGAAACAGACTTTGGACACTTCAGCTCTAGCTCAACTGATGTCACGCAATGAGATTACAAACTCACAACCGGTTGCTATACACCCGGCCCCTGAACCAGTGTCTCTACCAGGGAGTATATGCCATTGCAGGCTCCATTATCTTTTCGGCTGTAATTCAGATCAAGAGACAGGAGATGATGATTGAGGTGATGGGGCTAGTGTTCCCTCACCTCACTGCAAAGATGAAGCTCTTTACATGGATTTGCAATAAGCCAGCGGCCAAGACATCTCCTGAGGCAGAGCTTGACTCGATACCAATGGAAGCAGTTTCCTCCTTTGTAATGGTGGTCCGAAGGGCAGCTGCGGTCAGTTGAGATCAAAACTTTTGTCCTGACAGAAATTTTACAGCCTGGGCCAGGCACTTCTGAGCCCTTGCTCCCTTTTAATGAGGCCGTCACCGATACCATGATGGCCACATTATCATAGCCCAGTTCTTGCCCATTGGTGGATAGGCAGATGGCCAGGTGTTCCACGCCGGCTCCTGGTGACCCGGAGTTTCTTAGTGAACATTCTACTCCAGAGCTCCTTGGAGTTCAGGCCTCAACCAGTAAAGTGAATCCCAGATCACTCTCCACAGCTCCTTCCAATAGGGAATCTAAGAGGATTGAGGGTTTTACCAAGCATGTATTTCCCTCCACCAGTCTGGTATTATGGTCCCCAGCCCAGCCACCCTATAACAGTTCCCACTAACGCTCTCCCACTGATTGTTGCCACATGGCTCCCTGGAGTAGAAAGGTATTTGAATAGAACCTGAAGGAAAAAAGCGAGCTTCTATTAACAACTCTGTCTCCTTCATGCTCTCTTCTTCAACTAAAACACTGTCTCTGGCTTTCTGTCTCCTTTTTTCACTCATGCTTTAAACTATATCTTCATCCTGAAGAAGTATTCAGAAAATGACAAAAGGATGCAATGAAAGTACGTTTTGGTGATGTGATCAGTCAATCCATACTTATGGGGGAAATGTCCACGTAAATGTCGATTCTGTGTAAAAGAGACACAAGAGAGGTGATTTCCTATTCTTAAAGAATGCATTTACAATCTGATGAATGGTCAACGTTGGCAATTGTGCTCTCCCATTAATTGCACAAAATGGATTTGTTCTAATGTCAGTGTACCTTTGCAGCACCACAAATTGGCAGTTGGAGTGTACAGCCATCTCAGTAGGAGTAAGAGTTGCATGCAAAATCAGGAGTCGATGATATAGAACTGTTTCGGGTGGCAAACGCATGTCTTGATGTCATAAGCAAGCTTATCAACTTGGCTCCCATAGAGATTTTGAATTGTAATGATTCCACACTCATAAATTATGTGTTCCAGAGTAGCGTGCTACTCGCCAATAAAGCGCTTCAAAACCCCATCAAGGGGTAGCAAGCGCTATATAAATACAAACCTCTTTCCCTCTTCTATCCCGCAACCTACCCTTCTCTATCCAAATAACTGAATAACATATCCACCACTCAAATTACTTCATACTTCACTATACTAATTTTCAACACTAATCCTTTATGGGTTCCGGAGTAGCGTTATACTCGCCAGAAAAGCACTTCAACACCCATCAGGGGTAACAGGTGCTACATGAATGCAAACCTTTCTTCCATTTTATCCCTCCGCTACCCTTCTCACTCCAAATAACTGACTAATACCCACCACTCAAATTACTTTCATATTTCACCATACTAATTCAGCACTAATCCTTTATGGGTTTCCGGAGTAGCGTGCTTCAACACCCCATCAGGGGTAACAAGCGCTATATAAATACAAAGCTTTTTTTCCCCTCTTCTATCCTTGTGCTATCTTTCTGCTATCCTTCCAAATCCAAATAACTGACTAACCTATCCACCACTTAAAATTTACTTGCATGTTTCACTATACTAATTCAACACTAATCCTCTAAGGGTCCCGGAGTAGCGTGCTACTCGCCGAAAAAGCGATTTGACGCCTCGTCAGGGGTAGTAAGCGCTATATAAATACAATTACAATACAATTACAATGATGAGAGCATTAAGCACGAAACAAGAGAAACAGGCTAGCTACTGCAAGGACAGCTTTTTCCTGTGTCTAATAGCCCCTGTTAAGAAGCTTGCAACCCCAAAACAGACCATAGGAGAGGATAGCATTTGAAGGTACAATAATGCTGGCCTGACTTGGGTAAATTGGCGATCTCTGAGCAACGGGAGTATAAACTTTCTACGCAATGGATTATAAAATCACAGAAAAAAATGAAGTGTAGGGTATCTTGCTCTGAGAAATTGTCACATGGGCAGGGTTTTAAAATGTCAGGCTTCGTAAATACTTGCGGAAACGCCAATAGCCAAGGGACCAAATGTAGACGAAATCTAGTCAACACAAAACGGGGGTGGACATTACTAACAAAGAATAAATACGGTTGGACCTGTTGGCTCAAGGTCAGTGTGACAAACCTTCTAAAAGTGGGCTTTGCTAACTCCTTCTCCTCCCTGAGCCTCTGCCGTTTATCCAGGAACTGCTGTTTGATGTTCCCAACAGCTACTTTACTCAACGGCTTAGGGCTCAGGTACAGGTCGGGCAGCCGAGCCATTTTGTCTGTTCCATTACATATTTTAGCCAGGGAATGTGTAAAGCCCCCTCCAGCGCTGTACAGTCCGTGATTATAAGTTGATTTAAGTTAGTAATGGGACAAGCCCAAATTCTCAGCCAACGCAGCAGGGGGGCTACCGCTATCAAATCTGAGATGTGCCCCACCCCTAGTTATTCGTGCTAGATGTATGCCGGGGTAGCGGGCGGGACTACCAAGAGCTTACGCATGAATTTGTTCTCTGCCCTCTGGATATCCTTTACATCCTTGTAACCCCAGACATCACATCCGTATGTTGCCATGGGGAAGCATTTTTCTTTATAGATCTTCAGCAGGGCAGCGAAAGGTTTTGACCCTAATCTTTTAGCAAAATTCAGAGTGGCCCCAGCCTCTCTGGCTAAAGTATTCTTTTTTTGCACGATTTGCGCACACCATGACCCTCGCTCATCAAATAGTACCCCTAGATAGGGAAAAGTAGGCACTTTAGTTAGCTCATTCCTCTTACAGTAAAATAGCCTTAGCAGCCTTTCGGGAACCTATAGACATAGTGTGTGATTTAGTGAAGTTTGTGGTCAGGTCTAGTGAGTCAATAAAAGTTATAAAACCATTTAAAAGTTGTTGGAGGCGCACAGCGGTTTTAGCGAGTAGGACCGCGTCGTCTGCAATTAGGAGTGCAGGGATCATCTTAGTACCAACCCTGGGGATGTCTTTACAACTTGATATTAAAAAATCCCCTAGCTTGTTAATGTAGAGCGTAAACAGCAGGGGGGCCAAGATGCATCCCTGTCGAACCCCTCTCTTGACTGCCCAGGTGTCCGTCAGACCACGATACCTATTGTATCTAACCGCGGCGTTTTCATGGGCAGTATGTAAAAAAGCCACCAACTCTGTATCTAAACCCATGTTACATAAGATCAACCATAATTTAGACCTATTAACACAGTCAAAGGCTGATGTTAAATCCATAAAAGCCAAATGTAAAATTCCCTTCTTGGCAATGGTGTATTTCCCAATCACTAAATGCAAGTTAAGACATTGATCCAGCGTCCCTTTGCCCTGCCTAAAACCATACTGTAAATCAGAAATAACATTAAAATGATCGAGCCATACTGTTAGACGATCCAGTATCACTTTGCCCATGATTTTAGCAGCAGAATCTAAAAGCGAGATTGATCTATAGCATGCGAGATCGTCCCGTGCGCCCTTTTTAAAAATGGGGATAATAACTGCCATTGCCCACGAAGGGGGAAAACCACACAAACAAGCTGCATTAAAAAAGTGAGCTAATATCTTTGCCCAAACCTTGGGGTCGGCCTTATATAGGTCTGCAGGTACCCCCCGTCTGGACAGGGAGCATTACCCCCAGATGTTGAGTTAATTGCTTTATAGACCTCATCTATGCTAAAGTGAAGGGGAGTGCTAACTGTGCCACCGACCATATGTGCCTCAGGTTCTCCTAAATTGGTCCCGCTATAGATGTTACCAAAATGCTGTACCCAGTGCTCAGCGGGAATTGTACAATCTGTGTTGGAGTTTGGCATTTCGGAGAAGGCAGGGCTATTAACCACAGACCAGAATTTGGAGCTATCTGCAAAGACGCTTGGTTGCCCAAGGACCTCCCAGGCCTGCTCCTCTTATCAGCTTCTTCCTCTCCAGCACTGCAAGCTTATGTGCCTTTATACTACTCCTGACTACTGCTTCATCCCTTGGATTATGCTTAAGGGCCTGCAGAAGCTCCCTGTTGGCCGCAGAACAGGTGCCGTCACACCACCTCTTGGCCTTTGGGCGTCTTATCCTACTCACAGTGGTTAGGTTAGTTGCTATCTGCTTCGTTATTTTGTCAAAGGCCTACAGGATGGCTCTATCATGCGTAGTAGGGTCCTTACATGCTTGGACCTCTGTAGGACAAACGGCATACAGAGTATCCAAGAAACTTTCCGAGGTAATCCTTTCCCACTTCAGCCTGCGTGCTTGATCTTTGGTACTAATATTTTTGTTTGTGTTTGTGCCCTTTTAGAGCGGCACAAAAGGACCGCTCAAGTGTGAGAGGGTTGTGATTGCTATGCCAGTTACAAGAAACGCTCAGGTTCTCTACGACCAAAACTAACTGTGCGGACAGCATAATCTAATCAATAATACTAGGCCTGCCATTTCCTGCATAGGTAGGAACCGAGGCAGACATATCTGTTTGCTGTAAGCAATGTAGGTTGTGGGCTGAGAGGAGACCTTCTAGAAAAATGCCTGGCGATGTGTGCTCAAAATGATTTGTCGATGGTAAAGGATCCCCCTGCTCCGTTGTTAAAGTGCAATTAGAATAACATTGGTGAATGTTAAAATCCCCTAAAATTATCAAGTCGTGGTAGGCTAGTTTGCCTTCCCCATAGTGTTCCAAAAGTTCCTCTAAAGCTAGAAGGTATTCTAACTCATGGGTTCTGGAAAAGGAATTATAAAAATTGACAACTAGCAGGGTGGGAAGATTCTTGAATGACAATTCTACTGCTAGCACATGGGGTGATCGACATTCTATCATTTTGGTCTTGCATGAGAGTTTGAGGGAAAACATTAAGAGCGGGCCCCCCCTTGCTCTTCCCATGTTCGAGGGGGTTGCATATGTGCAAAATGAGATAAAACCATCCAAATAAAAACTGTCATTTGGCTCCCAGGTTTCTTGTAGGGCAATAATATGGTGCGATGAAAGAACATTTTCCCAGGATATATTGCCCCTCTTTGACCCAAGGCCGGCTATGTTCCACAAAAGTGCCTTCACACATGGGACACCAGAGATGGCGGATGTGAAGATGATGTAAGGGGATTGATCAAACATTGAATCAGGCATAGATGCTAGTGGGATTGAGTTGTTAAAGACCTTAAGTGGCAATTTGTTGCCCTGAGTCTTTTCATCCACCGGCTTTAATCAATCGATTTTGTCAAGACCCTGTAGACTGGCCAGGGGTTGAAAGTGGTTCGTCATGAGTAAAATTGTATCCACATTTCTTTTATGACCAGGCCTAACCGGTTTAAAGGGTAACTGCCATTGGAGATTGGCTAAGGACTGCTTTGGGGGATAGAAAAACTGTAGGGAAGCAGTTCTGATTGTGGATGTAGTGCAATTCTTAAGGTGGCATCCCACTAACCTTAGCCTGCGCAGGGTGCTTAAAATTGACAACTACGCAATCCTCCTCTACATTTTGTCCTACGTCCAATCCATCCCACTCTTCTGGCCATAATAATATCAGAGGTTATGTTCTGGCCATTTACCACATTCTTATTACACCAGTGAGTAACCTTGTGAATAAGGTCTAAAGAAGTTTCCTTAAGGCCTTGTGAAAGTGGGGTAACCCCCATTAATACAGCAACTAGGGGAGCAGATGTGGGGGGCAAATCTAGAATATATTGGTTTTCACCCTTAGACTTTAAAGGTTGAGGCGAGGTACATATAGATAATGGGCCTTCCCTGGGTGTTTGTGGCCTGATCATTTTAGTCACCTGGGCTACAGGTATCGACTCTCCAGGTGTACATTTGTTTTTGGATCTACAGGACATGTCCTCGGTCTCTAGATCATTAAGACATCTCGCCCGGAGAACTTGATTCATGTTATCAGACACAGAACATGTCCCTCCCCTCCCCCACCCCCTCACCCCCAACCACTGGCTTTGGCCTTATAAGACAGTCATTACACTTGGGAATAAAAGAGTTAAGTCTCATCTCAATCCCTTCCAGCTTTAGTGTTATCGGTGCTAAGAGCGCTTTAGTCATTGATTCCAGTCTTACGAAAAGATTGCCCAGTAACAGTTCAAAGTTGGGCCTAGCTGGTAATGGAGATTTTGGCCGTGGTGACTTCCTCGTGACTTTGTTACAGCCTGTTCGCTTCTTCTTGGTGGGGGGACAGTCCAAGATTAAATCATCACCCACTGGCGGTTTGGCTGTCGAGATACTTATGGACGTTGCCAGCTCACCAAGGGTGGGGCCACCATGGGTGTGAACAGAGATACCTGAGGGCTTGAAATCCCCGCTGTGACCCCTGCGCTGTCCCCTGTCGACCCCCGGCCCTCACTGTTCTTGGCCACAGCAGAGCCCTGGGCAAGTTTCTCTGTCTCCAATGAGAGCCTTCTCTCAGTCAGAGCGATCTCCTTCGTTATCACATGCGTTGCTCTGGTTAAAAAAGAATCAATTGTCGCTACCGTGTAGCTTCCAGTGGGCCCCCCTTGACTGGCAATCATTTTCCTTTTGCCCATGGCTACGTGAGCTAAATTCACTGTGCTTATATGTACCACAATATAGACTGCTTGGGAGACCAAGGGAAATAGATAGCGCTCTCCTTAATATAGATTCTTAGATGGGCTTAATGGTGGAGGTACCAGAAAAGTCAATGAAAAATAGCGTTTTAAAAACAAAGTATACAAAAGTACCTTGTTCTTATCCGTAATGACAAAAGATACGGGAGCAACGTCCTGGTAGTCCCAAAGACCAGCAGGTTCCAAGCTAAAGACCAAGGGGCCTGGCCCAGCCCAGCCTCTTCCGGCCGCAGACGGCCCGTGCTTTGCCTGAGCGCCACCCGGGCACGCCCGCGCGCGTCCAGTGCTCCAAGCTGTCTTTAAGTGCCTCCTGGCGCTAGGGCAGCTGGGGGATGAAGTACCCTGATCCCCTGTCTTGGCGTGCGGCAAGAAGGCAAGGAAGGTCTCCCGTGCTGCGGGAGCCCCGAGCTGTCTTTAAGCGCCTCCGGGCGCTAGGGCAGCTGGGGGATGAAGTACCCTGATCCCCTGTGTTGGCGTGCGGCAAGAAGGAAAGGAAGGATGAAAAATCACCACCGAAAGAATCACTCAAATCACAGCCCTTTACAATGTTTTGTACAAAATGTATCGGAGTAACTTTAAACAAGCATTGGCAAAGCCAATAGGTCTCGCTGACAGAACAGCTATTGGCTTTGTCAATGTTTTGTTTAGCCAAATTGTACAGCAGCGCCGCTGAAAGTAAAGAAAAAAAAGCTATAACATGGCCAGCACAGTGCTTTTTTTGGTCTTTACTTTCAGTCATGCTGCACAGCAGCCACAGCCAGTAGCTGCTGCCCATTCAAGACCTATTGGCTTGGCCAATGTTTTTTCCCAAAGATGGTTTAGAAGAAGCGTGGACTGCATCACTGGCTCAGGCGTGCTGTAGCTACACCCCACATTCAGAGCAGGGCAGCTGTGTACTATGGCTACAAGTGGATGGGGGCGCAGCTTTTGTCACCATTGCGTGGAAAAACCTGTAATCCAGAGCGTCATCCGTGTAGAACAGAGTTTTGGCTCTACGAAGAGCAGGACCTAGAAGCTAGGATGCGCACTGAAACCTCGAACTATCGAGAGTTTTGGCTCTACGAAGAGAAGGAGCTAGAAGCCAGGATGCGCACTGAAACCCCGAACCATCCACATTGCCCAGGACTTGTAATCATGGGGTGTACAGGGGTGGGATTTTCTGTACATCAGAGTGACATCTTTCACTATAGGATGCTGATAGTGCGGGAGATAAAAACTGGGCTAATTCAAAGAAATAACATAGCCCTGGTTTCTTCACTGTCAGGCTGTGTGTAAAGGATGGGAGCAGCCTAATCATCGTTTGCAAGGTGAGGGGCCTGTGCACCCCACTCTGCAGGCTGTTCGCATGGATGGTTTCATGGCGAGAACGGTGTACGTCTGCAGCTTACTAGTCGGGCTGTGTAGTCTTTGCAGCTCTTCGTAGGGATTGTTGTATACTTCTATGCTGTGGTTTTGCAGGGCCTCGTAAGTCAGTGCATGCTGTACATAGGGCTCAGTTCGCCAGTGCAGGTTATTCGTAGGGTTGTGTATGCCTGTGCAGGCTGTTCTTAGGGATGACTACACGGTAAGGGCTATACACTTCTCAGTCGGTTATTCGCTGGTCTGTGGACACCTTTGCATGACTGCACAAAAAGAAAAAACATAGCCTGCTATGGAAGCGCGAGCTGCGGAAGGACACTCACTTGGAAAGGAAGCAGTTCTAGGGCCTGCTCCACGGGAGGTGCAAAACTACAAAGTGGAAGTAAAGCCGGCATGCACTGACCAAACAAAAGCAAGGAAATGAGAGTGACAAAGTCAACCATTTGTAAGCAAAGGACGAGCTGTTAGCTAACAAAATGTCTCACAAGTGACAATGCAAGCACTGTCTCAGGCGAGACCTAAAAATGAGAATAAATCACCATTTAACTGGGTAGTGTAACAGCAGGCAAAATGTTTAAAGCTAATATAAAACAAAATGAAAAAACTCTTTAAACCAGCTTTGTTACTGAACAGAAAGGAACTTTTCTAGGTGGATGTGAACAATGTGAATAGACTTTTTTTTGCAGTTACTCAGAGTGAAGGAAAAGGAAAACACTGGGATAAAGTGGGCTGACCCATTGCCCAATGCTAGATACTATAGCAGACGAGAGGAAAATACGAATGAAAATTTAAAAGACCAATGGATAAAGCTTGCTAACCTAAAGCCTCTTTATGTATGTAAACAATGTATGATTTAAAAAACATAAAAGGCTTGCAAGAAAAAACTTTCTCATAGGCCAGAGGTAAAAAATGACACCTGCAGTTATCATTTATTTTATTTTTTTTATTTATAAAGTTTTATATAGCGCGAACAAGATCCCGAAGGATATCAGAGCGCTTTACATTAGGATGGAAGGAAGGACATAAATGCAATATCTACATCAAGTAGGAGTAAAAACAGGAATGATCGCAGATTACAAGAGAATTGCAACATGGAGGGTTATAATAAACAGGTGTAAACGGGCAACGAAGGGGGTCACAGTATGTGGTAAAGAAGAGCAGTATCAAATGATGGTACCATGGTAGTAGGGACAATGTCATCGAGCAGGTGAGCCCAGCCCAATTACGGTAAGAATTTCTTCATAAGGAATCTTTTGACTTCCAGTTTGAACACCGTCTTTGAGGAGATTCTGCGTACTTCCGGTGGTAGAGAGTTCCATATCTTTGGGGCAGCGCCAGAGAAATCTCGGTGACAAGTTCTGTTTTTGTTATGGATGAGTGGTTTCAAGAGGAAAGTAGTGGCGCTTCTTGAGGCTCTTACACCACAGGATAGTTCAAGTTTTTGTGCAAGGTACCTGGGAGTATTGAAGTGAATGGCTTTGTGCGTCAGAACGGCAATCTTTAACTGAATTCGTGCTTCGTAGGGGAGCCAATTTAGAGATTTTAGGACTGGGAATATTTGCTCATTACGTTTGGTGCCTGTAACCAGTCTAGTCGCAGCATTCAGTGATGCCCTTAGTGGAGCCAGGGTGTATTTGGGAAGGCCACAGAGGGTAGCGCTGCCGTAGTCTAGCCTTGGCAAGACAAGCGCTTGGACCGCCTGCTTGAAATCATTAAGTGGAAGGAAAGGTTTGATATTTCTGAGTGTCCTCATCAAGTGGTTTGCTCCCTTACATATATTGCTGATATGATTATTCATATTCAGGTGCTTGTCCATGGTGACTCCGAGAGATTTGGCTGAGTCTATGTTGAGAGGAGTGCAGTTGAAAGCAGTGAGGTGACTCATCCAAAGGTCTAGCTTGGGGATGTGGTTCGGAAGGGAGATGAGCAGGAATTCCGTTTTAGAGGTGTTGAGCAGGAGATGGTTCTCAGTTAACCAGTTTTGAGTAGACGTTAGGGTAGTGTTGAGTGAGATGATGTTTTCCGGGGATGAGATTTTCAAATAGAGTTGCGTATCGTCCGCATACATATGGAAAAGAATGCCCGTGGAGTTTAGTGAGTTAGCTAATGGTTCCAAGAAAAGGTTGAAGATGATAGGAGATAAGGCAGACCCTTGGGGGACCCCCATGAGTACTGGAGAGGGCTGGGAGAGAGAGTGATTTGCCCTGACTCTTTGAGATCTGTGGTGGAGGAAGGACGAGAACCATTGTAGCACCTGATCAGAAAAACCCATTCTGTTTTGCAGAATGGATAGGAGGTTGTCATGATTAACCATGTCGAATGCGGAGGAAAGGTCAAGGAAGATCAGGAGGCAGGATTCGTTTTGATCGAGCATTTTTAATATGTTATCCATAACGTGAGTGAGAGCCCATTCGGTGCTGTGCCCCTTCCGAAAGCCAGATTGATGCTGGTCTAGGAGTTGGTAATTCTCTATGTGAGCACAGAGTTGGGATTGTACGCATTTTTCTAGGCGTTTCGCTAGGATGGGGATGTTGGCGATAGGTCGGAAGTTATTGAGATCAGCTTTGTCAGCGTTAGTTTTTTTTAGTATAGCTGATACCTGAGCTGCTTTTAGGCAGTCTGGGATCGTGCCTTGTGATAGAGAAGCGTTTACAATCCTTGTCCAGGTGGGGATGAGTGCATTCTTGATTGCTTTGAAGATGGCCCGGGGTAACGGGTCACTGAAGCTGTTGGATGGGTTGATATTCTGAAGGATCTTGTTGATGTCTTTTTCACTAAATGGGGTAACGGTGCCCCATGACGCATTGTTCTTGGTGTTCGGGGTGGTAGAATTGCGCTTTTCTAAGAGATCATGGGGTGATGCGGCCCTGGAGGAGGGCAGTAGAGCCTTCTTAGAGGCGAGGTCAGTGGAGAAGAGTCTTGATTTCTCAGTGAAGAAAGCAGCAAGTTCGTCGCAAGAGGGTGGGCTGCCACCCGGGTCAGAGAGGTTTGGACCTACAACTGATTGCTGTTTGACCAATTCGAAAAGTTTCTTGGGACGGTTAGCCGCTTGATCCAGTTGGTGTCTGAAGTAGTTAGCCTTAGCGTACTTGATTTGTTTGTTGTAGAGGCTCCGAACATCTCTAAGGAGTTTTAGTTGGTCCGAGGAGGGATTTGATCTCCGGGAACGTTCAACTGCCCTAAGGTTGCGGCGTTCCGTGTTTAAGTTGTCATTATACCACGGTTTGGATATTTTTGTTGAGGCATTTTTTGTTGGAATGGAGCAATGTCATCCATGATGTTGGAGATGGTCGAATTGTAGGAGTCGGTGAGTGACTGCACCTCAACCAAGTCAGCTTGAGAGGAGAGGGCAGATTTACAATGGGCAGCTAGTTCAACAGAGTTTATTGATCTGAGGTCCCTTTTCCATATCTTTGATTTCGTTGGTTGAGCCTTCCTCATCAGCACCTCCCTGTTAATATAAAAGAGGATGCAGTGGTGGTCTGACCAGTCACACGGGGTAATGGAATCGAGGGTGATGGTCTGCACTTTCGAGATAATGAGGTCTAGAGTTTCTCCTTTAATATGGGTTGGTTGGTCACAGTGCTGAATCAGATCTTGATCATTTAAGAATGATTTAAGGCAAGAAACAGCGAGGTCGTTGGGGTTTGCCCGGTGAATGTTGAAATCACCAAGGAAGATTTGGGACACGGCTGAGTCGACATTGCCAGAGATGATTTCCATTAGTTGCTCGATGAAGGGGAGATTGTCTCCCGGGGGGTGGTAGAAGGTGTGAAGTTTGCAAACCGGAAGGTTCTTACTTGAGATGCTGAGACAAAGGTATTCACAGGAGGAGGGCGTAGAGGACTCCAAATGAGAGATCGAGAGTGTGTTCCTATGAATACAGGCTAGACCACCACCCAACTTCCGAACTCTGTCTAGCCTAATTATATCATGATAAGATAGGAGTGGAAGCGGGATTTAGCCAAGTTTCAGTAAGGATGATAATGTCTAAGTCCTTGTGTTGGATGAGGTCGAAGATATCAGAGGCGTGTTTACTGGCTGATCTGCAATTTAGAAGTACACATTTAAGTCGTAGTGGATTAGGGGGGGAAGGAGTCTGGGTGACGTTCACACGAGTGAGGTTGTCATTATTGCTGCCTCTAAGATTGCGAGGAGGTTCTCTGTTCGGGTTAGAAAGGATGGATTGTATTTGTCTCGGCGGGATCATGTTGGGGTTGTACCAAGTAGGGTAAGAGTTGTGAAGGTCATGGAGATCAGTGGACGCAAGGTAGGTCTCATATCTTCTGGGGCGGGAGGGGTCGTAGAAACGTACATATGCCACAGAACTCTCAAGTATATAAGTCAAGGATGAGAAGCTGATATGGAAGTGTTATTTTCTTTGCATTTGCTTCACTTAAAGCCAACATTTAGAAGTGGAATAAATGGAACTAGAAATACCAAAATGCAAAGAAAAATGAGGAATGGTTTCTTACCTGAAATCCTAGTTCTCTTTCAGGGGAATCTCCACTGAAATCATAAGCACTGAATATTCCCACACACGTGCGGGGACCCCATAGCAGTTCTTTCAAAGTCCCATCCACCTCGCCTTAATTCGAAAAGGCAAGTAGACATATGTGAAACAAATGATACATTCCGCAGCCTCAAAACAGGCCATACCGCCAAGCCCAATGCACTACCTTAAAATCTAGAAGGAAAAGGGGGTCAGACCCCTAGAAGCCACCCAAGCAAAATAAAAAGTGACCCCTCAAAAACATCCTTCACAAACGCTATCTAATTTTCAAAGCAAGAGATAGGACAATATACAGGAATGTAGCCGTATAGGCAGCAGCATTTGAAACAATGAGAATAGGATTGAAGAGTGGAGTTCACAAAAAGTATTTGCAATAATGTTCTATTGTGTTTGTCGCTTCTAGAGTCTGTCAAGTATTGGCTGTTCATGAGGGTTGTGAGTGCATTATAAAGTGAACATACAACCTTCATTTTAGAAAATTAGTGCCCAATAGTTATTTTTATTTTCGGACTAAAGTACCATCAGAAAGAATCTTAATTTAAAAAAAACCTCACGTATTAATTTGTTTTAATATGCTGTTAGTTTAAACTGACATAATTCACCACTGGAGCCAAAGTCTGCTTGAACCCCATGGCTGATGCTATGCATGTATATCCGTCAGGACACTGATGGGATTTACATTAGGCAACTGCTGGCTGATACCACAAAGATCAGCAACACTTCGTGGCTTCCTTCATATCCCTTTGATTGAAAATACAACAAGTTTCCATAACATAGGGAAAGAACCCTTTAGGAAATACTTATTGGTACTTTTACCTATTACTCGTATGTAGTCCGTGACTGGTGTCTTTTGGAGAAAAATGTTAATGTGACTTTGGAACTCCACCCTAATTTTGAGAATGGAATCATCAGTGGGTAACCAAATAATTTAAGCCTTGGGGAAGTCTTGGCAATGAGGTCAGACAAAACACGTGTTGAATAGAAGCTCTTCGATGAAGAATACAGAATAAAGGCAATTTGATGGAACTTTTTTGGTGAAATCAAGCTTATGTTCCTTTGTGTGCTTGCAAGGACTTTATTTACAAATGTATATGTTTTTTTTGCATTGTTGGCTATGTATTGAAAATTTGACCTCTCAACCATTATGCTCATGCTATCTGCCCCAGTTCTTGCTATCTGTGCCCAGTAATCAATCAATTCTGTGCAGGACCATGTCTTATGGAAGAACAATGCTTTTTGTGCTTTGCATTTAGGGCACTCATCAAAGGACGAGTCTGGAAAAATTCTGTAAAGCCTCACAGGTGTCAAATATGTCCGATGCAGGAAATTAAAATGAGTCAGTATGAAACGGGCATTACTGGAGATGTCCTGCACAAAAACAAGTTTTATCCCAGTTTGTCTAATATTTGATCTGTATGTCCACTTCCCATGCCTTCCCAGCAGTCATCATGGCTCTTTTTCTGTCTGCCTTCAAGGCTTTATAAAACCTTGAAACTTGGACTTTGTCTGCCCTGGTGGTTAGGATCACCTCCAGTGTCTCTGAGGCAATGGGTACATTTGGGAAGTCTATCATATTTCTCTAGTTGTTTGTGATATCCAGGAGTACTGTAATGACTGACTAGGGGTTACACCAAATGTTTCCTTAGCCTCCGCAAATGTAATGAAGAGCTTCCCTGTATATAAATCCAATAGTGTATTACATTCCCTTACCCCCCCCCCCCCTCCCCATTGAACCAAAGAAATCACGAGATAAGCATCTATAGGGCTGCAACCACCAGAGCTCCATTTGTCTGGAAAAAGGAGGGCAATCCAACACACTCGCTTTTCCATTGAGCCCCATGCGCTCGCCACTCTGCACATTACCTCGAGGTATTCTTTATGACAGGCCGCCACCCTACATCAGGAGAACCAGTAGTACAACCTATGTGATATTAAGCAATACCTTACCTAGATTCAATCAACTAAAAAGAGACTTGGGTGTAATAAAGCAACAAGCCAGTGATGTATACTTAAGTAACAAATCACTTAAGTATAACGAACAAAGATAAGCCACACAAAATAAAACTGCAAATTGTCTAAGTGAAATGAAGGAACAAGTGACAGTGGTGTAATAGAGCAACAGGCAAATGAGGTGGAAAGAAATAACAAGGACCAAAGTTTAACGTTGTAAGATGTGGCTGAGGTATAATAGCATAACGCTATTCTAACTTCGCAAACCGGCCGAGGACGTTGCGCAGCAAGTAAAAAGAGACTGAGATGCTAAGTTAGCCAAAAGTATACGGATATTATGAGGAGCCACCTACTAAACTGTTAGAAACATGAAACAACACTGCAACATTATGTAGAAATATATGACCAGCGCATCTGAGGCACCAAGCATCGAGTCCAAGTCACATCGCAGAAACAAGTAAATAAGTTATCAAGCTATAAGTGACTAAAGCCTTATGAAAGGAGCAACCAAGACATTACTAAACTACAAACGACCGAAACATTATGAAGAAACAATGACGGAGGCAATATAAAATATATGAACAAAGGCATTAAAAAGCAACGGAAAAAAACCCTCCATCCGTCCCTACTGCCCCCTCGGTTTAAGCCCATCAGGGTCCAGAGTCTGTCAAATCGACCAGTGACGAATCTACGAATCTGTGATATGAGGAGTCCGATAGGCACAAGCTTTCAAGGGTTTATTAAACAAAAAGAAACCAAAGCAATATACAGCAATCCGTGAGTGACACGTTATGGGAAAAAATGTGACAGAAGCGTTATGAAACTGAAAAGCAACTGATGTATCGTGTATTAGAAAGCAGCATCGAACTGACTGTTTATGCATTAACCTGTGTTTAATGCATTATAAACTAACGAGTGGCTGAGATACTATGATGCAAGATGGGGTTGCGAACTGTAATAGCAGCATGGACCTGAGGCGGCATCCAGCAACATAGGGGCAAAGCATTAATAAGAAAATAGGCCTGAACCACTGACTAATGCTTTATTTATAAATATAGCTAAGAAACAATAAAAATAAGCAAGGTGCTTGCTCTTTCATGGCATCTGAAGCAGTCTGTTGCTGGTAATGTAGCACGTAAATCACTGCAGAAACAGACCTATTGTTAGAGTCTTAGAATGCATAAAGACTGCTTACAAAGCACGAACACGTTACATGTGACAAAGCAGTAAGTATCCATCAGCCAATGGAGGAGGGCCAAAAACAGCACACCCATTACACCAAGTAAGAAGTACTGGCCACGACACCAGCGAATATGCTCAAAAACCATAGCGAATTAGACTGGGTCAATTTCCTTAGCATCCATTTCTGATCATTCAACTTAAAAAGACCATGTTGAATACACCCACAAGAAAGCCTATCCAAAAGAGGCCCTATTATTGTCTTGTCAGAATTATGCCACTGACATTTATCTAGGACTATCTGAATGGCAACTTGAGAGTCTCCAAGTCCTGCAGGAGATGGCTGCTCAATGCTGATGATCCTGTAGTGCATCGACCATGTGTCTCCTACATTCTCTGCTCTTCATTTTTTTCCGGTTGCTAAGCCTTCAGTTTACAATTATATGCGAACACATTTAGCCTTCTAAACCCTAAAGACCGTTTCATTAAAAGGAAATTGATGGACACAATTCAAATGCAACTCCATGCATATGCTGAGGTCAATATCAATCTTGCTGTTCAAAATCCCTAGACCATGGAGGCTGTACCGAAGTGTTTATAATTTTGTACATGCACATAGCATGATTAATTATCTACTGAGTTTCCTAGACACATGGAAGTATGTTTAATTATTACTACATGCTCATAGGTATACAGACGTCAGCTTTGACACTGAAATTATTAACTCCCATCTACCGTGCCCTCCCTCCCCTTAAAGCTAAGCAATGTTCACATTGACCATTACATTATTTGCAGGTATTTTCCAACATTCAAAGCATTTCTAGGGAGTAATATAAACAGAATCTCAAGATAAAAGGAGCAGATATTCTTGTGATAATACCAAGAAATAAATCTAAAAGGACTTCAAGGAGAATAAGTGTCAGTTTTGGCTTCAAGTGCCTATAGCTTTACGTCACAATCATCTGTTGGGGGCATTCTACCATTTTTTCATCAGAGGGATGTCAATGTAACTGCTGAGGCCCTTGTTCATTTAATCACATCACATAACAACGTTTTCTGTTCTGGGGCAGTATGAACCTTCCAAGCCATTTCTATCTTCCTTGTAGCAGTGATGATGGCCAAGTCAATGAATCTGCACCTTAGTTTGTTGGTCTTTGCTCTATTTATAAAGCCTAATAAACACTGTAAAGGGTCCTGTAGAATCTCAGGCCCCATCAGCTCTTTAATCATAACCAAATCCTGCATACATCTAGGGCTGTCATCATTAGTGCCCATATACATTTTGGCTATTCTGTATGGGGATAAATAGGTTTGATTAATATAATTAACCTGAGCAAAAGGGAAACGAGGATTTATCGAGACTAATCCAACATATTCCAAAACAGTGTCCCAAGCATAGTCTATTAGTTCCATGCCCTGTGAGCACTTTCACACAGGTTTGTTCTTTGTGGTTTCTTTGTCAAAGGTGGGGGGTTAATCCCCACTTAAACAAGTAACTACGGGTTTACAATTCCCTAGTGTAAGGATAAAGGTTAACACAGTGACCTCTCTGGGTCTTGCTCCTTGTTAGCCCATATCACCCTTACTGCCACTACTAATGCACATGTGCCAGGAAATGCACCACGTTTAGGCCAGATTCTGTGCAGATGTCCTCAAAAGATATCATCCCCACCCCTTTCAAATAATACAGTACAATACAATATAATAATAATAAGTTGCACACCATACACAGTCCAGCTTCAGGACATGGCTTCTTACCATAGTGTCTGACCAGCACACCGCCCACCACCAACCACACTGCACAACACCGCAACAACTCGCCTGCATCCTCCTCCACACGCGCTAGATCTGCAAGCATGCCACCGAGCTGTGGGACCTTTTCACCACCCTCGCCTCGACGTAGTCTTCCTCACCAAAACCTGGCTGAACCCTTCGGCCACCTCCAACAACGCCACAGCAACACTCAACAGGTACAAGATCACACACCGAAATTGCATCAACAAACATGGAGGAGGGATTGCCATCATCCACAAAGAAACCATCTAGTGCACCACCACGATGGACAACGCCACTCCAGCCATGGAACACCTCAACTTCAAACTCCAAACAGAATGAAGTTCATCATCAGAGACACCCTCGCCTACAGACCCCCCAGGACCACGCAACAGCTTCTGCAACATCATCGCAGACTTCAACGCTCCGCTCACCATAGATTCGCGTTGACTACATCTTCCTCAGCGACCCTAACTTCCACCTCGACGACCTCAAAGACAATAACACCGCCAACCTCTTTGACAGCATGAATAACATCGGACTCACCCAACAGATCAACGACTCCAATCTCACCGCAAGACACACGCTGGACCCCGTCTTCACCTCTAGCAACAGGTCAAGTGCAGCCACACCACCGAACTCCAGTGTCAATTTCAACATCTCTAGCCCTTGCAATGCCACCCAATGCCACCAACCGAAGCTGGAGCAAAGTATCAGAGACCCAATGGACTGACGCCCTCAATACATCCGGCCCTTAAACGGCCACAAACCTGGACCATGGTATCAAGAACTTCAACACCTGTATCACCAACTGCGCCGACAGCATCGCCCCTACCAAGACCAACAGATTCAAGAGATCCTTCAAACAAACTAGATGGCACATCAAAGAACTGAGAACATCTAAACGTGACTGCAAGCATCCGGAAAGAAGATGGCGCGTATGCAAGGACACCACCAAATGGACCACTTTCAAGACCTCCGTCATCCTCTACCACCAACTGCTGAGGGAGAAGAATGCCCTACCTGCATGCATTGAATCCAGCTCCAATCACAGCAAAGCACTCTTCAACATCGTCAAGAAGTTCTCCAACCCCGAAGCCACAGAAAACAACATCACTCCCTCACAAGAGCTCTGCAAAAAGCTTGCCAACTTCTTTCATGACAAGATCACCACCATGTACAAAAACTTTGAGCCCCAGCCCGAGTATACAGACTTCCTCAACCTACACTCCCTCACCGCAACCAGCACTGACAACCGACTGACCACATGGAACCGGCTCACCTCTCAGGACACCACCATCATCATTATGAACTCTGGGAGTATTTGATTAGTACTTCTGAATTGCTAAGAGTAAAGTGGACTTCTTCATGGAGAAAACATTTGTGAATCAGGCCTTTAATGCATACAAGCAGGTAAAAGGGATGTCTGGCAACATGTTTAACCTCTTGACTGCTGGGGCTTTGCGCTTCTGGTACGAAGCCCGCTTTTGGATTTCAGGATAGCTTGCACCTCAACCTTTTTTTCCTCAGAAAAGGTATCCTTGTCTAATTTGTGTCCTTTTCTTCCCACCACGCCAGGAATTCTAAAAGTACCCAGAGTTTGTATATTCCTCTGGAAGGAATTGAGAAATAGCCAAAATATAGCTAAACTTTGGTTTATGTGTGGAAAAAGGGTTGTGCAAGATCAAGGAAAGGTTTACTGTGCTAGGATCACCATCGTCCAGGCTTTCAGAAACAAGCAGAGTTGTATAATTAAAAAATAAAAATATTTACCACCATTTTTGCATTTTCCCTAAGAGATTGTCAATTTTTCCTAATTGTTGTGGTTTCAACCTACTTGCAGTTTGTCGTGGAAACAGGGGTGGAACCCATGTGTGATCCCGGAAAGCTAAACATTTCTAAAAAGTAGACAAACCTCTAAATTCTGCACGGGGTAACTGTGAAGAGCCCTACACGTTTCCCAAAGGAAAAAAACTGCTGAAATAAAAAAGAAAAATTATGAGGAGTAGGAAAAAAGCCATTTGTGATCAAAATGTTTCATCCAAAACCAACCCTGTGGGTAGCTGCAAGGATTTGTTACCCATAACCTCAAGCTTTGCCGAAAAAGCACACATTTTCCTTACATTTCTGTGAGGGACTGTTCGGGAATATGCGAGGCTGCACAAATTTCATACCACATAACATTCTCACGTTTCCAGATGAAAACGAAGCTCCACTTGTGTAGGTGGGCCTAGCGCCTGCAGCAGGAAAGGGCCCAAAACGCAGCATGGACAGATCAATTCTTCCCACCCAAACTAACCCTTTTTTTGCAATGTAGGTAGCTGTGGATTTAGGGCCTAGGCTCTGGCGCCACCCAGGTAAACCTACAAAATGAAGACATTTCTAAAAACTATACACCTCTGGGAGTACAGAGTGGTGTGACTTGCATGGATCTCACAAGTACTGTTTTGTACTTAGACACCCTTGAAAACCTCAAACTCCGGCTAAAAGCACACATTTTCCTCACATTTCTGTGAGGTAAAGTTCCGGAATTTGCAGGGATTTACAAACTTCGTACAACAGAGTGTTCACAGACATCTCACAATAATGATACCACACTTGTATAGTCAAGCCTGCAACAAGAAAGGCCCAAAAACGCAATGAGGAGACATCAACATTTCCTGTCAAAGACATGACCTAATTTTGGCAATTAGGACAGCTGAAGTATTTGGGCCTGGACTCAGCAGCCACCCAGGGAAACCTACCAAAGCCACACATTTCTTAAAACTAGACCCCCTGGGGCAGTGCCTGGTGGTGCGCTTTTCGTGAATCCCACAGTGGTGTCCGTGTGCTTCCATGGAAACCAGGAAGCTGTTTCCTGGGTGCCAGTCCTGCCAATGACATGATGGCATCCCTGCTGCGATCTCGTCTTTGGCTGGACAGTCACACCCCCCTGGGCTGGAAGGCTAACCCAGGGGAGTAAAGAAGGAAGGGATGGGGGGTTGATGCAGCAGAGCAGCCCACAACTGCTGCCCCGATGTTGGGTGCTTGAGCGTGACCTCATTGTATTATATTTAAAAAAAGGAGTTGGTTACAGAAACTTTTATCAAAACATTTATCAACCTTTAAATGATGCTCCTGCCAAGTCCCAAAGAATGTTTATTTAAAAGTCAAATTATTTCCACTCAAATATCATGAACAATAGGGAATACTCCAATACCAGTTGTTGATATGCTTCTATGCAGCTTATCAATGAAACCAAGAAACAGAGAAGACTGGCTAAACTGCAGCCAGAACCGTCAAGATATTCCAACATACACTGACAGAACATTAAATGATCAAGAAACTAAAGACAAGCTGTTAAGTAATATGATGAATGGGCTACAGAACTTAATTGAACACCTTCAGCCTTAATGTTAATCCTGTGCTATTGTGTGCTAGACAATGAATTTTAGTAATCACTTATCAGAGAACTTGAGAGCTGTGAAGCAAACCTTGCTGTGAACGAGTCAACCATACCCACAGCACAAGCAACCTCTCATATGTACTCCATACGGCTGCCATAAATGGATCTGGATAATTCAAAAGCCGAGCTTCCAAGATCACTAGAGGGAGAGGGTAGGGGTGTCTGCTCAAACAGTGCTAAGCTCTAAGGCAAGGCCCCTCTCTTTGGCCCCACCACCTCCACGGATAGCCATGTGGTAATGGGCTCAAAGTACTGCCTCACATCAGACCCCCAACCCTTTATAGCAGAACCCTCTACTCGCACAGTAAAACAAATTTGAAAGTTGGCAGGTCAACATTTTCTTACTTTCAACACCACTAGTTTCAACTCTGGCCAATTAACCCCTATCAATGTGCTTGGCGCTTTCCACCCATGGCAGAAGACTGGGTGAAAATATTTCTGAGGAAATATTAGACAAGTGGTCACATAATTAAGTAAAACAAGCCTGTATTTGAAAATTACAAAGGTAAGAACGGAAAATTCACAATTGAAGTTATAAAACTACAGAAAAGGTCTTTCTAAGGTAAACCCCATAAAGGTTTCCATAGGAATGTTTACAAAACCTATCAGGACAACACTAATGCATTTGGCTAAATCCGCATTCTCTCCTTTCACGAGTCGGAGCCAAAATAGAAGAAGAGATGGCACTTAAGTTGGAGATAAGACATTTAAATGACTCCCATTAGCCTCCTTAATGAGGAATTGGCCAATCAGGAAGCATGTTTAGTTGCCTCTGCTTTACCAGGTTACCGCTTTGTAACAATCTATGGGCATACTTTGTAGCTTATAGGCACTCTTGCAGACACTGCACAGGATGTAAAGTGAAGGAACATGCAACATAAAACAATATTCTAGGCTAATTGGCAATGAACACTGAAGTAAGATTAGAAATGATTTTCGGTTTTTCAGGTAGCTGACGTGAATGAAACAGCTCGGGAAAGATCTGATCTAAAAAACAGGCAGGCAGAGCCATGAGAAATATTTCCAGCAGACTACCTTTGTCCTCCACCTGCCAGACTACTCTGACCAAAGATTTAATCTCCTTCACATAGTTTGCGTTGGAGAGAAGAACGAAGTACACACAAAATCAGGAAACAAATCTAGAAGTATAGGATATATACAACTGCAATACAATACAGCCGTGTGACATGCATGAATGTTTTGTACAAGCCCAGGAGTAACTAGTACCTAGTTTCTGATATTGGGACCTAAGAGTTTTCCAGGGTGTTCTGTTAAGGCTGAACACCTGATTTAAGCAGTTTGTTCTCAAGCCTGCCCTTCCAACAGAGGAATCCCCCATGCGTATGCATCTCTCGATCCTAAAAATCTGTTTTGTCTTTCTCATCTGAAGGTACTTTGACGCTGGTTCTTCAACTTTCTACTTGGTAACCATAATAAAACAACAAATACCAAATCTCTCCAGACACTATGCTCTTCTGACCGACGATGGAAGCAAATGAAAATGACAGTGTTAGCTTTAATAGCACAGCACTGAGCATTTTATCATCTAGAGGAGTTTTACATTCACAACCAAGTACCATTTGTGATAGGTAAGCGAACGAGTAAGTAACTATATTGCTTTTAAGTTTTTCTTGGAGGTAAATCTGATTGTGTACAACAGACAGAGTAATTGCATATAATAAGGACATAGCTACCACGGAAGCAGTGAAAGTGGGGCACAAAGGTGGAAGGGATGCCACTGCCCTCATTGCTTCAGTGTGTTACCAGCAGTCTCCAGTTTATTTAATACACGTCGGCCAAACGGCCTTTGGTGCAGAAGGTGTAAAAAATACAGACATATCACTTCAACTAGGAACGATTTAAAAATACAAATCAATGTGAAATTACAAAATAAAAACATGCAAATAAACTGCTTAAAAACGTACAACAGCAAAAAAAAAAAATACACATCTCTTTACAGACTGAGATCATTCGGCTGCATTTTTAATATCAGATGGCCTTTCTGAAGAGAATTAAAAAAGAGAACTATACTCTCTTCCAATAGTGTAGCATTAGACTGCCAAGTGGGCAAATACCCCAACGAAAGAAGGAAGGATGGCTGCATTAATTTGTTGCTCCAAGAGCAGGAGGGGAGTCTCTCTACGAGTGACAAGTGTTCACAGTTATATTGCAAGTTCTCTATGTATAAGAACTGTCGGATTAACATTGCCAGAGAGTTTTCAGAAGGTTGCAATTCTCTGACACTATTGCAATGAAGTTCTTCTCTGCAACTCATCCCGGGACCCAACTTTTCTCTCATCCATGCCATGGCCTTGTTTATAAGGGCTTCCCAGGGTTAGGTTTTTTGAGATTTGAATATTGCTATGAAACGGAAAAAGGTTCTGCACCTTTCCCTACCTTTGGCATTGAGTTTTCAGATCTCACGATGGGTCCTCTATCTGTATTGGCTCCAAACCTGTGCCCCTGGGTACAGCTGTGCGTTTAGGAGAGGGCTGAGGGCTCTGTTTTTCCTGTACTGAGTGGCAAGAACTTTCAACATGCCATCTTTAAAGGATTCACTCAGAATGTGTACTGAGCACTTGTCATGAAAGCAAGCAATGCAGTTCAAGTATGACTAAAAATAGGGTTACAAACATAAGGTAGATAATGAGAAAAATGGTGGAAAGACCTGTCCCTATTCAGGGTAGCTACAAATGATCTGAATGTTGGTAGGTACGACAAGACTATTAACTGAATCGAAGGGCATGATGTGAACTTGTTCTTTAATAACTGTGATAATATATGCAATCAGGTTCTTTAGCTTTTAGGCCTGCATTGTGAAGATACACGCTGTAAGTGAACAACGAAAAGACGCAAGGCATTGACCTGAACAAGACATTACTACATACTCACGTAAAAAACATAATAATAGTAGTAAAATAGGGTTTCTGTTGGTAAGTTGTTTTTCTCCAGAAGTGCCGCAATTGTAAAAGTCTTTAAGGAAGGGTCATTTTCCCGATGGACTGAAAATGCACTGAAATGCTAATTTCCATCATTTAAGGTGAACATTGAAATGAACAAAAAGATGGGAAACATTAATTTTTAGATATTCATTGAAAATATTAAAAAATCGACAATGGGCACTTTAAATAAAAACAAAAATACACTGACAGAACTTTGGGTTCAAATTAATCTTTTCCATGATGACGAATTGCTTGTGACAACCTTTGTAGATTGATTAAATCACCACAGTAATTAGTGACAAATCCTTGAGAAATTAGATAACCGCATATTAAGGAGCATACCTTAACTAAGAATTAAACAAACAAAAGAATTAACAAATTACAATAAAAAGTACGCCCAAATCCTGGCCATACTGAGTAAACTCTGGCTTAGAATAGTCAGGACATAGGACATCTGAGCACTATATGTTGCTCTGTTGTTTGTACTTATCTATGTACGTCTGCTTGAGATACAGTGCTAACATAGTCAGACGCAACAGAGAGGTGTACATGGTCTGACATTGATAAGTTTTCAAATGCACCTTTTCTTCAGCCTGTCGAAGCTTACTCATTGCCTTCTACTTCGTTTGCTCCTTGCTTATGCACCTTCTTGGCCTTTTGAGATCTCAAGAGGCCTGTATAGGCTTAATAGAGGACATTATCGTGAGCTTTGCTGGCAACGCCCAGCTGAGTGCTGCGTGCTGTGATAAGAAAGTAAATTTCAAGGAGCAAACCAACCAAATTCAAAACAAATAAAGGCAGACTAAAGCAAAGAAGGATTGGAGCAACCAATGGGCTCATGTGCTCCTTGGTGGATAGCACTTCAGTGGCATAGTGTTTCTGGTTAAGGCACAGGACAGAACACCAGAAATAAAGTGAAAATAAATCAGTAAGAACAAAAAAGCCCAATATAGCGAGAATATGGGAGAGGGGTATTTTGAGTAGTGATGCAGAGTAGCAGAAGCATGAACTTTTTTTACCTCTTGGCCACTGGTCTATAGTCAGTTGATTTCTCACTGCTGTACCTGTGTCCCGGCAATTCAATTACTGTGTGCTCTTTTTCAAAAACCTTCTAAATTGATGAATTTCCAATACATTGGGTCTCTTTCATACACAAGTAAGAATAATACAATACCGTCCATCTGAATCTAGTGTTTAAAGTGTTGTACCACAAGGGTCCAATTTCTAATAACTGTCCTGAAAATGGTCTCATGGATTGTCTCTACTAAGAGAACGAAACGTAAACCTTTCACCCACGTGTCTATAAAATGTATGCATACTTATATATACTCTGAGTCTAGAGTTCAATGAATCAGGCTGAGTGGTGTTTTTACACCAAATAAGGTAAATAGTTAAACTACATCAGCTGGTCTGTGCGTCCATATAGGTGTACTTGTACTCATGTGACCCTAAAAACTGTTATTGTATTATTAATTATCTACAATGTATTGATGCTACAAAGCTTTCTAAACAAACAAGTTACTTACCTTCGGTAACACATTATCTGGTAGAGACTCTCTCTAGCTGCAGATTCCTTACCTTTGAATTTCCCAGGCGTCAGGCTGGATCCGGAAACTTTTGCGGAGCAATACCCCTTGCGCACGCCGTCGGGTGGCTCCATTCGGCTCCACGTGACGTCGTCGATAGCGTCGGTTATGAGGTCGCAGTACCTACGTAGGCGCCACCCAGGTGCGAGGACGTCAGTAATTTTAGTTTTTTCCACGCCAGAAGAAAAGAGCCACGAAGTAACTGACGTAGTCGTGTCCAAAACTAGGGCCCTGAAAAGGGGAGTAACCCTAGCCCTACAAAATTGGTCTGCAAAGCGGGGAGGCATGGGTGGGGCTGTAAGGAATCTGCAGCTAGATAGAGTCTCTACCGGATAATGTGTTACCAAAGGTAAGTAACTTGTTCATCTGATAGAGACTTCTAGCTGCAGATTCCTTACCTTTGAATTAGATACCCAAGTTATACCATACATGGTGGGTTGCAGACCAATCCCTTACACTAGGAAGTCCTGCAGGACCGAACAGGCAAAATGTCCGTCCCTGCGGACCTGACTGTCCCGGCAGTAGTGCTTTCCAAACGTGTGCAAAGATGCCCACGTTGCTGCCTGGCAGATGTCCAGGACTGGGACACCACAAGCTAAGGCCGTAATCACAGCCTTTCCCCTGGTGGAATGGGCCATTAATCTCTCAGGGGGCTGCTTCTTGGCCATGGCATAGATCAGATCAACAGATCTTAATGCAGAGAACGACCCAGCGAGAGATGGTCCTTTTCTGCACCGCCTGCCCCTTCTTAGCTCCCACGTACCCCACAAAGAGTTGGCCGTCCACCCAGAACTCTTGTGCGGTCAAGATAGAATGACAAAGCTCTTTTTGGGTCCAGTCGGTGGAGACGCTCCCCAACCTCAGAGGGATGCGGGGGAGCAAAGAAGGTGGGCAGCGTGATGGATTGTCCTACATGGACTGGGGTCACAACCTTAGGTAAGAATGATGCACGGGTGCAAAGCACCACTTTGTCCGGAAAAGACAGCATGTAGGGAGGTGTACAAGACAACGCCTGCAACTCACTCATCCTCCGGGCAGATGTAATTGCCACTAAAAAAGCGGTCTTGATGGTAAGCAGCCGGAGGGGACAGTTTTGTAAAGGCTTGAAGGGAGCACACATAAGATAAGTAAGGACCAAATTAAGGTCCCACTGTGGCATAACAAAGGGCGTGGGCGGAAACAAGTGCGCCAGACCCTTTAAAAACCTATTTACAATTGGAGACTTGAAGAGAGAGGGTTGGTCTGGCACCCGCAAAAAAGCAGACAGAGCAGAAAGATAACCCTTGAGAGTTCCCAAAGCACAGCTCTGTTGGGCAAGGGTTAAAATGAGTAAAAGAACAGTGAAAAGAGAAGCAGAAAGAGGGTGAATAGACCTTTCTGTACAGTATAATACAAATTTCTGGCAAAAGCAGGCATATACCGTCTTAGTGGAGGGAAGCCTGGCTGCCAAAATAACGTTGCATACTTTAGGAGGAAGGTCATAAGCCATCAACTGCCACAGCTCAATCTCCACGCATGGAGGCACAGAGTTGAAAGGTTCGAGTGGAGAACCCTCCCCTGCTGCTGCGACAGAGGATCCTCCCGAAGGGGCAGCCTGATCTGAGGATCGATGCTCATCTTCAGAAGCTCTGGATACCAGACTCTCCTTGCCCAGTCCGGAGCCACAAGGATGACTTGGGCCCGGTTGCTCCTGATCTTCTTCAGAACCCTGAGCAGGAGTGGTACAGGTGGAAAGCAGGCCTGAGCTCCACTCGCAAGGACCTGGCAATATTCGGCACTTTCGTAAATTTGTGTATGTAGATACGTAGGATTACTTAAGGGGTGATATATTTATCTATTCCCCCTAAATCAATAGTTCTTTTCATGAACTCTGACCTAATCCCCTGTGCCTTAAAAATTAGTAATTTGTAATTCCCACAGTAGGGAGACAAACCAGTCGACAGTCAGTTCACTCAACCAGCACCAATCAGCATTAGAAAGTGTACGTATCACAAAAAAATAGTGAGGTGCAGGAAAAAGTATCGAGAAATGAGAAAGTATCTCACGTGCGCACCACCGGAGGGGCTAATGGCAGGTTCTCACCAGCTTGCCCACGTATTTATCATCATCGATAACTTTCTCATAAAATAAAGTATGTGTCCAGTGCAAGAGAGGTGTAAAAAATAGAAAAAGATAAGCAAAACCCCACAAAAAAAGAGACAAAAGAAGTCTCAAGTAAAATTGGATCCAACTCACGTACGTACTTCCGGCTTTTTATTCCACTCAGTGAGTTAGCCCAATGTTAAAAACACAGCATGTTGTTAACCACATTGAGGATGGCCAACATGTTTCATTGCCTTTTCAAAGATAACGGCAAATTCATCAGGGCAACCGAGGTCAGCGTTCACCTCCCTGGACCTTTATACATCAAAAAAAAAAAGAGTAACTGACAAACAGACAAGAGAAACACGACTGGTAAGTCATAAGAGACAACACCCATTCCTATCCAGAAGTTCAAGACAGGTTGTCATATCCACATGACATGCATTAAAATAATAACCACACGTCCTGTGGTTTCGAAGAATATTTACCTAGTGAGAACCACGGGCCCACATACCAGTTCTCACTTAGTTACTGGGGTGTATATTATTTACACTTTTCTCCCCTTCTGCAAGCACCTCTGTTGCTCACACCTTCATCTGTGGAAACAAACACACAAACTAAAACAATGACTGCATAAAATTATGGTTCTGTGCAATCACAACTGGGTCATACACTTCTCCCCAGTCCTTATTCAATGCTTTATGCGACAACACAGCGTAAAATCAAACTTAATTGAAACAGTCGATCACCAAAGATGAAGGTGTGAGCAACAGAGGTGCCTTCACTTTTTCCTGATTCCGGTCTCTCAAATACCACCTCAGCAAGAGAGGAATGGGAGAAATTGAGTAATGCTAAGAGACAAGTGAGAGTGGCATTACATGGGGCCTTGATGACTGAGTATTATCGAGCTGGTGCGGCCCCTACTAGCTTGCTGGTTAGGATTGAGCCCAGAATTTTCCTGGAACACAAACAGTTCCGGGTAGACTGGAGCTTCATTGCGAATAAATGTACCAGGGACTGGTTGATTTTAATCATTCAGACAGCTAAAAGACTGAGTGAGGAACTTTTGAAAGAGATTTTGGAGTTGGAGGAGAGCATAAAAGCAGACACGACCATTGTGGACACAAAGGAGCAGCTTCAGAGAATACAGGACGATCTGAGCGAGTACAAGAACTACATGGTAAATCAGAAGATTAAAGGTCTGAGGAGAAATTTAGAAAGATACTCCCACGAGTGGGCCTTCCCCTATATCGAGGATAAGTACTACCAGCAAGGGAGCGAGCAGGTACCACAAAATAGATATCAAAGGGGTGGCCGAGTACAAGCTAGACGTACCCCCCAAAACTGGACATTCAATAATACATCGAGCGAGGAAGAAGAGGGGGCACAGGCACCGGAGCAAGGGAGGGTGAGATTTAACCCCCAAGTACAGTCAAACCAGGATTTGGGAGTACTGTTACGCTCTTTTTTAGCCCAAACCCAAAGGGGAAACAGAGGGGGAGGAACGAGGGGCAGAGGCAGGGCCCGCCAGAATCAGGCACAGAAATGGCAGACGTTCTCACCCAGGAGCAGAGGCAGGACCCCGATTTGAATAACATTGTAGTTAACCTGTCCGACCATCAATTAACGTTGGATGAATGGAGGGTGCTTAATAAAGGTTTGGGGTATGTCCCCACCCCACGCCATGACTCTTTTAAGTGTAGAATGGAGATACAAGAAGTGTTGAGGAAGATAAAAATCAAAAAGTTCTTTGCTAATAAGGAACCAGACCCCCCCATCAGTCCTTTCTACTACCCTTCACCGCCCTTCACATTATTGTCCACCTAGCCCTTCAGTTGGTCCAGAAGTTTTTGTGTTAGAGAGGAAAGTGTTGGATGAAATAAAGCTGCTGGAAGAATCACAGAAGCAACACACTTTTAGCAACATGAGTCAGTGTGATTGGCAAGCGATTAAGTCCCTACAAGATAATGCCTCACTGACGATAAAGTCGGCTGACAAAGGTGGGGCCATAGTCCTTATGAATACTGTGGACTATGAAATTGAAGTAAGGAGGCTATTACAGGATAGGAAAAACTACCAACCATTGAGCAGAGATCCATGTGAGGAACTTCTTGGTGTGATTACAACTATGGTTGGACAAGCCAAAGAAAAGAAATGGATAACCAGCAAAGAGGCAGATTTTTTAATTAATGTAAAGCCAAGAACACCGGCATTTTATATTCTGCCTAAGATTCATAAGGCGCAACGTCCCCCACCAGGACGCTCTCGCAGTTCTCTGATTTCTTTTTAAGAGAGTCAGTGTTGAAACAACCATCCTATGTTCAGGATACAACGGATATCTTGAATATTATCCAAGATATGGATTTTGACCCGTCACAACAGTTGTTAGTGACGATTGACATCGAATCTCTTTACAGGAGCATACCCCAAGAGGCGACGCTGGTGGCAGCAGCTCATGCTCTTGGGGCCCAGGAGTGGTTTTATGATACTCCACAGTCCTTCGTGATGCAGTGTATTGAGATTGCCCTGACCCGCAATTACTTTGCCTACAAGAACGACCTTTTTTTGCAGACATCTGGTACTTCAATGGGCGCAACATTTGCGCCCAGTCTGGCCTGCATCTATGTAGGCCAGTTTGAAGAGCACCATCTGTACCATTCATCTAACCCCTTCCAGAGTCATATTTGCCTCTGCAAGAGGTATATTGATGATGTTCTGTGTGTGTGGTCAGGCCCTGAGAACAAACTCCATACATTTTTTGAATGGCTGAATAACCGTGATGACTGCTTAAAATTTACATGGAGCTTACGTAATGAGAAGGTGACATATCTTGATTTGGACATTGGAGTGGTTAACAACAAGCTCACTTCAAGTGTACATCAGAAACCAACAGACAAGAATTCATTGTTACATTACCAATCATTTCACCCCAGAGCTTTGAGGGACAATCTCCCGGTGGGGCAATTTCTTCGATATCGGAGGAATTGCTCCTCTACGTGTGATTACTTGCAACAGTCTGAAAGTCTTACTGAAAGACTGGTGCAACATGCATATCCTAGAAGGATTGTCAATAGAGCTCGCAAGAGGGCACATAACAGTCCACGGGAGGCTTTACTTTAAAGAAATACGAGAGAATCTAATGATTGCCTGCCAGTTGTACTGACCTATGATCCCCTGTCTACAAAGATCCGTCAGGTGATAGGAAACATTGGTCGTTGTTATCTACCAATGATTATCGAATGCCACAACCAAGGTTCGCTTTTAAGCGTGCGCAGAATTTGAAGGACAGGCTTGTCCATAAGAGGCCCATACAACGAACGGTAAATACATCAATTCCATCAGGGCACTACCCATGTGGCGGGTGCTCAGTGTGTGAGCTAACAGAGAAAACAATGAGTGTGCAGCTACAGAATGGGAGAACGTGGTACCTAAATGGGTTCAGCAACTGCAACTCTGCTAATGTTATTTACAGATTAACATGTCAATGTGGGCTACACTACATTGGCCTCACAACCAGAAAAATTAAAGTGAGGGTGCAAGAGCATTTGAGCACTATCAAAAACGGAAAGTTGACCACTAGATTGGTCCAACATTATCAAGAAAAACAACACAACCATAGGGCAGTAAAATGGGTGGTCCTGGAGAAAGTAATAGGTGATCCTAATAATATCGATAAAATACTTGCTATGAAAGAGGCTCGCTGGATTTATTCTGAGAAGGCGGATCAAATTGGTCTTAACGACCAAATTGAGTGGAATAAGATCACTAGACAGTGAGTGGAATCATGTAGAGCGCTGCTCCTTTGTGGACAGTAATGTTGTGTCGGGCTAAACCTCGCTCCTATCTTTTTTGTGAACACTCCATTTAGGCCCAATGAAGGCATGGGGTTCTCGTTTGATCACACCCTCTTGTTTATGATCAATGGCTTTAGCCGGATATATGAATGTGTTCACGAGTGGTCATAGTAAAATCCTTGGGGTTTTTTTTTGTGCAAGTTTATGCGCAATTTTTCTTGTTGGCTGTAGTCAGTGGGGCCCCAGTAAAGAAGTTTTACATGACCCCCGGCATAATAATATTTGCTACACTCACGTTGTGTTTAAATCCCTAATGGTATGCTGCATATTTAAAAGTGGGTCTTGTTTTAGTCATACCAGCCCCGATATTGTAACTAATTTGACCAGGCTAAGATGGCCGCATCGTGAGCATTACGTGATCCCGCGCTCCGAATCTCGAACGGTGGTCATGTGACCGACGCATTGACGGGAGACGGAAGGAGAAGGTTTGCGTTGTGCTTTAAATCGAGCATACGCTTAGGCTTGGTGCAATGCCGGGACGATTGACCGCGCGCATTCACAGCGGAAACGGTGAGAGTATGCTGTGTGATTTGGTTCTCACAATTGGATTTTGAGTGAATACGAGCTGTGAGTAAGGCTGATGGCACTTGTAAGTGCGTAAAAAAATGGAGTCGAGTGAATCAGGACTACGGAATAGAAAAGGGAAAGGTGAAACCTGGCTTGAAGCGCTGGGACGAGCAGGCCCGATGGGGCTTGTAACGCCCCAGGGAAGGGCAATCATCTTTGGTGATCAACTGTTTCAATTAAGTTTGATTTTACGCTGTGTTGTCGCATAAAGCATTGAATAAGGACTGGGGAGAAGTGTATGACCCAGTTGTGATTGCACAGAACCATAATTTTATGCAGTGATTGTTTTAGTTTGTGTGTTTGTTTCCACAGATGAAGGTGTGAGCAACAGAGGTGCTTGCAGAAGGGGAGAAAAGTGTAAATAATATACACCCCTGCAACTAAGTGAGAACTGGTATGTGGGCCCGTGGTTCTCACTAGGTAAATATTTTTCGAAACCACAGGACGTGTGGTTATTATTTTAATACATGTCATGTGGATATGACAACCTGTCTTGCACTACTGGATAGGAATGGGTGTTGTCTCTTATGACTTACCAGTCGTGTTTCTCTTGTCTGTTTGTCAGTTACTCTTTTTTTTTTTGATGTATAAAGGTCCAGGGAGGTGAACGCTGACCTTGGTTGCCCTGATGAATTTGCCGTTATCTTTGAAAAGGCAATGAAACATGTTGGCCATCCTCAATGTGGTTAACAACATGCTGTGTTTTTAACGTTGGGCTAACTCACTGAGTGGAATAAAAAGCCGGAAGTACGTTCGTGAGTTGGATCCAATTTTACTTGAGACTTCTTTTGTCTCTTTTTTTGTGGGGTTTTGCTGATCTTTTTCTATTTTTTACACCTCTCTTGCACTGGACACATACTTTATTTTATGAGAAAGTTATCGATGATGATAAATACGTGGGCAAGCTGGTGAGAACCTGCCAGTAGCCCCTCCGGTGGTGCGCACGTGAGATACTTTCTCATTTCTCTACACTTTTTCCTGCACCTCACTATTTTTTTGTGATACGTACACTTTCTAATGCTGATTGGTGCTGGTTGAGTGAACTGACTGTCGACTGGTTTGTCTCCCCACTGTGGGAATTACAAATTACTAATTTTTAAGGCACAGGGGATTAGGTCAGAGTTCATGAAAAGAACTATTGATTTAGGGGGAATAGATAAATATATCACCCCTTAAGTAATCCTACGTATCTACATACACAAATTTACAAAAGTGCCGAATATTGCCAGGTCCTTGTTGTTGGATTATAGATTGAGTGGAGGGTGGCCTGGCACTTATGTCCCTCTATTGCTCCTTGTTGGATTACTGAGCTCCACTCGCAACAAAAGGCGTCGCCGAATGATAGCCGCCTTAGAAACTCCTGCGCGCAGTAATGCCAACACTGCGCATTCTCTTCGTAGAACAAATCTAACCATGATTCTCCCCACTGCTGAAAGAAAACTTGCACCACCTCCGACTGGGGACATCATTCGTGATCCGCTAGGTATCGACGGCTGAGTTCATCTGCCCTGGCGTTCAGAGAACCTGCCAGGTGTTGAACCACCAGGGTTATGCCCTGCAGTTTCAGCCATGTCCAGAGATGCAGGGCCTCTTGACAAAGGGTCCACGACCCCACCCCGCCCTGCTTGTTGCAGTACCACATGGCAGTGGTGTTGTCCGTGAACACCTGCACTAACTTCCCCTTTACAGAGGGAAGAAATGCCTTCAATGCCAACCAAATTG
The DNA here is from genome assembly GCA_963921515.1 of Calotriton arnoldi. Lineage (NCBI taxonomy): Eukaryota > Metazoa > Chordata > Amphibia > Caudata > Salamandridae > Calotriton > Calotriton arnoldi. The sequence continues at coordinate 3,150,312 of CAWUFW010000020.1, forward strand.
CTCGAAGCTCCAACAAACTGATGTGGAGCCCCAACTCTGCCGGAGCCTAGTGTCCACTGATCTCCACCTCTCCCAGATGGCCGCCCCATCCCAGAAGTGACGCATCTGTCCTGACTGTGAGCTCTGGTTGGGGAAGGTAGAGGGGTCTGCCGTTGACCCAATTACGGTTCGTCAATCACCACTGCAGATCTCGTGCAGTTCCTTTCGAGACCTGGAACACGTCGCTGAGGTTTCCTCGATGCTGTGCCCACTGGAACTTCAGGTCCCACTGCGAGCCCACATACGCCACCTGGCATGCTTTACCAACAGGATGCAGGAGACCATGAGGCCCAACAGCCCCAAAGTCAGTCTCACCGAAATCTAGGATAGAGGCTGAAACATCAGAATCATAACCTGAATATCCTGGACTCACTGCTCGGGAGGATAGGCCCAAAACTGCATTGTGTCCAGAACAGCTCAGATGAAAGGGAGCGTCTGAGAAGGAGTCAGGTGTGACTTCGGCACATTTATAGAGAACCCCAGCGAATGCAAGAAGTCTGCTGTAGTCTGAAGGTGGGAGACGACAGCCTGGGGCAAAGGCCTTCAACAGTCAGTCTTCGAGGTAGGGGAAGACTGACACCCCTAACCTGCGCAGATGAGCTGCGACCACCGCCATCACTTTGGTGAACACCGAGGGGCAATAGTAAGGCCGAAGGGAAGCACAGTGAACTGAAAGTGCTCGCGGTCTACCTTGAACCGCCGGTAACGTCTGTGGCCTGGCAGGATGGGGATGTGAAAATACACATCCTGCAGGTCCAATGCTACCATCTAGTCTTCGACTAGACTTGAGCTAGAGTGAGCATCTTGAATTTTTCCTTCTTGAGGAAGAGATTGACGGTCCAAAGATCTAAAATGGGAGGCAACCCTTTGTTCTTCTAAATCAGAAAGTAGCCGGAAAAACAGCCACTGCCTACTTCTGAAACCGGAGCCCTCTCTATAGCCCCCTTGGCCATGAGAGCTGTAACTTCCTCCTGGAGCAATTTTAAATGATCCTCCGTCAGCCGTTCCCGATTTGGCAGAATGGGAGGAGGAAAAGAAAGGAAAGGCAGAGAATAGCCCTCCTGAATGATCTTCAAAACCCACTTGTCCGATGTTATGGACCTCCAGTGGGGGAGATGATGATGGATTCTCCCGCCAACTGGAGTGGTGTGGTCTTGCAGAGTCAGACGGGGAGTGCTTGGAGGCTGCAGAGGGCAGGGTGGCCGACGATTTCTGGCTTCCATTCCTAGGCCGGAATGAACCGCGTCCACATTCCCGCACGGCTTAGGAAGCCTGCGCAGGACAGTGGCTGGGATAGGGCTGACGCGGCTGGAAGCCCCTTCCGTTGCCACAAAAAGGGGGGAAAGCTAGACTGGTCACGTGGAGTAGAAGAGAGGCCCAAGGATCTGGCTGTAGCTCGAGAGTCCTTGAACCTCACTAGGGCCAAATATGCCCTTTCCCCATAAAGACGGGTTCCATCAAAGGGCATGTCCATCAAATTAGCCTGGACATCACCCGAGAAGCCAGTTGTCCTAAGCCAGGCGTGGCGCCTCAAGGCCACTGTCGTGGAAATCGATCTGCACAGGGAACACGTCATATCAAGGCCACACCTTATGGTGAATTTTGCTGCATCTCTCCAGTCCTTAACTGCTTGAGAGAGCACAGCCCGAGCCTCCTCCAGGACTTGTGCAAGCACTTGCGCAACCGTCTCCCAAAGGTATTGGGAGAAACGGCCCAATAAGCATGCAGTATTCACTGACCACAATGACAGGCTGGAGGAAGAAAACATTTTCTTACCAAATGAATCCAGCCTCTTGGATTTCCTATCCAGAGGGGCGGAAGGGAACGCACCCTGTGATGAAGAGACCTGCATCACCAAACTTTCTGGGGTGGGGTGTTAGCTGGGGAACTTTGGGTCGCCCGGAGCTGTGCGGTGGCGGCGTGCAATTGATCTTTTCACAGGAGCCCCTGTGCTAGGCTTGGACCACGTGCCTAGAAGGACATCGGTATGTGCTTCATTGAAGGCCAAAAGGGGTTCTGAGGTGGAAGCCCCAGGCTGAAGCAAATCAGTATAGAGATTAGTCCTGACCTCCAGGGAGGGCAACTCCAGTCGAAGGACCTCAGCTGCCCTCTTGACCACCATGGCATAAGATGCCCCCTCCTCCGTAGCCACAGTTGGTGGAGAGAGTATTCCAGTATCTGGAGAAGTATCCAGTCCACTGGCCTCCCAAAGTACCCCATAACAGTCCAATTGCTCCACAGAGTTATCCTGGTGTTCCAAAGGGTCCATAGACCTCCTCCCATTCCTCTCCCGAGCCTAACACATCCTCAAAGTGCTCAGGCGACAACACAGAACCCCTGGGTTCAATCGGCATCGAGTGACGTTGTTCAGACTTCGTGTCATCGGGGATAAGGATGGGGTTGGTACCGCCGATGGGCACCTGCATCACCGACTTTGGGTCTGACACCGGGGGAGGTTGCGGTGGCTTGACCGGCATCGACCCAGATCCGCGAACGGATCTTTGAGGCCCCACCGGTGCCGTGGCCGGAGCAGATGGTGTAGAATCCGATGGGGCCCCTTCTAACCCCGTGGGCTCACCAGAGGGGTGGAACCACTCAAAAACGCGGCGCATGAACTCGTAGAATTCTTTGATTTGAGTGGGGGTCGCTCCAGCTCCCGTAAAGGGAGAGAGGCGCAAAGTTGACCCTGACTCCGGCTCTGCAGAACCGTGTCTAGAGTGTCGAAGCTCCTTACCTCCTTCGTCGACGGACGACATTCAAGGTGAAGATGAAGTCCGTTTGGACTTCTTCTTCATGGACCTCTTCCCCGAGTGTCCCGACGACCTCGAGTGGGACTTTGGGATCCGGGAGCGATCCCGCAACCTTCTCTTCTTCGATCGTGACCGGGACCTCCTCAGAGTCTCGGACACTGTCGACTGCCGGGCGGCATGGAGCTTTAACACCCGCTCCTGCAAGGTCTTCGGAGCCATAGCCCGACAGTCCGAGTACAACTTCTGATCGTGGTTGCGCTAGAGACAGCAGAGGCAGACGAGGTAGGGGTTGGTAACAAGCATCGTGAGGGGACAGGCCCTGCACAGCTTGAACCCTTTCTTCCTCGAAGACATCCTCGCACACAATGGAAAAATATTTCAAATTCGACAAAAAGTCGAGAAAAGGCCTGTCAAAAAGCGACAGAGGGGTAGTTCTTCCCGGATCGGCGCTTAACTGCCGGGGAAAGAAAAAGAACTGACGTCCGCGCGCCTGGGTGGGGCCTTTATAGGTACTGTGATGCCATAACCGACGACGTCACACGGAGCCGAATGGAGCCACCGGACAGCGCACGTAATGGGTATTGCTCAGCAAAAGTTTCTGGATCCAGCCTGACGTCTGGGAAATTCAAAGGTAAGGAATCCGCAGCTAGAAGTCTCTATCAGATCTGGAAATACATTACTATAAGTACTCTATTGATGCTACAAAGATTTGCAAATTTGTAAATTTGTCTCTATATGCATCATAATTTGGCTGTCCTGTTTTCAGTGTTTTTGTGTAGTTCAGTGGTGTTTTCTCAGTGTTTATCAAACACTTTGAAATCCGTGCTAATCAGTCTTTGTTCAGCTGTCTAACCCCCAAAATAGACTAAAAAAACATGTTTTCTAGTGTTTCCAAAACATGGTTTTTGCAGTGATTGTTATAAAAAAAAAAACAAGTTACTTACCTGTACTCTGCAGTTCTCCGGTATGGATATCTTTCATAGATTCACATGCTTGAATCTTCTTCCTCGTTATGGTGGGAGTCTCACTGTAATAATAACAAGCAGTGCTATACATAAGCATTGAAAGTCATAAAGAAGTTAAGTGACATTGGCAAAATTGTTTTATTAGAACTAAACTTACACCAATCAGAGCTCAGACCCTGAAGCACTCTTCCCCTGCAAGGTCACCATACCTCAGATTTCGAGCACGAGTGTTAAAGGAAATTAATGTAAGAGGTATCCAGAATGAGGAGCCCTAATGGGGAGGTGGGACTGTTGCATCTGAATCTATGCAAGACATCAATGCTGGAGAACCACGGTGTACAGGTAAGTAACTTGTCTTCTCTCCAGTATTGATTCTTTCATAGATTCACATAGATTTCTGTACCTTACTGAAAGAGGCAACGTACAATTGCTTGCCCAACCGCGGCATTAGCCTTCCATGAAGAATCCAAACAATAATGTTTGGTGAAGGTAGGTATGGACATTAGCCCACGTGGCCGCTCTGCAAATGTCTGGTAAAGAACTCCAGCAAACAGGGCTGTGGATGTGGCCACTTTTCTTGTAGAGTACGCCGTAACCTTTGCTGACAATGGTCTTTCTGCTTTGTCACAGCAAAAGACAACAGCTGCAGCAACCCAACGAGCAATACTGCTCTGTGACAAAACATAACTTCTCTTAGGCAGAGCAAATGATATTAGAAGCTGGTTGTATTTCGAAAAGTCTTTTTTCTGTCTATAAAAAACTTTAAACATCGTCTAACATCCAGAGAACGCAGGGCTCTTTCACCGCTGGATGAAGTGTTTTTGAAAGATTTTGTCAACACATCTGTTTCATTCAAATGGAATGAAGTTGGGACTTTCGGAACGAATTTGGGATTAGTTCTCAAAATCACTCTGTCATCCTTGAATTGCAAGAAAGGTTCAGTAACCATAAAAGCTTGAATACGGCTTATTCGCCTCGATGAAGTGAGGAACAAGAGAAGGGCCATTTTCCACGTCACATATTTTATGTCTGCCTCATGGATAGATTCAAACGGACTTTTCATGAGCTGTGATAGAACTGTATTTAACTGCCAGGCCACTAGAGGAATCTTCAAAGGAGAAAAGAACTTCCGTGAATTCCTTAATCAGTCTATTATACCACATAGAGACTTTGTGCCTCTTTTTCTGAAACCTTGACATTGCCGTCAAATGAACTTTAATCAAAGTATGTGCTAGGCCTGACTTTTCTAGATAAAGTAGGTAAGGTAGTAACCAGTCTGGGGAAGAGTTAAATAGATGTAGATTGTTATAAAAACACCAATAGCAGAATTGTTTCCATTTCACCTTGTAGGATTTTCTAGTAGCATTCGCACGGGACTGCTCAAGAATTGACTTACATTCCTGTGGAATATCCAGCAATCCGAAATCATCGTCGTGAGGAGCCAAGCGGATAAACTGAACTGTTTTTGCAAATGGGCAATCTGACCTTTGTGCATGGAAATTAGGTTTTCCAAAGGTTTGAAATGAATGTGTAGACATTCTGACAGGAGAAGCAGCTTTGCCTTGGCCACACTGGAGCTATCAGAATGAGGCAGCATAGTTCCTGCTTCATTTTTCGAATGCATTGGGAATGAGAGGGAAAGGAGGAAACGCATAAGCAAACATTCCTTTCCAATCTATTAGAAATGCATTTTCCCCGAGACTTTTTCTGAGGGGAACTGCTTGCATTCATTTTGCCTTTCTTGTGTTAGAAGAGTTGCAAACACACTATCCAGATTTGGGGTTCCCCATTGTTTGAAAATCAGAAATAATTGCTGCTGGTTCATTTCCCATTCCTGGCACTGTTTCAACGTTCTGCTCAGAGAATCAGCCCATTCGTTGTCCACTCCAGGGACTTGCTCTACTTGTAACGAAATGTTGTGGATAAGTAACCGTTTCCATATTTGCTGGGCTTGAGAGAACAGTATTTTCGATTTTGTTCCTCCTTGTTTGGTGAGGTAGAACATGGTTGTGGTAGTGAGAAAGCAAAAAACACACATTTGACAGAATGCAGAACAAATCAAAACATTCACCCCCAGTCAAAAGATCTGGGTTAAATCCATCATTCTTTTGCTCACCATGCCACCCCAGGTCAGACCTGGCCATATGCAAATCAGTCTTGACCCTGCGCCTCATGCGAACAGTCCAGCCCGAACTGCCAAGCTAGGTACTCCCTGGACCGGAAACAAGCATCGTAGGACCGGTTTCAGGGTTTCACCCCTCATCAGCCAGGATAGCTTGAATCCAGTGGCACAGTGAGCCCGGGACCCACGTCTGGGCATACCCGGCGCACTTATGGTGAGAAAGCAAAAAACACACATTTGATGGACGGAATGCAGAACAAATCAAAACATTCACCCCCAGTCAAAAGATCTGGGTTAAATCCATCATTCTTTTGCTCACCATCCCACCCCAGTTCAAACGATGGATTTAGGCCCAGATCTCTGTACTGGGGTGAATGTATGACATTGTTCTGCATTCAGTCCATCAATTGTTCTTTTTGCATTTGTCACACCGAGTGGAACGGGTATACCCAGACGTGGGTCCCGTGCTCTCCATGCCACTGGAGTCAAGCTATCCTGGCTGATGAGGGGTGAAACCCCGAAACCGGTCCTAGGATGCTTGTTTCCAGTCCAGGGAGGACCTGGCCTGGAAGTTCGGGCTGGACTGTTCCCATGAGGCACAGGGTCAAGACTGATTTGCATATGGCTGGGTTCAAACTGGAAAGGCAAGGTGAGCAAAAACACGATGGATTTAGGCCCAGATCTCTGTACTGGGGTGAATGGATGACATTGTTCTGCATTCTGTCCATCAATTGTTCTTTTTGCATTGTCACCCCGAGTGGGACGGGTATGCCCAGACGTGGGTCCCGTGCTCTCCATGCCACTGGAGTCAAGCTATCCTGGCTGATGAGGGGTGAAACCCCGAAACCGGTCCTAGGATGCTTGTTTCCATTCCAGGGAGGACCTGGCCTGGCAGTTCGGGCTGGACTGTTCCCATGAGGCACAGGGTCAAGACTGATTTGCATATGGCTGTGTTCAAACTGGAAAGGCATGGTGAGCAAAAAAACGATGGATTTAGGCCCAGATCTCTGTACTGGGGTGAATGTATGACATTGTTCTGCATTCTGTCCATCAATTGTTCTTTTTGCATGGTTGTGGTAGTGTCAGTCCTCAACAGGACAGATGAATTGGAGGCCTATGAAAACAGCCTTCAATTCTAGATAATTGATGTGCATTTTTCTCTTGAGAGGACTATTTTCCATTAATTTCCAGATCTTGACGGTGAGCACCCCAACCTTCCAAGAAAGCATCCGTTGTCATTATGAAATGGAGATGTACTGTTATAAACCATAGGCTCAGAGAGATATTCTCCTATTTTCCCCACCATAACATTGCTAGCTTCATACTTGAGGCAATATTGACCATGCCTTCTAATGTACCCTGGGTTTGTGTCCATTGTGCGTCCAATTGTTCTTGCAACAGCCTCATGTGCAGACAGCAATTTGGAATTAACAGAATAGAAGAAGACATCATTCCCAACATTGACTTGAACATGCAAACAGAAGGGGACGTTTTTCTTGATAGGGAAGCTGTTATTTCCATTATGCGCTGAATTCTTTCCAACGGTGGATAAGCTTTGGAGACCTTTTGTATCCAGAATTGCTCCCAGGAAAACTGAAGATTTGGATGGCATTAAGGGTAATTTTTCTCGGTTCAACTTTAAAACTAAATTTTTGAATAACTGAAGAAAGACCAAGGTAGATTTTCTTGCTGAGTGGAATGTGGGCCCTTTGAAAAGCCAGTCTTCCAGGTATGGAAGCACATGGTGACCGCTTCTTCTCAAGAATGCTGCCACAGGAGCCATGCATTTTGTGAAAACTCTGGGAGTCAATTGCAGCCCAAATAGGAGTACCTTGAATTGGTAATGGCACTCTGCCACCTCTAACCTCAGAAACTGCTGATATTCATGTATGGGGATGTGAAAGTATGCGTCTAGGAGGTCGAGAGAAGTCATGTAATCCCCTGTATTTATCAGCAGTAAAATCTCCTGCAAAGAGAGCATTCTGAAAGATTGTTTATGTATTTGTTCAACGGCCTCAGATCCATAACTTGCCTCTACTTTCCTGACTTCTTTTTGATAAGGAAGAAATTGGAATAGAAGCCCTTGTTCTGAATCTTGAAGGGAACTTCCTCTATTGTACCCTTGGAGACAAGGGAAAATACTTCCTGCTTTACTAGATTTAGGTGATGATGAGTCCTCTTGCAAGGAGGATGAATGGGCAGCTTTCAAACAAATTCCAAGGTGTGATCATGTTGTATTGCTATTAACCCCCACTTGTCTGAAGGGATGCTCTTCCAACAATTGAAGAATTTGGAGAGGTGGTTTCTAGTGTATTGTCAATGAGAATCTGAGGTGACTAGTGCCTGGAAATTGTCATTGACATCTAGCAGCATCTTAGCCTCCCTCAAGTAGTCGTCCCCGCCCCCCGCCGTAGGACACCTACGAGTTGGCTGCTGTGAATAGGAGGAAGCTGAGGAGACTTTGTGCTGCTGCTGTATGGTGTATTGGGGACGATATCCCGGTTGGGAATAGGGTTGATACCAATAAGTTTGGTAGAAGACTCTCAGCATGATTTGGCCTCTCCCTCCACAAAAGGGCTGAAAACTTAGCTGTTGTAATGTCCCCAGAGAACGTGCAGTGTCGGTGTCCGCTTTAATAGATTGGAGGTCATCATCGACATGCTTCCCAAAGAGATTTTCCCCATCAAAAGGCATATCTAAAAATTTTGTCTGCACTCTAGGGTGAAAGGACTTCACCTTTAACCATCCTTGCCAGCGTAGCACAGCCGTACCCACCATTTGCCTGAAAGCTGTCGACGATAGACCCATTGCCATGTCAATTATTTCAAAGGAAGCTCTTTCACCTTCCTCTGGTTGTTCTCTAGCTTCCTTCTTCTTATCCTCTAGCAAAAAGTCTATGAAAGCCCAGATGTCCGACCACATCGGTCTATTGCATCATCCTAAAATGGCTAGAACATTAGAAACCGCCATAGCTGAAAAACATATGACCTTGTTATCCAGCCATCTTCCTTCTTGGTATGGTGGTGCTGAACATGGGGCGGAAGAGTTCCTGGTCCTCCTTTGGGGTGCCTGCATAACCACCAAATCAGGATTAGAAAGACCTATCGGACAGGTAGGTAAATGTTCTTAACCAGTAAAGGAACCAGTAAAGGAACAACTACTATAATAGAAGTTGGAGTTTTCATGAGCTTCAAGCCTTCCTTCCCAAATGCAATCCACAATCGGAACAGATTGAATTGATTTCCTAGCAGAATCCTTGAAATCGTAAAGGAAACATTTAGTTTGTTTTACTGGCAGGGGTAAGTCAAAACGCTTGGAAGCCCGTTCCAAGAGTTCATGGAAACCTTCCATGTCCTCCGCAGGAGAGTTAGCCGGTGATGGTGTTGGCAAAGCAGACGAAAGAGCGATATAGTCATCCCACTCCTGACCAGAGCCTGCTGGATCTTGAGGAAATTCCCTTTCCTCTGGCTGTTCCTCCACATCACTTTCAATGACGTCCTCACCGATAGTGATTGGTGGTAAAATACGCCTTTCTTTTTGTGACTGCAGGCCTATAGGGTTTCTAGGAAGGGACGCTGCACCCGGTGTATCACAGTGCCCCGGAGCATGTGGCACTGGAGCATTCGCTTCCGGAAATCTCTTATAGTCATTCAGCATATTGCTTAAGGCTGTTACCAAGAAAATAGGAACTGAAATTGTATCATCACGCGAGACATGGTGTTTTTCATACGGCTCATCATAAAGGTAGTGTTCCTGGAAAGAATCGTAGCGTTGAGCTGATGGCTGGTGTCTATCTTGAAAAGAGTAATCTCCTTCCAAATATGTGGAAGTGTCTTTACCAGGTTCATCTCATCGGTGTCTTGCCATTTTACATTAAGTTGTGTGGGACTGTAAACTGGTCCAGATGGTCCCTCATCCCCAGGCTCTTCCATCTCCAGGAAACGTACAGGGGACAGAGGAGACACTTTGCTTGTAGAGGTTTGATCTGTGCGCAGGGTCATAGGAACCCGTTCTGCTGAGATAAATACCGTCCCCTTTTGAGCCGTCAATGGGCTTGTCGATGAAGGTGCCGACAATAACGAAGGTGTCTGTTTCTTATGAACCACCTGCAGAAGTGATGTTGTTCTCGTTGCTGGAGATTTAAAAATTCCCATTGACGGGACTGCCATCGACGAAGTGATCATCATCAGTTTCTTTGTTGACAAAGAAAATGTTGTGGCCATTTTCGGCACTGTCGGGGTTACAGATGCCCTAACGTTACTGGCAAGATGGGTGATTTTGGCGTTGATGTTCTTGTCGACACAGCAGTCGTTGACGAAATAACTGTGAACAATGGATCCGCCAATGAGCAGATATTTGTCGTCAAGGGTTCCTTAAAAGGAGTCGCAGGCACTGAAAAAGAGGATGAAGACTTTCAGTGAGAAGATGATGGACTAAAGTCTTCTTTACTAACAGATTTTACAGACCCAGAGTCCTTGTGAGATTTTGACTTTTTAGGATCTTTTTCATGAGGTTGAGCCCTAATTTTTCCTTTTTCTTCCTGCTGGGGACTGCCCCATATCTTTAGATCTGGAATCAGAATGAGTAGTCTTCTTCTGGAGTCAAAGGAGTGGTCTGGCCTCACGACCTTTCAAAGTCTTAGCAGAAAAGATTCTGCAATACTTACAATCTTTAGGTTTGTGATGAGGATGAAAATAAAGGCATTCCTTATGGGGATCTGAAGAAAATAGCTTGGCTTTCCACAAGACAAGGACATACAAGGACTGAAAAGCCTCGTTTTGATCCCTCTGACATGGTGCTTTAATGAAAAAATTCAACAACCGTACCTCAGAGTTGTTTGAAGAGTCAACTGCCTCACTTTTGAGAGACAGAAAAAAGGTCAAAAGGTGACAGGAGCACAGGAACTGACCAGAGCTCAGTGAGACGCCCTCACACACGACATGCAATTAGAAATATGGGGTATGGTGGCCCTACACGGGAAGAGTGCTTCAGGGTCTGGGCTCTGATTGGTTGAGGTTTGGTTCCGATAAAACAATGTGAATTGATTGCCAATGTCACTTGACTTCTCTAAGGCTTTCAGTGCTTATGTATAGCACTGTTTGTTATTATTACAGTGGGACACCTACCATGATGACGGTGAAAAGCCTGTGAATCTATGAAAGATTCAATACTGTAGACTATAATGTATATTGTGCAGCTGTTGTGTGCTGCTGTTGTATGACCATTCTTAAATGTCAAGTATCCGCATGGCAACTGTCTCACTTTAAGTCAGACTTGGCCTTTCAACAGTCGCATTGTATTCTAGGACTTGAAATTCTGCTTTTAGCATTGTAACCATAGGCTCAAAAACCCAGCAGTAAAGAGCAGGTGGGTAAAAAGCCAGGATTCATTGAAGGCTTCCCACATAACAATTGGACACTTGGCAGCTATGAATTTTATTGGTATGTAGAAAGTTGTGTGTCATGTTTTCACTACTATCCCATGTGCATAGTGACTGCACTCTTTTCGCAGGTATCTGTCACTACACCTTGCATGGAATATTTAAAGCCTGGGGTGTATGTCTGTTTACCTGCTATCAATTATGACTTGTTAGAAGAGGGGCTGATGTATCAAAGGGTTTAACGCTTTATATAGCTGTGGGTAAATGGGATAGTACATACTGGCCAAGATTCTTATGAGCCAGCCATTTCACCAGTTAGTGAAATAATTAAACACTGGCATAAGATCAAAAATAATTTTAATATTCCCAGATTCTCTATAGTGTATAAAAATAGATCCGACCTAGAACATGCTTCTAAACCCTATACCTTTTTCGGATGAAACAAAAGGAAGAAATTTTAGTGACATCCCTAAAGAACAAAACTTAAGCAGGATATTCTAAGACCAGTCTTTCTTGCTGCTATCTCGCAAAACAAAGTTACATTGTGTTAGCCCATTAAGGAAGAAGTAAAAATTACTCATTCTCTCTCACTTTCCTTTTTTTTAATGGAAATTTTGTTCGTTATTGTGCAGGTGTTTATCAGTGTTTATATGTGTCCCTTTCGGGGGCAAGGGGGTTATCAGTTATTATAGGTTTAATTCTAAGACAGGATAGCCTAATCATAATTACGCCTCCCGGTTTGATCTTATTTTTTTTTTTTTTAACACTTTTGTCTGTATTCATCAAAATTTATTTGTTGGCCATCTTATTGGTATTTATTCATATTTATTTTGTGTTTTGAGGATAAATGGAGTCGTAAAATGGTATATTTCCACATTTATTTACTGATAAACATGCACTTATACTTTGTTGCCAGTCGCGTTTTAGCAAATTAAGCAGCCAAAAATAGTGAAATACTACATCCACAGGTAAATATCAGCATTATAACACAATCCCATAATGTCTATCTGCTCAGCTGCTGTCCTGGAAATCACAAAAGACAGCTTAGAGAGTCATGCCAAAGAAGCATAAATTTCTGTATTTCTCCGCTTTTTAAAATAAATACAGACAGGAAACACACGGTTTCCTATCTGTATTTATCTGTAAAAACTGAGAGCCTTAATAATAATCAAAGATCAAGGTATGCCTATTTATCGGTTATTCATTTATTGCTGTTGATAATCTGACTTCCTGTTTTTTTTTTTTTACTTAATTTCACTACAGGTTGCATCTTTACTGACCACCTTAGCTGTTTAGAATTTAAAGTACTGTAAAATAATTCCTGCAGGAGTTCTGTGTTATGTTCCGTCTCATGGAACTCATGGGCCACTTAATTGTATTTTAGGTCAGGTTTACATAAGTGCCTCTAACTACACACTGATGGCTTCAGAGTGCCCTGGGCTGTGGTTCCATATAAAGATATGCTGGGACTAGGATAGTGCTTTACATAACACATAAGGAGAACCAGGTAGTTCTTCTGGTAAGGGTGGAGTATTCTGGAGATTCCTACAATTGGATGTGTCCAAAGAGATGAAATAGCCTTAAAAGAAGAGAGTAATGGAAGGCATGGTGCAGCGTCTATGCTATCTTGGGCATTTGGGCAGCCAGGGCTATGAAGACAAACTGAGGAGAAATGACTTGAAGAGGACTGGATAATCCAAATGCCATGAAGAATAGTTACGTTTTTAAGGATATCCTGAACTTGACCAAATAATCCATAAGTTTCGCATGTAGTGACAGGGAATTCAACAGAAAGGATCCTAAAACATGAAGGGTTCAACTGCCAAATCTTTAGTACCTAGTCGTCCATTTAGTTAATCAATCAATCAGGGAATTGTAAGCGCGCTACTCACCCGTGAGGGTCTCAAGGCGCTGAGGGGGGGGAGGGGTACGCAGGTCCATTCAGCCGAAGAGCCAGGTCTTGAGGGTCTTCCTGAAGGTGTTCAGGGAGGGGGGGCTTCTGATGTCTGTCGGTAGCTCGTTCCAGGTTTTGGCTGCAATGTGAGAGAATGATCTTCCACCTGCTCTGGATCTATGGAAGCGCGGGATTTCAGCTAGTGCGAGGTTGGCAGATCGGAGGTTTCTTTTGGGTATGTGGAAGTTTATTCTGTCGTTGAGGTATTTGGGTCCGTTGTTGTGTGGGCATTTGTAGGCGTGGGTGAGTATTTTGAAGGTGACTCTTCTCCACGGGGAGCCAGTGGAGTCTCCGCAGGTGCTGGCTGATGTGTTTGTGCCGGGGGATGCCGAGGACAAGTCTGGCCGCGGTGTTCTGTATTGTCTGGAGTTTGCGGAGTAGGGACTTGTTGATACCGGCGTAGAGGGCGTTTCCATAGTCCAGTTTGCTGGTGATGAGTGCGTGTGTGACTGTCTTCCTTGACTCAGGGGGGATCCATTTGAAGGTCTTGCGCAGGATGCGGAGGGTGTTGAAGCAGCTGGAGGTGACGGCGTTGACCTGTCGGTCCATGGTGAGTGATGAGTCGAGTACGATGCCGAGGTTTTTGGCATGGTCTGCGGGGGTAGGTGGGCTTCCGAGGGCGGTCGGCCACCAGGTGTTGTCCCATGCTGAGGGGGTGGTTCCAAGGATGAGGACTGCTGTCTTTTCGGCGTTGAGTTTTAGGCAGCTGTTGGTCATCCAGACTGCGACGTCTTGCATTCCTCTCTGGAAGTTGAGTTTTGCGGTGGTGGGGTCTCTGGTGAGGGAGAGGATGAGCTGGGTGTCGTCGGCGTAGGATACGATGTTGAGGCCGTGTTGTCAGACGATGGCTGCGAGGGGGGCCATGTAGATGTTGAAGAGGGTCGGGCTCAGTGATGACCCCTGTGGGACATCACTGAGAACATAAGTTAAGACATATGTTGGTGGACATGACGCTTTTGGTGGGTTATTAAAGGATGTATCTTTTTGTGATATAGTTTGGTGGCCGACAAAGAAGTCCAATACTTGCTAGAGCAAGTTTTGAAGGTCGCTCTTCCTCCTACAGAGGGCGTTTGAAAGGATATCAGGTCTGCAGCGATGAGGAAAGCACACATATAATGGGTGGAATGCTTGAGATTGTCAGCCACTGGCCATCGCTTGGGCCACATTCCAAATCAGGCCATGATGGCGGACGCAGCCTAATCGGGCTCCGCGCGTCCACGCCATAATCCACATATCATCCGGCATTAATCCTGTTCAGAGGAGCTTAATCGGCGAAGGCATCGATCCCGACAGCACGAAGTGCCTTTTTTCCTGGCGTTTGGCTGCTGGCAAACCGCGACGAGTGCTCTGTCGCACATGAGACCGCCGGAGGGGCGCAGGCCGAGACCCGGGCTGATGGCTCCCGCATGAGGCATGGACCAGCTGATAACGGCGCAATAGTGGGGCCGGAGCGCCGGATGTGAGCATCTCGGCGACAGCTGGGGGGGTGCCAGAGTTATCTGGCCCCCCGCACAGCACTCTGCGACGGTGCTGGCCCAGCATGCACGGTGCACGGAGCAGCCGATAGCGGGGCGGCAGTGGGGCCAGAGCACCGGAGGAGAGCGACTTGGCGACAGCGGGGGTGCCCTATGTCATCAGGCCCCCCTGCATGGCAATCTGTGACGGTGCTGGCCCGGCGGACGAGGGTAACACCCCCTTCCCCCGGAGTGCCTTTACTCATATGGAGAGGCCTCGGCTGGGGCTCTCTTGCTGCGTTGGGCCGCTGGGAGGACCTGGCGCCCCATGAGACGCCAGATGCTGCCGGGTCCTAGCCCCCACCACTGCCGGGGGCGGAGGAGTCGGACCGTTCGCTGCTGCGGCCTACCTGCAAGCCCTACAGGCATTGGGGCTTCGAGCGCTGCTTGGGCCGCCATCTTCTCTCTCTCTCTCCCCCCCTGCGCAGTGCTCCGACGGAGGCAGTTTGGGAGTGAACTACGGTGGCCCTGTTGACGGCAGGACAGCCCGGGCAGCTTTTGTACATCTTCACCCGACTGGGGGCTCTCGTCGGTCGCTGATGCGGCCTTCCCGCAAGCCCTGCCAGCAAGGAGACCCACGTTCCCGCCCGGGCCCTCGCCCTGACCCGAGAGGAGCCGCTCCACCGGGGACGACTGAGGCACATGCTGTGGCAGCAGAATAGGTGAGAGATCATCCTGGGCGCTATAGTTTCACGGCCACTGGCAGGTTCGTGCAGCGGGTTGGTGGAGGACACAATAGAGACCTACGCCTCTCAGCCGACTGGGGTCTGGTGAGCAAGCCCCCCCTCCTCTTCTGCATCTACTCCGCAGCTCACATTGACGACCCCCCTTCTTAAACCAGGGAGACCTCTGGAGCCTCAGCCGAGATATATGGGCCCGGGCTGCGTCATATCCTTGGGGGCACTGTTGACGGGCGGTCCGGCAAGTCTGGTCCTCTTATAGGGCCTCCTTGGCAGGCAGTCGTGGGTTGCGGAAGCAGCTGAGCTAGGCTCGGTGCGGCTTGCGGCCCAGGACTCGCCTGGATCCGTGAGGGCCCGCTGACGGTGTGTCCCAATGGTGGAGCTGGGGGTAGTCCCCGCAGTGCCTTTTGAGTTGAGGTCGTGCCTCCCCCTGTGCCAGCGCAGTCCCAGAATCAGCACCTCTTCTCTTCGACGCTTCTGCCACCTCCCCGACATTAACCGCAATGGGCAGAGACAAACCTAGCGGGGCTGGCCCCAAACAGGGCACCTTGGATCACTTCACTGCACCCGCTGGTGGTTCCACAGGGAGCGAGGGGGCAGGCTCGACGGCCGATAATGCGGCCCTTCTTGCGGCGATAAACGATGCCAGAGACAAGCTAGATGCCAAGATCAGCGCAGTGGGGTCGGAGGTCTCGTTCCTGCGCCAGGATCTCAGGAAGGCAGTCGACCGCATCACGGAGGCGGAGGTATGGGTCTCGGCGGTGGAGGACTCTGTGACCACCCTTCAGAAAAAAGTCAACAAGCTCACCGTAGTGTCGCAGGAACTCGCCTCTAGAGTGGAAGATGCAGAAGGTCGGGCGAGGCGCAATAACTTGCGCTTCGTGGGCCTGCCCGGGGGATGTGAAGGATCCTCTATGACCCGTTTCATTGCCCGGTGGCTCACAGATCTCATGCCACAGGAACTACTCTCCACATGCTTTGTCGTGGAGCGCGCTCACCTTGCATTGACCCAGAAGCCACCCCCAGGCGCAAATCCCAGGCCAGTAATTGCAAAGATGTTGAACTACGCCGACCGGGATGCAATCTTGCAATTTGCTAGGACACACAAAGAACGCTTTCAGCATGATTCAAGGCCCATAATGGTATTCCCTGATTATACATGCCTGGTCCAGCAGCAAAGCCTGTCGTTCACAGCGGCGAAGCGCAGACTGCGAGACTTAAATTTGCAATATATGCTGTTCTATCCAGCCAAGATCCGAATGATATTCAATTAAAAAAATTTCTTCTTTGGTACGCCGGAAGCCGTCTTCGCGTGGACAGATGAACATTCACACCTTAAGCCGCACTAACCTCCGCCGCTGGAGTCGGACTCCTCCCGCAGATCACAACGAAATAGGCCTCGCAGAACCAAATCTAAGAGATGTCATAGATCCGGCTCAGACAGGCAATCACCAGTCCAGAACCCGTCTCTTGAGCCATCCAGTCACGCCACTAGCAGCCAGCTGTATGTCGCAGCGGACTGTTATTCACTAAGTCTCTCCTAATACTCGCTTTCTCTGAATGGGCGTGGACGTCCGGCCATGGGGCTACCAGGCCCGAGACACTTCGATCCTCCCCCTTGTTAAATGTGTTGTGGGTGGGTTGGGCTCAGTTGGCGTGGGGGCCCGGGTCTCCCCTGTTGGGGGCCTGGCGCACCCTACGCCGCGACAGATGCTCCTTGTTCATGGCAGTGTCGGGTGGGGGGATATGTGGGAAATTTAGTTTTGTTATTGTTCTTTATGCAGACTTGTCTTCTAGATTCCAATGTGATCACTAGAGTGTCTTTAGAGATGCAGGATGATGGTGCAGGATGATACAGCCCCCCTCGGGGACCTTACTGTGGTTTCATGGAATGTCAGGGGTCTTCTTAATAAAGTCAAAATCGGCGCTGTCCTACGTCAGGCCAAAAGGTATGGGGCCGACATTTTACTCCTCCAGGAAACTCACTTATTAGGTATGAAAGCCCCTTGTTTGGCTCGCTTTGGTTACCATTATATTTAGCATGCGGGATTCACCAGGGGTTCCCGGGGAGTAGCCATGCTTATACAGCGTAGGGTCCCGTTCCAACACATAGCGAACAGGGTAGATCCCGGGGGCAGATTTCTATTTGTCACGGGCACACTGTACGGTGAGCGTGTTACCATAGGTAGTATATATGCTCCCCCTCCGCTAGGAGAGACCTTTGCGACAGGATCTCTAGGGTGTGGGGGGAACTGCCGGAGGGTCTGACCCTCATGGGGGGTGATTGGAATGACACGATGGGGCCAACCGACAGACAATATAGTACGGACCGTCCACCACCACTGGGTCCCTCTAAATTGCACATACTAGTGTCCACCTTGGGTTGGGCGGACGTCTGGCGAGAGTTTCACCACACAGCTCTTAGTTACACCTATCTGTCCGCGGTCCACGGGTCGCAATACCGACTGGATTATTTCTTTGTGCCTCGCATATATCTCCACAGGTTCTCACAGATTGCCCACCTCCCCCGGGGGCTCTCTGACCATTCCCCAATTACTCTTAAATTTCATAGCTGCTCTCGGAAACCCCCCTTTCGGTGGCGCATGTCCCCCTGGCACCTCCGGAGTCCAGACTATCAAGACATGTTGCACACAGCGATCTCCAATTATTTGGACGCCAATGTCCCCTACGCCCCGTCCCTCCTATGCGAGGCCCTAAAACCCACAGTACGCGGTGCTGAGATCAGCTTTCGCACCAAAGAAAAGCGTGCACGACAGGAGCAATTGGCGGACCTCGAGTTGCGCCAAATGGCCATTGCTATGCAGTTAACCCTTGACCCTAGCCCCACTCTACGGCGTAGCTTGCTACAGGTGCAACAAACAATACAACAGTATCTAATGGGGGAGGCGAAGGAGATTTGGGAAGCATCGCAACATCGAGTTTACCAATGGGGGGACAAATCGAGCAAAATGCTCCATAGGCTCTGCCAGGCGGACAGATCCCCGGCTGTGGTCACCACCATCTGCGATGCTGAGGGGGCCTTGTGCTCCTCGCCGGAGGCTGTGGCCGTGGAATTTGCACGGCATTTCTCCTCCCTCTATGAGAGTCGAGAACAAATCTCAGAGGCCCAAATAGCAGAATTTCTGGTTGATATCCCACCTCGGAAACTCCCAGACCACATGCGCGATCAACTAGAGGCCCCTATTACGTTAGATGAGTTGACTGGGGCCCTACATGCCCTACACCCAGGGCGGGCCCCTGGACCCAATGGATTCCCTATGGAGTTTTTACGGCCGAACATTCACCTGCTGGGGCCCCACTTGCTGGTGACTATACAGGATGCCCAAGACCGTAACGTATTGCCCCAGGATTGGCGGCATGCAGAAATTGTCCTATTCCTCAAACCAGGACGCCCTCCGGAGGACCCTTCATCCTACCGTTCTATTTCTCTCATCAATTTTGAGCCCAAACTACTAGGGAAGGTCCTGGCAGATCGCCTACGTACGTGCATCTCAGACCTAATCCACCCAGACCAATCGGGCTTTATGCCCCAACGAGCAACTCGCCATAACATTCGGAGAGTACATAATGCCTTAGCGGCGGCCCCGGCGTTAGGACGCCCGGCAGCTATATTATTGGCTGACATAGATAAAGCCTTCGATTCACTCAGATGGGTCAACCTCTTTCAATTACTGTAGGCGGTAAATTTTGGTCCCCGCTTCATTGCCTATGTCCGCTTGCTCTACACTAACCTGATGGCGTCGGTCCGTATAGCCGGCCATCGCTCGGACCCCTTCCCCATCCACAGTGTTATATGGGGTTATATGGCCCTAAGACACATTGTCGACATTGCTAAGTTAGCATGAGTTTTGCTTGCCCTATGCTGCTGCTTTTGCCCACGCCTCTGCCTAGCGTTTGTTTTCGCGACACTTTGCCTCTGCCCTGTACATGATAACAGATTGTTTTTCACGTTCTCAGCCTTCCCTTCAATTCTGTCTGAACATAATGTGCAAGGTCGGTCAACAATGTCTCGTGTTATTCTGTTCTGGTCAGTCCCTATTACCTAGACAAAACATGTTACCAACAGCTGCAATGTGGAAGAATCGTGCTTTGAAATAACGTTGTTGCAAGTTTTTGAAACACACTCAAAGAAAGCCGTTCCATGGAGCTGAACACTGCTGTTCCTATGATGTAAACCCTTGGGTTTAGGCTTTCAGGTAGGGGTCTGCTAATAACGCCTAGAGATCTTCTGTTATATAAAATAACTTCTTACTGCCTTGGGGAGGGTGATTAGGCCCAGTTATTTTGCCTTTTTCACAGTCTTTATAAAATGACGACTGCTTTTATATTCTATGGTATTGTAACAATGCTAATGATTCTTGCCTTATGCATTTTGCTGCTAGTTGTGGTTCGCATACGGTTTCATGAATCACTATAGTCAAAATAAACATTTTGAACTTATTTAGTGACTGATTATTTTCATTGTGGACAAGTACGCGAGAGCAAAAGAGTGTCTAGTTCCCGCGATTCTGAGGTGAGTCGGGAGTGCTCGTGTTCTGGGTTGTCTAAACATTCGTAGCTTCTTGATATTTGTAGGAGACCGAATGAGACACTATTGCTAGTCGGTTGGGATTTTGGGTACTAAGGTGATAGGAGGTACACCCCTATTTACTGAGGTCCTGTTTTCTTGTGCATAGTTCTGTGTATGAGCAGAATCCCCGCAACATGGCGCCGCCAACGTTTGGTCTGGTTCTTATCTGCGGGACGCTTGAGTAGTGCTCGTGCTGGTCCACAATACCCTTACTTCTGTTTCCGGAGACAGCTGTGACGGAGTAACCTCCTATAATGACATTTTTATAGGTTTATTCAAGCTTGAAGTTTTAAAAGGTACTTCTTAATTTATAACCAGTGTTTGCGCTGCCGCTCTTTAAGTTGTTCTACTGTCTTCTCTATAATGGCTGTCGTTGATATTCCGGCTCATAGCAGAGCCGAGCTGAGGGCGCACTTGACTCATTATGCGGTCCCTGATGCTGGGGCCGCACTTATTTTTGTGGTGGAAGCCGATCCGGCTCACCAGTTTGAAGTTTTTTACTCTTGGGTCACTTTTCCGGCGGTGGATGGCACTGATGATTTGTTTCACACATATGCTGCCACTGCCGTTCCTCAGCAGTATCAGTCTTATAGAGCTCTTGAAATTCCGCTTACAGCTTGGCAACACAGTATTTGGTTTAATGGCGCCCTTCCTCACCCATTAACGGCAGTCCGTTTAGGCCCTTTATCTATATATGGGGCCACATGACCCGTTTTGGCTGGGTTTACCCCACACCCACGTGCTTTTATAACTGCGACTCTGGCAGAGCTCCGCGTCTTACTTACATCGTTGGTACGCGTATATAGAGCTGTAATACAGTACGTAACACGCACCGTCCAGGTGGGACCACCTGGTGCTGCTGTACAACCTGCGGGTCCTGGTGGCGTAACCATCAGTCCCGTTATAGTTAATTCTGTCATGGGCAAGCGCCCACAGAATAAGGATGAATTTCCTTATTGGCTTGCCGAGAAATTTGGACAGATAGAAGCTGTCTTTCCTAATACTACTCCTGTGGATAAACACATGATCTTAACTATTAGTTTACCTAAAGACTTAATTCCCGAATTGGCTGATTGTAACACCTGGGGCAGGGTTTTTGCAGCAGTATATTCTATGTGTTTCGGCACCCCCTCCATGACCGTGCTCCCCTCTGTGATTAAACGCGTTCAAGATGAACACGGAGCAGAAGCGGCTGTTGAGCTGGGGATGAGACTGGTCGGAGTGTTCGACGTGGTTGCTGATATGATCCTTGCGAATGTCAAGGGCGATGCCGTTAGCTTTCAAGTAGCAAACCGCTTAGAGGCGGTCGCGGAGCCTGACAGACCACGAGAATTACCAAAGATTATTGCAAAGGCTTACAAAACCATAGGCCGCAATAGTCTGGGAAATAAGCCTACGTCACAAATACAAACGCAGTCTCAAGTACAACAGAAAGCCCAGCCTGACAAGGATGGGCGCCCTTTCTTTCCTAAAAAGAATTGGCAACGAAATAAGAAACAGGGTTCCCAACAACAGAAGCAGGGTTCGCGTGCCAGTTCACCGACCCCTGATGCTTCTGAACGTACTTATGACTTGCGCGATCACGCTAAAATTAAGTCTCCTGAACGATTTCAGGTTCCTAATCAGCGTTCTCCTCGTTCTTTACAGGAAACATCAGGCTCGCAAGCCGATGGAGGGGATCGCCAGGATCGGGGTAGAAGTCAACCTGCGTCACAACTTCGTGAACAGCCTCGACAGTTTGAAGTCAAGAACAAGCAGGGTGATTTCGCACGAACCCGTCCTCCTTTTCAAAAGAAAAAAGTTGCCGCATTGACAGCGAGATATGCCACAGACGGTGAGGACGCGACTCCTGCATTGGACTTGGGCAGTGACTCTGCTCGACAGCGCGGCGGAAGTTACCATAGTCAGGGAGGTTCTACGTCCCCGTCTGGATGTGACAGCAACTGACACATTTGTTACAATTGAGACTGCAGATACCCGGGTTGCCCCCCCGGATTGGCTACATGAAGTCCTTTTCCAATTTGAAGGCGATATACTGCGTCCCATTAAGGTTGTTTTCTGGGAGAATCTAACCGCTACATATGACATTTTATTGGCGGAGAAAGATTGGCCTCCACCCTTTGTGTTATCCTCTTCTCGGGGGGAAGATGTGATACTTCCGAGTTATTCATGTTGTGTCCCTGAGGAACAAGCGCAGGCTTTAGCGAAGGAATGGGCTTTGGCCTTAGCCCCAGCGGTGTATCACAATCAGGTGGGTTGGGACGTGGTACCATCCATCACGCCCGTCTTTACATTGCTTACTAACGGCAGCTATCTCATTTTGAACAATCAAGACTGCTGTGGTTTGCGGGCGGTTGTCCCATATTTGGTAACTGTTTCCCAGCGCGTAACTTGCTGTAGCAATGTTCTTTTCCCGCCCCCGCAAGGGAGTTTAGATTCTTCGCTTTGGCCTTCCATTCCGACTTTGAAAACAGAGTTCAACAAGTTGAGCAGGCTCAAAGCCCTTTTATTCCAACAGGAGGTGGCCCTCACTTCCGTCCGTGAAACATTCAGACTGCAGGTGGCTCGGACCTCGAGTGAGATACAGTCGCTTCTTAACACTAACCTCCCACTTCATTTTGGGGAACTAATTCACCAAATATTTAATGCATCTGATACGACAGGCCTTGCCCATTTTTTAAAATGTGTGGGATCTGGCCTGGTCTCTTCCTTTCAAACTATATTCGGGGTAATTCCGACTTTAATTCATTGTATATTTTCCAGCGTCTTCGGAGGGTTCCCCTTAATATTGGTGCTCGCAGCTGGTGTCCTGCTTCTCCTTCTTGTGTTTCGTAATGGCTGCTCACTTTGTGGCTCTGCACAGGCAGGACCAGCTTCATCTGTACCGTAATCGCCTGTATGAGGCTTTTGAATGCTTGCCTTTAGCAACGCTTGGCGTCAGTTACAACTTGACATTCCGCTTTGCCTACTTTACTTGCGTGCAACCAGTGCTTCATTGCAAACGGTGTCATTTCTCCTGGGCAATGGAACTTTGCTGATCAAACACGTGGTGTCCAATCCCTGATTTCAGCCGGTTGATGGGTCCCTTAGAGGATCATGACGTGGCTTGTTCTGTGGATGGTCCAATGACAAGGGCAGCTTTACTTGCAATCTTGGATCAATGGGATATCTGTGCGGCTGCGCAGACTTTCCTACAACGAAGTTTGCCTTTTCTATTTTTGGATGCTCCTGTTTGTGAGGATCCTTCGACTTACTGAATTGGATGTCATCGTTTTTTTTCACCAAAGACAACGATGAACTATTGGAAGGAATTGCATACCTTTGCACCCAAACCTTCATGGATTGACTGCTTGGGTCGTCCCTACTCCACTGTCTGACATACAGACTCTTTTGTTTCAAGCTCACCGTGCCTTCAGCTTTTTTCGAACTTTCCCTTTTTTCTCAGATTTGTTTTTTTTAGAAAGTCCCTCACCAATATTTTGAGCAATGCCTGACTTCTGAACCCTGTTTTTGTTCTTCTGTCTATGTCCTACTGACTTACCAGGGGGAGGGTGTTATATGGGGTTATGTGGCCCTAAGACACATTGTCGACATTGCTAAGTTAGCATGAGTTTTGCTTGCCCTATGCTGCTGCTTTTGCGCACGCCTCTGCTAAGCGTTTGTTTTCGCGACACTTTGCCTCTGCCCTGTACATGATAACAGATTGTTTTTCACGTTCTCATCCTTCCCTTCAATTCTGTCTGAACATAATGTGCAAGGTCGGTCAACAATGTCTCTTGTTATTCTGTTCTGGTCAGTCCCTATTACCTAGACAAAACATGTTACCAACAGCTGCAATGTGGAAGAATCGTGCTTTGATATAACGTTGTTGCATGTTTTTGAAACACACTCGAAGAAAGCCGTTCCATGGAGCTGAACACTGCTGTTCCTATGATGTAAACCCTTGGGTTTAGGCTTTCAGGTAGGGGTCTGCTAATAACGCCTAGAGATCTTCTGTTATATAAAATAACTTCTTACTGCCTTGGGGAGGGTGATTAGGCCGAGTTATTTTGCCTTTTGCACAGTCTTCATAAAATGACGACTGCTTTTATATTCTATGGTATTGTAACAATGCTAATGATTCTTGCCTTATGCATTTTGCTGCTAGTTGTGGTTCACATACTGTTTCATGAATCACTATAGTAAAAATAAACATTTTGAACTTATTTAGTGACTCTGATTATTTTCATTGTGGACAAGTACGCGAGAGCAAAAGAGTGTCTTGTTCCCGCGATTCTGAGGTGAGTCGGGAGTGCTCGTGTTCTGGGTTGTCTAAACATTCGTAGCTTCTTGATATTTGTAGGAGACCGAATGAGACACTATTGCTAGTCGGTTGGGATTTTGGGTACTAAGGTGATAGGAGGTACACCCCTATTTACTGAGGTCCTGTTTTCTTGTGCATAGTTCTGTGTATGAGCAGAATCCCTGCAACAGCAGGGGCACCAGACAGGGATGCCCCCTGTCCCCACTGTTATTTGCCTTAGCGGTGGAGCCCTTGGCAGCATGGGTTAGGAGTGACCCGGTGCTCCGTGGATTCGACTGGTCCCAGTCGAGATCGGACCTCTTCGCGCTCTACGCGGATGACGTCCTGTTCTTTATGACGGACCCGTAGTTCTCGGGGCCTCGCATATTGCAAATCCTTAGAGTGTTTCGGGAAACCACGGGCTTGCACACCAACCCTGCGAAATCCGTCCTCTTTCCAGTTTGCGGTCATCAGGGACGGGGTACCTGGGCGTCACAGCTGTCGCACGCGACAGATGGCTTTAAGTATCTGGGCATCTTCGTATCGCCATGCCCCAAGGTCTCATGGGCACATAATATCAATCCGTTGCTTGTGAGTCTGCATGGTGACACCACTATCTGGTCCTCCCTTCCACTATCACTCTATGGACGATCGGCCATCTTCAAGATGGTGTCCCTACCTCGAATTTTATACAGATTACAAAATTTCCCCTATAAAATTCCACGATCCTGGTTGGCGCAAGTGAATGCCATACAAAATAAATTCCTTTGGAATGGAGGGGCAATTAGGGTCGCACTCCGCACCTGCGTACAGTCTACATATTGTGGGGGTATCGCTGCAGCGGACATATATTCCTATTATGTAGCTTCTAACATCCTAATAATAAATGAATGGTGGTATAACTCCCCAATCGACCCGGCCTTTGTGATCGAGCATGCGGCAATGGAGGGGACCCCCCCTCCTCCAACACCTTTATAGCGCCACACGTCTAGATTTTCGGCCCCCGGCGAGTAGAGTAGTGATACAGTTATGGCGTAACTCGGTCCGACAGATGGGGTGGTGCGGGACACTAACCCAAACAACTCCATTATGGCAGGGCACATACCTCCGCCCGGTGGCGGCCCTGGCGGGTTTCCGCGGGTGGGACCTGGTGGGAATATCGACCCTGGGGGATGTGATGCGGGGTACTACACTGAAATCCTTTCAGAAATTACAGGCGGATTACCAATTGCACAAGTCGCAATTTTACAAATACCTCCAACTCCGCCATGCTTTGACCCCCCTGATCCATGCTCTCGAGACTCTCCCGGAGTTTCACCCTTTGGAGGGCCGACTGCTGATGGGAGATTTGGGCCTACACAAAATTAGGCAAATATACCAGACGCTGTCGACCCACACACGGACGATGTTAGACGCGGCGGGCATGGCAAGCCGACATTCCTGACTTGACGGACGACGACTGGGCCAAAGCCATTGCCAGCCCTCGAGGCGCTGCAGTGTCCACGCGATACCGCCTTATACAGTTCAAGTATCTACACCGCGCATACTACACACGGGTCCGACTCTGGAAGATGGGTATTATCCAGTCCCATATATGTTTACGATGTGGGAGGGAAGATGGGACGTTTATACATACAGTTTGGAGCTGCACTGCGTTGCAGCCCTTTTGGCGCAAAGTATCGTCGTGCTTATGCGAGGTGCCATCATGGGAACTCCCACCTGACCCACGACTTTTCCTCCTACACAGCACGGACGACATAGGGGGAAACAAATACAAACAACATCTCTTGTTCTTGGCCCTTACTATTGCCAAGCACGATATGTGGAAAGGGACTCCCCCCTCCCCCCGACTATAGGCAAATGGAAAACCGAACTCGGCAGATGCATGGGGGTGGAAATTGCTGTGTTTCTAGCTCATGGCTGCTCCAAAATACACAGAAAAATATGGACCCGATGAGCGACGTATCGTGGGATAGATCTTCCTCCTCTTCCATCCACGGACCCCTGATAGGAGACATCATCTATTCATATTTTATCGATCTGTCCATTCCATGTTGTATGATATCCCACCACTCTACTAAGGTATCTCATACACAAATACCGAGGTCTAGTACAGTCTGCATTTTGTTTAAAGTTATGTAACCTGCTTGTTTCGCAGGTCTTGCAAATATCTAAAAATGTCGGTACTCCTGCTGTGTTTTATTTCCTACAGGTTTTTGTAGGGCTGCTTCCCAAAATTCATTGGAATAACCAAATAAAATTTGTTGTAAAAAAAAAAAAAAAATCCACCCACTACACCAGTCCAGACAGAGACCAGCCATATGCCTGTGTTTTCCTGAGTGCATCAAACGAAGTGTGATGGGTATGCGCAGACGTGGTTCCCTGTGACACAAGACTCAAGTTACTCCTCACTGACAAGGCCTAAGTAGCCTGTAATCGGTCTGGGGTTGTTTGTGTTCCCGTTCAAAGGGGACCTAGCTTGGCAGTTCGGGCTGTACTGTTATTACTGGAACATGACCAAGCTGATATACTTATAGATGGTCTAGGTCTAGAGTAGCATTGTGGGTGAAAAACAATTGACTGAAATGCAGACTGAGCAAACACCAGTGGCTGAGATTAGTTCAACCATCCCCACCATCACACTGTAGTTTGGTGCAGTTCTGCCATTAAGTGTGAAGGGTATGCCCAGACGTGGGCCCAGTTCTCTCTGCACTACATGCCTCCAGCTTTACTTCAATGACAAGGCCTAAGCGAGGTTGAAACTAGTGTAGAGTTGCTATCGTTTTCATGCAGTAGGGACCTCGATTGACAGTTTCAGCTGTACTGTTCCTATTGAAGCAGGGCCAATACTGATTTGTGTATTGATGATCTCCGTCTGAGATAGCACAGTGGCTGAAAAACAAGACTATTTGCAAGCATTCCACCTATCTTCTCTGTGTTTTCCACAGAGTGATTTGGTCAGATTGTTTCCAACTTAACAGCAAGCAGGCTGCACAGTTGTTATCCATGGAATGTGGAGAAAGATGCAAAGGAAGGCATGTGTATAAACTCTTTCTGTAATCCAGGTGGGCTATAGTCTCGGACAGGATTAGCAAGATTTTCTTGGAGCAACGCAGCACTGGCAGGACCCGTTTAGGAGACAAGACACAGAAGACGGAATGTAGAATTGCACTATTCAAAGCTAGTCGCCTTATCCACGGAGGTTGGCGGGGAGCCCAATTTCTCAAGCCAAAATAAAAGATGGAGGTAGGATTGGCAGGGTTCAGAAGCACATTTCAGTATTTGTCACAGTTAAGACAGAGCCAGCTATTCAGTATTCACTGGTGAACCCGCGTAAGGCAGTAAAACAGCCCTAGGAGGTTGCCAGGTTCATCACCAATGTTACAGTGCAACTCTTTAGTAACAAGGCAGGCCTCGGACAATGTCACATTTGATTTTGGCTATTCCACTGGGTCTCTTGCACTGCAAGTGACATGATTTAGCCTGATCACATGTGCACATCCACCTAAAAAGAACTGCACTCGAGTGCCAGGACAGGTGGGCCATTAATGTACTTTGCCAGTGCTCTTCTCTTTCCATTAATTATCCTATTTTAACACTTTTAGTCATACTTGTGTTTAAATTATGGCTTCAGGTTACAGTAATTCAAATCCAGTACATTTTCTTTGTGCCTATACAAATCATTCTTCTGTAATGCGCATTAAAATTATCAAGCACTGGCAAAACCACTAGAACTGGCACCAGCTGACAGTCTATTGGCTTTGCCAGTGCTTTTTAATGGTATACAGCGTTTGGTAACAGTGGTTCATCCTTGTGGACTTATCAAAAAGATCAAAGTTTTGATGAGGAAATGACCTGCTGCTCCGTTTATGAAAGTTAGTGTACAACAGCAGCTGCTAACTCCAGATCCCAGAATCAAATGTACAACACTGACCGCACTTTAAGACTCAAGCACAAATAAGCATGCTGTACTATCTGCCTTGCACTGTATTTGCCATGATGCACTGCCACAGGAGAACTGGTAAAAGCTTTTGAACAGTGTGCCACTCCACCTTCAGATAATGTTTACAAGATCCAGCTTTAGGTGGAGCTGCTTGAGAACGTCTCTCTCTCTCTCTATAGTAAGACTTATGAGGGAACCCTTTTGTAGGGTTGCTACCAGTTAGGAGACTAACCTGAAGGATTAGAGAGGGACTTTTTAGGGGTTGTTACAATCTTGAAGTTGGTGAAAACCGGACTCACGTCAATAAGAACAAGCATTGCCAATGCCAATAGGTCCGGCTTTAAAGGAATATTGCATGGTAACATGAAGTAGTACAAGTAGCATGGGAATGGACAAGTATTTGTGTGGCAGCAAAGAACTGTAGAATAATATTGGCATATGGTAAAAGGTCAAGTGACAGTTGCACTGTGAAGCCAGACCTAAAAAAATAAATGTAGGTTAATGACTGCCCTCTTCCTATCTGTGCTGCCACAGAAGAAAAAAACAAATTATCAAGTTATCTAAGACACTTTAATTGCTTTACAGTGTCATATGAGTGTCCCTGAAAGTTCGGGATAAGGCAGCTGGATAAATAATTAAAATGATCACAGCTGTGTGGAAGGCAGCTGTAAGCACACAACTTCTGCCTAATCAAAACATGTACTCCTGGCTCCCAACATGTGGCCTGAGCCAAAACACCTCCCATAGTTGTCTGGTTACATTTGTGGTGTCAAGCCAGACCATAAAAACTACAAGTTGATGCCAGCGTGCAAGGCGTCATCATACATAAGCCTGGGTTGTTACTTGGTGCAGGCGAGGCCATGATTAGGATATCCCCAGGTGTCAAACTTGATCCAAAATCTTTTAGTGCAATTGCTGACAAGCACTGTGGGCCACATGGCAGTGCTTGTCAGCAATTGAACGAAAAGATTTTGGATCAAGTTTGGCACCTGGGGATATTCATAAGATGGGGAATCTGTGCAAATATGTATACATCAGAAAATGTTCTTTTTGATAAGGGGCCTCTTAAGAACAAAGATGTGTGGGTGATGAGCTCACTTCTCTCACTTTATACTATGTCACCAAATCAAACTTGAAATAATTATGAAGAATGAGTGACATTCTGGAACACGATCAGCAAGGGATTAGGCTATATTTAGGTAGTCTGACCCTTACAGAGTGTTAAAGATTAAACTCCAATAAATGACATTAGTTAATACAAAATCAATCCATGTACTTTTGCATTTCTGATAATCGATCGAAGACAAGCCTCTGTAAAAGCACAGTCTATTAAAACAAAGCAGAAATCATATTTTCTCTATCCTGTCCTTCCTTTTTCAGCTACTGGTTGGTGGAATTGGAGAGAAGGGAGTCTGTCCTCCATGATCCTTTGTATGCTAAAATATATGAGTGACTAAGTGCACCAAAGTTTCAGAATCAAAGCCTGGAAAAAGAGTGAATGCTATGAAATGCTGCAGTGGCACAGTTTACTGCAGGTTTAAAGAGATAAATTGATTTAAGTCAGGCTTCTCCAACGAGTATCTCATGAGCTACTGGTAGCTCTCCTGTGCGCAGATCCGCCTACTAAATTAAAAGCTTTTGCTTGGTTAAATTAATATATGTATGCCAAATTTGAGTTTGTGTACTGGAGATGAAAAAGTGTGTATTTTCAGACCTGATATGGTGATGTTTGGGGAAAAATGGCTAAGTATATGTACAGCTGATATTTGAGTGATGAATCATGAGGCATTGGGGGGACTTATTACTAATATAATTACCTTGGTGACAGGAAAATTGCAGCTATGGCTGTTATGTACTACCCATGTAAAGGCATTTGAAAATGACGTGTTCTCGCTTGGTAGAAATATTGTATACTACTAGGGGCTTGCAGCCCGCTTATTGTTTAACAATTGTTGGCTTGATTGTCACTCTTATTTGCTTCCTTCTAATTGGCCAGAGCATGCTGGCTTTACTTTCTCTTCTTTCGGCTGGAACATGGACAAGTACTGATTGCTTTAGCTTGATTGCTATCCTCCCACTGATAGCGCTGAGATTAAGGTACTATTTTTTATTTTTTATTCTTCCCCGTCGTTCTTGTTGAACCTATGTTTTACTATGCCACACACACTTCAAAGAAGCCCTTTTATTATTTGGAATGGATGTATATTTAGACAACAGATGGTATCTGCTTTTATTGTGACAACAGTTGATAGCTACTTCAAATGTATTTTCACTAAGACATGGACATGGGTGCAATTGCTTTCTGTATGTGATAGGATTTTTATTCCAAATTTTATATTTGTTTTCTTTTTCGCGCATGGGGAGGTTAACTGATTTGCTCAGAATCACAGGGGTGTTGTGCAGAGAACTAACAAGCACTGACAAAGTCAATAGGTTGCGCCTTTGAGACTATTGGCTCTTCCATTGCCTTTTGTTCATGCTGTACAGCATGTGCATTACTGAACTTTGGCAATGATTTGAAGCCACGCTGTATAGCAGCATGGCTAAAAATAACAATAATAATAAAAAAGGGACTATGATGCATCCAGCGCTAATACACTTAAAAAAAACATGAAGTGCATTAGCCCTCCCTGCATCATAGCACTTTTTAAAATTAGTTTTAGCCACACTGCAAAGCAAAGCATCCACGCTGCTTTACAGCTTGGCTACAAAACATTGCCAAAGTCAATCGCTCTCAAAGGCAAGACCTATTGGCGTTGCCAGTGCTTTTTTTTTTTTTTTTTTTTATATTATTGGTGAGAACCATGCCTGATGCACGGATGTGATCACTGCTAATAAACTTGCATTAAGTGACAACTAATGTAATCGTGTGTGATGTGGTCACTGTTACAACACTAATAATATTAATAGCTTGGGTTGATTTTCACTGAACATAAGTGGCTCTTACTACAAAACACGGTGGGGACAGTTTTAAGTGCTGCAGTGTTATTGATCCGGGGATCTCTTGAAAGACGTACCATTTCAACTGAGCCATACACCTCAACCTGCCTAGCACCAACCGTACAATATTCTCATAAAAAGACATGACGATGCTGCTAGATAGTCTACAATTCTGCCAGGACCGGAGGCTCAGATTTTGCTTTACTCTCATTTAATTCACTCAGCAGCCAATAACAATAACTTAAAATCAGACTAAATATCCCATGAGTCTTTGCTGTAAACTCAGTGCAATAACAACCATAGGGTAAGTCCCATATATATTCGACATCAAGGAAAATCACTTTCTCTTTCTTCGCTGCTCAGCAGCCAGATAAGTGCTTTTCATTTATGTCTTACTATTATAACGTGCCTTGATTAAATTACTGCTCTGTTTGATGTTATAGAAATGTCTTAGATGAGCGCTTTCAAGAACTGTTTGCATGTAGTTCCCAAACTTTTTGCTCTTTGAACACGTGTGCATGCCCCTAGCTGAGGGATTTCACACTGCGTCGCTCTTGTGCGACGCAGTACCACCACTAGGTGCGCTGGCGGCCGTGAGGAAACGCTTGAAGAAATTGCTGCGGAGATCGCGGTGCAGCCTGGCCCTCTAGGGGGAGTGGAGCAGGCATGTCTCCTAAGAATGACGCTTGGCCTTTTTTCTCATTCCTCACATTCCTTACGCGTCATTCGCTCAGTGCAGCGAGACGTGCGGTGTGCGGCCAAGCCCTCTAGGGGGCGTGGAGGTGCGCGCATCTCCTAACAACGGAGGACACTCCCCTTCCACATTCCAGAAATTCTTTGGTGTTCAGTCAGCGCAGCTTGTGGTCTTCTCCTTCCGTGAGCAGCAATGAAGAGAAGACATTGTTTGCGAGCACGTGAGGCTTAATTTGAAATATTTGTACCTTTCTAGCTCCAGATAAGCAGTTTTCCACCAAGGTTTTCCCCTGCTGTCCCCTATTAATTACAGGAGCATTCGTAGGATCACTTGTTCGCCGCACACGTAGTGTATCAACCATGAACACTAGTCATCAAGCACTGGCTCATTCAATTGCTGCCTGAGAAGAGGCAAGAGTGTGGTTATCTCATGGTTTCCTTTGGGTACCTCTATCTATTTATATAAAATCCGCCTGAACATGGCAGGTGTGCATGATGAATACTGGGAGTCTGTGGAGGAAGACAGAGGCTCCTTCCCATCTCGGAGGAGATGGTGGATGCCACTGAAGCATCCCTTGAGAGGGCAGTCTCTTCGGCCTTAGAGCCCCTGAGTAGGAAGATTATTGAACTTATTGCACGTCGCAGTATCCTACCCGCAGATGCGGAAGGCCATAAGCTTACAACTCCTATTGACACTCGGGCGCTCCTATAGTCAAGGGCAGTTTCACCACCCTCTGATGCCTTTGAGAGGCTACGCGAAAAGTTCCTGAAACAACGTCTTGACGTCCTGAATGCTCAGTAAAATTCCGGACCTGACTGGTCCCCCCAAATGACGATTCTTATTACCACTAGGGGACAGATGATAATGCCGGGGTGGATTCGGAAACCCCTGATGGGTATTCTGGTGATGAGCCAGGCCTGAGCAGACCGTGGAGACCAGAGGGTGGAGTAAAAAAACCTAGGTTGGATGGCAAGGGTAACCATACTGCGCAAGACTCTGTGGCTGTACCGGATATTCTTAATCCGAAGGATATGTACTACCCCTGTTCCGCGAACTGGGTGTCCGCCTCTATGGTGGCACAGTATGCAGCAAGCTACATCAGGAAACCAATGGACCAAGAGGTACAGGGGAGGCTGAGAGCTGATTGCCCTGGACCACCGTTAGCCGGTAAAGTGGCTTGCACCCCCGAGATTGATAGTAAGATGGCAACGTTCATCACTAAGTCGATTAAGGACCCAAAGAAGGGCCTTGTCCCACCCTGTAGGTCCAGCCAGGATAAGGTCCTCGATGTCCTGGGGCCTCTTTCCAAAATATTTGATATGGCGGAGGAAGCCAAGGAATCAGGCCACATGATTGACCCTACAATTCTCTCCAGTTGGGTTCAGCAGGCCCTGTGTTACTTAGGCAATGGCAATTGTGCCTTATTAACGGAGCGTAGGCGCTCGCTCCGCATCAAAATCAAACCCAAGTTGGGTGAGTTGACCAACACGGAGGCTGGTCCAGAAGCGAAAAGGGGTCTTTTCGGAGAACCTTTCATTAAGGAGCTCTCTCGATTTGTCACCACCTTCTCATCGATCCACAAGGTGCAACAATCCATCCGTGAAGTCTTCGACCGGAAGATTTTTGGAGGGACTGGAAGAGGTAGGGGGCGCTCCTTCAGCCGAGCATACAATTCCAACCCCCACAAACTCCAAACCAGGCACTCCATACAATGGCAGGACCAGCAAAAGTTCGGATGGTTCTTCCCCTCCCGAGGCCACGGCGAGGTCGCGGAGGCAAAGGAGCATTCCGAGGACCCAGCAATGCAGTAGGAGGCACCTCCAGTAAGCAATATCCCTTCTTCCCTACAAGAGCTGGGAGACAGATTGCAGAGGTTCATTCACAATTGGAAGCACATAACTGGAGACAGTGATGGGTTTCCACAGAGTTATATGGTACTCCCCATCCACACTTCCATTTCAGACCTTTGGTGTTCTATTAGGAAGAGCAGCGGGTGATAGACCAAG
Organism: Calotriton arnoldi; assembly: GCA_963921515.1. Classification (NCBI taxonomy): domain Eukaryota; kingdom Metazoa; phylum Chordata; class Amphibia; order Caudata; family Salamandridae; genus Calotriton; species Calotriton arnoldi. The sequence continues at coordinate 3,184,172 of CAWUFW010000020.1, forward strand.
GGGTGTCAGAGCTTCTGCAGAAGGGAGCCATTACCTATTCCGTTCTTCACCCCAGGGGTTTTCTGAACATCTTCCTGGTGGAAGAGGAGGACAGGGGTTATCGGCTGGTAATAAATTTGAAGGAATTCAACAGGTGACTGGTGTATTGCCATTTCAAAATGGAGGGCATCCACCTCCTCAGAGATATCCTCCTAACCAACGATTGGTTAGTAAGGCTCGATCTAATTCATCGCCCCAATTTTTATGTCCCTCAGAAACTTACTGCAGTTTGAATTGAGCGGGCAGGTCTTCGAATTCACTTGCCTTCTGGTCGGTCTGTCCTCCGCACCTTGGTGCTTCACCAAGGTACTGCGACCTGCCATGGAATGGCTAAGCGCGAGGAGAGTCAGACTCATAGTATACCTGGACGACATCCTCTTGCTGAATCAGGAAAAACCCAGCTTAGTCTCCTAACTCCAAAGATCCCTTCTTCACGATCTGGGGTTCATTGTGAACATACAAAAATCTGAATTTGTTCCGGCCTAACAACTGGCCTTCTTGGGCTTTAAGATAGATACGGTGCGACAACCACTCCAAGTACCAAAGAAAAAGATGCTCCTCATACGCCAGGAACTGCGCAAGACGCTAGAGAGAGAGAAGTTTTCACTCAAGACTTCTGGTCAGGATCGTAGGACTGCTGTTCTCTTCCATCCAGGCTACTTTCTCAGACACACTGAACTACCGAGTGTTTCAACGTTGGAAGGCACAGCACGTCAGGAGGGTCTGACGTACGCCCAGGAGATCGTGCTTTTGCAGGAGCCTCGGGTAGAGCTTCGCTGGTGGCTCAGCCACATGCATGCATGAAATGACAGGGCCATCTTCGGGTCAGCCCCAGGATCGGATTATCAAGTCTAATGCCAGTCGCCAGGGATGGGGAGCCCGATGTGGCAATGTTACCACAGGAGGACAGTGGTCCGAACACAAGGAGGCTCTACACATCAATTCTCTGGAACTCCTTCTACAGTCAAGAGATACGGTGTAGACTGGCGAAGATGGTTATGCTGGTGTCTGGGAAGGGATCTTGATCCCGTGTGGGCAGATGTAGTATATACTGTCAGTTTTTTGTTGGAATTGGCTGGCGATGGGCTGGTGTACCGCACAATCAATGAATGCAGGTCAGCGATCTCAGCAGGCCACGTGCCTGTTCATAACATACCAGTTGGAGAACATCCTCTGGTCTGTCGACTCTTGTGGGCTATCTGCTTGTCTATTCCACTTGAAGCGCGTAACACCTTTCTCTGGGATGTCAATGTGGCGTACAAATGCTACGATCCTGGCAAAATAACGAATACTTGTCGCGTAAAGAATTAACAAGTAAGTTGCTGTAATGTCTCATTTCTTGCAAGAGTGGCTGATTTTCAGGCACTATACATTACATTGCGTATGTTTACCCAAGTGGGGTGTCCTTCACCATTTCTAGAAGAACGAAGTCCAATACCAGGGTGGTCTATTATCCTGCTTTTCCTGGCCATCCCAAAATGTGTGTTGTTCGCTGCCTTATAGCCTACGAAGCCATGACAGAAGAGCATCGTCCTTCGGGGACGGCTCAGTTATTCATAGCTTTAAAGAAAACTATAATTCGGTTTCAGATGTCACTATCGCCCAATGGATAAGATGGATTCTACAAGAAGTTGGCATTGAAACATCTTCCTTTGGGGCTGACTCCACAATGGGGGCTATGGCATTGAAGGCCTCTCTCTGGGGAGCCGCCTAGAAGATATTCTCAGAGCAGAAGATTGGTCTTCGGACTCTACATTTAAGACCTTTTTAAAGCTGGCTGGCAACCAGTGATGCAATGCCTGTGACAGGCTTCAAGTAGCATAATCTGAGCCTCCAGTCCCACATAGAATACACAATTCCTTAGCTATTGTGAAAAAAGTTTAAATTCTATTACGGACACGGAGGCGAGGATTATCCCTCCCGATTTGATTCACATTATCACCCTCCCTCAAATCTATGAACCTGAGGGCGTTGTGGATAAGTACATTTAAAGATGATAGAATTATTATCCTTTGAAATCACTGTATCGCAATATATTGACAACAATGGTTAATTTGATTAAATATTTACCATGCTCTAGAACTTACCCTCCATGTCCGGTTTTTCTTTAGGATTGGAGCAGAAGCAAGAATTCTGATAGGAACATTTGGATTAGGATGTTTCTCACAAAGAAAGGGGAAGAGCTTTTTTTCCTTGATGTCGGATAAATATGGGACTTACTCTATGGTTGTTTTTGTACTGAGTTTACAGCAAAGACTCGTGGGATATGTAGTCTTTGAGTTTAAGAGTTATTGTTATGGGCTGCTAAGTGAATAAAATGAAAGAGTAAACATAATCCTCGCCTCCGTGTCCTTAATAAACTGAAACTTTCTTTCACGATAGCTAGGAAATTTAGTATTCTTCCAAAGTATCTCCGAAAAGCCATCACTAATGACAGTTAAAGATTAGACTTTCATATTATATATGAGTGCCCATCTATATATAAATACTGGCAAGATATTAGTGTGCATTGGGGAGAGTGGTGGGCAGAACCCTGGATTTGGATCCCAAACTCGTGTACGGCATGCATGCACGCAAGCTAATGGCCTTCTTTACTGCAAAGCAGGACGTAGCAGTCACTGGCGAGATGAAGCCCCTTCTGTGGTGGAGTGGAATATGGGCATGGACCACTGTGCTATAATAAAAAACACATGCTAAAATATGGGGCCAAAGGTCAAAACTCTCGGATGATGTGTAATCATGCTCTACACTTTTGAATGTAATGTATAATGAATGCTTTTCCTTTCCCTTACTGTATTCCGAATCACTATAATACTAACGTGCTTGCGTGCTGCCTGGGTTAATAATTTGATGTGTCAATGTGTAATCATCAATCAACAGAATTATTTAAAAAAATTAGACGTTACCAACCCTAGACATGGAATGTCTACATGAGCAGAACGATTTAGGAAAACAAACAAGTGAGATGTTTCCATCAATGCCGATCCCGTTTGTGTTTCCGATATATGCAAACTTAGCTGAGGGACAAGAATTTGCAGGGGGTAGATAGCGTGATGATAGAAGGGCGCGAGAAGAAGGACTAGAGTTATTCATTTGCCGGGAAACAACGGTGAAGGTGGCAAGAATGCCAGTTTCGAACTAGTATGCATGCTATGGTCAGAAGGATCTGTATACGGGGCTAACATGCATAGCTCACACATCATCTTTTAAAGAATCAGAAGGTCTGTAGCTATTTGCTCCAGAGGGGTTTTACCCAACACAAAACCACGAGGAATTCATAGCTAGTGATGTAATTTGCTAATGCACAACTATGAAATGTCTAGATTGGATGACATATTCGAAGAGTCAGTCAGGTCGCTCCATTTATTCCTTAAGGTAAAATATGTTACACTTAAATACAGTCTTTTTCCTGTGGTATCAACAGTCTGTTGGCACCGGAAAATGTATTGCCCCCAAAAGCAGTTTTTTTTCTGTAGCACCAAGACCTATCTATCTATTTTTTTAATCCTCTTCATAAAATTACACCCCCAAGACATAAGGAAGTTGTCACCATCGGCCTTCAATACTGATAAACCACTAATAACTGCAGTCTATCTACACAGACATGGGAGACGCCAATTAGCTTTTAATACTGTTAAAGAGACTAGTTAGTTTGCACGTATTTAATAATAAGCTAGGTCAAGAAATTAGAAGTTGCGCTTCTAAAGTACCTGTACCATGCAGAGGAAAAGAATCCATATTCCAATAAAGCGTGTTTCTATTCTTTAACTGTATAACTGGAGGTGGCAAAATGCCAGTACTGAAACACAAGCTAAGTAAGGAAGCGACAATGACATGTCTTGATCATGAACTGAAGGAGTCGTGTCAAGGTGATGTGTGTGAATTAATGGAAAACGAAAACTGAGACACCACACTGGAAGAAATCAAATCATAGAAAAACCATTTTAAGGAAATACAAAAAAATCGAAAATTAAAGGAAACATTTTAAAAGAAAGATAATTTTAAAGAAAAATCCAAAATTACATCGAACTTGGGTGAAGATTAGAAATCCTGTGGGTTTTTGGGTTCAGGTATAAGTCATGTTTACGGTGATGAGGGTTTTTTTAGGGATCAGGAATAACTGGAGTTCATGCATAGAAAAACGTTTTTAGGGATCAGAGATGGGTGGTGTAGGGGTTGTGAGTGTTTTTTAGGGTTCAAGTATGAGTGGTGTTCAGGTGTGTGAGGTGTTTTTAGGTTTCAGGGATGGGTGTTGTCTAAGGGTATTGAGGAGTTTTAGTGTTCATGGATGGGTGGGGTTTAAGGCTAGTGAGGGTTTCTAAGGTTCAGTTATGGGTAGCAGCTGGAGTGGTGAAGGGTTTTTAGGATTCAGGATGGAGTGCAGTTTAGGGTGGTGAGGTGTTTTAAGGATTGGGGAAGGATGGGTGAAGTTTAGATGTAGAAAGGGGTTTTTAGGGTTCAGGGATCAGTAGTTTAGAAAGGTGAGAAGTTCTTATGGGTCATGGTTGGCTGGTGTTTAAGGGTGGCGATGTTGTTTTAGGGTTCCAGGAAGGGTGGAGCTCGGGTGTGCAGAGGTGTTTTAAGGGGCATGAGATCGGTGGGGTTTAGGCTTAGAAATAGGTACTTAGGGTTCAGGAATGAGTGGAGTAAACAGTAGTGAGTGATTTTGTGTTTCACGGATGGTGGATTTTGGGGGTAGAAAGGGCATTTAGGCTTCTGGGATGAGTGTAGTTTAGGTGTGGTGAGGGATTTTCGGGGAGAGGGATTGATGGTGTCTAGGGGTTGTGAGCGTAAAAGGTAGGCAAAGTGATGGACTGACCTACATAAAAGGGAGTTACCACCTTCGGTAGGAAGAATGCTCTAGTGCAAAAGACCAGTTTGTCTGGATAGATGGTAAGGTACGAAGGGTGTGCCAATACTGCCTGTAGCTCACTGACCATCCGGGCAGATGTTATCGCCACTGCGAAGGCCGTTTTATTGTAAGGAGCCTGAGTGGGCAGTTATGTAGAGGCTCAAAAGAGGCACATGATAGAAATGTGAGAACTAAATTAAGCTCCTACTGTGGCATAAGGAAGGGCGCAGGTGGGAACATATGTTGAAGACCTTTGAAAAACCTGTGTACAATAGGGAACTTGAACAGGGATGGCTGATCTGGCAACTGCAGAAATGCTGAGGCGGCAGAAAGATAGCCTTTCAACATGCCCAAAGCAGAACCCTGCTCGGCTAATGTAAGAACAAACAATAGAACCTGGGAAAGGGGTGTAGAAAGAGGGTCAACTTGTCTGTCTGTACACCATGCCACAAACTTGCTCCAACAGCAGGCATATACCGCTTTGGTGAAGTGACGCCTGGCTGCCAAGATAACATTGCAGACTTCGGGCAGAAGGTTGAAAACTGTCAACTGCTACCACTCAATCTCCACACATGAAGATGGAGTGTTTTCAGGTTTGGGTGCAGAACCCTGCCTTGCTGCTGCGACACAAGATACTCCTGAATGGGCAGCCTGATCGGAGGACCGATGCTCATGCTCAACAGGTCGGGATAGCAGACTCTCCGTGCCCAATCCGAAGCCACAAGAATGACTTGGGCAAAGTCTTTCCTGATCTTCTTGAGAACACTGGGCAGGAGTGGTTCTGGTAGAAAGGCATACAGGAGGCCTGAGCTCCACTCAAGACGAACAGTGTCTGAGGGAGAGCAACCTTGGAATCTCCAGCTCACAAAGCTGCTGACATACCACGTTTTTTGACAGAGGCAAACAGATTTAACCAAGGCTGTCCCCATTCTTGCAAGAGACCTTGGGCCACCTCCGGATAAAGATGCCATTTGTGATCCGCTAGGCATCGACTGCTGAGTTTGTCCGCCCTAGCGTATAAAGAAGCCGTAGGGTGTTGAACCACCAGGGATATGTCCTGACGTTCCAGCCATGTCAAGAGACGCAAAATGTATTGACAAAGGGTCCACAAACCTACCCTGTCCTGTTTGTTGCAATACTACATGGCAGTGTTGTTGTCTGTGAACACTTGAACCAGCCTTCCCCTGACTGAAGGAAGAAAGGCCTTCAATGACAACCGGAGTGCTCAGAGCTCCAACAGGTTGATGTGGAGTCCTCTGACCTCCACCTCTCCCAGATGGACCACCCCAACCCAGAAGTGATGCATCTGTCACTACAGTCAGCTCTGGCTGGGGAAGGGAGAGAAGTCTCACTGACCCAAACGTAGTTTGTTAGCCACCACTGCAGTTCTTTTGCAGTTCCCTCAGAGACATGGACCATGTTGGAGAGATTCCCCTGATGCTGTGGCCACTGGGAATTCAGGTCCCACTACAGATTCCTCATATGCCAACGGGCATGTGTAACAAGAAGGATGTAGGAGGCCATGAGGCCCAACAGCCTCAGAGTCCGTCTCACCGAAATCCAGGATAGACGCCGAAACAACAGAATCATAGCCTGAGTATCGTGGATTCGCCACTTGGGAGGATAGGCCCGAAACCGCACTGTGTCCAGAACAGCACAAATGAAAGGGAGCATCTGAGGAGTCAGGTGTGACTTTGGCATATTGATAGTGAACCCCCATAAATGCAGAAGGTTCGCCGTAGTCTGAAGGTGGGAGACAACAGCTTAGGGAAAGCCTGCTTTCAACAGACAATCACCGAGGTACAGAAAGACTTGAATCCCTGAGCTTCGCAGATGAGCTGCAACCACCGCCTTCACTTCTGTGAACACATGAGGGGCGCTGGTAAGGGCGAAGGGGAGCACGGCAAACTAAAAGTGCTCTTGGTCGACGGTGAACCGCAGGTAACGTCTGTGTGCAGCAAGTACAGGGATGTGAAAATAAGGGTCCTTTAAGTCCTGCGATACATCCAGTCTCCTAGGTCCAGGACAGACAGGACATGTGCAAGCATTTTGAATTTCTCCCTTTTCAGGAAGAGATTGAGACGAAGCAGGTCTAGGCTATGACCATGCCTCCATCCTTCTTCAGCACCAGAAAGTAGAGGGAATAGCAACCATGACCTACTTCCGATGCCGGCACCTTCTCTATAGTTACCTTGGCCAAGGAGAGGGGGTCCTCCGACAGTTTGTCGTAAATAGGTGGCATGGGTTGGTGGGGTGGTCACAAAGGGGAGGTAGTTGCCACTTTGGATGAGCTGCAAAACCCAACGGTTGGGTGTTATTGATCGCCAGTGGTGCAGGTAATAGCGCATCCTGCCCCCAAGAGGTGCCCATGATGGTCGCAGGGCATACTATAGGAGTTTGGAGGCTACCAGGTGGATGGTGGAGTGGCTGGACCTCTGGCTGCCTGTCCCACTTGGTGTGTGGGAACCACGTCCTCAACCACAAAAGATTTGCGATTTTGTGGCTGAGCGTGCAAAAGACGCAGTTCGAAGCCCCTCCCGTGGCCACGAAAGGGGTGGAAGGCAGTCTGGGGTTGGCAAGGAGCCATTAAAAGGCCCAAGGACCTGGCCATAGCTTTGCTATTCTTAAATTGCTCTAGCACTGAATCCGCCTTCTCTCCAAACAACTGAGAGCCATCAAAGGTCATATCCATGAGTGAAGCATGGATAGCCCCCAAAAATCCAATGGTTCTCAACCAAGTGTGTCGTCCAAGGGCCACCAACGATTAAATTGCCATGCCAAGTGAGTCAGTCGTGTCCAGCCGGCATCGTACAGTGAATTTGGCTGCATCCCTCACAGCAAGCAATTGTTTGAGTGAGTATGGCCGGGGCCTCCTCCTAGACCATGGGCAACACCTGCGGAACCGAGACCCAGATGGTATGGGAGTATCGGTCCAAAAGACGATCTGTGTTCACAGATCGCAGTGCCAGGCTGGGGTAAGAGAACATCCTCTTCCACAAAGGTATCCAGCGTTTTGGATTCCCTAGCCAGTGGAGTGGTAGGTGATGCGTTGGGGTCAACTTTCGAGATGGAGGCATGGACCACCAAGCTCTCTGGAGTGGGGTGCTAGGAGAGGAAACTGGGGCCTTCTGGGGCAGGATGATGGCGGCAGGCAATTATCTTATATGCAGGAGCACCTGTGCGGGGGTGGACCAGGCCCTGAGAAGGACGTTGGTAAGGGTTTCATTGACTGGGAGTAACTGTTCGGTGAAGGCAACTTCTGGCTAAATCACCTCCGTAAAAACGTTTGTCTTGACTGCCACTGAGGGTAGCGTACGGTCTAGGACCTCAGCTGCCATCCGCACCACCACTACAAATGAGGCACCTTCCTCCGTAGCCGCGGTAGAGGGAGAGACCAGGCCACTGTCTGGGGAGGTGTCCAGTCCACTGGCATCAGCCAGATCCTCAAACCAGTTGTCCTCTGGATCATCTAACTGGTATCCATAAGGGTCTGCTGACCCCTCCCAACCATCACGCATTCCAGGCCTGTCGTAAGAATAAGGCACTGGCTCTGATACGGGGAGTCTGCCCCTGGTCAGCCCGTTTGACTACGTATCGGAAACGATGATGGGGCAGCGCCAGACTGGTACAGAGGGCGACCCCGCCAGCAGAAGACCAGTAAGGGACACTTACGGCCGGAAGGAGCTCCAGAGGGGTCCGGCCACCCCAAAATGAGGTGCATTGCCTCATAAAATTCCTTACGTTGGTTGGGGGGGGGGGGTCACTCGTCCGAAGACTTGCATGGTGAAGTTGAAGACCTCTTCGACTACTTATTCTTCTTGTGGGACTTACACGACTTCCCCGATGACTTGGAGTGGGACGTCGATCGTTGGGGCCAACTTCGCAAACGATCTTGGGACCTTTCTCACGACCAAGATTTGGAATGTCATGGGGTCGATCGAAATCAGGAAGTTAGGAGCTTGATGTAACGCTCCCTCAGCACGTTAAAGTGCATGGCAATAAGTCCTCGCATGTCTTGGCATCATGGTCACGCTCAAGATCCCAGAGATAGACCAAATGCGGATCTGTCAGAGATAACTGTTGATGACAGGCACCGCATGGCTTAAAACCTGCCTTGCTGGTGCACATCCTTCACACTAGGAGACAAAGTCTCAAAAATCTTTGACAAGAGGGTCGAAAAAAGGTCAGCTAAAAAGTGACTGAGAGTAGCTCTTCTCCAGATCTGCGTTGACTGGTGCAGAAAGAAAAGAACTGATGTCAGCACGCTGGGATGGCGCCTGTATAAGCACCATGCACGTCACTTCAAGTGTGGACGATGCCACCACATGGAGCCGAACAACGCCACCTACCAGCACTCAGGGGTACTGCTCACGAAAAACTTTTAGATCCAGTCTAACGCGAGGGGATTATTTTAAGGAAAGGAATCTGTGGCTAGACATCTCTATCAGATAGATATAAATATTATATAAAGTCCCCCAAAGTAAAGCACTGAAATGGCTATTTCCAACAAAACTGTTTTGGAAAATAAGACCTGCAACCCTTGATTTACACTTATAAAATAAGCATTCAAAAGTCAATTTCGACCAAAAAGACATCCTATGAATTGGTTTGTACAAAAAAGTAAAGGTCATGTATTCTGAGATTTTCCATTACACAGTTTAGATGAGATGGTTTCTCAGTAATGGTACTCCGTGATTTTTTTTCTCCTATTAAATGACATACAACCGTGTCAAGACGTATACACCCAACAACTTCCTGTAGGGTACCACATTGCCATGGAGAAAGTGATAAAGGTTGCTGCAATGGCTGTTAAAAACCCAGAGTTGGGATGAAACAAACACTATTAACCTTAAAGTGCACTGCTCTACCCTTGATACAGATATGTCCGTCCATCTCTCTCTCTCTCTTTCACACAGACACACACGGACCTTAATACAATTTACATTCTCCAGAGTTTCTCTCCGTTTACAGTACAGATAATTTTTTCAAACGCTACCACTTTTGAATTTCCAATAAAACAAACATTAATCTGCAGACTATAGCACATCATTGTTGAAAACACAGTTATTTAAAATTTGTATATTACCATTAGGACAGGCAATCCAACTTTACAATTTAAACTTCTAAATAGATGTAGGCCTTCATGGAGCTTCCTCTATATTAAACAACCACAGGCAAAGCCAATAAGTCTCAGCTATCGGTGCGCTAGTTGCTTTGCCAATCAGGTCAGGGTGGAGAACAGGAGGGCGGTTGGGGGTGGAGAACAGGAGGGCGGTTGGGGGTAGAAAACAAGAGGGAGGGTAGGGGTGGAGAACAAGAGGGAGGGTAGGGGTGGAGAACAAGAGGGAGGGTGGGGGTGGAGTACGGGGAGGGGTGATGAATTGGACGGTAAAAAAGCTCTATGAAGCAGCCAGCACTGGCCACATCATAGTATTTATTTTCCATTTTGTTGGCTGGGGTGGGGAAAAGGAAACCAGGGTGGGCGGAGAGTGGGGGGAAAGGAAACCAGGGCGGGCAGGGGGCTGGATGGAAAGAAAACCAGGGCGGGCGGGGGAAAAGGAAAACAGGGTGGGCGGAGGGTTGGGGAAAAGGGAACCCAGGGGGGCAGGAGGAAAGAAACCAGGGCGGGCAGGGGGTCGGCGGGGGAAAAGAAACCAGGGCGGGTGGGGAAAAAAAAACAGGGCAAGCGGGGGGAAAAGAAAACAGGGCGGGCAGGGGGTGTGGGAAAAAGGAAACCTGGGTGGGCGAGGGGGTGGGGGAAAAGGAAATCGGGGTGGGCGGGGAAAAGGAAACCGGGGTGGGCGGGGGGTGTGGGGAAAAGGAAAGCGGGGTGGGCAGGGGATTGGGGGAAAAGGAAACCGGGGTGGGTGGGAGGTGGGGGAAAAGGAAACCGGGGTGGGTGGGAGGTGGGGGAAAAGGAAACTGGGGTGGGGGAAAAGGAAACTGGGGTGGGGGAAAAGGAAACCGGAGTGGGCGGTGGTGGGGGAAAAGGAAACCGGGGTGGGCGGGGGTGGGGGAAAAGAAACCAGGGCGGGAGGGGTGGGGGGAAAAGAAAACCGGAGCGAGCGGGGGTGTGGGAAAAGGAAACCGGGGTGGGCGGAGGGGTGGGAGAAAAGGAAACCCTAAGGAAAAATGAAACCAGGGAGGGAAGGAAAAAGGAAACCAGGGCGGGCGGGAGGGAAGGAAAAAGGAAACCAGGGCGGGCGGGAGGGAAGGAAAAAGGAAACCGGGGCGGGTGGGAAGGAAGGAAAAAGGAAACCGAGGCTGGCCGCAAGGAAGGAAAAAGGAAACCCAAAGGAAAAAGAAACAGGGGCAGGAGGGAAGGAAAAGGAAACCAGGGCGGGCGGGAAGGAAAAAAGAAACCGGGGGGGTATAAGAAGTAACACGGATGGGGTGGGAGGGAGGCAACAGGGATGGGGTGGGAGGGAGGCAACGGATGGGCGGTGAGGCAGCAGGGATGGGGCGGGTGGGAGGCAACAGGGATGGGGCGGGTGGGAGGCAACAGGGATGGGGCGGGTGGGAGGCAACAGGGATGGGGCGGGTGGGAGGCAACAGGGATGGGGCGGGTGGGAGGCAACAGGGATGGGGCGGGTGGGAGGGATAAGAAGCAACAAGGATGGGGCGGGTGGGAGTGTTAAGAAGCAACAGGTATGGGGCGGGTGGGAGTGTTAAGAAGCAACAGGGATGGGGCGGGAGGGATAAGAAGCAACAGGGATGGGGCGGGAGGGAGGGATAAGAAGCAACAGGGATGGGGCGGGAGGGAGGGATAAGAAGCAACAGGGACGGGGCGGGTGGGAGGGATAAGAAGCAACAGGGACGGGGCGGGTGGGAGGGATAAGAAGCAACAGGGACGGGGCGGGTGGGAGGGATAAGAAGCAACAGGGACGGGGCGGGTGGGAGGGATAAGAAGCAACAGGGACGGGGCGGGTGGGAGGGATAAGAAGCAACAGGGACGGGGCGGGTGGGAGGGATAAGAAGCAACAGGGACGGGGCGGGTGGGAGGGATAAGAAGGGACGGGCGGGTGGGAGGGAGGGATAAGAAGGGACGGGGCGAGTGGGAGGGATAAGAAGGGACGGATGGGAGGGATAAGAAGGGACGGGGCGGGTGGGAGGGATAAGAAGGGGCGGGTGGGAGGGATAAGAAGGGACGGGGCGGGTGGGAGGGATAAGAAGGGACGGGGCGGGTGGGAGGGATAAGAAGCAACAGGGACAGGGGCGGGTGGGAGGGATAAGAAGCAACAGGGACAGGGGCGGGTGGGAGGGATAAGAAGCAACAGGGACGGGGCGGGTGGGAGGGATAAGAAGCGACGGGGCGGGTGGGAGGGATAAGAAGCAACAGGGACGGGGCGGGTGGGAGGGATAAGAAGCAACAGGGACGGGGCGGGTGGGAGGGATAAGAGGGATAAGAAGCAACAGGGGCGGGTGGGAGGGATAAGAAGCAACAGGGACGGGGCGGGTGGGAGGGATAAGAAGCAACAGGGACGGGGCGGGTGGGAGGGATAAGAAGCAACAGGGACGGGGCGGGTGGGAGGGATAAGAAGCAACAGGGACGGGGCGGGTGGGAGGGATAAGAAGCAACAGGGACGGGGCGGGTGGGAGGGCTTAAGAAGCAACAGGGACGGGGCGGGTGGGAGGGCTTAGAAGCAACAGGGACGGGGCGGGTGGGAGGGCTTAAGAAGCAGCAGGGACGGGGCGGGTGGGAGGGCTTAAGAAGCAACAGGGACGGGGCGGGTGGGAGGGCTTAAGAAGCAACAGGGACGGGGCGGGTGGGAGGGCTTAAGAAGCAACAGGGACGGGGCGGGTGGGAGGGCTTAAGAAGCAACAGGGACGGGGCGGGTGGGAGGGCTTAAGAAGGGACGGGCGGGTGGGAGGGATAAGAAGGGACGGGGCGGTTGGGAGGGATAAGAAGGTACGGGGCGGGTGGGAGGGATAAGAAGGTACGGGGCGCGTGGGAGGGATAAGAAGGGACGGGGCGGGTGGGAGGGATAAGAAGGGGCGGGGCGGGTGGGAGGGATAAGAAGGGACGGGGCGGGTGGGAGGGATAAGAAGGGACGGGGCGGGTGGGAGGGATAAGAAGGGACGGGGGCGGGTGGGAGGGATAAGAAGGGACGGGGCGGGTGGGAGGGATAAGAAGGGACGGGGCGGGTGGGAGGGATAAGAAGGGACGGGGCGGGTGGGAGGGATAAGAAGGGACGGGGCGGGTGGGAGGGATAAGAAGGGACGGGGCGGGTGGGAGGGATAAGAAGCAACAGGGACGGGGCGGGTGGGAGGGATAAGAAGCAACAGGGACGGGGCGGGTGGGAGGGATAAGAAGCAACAGGGACGGGGCGGGTGGGAGGGATAAGAAGCAACAGGGACGGGGCGGGTGGGAGGGATAAGAAGCAACAGGGACGGGGCGGGTGGGAGGGATAAGAAGCAACAGGGACGGGGCGGGTGGGAGGGATAAGAAGCAACAGGGACGGGGCGGGTGGGAGGGATAAGAAGCAACAGGGGCGGGTGGGAGGGATAAGAAGCAACAGGGACGGGGCGGGTGGGAGGGATAAGTAGCGACGGGGCGGGTGGGAGGGATAAGAAGCAACAGGGACGGGGCGGGTGGGAGGGATAAGAAGCAACAGGGACGGGGCGGGTGGGAGGGATAAAAGCAACAGGGACGGGGCGGGTGGGAGGGATAAGAAGCAACAGGGACGGGGCGGGTGGGAGGGATAAGAAGCAACAGTGGCGGGCGGGAGGGATAAGAAGCAACAGGGGCGGGCGGGAGGGATAAGAAGCAACAGGGGCGGGCGGGAGGGATAAGAAGCAACAGGGACGGGGCGGGCGGGAGGGATAAGAAGCAACAGGGACGGGCGGGCGGGAGGGATAAGAAGCAACAGGGACGGGGCGGGCGGGAGGGATAAGAAGCAACAGGGACGGGGCGGGCGGGAGGGATAAGAAGCAACAGGGACGGGGCGGGCGGGAGGGATAAGAAGCAACAGGGACGGGGCGGGTGGGAGGGATAAGAAGCAACAGGGACGGGGCGGGTGGGAGGGATAAGAAGCAACAGGGACGGGGCGGGTGGGAGGGATAAGAAGCAACAGGGATGGGGCGGGTGGGAGGGATAAGAAGCAACAGGGACGGGACGGGTGGGAGGGATAAGAAGCAACAGGGACGGGGCGGGTGGGAGGGATAAGAAGCAACAGGGACGGGGCGGGTGGGAGGGATAAGAAGCAACAGGGACGGGGCGGGTGGGATGGGATAAGAAGCAACAGGGACGGGGCGGGCGGGATAAGAAGCAACAGGGACGGGGCGGGCGGGAGGGATAAGAAGCAACAGGGACGGGGCGGGCGGGAGGGATAAGAAGCAACAGGGACCGGGCGGGAGGGATAAGAAGCAACAGGGACGGGGCGGGCGGGGCGGATAAGAAGCAACAGGGACCGGGCGGGAGGGATAAGAAGCAACAGGGACGGTGCGGGCGGGCGGGATAAGAAGCAACAGGGACGGGGCGGGCGGGATAAGAAGCAACAGGGACGGGGCGGGCGGGATAAGAAGCAACAGGGACGGGGCGGGCGGGCGGGATAAGAAGCAACAGGGACGGGGCGGGCGGGCGGGATAAGAAGCAACAGGGACGGGGCGGGCGGGCGGGATAAGAAGCAACAGGGGCGGGATAAGAAGCAACAGGGACGGTGCGGGCGGGCGGGATAAGAAGCAACAGGGACGGGGCGGGCGGGATAGGAAGCAACAGGGACCGGGCGGGATAAGAAGCAACAGGGACGGGGCGGGCGGGAGGGATAAGAAGCAACAGGGACGGGGCGGGCGGGAGGGATAAGAAGCAACAGGGACGGGGCGGGCGGGAGGGATAAGAAGCAACAGGGACGGGGCGGGCGGGAGGGATAAGAAGCAACAGGGACGGGGCGGGCGGGAGGGATAAGAAGCAACAGGGACGGGGCGGGCGGGATAAGAAGCAACAGGGACGGGGCGGGCGGGAGGGATAAGAAGCAACAGGGACGGGGCGGGCGGGAGGGATAAGAAGCAACAGGGACGGGGCGGGCGGGAGGGATAAGAAGCAACAGGGACGGGGAGGGAGGGTTAAGAAGCAACAGGGACGGGGCGGGCGGGAGGGAGGGTTAAGAAGCAACAGGGACGGGGCGGGCGGGAGGTATAAGAAGCAACAGGGACGGTGCGGGCGGGAGGGATAAGAAGCAACAGGGACCGGGAGGGATAAGAAGCAACAGGGACGGGGCGGGTGGGAGGGATAAGAAGCAACAGGGACGGGGCGGGTGGGAGGGATAAGAAGCAACACGAATTGTGGGAGGGAAGGAAGCAAGGAAATAAATTAAAAAAATACTACTTCAATCGCAGCGTCAGCAGTGTAAGTAACTTACTACATCTGCATCAATCAGTACTTGGTCCATGCATCCGCTGAAAGAAGAGGAAGTGAAGACGGCTCATGCTGTCCAATTAGAAGGCATCAAATGAGAGTAACAATGAAGTCCACAAATGGTACGCAATGGGTGAACTGCAAGCCCCTTATTAGACACAATGTCTCTCGCAAGTGAAAGCGCATTCGCTAGCGCACATGCGCTCATGCAGATGAGACCTAAAAATGTGAAGGTGTGCTATCAAATGTATACCTAGAAAAAAGTAACTTTCCATACAGCAAACAGCACAGAACTAAGACATTTAAGGGCCCTAACTACTTGACAGCCCTATTGACATGAATTTACTGTGTAAAAAGGCGTACTGTTCACCGTTAGGATCCAAGGATACACATAAAGATCACAAGGCACAGACGGCAAATGAAGTGCCTTTTAAAAGTAACCCTTCAATATTTGTAAAAAGCCTGTGCAAACACTGGCGAGTGTGTCTGGCATAGAAGAGTGTGTCCAGCAATCAAGGGGTTAAACATATCAAATCCACAACAGACAAGTTCTGTAATCGTTTAGAAGTCAGTAAAATCGCTAAGCAAAACAGAAAACAAGAACAATGCATAGCGGCAGACCAACAAATATGAAAGGGCTCCTGCTATGGAAAACAATGGATGCCAGCTTATAAGCAGAAACAAAGTGCCCGATATTGAGGGGCCAAGTTTTAACTCCTTCCAAGCAAGCATTAATCATCAAAAAAAGCATCAAAAATAACATTATATCAATTGCATGTATTTGTACTAATGTATAATCATTTATAGTTTGTATCATTCAACACCCATGTACCTGTCCAAGAGGGCTATAATGTGGTCGTAGAGCAGAAGTTTGGCAGATTCTACCCCCGAAGAAGGCTGAATGATGAGAAACAGACAACGGGTTTCAGTCCTTTCAACCTGTACTGGGCAATGAATGAAAAGCTGACAGACAATCTTATGCCCACTTAATACGGAGTGTTGGTCAATGCACAAAAATGCCAGTACATTTTTACAAACGGAAGCATAGGGGTTGAAAGGCGAGCAAGTAGTCATTATTTCTTAACTGTGTAGCAAATGTGAATGGCTTTGTATGGAGTCTAATGGACAGGGCCAGCTCACATACAGAGAGACGCGGCGGACGCCGATTCATGAAGGAGGAATCAGTGCTTACCATGGTAAGACCCGTCAGAGGAGTTCCTTTGTCGGGTTGCTGGCAATTTTGGCCGACCGTTCTGTCAGACGGATCCACTGCTATTAGAAGTTGTAAGACTTTTTATAGATGGTGAACCTTTTGGAGTGATTACAAACCGAGTCAGGTGATTTGTTAGGCGGCTTGCCCGCCTCTTTCATTACGATATTGGAAGCGGTATACATACTCACCGCTTCAGTTCATACCTCTGATATGACAAATGCTTGCCCCGCGTTTGGGAGCATAGGCTCTTTCCAATGGATTTTGAGCTACTGTTTATACTTCCTCATTAGTTAAGGGCACCGCTCTAGTACATACCACCAACAGGATTAATGCTTACCCCCGCGCTTGGAAGCATAGGCGCTTTCCAATGGATTTTGAGCTTTTGTTTAGACTTTGTTATCGGCTAAGGCTACGTGCTACTAGTGCAGGTCGCTCGTACAGCTTCGAATTAGGTCACGGTCGCTTGGGGCGGGTCCCTTATTATAATACAAGGCATACAGTCTCGCAATTTGTTAACTACTTGCTTTATGGATGCCTCTATAAATTCGAACCCAAGCAATAAAACATGACTGTCATCTTAGATGGACACATTCAACAATATTTCAAATAGATTATTCTAAAGTATGGTACCACAATAATAACAATGATAAAAATCCCTGTCTTGCAACTCGATCGTTCTTTAGCATCCCCTTTCTTTGCTTACATAATACATACTACAAGATGAAATAGCACTGCATGGGGGGCTATAAACATAAATATATATTTTAATATCAAGATTCCCTTTACTTCTAGGTACCTTCGCTTTCTTGACTCAAATATTTGCATAAGGAATCCTACTTAGCCCTGGAAACATGAGGGCCTAGGGAGGCATAGGGACGCACTACCAACCAGGATACTGCAGGGTTGTAGATGATGACTTTTGATACATTGGAGAAAACAATACGATAAACTATTACGGTATGCTTTAAGGGCTATGTTGGGTTATAGTCTTAAACTTTTACATAATGTAACACACATGGGTTTAATTGAAGGTCACACTTATTTTAAATCTAGTACACAATCACACTTTCCCTATGCATGGATGGTTCTGATAGGCTCTTATTGTTGCTTATATGGTCAGTTAAACCAAATGCGGGTTTTCTTACACTTTTGTCTTGCAATCTATACTCTTCCCCGTTTCTTCTCCTTTTTCTCTTTTCGCCTTTGTTTGATTTATATATATTGTCCCTGTTTGTACTACTTTGATAAACTGGTGCTGTCCTAGTTGAATTTTTAATATTGTGGTTTTTATATATGTTGTATTGTGTTTTTTATATGTATGTTGTATTATACACAATATGTCTTTGTATGTTTTACAGCCCTGATGAAGTCCACAGGTGGTGGACGAAACGCGTTGGCTGTTTTTATGTCATTCCTATGAAGAATAAAGAATACTTTGGATACTGACGGAATGGACTAAGTTATTGTGGAAACTTCCAATTGCGGTGCACTTCACATTTGTGGTTGAAATTGGCTTTGTAAATGTTGCAGCTGGTTTTGAAGGTGGTGCAGGCCGCCACATTTCTTCAGACCCTAGATGAGACGTGCTGCAGCATGTAGCATTCCCTTAACACTAGTGTGGAGTCTGGGAGGCCACCGTACAGTGCGTTACTACCATCCAGATGCAAGAGAAGGAGGGCCTGAATATTTCTGATGTCGCTTTCTGGAAAGAAAGGTTTCACTTTCTCTAGAAGAGAGAGCTCATCCCAGGCCATCTTTGTTTTTTTGGCAATGTGTTCTTTGAGGGGGAGGATGGTGTCCAGGGTGACTCCAAGTTACTTGCCATTCAGTGAACATTACAGTTAGAAGCCGTCAAGGTACATGTTATCATTATTGCCATATTACATGTAATCATTATGATGAAAAGACGGAAAGCATTTCTTTAGAAGCACTGATTTAGTTACAATTTGATTTCCATGTGCATGTCTCTGCATGAAGCAATCCTCTGGGGTGAAAAATAAGAAGTTAAATATGCATGCAGAAAGAAGCAATATTACCTTTGAAATAGTCAGCGTAGTTATGATACAGTCAGAATCTTTATCATAAGTGATTGTTGATCTACAAAGAATCCTCTGAGGACTATGGTTTTGAAGGCACTGTAGTTTGTAAATCTGGAATAGTCAACATTTAGCAACGCTCAAGAAAACTTTATTAAAAAAGTTGTCTTTTTTGAGTATTTTGTGCATGAGGTACCTTCAAAAACTTAGGGATGCTTTAAAAAAAAAAAAAGGGGGAACATCTAAAAGGTACAGTTTTGCATACTCAGAAGGTTCGTACATATCAATGACAACCTGTACAGAGACACTGTACAGATTTATATGTACAGATTTGTGTGTGTATGTTTACATATATACATACACACACACACATATATATATATATATATATATATATACACACTCACGTATAAATATATGTATTGTAACAATGCTGTCTGTAGCTGTATGAAGACACACACTAGGTGGAGCGGAGTGGGCAGGACGAGCCCTCCACTATATCTTCTCCAAATCAACACAAAACGTCGCACTCCAGGAACTGTGATTTCCAAAATTTATTTATTGTGTACAACTTCATTTGGGTGAGTTGTAGACAATAAATTTTTGGAAATCACAGTTCCTGGAGTGCTGCGTTTTGTGTTGTTTTGGAGAACACACATTTATACATATATATATATATATATATATATACACACACACACATATATATACATACATAAATATACATATTTACAAACGTATACATACATATACATACATATATATGCATACATAAATATACATATATATATGTTCATACATATATATATATATATACACACACATATGAGATTTTCCATGGTAGTTTGAAAGTAAGCACATGGTGCTCCTAGATAATATTCCAGTGGGCCTGCAGCATGGTCTGCATTTTTTAGAAGGCTATTGTCACCTCATGACAATGCCGGCCTCTGACCACCCCAACATTGGCCAATTGACAGGGACTGTAACCAAATGCTGCAGGAGATCTGATCACCGCCGCCCCCATTACCATAAGATCTCTAGAAGCTCCTTACCACCTGGGCAGACTTTAAATGCTACAGCCAGTTGCCACCTCTATAATTATCAAGAGGAAAACCAGCGTCAAAGGCTCACTGCCTCAGCCTGCCATAAATTGCTGCTGCCACCTGCCCACTCACCACAGCTTCAATTTGCTGATTCAGTTCTTAAATATCTGGTCATGGTCAGATTGGTAAGGCGGGCACTTGGGAAATGGGCTGGTATCTGAGTTGCCGCTGTGGGCCGTTTTTTGGGCCAGCGTGGTGGTCGATTTGGGATGTGTCTGTGCTGTTCAGATGCCACCAGTGGGGACCTGAGCAGCCTTTCCGGAGGCAGGTGGGCCTCTGTTCCCTCCCTTTTACCAAGAGGGCAGAGGTGTCATTCCCAGTTTTCCGTTGGGCCAGCCCATTAATGTATGTGGATTGAGCAGGGGCAGGAGGCCTGAGCAGAAGTTTGCCTCAGTTATTATTCAGGTGTGGTTCACCGCTGTGAACTAATCCATGCACAAAGAGTCCAGGCAATATTTGCATTTTTTTAATCTCAGTGAAGTTAAGAAAACATGCCTCTTTTAGAGAAACCATCTCCTTCTTTTCAGAATACTTAAAAACACTGAAGCAGTGTTTTGCGAAAAGGCACAATCTGCAAATGTTGGCCACTTTCTTTTTTTTTGGGTGCCCGGGCTTATTTTTGATCCCAATACAACCCTGTCTCTGGGAGTCAGGACGTAGTCTACTCTCTTGCACTTTAGTTAGAGACCTGAGATTGGTCGACAGGGCATGTTGCTGGTAGTGTTGGGCTTGCTGTTTTGCGCGCCAGGACGGACACAGTGCGCCCCTTCGTCCCTTCAACAAACACATGACCTGAGCTCATATTCTAGGGGCCGGAGACAAGACTCCACTAGCATGTGTATGGGGCATAGGGGCACGGAGCGCCTACGGGGCTGAAGAGGCAGGACTCCTAAAGACCAACGGTGAGGTCTGGAATTAAGACAAGCATTGAAAATGCAATAGGTCTCGCCTTTGATTAAGTTAAAGCCATTTGCTTTGCTAATGGTATTGTATAGCAAAGCAAATGGCTTTAACTTAATAAAAGGCGAGACCTATTGCATTTTTAATGCTTTTTTCCCTGGAATGCGTTTGTTTTACCAACTTGGGCTTCTGTTTTCTTCTCCGCTAAAAATTGTGCGCACCTGCCCACAACGTAGCCTTGTGCTAACTGTGATATGCCCTGCATGTATTTATTTATGTGTTTTTGTGCAATTGTATATAGAGTGGACATTTCCCAAAGGTGCCAGAGCGCTTTACAATAAAACAATGATGGTTCCATTGTTGAGTATCTGTTCACTTTGAATGAACCGCGCTTTGCATTCTGGGTTTTGTAGTTCTAGGTTTTTGTTGTAACTTCTAGGGGTGTGAGAAGTTGTGTTGAAGGGGTAAGCGGTTGAGGTAGGTGAAACCTGTCAGTTCTGAAGCCTGTTGTTAAACATTTTGGACCTGCCAATCGTGAGGATGTGACTTAACTGCTAGAGCGGCCGACTTTGAAGTTGGCGAACTGGGTTCAAAATTGGTGTCGGCGCAAACATCCTGTGATTCTGGGCAAATCAATTAATCTCCCCGTGCCTAAAAAAACGAATGTGTCCTGCAACTGGTGCTCATGTAAAGCGCTCCGATACCATCGGGTCGAGTTCATGCTATATAATAAGAAAACAGCAAAAAAATAAACTCGCAAACATTTTTCCGCAAGAAGTTGTCTTCCTTCAGAACTTGGCGTGGTTTACTCCGGGATAGACTTTCTACAAAAGCGTTTATTTCGCATAATGGAGACTCCGACGGCATTATATGCTTCGTAGCCCGATTCTGTATTCTGTGAAAGGGTGGGTTCCGTGCCCTACCATGTATTCGTGTGGAGCACTTTTTTTCCAATCAGAGGCACTTACTAAAGGTACATGCTCTGGCGTGAGAGGCAGCTGCCATCTCTAGTGAATATGGCTATTTTTTTTTTTAAAGCAAGCGCCTTATGCCTCGCCTCAGCTGTGGAAAGCGCTACATAAATAGGAGCACATTATTGAAGGCTTGGAGCGAGGCGAGATCGTGTGCTGCGAATGAACGCGCTCGCTTGGTATCGTCCTTATGATGTCACCGCACCCTGTACAGGCCCTTTTGACAAGTGAGAGTTCTTTATTTATTTATTTATTTTAAAGGTTTTCTATAGCGCTGGCTAGACCCAGAGGTATCAGCGCGCTTTACAGGAATGTGAGGAGGTACAGTATACAAAAACACTTGATAAGAAACATTGCAATTAGAGTCCATATAACCAAGAAAGCAGATAAATACGAATGCTATTTACAAAAGAATTTTTTAGGTAACTTGGGTAGTTTGAACTTAGGCTAGAGTAGGTGGGAGAGGGTGAGAGAGAAGAGATAGGAGGGAGACAGAGTAGGAATTAGGGGGGTAGAAAATCAGTGGGAGGTCGTGCGTGGGGCTAGAGGTCGTATGTAAATACAGAGAACAGGGAGGGGGTTAGGGGGGAAAGAGTAGCGTGAGGGAGGGGGGTTAGGAGGGAGAGGGTGGAGGGGATAGAATTGGAGGGAAAATAGAGGGGACCCTGACGGGGGCGCAGAGCGTGAGAACAGTGTCAGAGGTAGAAAAATTATGGACCCAGTATTTGTTGAGGAGGTATGTTTTGAATTCTTTTTTGAAGTAGGAGGGGTTACACCGTAGGTCTTTAGGCAGGGAATTCCAGATGGAGGGAGCGTTTCCGGAGAAGGAGCGAACTTGTGTGCGTTTCTTCTTTAACAGGGGGGGGGATAAGAATGAGGGCGTTGGTGTTCCTCGTCGGTCGGGCGCAGCCTGCTTTGTGGAGTTTGTCTGAGAGGTAGCGTGGGGTGTTTTGGTGAAGGGCTTTGTGCGTGATACATGCAATCTTATAGGTGGATCTACCTTCGATGGGTAGCCATTTGAGGGTTTTCAAGGCGGGGGAGATGTGGTCGAAGCGTTTGTAGTCAGAGATGAGTCTAGCAGCTAGGTTGAGCACCGATTTGAGTGGAGCAAGGTGAACTTTAGGAGTCCCGGCGAGGATAGCGTTACCATAGTCAATTCTCGACAAGACCAGCGATTGGACAATGGTTTTAAAGTCATCAGCCAGGATGAAGGGTTTAATTTTCTTGAGATGACGGAGAGTGAAGAGTGCTCCTTCTGCTGAGGTTTTTATGTGTGGGTTGAGGGCAAGGCTATTATCAATGGTGATCCCAAGAGACTTAACTGAATTAGAAGTGGTGAGAGCAGTTGAGAGCATTAAGATCAGAGATCCAGTCTTGTATGGGGAGTGGGTTGTTTTTAGGCGAGAAGAGAATGATTTCGGTTTTTTTAGAGTTAAGTTTGAGATGGTTATGGTGGAACCATGATTGGATCTTGGTCAGAGTGTCATTTAGGTGGAGGATATAGGGTGGGATTTGATCTTATAGTAAAGTTGCATGTCGTCGGCATAGAGGTGGTAATTGATTCCTGCTTGTTTGAGGATGAGGGTGAGGGGTTCCATGAAGAGGTTAAAGAGAGCAGGAGAGAGAATGGATCCCTGGGGGACACCGAGAGAGATCGGAGTAGGGTTGGAGAGGCAGTTCTCGATTTTGATTTGTTGGGTTCTGTGTTGGAGAAAGGAGGAGAACCAGTTGAGGACAAGGCCATTGAAGCCAAAGCGGACTTTAAGGGTGTTTAGTAAGGCTGTGTGGTTAACAGTATCAAAAGCAGCGGATAGGTCGAGGAGAATGAGAAGGCATGACTCACATTTGTCAAGTGAATGATGTATGTCGTCCACTATATTGAGCATGGCAGATTCTCTGCTGCATCATTTTCTGAAGTCAGATTGCAGTGAGTCAAAGAGGTCAAAAGTGTTGATGTGATTATCTAGTTGGAGCAGGGCGCATTTTTTCTAGGGCTTTGGAGAGAAGAGGAAGGTTAGAGATGGGGCGGAGGTTATTTGGGTCGTTGGGATCTGCCTTAGGATTTTTGGGAATGGGTGTGATTTGACCCAGTTGGAGGGAGGCGGGTACACACCCCATGGCCAGGGAGGAGTTAATAATGGTGGTCCAAAAAGGGGCAATGATATGTTTAAGGTCTTGGACAAGGTTAGGGGGCAGAGGGTCTTTGGTGTGGGAGGATGGTTTCAGCTTAGCGATGATGTTATAGACTTCGTGTTCGGTGACAGGGTGAAAATTAGGCCAGGAGGCATTGTTTTTATGTTGCTGGGGGAGAGAAGGGTTGGGTTCCGGTGGGAAGGAAACGGATGGGAGGTGGGAAGGGACAGGGGGGGGATTTGGATGGGATGGAGATACTGGGGGAAAGTTATAAGAAGGTAGTGGGTGAGGAGAGAGCGGATTTAAGATGAAGGATTGGTCTATTTTGGTGATATTATCAGAGAAGAACTTAGCAATTTCTTCACATTTTTCGTTAGAGGCCGTCAGCTTTTGGGGGGCAGAGGATGTTTGGTTTTTGACGATGCTGAATAGTTCTCTAGGTCTACTTTTGGCCCTATCAAGCTGTGTGCGGAAGAAGGTGGACTTTTAATTGAGGATGTGTTTCTTGTAGTTGGACCGAGCTGACCGGAGGAGGGCTAGATGAGAGGGGGACGGATGTTGCCTCCATGTTCTTTCAGATTGTCTAAGAGAGCGCCTTTCGTTGTTGAGATCAGAGTTGAACCAGGATTTGGAAGGAATGTTTCTTTGGGTTTTAAGTTTGGGGGGGCCAATTGGTCTAGGACCTCAGTAACTGAATTATTATAGTGTGCGTGAGGGCGTTAGTATTTTGGGAGGGGGGAGCTAGCAGGAGTTGAGTTTTGATTTTCATTTCGAGTTCGCCGGGGGGGATAAGATGAAAGTTTCTGGTCAGTTTCTTGAGTTTGGTGCTTTTGGCGTGGATGGGTGGGGGGGGTCATGGTGTTGATCGTGAAAAGGATGAGGTGATGGTCGGACCAGTCGATCGGGATGATGCTGGCAAGGCAGGCCAAATCGTCGTTAGTGATGATGGCATCGAGAGTGGCCTCTTTGGAGTGGGTTGGAGAGTGACAGGTTTGTTTAACGTCACTGATCTCCAGGAGATTCAAGAGGAGATAAACTGCAGGGTCTTTGCTGTCATTCCAGTGGAGGTTGAAGTCTCCAAGGAAGAGGTTTTTTGAGTTGGAGAGTGAAGATTGGGTGAGGAGGTCGGAAAGTTCCTCAGGGAAGGGATTCGCCAGGAGGATGGTAAATGTTATGTAGGCGAATAGGGGGGGCGCCCTGGATTTTAAGTTCAGCTCTGAGGTATTCGAAGGTGATGGGGTCAGTGTTTTTAACAAGCGAGATTTGGAGTTTATTTTTGTAGATGATGGCTAGGCCACCTCCAACTCTATCGTGTCTATCTTTTCTGAGTATGGAGTAACCTGGGGGGGAGAGTAGGTCAAGGATAGAAGTAGAGTGGTCATTGAGCCAAGTTTCCGTGAGGAAGGCAATGTCAATATCTTCGCTGAGGATGGTTTCAGCTATTTCAGTCGCATGCCGGACAGCTGAGCGGCAGTTGACTAGCATGCATGCGAGGGGTATCAGGTTGTTTGTGGGGGGGGCAAGTTTGGATAGTGGTAAGTTGTGTTGGGGGTCTAGGGGAGATGTGGGATGAAGGGATTCTGCTCGTCCCCAGGATCACGGGGATGGTAGAGTGGGGGGTGGAGGGGTCAGTTGGATAGTTAGGGAGGTAAGAGTTACAGAGGTCAAGGAGGTCTGAGGGGGAGAGATGGTTCGCGGCACGGGAGGGCCTATGGGAACAGTTGCAGCGGGGGAAGGATCTCCAATGTTGAGATTTGGAGGTGTTTGGTGAGTCATGGCTTCGGAAGATCATGTGGTTAAGACGGATTTCAGAGGAGAGGGAGTTAAAATCTTTCCTGAGTTGAGCAAGTTCGTGCGACAGGTTAAGATCGTTCCTGAGCTGGGAGAGTTCAGATGACAGGGAAAGTAGAGAGCTTTCAATGTTAGATAGAGTCTGAGTTAAAGGAGTGGTAGGGGCTGGAGGAGAGAAGGGGTTGTGGGAGGAGTAGGATCAGATTTGTCTGGGGAGAGCGGTCTGTGGAGTGTGAGAGTTGGGAGGCCGGGAGGGGGTGGAGGGGTGTTTTCAGATTGGTGGACGAAGAGAGGTCCAAGTGGGCAGAAGTGGAGTGCAAAGAGTCGTAATCGGTGCTCTGAGATGGGAAGGGGTCAAGAGGGGGGAGGGGGAATAACAACCTGATTAAGGGGGGGAAGGCAGTTAGGGGGAGGTGAAGTTGGGATGGGCAGTTGAGTGATAGGAACTGCGGGGGGAGGGTACTGGGAGGGGGCATCGAGGTAGGGGGGTGTCTAGTGGTGGGTGGTGAGAAGTCAATAGGGAGATGAAGGGTTTGGGAGGCTGGGCAAGATGTTGAGGTGGACGAGGTGTCTGTAGGGTGAGGGGTTGAGGGCAAGTTCTTTGTCCTGAGGGGTGGGGTCTGGGAGGTCTTGAGGCTTCCCTCGGGAGTCTCTGGGGGAGGGGGGGAGGGAAGCTTTTCCAGCTGCTGAGGCACACGCTGTCCCTCCCTTTTGCCCTCGGGCCTTGAAAGGAGATAGCAGTCTTGACTCAGCACCCGGGAAGGAGGTGCGAGGAGCATCTGGGGCCACCCCTGCCAACACATGCTTTATTCGCAGCGCACATGCAGACAATACAGCTTAACAAACACAAAACCAAAAATGTTACAATTGACAACACTAAATCAACCTTTAAAGAGTGATTAGTGCATATACACAACCATAGTGACGAGCCACAAAGTGACTTCACAGAAGCTCTCACACAGTAGCCTGTAGGAATCACATATGTGTGTATATACACGTGTGTGTGTGTGTGTATATATATCAAGACAGACCATTGTCTTACTCAGGTGGTAGGGCTGGGAAATAATCGTCAACCCATGGAATGTAATCGGTGCCCGCCCCGAAATTTTCTAACGGAAATAATGCGGTCTGAACATCAGGGGCGCATGGACATTTACAGCGTATCACACATGGGGAAGATGTTCAAGATTTTTACATCGGAATTCTTCTGGAACGCTGCATTCAGAAAACGCGGGTCAGCCACGACTCCGAAAGCACACAAAACACGCTGCATTGTAAAAAAATAATAAGAAAAACATAGTGCCTACCGATAAAATGAAGCAAAGAAAACACGAGCCGTGAAAAAAAGATGAAGCACGGTGTACGGAGGAGTGTTTCAGCAGCTTCAGTAAGCGCGAAAGTGAAAGCATTTCGCTCGCGCTTGGAGCTGAATGCCAAAGAGCTGCGCCAGAGAAATGAAAGGGGCTTCATCCATTGTTTAAGATAAACGCAGTAATAGCAAAAAAAAAAGTGCTTAGTGGCTAATTAAGAGACACTGTCTCCCGCCACAAGTAAAAGATCCAATCCCGGTGGGCGGGTCCAAAAGCGGACAGGGTGGCAACCAGGAGGGATTAAAATGCCTCCGGTGCAATCATTACACTGTCTTTTGCATAATTCATGACGCCAAACGACGCGCACGAATCAAAACTGTAGGCGGAGCAGAAACACGACTTCGGAATCCGTATTGATGATTCCAAGAAGCCCTTGCATGGCGAGATCAGCGCATGCGCGCTGCTAACGCCAGGCGAGACCTAAAAAACAACAGCAGGGGAAGGGGTCGCGTGCCATGGTGACAGAAGGCACCATTTTGAGCTGACCTACTGGGGGCTGTAGCCGCATCATGATTTTCTAGTGGCGGGTGCAGCAAGAACAAAGCTGCTCTCCCCGCCGCCTCTGTGTCCACTATCGGCTCAGCTGGGTCAATCATTTCTCCTACAATCTGGGTCACAGGATGGTGCATGCAGAAAAACAAGGCAAGGCGTCGCCCATATCCACCCACGTGTGCTGCTGTAGGCTGCTGTTTCACTTTCACATTGCTCAGCTCTGCCTGACCGTGTCAGATACACCACATGGTCAAAGAACAGAGGACGGGCTCCGGCTTGAAGGGTAGTGTGTCCTGACTAAAGACAAAGACCACCAGTGCTACACTTTAAGGAACAAATGGACACAGATTGAGACAATACTTTTTAATTCTTCATTGCAGTAGGCAGAGAAAATTGGGCTAAATATGCAGCTCAGACTGACTGGTGTTCGCTCGCCTTATCATGAGAAGAGGTTAGGGCGCTATAAATGCATGACTAATGCATTTTAGTTTGGTGATGCGGACACCAGCACTAAAATGCGTTAATCTAACCCCTAATCCATGGTACTTGACAGGGCTGCAAATCGCACATCACTCAACTCAGGTTGGGTGAAAAGGGTATAATGTATAGAACTGTTCAACAGGGCAATGACAAAATGCCAATATATCCAGCAAGATAAAACACTGCCAAATAGGCACCTGGATTGGAGGCCTCCCTCTCACTACGCCTTTGGCCAGACATGAAGCACACTGGTGACGTAATACAGTAGTAAGATGCACTGCTAATCAACATGTGACATCTCAGCTGGAATCATCAAAAGGGGCATGCTTCGAGATACAGAAGCAATAAATACATACATAAACATCAATATGCTTTAAAGAAAGTTAAATAATTTTCATAGGGATCAACTGTAGAAAGGGGACAACAGTCCATGGCTATTACTTCCATAACGGGTTTAGACCTAATGGCCAAATCATAGGTAAAGATTAGATAATGGCTGTTATGTTAAAGGCTAATAGGTATAGTAATTAATCAAGATAAATTCATATGAATAAATAAGAACCAATACACACAAAGTCTCAACAAAAACGCCACTGGGAGGCGACAAAAGAACAGTTAGAACATTCGTGAAGTTTATGGGCTTAACCAGGGCTTTAAGTGGGATAAAAAAACTGGGGGGGGGGGTCTCTCAAAGGGGCGTGGTCAATGTAATTAAGGGTGTGGCTTAAAAACACGTAAGCTAAAAATCTGTGTTTAGCACAGTGTGCCGCCCTACTTGTATTTTGCTGTTCCTGTCATTGCGTCCAGATATATGATACAACAAGTCACATCATACCTACAAGTCATGACTATTGGCTTTGTCAATGGTTGCTAGTTGCATAAGATAAATAAGCAGCAACTATGGCTTGTATATAATATTGAAAAAACTTCCACTTAAATCCCTGGTGACACCACGACAATGTTGCTGGTCCAGAGTTTCAAAAAGAGAAGGGAAATCCAGAGAGAAAATGACTCTCTTTAAAGGATTTCCCTTCCTCTACAACGCTCACCACTCGCACATCGATGTGCCTGCTGTCACTGCAGTCCGGAAAAAAAAACGTACCGCCTGTGCCAGGGCACAAAACAGAGCCCAATAGAGACCCGTTTCGAGGCCCCCTTAAAAAAACTGCCGATGCTCAGACCCGGCCCACTTAAAGCCTTGGGCTTAACCAAGGGAGGACAGGAAGAAGGTGGAGAGTAACAGTGGCTTTGTGAATTAGGGGACATGGATCGCTATTAATGCAGAACGCCAATTTTCATGGAGCAGCGAACATTCTTAAACCATTCCTGCAAGTTTGCATATGAGCAGCAACTTTAGACGTATGAGAAAAATACGTTCAAGTTGATTCTTGTTCGAACTGAAAAGGAATTATCATGCTTTAAGGATATCACTCTCTAGTACATATTTTTAAGAAATGATCATGCTAAACACTGGGGTCACCTTCGCCTAGACTCTCTCAGTTTATTTTTCTTTAACTCGAAAAATTCAGAATTCATCTTTGCTATAGCTACTTTAACAGAAGCACCAGATGCGATATGGGAGTTATTTTATTATTCAATGCCAACGACTCCCATCCCTTCATGCCCCTCTTACTATATATGGCTCTTTCCATGGCTAGACACTGGAAACCAATTGTAGACATGGAGGGGATACAAGAAAATAAAATTACATATCATTTGTTAATTTCTTCCCTTTCCCATTGATCCCACTAACTTTGAGGGAGCAGGTTTAGGGCAGGCTGATCTTTTAACAATCAAACAAAATTAGCTAACCCTTTTAAGACCTCATCTAACCACAAAAGACCTTCACTTGGCTTTATCAGTCACTTTCATAGTACTCAGAAGAAGCTCAAACAGCCCCTATGAGGCACTTGCATAGGTATCTATTTTATTAAACCCCCCACTTAGCCATTAACTGACACAAGAGCAGCTCAAAACAACTTTTTTTCGCTCTAACAAACTTACCTTAAAACCTACTGTAAAACTAAAAGGCTCCCTACCTGCCGATTTGTGTGAGGAATGTCCGTACATCTATGTGCTGCTTATACCCTGTGTGTGTTTTCACTAAATATTTACCTGTTTCTGAGATGCAAATCCCACTCGGGGACCATCAATAGTTCTCAACATCACAGCTATAATTTCTAGGATGATGCTTATTCTCCCTGCTATAAAAGTCCATGTAACTTCCAACAAGTGGGTGAATCTTTGCTTACTCTTGCACTGTTCCTAAATGTTTGGTAATAGGGCAGTCATATACTGTTGAGATCCCTACTCGATGGACATATGGAAATTATAGTGTAGTTTCCCAACAGAGTAACGCAGCCTGCTCCCCTAGCTCCTTAAAGGCATATCAGTTGTGACACAGGAAAGAGGGTCGTTTTTTCAGATGTCTGGATTTGAGCTGGAATATTCAACCCTTCAATTCAGCCAGTTTCTCCCAGTCTCCTCAGAAAAGAGCCCACACAACTGCTCTTTTTATTGAGTAGCTAGCTGTCGATGAAGAATTTAAAAAGAACCCTCTCTGATTGGGGCTAGATCCCGCTTCAGCTCACCTTAACTGAATCAGTACTGGGATCCTATGGCCAGTATTCTGAAGAGAAGCAACATGACCAACCAGGTGCCTTCTTGGGCATGAAACAGGGCACTGTCCATTCACTGCATCCAGATGGGGATAAGATAGACACGTGTCTCCTCCTATGTTAAGTGATTCCTGAATTGCATGTCTGCAGACCAAAAGTTTCTTCCATTCAAAGGAACACATCATGATCTGCCTTGCTGAGACTGTGAAGCCACCTTCAGAAATTAGGTAACAAGGTCGGATGGGCAACTGACCAACATAATAATAGTTGCCATAGAGTGGCCTTGGGCTGAGAGTCCCATATAGTATCCAAATTCACCATGCACCACCCATGTGACTTTTCATCTGCAAGAACGTGATGTGACACTTGCCCGCCTCACCTCCTACCTCGCACTAGGCAACTCTGATACTCAGCAACCAATACCATAACCATATATTTGTAAACAGCTGAAACCCCACATTGCGCTAAGTCTATCCCTTGCCCCTAACCCAGCAACCCTTTGACTAAACTTGAATGGTGAGGTCGTTGAGACAGAAGGGATACTTAGGCCTGAGTAGAGTTTGAAGAACCCTACCGTGAATGGTAGTTGTAAATAAGGGTGTTTATGGTGTCTCTTTGAATCTACAAGATCTTTCCTCAGAGGCCCAGCTCTCCTAATTTTGTACGTTCCCTAATCCAAGCAAATATCCTCACACCAGGCCAGAGGACAGTAGTGCTGCTGCTCTTTTTCACACAGGTTTTATTTTTCCAGTAGCTGGAGGGCAGGGTCTTCACACAAGAGTCTGGAGCCATTCAGATAGAAGGCAAGTTCTTTATTTCATATTGGGCCATTATAGACAGTGTCTCCTTGTGCCTGTAACGGCTCCATCCTTCCTTCGACTGTAATCAGCTGCCAGACTTCACCCACAACCCAGACCCTGACATTCCATACACCGTCACACTTCACAGGACCCACCTCAACAACGGCATGCAAATGCAGCCTATGCCTCACATGCACGTCACTAGTTTTTAGAGCTGAAGCCAAACCGTTGTCTGTTTCCCAGCTGCTCTAGCAACAGTCTCCCAATTTCATCATCAGTCTTGGAAGTAGGGAGAGCGTAGCAGTTAGGAATGTACTGGAACGTATTTTTCAGTTATGGAGCCAACTCTTGGTAGACTGAAGGAGGCTTGACTGTGCCACCGTAGCACTGCTCATAACCAGCCAATGCACCTGAGATTTTAACATTTATAGGACAGTGCCTCCACTTGCTCCTGCACCATATCCAAAAGACAAGCAAGAACAGGCAGAAACCACTACCATCAGCCTCTTATGTCTGTTTCGATTAATAAAATCGTTCCCTACTTCCAGTTGTCCAGGTAGCGTGGAGTCATCAGCCGCTCATTATTCAAATGGGAACTATCAATTCTGTGCAAGGCATCTGCCACAAAGGTGGCCAATATGGGGTGAAGGCAACTTTTTGAAGTAGCCTGAAAGCACCACAAGTGCTATAAAACCAGCTAACGTGACTTCACCTTTGATGCTGAAGGAAGAGGGGTAAGAGGTGGTGATGGACACACACATGCATTTCTGCCTACGGGAAACTTTTTCTCTCGAATGTTCCACAGCTAGAAGAGCTATATTTCGGGTTTTAGGATTGTCAGCATAATGCATTCTATTACTGACAGTTACTCTCCAATCAAAAACTGGCTGAGAGGAGACACCAAAATGATTGATGGTCTTGAATTTTCATCACTGCCATAAAGCTGACAAGATGCGCTTATCTGACAGCCCTCATGCTTACTGAAAAGATGCTGTGCTTGAGTCCTGTGGAAATGGGAGGGTGAATCTCTGCAGATGTGACCTAAGCACAAGAATATATCAGAGGCTAGTGGTTTCACGCGATTAAGCAAGGCAAGGGGTTGGCCGATAAATGAAGCAGAAAGGAGAAACAAGGCAGGTTTTGAAAAAGCCCATTGCAAGGGTTTTCAGATGTTACAACTTTTACGTATTTACAATGGCAACTAAAAAAGTCAGAAAATTGCTCATTTTCACCTCCGACAATATTTCAGATACAACACCGAAAAGGTGTTGAAGGTTGCACTTTAGCCATCTGTCTCATTTAATTAGACTGAAGCAATACCAAATAGCATGTATGTGTTGAGTACCACACATCATGTGGCTCAGTGAGCCACCTGCTAGAAATATGTATGCACGACTTACAGATCATTAGGTTGGATCGCGACAGGGCTCAGTCCTCCATCCTTGCCAGTTTATGAAATGAGTACCATTATTACAAGCTAATATATCAACCACTATTATTTACACAGCTACAAAATGGAAACATTACACAGCAAACCATATATAAAACTATATCAAATTATCTCCACCCAGCGAAAGACAACAGGGCAATTCAAATGTAGCCATAACAGCGTACACTGAATAGAGACGGAAGATTATTTTGATGAAGCGTTCTTGCTGCTATGAATTATGGCAGTGAGATTTTCTACTTTACCTCTATGCCTTTTTTCAACTCAATGCATGCCATCATTTGAATGTGGACAAATGTATACGATATGGAAAGTAACCAGTCATTAATAAATTATAAATCATGGTTGTGATTTTTCTAAACACAACGGCGTGTAACTGCCCTTGATATGATTTGTATATGCATTCTGCCGCCATCTCCAGCTTAAGACTCCATTCTCGTTGTGCATAGGCCAAGCAGCCACTTTCGGACATACCTATATCTTCACACCATAATAATAAAGCACCTAGAAACAAACAGCTTGCTTTATATCATTAGTGATTTGACTTAAAACATTTCACAACAATCTTTTACAGTCACTAATTAGCGGATATTAAAAAGCAAACGATATCTGTACTGATTCACCAAAACTAATGATTACAATTTCTACTATTCAAAAACTGATTTACTTTTTCAAATTAATTGAATTATGTTTTCAGACATATTCTGCATGACTAACCAGGGCGAGCCCTTTCAGTACAGTCAGCTATTCTGCCATAAAGGAAAATCGATCATTCAAGGTAATGAATACTCCATCACTCACTAAGACCAAGTGCACTTAAGTCAACATGCATTATTTTGAATAAGACCTTTATCCTTCTTAGCTGCACCATTTGCAAATAGTTGAGAGAGGTTCATTCACAGGAGAAGGAGAGAAACTACCTTATCTAGTCTTCATGATGTAACTATTTTGGCAATTTGTATGCACTTTTATAGCCATCCAAGTGGCTCTGGCACTTGTGTATATCCAGGTTGATTTCAATCAGTCTCTGAGGGGATTCAGAAACTTCACTGGCTACCAGTGAATAAGCGAATTATCTTCAAGGCTCTTTGCATTGTTCACAAAGCCCTGCACAACACTGGCCAGGAGAGCTCGGGAACTTGTTCCAACGTTACACTCCCCCCCCCCCAAATCGCTGCGATCCTCAGGCAGAAATCTCCCAATTATTCCTAAGCATCAAAAATCGGGATAGGGAGGTAGAGCCTTCTCAGTGGCCGCATCCAAATTGTAGAATTTGCTCCATCACTCTGTTTCAAGCCTCCAATCTCACGCTCCATTTTGCAAGGCCCCGAAAACTTGGCTTTTTTTGATTAAACAGACAGGCAGAGGGAGCATCCTCTTGCTCCTTCTTCCCTTTCATAAGACTAACTGCTACTAGCGTCCTGAGGCCTTTGGGCAACTGCTGCGCTCTAAAAGTCTTTTTCATTCATTTTCATTCAAATAAGCCAAAGAGAGAAGTCTCTTTTTTAGCCCCATGCAGTATTTAACAATATCAATTATTTTGGGTTTTTAAAATAACATCAATATACATGCTGGGACTTGGAAGCCCACCAAAATAATTGGTAAAAGTGAAACAAGTCCAAAAATAAAAAGTGCTGCTGGAACAAAAAAAAGAGGAATGGCTTATTGTGTCTCACACAACTTGTGGCCACTTGGCAGCCACGTGTTGGTTGAACATGCAATTAGCATTCAATAAAACCAAGCGCTTGGCATCTACAACAAACACATGCTAGCCATCATGGCACTCCGAGGAGCCCAACTCTCTGCTGAACAGGGTTGCAACTGCAATTTTAAACAAGCATTGGCATAGCCAATAGGTCTCGCCTTTGGGGCCTTATAAGTGTTTAGCCAGAGCTATTGACTTTGCCAATGTCTTCAAGCTGTGCTGTAGAGAAGTGTGGCTGCTGTGCGGCATGCTGAAAAGTTATAAAAAAGTGTCAGAAGCATTTTTGTTACTTTATATATGACCAAGAAGGCTGTAGTATCCTGTCTTTATTGTTATTTATCATATGCTCTACCAGTGGAATGTTCCTGTGATGATGCGTTATGGAATCTTGGGAGCTTGTCACAGGAAGTCACAGTTGACAGGGGCTGAGCAGCAGGTTGCTGCTCCTGGTGGGGCTAGTCCTGAGCTGAACTACAGAACTTGTAACCAACTACAATAAAGTCTCCTGAACTACTACAACCAGCCTGGACTCAGTTACTACATTTTATTGGTGACGAGCTTGAAGACAACCTACGCGTGCCACCTCACTGAAACTTCAATCCTGAACAAACTCCAAGGTAAAGAGTTCCAATTTGTGTTTCA
This sequence comes from Calotriton arnoldi, assembly GCA_963921515.1. Lineage (NCBI taxonomy): Eukaryota > Metazoa > Chordata > Amphibia > Caudata > Salamandridae > Calotriton > Calotriton arnoldi. The sequence goes on from CAWUFW010000020.1 coordinate 3,219,118, forward strand.
ATTCTTAAGCAAACTGGCCCCCCTTAGCCCCCCCAGTGACCTTTTCACCGGTCGCCCCAACCAAATGTGCCAGTCCCTGCTTTAGTCCTGGACTGAACATCTGGACATGTAACCTGTACAATAAATACTCTTGAAATAATACAATCTGTCTGGACCAAGTTACTACAATTTTATGGGTATTTATTGTACAGGTTACATGTCCAGATGTTCAGATCCTCTATGACATATTCTGTCTTCTCCTGGATTTTCAAGCCTTCACCGCGTCAGAGCTACTACGCAGCTAATTAGCGCTGCTTATTTTTGTTTGTGTGCATCTACGTGCCGTGAGCCATCCTGCGAGACATGTGGAAACGTGCCGCCATCTTGTGTTTGGTGGCGTTCTGATCCTTTTGGCACATTTTGCTTGATGGTGTGCTTCCTTTGCTCTGCCAACCACGTTTTTTTTTTGTTTGGGTGTATAATGCTACATAGAGTGCGGGCACAAAAACGATGCAGTGTTTCTTTTACAAGAAGTACTTCAGGGATCGTCGTCGTCACGGCTTTCAAGTATGTGGGATCAGGTGATTCTCTTTGGAGTCAGTCAACAGTTACAAGCACCGTGGTTGCAAAACCCTCGGCACGTTTGGATGGACGCTCTGCAGCAAAAAAAAAAAACGCTCGTTTCTGGAGGTACATTTTCAACGTATGTCAACGGTTTCTCATTCTATTTTTTGGAGTTTGCAGACATCTGTACTAAGTGGACGTTAACTTTGTTTATTTTAGGAAGTGACATTATTGCCACATCTTTGTTCTCTTCCTTAAGTAACATCCAACTATTGTGTTCCTTTGCGGATAGACAGGTGATTATTCACATAATGTGCTTTTCTTGACCCTGTGGGTGTTGTTCCATAAGGTTCTGTTTACTTTCTCTTGTGTAGGTGTTTTGGTCACATTTGCACAGTACTCTTGCCCTTTGATCCATGTTTTGTTTCTACATTCAGGGCAATTATGCATAGGTTTTAGTCCTATTTGATCTCTCACACGTATTTATTTCTAAAGATAAGTCATGTGTTCTCACACGTATAATTTAGTCATGGGTTCTTACCCATAAACGTTTCCTGACCACATTTGTTCTCCCTCACGTTTTGGGCAATTTTTTTGATTCAGGTTCATCTTCTAGTACACATTTGCCCCACTCGGGATGTACCGTATGGGTTTCTGTCCCATTACTTCAGCTTTCTAGTATACTATTATTACCTCACACAGGGTGTACAATATGGGTTTTAGTCCCATCTCTATGGTGCACAACATTGTACCTCTACATGAGGTGTAGTATGGGTCATAGTCCCATCACTACGTTGCACAACATATGACCTCTACACGAGGTGTGTCCTTGCACGGACCCTGTTCGTATCTTTTACGTTGAGTTATTCTTGCCCTCATTTAGGGTATCTTTCTTGGGTCTCACCCCATTTGTTTTGTTTTTTCAACGTTATTGTTTCATTACATTGTCAAGCTTTCGAATGTAATATTATGCTCATTTTATCTATTTGTTAATGGGGTTTGATGAGGGATCTTATTTTATTTTCTCTCTTCTTCCCTATTTCTTTCTTGTTTTCAGTTTTTCTCCTGATGTCTATTCTTCTTTTGTCATCTATGGATTCTGAACTCCTCTATTGCTGTCAGTTTTTTTTTTGTTCTCTATCTGGTTTCACCCTAGTGTTGTTCTGGCGCTATGCCTTACCTCCTCGCATGTCTGCCTGGCCAGCTGACGTGGTTAGGGGATAGTCATTTGTGCTTTCGCGTTTGTCTTCTTTCTTCTTTCGCTGTGTTCTTCTTTTCTTTTCTGTTGTGTTTTTATAGAAGGGAGGATGGATCATATTTATCTGCTGCTTTCCTCGCCTGCTCACCCGTTGTTTCCTCACCTTTTCATCTGTTGTTTCTTCTGTTTCTCTTCTCTCTTCATGTTCCCTCCTTGTTGCCTTCTTCTCTTTATTGTCTATCAGGTTTCTGATTTCTTCTTTTTCTATTCTCAACTTTAGTAGTTTTTTCTGTTAACCATATGGAAGAAAAGGGGATATGTAGTATCCTGTCTTTATTGTTATTTATCATATGCTCTACCAGTGGAATGTTCCTGTGATGATGCGTTATGGAATCTTGGGAGCTTGTCACAGAAAGTCACAGTTGACAGGGGCTGAGCAGCAGGTTGCTGCTCCTGGTGGGGCTAGTCCTGAGCTGAACTACAGAACTTGTAACCAACTACAATAAAGTCTCCTGAACTACTACAACCAGCCTGGACTCAGTCACTACAAAGGCATTATGTAAAACTGAACGACCATATTAAAAAAAGTATTTACAATAAAAAATGTCCTCAGTTTTCTTTTGTTCTTGCAATGCTGGCAACTTGTTTCTGCCTATTGCAATGGTTGTTTGTTAAAGCTTTTTTTTTTTGAGGGGGCATAAACAATCGGAGGGTGAAGGTTGGGAACTAGTACCTGTATTATAACACTAGCAGCGGCCAGACGCTAGGGGAGAATCAACAGATGCCAGATTCCGAGAGCAGGCTGAGGTGGTGCTGAGTGATGCTGAGGTGGTAGTGGTGGTGGTGGTGGTGGTGACTGTTGCGGAGACGATGCTGAGGTGATGCTGAATGATACTCAGGTGTTGCTGAGTGATACTGCTGTGGTGCTGAGTGATGCTGTGGTGGTGCTGAGTGATGCTGTGGTGGTGCTGAGTGATGCTGTGGCGGCCCTAAGTGATGCTGTGGCGGCGGTGAGCGATGCTGTGGCGGCGCTGAGCGATGCAGTGGCGGCGCTGAGCGATGCAGTGGCGGCGCTGAGCGATGCTGTGGCGGCGCTGAGCGATGCTGTGGCGGCGCTGAGCGATGCTGTGGCGGCGCTGAGCGATGCTGTGGCGACGCTGAGCGATGCTGTGGCGACGCTGAGCGATGCTGTGGCGGCGCTGAGCGATGCTGTGGCGGCGCTGAGCGATGCTGTGGCGGCGCTGAGCGATGCTGTGGTGGCGCTGTGCGATGCTGTGGTGGCGCTGTGCGATGCTGTGGTGGCGCTGTGCGATGCTGTGGTGGCGCTGAGCGATGCTGTGGTGGCGCTGAGCGATGCTGTGGTGGCGCTGAGCGATGCTGTGGTGGCGCTGAGCGATGCTGTGGTGGCGCTGAGCGATGCTGTGGTGGCGCTGAGCGATGCTGTGGTGGCGCTGAGCGATGCTGTGGTGGCGCTGAGCGATGCTGTGGTGGTGCTGAGCGATGATGTGGTGGTGCTGAGCGATGCTGTGGTGGTGCTGAGCGATGCTGTGGTGGTGCTGAGTCATCCTGTGGTGGTGCTGAGTGATGCAGTGTTGGCCCTGAGTGATGATGTGGTGTCGCTGAGTAAAGCTATGGTGGTGCTGAGTAAAGCTATGGTGGTGCTGAGTGATGCTGTGGTGGCGCGGAGTGATGTTGTGGTAGCGCTGAGTGATGCTGTTGTTGCGCTAAGTGATGCTGTTGTGGCGCTAAGTGATGCTGTAGTTGTGCTGAGTCATGCTGTGGTTGCGCTGAGTGATGCTGTGGTTGCACTGAGTGATGCTGTGGTTGCACTGAGTGATGCTGTGGTTGCACTGAGTGATGCTGTGGTTGCACTGAGTGATGCTGTGGTTGCACTGAGTGATGCTGTGGTTGCACTGAGTGATGCTGTGGTTGCACTGAGTGATGCTGTGGTTGCACTGAGTGATGCTGTGGTTGCACTGAGTGATGCTGTGGTTGCACTGAGTGATGCTGTGGTTGCACTGAGTGATGCTGTGATGGCGTTGAGTGATGCTGTGATGGCGTTGAGTGATGCTGTGATGGCGTTGAGAGATGTTGTGTTGGTGCTGAGTGATGCTGTGCTGGCTCTGATTGATGCTGTGCTGGCTCTGATTGATGCTGTGGTTGCGCTGAGTGATGCTGTGGTGTTGCCGAGTGAGAGATAGAGTGAAGATATAATGCCCAATTAGAGAGGGTGGTGAGAGAGAAAGAGAGAGAAAGGGTGTACATAGAATATAGAGTGGAGCGGGATAGAGAGAGAGAAAGAAGGGGAGAGAGAGTGAATGAAGGAGTTTGAAAGAGAAACAGATAAAGGGGTGAGAGAGAATGAAAGGCTAAAAAAGATAGAGAGGGAGAGTTAATTAAGTAGAGAGAGAATTAGAGAGGGGAGAGAGAGAGAAGGAGAGAGACAATAAGAGTGGGGGTGTGAAGTTTAAATAGAGTGAAGAAGTGACGCGGAAAAAGTAACCTTAAATATAGCTTTGTGCTTTGCGCGAATAAATATAAAAAAATAAAACAGTGAGAGACAAAAATACTGGTAATTAGGCTGTGACTCCCAATATAAAACAAATAGCGATATAAGGTGAAATCAACCCACCGAAGCAATATTTCTAACTAGACAAAAAAAAGCTTGCATTTCAATGCTAATCGCTGTTGTTTTTCATGTGACTGTAGTCCAGGGCCCTCAGTTGGTAATGTGAGCTGCTGCTGCGATTGAAACATCAGAGTCCAGAGAGTTAATGAGCCATGACGAGGAAATGAGGAAGAGATAGGAAACCCAGATGCCAGCTGCGCGTGCACGCCATCGTGAACTCAAGCTGGTCGCCAGCCGAAAGCCAGTGTTTGCACTTCCAAAACCCGCTTACTAAAACTCTCGGCCAGACCAGCGCAAGCGCTGGTGCAGGCCGAGACCTAAAAACTAAATCAGATCGTTTTTAAAAGGCTGAAACATGACAGCACATCCTCAGATCATTCTTCATCTGTTGTAAGATGTGTTATCCACAAGGCAGACTTTTACTTCTTTTATTTAATTTGGGCGTTTCTTACGAGCAAAGAGGATGTAGCCTAAACGGTTAGGGCGGTCGGGGCGGTCGGGGCAGTCGACTTTCAAATCTGGGGAACCGGGTTCGAGTCTCGGTCACGACGCTCAACATCCTGTTATTCTGGGCAAATCACATAACCTTCCCGTGCCTAACAAAAATGAATGTGTCCTCATGTATCGCAACTGGTGCTCATGTAAAGCGCTCTGATACCTGATTTCGGGTCAAGTTTGCGCTATATAAAACTTCGGAAAGAAAGAAAGGCCAGAAGGCGTGTGACCACTGCAAACAGGTTGCACAAAAACCTACAAAAATATCACAAGATACAAAAATGTGAAAATACAGGTCCAGATGTCCATCCCAGGCAGAAATACGGGTCTTAATATTAGGCAAATAATACATGTTAGGCAGGCAATAGAGACATCTGAGGAAGATTACGCATTGTCATCCCAGGATCCGGAACGTGTTTTTGACACAGTCAACTAGCAATTTCTGTGGGCTGTTTTGAAGCGCATGGGCTTTGGTCCTACATACACAAGTTGGGTTAAGTAGTTGTATACTAATCCCAGAGCCACAGTACATATGGGAAGAATTTCTGACTCCTTAGCTTTGGAAAGGGGAACTCAACAAGGGGGTGCCAGTTGTCGCCGTTGCTCTTTGCGGTGGCGATTGAGCCTCTGGCTTGCAAATTACGAAGAGAGCTGGTTCAATGGGGTGTCTGAATTGGTGAGACGACTCAGATTATTTCGATGGGGTCGTAGTGAACAAGGCCTCCCTGCAGACATGGGATTGGACTGGGAAAGGAATCCCTTTAGATATATGTGGCAAATATGGTGTTTCAGCCTCAATGCTTGTATGTGCTGCTGAGTACATTGTGTCCAATCTTGATGGACACATTTCATCGACAAGAAAGCTTGTTATGTACTTTTTGTGTGGGCTGGGAAGCATAGTCAGATCAAATAAACACATCGAAAGCTTCAGTGGGTTGAAGGTGGTTTGGGACTCACCGATTTATTTTTATATTACGTGGTGGCACAGCTGCAGCATGCAGTTCAATGGTTCCAAAAGGGGACCAATTGTGAAAAATCACAATTGGCAGGTACATCAGAACGGTACAAGTTTCTGGGGTTGTTTATGAGGGGACAGGAGATTCAGTAGGCTCATCTCACCTGATCCGATGGACAGAATTGTGGCATAAGGTGGTGGCTAAAGTTTTAAAGTTGTCCCCCATTTGCAATAGATATTCACATCTAGTCCCTTATTTATTTTGGGAACATGATGAGTTATGTCTTAATCATCCAGGTTGGCCGTGTAAGGGAGACAAGAGTGGTGCGCTAGAAGCTGACTTCTTAAACAAGACATAGGTGTGTCTAGGGGTGGAATGGCTTTGGAATGATGTGGTGACAACTATGAATGGAATAACCGGCGTGACTAAGGTAAAATCTGTGAAAACCTCTCTACTTGGGATATGGCCGAAACGTAACCATTGTAAAATAAGACTGCGGACATGGGTACTGGGAACGGTCCTGGCGAAAAGTCAAATTGCTATACATTGGGTGCCCCCTGGGGTTGGCACGCTGGAAAAATGATTTATTAGCTCTAGCAGATGAACAAAAAACGAAGACAACACGAAGAGACAATAGAGTCACAGAGGAACTTGCTGAATGGGCAAATATCTTAATAAAGATATCTGATTCTCTAAATGACAGACCACCTTGAAGGGAGCGGGAGAAAGAGACCACAGCATATACTGTCTGCAGAGATGGCGCTTTGAACCCTTGGGAGGGGACTGGGGATTTTGGTATAGATATTGTATCCTTAATATGTGTTGGTAATATGTAGCGGTAAAGTAACAAGTCCTTCCAGATTGTTGTGACAATGTTTATGTTATGTGGAAAAATCACAATAAAAATATTAAAAAAATAAATATATGTAGGTCCAGAGATTAGGCAAAAACAGATACACAAAAGCATCTGGCCTGGTCCACTGTTCAACCTACAAAATTAACTACAAGGACAAAAGGATTTCAGATCATAGGTTTGTGTGCGACACTGCTAGTCCCCATGGAAATTAGTCAATAAACAAAGGAGACAAAACCATACATGGCAAAATCAGCAAAGTAATTTTCGTAGCGTCCCAGTTCTAGGTCTAAAGCAGATTCTCTTATTACCGGGGCGGTCATATAAAGCTCAGTCCTCATTACAGGGGCGTACCCATTTTCCAAACAGATATGGGGAAATGTGATTTTCTTCTAAGGGCTAACCTCTGTGTAACACAAGGTACCTAGTGGTTCGAGAGAGCAAAGCGAGTTTTCCACAGAAGCTTCAACGCTATTCAGTTAAGGGTTTGTCCTAGACACAAAATAATGCCCAATCTTTAGAAATAAAGTTAGGTAAAAGGAGAACCTATCCAATCTGGTGTGGTAGTTTTCAATAGCAGATGTTCTGCAATCACAGCTGGTAAACATATCAGTGTTCACTCAGGAAGAACCTCCATGCACTATAATAAAACAGTGCCTGTGCACTTGGTAGTCTTGACCTGCTCTGACGGATGCCCGTCTTTCACTTCAAGAATGTTTAACAACTGCACATTGTTGTCAAGATGAGGGCATGACAAAGGTGATTTCATTTAACAGGCAAAGTCTACTCTCCAGACTTACCTAAACCCAGGGCTTTAAGTGAGGTGAAAAAACTTGAGGGTCTCTCAAAGATGCGTGGTCGATGTAATTAAGGGCGTGGCTTAAAAACACCCACGCTAGAAATCTATGCTTAGCATACTGTTCCGCCCGTCTGATATTTTGCTGTTTCTGTCATTGCATACAGATATATAATACAACACGTAACATTACGCCTACAACAGGTCAAGACTATTGGCTATGCCAATGGTTGTTAGTTGCATAAGATAAATAGGCAGAAAACAAATGAGAGAGCAAGGACAAAATATAGGGAACGTCCTTATCCCTAAGTACTTATATCATGAACAACGTGGACGAACCCAATAGAGGCGACTCTGTTACAACTACTGCGCCAGGCACCACTCAGGTTTGTAAAAACAACCCTCACCCACCAACCTAGTTGGTGGCATGCTTCATCATTGGGTTCCCAACTGGGTAGCAGAATGCTACCCAGCTGTGCTACAATGCCTAATTACAGCGGAGCGGGGTTTTTTGGTGAAGTGGTGAAGTTAAAAATATCTCTGGGACTCCTTACTGACCAATTTTATTTTATTCCCAACCACCCAGGATATATTAAAAAAATAGATGGATAAAAAGAAGATTACTGATTGGTCTTCATTATCCTACTGGTCGACATGTTTCAGCCTCTTAAAAAATTGTGGAGGCTTTCTTCAGGACCAACTGATGTGATATAGTGTTAAATAGTGAAGGTGGCAAAAATAAGCCACGTGCATGTTTTTTGCAGCACACGCGCTAAGGTGTGTTGTGCATGCAGTGGTTAGACCGTACTTACGGGCCCACTGGTAAAGATAAAACCTGTAAGACAAAAGGCAGCAAAAGTAAAAAGGACAAACAACAGATATAGTTAAAAAACGTATTTGGTAACGTGATTGGTGTCATTTTACTCTTATGTACAGTAATTCAGCGTCTGCCCAGTGGTGCAGTTGCCAGGATGACTTATTGAGTCGCTCAAACAGGCAACAACTATGGCTTAGTTGCATATAATATTGAAAACGCTCCCATTCTGAAATGATGAGACTGAAAGAACTATAACCAGTCTGTTTGAAGCTACATCAAAGGCAGTGAAGAGTGGCACTGCTGCAGAGTTAAGATTTTTTTTTTCACCCTCAGGGTGAGGGCAAAAATGGAGAGCCCTATAGAGACACGTCTCAGCGCCTGCTTTTAAGACGGCAGCACCCGGCCCACTTAAAGCCCTGCCTAAACCGTGCATCAACTATGGATACGAAAATAAATAAAAGAATACGTTTGGGTGAAAAAGCTCAGGACCATATGGCTGTTGAAAGATCACTAGTACCACCACACCCAGACCAGTTACAGTAAAAAAAAAACGTCACCTTTGCTTCTTGCTTCAGTCGCATTAGACCTCTAGTTTTTTGTACACAATGCGACAGACACGTCGGTTTTGCATTTCTGACACGGAGTACAAAAATGAAGCAGCAACCACCAGTGGTAGAGCTACGTGCTTGTACGAACGAAAGCGGGAATAATCCGAGGGGAGAAGGCAGTTTATCACAGATACAAAGCCAAGAAGACTCCGCTTGCTTCAGCAGGTGGGGCTCTGACGCACTTTGACGAGCAGATGGGGGCACAGGGACTGTGGTGGGCGGGAGGCGGGGGAAGAGTGTCAGGAGGAGGCTTTGCATGGCGTGCGGATGCAGCCGTGTGTGGGAGTGATGAGGTTCGGATTCTGTGGAGACTGCCCGATGCAATCATGGGTTCGCGCGGTCAGGATAAGTTCCGGTGATGCACGTCTGCTCGACTTGTCCGAGACCGCTACGAAAGGGCTGTATCGGCCCCCTCCTCCTACCAGTCGGCAATTAATCTCATTTTATGTGCGAATCTGTTCCTCCCACCACATAACATGCTGCGCATTTTAATGTACCTGGTATTTATATTTAGGCAAAGGGGATTAGAAAACCGGGGTGGAGGCGTTGTTTCAAACCCTTCCCCATCCGCGAGGTGCCGATAGCACCCTGCTCAGGCGCAGCCTGATCTGGTGAGACCTGGGATAGGTGGGAGGTGCATGTAGAGGGGGGTAAACCTCACTCACGCTTCCTCTTTTACTGCCGGCAAAGCACAATAGAGAAATTCTAACAATGGCACTACGAAGCAACATGGAGGGGGGTTTATAAAATATTCTCACGAAGAATAGAAATAAATGATGGAATGCTTGACTGAGTCTCAACCACTGGTATCGGTGGCGGATCCCAATCCATAGTTTTTGTGTCCGTCATGCCACCTCCGGTTACAACAGCCCATATACAAATTCGTCTTGTTCCATTCAATGGGAACAAAACTAGTTCAAGGTCACTTCCGGGATTACGCTTCTGCTAAAAGACGTCCCCTGCATTAGAATTCCTCTTGACCAATCAACAGGTCTGGTGTGTTAAGGTGAGTGTTAGCACCTGGAACACAATTCTTATGTCTTGACATTCTCAGTGAAATCATGAAATTCATAAACTATTTTAAAATCGTATTTATCATGTCTCTTGCATCAATTTTTAGGATTCACTGTAATTTGCAACTGGGCAGCTATGCGGTTTCATATTCACTCCTGGATGCTACCATTTCACGATCCCCATGTGTGCTTTCATAATCAGTCAAGCACTCTAGAACAATTTCCTGACGAGTGCTCCCAAGAGAATCAAAAATCACTCACTGAAATATAGGATTCCTCTTTATTATTTTATCTTTGTGTTAAAACTTTTTGAATAGTTACATTTTATAATGAAACAATCTCTGTACCTATAAGACCTTTGCATAGCTTACAATCAAATATGTACTAATTTATAAAGTTTTTAAAACGCTATGTAAGTTATCCGGCTTTAACTATTATTGAGGCAAGAGGAATTTACTTACCTCTGTGGATCATATCAAAGTTGCTTTCACAATCCTAAAGTTCATCAGTTTCTCAGACAATTACCTAGTACACTGTAATGTCCTGTATAGGATCGACAGATGGGGTTCCATCTAAGTCTTAGGTACTATCAATTCTATCACAGAAGCATGTGCAGCATCTACTTGCATGACATGGGAATCTTGCTTCATTGATTTCAATGAGCCTAGAAGGGCTTCAACTGAATCTGAATTTCAAATCTTTTCTAGTGTTTGGGTGACATAATAATTCCTGTTTTATTGTTAGGTTGTCGTTTTTTCAGTGCAGCAACCGTCAACACTGCCTTCCTGTTTCTTGCCTCCTATATTACTAGCAAGCATTGGCAAAGCCAACAGGTCTCGCCTTTGGGAACTACTGGCTTTGCACATGGTTTTTAGCGATGCTGTGCAGCAGGGCTAAAGAGGGAGAAAAAACCCCAAAAAGGTGCTATGACACAGCTGTAGCAGCTGTGTCATTTTGCAGGGGTGTGCACATGCATATATGTTCCTACAAAATGTGTGAGGTCTTTTTCCTTTTTATCAACTAATCCAGGTTGGATGATACATTTAAAAAAAAGGTAGTGCTAAAGGATTTTTTTTCAAGGGGGTGGGGAAGCAACAAGAAGAGCGGGAGAGGAAGTAACCCGGAGAGTGCAGTTGGGGTGGGAGAAGATGACGAAGGGTGGGGTCAGATGCAACAGAGAGCAGAGGTAAGAGTATGCCACATAGATGAGACCAACGTGAAGCACGGAGAAACAAAAGCACACAGGCAAGAGAAAGCAAAACATGGAACAGGTAGAAGCGCACAAGCGAGAATGCAATGCAGGGAGAAAAATGCAAAACGGTAAGCACCATATGGAGTAGCATGGGAAGAAGCACATAGGTGAGAGCAACATGGAGCGCAGTGGAGGTGCAAAGAGAAGTACATAAGGGTGACAGCAGGAAAACACATACACTCCCATGGAAGGTTAACTGGAAAAAAAAGAAGTGTCTGAAAAGTAAGCAATGTAAGGATACAAGTAATGAGGCCATGCTCCAGGGGTGGATCAAACACAAGAAAGGGAATGGAAGCCCACACAGCCAGTCTCTGAAGTTGAGGTAAGTAACTATGTATGTAGGTTGCTTTATTAACAGCATGCCCTCTGTGATGAAAACTACGCTTTCTTATTCCCACTGCACAGCAATGAAACTGTACAAGACAATCACATATGAAGATCATGCAAATATGTATCTACTCAGCGAGCACTCGACCTAGGGTTTACAGCAACATTCTACCTTAGAATTCCTTCTCAATGTACACATATCGATTTCCATAGATGAGGCTGACAGGTAGCTATAGACATGTAAATCTTTTTAGATGCATAGTTTGAGGCGAGAACAAGTTACTCAAGAGTAAACACACACAAACATAGGCCACAACTTGCCATGAAAACAACAATCAAGTATTGATTTGGAAATCACTGTTAAAAAATTAAAAACCATTTTGAGAGCCATTTTGGCTGAAAGGGTGGTGGTGTTTAGGGTACAAAGGCTAGGTTGGTGAGGGTGGTGGTAGTTAGGTGGTGGTGAGGGAGGTGAGGTGAGGAGGATGGTGCTGAGGGTTGTGGTAAGGTGGCGGTTAGGGTGGAGAGTGGTGGTGGTGAGGATGGAGAGTGATGAGGGTGATGTCGGTAAGGTGGTGGCGAGGGTGCTTAAGGTGGTGGTGGCGGCTGTGGCTAGGGTGATAAGGTGGTAGGTGGGTGGTAGGGTGTTAGGGTGTTGATGGTTAGGGTGGCGGTTGTGGTGAGAGTGGTTACAGTGAAGGTGGTGGTGCTTAGGGTAGGAGGGTGGTATGGTGGGGGTTGGGGTGGTGGTGGTGGTGGTAAGGTAGTATTGATGGTTAATGTGGGGTGGTGAGGGGGTGGTAATAATAGAATGGTGGTAGTGGTGGTAGGGGGTGGTGAGTAAGTTAGGATAGGCTAATTCTGGTTAGGTTGGTAGTGGTTAGAGTATTGTTGGTTATGGTAGTGGTTAGTGTGGTGGTGATGGTAGGGTAGTGGTGGTTAAGGTGTTTGTGGTGGCTAGGGTATTGGTGGTAGTTAGCATATGTTACTGTTCGGGTAGGGTAGCAGTGATAGGGTTGTGGTGGTAATCATTAGGGTTGTGGGCAGAATGGTGGTATGGGGTGATGGAAGGGTGGTTGTCGTAGGCTGGTTAGGGTGGTGGTATGGTTGTAGGGGTGGTGGTGGTGATTAGGATGGTGATTGTTAGGGTGGTGGTGGTTAGGTTAAGGGTTGTTAGGGTGAAGGTGGATAAAGTGGTGGTTGCTAGGATGGTGGTTAGGGTGGTGACGGTAGGGCGGTGGTGGGGCTTAGGGTAGGGTGCTGGTGTTTAGGAGGGTGGTGGATAGGCTGGCTGTAGGGAGGTGGTGATGGATAGTGGTGGTAGGGTGGTGGCGGCGGTTAGGGTGTTGGTGTTTAGTGTTGTGGTGGTTAGGATGGTGGTAAGGTGGTCATGGTAGAGGGCTAGGTGGGTTGGGGTTGATGGCAAGGGATGAGGTGATTATGGTTAGGGTACTTGTGGTTAGAATGGTGGTGGCTGTCACAGTGGTGGTGGTTAAAGTGGTCAGGGTGAAGTTAGTAGTTAGGGTGATGGTGGTAGTGGTGGTTAGGGTAGAGTGGTAGTGGTTACGGTAGACAAGGTGTTCAGGATGGTGATGGTGTGGTGGTAGGGTGGGGGTGGTATGGTGATGGATTTGTATGGTGGTTAGTGCGGTGCAGGTAGGGAGGTCGTGGTAGGATGGTGTTTTGTTTTAGAGTGGTGTGGCAGTGGTAAGGTGGTGTGTGTGGTGGCTAGAATAGTAATTAGTGTGGCAGTAGGGGTGGTGGAAGGGTGGGGTGGTGGTAGGGTGGAGGTTTGGGTGTTAGTGGTGGTTATGGTAAGGTGGAGGTAGTTAGGGTACAGTGATGGTGGTTAGATTGAGGGGGTGTTTAGGGTTGTAATGGTTAGGGTGGCAGTAGGGTGGTGGCTTCGGTAGTGGTGGTTATGGTGATTGTGGTTAGGGTGGTGGTGGTAAAGTCGGTGGTTGTAAGTAGGGTGGTGGTCTGTTGGTGGTGTGGGTGCTGATTGGGGTGGTGTTGGTTAGGGGAGAGTGGTGGTGTTTAGGGTAGAGCTGGGGGGTTAATGTAGGGTGGTGGTTGGGGTAGAGTGGCAGTGGTTAGGGAGGTGGTGGTGTTTAGGGTAGTAGTGGGCAGGAGGTGGTCAGCGGCGGCTCCTCCGTTAAGGCGGAGGAGCATCGCCCCCCGCCCCGCTGCGAGTGCAGCAGGTACACACAGAATAATAAAACGGTCATTACCATTTTATTGTTGTGTGCTGCCGGCCGCGCTAGCGCAAGCGTGATGGTGGGGGCGGGGCAGACAAATTCCTGCGTATTGCAGGATGACTGCTCAGTGCACATGACAGATTGGCCAGCTGTTTACAGCCGGCCAATCTGTCATGCACACTTCAAAGCCTGCAATCCCAGTGCTGTAAAACAGCCAAGGGATTGCAGGCACAGGCCCCTAGCCTCAAAATGAGTGCTGGGTTAGCCTGCTCCAACCGATCCTGGAGCTTTTTTCAGCAGCTCCAGGACTGGTTGGATTCGTAAGCAGGAAGTAAACCACCTTCCTTCCTTCTGGTCGTCCTAGTCGGAAGAGGGGAAAGGAGAAAGGCAACATATTGTGAGTTTATGGCACGCTGCGCCCCACCGATTTTCATAGTTGCTAGCCGCCCCTAGGGATAGTAATGGTGTGGTTGTATGGTGAGGGTTGCAGTGATTGTTAGGCTGGTAGGGTGGTGGTGTGTGGTGGTGTGGTCATGATATGGTGGTGTTAGGCTGGAGGTACACACTGACGCAGGGGAATGGGGAACAAGCAACAAGGACGACAGGGAAAGAAAAAAAAGTACTTCAATCCCAGTGCAGCAGCAGGCCACTAATAAAAAAAATCTCTCTGCACTTTGTCCATGCATCACAGAAGGGAGAAACGAATAGAGAAAAAGTGAAAACGCATGCACCGACCTATCAGAAGCCAGCAAATAAGAGTCACAATGAAGTAAAAAAAAAAAATGGTAAGCAATGGCAGGCTCCTAGCCACTTTTAGGTAAGCAAAGTCTCTCACTAGCAATAGAGCATACGCTGCCTCAGGCAAGACCTAAATATTACCTTGCATCTTCCTACTCAGCCACTCTTTCACAGCAGGACCGCATTTCTTTGATGGTGTTCCCATTTACACAACGACTGAGATGTTTAGAAGAAGTTCTTCATAAATTCCTTTCATTTACTCGAGATTCGGGCAGTGGGCCAGAATGCAATCGCAGCACCCAATCATTGGTCACCTATGTCATTTATGGCAAAGGATAATGTCCCTGTGTGCAAATCTCCACATGCACCCCCCTGCCCAGCGATGCCTCCCTTCAACAGGGAGTATAAAACAATAATACACAGTAGGAGCTGCACCACATGCAGACAAACAAATTAACTAAGACAATATCAGACTACAGTATAATTTAATATTTGCTTTTCATAACAATGTCAGTACAGTCCATAAATTGTAGTTTCCTCCTTTATTTTATTGCGTTCAGTTCATAAAAAACATCAGCCAACGCGTTTCGTCCATTTAAAATTGGACTTCTTCAGGGCAATAAGTGCGTCAAACGCCTATGTCAATTCTAAATGGGTTGCACCAGAGTCCCCGCCGCAGTTCCAAACTGTGTGCCAATATGAGGCTTCTGCAAAGGACTGTGTTGATTAGCAGTCCCACAAATGAAGAATAATAAATACAGGGGAGTTCCCAATTGGCGACCGGATAAACCACGACATACAGGCATTATTGTCCAATTGAAGTAAGTAGCATCGATATGCAAATCGCAATCAGAGATGCACCCAATAGTGGAGATTATCCACCCTTCCGTATGCACCGCAAAAATAGCGCGTCCCGTTGCAATAGCAGCTATCAGGTCAAAGATTGCTTCACTATGTAATATAAATGGCGCATTTAGATCGTCCATGCGTAAATGTGCCGGTTTATATTACATATGGAAGTTACCCCTGAGGAAGGGCAGTAATTGCCCGAAACGCATTTGGTCAAGAACTCTTCACGTTGGATTATACATAATCTTGAACCTCTGTGTGACATATGAGTAAAGCCTGGAGGGCACTCGTTGAACTATAATGAAACACGGAATTATGTAAACACAAAATAACGACTGAATTTGGGATTACTTTGTAATAAAAATGGATTGAAATTTCAATGAAGACGTCTGAACTTTATTGGACGATTTATGTATACACGCTGTGCATCCTGGGTTTGGTACCTGACGAGGTTCCAAGTGTTTGCAGATGTAATTCACGCGCACGGACGGAGCGCGTTCCAGGATAGCACGCATCTATTATTGCCTGGAGCATCAAAAAACATTGAACAAATTGATATGTTGGTGTGCATTCTAACATTTCTAATGAGTTTAATGTCCTTCATTTGCCATAAGAGCGAGCTTCACGTTTACACAATTTATTAAACTCAAGGCTGAACATCTCCATGGTGGACCCTTGTCCAGCTTGTACAATGCAAATGAAGGTCTAAAAGGTTCTGCCATAGTAAGAACATGTTTGCCTCTTTCAGCAAAACCTTCCAAAAATCTTCTTGCACCTTAAATAGGGTCTAACCTTTTGTAAACCTCTGGTCGCCAGGAACTGGCGTTCTGAGGTCACGCTGATGCTACCAATGTTTATTTATGCGACTGAGTTTATGTCTGCTGTTCGCTCTTTGACTCTAAATCCCTCCTGGGTAAGACATGTTCTTTGATAACTTGCTATTTTGAAGTGATATAGTCTTTCCTAAAGGCATCTTTCCCAAATTCAATGTACTACAGCAGGCAAAATACCACCACTATGCAGACTCACCAGACTCTGGAGTCATAAGAGGGTAGGTCGTTACAGTGACCTCAACAGTCTTATTCAGAAGCTAGCATCCGACTTTGGGGAAAAGAGCACTCGTAATGGCATCCGTGCACATTTTACTGGCAGATATGGACACCAAAATCTGTTTCCCTGTCTTACAGATACACGGCCAGCCTGCTAGACAATAAAAACGAAATCATTTTCAAATATATGTGACTTTACATAACTCCCACGCTAGAAAAACCGGTGAATAATAGCACCATGCTACATGCTAAGACCGTGGTTCTTACCCTTTTGACTTTAGTGCACCCCCAATTAATCTGGAAGCTGAGGACCCTCAATGAATCATTATTGGAATTCAGGGACCACCACAGAGTTTTTACTAGAAGTCCGAAGGTGATCCCAGACTAAGCCTTTTTGATGATTTCAGGGACAGAACAATATACAAAAAATACAGAAACAAGAATTCATAAAAAAAAACACAAATAATTAAATATCTTATTTAATTCACAAATATATATATATTTTTTTAATTGATGGAAAGGATGGAGCTTTTCTAAATTTGTTTGAGTCCCCTTACCATCCATACAGTATTCTGTTTGATGTACTTACACTGCCTCCACAAACTAATCTGAGGATACTAACAATTTTTAGCCTCTAATTACAAATTCTTTCACGTTTACAGAAAGGTTTAAAATGTTCAATTTGATATGGTTGCTTCTTTAGTTATATATACACTTTATTAATCTGTTAACATTATTTAATTTTCTAAGCAATTGCAGACTCCCTGAATAAGTTTTGCGACCCTGTGGGAAGCTTGTACCATAGGTTAAGAACCACTGTGCAAAGAAATAGACTCGGAGCACTTTAAAAAACTCTGATGCTAGGAGACCAAAGAAGATTAATTAGCACAGCTCAGCAGTGAATTTTTTTTTTGTAGTCTGTTGTGGTATGTTTGAGGAATGACTGGGCACTTGGTGGAATGAATATTACAACACTTATATCTACTTTTTCTTTCGCACATAACCTAGTACAACAACTACAAAAAAACTACTTGCAGGCAGGGGGAAACTGAACTAGAAAATGATCCATAAAATAGACAATACCTATAAATTAGGAGCATGGTGTTTCCCGTATATGAGGGAATGACACAAGTAGATCTCAAGTGCGAGTCATCATATAGAGTGTGAAGCATCGTCTGGATTGAGTGTGGCACTTCTGGTAGAATGTATGTTAATTTTGGTACAGAATGGTTGGGGAGGTGGGAACAACAAATGAACCCATTTTGTACAATCAGTGTGTGCATTATGTAGATTTGGAGTGCAACACTTATTGTAGATTACATGCATTTCATATAGATCATTTTGCAAAATTCCTGTAGTTCACTAGTTTCTTATTTCCTGTGTGGGCTACAAGTATGAGCTGCCCCGTGTACCATAAGCAACACCTGCCCTTGAGATAATGAGTGTAACAGTCTTGTAGAATATAAGCGGTCCTTTCCTTTTGATTCCTTGGTTTTGGATTTTGGCACCTTCTTATGGAATTTGACTCTTTCCTACTGATTAACAGTGGCATCAAAGTGGAAAGGTTTACAGGTAATATGGATTATAGGAATGGCGCTTCTAGTGTATTACCAGAGTGGTACTTCCTGGTGATGACCAGGTGCCTGAGGCTGAAAGATATAAATCAGCCCACACCATCCAGCATGTGAGTGAGAGGAGAACAGGGCACAGCAGATCTACAATTTACAAATTCATAGAAACAAGGATTCCAGCTTCATCTTCTCTTACGTGAGGGGCAACACTTATGTTCTTAAAACTCTGCACCTGGCCAATCATCTTTGGGGTATAGAGTAGAGCATTATCTACAAGCCAGATGGTCCAGAAATCAAAATTCACCACAATTTCTAGATTTCCAGGACACAAACATGCCACAAAGAAACCAATATTCGTTATCTTGGTGGATAGCTAAAGAGTGATGACCAACATTAAAATCATAAACAAAACAAACAGAAAACAAATGTAGAGCATGTGCTTGATCAATCCGGATATGGATATATATATATATGCCATTGCAGATTTGCAGAATCAATATTTTACACAATTTACGTTTTGGACAGTCTTTCCATGCCTCTCTCCTCCACACAAGTGAGAAGGGTTTAAGTGTTTAAGGCTTGAAGGCCTGTGCGATTCTACCATCATGTATGGTTTCCAATGACCATTTAACTGTTTTATGCAAAATGCATTCTAATATTTTTTTATCAATGTATTTCTTCTGCCTCAAAAACACACCTTTGAGTAAGTCTGCGAAAAAGAAAAAAATGTTTATCGTCATCAGTCAGACTAAGGTGCCAAGGGCACGTCAAAGTACTAAGCTATGCGAATATTGAAAGTAAGAAGCCTAGAATTCATACTCTTAGCTGCGCCTTCTTTCCAATAGATTTCATTAGCTGGTGAATCGTTGTTCCTTTTCGGAAGGCCTTAGAAAAGGAGTTTAGCTAACAGCAATTGTGAAACAGAAGCCTTCGACAATCTTACTGGAGAACACCATGCCGTCACATCCTAGAACCTCTGTGACATGAGAGTGGGCACTGCGCCCAGAAGTCTGTTGGCTCGGAGAGCATGAATGCATCGTGGAAGGGGAAATGGTCAGGAGACCCTTTCAATCGGGGACCTGAGCACCGGTATCACACTGAGATAACATGGGAGTGCAGCAAGAACGTGTGCGTTGCAAATCTGTAGCCTCGAGCCCACTACTGCTTTTCAAACCTTAACAGCTTCAATGTTGCCGAAACACACCTGCAGTGCCGCTGTATGACCAGGGGGGTTACATGCAGACGAGAGGACACAACATGGCACTGTGGAAAATAACTATCAAATAACACAATGAAACCCAGAGGGTCGAAGAGGAAAGGCAAAAGAAGCCGTTGCAGCGCCAATGTTCTGTGTTATAATTGAGGCCGTGTACCAGGAAATGTTCTGCTATTTATAGAGAAGACCAATGACATCACAACATCATACTGCTGTGCAGTTCTGCAGAGCTCCGCCGTCTCAGCCGCAGGCCTGAATCCCAGAAGGAGAGCGCCAGGACAGCGCGCGCGTCAGAAGCACGCATGCACGCTGTTCCTCCACGTGCCCCGCATTTCCTCCCACACTCGTCTATAATTGCAGCAGTGTTATCTTCGCACTATCGGGATCCAGAGGCCCCCTAAAATAACTGAACATGCTTGTGGTGTTCCTATATCATTATGGAGAACAAGGGAGCTGCTTTTGTTACAGGGGGCCGCCCGGTAACAAAAACGGCCCCCAGGGGTCTAAAACCGGCCCCTACCCTGGCGGCCCACCGGAGAAACGCCCGGTGCCCGCTACGACCAGTCTGGCCCTGCTTCCAGCATACTAAAGATCCTAGAAGTACCACGCGGATTTACAGAGCGCTTCTCGGGAATGCACGATGTAAGGAGAATGCTTCCCGCCAAGTGAAGAGCCATTCAGCCACATGACTGAGTAACAAAATGCTCGATCATTACTATACAGGTGCGCCTTCGTTATATATCAACATCTGAAGGACGCGCAGTGGCTGTCCAAAGAGCACCTAATGTCTCTTTGGCGTGAGAGCGTTCAGTTCTACAGTAGATATCGTATTTACATTAATAAATCAAGCATAGCAAAGCAAACAGATCTGACGTTGGCCACCAGCCTTCTGGCCTTTGCCAATGTGTGTTTGGTTTTGTCACGTTTTTTAAACTTTATGGTTGGTGATGGGGCTGCTGGGCCCTCGCCAATATAAAAAAAAAAAAACATTGACTAAAAGCAAAATGATTTTCTTTAGGTTGCAGTAGTCCCTCTCACTGGAGCTAACTACTCTGCGTGCAGATGTGCTCTGGTGAAAGAGAAGATTGCTGCCACTCACAGTGAAGTTAGCCAATAGCTGAAGCGGGCTGATCCACTGCCCCCTGGTGCAAACTGGGGAGAGGATGTGGCATTACGGCCAGTGCTGCTGACTTTGGAACAGGGGAACCAGGTTTGAGTCTCGGTATCAGCTCAATATCCTGTGATTCAGGACAAATCATTAATACCCCATGCCTTAAAAAAAAAAGGAAGAAAAAAAGAAAGAAAATTGACAATGTGTAATGTAACTGGTTCTCATGTGAAGTGCTTTAATACCCTTGGGCAGAGTTTGTGCTATATAAAAACTGCAAACAAATGCAGTCATTCACAGTGGTTAGCCAACGGCTCAAGTGGGCTGATACACTGACCCATGCTGTAAGACAACAATTCCTAACCTGTGGTCCAAGGACCTCCAGGGATCCGCCACCTCTACTCAGGGGGTCCTCGAATTAAATAATATTAGGATATCAATAAAATATACACATAAAAAAAGCAAAAATTGACATTTTAAAACTCTGTAAATGTAAAGGAATTTTAAACTGGAGGCTAAAAGTTGGTCCCCTTATAGCTTGATTCCTGGGAGCAATGCAAGTACAGCAAACAATAACAAATGTGGATGATTGGTGATGACAATTGAAGCACTGATATGCACGAATAAAGAAAGAATGAATTAGGAACCAAAATGACAAAGTGATATGTCGAGCATATTGGTTTCTCTTTTAGATAATTTTTTTTTTTTTAAAGCTCCTAACATCCCATTAAAGTTAAACATTATATGTTTGCAGTATTTTTGTTTGTCAATTAAATAAAATGTTCATATTCTTTGCATTTGTTTGATGTATATTTGTTTCTGTATTTTTGTATATTGTTTTGAGGTTCAAATCATAGAAATTGCCTAGGCAGGAGTCCTAGGCTTCCAGTAGAAATTCAGTGGGGGGTCCACAGAAGTCAAAAGGTTAGCTGTAGTGGGTGGACAAAAAATGTCCAATTGACTCGGTGGCCAAGTAAGATGGCTGAGCGGACGTGAGCCGCTTCAGCTCCGGACCCCTACAACTGCCATACAGCATTTCCATCGCTTGTAGGGAGCAACGAAACAGATGCAAACACTCAGTGACGTTTCGAGCTGAGCGGGAGCCCCACATCGGACTTCATAGCCGGCCACCGGACTCGATCGCACACCACGAGTCGGCCGATCCGGAGTGCTGAGGCCGCTCACAAGATGGCGTAGGGACGCACACAGGGCGGACCTGGGGACGCACACAGGGCGGACCTGGGGACGATCGAGGCGGACTGCAGACCTCGCCTAAGGATGGCGCCTAGAGTCTTCTGAGCCCGCGGCGCAACAGGAGGGCAACAACGGTATTTACCGCTTCCAGTGCCTCCCCGATCTCCACAGCGGGAGCTCTTTGCCTAGCGGAGCCATGCCATGCAGCGGTAACGTGGAGGGGACCCCAATGCACCGCTGAGGACGCCCCACGTGAAAGGCAGCAGAGGCAGGCGATCCGCATGCACCTCCATGGGACTTCTCTGGTCAGGTCAGTCCCTTCTTACTTCACCGACTGCAGTGCACGGAGAGGCCCGGGAGAGCCCTCGCCCAGAGGCCTTGCCTGACTTCAAGATGGAGCCCGAGTTGGTGCATACATCGGGGAGATCTCCTAACCGCACTTGTGAGAGTCAGATGGGGAGTGGTGAGTGAGGCATCTTCCCCCTACATAGCCTAGACGGTTTGGAAGTGGAGTGCCTTGGGGTTCCTGATTGCTTGCTATAATTCGCCACATGATGCCTGACCTCAAGATGGCTGCCTAATTCTTCTCCTCAACAGAGGCCTGATCTTATCACAGAGAGACCTGCACCTGCACGACTTGGTTCCTTAACTCCATTTCCTAGTGTGGTCTCTTGGTGCCTGCTCTCGTGCTGTGCCTGGCGTTGTCCCTATGCCACCTAAGAAGACAATGAATAAAGTCTCCCGCTATTTTGCAGCGCCGGAAAGAGGCTCCCTAACCACAGAGACAGACCAAGCAAAGAACATGGCGCTTACCCGGGAGGAGCTGATTGCCACCCTCCGGGATTTCAAAGCTGAACTCTGCCTAGAAATTAAACAAGACTTGCGGACCTCCATGGACCAACTCAAGGCTGATCTCACCCAAAAAATGGTGACTCTGCGACAGGATGTGGACGCTGTCGGCGCCAGAGTGTTGGAGGTGGAGGAGCAGACGCAGGATCTGGACGCCCGCTCCACCAGGCTGCAGGAATCCCAGCAAGCCCTACAGGCCCAGCTTCAGCAAGCAATCCTGAAAGCAGAGGATTTGGAGAACAGATCCCGAAGGGAGAATATTCACATCCGGGGCCTGGAAGAAGGTGCAGAGGGACCGGACTTGGAGGCGTTCGTGGTGGGCCTCTTTGCGGAACTTCTAGCCCCGCACCAGTTGAAGCTCAAAATAGATAGAGTTCATCGTGTGGGGACCCCGCAGTCTGGGGAGCGCAGGCGGATGCGAGACATCTTGGTCAAGATGCACTCTTTTAAAACGAAGGAGGCCATCCTGAGTGCAGCGAGGAAGAAAGAAGAGACGTCCTTCCAAGGATACAAATGCGCCTTTTATCAAGATCTAGCGCCCTCCACCCTAGCACGTCGACAATTGCTGAGGCCGGTTACCACCAAGCTACGAGACGAAAACATACGTTACCGTTGGACATTTCCTTTTGGGCTTGCTTTTGACTACAAGAATAAGGCGCACCATGTGACTGACCTGACTGAAGGTCTTTGTATCCTGGGCCTCCCACTTCCAGACAATGAAAGCGCCGCGGGCTCCTCGTCCGACCCAGATCCGCCTCGGAGAGGCTCCCGGCCCTGGCACACGGTCACGAAACCTCGACAAACCACTAGATGATCGTACTTGGTGAGACGCTTTCTATGGATGCCTCGATCCTCGTGATCTCCAGCCTCGGGACCTTCCGTAGGGCTGTGACCGCCGGAGCCCTGGAGATGCTGGGTGCGCAAGTCCTTTTGCTTGGACACAGAGACGCCGCAGCTTTCCATCAGAGACACTGAGGTTTTTGTTTTTTCTGTTCTTGAACTGCTCTCTTGACTCCTGACGCACGGCAGTCAGGGGGTGCGGGCCTTGTCCGTACCACCCAGAATTCTTCTACCTTTTTTGGAAGAATTTCGAGCCGAAAGCCCGTTGGCCACACGGCTCACACCTTTTGGGGAATGTTGGGGTTTTCTTTTTTGGGAGAGGAGGGTTCCTGGTGGTGGGGTAGGGGTCCCATTGGTTTCTGGGCCTTACAGAGACATACAACACGATGGGTGGGGGCACTGTGAAAAGCGAGGGCTTCAGGAGGGGGATCCTGAAGCCCTCGCTTTTCACAGTGCCCCCACCCATCACCAATGGTCTCCATAGCGTCCTGGAACGTCAAGGGCCTAAACTCACCCCAGAAACGTCAGAAAATCTGGAAGTATCTTACGGACCGCCGATTTGAGGTGGTAGCACTTCAGGAAACTCACCTCAAGAAGTCCGAGGACACACGGCTGCGCCACAAAGCGTACCCCTTAATTTATAAGTCATCCGCTGGTACTAAACATAACTGAGTGGCCCTGCTTTTTTATAGCTCCTCCAAGTTTTAACCTGACGCCACCAAGGCAGACCAGGAGGGGAGAATTATAATGGTCAGGGGGAGATTGCGGGGCACAATTTGCACATTTATCTCTCTCTATGCACCCAACTCCGGTCAGACGACATTCCTTTCTAATGCATTGGACCTGCTAAGTGGCTTTGCGGAAGGGCCGGTGATCCTACTGGGAGACTTCAATTTGACATGGAATGACACCCTAGACAGTTCACACTCACATAGGGCGAATGCCAACAGTTTCTCTAAAGGGGTCAAATGGAAAATGTTCACCCTGGGCTTATTCGATGCCTGGCGGACGTTGCATCCCACCACCAAAGACTACACATTCGCCGCACCATACACCTTATCGAGAAGGTGTCAAAATTTCATCTCCCAGCAATTCTGGTAGGTCTGGATGCCGAAAAAGCCTTCGACAGGGTGGACTGGTCGTTTCTCTTCCTTGCCATGTGTAAATACGGCTTTGGGGACGCATTACTCAACATGGTCAGGGCCAACTACCACCTCCCATGCTCACGAGTGTTGGTCAATGGCTGTGCATCGCCCCCCTTCGTCCTTAGCAGAGGCACGCGGCAGGGCTGCCCGCTTTCTCCCCTCTTATTCGCCCTTAGCATTGAACCTATAGCAATAAGATTCCGGGCGAACGAGGAGATACGGGGAATACGTTTTAGCGGCACAGATCATAAAGCGTCCCTCTTCGCGGACGACATCCTGCTCACGCTCATGGAGCCGGCCCCCTCACTCCGGGCAGTACAAGAGGAACTGAAGCACTTTGAATTAGTGGCGGGCTTCAAGATAAACTTATTCAAATCCTCCATACTAAGCCTCACGCTCCCCACCGCCGAGGCGACAGGATTGAGAGGCCAGAAGTCCTTACAATGGGCTAAACACTCCCTCCTATACCTGGGTGTCCACCTTACTCCTAAAATTGGAGATCTCTACAAGGCCAATTATCCCTCTCTAGTGACGCAGCTTCAGCAGGATTTTAAAAGGTGGAAACCCCTTTACATCTCCTGGCTCGGGCGGATCAACGCTGTGAAAATGACTGTCCTACCAAAACTCATATCTCTTCCAAGCTCTACCTATTGAACTGGACCGTGACCTACTGCCGCGTCTGCGCTCACTGGTCTCCCTTTTCACGTGCTGAGACGTCCTAGGAACGAAGGGGGGGTAGCGTTACCAGATTTCACATTATATTATCAAGCGGCACAACTGCGGGTGGTGACAGAATGGTCGGCGAGGGAGTCTGACAAGCACTGGCTCCACATGGACAGGTCGATTGTGGGGCGCTCCATTTGGGATGTCCTGTGGATGCCGAAGAAAGACCGGCCGGTGAACGCCTACCTAAGCACACCAACACGCACTACTTTGACAGTATGGGATCAAGTCACGTGGAGGGAGGGTTGGGCCTCATTTCCTTCCCCATCCACCCCAATCCACTTCAACCGGGCATTTCCACCAGCAATGCGTGAAGGACCCTTTGACTGTTGGAGGGAGGGGTGTTGCTTAAAGCTTTCTGACTTATTTCATAACTACGATATCCTGACCTTCGAAAGCTGCAAAAGAGAGTTTTTGGTGCCACACAGCGAGCACTACCGCTACCTCCAACTCAAACACTGGGTCTCACTACCACACATAAAAGAGGCCGCGACTAGAGAGCTTACGGCTATGGAAAGACTAGTAGTCCACAAGGCAGGCTCCATGAAGGGTGCAATCTCCTCACTATACACTATGTTACTGACTACACTACACGCTCCCCAGGCACGCTACATGTCCTTTTGGGAACAGGTTCTAGGGCGCGATATCACTGAGGAGTGGAAACACGTTTGGGACGACATCACTAGACACAATCAATCCGTGGCGCTGAGGGAGGCACACTATAAGACGCCGCTAGATTGGTACCTTTACCCTACTAAGCTCAGGCGGATCCTCCCGGACACCTCAGATCTCTGCTGGTGGGGATGCGGTCTGCGGGGAGACTTCCGCCACATCTGGTGGGACTGCCTGAGTATTCGGCCTTTTTGGGAGGAAATCCTTTCACATCTCAAGGATATGCTGGGGTACCCCATCCCAACCACCATTGAGGGGGCCCTACTGGGCATTAGAGACCCGACATTGGAACACCAAACAAAAGCCGATAAGGCGATAATGTGGGCATGTCTGGGGGCGGCGAAACTGACGATAGCAGCCACGTGGAAAAAGAAAGATACACCAGCGACGTCGATGTGGCATGCCCGGCTGTGGAGAATCCTCTCTATGGAACGTCTCGCAGACCACTTTAGAGACGAATATAAGAATTTTGAACTCAAATGGGGCCCATTGGTTACCTATCTATCCCGTGGCCTACCCTCGGCGGTATGTCCGCCCTCCATTAGGGCTATGCATCTCTTCCAACTCTAACCTGTCCCGAGATGGAACTGGATGATATACGCACCACTCACTGATTGGTCCGGACCCCACTCTTGCCACCCAGCTGTCTAGCTGTACCTAGATTGCCCACTACTTTAACGTGCGACACCACCACCACCAGGGAAGGGGGGTTGTTTTTGTGTTTTTGTCTGAGAATGTCTCAAGACATGTTACATCAAAACAGGCATCTTCTACTTTGTATGTGGGGATTGTACGGACTCTGGGACAGTAGAATCTGGGCTCTGAATAGGTGAATGTTTTAGACCCCGAGCCCTGCACGCTCTACTGTACTAAGGTTGTTATTTTAATTTATGATGCTCAATAAAAAGAATTTTGAGAAGAAAAAAAAAATGTCCAATCGAATGAGACAACAGCAGAACAATGAATGAAGAGGGCTGTCTAAACGCCCCTATAATTACAGATATATATGCAAAAAAGGAAGCAGGGAACTCGGGGTAGTTCCCAAGCTTAGGCAGAGAGCAGCTCCTTTATATGGAGAGCCCTATGAGCTGCTCTCTGCCTAAACTTGGGAACTATTCAGAGTTCCCGGTTTCCTTTTTTGTATAATGTATGCAGCGTTTTAAGGCTGATTGGTATTGTCTTGCTGGGTGCTCCTTTGTGTCTTAACAAAGCTATACCTCTCTGATGAGCTCTAACTAGAGCGGAAGACATGTATCAGGGTTGCTTTTATTCATTTGAGGTTGGCTTGGATAGCAAAGTTGTAATACAGTACCTGGAGTAGTAAAAGGCTTTTGTAATTTTCCAGCTTGGTGTGGACGGCACTGTGTCATTTCGTGCTTAAAAACTCTGCTAGAAAAACTGACATTTGCGGTGAGCAGAGGGCTTCTCTGCCTCAACTTCAGAACTAATCAGAGTTCACAGCTTCCTTTTTTGCATAATTTATACAGCACTCTAAGTCTGAAAGGGTATTGCCTTGATATATATATATATACATATATACACACATGCACACATAAAAATCTTATGTAAAATCGAAGGGCTTTGACTTATAACAAACATAATAAAGACTTAATGTACTCCATTAGCAGGTTATCAGTTTTCAACTCTAGCCTTGCTATGAGTTTGCAATACAAGACACTGTTACAATCACATGGCCAAGCTTACTGTGGCCTTGTTTACTCCGAGCACTAGACTCTAGTCTCTTCTCAAGCATTCTTCTCCATAGAAGTGCTGGCACTTTGCAGTCGCAGTAAAGATGCTCAAAAAACTTCAACCAGAAACTCCCACACTGTGCTTCAGAGGTTGTCCTCAGGTGGACCTCAAGTGAGCTGTTCTAATGTATTACTATCTCAGCACACTACACTACCACCGTGTTAATTGGTACGAGCTACATTACTATGAGAGAGGGACTTATTTCATGCAGATAAGCCTTTCTTGGCCAATTCTTTGTATTTTCAAAATTCAGATTCTTGTTTAAATTCTCATGTAGTCGCATATCACTACAATTCACTTAAGATAAAGGTCTGAACTAACAGTAGTCACTCACTAATAATCACTAGGGTACACAAGATACATAATGAATGTATTTTAATGTTTTGAAGAAAACTATCAGAGGCACCAGTACGCGACTCACAATATTCAACTCAAGTCCTGGCAGAAATTTGCACCTAATCAAAAAAAACGTCATTGATGCCATATTCTGTAAAGGAAGATGCAGCCTAAGGCTTGTGCTTTGCCATTTCCCCCATAAAAGATCACAATTTTCAGTTCACAATTCAAATTGAGCAACTGCTCTCAACATACAGACAAACTAACAAGGTACATGCAACTACTCATCTTTCGAGAAGCTTCTGTTGTGTGTGGGTGAAACAGAACATGGAATGTGGTTGGCTCTCTACACATCTTTTTAAACCTTGAGTTAGTATTTTTATTCACACTTCGGACTACAACTTAGAACCGTCTAACCTGATTTTTCTTATAATTACATTAAGTGTACAGTAAGATATACTTTGGAGGGCACTGTGGATCAAAAATACATTTTGTAGCTTACTGTGGCGTGACCATGCCTTTGGAAGAGTCAACATCCTCAGCCTTTTCCAGTTCTACAGCTAGAGTTCTTGGCGGTCCAGCTCACTTGGTAGTTTTCCACTGCAGCGGTTCAGCTCCCTAGGATGACCTCTACCCTATGCTCACTCAGACAACTCTTTCCCATGTACTATGGCAGCCTTGCTCATTTAGAGGACTTATTTTCTAGGGCCAATTCAAACTGTCACTGCGGCCCTAGTAACCCAAGGTTAACCCTTTAATTACTTGCAGCTCGCTAGCAAACTCTCTCATTCCCTCTTCTCTCATTCGTTAGGGAGAATCAGCTCAGTTCCCAATTATTCCTGTCCTGGGTTCTGAAGGGTTAACTAGGGCAGTAACACTTATCTAGTCACTTTTCCATTATCTCAAGTGACTTTTGAATGGAGGTATGCCCTCTTGTTTAAGACTTAAATAGCCTTAAATTAAATTTCGCAATTTAAAAAAAGTACATGATTTCACTCACCACTAGAGCTGATTAGGTTATTTTCACAATGGGCAATGCAGCACAGAACATTGCCCTCGAGCCACTGTGTTTAGATTTTAAAGGAAATAATATAATAGAAACGCCATTTGTATTCAATGTCAGCACACAAACATAACAAAAAGCCCACAGGGAAGTGTTGAGGAAGCCACGTTATAAAGGAGGGTATCATGTAGGGCCCAGTACACAAACATACTACACTAATGACAGCAGCTGGTACAAAGAACCCTCCCATGTAGCTACGTGAAGGTAGCAAGGTGATGATCGGTTTGATACAGACTGACGTCTCTTTGAGAGGACTGGTGATATTACTAAATCACTAATCTAACAATACTCCAACTGGCTGTCCTCCGCATATCACACTCCCCAGTATCTCTAAAGGACAATGCAGAAAACTGGACTGAGCCACATGACATTGGGCGACATACCGATGCCTTTAGATCACAAAGGAGGCAGACAAAGTAGCCATCCACTGCTCACTGCTGTATGGATAGCACAGACTCTAACGATCTCCGAGTCACAGCAATACAATAGAGAAGCACTGGATGGACTTTTACTGGATATGATTTCAGTGAAATAGTTTCAAAATAAACCAACTCCTTCATGCATCATAAAAATAGGTGTCGCTCTAACCCACAATAGAGTGGTGTTGATTTCATCTACCACGCTGTTACTTCAGACAAAAACGGCATGGCCGATCAAACTACCTATTAATTGAGGAAATAATCGGTGGAAAAGACAGTAAAACCTGGTACTGAAAATGATAACAGGCGGTCCAACAGATATCGGAGAAGGGTAACATGCCCAGGCGCCTTTGCCAAAGGAACAAGGCACCACACCTTACTCAACTATGCCACTACAGGTCTGAAACAGGCTGTTCGGAAAACTCAAAGCACGCAGGGGACCGATCAAAGATCACTGCATCAGAGGAGACCAAAGCCTCAGATAGAATATCTTGCTGCACTGATGGTTTGGGTGTTCAAAGTAAAGACTTACAAGTTCAGCTCAAACAGATGGAGAAAACGCCCTGAGATCAATCTGTTTTTGGATACTGCTTCAGGAACTCAAAGCGACAGTATTCTATTTGAACAAGCATTGAAAATGCAATAGGTCTCGCCTTTGATTAAGTTAAAGCCATTTGCTTTGCTAATGGTATTGTATAGCAAAGCAAATGGCTTTAACTTAATGAAAGGCGAGACCTATTGCATTTTCAATGGTTGTTTTAAACCTACTACCTTAATCCCTTCCAAACCCAACCAGCTACTAAATCAAAAAATGAATAATTAAAACATATATTTCATTAAAAAAATTACAAACTATATTAAAACAAATATAAACACATACATCATTATTACAATTGCCACATTGTCACACTGCTACTACTGCCAAGTGTGAGTAAAATACCCAATGCTATGAGTAGTATACCCAGTGCTGCTGCTGCCTGCTGTAAATAGTATACCCAGTACTACTGCTGCCGGCTGTGTGTAGTGTGCCCAGTGCTACAGCTGCCGGCTGTGAGTAGTATACCCAGTTCTACCACTGCCGGCTCTGAGTAGTATACCCAGTGCTACCACTGCCGGCTCTGACAAGTATACGCAGTGCTACTGCTGCCTGCTGTGAGTAGTATGCCCAGTGCTACCACTAGGGGCTGTAAGTATTATATCCAGTGCTATTGCTACCTGTTGTATGTAGTTTGCCCAGTGCTACCGCTGCCGGCTGTGAGTAGTATACCCAGTGCTACCACTGCCGGCTGAGAGTAGGAAATCCAGTGCTACCGCTGTCGGCTGTCTTCTATCTTGGGTCACACTGAACAGTATAATCCCGCCAAGTCACACTGTTTTCTGTCCTCTTATGCCACACTATGCGCCACTGTGTGATGCACACAAGGCGATGGGGTGTTCTGTTATAATATGGGCTCTCTGCTGAGTAGACTACAGAATTCAAGAGGGCGCTGCACACGCTCATTATATCCTGCAAATAAAAGCAGGGCCGCTGGAATTGTGCGATTCTGCCGCCGTGGAGTTTTCCACATAATTGAGGATTTGCCGCATTTTCCACTAAATTGCAGACTTTAACAAAAAAAATATTTATAGTTAAGATGTATCAAAGTTAATAACGCGCTACTTCAGAGGGTACTGATTCCTGCATTTAGGGGTTACACTGATATTAATAAAGTGAAACCAGCCCATATGGTGTTAACAAGGGTAACAAAAATGACAAATTAGTGAAGCATACTGCCTCAAAATGTATGTACCGCAGTACACCACATAATTCGTCTTTTCTTGGCGTATAATTTAGTCAACTCTGCCTATAATGTGGTCCTCCCCTGCCGCATAATTCGATAGGCCCTGAATACAAGTAATTCAGGCTGGCTCCATGCTGTGCCATGCTGCGTTGTCTCACGCTGGTAGTGTTGCACTATGGCTTGTTCCAAGGAAGTTTGTACACTCGTGCTTCACTGGTGCACAGGTCTCTCTGGAAGGGAACTATCTCATCCCGGACCGCAGCCATGTCTCATTGCAAAGGAACCAGTCACACTAGCAGCACAAGTCTCTCTGGACATGTAGGAGTCTCCAGACTGTCTGCCAGTCACCCTGCTCCTCGGAGTGAGTTAATGGATGAATGCATGAATAAATGAAGTGCCTTGAATAATTACACTGACCCCCAAAGTGTAACTGCCAATGCTGCAAATCTGAGGAGGTTGGCCTAGTGGCTAGAGCTGCAGAACTTGAAACCTCGTGGCCTAGGTTTCAATCCTAGCTGCGCTACTGGATTAACACGGTGTGATTCTGGACAAATTACTTAATCTCCTTGTGCCTAACAATGAGAAACATTTCTGTGTAGTCCTCACTTGATGTACACGAGCGTGTACTTCGTCTTCTCCTACCTACGCTATATAATAATTACTAATACATGGTGAACATTCGGTCGGGTTCGGGGGTTCGTTCTTCGAAGTGGACTCTTCTGTAAAGGTGCACGCTTTCAAATGGTGCTTAATACATGCGCGAACACATCCCAGCGCATGGGAGGTGACAAGAATTGTCCAAGATCATAGAACACAGTTAAGAGGCAAAGCCGTGATTATAGAAGAGATCTTCACCCACCACAAGCGCCTATTTAGTAATCACAGGCGCTGTGCTCGGGTGACTCCAATATGGGCAAAAGCGGAAGCCAAGATCAAACTTATCTCCTAGTTTACAGTGTGCAAGTGAGCATTTATAGATAAAGTATTTACCCCCAGGGTCAGGCAGTGTGGCAGTTGAGGGAGCCGGGATTTTAAAGAATGGTTTCTGATCTTCGCAGCTGGTAATTAAGCTCACGATAGCCAATGCCTCGTTTAGTGACCCTGGCATGAATTTCCCAAAGCTAGTCTGGCTGTAAAATATTCACCTAGGCACTCTCTCGCTAGTCGCTACTACCAGTGTTTCAGCAGGAGCCCAGAGTGTATGAGTCCCTGTCTAACTACACCACTCCGCACCTTCCTGGAATGTTTTTACAAGACGGCTCTGGCAATCCCTGACAGAGCGGCATAGATGAGGCGGTTTCTCGGCGCTTAGAGCCTGGCTCAGCCCACCGGCTTGTGTGCACTCTCTTCCCTTTCAACATGCGTCACTCCTTTCTTTTATGTTTTATGTTCACCCAAAGGGCACATTTTTTCTTCTCTTTACCAGCAACACAGAAGTAAACTTCAGAGGTGTGCGCGACATCTGAGACCTGGAGGGCTGGGGAAGGGCGTGGTTAGTGCTGAGGGGGCGGGGCTAATTACCCAGAGGCGTGTTCAGTGCTTGGGAGGCGGGGCAGGTCGGGAGGGAGAGCCGTTCCTAAGAGTGCATGATTCCGAAGCTAACGCACTGTATGTACCCTGACGACATCATATCAGACGGTCCAATAACATGTATTAAGGACCGCAGCGCTGTGAGTTGTGCAGGCCGTTACCTGTGTCTGATGTACAGCAGTGCGGGCCTCACCTCGCCTCCAAGGAGTAAACTTGACCGTTTCTTCTCGCAGCCTGAAGGATTTTATAAATCTAGGACAATGCACTTGACAAGTGGGAGGCCGGGTGGGAAATTACGCATTGGTTTTGGCACACTTGTCTTTTAGTGGACGCTGTACTGGGGATCAGACAGCGGGGGTGTTTATTGGCAGTGATATGGGGGCTCGCTGGGCTGTTCGACCTTGTCCTGTAAGTGGAATGCCCTGTTAGTAGAAATGATCGAATAGGCTATTTTGTTTAGTGTTATTCCATTTAACAGAGATTTGCAGAGCGCTGTGTTAAGTGCTTTATAGCGCATCACTCGCCAGTAGAGGCTCTTGGCGCTGAAATAAAAGAAAACCAAATATAAATATTACAGTGTCTCCGTGAACTTCAGGAGATCGTGTGGGGTCGTAGGCTAAATGTGCAAGAGCAAACGAGCCCCCCTCCCACGTGCGTGCCAACTTGAAGGCTGGCAGCACCCGTCTGAGGAAGGACCCAGAACACAATATAGGGGGCACATGGGGCTGTGGGGTCATGTTCTTTCCGTAGGGAGTGATTGAGTTTCATCCGCCATTCGCAACAGGGGTCTATAGCGTGGAGGATTCTATTATAACTATTTGGGAGGGTGTGTTCGAAATGGGACTTTAGGACCGTATTATGATATGGGGGCGTTCATTTTACAGAGATCACAGAAGGGGCACATTGGACTTTGGATCAGGAGTCTTTTAGGTGGAATGTTCCATCATAAGAAGTCTCTGGAGACTGGACCTTTGCCACATAATGGGAACGTTCCCTTACCGGGGGTGATGCGGAAGGGGGGGGGGGACACACGCTCGTGGTCTGGAGAGATGCGCTTATCCGCAGGCGCCACGATACCGGCGATGGATTACAGTGAGGCGCGGTTCACGCCGGGACACTGTAACACCATTATTCTCCGGGCTGTGACCCTATCACTGGGGCCAAGCCCATATACCGAGCACTCGAGGACCCCCTGCAAGCTGTTCTCAAGAGGAGGACGGCGTTATTAGAACGCCACCCCGCCCCCACCTTACATCGGACCGTGTTAGCGCCAAAATCCGCAGTACTCCTTTTACCTACCTCGAATGAAAGGCTGAGGCCCTACGTGCCACTATGCATCTTGTAGGTGGCTAGCTAGACTACAAGGAGCGTGGAACCCACTGAGGTTTTTAAAGCAGAATAGAGAGGCGCGCAGGTTACTCGTTTAAGACAGGGATCACACGTGTGGCAGGGAGACGCTGGGACTGCTCAACGATTACCCGTCCAGTGTCTGTTGCTAGATCAGATCTAGAGACAAGCTCACATGAAAGTAAAAAGTGCAGATATTTTCGATAAAACTAACATTTATTGTAATAAGAATTTATTTCATGATATTGGCAGAGAGGGGCTCGTCTGTCACTGTTCTGTTGCGTCGGTGTCCCTGAAAAGTTGGAACAGAAACGTGCTCATAGTGTGGTGAATACTAGGCGATCACTAACAGGTGGTTTACGTCAGATCAGGCTGCGGCGCTCGGGTTTTGGACCCATAGGACTTTAGGTATTCAGGACGAAGTGAAATGTAAACCCTACTAGTTAAATACAACAAGAAAAGCAAGCGCTCGCCATTCCCGCTGTTTATTTTTGCATCGCGCTTTCACTTTAAAGTGAAAGCGCGATGCAAAAATAAACACGCGGCGCCCTGTCTCCTTTTGAGACGGCCCATCCGGACTGGATCGCAGGGCTTGTTTACATAACACGCCTCTTGCGATAAGAAACTGCTTCACGACAGAAGGAAAGCAGGCGAGCCAGTCCGGGTGGGCCGGCCCAAAAAGCCAAAGGGAGGCAACCCAGAAAGCTCATTTCCAATGGCAGGCCACCGTTTAGCATAAACGGTGACGCAAGTCAATGGAAATGAGGGGCGGGGATTCAAGCCCTTTTCTAAAAGTCCTCATTAGCAATAAATCTCGCCGAGCGAGCTGCGCATGTGCGCAGCAACACTAGGCGAGACCTAAAAAAACATGTTGCACCACAATGAGTGATGGGGTGCTACCCTTGGGGAAAAAATGATCTGAACAAAATGGGTTCCATCTTGAATGACTCCAGGAGTACAATAAAATGGAGGATGCCATGTGCTTCTGAAAGTACACAAGAGAATGTTCAAATGAGAGCAAACACCTGTGACACCTTATACAAGAGGTACCACAGGCCCTTGGTAAACTCTTGGATTGGAAACACCAGTGACGGAGCTCCATTCTCTCAAAGGAGAGTCTTAGAAGAGCGGTACCCGGATGTTATCTTCACAAAAGTAGACTTGGCTAAATAAAAGAAACACGCTTTGGTTCAACCTGGGTGAGGAAGGATGCAACACACTACGGTGAAACCAGCAACTTAAGGAGAGCTTACAAAAGGTTTTTATAACAGGGTACATCACAACTGTCCTATCTTCTACGTGAAGCAGGTGTTGATGATAGTTCGAAATGGTGTTATTTCTTCTACACTGAGGCTCATAACAGAACACTCCAGGTAAAGGAAACATTGGTAGACGAGGAAATCCATAACAGACGGGAATGCAGAACAGCCCAAAAGCTGTAAGGCCTGGATTGTTGCACAGAATTGGCGCTGAGCATAATACCTTGATATTCGGAAGATATATGTCACAAATGATTACAGGCATTTCTGATGAAGGACTCAAATCAAAAATGTGCTAAAAAAAGTTCTCATTTAAAATTATGAAGGTAATGATGAATTAATGCCATTGAAGCTCACAGCACAAAAGATTTTTAATCTTAAATTTGTTTATTACAAATATTAGCTTTAGAATGAATCAAGTAAAGTAAATTTTAATTTAATGCTTGCAAAAAATATATTTTAAATGATTAATTAAGGTTTATTATAATTGATACAAGCATAGTCAGTAGGGTAAATGACTACTGAAATTCGATATGGGGATGGAAACTGACCCTTGTTTGGGATGAGGAACTGCTCAATCAAGTTATTCAAAAAGCTATATAACCACAAAATATACATATATAACATTTTCAATAGTGACTCTTAAGAACTTTTCACAGGATATAGTAAAGTGCAAAGTAGGTAACACAAACTGGTTTACAGCATGAAGTGCAATGGTAATACGTTGTACCAGGACCGATAGTAGTGGTCATACCTCCACCAGCAAGCAAATATTTCAATAACTAGATTTTTGCTCCAAGTTTGACGGGGAAAGGTGGGAACTCCGATATGGACATTACTGTCTACTGGTGCACTCCATCCTTAGCTATTACCACCACTGGCATTGATACCTTGGTGGTACGAATGAACCAATTACTTGCTGTGTCTTTAGCAATCAGCAAATGTAAAATAACCAAAACATATTCAGACATGACCATTTCTAGCCACCAACAGATATCACTTATTCCAAATATCTTTTTTTAGAAATAAATATGGTGTACATACGCAACTATTAACTATCAAAAAATGTACTCTTCAAGAAGCGTCAAGTAACCAAAAATATAGATCATTAGGGCCTCACAGTCTTAGTACGGCGCATTCACAAAACATAAGCTGAAGCTAAGTATATCTATCAAACTCTAAATTAAAAAAATTTAAAAACTAGTCTAACTTTAAAACTTTCTCTACAACACAATCTCGAATTGAATCCTCTACTGAACGTTTAGTTAGACTAACAGACTTTCACAATCTGCTGCTTAGCTACTACTAACGCAGGAGTTATCCACATTATTTGTCAACAAATAAAATTGTGAGACATTTATAAAATTAAACACAGCAAAGCCTGGATGCCTATTCAGTTTAGATACCAAAGCTCTGATCTGGTCAATATGCCCAAAAACCCCAAACTACAAAAATATGTGTCATTGAAAAACGTAAACATTTAAAACAGCAACTGACAGATATCAATGTAAATGGTTAATCTTGTTAAACTTTATTTTATAATCACATACAAAAACAAATCCCTTCAAGGTTAACCCATTATATTTTTAAATTAAATCTAATTAATAAGCATGGTCAATTTAAACAATGTGTTGCAGAACTCACGTGATGACACTTATCTATTTTGACATGTATCACACAAGACGTGGCATTCTTGTTAAAAGGAGGGATTGATGCCCATGGAGAACAGATACCAGTCATTACAGGATTTCTGCAAAACATTGTTTAAATTGACCGTATGTTTGGTAGCAAGTCTTTGCCATGTATTGCTCCAGATACGACGGACAATGCTCGGTATGCGAGGATCAATCGATGTCTTTAGAGAATTAATAAACACAAGTTGTGTACTTCAAGGAATGGTTGCTTAAGCAATTTAGCTCAACTCTAATTGAAGTGTAAGGTGTTTTACAAATGAAGCAGATGTATTTGCAAGCAAGGAATTTGTGATTACAACAGCCATATAAAGGATATTGTGGTCCAAGTTTATACTGCAGTGCCGGACACGCATAAAATAAAAACCGTTTAGGAATCAGTTGCAAAATTACAGCAATGAGCAACTAATTGACTTATCACAAATGTCCTGATAAAGGTCACAGATAAACTGTATTGAGGACCGAAACTTCACAACAACAAGCACAGACTCATCAGATAAAATCGTTTAAGCTTCATTTTATGTTAAATTTTCATTACAATTTGAGGGGAAACTTTGTAATGATCAACTGTCTTATGAGTTTTATGCTGTTATTAAGTGAATGCCCAATGTCAGGACCCCCTCCTGTTCCCTCTCTGTCACGACCTTGACTGTCAAGACCCCCACATGCGCCCTCTGTGTATTTGGCCTAGCGCACAGGGCTCATGTTGTATTACCCCTGTGGTGTTGATGAGACGCTGGGATGTCCCTACCAATGTCCCTCAGCGTCCATGATTCCATTGCATTCGCACCTCTGCACATGTCCCCCCAAAACCCTATGATTCCCGTGCACTTGCTCACCCACCCCAAGACCCGTGCACCCAAAGAGTTCCTTGCACCTGTTGTTTACTAGGGCCTAGGCGTGTTCTCCCTTTGAGTCTTTTGCAAGTTTCCCCCAGTATCCCCTGAGCCAACAGAATGCCTTGCACTCACTGTTACTAGAGCCCGGTGTTGTTTTCCATAATGCACGTTCGAGAAAGAACGATACCTTTGAGACCTGTTGTTGGCGTCGATGTTCACGCTGCACCTGCCCTTCCTGTAAGGTCAAAGCGAGTGTATCAACACACGTTTTTCTCCAAGATTTGAGAACCTTCCAGAAGGCCATGTGCCCCACTTGCCACACGTGACCTAGCAACATCCTTCGAGCTTTCGAGAGGGTATATAAAACCCCTGCCCAGCCATGAGTCTTTGCTTGGCCTCCCTCCCTGCAGAAGAAGCTTCATCCATCCCACTCACCTGAAGAATCCTGCTGGAATCAAGAAGCGCTCCAGGCTCCTTTAAGTCCATAGTGAACCAGTGGTTTCGTGGCTCCAGCTCCCTCGACGTCTCCCTCCTTCACAGATACTACAGACCCACTGCAACTCCCCGAGTCAAGGCTCCGAGATCATCTACAAGCGTCAGTCAAGAAGAAGATCTAGGCTAAGTACTTGATATCAGGTTAGCGCACACTAATC
The DNA here is from genome assembly GCA_963921515.1 of Calotriton arnoldi. Taxonomy (NCBI): domain Eukaryota; kingdom Metazoa; phylum Chordata; class Amphibia; order Caudata; family Salamandridae; genus Calotriton; species Calotriton arnoldi. Next base: position 3,257,427 of record CAWUFW010000020.1, read on the forward strand.
CTCCTATAGGAGTTAGCAGGACCGAGCACCAGCGTCACAAAAGAGTATAGACTTTTTCTCCACGCCCCTTCTGTGATTTCCTCCAGCACTTCTTGCGAATTCCTAGTACGGACCCCTCCGTTCAACCTTGGCACTTGAACTGATTGCTCAGAGACTAAAGACTTAATTCTGTGTTTCTCTGAATGAACAGTATTTCCACGAGAAAGTATTTCTGAGTATTTGATATCTGTATGCCCATTGTACCTAAACCTATGCACTGAGTTCACCTAAGGAGTGCTATTAACTGCAACTTGTGTTCAAAGTTTACTTTGGGAGTGCCATTAACTCCAACCTATGTTCAGAGTTTTGTCCCTAGAGGTGTCTCACTCCAATCTGTGATTTTGGTTATTCTGCTCTAATTCCAGGCAGCAACAAAAAACTTGTAAGTGTATGTAACTGAGGCCAATGCATAGTCATTGCATATTGAGGCTTGTTAGTGTACTGATGGTAATTGCCTCCTCTTGTTATTTCCAGTATATTGTGCCATCGCAAAACCAGAGGGTCTGGTTCAGTGCCTATCTACTTCGCAGACACAAGTCTCTGAAGCAACAACATCCTGTTACGCAGTATCGCCCAGCTGCCGAGCAGATCCAGTACCGCAACTCTCTTTTTTATTATTTTATCTTAACCTGTTCCCCCCCAGTGGACAGTGTGTGCTCTAAGGTTTCGGTTCCTTGACATGTGCTGTTCTCAAGAGGGCTATGAAGTCTAGTATCGGCTCCACTATTGGGACCACGTGAGTGCATGACATCCATTATGTTAAGTATTTGTGTGTTTGAATTACTCTGCTTTCACTGGTGTATGCTAAATTATATATATGTGTATACTATCTCAATAAAATCTTACTTTGATATTTATGTTAATATGTTCTCAGCCCACTGTTGTATTAAGGAAACTAATTTGGATTATTAGGTATTTCTATACCCAAATTGTTGAACAGAACAGAATTGCTAAGCATTTGATTCAACTGACTCCAACATGGGGTCATTTTATAGTGTTGACTGATGTCCCTGTAGTGATCAAATCAATTGAATTACTAAAGCCTTCTTTCAGGAATAAGTAACCTCAGAAATCCCAAAGAAAACCTTGAGTGCCCACTTTTATCAAAAACCTTAGCCTGAACACGTTAGTCAATTTTAAACTTACTGCAAAAATACCTAAAATGTTAGGAAAGGCAACAATGAACCACACAACCGTAAAAAACAGATAATCTTTGTAAGACTGTAGTGTTGAAGTCAGAGAGCAAGGTCTTCATACAAAAGTCCAGAGCTATTCAAGTAGTCGTTAAGTTCTTTATATAATGCCTGGCTCTTAGGTTACAACAGCAGTAGGTATGTCTCGTGAAGTACTCATCCTCCTCCAACTGTCCCTATCTCCTAGCTTAATCTCTTCACCACATGCTGACATTCTATTACATCATTCACTCTCCGCATTCAAAACACCAGCTCAGACATGCAGGGAATGGAGACACACAGGATACTACACATTTTCCTTTCTTACAAACAGCAAAACAAAGAACAGCCATTCCCTTGCAAATGAATTACAGGGACAATCATTCACAACCACTCAAAGTCCAACATGTCTTGCTTACACCATCACCTAACAGCAACATGTTAAACTCTCCAATACGCAGGAAGATACACAAAGACAGATAGCAGTCACAGATTCTTTGCAAAAGCTCAACACATGAGGCTCCCCACACTTGATGTCAAACAAAGAAACAAGACAACAACTAGGTTGTAACTAGCATTGCACAATGGTCAAAGACTTGTAAGCTTTGTGATTTCCTTGGGCATGAGGCCCACCACCACATCTGCACACACACAATAAACATGTATTGATGGAAGCCCAGTCAAGCAACAGCAAGTGCATGGAACCCTCCAGCTTCCGTCGACTAACGGTTTCCCCATCATCCCAAAGTCTACATGTTCAAGGCACAAGGGGAAAGTTTGACCATACATCACCTCAACATACACATTCCTTGACCATACTCCAACAAAAAACCTGAAATCACAACTACGCTCAAACACAATATCCCCAGACATGGGCCTCACTTTACTAAACTATGCAGCACAACAAACTATCACACCATCTCTAGCTTTCACAAGCAAGGCACACACATCCCAAAGGGGAGACACTGCACCACACACAGAATTTCAGCTCAGTACTCCAGTATGTCCCACACCAAGTCACATTAGCTGGCCATACCAATATTACGAAGTTAGGCCGAGGTGAGCACTTCATCTACATGAAGTACTATACCCCCTCGAAACTGCACCAGAAATAATTGGGAACTTCTTCCAAACAGCGATAACAGCCTCAAGTAGACACATACTGAAAACGTACTGATACAAGGTGAATGAAACACCAGAGCAGTCTAGCAATACCGAACATGACACCAGAACACATCAGCAGGTAAATAAGTACTCGCCTACAACACAACAGAGTAACATCAAACACTACCATTCAAACACACCACTAACTGACTCCATTATATAAAACTGAATCCAACGCACCACAAAGCAATCACAAACGTACTCTGGCTCCTCTATCACACACCTATCAAATCTTCCCATTTGTACATAATGGAAACTGGTCCCAGAGCACATTCAGGTGAAACCTGTGCCCAGCAGTCCCAACACCACAAGGGGTTTACACTTCACATTTTCACTCCACGGGGTACTTCCCCCCCTTGCAACCTCTCATGACATGGTATTTCTCTTCTCTCACATTGCACATCATGGGGTACTTCTCTATGCAATGTCGCATAACAGGGTACTACTCTTCCCAAACTGTGCATACCACTGGGTGCTACCCCATACTACCTCTAGCAATAGGGTACAGCTCTTTCCTCGGCAGACACCGATACACACACAAGTGTATTACACTCATATGGCTTGCAATGGAGTGCTACTCTTCTTCCACATCCATGACACTCGGACATACACAACCATCACACATCTATATGATGACACACAGTTGGGTACTACACTCTTTTCACCAAACTGCTAACTAGACTTCATAAGTAGTCAGAAGTAAATGCTCACACAGTACTCCCAAAACAACCTACAGTTTGATTATTTAAACTTTCATGAGCTTGCTAACCAGACACGTACATCACCAATATGTGATATATGGGACATGTCAACACTCAAGACTCACCAGCCAAACTGTCGCCCAACCTAATAAATCTCACAGAATTACACATTTCTTTAGAGAAACATTCAGAAAAAGACAAACTCCACTGAGATGATTAGTTAACTGCATGTTATATTTTAACATTTAACATGGACAAATGCCAGGCAGGCGACGCTTCAACTTCCCAAGACCTCAGATCAGATTGAACACCACAGTCTTATTTCTATCTCCAATGTCTTTGGAGATAGTCTTACTTCTTTTTCCAAGTTAAACAAGAGGCCTTGGGTAGTTTTTCTTCACCCAATGCAAATCAATCAACATACTACCTTGCTTCACTATGTCCAGTCAACATACTACCTTGCTTCACGATGTCCAGGTCTACATAACCAGGGCTTCCTCTCAGACAACCAGGTCTGGTATCCATGACATTGATTAGGCTCTTTTATGAGAAAACTGCCCTGCTATATTCTCAAACAGACACTCTTCTTTCAGCTCAGATTTGACTCGTGCCAGAGAGGAAAGTCCCCATTTACCTTGAGCTGCACACTGTCACATGACCTCTCAATCGTCTTGACCAGAGCAGTAGCAGGAGCCGAGCCATCTCCTCTAGTCACTATGCGCTGGGTGCAATTGTTTTAGTTGAGAAACCATCCAGCACACACACCAATGCTTCTCCTTATGTCACCATCCTCATTGAATGTATTACTCCATTAATCTCCATGGGGGCATTACAGAGTTAAGTTTACTGTAAAGGAGATTTCCTGCCTCTTCCCACGGTTTCCACAAAGCTGTCCTTATAAGAAAATAAGTTACTTACCTGTAACCATGGTCATCCAGTATTGGTATCTTTCATAGATTCACATGCCGGAATCATTCCCCGTCGTTGATATGGGAGTCCCACGGTATCATAATCAAGCAGTATTCAAATAATGCCATAGGCTATAATGGCCCTGAGCCATGTTCTATATAGCCTATCTATGTCCTTTTAAAAAAAGGACTAAATGTTAAATGCAGCCAATCAGCTGCTAGCACCCTCTAGAACCTTCTCAGCAGAGGCAGTTTCTCTTAAATTTTCCCAGCACAAGTGAGAAGTGAGTGTCTTAATGTACTAAGGAAACAGCCTCTACGGGGAGGAGGGTGGGTGCATGTGAATCTATGAAAGATACCAATACTGGATAACCGTAGTTACAGGTAAGTAACTTATTTTCTTATCCAGTATTGAGGTATCTTTCATAGATTCACATGCCTGAATCATAATAGCAAGCAGTCACATCCAATTTTTCAGTTTGTCTGTTGCGGATGGTGGAAGGCTAGTGAACCCAAAAAATCTTAGGTAACAAGAAAAAACCCCTGCGGGCTATACCTGTGCGTATAGTTATGCGATGCACAGAATATACTCTTTAAAGTATGGTAAAACATCACTTATGTAACAACATCTCCATATACACAGTATTAGCGAGAGGGAAAGAAAGAATAATAGTGTAACCAATAGTACACTTTACTTAAATATGCTCTATATTTTTTTTTTTATATATATATTCTAGTATTTGCAACCACCATAAAAACAAAAGACTCTTTCCAAGGGCTAGAAAGAGGCTTATCTTAATGGAAATGATGGCGAAGTACTGCCTGGCCCACTGCTGCATCTGCATCCTGTGTGGATTCCAGGCAGTAGTGCTGCATGAAGGTATGAGTGGTACTCCAGGTTGCAGCATGGCAGATCTTTTCCAAAGTCACTCCTGCGAAGAGAGCCGCTGAAGTAGCAACCGCTCTGGTACAGTGAGCCTTTGCTGTCCTTTCCAAAGGTTTGTTGGCTTTGACATGACGGAATTGAATCACAGCAGATATCTATCTTGCGATAGTGGCTTTTGTTATTGCAGTCCCTACTCTGCCTTGGCCATAGGCAACAAGTAACTGATCAGTCTTTTGAATGTCCTTCGTTCTCTGAAGATAGAACTTGAGGCAACGTTTGAAATCCAGTGTATGTAGCGCCTGCTCTGCAGGGGTTGATGGTTGCGGAAAAAAGGACCGGAGTGTAACCGGCTCATTGAGGTGGAATTGAGAAGGCACTTTAGGAATAAATGTGGGATTAGTCCTTAGAATCACAGCGTTCTTCTTAAATATTAAAAAGGGTTTCCTAATGGTGAATGCCTGGATTTCGCTTACCCTCCTGGCTGATGTGAGGGCCAGTAGAAGGGCGACTTTCCATGTGAGGTATTTCATTCAGCTTTACGAATGGGTTGAAAAGGCCTTTTCATGAGTTGTGCAAGAACCACGTTTAGGTTCCAGTCCAGTGGAGGTGCTCGCACCGGAGGGAAAGTAAGGAGCAGCCCCTTCATGAATTGTTTGATAAGGCTTGAGGCACAAAGAGAAGTGGCACTGGAAGCTCTTCTATAGCGAGAGATGGAAGCCAGATGCACCTTAACCGAAGAGAAGGCTGAACCTGATTTTGCCAAAGAGAGAAGATATGATAAAATCTGTTGTGGGGATACTTGAAATGGATGCAGGTAATTTTGTTGGCACCAGACACAGACCCTTTTCCATTTTAGTTTGTACGTCTTGTTGGTGCTCTCCGCTCTAGGTTTTGAGAGAATATCTCTATACTCTTGCGAAATGCTCATGTCTCTAAACTCAAAGAATTCAGGAGCCAGGCGTATAAGTGCAGCGACTCCAGATTCGGATGGTGCACTTGACCGTTGGCCCTGGACAAAAGAGGAGGAAACAGCTGTAGACGAATGGGTCTAGTTTCTGAGAGGTGAAAATGTTCGGGGGACCAATGTTGCCGGGGCCACCTGGGTGCGATGAGAATCAGACGACATCCTTCCAGCTTCATTTTGGTCAGTATCCTGGGAATCAATGGGATGGGGGGAAAAGCGTAGGCATATATTCCTGACCATCGCATCGAAAGGGCATTGCCCTGCGACCCCGGGAGGGGGTACCTGCTGGCACAGGGCCGGCATTTGGTGTTGATGTTCGTGGCAAACAGATCCAAAGATGGTTTTCCCCATAGAGCAAATACTCCATCCAGCTGGAATTGATTGAGTCCCCATTCGTGGCAATTGTCTGCAGCTCTGCTGAGAGCATCTGCCAGTGTGTTGTGTAAACCTGTAACATGCTCGGCTCTGAGAGAAATCCCGTGCTCTGTTACCCGGCTCCACAGTTCTTGCACTTCTATGGAAAGCGTGAACGATTTGGTCCCTCCCTGTTTGTTTATGCAGAGCATACTGGTCGTGTTGTCTGTACGAACCAGTACGGAGGTGCCTGCTATTCTCGACAGGAAGGCCTGCAAAGAGGGAATATGGCTTTCAACTTCAGGCTGTTGATATGACTTTGTTTTTGAGAATTGTACCATTTGCCTTGAATTTGAAGGTCCTGCAAATGGCCTCCCCAGCCGTCCATGGAGGCATCCGTTGTCAGGATGTATTCTGGTATGTTTTGCAAGAAAGTCAGTCCTTTTGAAAGGTTTGGGGTGTGGTACCACCATTTCATTGCTATCTTCATGGCCGGAGTAATCTGAATGATATCTTTGAAAGATCCCGATGTTTGAAGCCATTGTTTTTGCAATTTATCTTGGAGAGGTATCATTTTGAGTCTGACCAAGGGAACCAAGTCGATCGCTGAAGAGCACATCCCTAGCAGCGACTTGTATTTCCTTACAGAAACTGACTTTTTTCTTGAAATGGCCATAGCCAAATGACGTAGTCGGGTTTGGCTTTCTCCCGACAAGAATGCTTTGCATTGGATTGTGTCCAATCTGGCTGCCGGGAATGGTGCTATTTGATTGGGAATAAACGAGGACTTTGTGACGTTGACTGTCAAACCCAGCTTGCTGAACAGCCGCAAACAAGCGTTGGTGGTCCTGGTTGCTTGCTTTGCCGTAGAAGCCTTTAACAGCCTGTCGTCCAAGTAGGGGAAAACTTGATGGCCTTGAGAACGTAGGGCTGCCGCCACCGGCGCCAGGCATTTTGTAAATATCCTGGGTGCCGATTTGAGGCTCAAAGGGAGAACCTTGAATTGGTAGTGGGTACCAGCCACTGCGAATTTGAGGAATTTTCTATGCTTCCGATGAATGGGGATGTGGAAATATGAGTCTTCCAAATCGAGGGAGGTCATGAAATCTCCTTTGTTGAGACGTCGGAAGATCTCGGTCAGAGTTACCATCCTGAAAGTTTGCTTCCTCAGGAACTTGTTTAACTTTCTGAGATCCAAAATTGGTCTCCATTCCCCTGACTACTTCATAATCAAGAAGAAACTGGAGTAGAAACCTTGCCCTCTTTGCAGAGTTGGAACTTTCTCGATGGCTCCTTTTGCGAGCATAACTTTTGCTTCCTTCTGCAATAAGTGAAGACGAGGGGGAGGGGCTCCCCTGGGTGGCGTAGTTGGAGGTTTTTGTACGAACTCTAGCGTGTGACCGAAGGCAATCGAATCCAGCACCCAATGGTCCGATGTTATACTCTCCTATTGCTGGGGGAAACTGGATATCATTGCACCCATGGGAGGGGAAAAAGAGGGGGAAGCTGGTACCCTGGGGAAATCATTGTTTTCTTCCATTGTCCCTGCCTTGGGTCGATGTTCTCTTTCAACCCCCTTGGCAAGAGAAACCAGCTGTGGTCGGCTGACGGTAGGCAGTGGGTTGGTAGGATTGCCTATATTGTGGCTGGTAGGGCCGGTATTGTTGTGCCCTTTGGAAGTTTCCTCTGTAAGTGGAAAAACCACGTTGTTTTGCCCCTCTGAAGTGTACTTTCCTGTATTGGAAGGAACCTAAGGATTTAGCTGTATCTGTGTCCTTTTTGATGGATAGAAGCGCCTTATCTATATGTTTGTCAAATAAAGCGTCCCCATCAAACGCCATATCCAGAACCTTTGACTGGACCTCTGGTCTAAATGTGGTTGCTTTTAACCACCCATGGCGCCTTAACACTGCAGCACCTGCCAGTTGCGGAACCCCCTGTTGGCTATGTCCTTAGCGCAATCGATTGTCTCCGAGGCAGCCCGCTCTCCTTGTATGAGGATCTTTCTGGCTTCCTGCTTTCTGTCCTCAGGAATAAGGTCTAGTAAAGAGACCATATCCGACCACATTTGTCTATCGTAGCGTCCGATGATGGCCAACGCATTGGCCGCCTTGATGGTAGTTGCAGCCATGGTGGAGAAACGCTTCCCCATAATGTCTAGCTTACGACCTTCTTTTTCCGGAGGAGTGGAGATCGGGGTGGCTGGGTTCTTAGATCTCCTTTGCGCCGCCTGCGAAATAACAGAATCCAACTTCGGATGGCCTGTCAGACAAGAAGGCGAATTTTCTGGGGCTCTGTACTTTTTCTCTATGGGAGAGAGCACTGGTGGTATTGTGGCCTGGGTCATCATCATTATACCCTCTTGCCATATGTAGTCTATAATTGGAATTGTGCTCATTGACTTTCTGGCTTTCTCTTTAAAGTCATACAGGAAGCAGTCTGTATGTTTGACATCCATGGGGAGATGGAATCTATTAGAAGCCCTCTCCATTAAGTTGTGGAAACCCCCTATGTCTCTCGGCGGGGAATCCCCTGGATGGTGTGACGGAGGGGAGGGAGTAGGAATGATGTAGTCCTCCCAAGAGTCAGCAGTTTGGTCTGGGATTACGCCTCCTTCTCACTCCTCGTCCAAGGAGGAAGGGTCGACCGGATCCGGCTCTTGCGCAAAAGGTTGTGGCACTGTAGATGTTGCTGGTGAACTGGGTTTCTCAAGGGCTTGCCCTTGCGCCGGTGGTTCCTTGGGAACATCTTGAGATGGAAATCTTTGTCTGTAATCTGCCAGCATAGCTTGAAGGTCTTGAATCAAAGATGGCGGAAGGTGAGCCATCTCTCTAGAGCGATGTTCTTGATATTCGTAGCGTTGATAATGACGTGGCGGTGTCAGATATGGCTGGTAGTATTGCTGGTCCTCATAGTGTGAATTCTTTATTAACCGTAAGATTACTTAAAATCTTTACAGTATAAAACACTTAAGCAACGCCCCTCCTCCCATCTGCCCTCCCCCAAGGAGCTTCCCGACATTCGAAGTAAAAATGCACCATGCCTGCATGGGCTCTGTTCACTGCTTTGTGTCCTTTTAAGACTTCAAATTAAAAATAAATTAAAATGTGGAATCAACTCCTTTTCACCAATTTTGCTTAGTCCTGTAAGGATCAATAATTGTATAAAATCCATCAGGGTCATTCCCTCCGTAATATCGGTTGTCGTTGATAATAGTGCTTGATATGCCCCCTACTGAGCCCCACTCCCTCATTGTGATCCGATTGTCCGTACTGAGAGCCCCGGGATTGAGTGACATCCGTCGGGGCTGGTGTACCAGCTGGTTTAATTACTGAATGATTGCAACCCTGGAATCTGCAGCCTGTTGCTGGGAGTCAAGTGCAATTCTAATTTGATGAGTAAACTTGCCGGCTCTAGCAAGTAAGCAGCTACTAGTTTCTGAGAAGCACCATTCTGAGGCCTCCCTGCAGGTTCTGAGGCCCTTATCCCTTAGTGCCGGGCGTAGCAAATGATTGTGATCGCTGGCCAGCTTGGAGCAGCAGCATAGAAGATGAAGCCAGGATTCCCTGTGGTAATTGCATAGCCGGCAGGAGGCGATGTTGTCTTTTCGCTCCCATTTTGGGTTGAAATCCAGGATCTTGAGGGCAGCGAGGCGCAAAAATAGGATTTTCCTTCTCGCTTGTGCTGAGAGTGGGTCTTGCATATACGGTTGAGTTTTCCCGGGAATGTATGAATTGTCAAGTGCCAGTGTAAGAGAGTTGTACCTGAGTGAGGCTCGATCCTGTTCAAATGAGATGGTCTGGACTTTGCGCTTCACAGCTTTAGCCCAGGCAGAGTAAATGATAATACATCAAGATTACAAAAAGGGCAAAACTCTCTGGCCCTCCCCCTCCGGTTGAACTCAACCCATTTAATAAAGGCGGGAACCTGGGGTATATCGTCACCAAACTGACTTGGTTTTTCCATTGCAGAGACAAAAGTGAGCCAACTTCACTTAGACTAGATAACCTAATTGATTAGGTATGAAGCATAATGGTGGAATAGGTCTGAAACTACCATATTTTAAGCTGTATCCAAAAACTGAGGAAGTGACTCTCTCATCTCCAATTGTGGAAAATTCCAAAGGATTGTGCCTTGAATTATGAGGCTTGTAAGTCTATATTTGGGCCCAACAAGGAGCAACTTAGAGGCACATCGAAAATTCACCACATAGCTATATTGTTGAAATGTATTTGCCATAAAGAATATTTGTTTCAGCTGCAAAACACAGTCATGCAAGCAGTTTACAAAGTTTTATGTACCGTGAGCTAATGCAGCGCTCTACATCTGGCTGGCATTCAACTGGATTTCCTCAGTTTCAATAATTCAAAGTTACAGGCAATACATTTGATGTTCACACGAAGCTGTCCAATGAGCAGTTTGGATTTGATAACCATATTGATGAAACCCAGATATACATGATGTAAGAAAAGCCATCAGGCGAACTAGGGAGGGTTGTGCTCATATACAAATTTTCCACATCACCCTTGTCTGATCTCAGAGAAGTAAAGTGGACCGGGCTGAAACTTTACTCTGAAGGATGGGCAAAGGCAGCAAGGAAAATGATCAATAACATAAGCAATACAGAGATGAAAAATATAAGGTTCAAACAAAGTTCAAGAAAAGGAAACGTTCAGTAACTACCATAAAACGTTTGAGGACACTTGATATAGAAAAACTTGAGAAAAAAACATTTCAAATAAAATCAATGTGAGCAAGCATCACCATGGAAGTCAATGGAAACAAAAATATCCTTAGAAGAAACAGTTCTACAGTTCAATAAGTTACTAGGGTTTGTTAAGGGGAGTTTTACAGGAACTGGGGCCAAAGGAAGGATGACTTAAGAATAAATGTAGACAGATAAGCTTTAAAAGATTGGCCCGGTGAACAAGGTGTTTTTAAAGGAGCTAAAGATTTGCCAGAAGAGAGAGTCTATTGCTCTCAGATCGAGGTTAAGGGAGCTCCCTTTGACTTACAGAGCATGCCATGAGACCAATTAGGTTGCTGCTCAGCACTCTTGGGAATTAAGAATCCCCAGCTTTTCACTATGATAACAGATGTTTTGTAAGGAACTCTGGTCCTACATTACTACAAAAGGCAAAAACATAAAGACAGATGACTGTGCACGTAATAGTGAACCTGTTCTACCAGAAAAAAGTTTCTGTAGAAAGAGAACTAGAACAAACACCCACAGAAATAATCTTTAGAAATTGGGGCGGTGTTAACACCCACTCCAAGAAGCTATATAATAAGAGGAACAGAGGACAAAAGCAACAGCAATAACCTATAGGATAAAACCACAACAATGAGTTGCACAAATATCCTTGGCTCCAATACTAAGAGAACAAGCCATTGAGCTTCAGAAATAAGATCAGTACCAACAAATAAAATAATACGTTATACAAATAGCAGCATTAGTACAGCATCCATAGCAACAAGCTACAACTTGCACCCAACAAATATCAGGCTACACATACAGGACCAGCAGTAACAACCAAGACATGAACAACAAGAACAAGAGAAGGACTAGCACCAACACTCACACGAAAGAACTAGAGAAATAGGACTTTTGTCAGTTCATATTAGGAGCAACAGAAACTGGACTTAAGTCATCTCATACATCATTATTAGCTCAACGTTAGCACTTATAGCTCCCAGGACTAAGATTAGTATCATCAGTCATATCCCTGAAATCCAGGCTTAGGACTAGCTCTAGCACACAGTCATGCACCCCAAATCAAAATTAATAATAAGCCAAATGAGTTCCGTAACCAGACGATTACTGTTTTTCAGACTTAGAAGCCAAAGATATTACCTTTATGATGTAACATGACAGAGAAGCAAGGCAAACTCACATTTAGAGATCGGCAATCACATGTACTGAAAAACAAAACGTACTCTGTAGTGGCTTTAATGATGGCTTTTCCAAAGGCTGGGACACAGTCCTTTGCACCAATTCAACTCAACAAAAATTCTTTATTTGGCTCTAGCGAGCCATAAAAGTCACATCATAAAATACACAGTACAAAAAATACACCATAAAGACTTCAGATAAAATCCATTAAATAATGTGATAGCAAAAAGATACCGAAAAGTTTCAGATCATAGTCTCAGGGAACTTGAGATGTAATTTAAAATAGTAACAGTTTTGATTCCCAGGCATTGCAAGTAAGAGGAGGCTGCTATGTGGGATCTTTAGTCTAAAGCACGCAATATGGGGCGCAGGAACTGCCTTCTTTGATGTAGGTAAAATGTGCAAAATAATGGGAAGTACAAAGTGCTTTGTTCAGCAGGGATCTCACAATGACAGAGGGGTAAGGATGAAAACCAAGTACCTTTGGAGGGATAGGCCACCAAAAAGTGTATGGTTTGTAGTCGAAACCTTGTGAGTAGGAACTTCTGTCTTTCATCTACAATAAACTGTAAGTAAAGTGCTGGGCATAATAGTGGAGCCTGAAGGTAAACTCCGCAATCTTCCCGGCTATCACCCTGCCGTGCTTTTTGCGCACATTGATAAAAAAAGATTTTTGGGTGTGTGCTGTGGAGACGTCTGATAAAATAGTGGGCTATGATAAAAAGCTGGGATGCCCACACTTTCAAAAGCCCTTTTTAACAGATTTAAGCCAAGGGATGTCTAAGGAATTGTCCAGATTCATACAATCTGACAGCACTGATCTACATAATTGGGCTTCTGGGTTTTTCCAAATATGCTGCCACAGTAAGAGGGGTTGTAATTTGCTATAATCCTCCAGGTAGTTTAGCTCTACCTCCTCGTGTCAAAATGATGATGGGGTGGAGTTTGGGACAGCCAGGAGTCGTTCAACTCATTTCTGGTTTTTATAATCAGCATGTTATCTAAGAATCTGAATGTCTAGAAAGATCAAGAAGTCGCAGACTGCAGTGCGATTTTAAGGCTAAAGAGCAGCCTTCCTATAGTGAAATCAAGGTTAATTAAAACATTCCCTTTGAGATATGATGAGCTTTTTCATCACAGTGTACAACCTGCCCAGACTGAAACATGTCAAATGAACGTGTATATATAAGAAGTTCGGCTCATATATTGAGCCACGAATCGTGAACATGGCTGCTCACAGACAAAACGAATTGTAGGTTGTAATAAATAATGTTGGAATAAAATAATTGTGTTGGATATCCTGAGTCATCGCTACTTCTTCAGGTATGTGAGCTGAACTTAAATTTTCGATCCCGACAACGCGCTACACCCCCACAGGCTCCAGCGACCAAGCAGAGCAAGGGCGGTTTTATATATCTTTTTACAAGCCTGTCCAAGATTTTGGTGCTACCATACATCGATGTTAATAAAAAAACACAATTGAGAACAAGTTGCTTCTGTTCGCCTTGACATTTATAAAAGATTTAACAAGTAACAACCAACCTAGGTGTGAATAAGTATTCCCAAAATAAAAAATATATTTTAAAAACTCTTCAGAACAAATGAGTGATTGTGTGCTTATTCTTCCTTTAGGACATCCATCTCAGAGCTCTGGTGTTACACTGTAAGGCCCTTCACAGAATGTTAACATGCTAGATTTGTGACAACATCACAGAAAGAAAAGAGTAAACATTATCTCATAAAACACAGGCTGTCAAATGACTATTATTATGCAACCCTTGAAATGACATGAATTATTCACAAAGTGAGCCATTGTTTTTAATGGAACACGAATGTTCAGATACACACAGGTTCAACACTGTATTTATAAAGACGGAAGAAACAAGGAGGAGAGTCCATGTTCTTCTTGCACTTCACATTCTGGCTCAATGTAGAATGCAGACCATTCAGCCGCCTCTGCACAGCACGACCAACACATTGAATTCAATTCAGTAGCTTTTATATAGCGCATGGCTAACCGACCAAGCCTCCCAGCGCTGTTGCGCCAACATCCTCGTGCTACCATGTAGAACCAATTGACTAGCATCCAGTCTTCAGAAAAGAAGTGTTTTTAAAGATTTTCTGAAGCATATTTCCGACTGCTGACTTCTAAGGGAGGCTGGGAGGGCGTTCCACAGCTTGGATACAAGGTACTCAAATGAGTGGCCACCACTTCTCATTCTTTTGACCTTGGGTACTGACAGGTGTCCCTGATTACTAGATCGCAGGGTCCTCTCTGGAATTTACAAGGTGAGTAAGTTCCAGATGATGAGTGGACCTTTTCCACAGATGGCCCAAAGGACCATGCACAGAGCCTTAAAGTGAATTCTCCTTTGGACTGGCAGACAGTGAAGGGCGGGAGGGCTGCTCTTGCAGAATGGTGCTTGGGTATTTTGAACAGGATTCTAGCAGCGTCATTCTGCACCGCTTGGAGCCTTTTTATCACGTATTTAGGACTCCGTAAATAGAGGGCGTTACCATAGTCTAGACATGAATTTATTAGACTCTGTACCACAATCCTCCTTGTGGAAACTGCTAACATCTGTAAGACTTTTCGGAGAGATTTCAGGATGCCGAAACAGGAGCCGGACAGTGTTATGGCCCGAGTCCCCATTGTAAACTTGTTGTCTATCCAGACGCCTAGACTTTTGACTGCTTTCACTGGCTCTGGCAGCTCACCTAGTTGGTCTGGCCAGGGCAATCCCCGCCACTTTGAGCTTTTGTTACCTACCACCAGTACCTCTGTCCTGTTGCAGTTAAGTTTCAGACTGCTTGCAGATATCCAGTCTGTAATATCCCTAAGACATGAGTCAAATTGGGTGTGAAGGTTCGACTGACATTGGGTGTGAGGATGATGATGATTTGGGTATCATCTGCATATAACACTAAAGCGAGTTCACAAGAACAAATAAAACAGTATTTTCATAGCAATCGTAGGGTTATTTCATTGCAAAATAAAATAAACAGTCCAATGGCTTTTCACAAATCTATATGTTGTATAATGTTGGGTGGTAAAGCAAAACGCTATGAAACATTTTTTTTTAAATTATATAAAAAAAGGCATACTGATGCAACCGGCTGCATCATTCCCTGGTGCACACCTGCATTACAATGAGTTCACAGCCCAGCGGAGTGACACAGGTGCCATTTCGTTTTGTATTAATCGATCCAAAATAGCAAAAGCCACTTGGATCAATAAATAAAAAAATAAGGAATTCTTTTTGCGGGTGAAAGTCCTTTTTTTTCTTTCTTTTAAAGAACCGTTGTTGGGGGGGGGGGACAAAGGCAGAGCCAGGGGATGTGCTAGTGTTTGGAGGAAAAGGGGAAAAGCAGTGCAAGGGGAAGAGTGTAATTCAGGGGGTGGAGGAGAGAGCAACACTGGGAAGAACCCCAAAATGTAGTGGGGGTGGAGGGAGAAGAACAAGGGGTGTTGAGTGGGGACAGAGAAACACTCCAGAGAGCAAGCAGCACATAAGGGTTACAGCAACACAGGGAGCAAGTTGAGAAGCAAACAATGGAGAGAGAGAACAACAAGTAGCATGGTGGGGACATTTGAAGAAGCACACACGAGAGAAGGGGTGAGTTGGAAAAAACATGCCCTCTCATGGAGTGTTAACAAAAAAGAAAAAAGTAATTGAGCAGCGTAAGGACATTTGACAGCCAATGGTAAAGAGGTGTTGCTCCAGGGGAGGGACAAACACAAGATTTAACAAGATGGACAAGGCAAATCATCGAATAAGAAGCAAGGAAATGAGAGTGACAATAAAGCCAACCAATGGAAAGCAATGGGCGGCCTTGAAACCCACTCTAAGTCTTTGTTAAGCCCAGAGTAGGTCTTCTTCAACCAGACAGCTGACATGAGTGGTAGGATCATCCTAAAAAGCTGCACATAAAGCTCCCCTACAACTGTTCTTTATATTCTTTGCACTACCGTAGGAAACGATTTTTTTCTCTTTAGCCACACAGAAACGATAAACAACCACAACATAAATATACTTTACATAAATATACTCTCATAAGCAGAGGAAATGTTGAAAGGTTTTCAGGCACTGAGCACAGATTGCCAAACAATGACTACAGCCATTTGTGTGCATGTACTAAGGAGTCAACCAGCACTGAAGAGCGTCTAATCAATGCTGCTCATAAACCTACAACTAGCTTACCACAAGATAATAGATTTAAGAACTTTGGTACTGGGATGGAGATGTTTCTGTTTCTGGATCAGGTTTTAATATTGTGTCCCGAAAATACCAAATTATCTCCAGAGTCGTCAACTGGCTGCAGGTCAGTTAATGCTCATTCTGACAGGGGAGAGTTCAGTATTCTGACCATGAAAGGGCTGTGGTAGAAAGGTGGTGTGGAACATAGAGACTCGTGACAGCCAAACAGGAAATTAAGTATTGGTACGCATGTACATTATACTACAAAAGCTAATGAGCATGACCGAACTACTGCAATGCACAAGGAGATTAAGTGATTTGCCCAGAATAACACAATATTGAGCCAAGTGCGGAGGCCGAGATTTGAACTTGGATCCCAAAGTTCCAAAGTCGGCAGCTCTAGCCACCAAGCTACATCTCCTTTCACTGCTTTAGAGATGGAAAGGTAAGAGAAGGACACTGCGGAGTAGAACTTAAAAGAAGAATTGTGTGTTTTCGTGCTCACCACAATCTACAGACTTTTAAAAGACTGTTTCACAAAAAAGTTTACCCATTAAAATCACTAATTTGGTGCATACCTAGGTTGACTTTGTATTTATGCTTACATGTCTGAGAACTAATGAAAACATCTTTGACCGGGCTGAGATGTCTGAAATTTACTTCAAGTAATACTGGACACTGCTGTAGCCAATTTGGAAGAGGCAGAAACACAACACAGTGAGAATCCAAGTAAAGCAATTTTTCTCTGCGTCTTTCCTATTCACAGCTTTACCTGCTCAAAACTCCACCATTGCATCTTTCCTCTTTATTACCCGCTACCATACCTCATCTCCTCCCTCAACCTTGTTACAATTATGTCTTTGACACAAAACTCACTCTAAAACTTGAAACTCCATCAGATTTCAATTTCTGTGCTTCAGGTAGATTCCATCAAGCAGGAGGACATGAAATACTAAATTATTACCTCAAGATGAAAACTGAGATACTCACATGAGAGAATGGAACAACTGTCACCCCATCATCTGTTCGAAAGAACTTTGGTTCACCATCATATTCATCAACAAAAGTAAGAAGTATGGGGGTTATGGAAATCAATCTCTTGCTGTTGGCACATATAATCAAGTCACCAATGAGATCTTTCTGCATTATTCAATTGCTATGTTTCCTTTTTCTTTACCAGAGCAAGCTACCATTCCCTTCATTCCTAGATCATTTTAATGGTCTATACATTGGACCCACTCAAAATGTCAAAAAGCAGCTGAAAACAACTTTGTAACCTATATATCAAGCCTCGTATCTCACTAGTCCTTTGGCCTTTAGACCTGCTGTCAGTATATGTATTAGCAATGTGCATCACACATCGAGCCAACCCCTGCATTGGACCACTCTTACTTCAACATGAAACTACTGCTAAATCGGATCTATAAGCTTTAGGTTGGCCCCACTTTTATCCACCCCTCCATTTAAAAAAATCACGCACTAGCTTAAGCTCATTCTCAGTCTAGGTAGCTAACATTTGGAACTCGATTACTGCAAGAATAACAAAACTTGACAGTCATTTCAAATTTCAGAGAGCGTTTGTTGGGATGGGAATGTCCCGTGCATAGTAAATGGGTGTGTACCCTGCCCTGAGTGATTCACCTGCATGTGATAGATAGTATTCTAAATTGTTGCGACTCGCTCACACACTAATACAGCATGTGCACCGAGGGCTAGGTCTCTCCTTTGACTCGGAGTTCCAGAGCCCAGTTCCTAGACTTGGAGGCACACAATAAGCCTGTCATCTTCCAGACAAAAGGCTACTGTCCATGTCCTGACTTACTGACATTAAACAGTGGTTGCAGCGTCCCATTTTTAGGTCGAGACTACACAGCGCATGGGCTGTCAGTATGTTCTGTTGTATGCACTTTGTGGGTGTTGACTCCTCCCATCGCTTTTGAATTGTCTAGTCGGTTGTCTTGTAAAAATCTTTGTTTGCTAGTGGATGATTTGGCTTTCTGGTCCCTCCTTTTTCAAGCTGTTGACTCTCCTGGAGTATTGGACCAGTCCGGGCTCAACTCCTTGGGGGTAGACTCTACTAAGGCCCATGGTGCAGCAATATCCACAACACTTCGTAAGGGGGGGGGGGGGGCGGGAGACAAACCAAGGGGCACAGTAGAGTTCCCCAGAGCTGCTGCCCTTGCAAAGGGTCCTGTATGAACAGTAGGAGGCAAGGCTTCCTGGCCAGGACACTGCATCCGCAAGCGTGCCTGCTCACCTGTGTGGCTGTTGCTGCATGCTCATCCTTAAGCCTAACAAGTGCCTGATATCTAAGATTAAACTGTTACCTGACTGAACATTGAATGTGAATTTTACTATAAATTTATGTAGGATCCATGCTTTAACAATAACCCTACTTACGAAGATGTGTCTAATAAAGGAAATAAGGACTCACTTACAGGTCACAGAAACCAAGGAAGCTGCTTATCTGCATCTATAGTGAGTCTGCAACTGTGCTTTAATCTAGTGTACTGAGTAATAATAGGTAGGTAATACTTTATTGTACAGTTAATTAAAACCATTACAACCCATCAGTAATATAAACAGTTTCCTTTTTCAAAACAGACATAACAAATTGCGGTGATACTGTGGTGAACCATAAGTAAAAACTACTATTAAAATAATAATGCTAAAACTCCACCGCATAAACTTATGCTTACTTAATCCAGCCCAAGAGATGATTACCACATGTACTACAAAGAGAGCAGACAGTAGTGTAGGGAGAAAAGAAAAAAAGAGAAATCCCAATAATGTCCTTGAAACAGTACGTTAAATTGGATGCTTGAGGAACAAAACGTTTCAGAAAGGCATCTAAGCTGTAGTAATTTAGTTCTTAAACTCTAACCGTTAACTCTTCAAGTTTTAACGTTTTAAAGTTTGTCGCACTAAAGCTCAATGAGGACCCAGTTACCGACTAGTCCCTGGTTACCATCCGGTTACTTTGGCTCCTAGGGTACAAAGATTACGCTGGAATCCGACACTGTCCCTCCTGCTTCTCCGTTTAAGCGAGGCGGAACCTTCTCAATGAGGATTTTAGCGCTAGGTTCTGCTCTACAGCCAGACCAATTTGTCTTTTTATTCATTCTTTCACTTTATTAAAGTGAGCTTCTAGATATTTTACCAACCAGCTGCTCAGTTGGACTTCATCGCCGGAGAAGCATGCCAGGACTGCTTGCCTTCATGATCTTATCCCGTTTTTATTAAATAGCGGTCTCAAAAGGGTCCGGCGTTCTTGTATTAGTTCCTTGCAGATGGTGATAAGGTGTACAATATTTTCTTCACCGTTGCCACAGAGGCGGCACTTTGCTGGTGTTGGGGGACGCAGCCAAGGGGCCAAATGATTTGCAGAGGGTAACAGCCCTAGGCGAAATCTCAAAAACTTCTCTTTTGTCTTTTTTGTGAAGCTGGTCTGAAGATATGTTTGGGGCCCGAGTTTGGTGTAAGATTGTATAGTAAACCAGCCGTGTGCACGCTCAGCCAGAGAGGCTTTGTCCTGCAAAAGTGATTCTTTCCTGACGATGTTATTTACTGCTTTTTTAAAGCCCGCCAGAGGCCCTGTGAGATCCCATAGTTGACGCAACCCCAACCAGTGTACTGAATAGATAATCCCTGTAGCATGCAACCTTACAGTGATCAACATTTATTGGTGTGTAATATCTTGTTTTCTTTTGATTGAGGTACTTCTCTTTTTAATAAAAGTAATGCACTGGACTAAACAAGTATTGTGCCTGTTGTTTGACTATTTGCTTACTCAGGCTCAACCGCCAACCCTACTTCCCTGAGAAGAATTTGGCTGCTTAATCTGGCTACCCTGAGAGTCAAGAGCAAAAAGAGTATATATATTAGGGCCAGTTTGCAGAGGCATAGTAGGACTGGCCCCAGAGGCAAACAACCCCAACCTGCACAGATGTGGCCCAGTCTCACCTGCATGTCCTGTGGTCCCCAAACGGTGTAGAACAGTGTCAAAATCCTGCCTCTTTCGATTTACATACATGCATAACACAAACCACTCGTTTTTTTTCTCCAAATAAATGTACGCACCCATTTACGTGACAGCATGCATTCTCACACATTTCTGAAACTCTTTACGTTTATGAGCAGCCAGTAGTCCAAATGAAACACGTCTCTGAGGCTCATATTCCATGCCCAGTACCTTTCACAGAGGTCTTATTACTACCAGCACCCCTGCAGCCATGCAGTCCGAAATAGCGAACAGGAATTCATTGTCAATCCTAGCGTTTTTTTTGTATCATTAAGAGTATAAAGTGATATATAAATGCCACAATATAACAAGGTATTTTGGAGGTAATGAATATGCTGTAGTTGCCACAGATGCATAAGAATCCAGAAAGATCTGCACTCACTATATGTGTTGCACTCTGCAGTGAATTGTGCTGCTCCAGGCAATGCATGGCTGAACTTAGTTGTGGGGCAATGCATAGAATTGTTCGTGTGGAATAAGTGCATTCCCATTCTATCGGTGTGCTGTATATGAAGAAGAATGAGGTGGGTATGTTTTCTACGCTATGCTGGTTGCCTGGACAGCACATTGTGAAACCCTGTGGTTGCTCTGAATCCCTGAGAGGAAACAGGGAGTCCGGAAGAAGGGAACAGAAAAAAGGGAGGGGGCAAAAAAAAGAGGAGGGTTAGCCAGGAGAAAGGATGGCACAAGAGAATGGAAGAGAGGAGGGGAGGGGACAGGAGCACGGGAAAGAGGCGGTGAGCATGCACCTTATGTAATTGTTTACACTTTCTGCATGCAGATATCTATAGAACAGGGCTTGTGGTGAACTGCTGATATGTTTCACCATTCAGAGGCGAGGTACGTGTGTGGTCTCGGGCATTCATCTATACATGTTTGTGTTTTACAGTGTTGCTGCGACGACGCGTTTCTAAGGTGAGTTTGCAGCACCAGGTGCAGTAGTGAGACTTGTTCTATGGGTTTGTTATGGTTACATTCGTCATATAAATGGGTTATTATAAGGTACACCTACACTTGTGACTGGCAGAATTGGGTGGTGTACATTCTTGATTTATTCAGCTCCAAGAATATTCGATTATCCCGAGACAGTGCTGTCCTTGGCGTGAGGCAGAGACTTGTGCTTTGCATTGGGAGGAGTGACGTCGGTGTTTCGCCATACGGTGATTGTTTGGAATGGTCAGCTATGTCGGTGTCTGTGCACCTGAGTTCATTTCATTGGCATGTGACAGGCTGCTTATCTTGCTCTCCTCGGCTGCCCAGTGCTACAGTCCGGACGCCCGCCTAGCCTCGTAGCCCGGAGCGGAATCGATGCGCAAGAGCGGTAAGAAATAGCGGGTGTGGGAAGCAGGACCGAGGAGAGCCCGCCTGCCCCGCCACGTCCCACCCCGTAAAAAGGCTGCTACTTAATTGTTTGACTGCAATAATCCCCGGCGCACTGGAGATCTGTTAATGGTTAACTTGGCTCTCATTAGGATTCCTCAGCTCTCAATCATGGGACTTGTGGGTACACAGCCCCTCCCCCACAGCGCCCACCTTCCAGGCATCTCGCATGAAGGCTGCAGCTCGAGCAGAATGGTAATGAGCTTCTTCTCCGCCTGAGCACCAGGAGAAGGCCCGTGAGTCATCCAGGGATGCTGCAGCTGGAGCAGGGCTGGGCTCTTTCCAAACAAGGCCATGGGCAGCGCTGGACAGAGGAACGGAGCACACTAATGGAGGGGTCGCAAGAGCCTGCAATAGGTTATTTTTTCAGTACAGAAAAACCAGGTGCCAAGTGGTATTTCTGCAGCTTCGTGTTATTACTTCTCTCGCCAGAGAGCAGGGAAATAAAAAACAGGAGGAGGAAGACGGCCCCGGTTACTGGAGCTGGAGACTTTCTTGGAAAGCCTACCCCTCGTAGTGATGAGGACTGCAGAGCTTCTCGTTGTCCAGTGCTGGAATCTTACCCAGCCTGGGAGAGGGACGTTAGGCTCCACGTCAATTAGCCAAACCATAGTGCCCTCAATGATGTCAGTGGCTGCAGGGTCCTGAACCTTACGATTTGATTGATCCCAGCCCCTGTGCCACGTAAGAGTGCTGCCGTTAAAACAGTACTCTGGTCGGCATCCTATAATTTATTCCGAGCTATGGGGTGCCAGAGAACATACATGCAATGGTGAGGCAAGATTTCGGTCACGTATGCAACACCAGCATTCAAGGTGCTGTTGCCGTGAATGCCAGCTATTCTTGTGGGTGGACCACAGCCCCATGGTTCAAAACGTGCTTTTCACTGTGACAGGCCAGGGCCGTTCCTGCATACCCGCGGGGCTCATGGGTGAAGACAGCCTTTCATGATACCACAATCCTGCCCTTTTCCGCAGAAAGTCAGGGCCTTTCATGTTGCCATGGCCGGGATCCTGCCATTCCGAGAAAAACCTCAGCATTCACAACTGAAAAACTGTCTTTCATGTTACCAGGGCCCTGTCCCGCCCTTGAGAACCCGGAAATCCAAAGCTCGCTACCAGCCCTTCCCTGCACATTTCCTGCCCTTCCCTGCAAATCTCAGGGCCCTGCCGCTCACAACTAGCCTTTGTTGTGCCAGAGCTTAGATTGCACATCTCTCTCCAGAGCACCAAGGCCCTTGGTTCAGGACATGGTATCTTAGGTAGAGAGTGGGAGATCCCAAACTTCCCAACAGAACCATTAGTGCCAATGGTGCAAGTTCCTGGAGCACTAAATAACACTTGCTGTAGAACCCCATGTTCATAGCTGGATACATGGCTTCATAGTGCCTGGATCCTGTGCATCCATCCCTGCAGAACCTTAGGGACCCCATGGGCGAAAGCCTGCCATCCATGGTGCTGGAGTCTTGATTACACACTCTCCTGGAAAGGCCTCACGTCAGGGCATTTCCTGGAAGCTAAGGTATGAGATTAGGCTGCCACTCTTTCCAGAAAGCCCGGTCGATATATATAGGAAAGTTCTTGAGTTCCTGGTGCTACCTATTTCTGCAAGACCATAAAGTCAATGGCTCAAGATCCTCTCTCCATGGTGCTGAGATCGTGGTCGCAGATGGCATGCTGCTGATCCCAGGCTGCCATTCAAGCAGATGCCCCAGGGTTAGAGATACGCCTTTTGTGGTACTGATGTAGACTGTTGGCTGATATTGCCTCTCCTATCCTAGAAGAACCACTTGGGCTTGAGGTCCATGGTTCAGGACAATTGGAGAGAACTGGTTTAGCCCTGTGGTCCAGGTGCCCTCTCCAATAAAGAACATGACACCAGGGCACTCCAAAAAAATCATTACGGTGGACCATTATTTTTTGTATTTCTTTTACAGTAAGAGTATAATCCCTGCAGATACATCTATGTGTAAAGCTGCACTCCAGCAAACCAGCCTCAAAGACATTCAAGTATATACCTTGACTTTAATAGCCCTGCCACTAGTCACTTGTAATGTGGCCGTTGCAGTTGCATATTTTACAGTCCACCTTTACCAGGTTTCAATAGCATGAATTGTCATCTAATGTATTATGATCCTTCTGGTTATTCGTACGGTAAAGTATTTCCTTACATTTGTGTAAATACTTATTACTCGCTGCTTCCTAAACACATCTGCCTAGTATATGACTTGGCCATATGCTGCAAGGATCACTTACCAAGGGAACACTGTGCAGAGGCACTGGATGGCCTCTTCTCCACAGGTCAGGCAAGGACATGGTCTATACGATGCTTGGGCCCTCAACAGACACTTCTTCCAGTAGCCCTTGCTCGGGGCATGCTCCAGATAGAGCTGCTTGGGGGCCAAAGCCGATGACATGCTCTGGAGCATGCCGGCCCACTGACAGCAGAGCCACAAGGGCTCAAGACATGCCCTCCATGCCGCTTCAATGCAAAGCCCTACACCCATAGTTGGAACATGCATGTGGCCTAGAGCCGTAACGTAGGCGCCGTTCTTCACAGTTCTGTGCATCTGTAAGGCATGTGGCATTTTAGAGGCGGGAGGCTCAAAAATATTTGCATGTGAGCGCCATTTTGCGT
Organism: Calotriton arnoldi; assembly: GCA_963921515.1. Lineage (NCBI taxonomy): Eukaryota > Metazoa > Chordata > Amphibia > Caudata > Salamandridae > Calotriton > Calotriton arnoldi. The sequence continues at coordinate 3,281,745 of CAWUFW010000020.1, forward strand.
TATGTCACTGGACCCCCCTCCCCTCGCGGCAAACAGCCGAGGCCTATGTGCAGCACGTCTCGCATGGCGATGCCGGAGCCGAGAGTGGCCAAGGCTCAGGACATGTCCTGTTGATAGTTCTCCTATGAAGCCCCACCCTTCACCGCCCACGCCCCGGTGATAGAGGCCGCTCAGCCTCCACCGGTACTCACCGGCGATGCCTTCCGAGTTCCGGCTTCAGCTGCCTCTGACTGCAGCCGGGGCGCAGGTTCTCACGCTGCAGGCAGGATGTGTAAGCTGATCCGGCCGAAGATTGTCCGCTCCTCTCAGGCTCTGAAATGATCCGCTGCCCTCCTGCGGGAGCCTCTGCTCCTGCTTTCAGTGCTGTCACTGTCTGTAGCTCTCCCTTCCTGCTCTATTACGGAAGCAGAATGGGGGTTCGCCTGCGGCCCCAGTGTGGACGTGTAGCCGATCCGGTGTGCAGTGCCTGTTGTCTGCGCCTGGGCTCAGGAGTACTCTTCACACTGGGGCCGATGAACGCTCCTCTATCCTGAGTCCCGTAGGTAGATCCACTGCCCATGCTCTACCCCGGAAGGCAGAGGAGGCTGCTCCGCGGACCCTTTCCGTGGCTACAGATGATCCGCTGCTTTCAGTGCTGTCTCTGAAGCTCCCGAAGCCACCACTGCCGGGAATGGCGCAGTGCTGCTGTTGTCACGGCAACCGAGGGGCGGGAGGAGGATGAGGTTGGAGGGGAGCGAATTCTGGGAAGAACGTATTATACATTCTATTAAATATACAAAAAAGGCAAAATCCACCTCCTTCCGCACGTTAAAAGTATAGCGCAGCTCAAATCAGATCATGCAGCCTGAAGCCAGCCACTTTATGATAACGACAGGGCCCACAATGACCTCTTCGGGCAAGAGACCTCCTCTGCACAGACAGGGACAGGAATGACCTTTTCACAGAGGCAGTGTTAGCAAGAATCTCCGTATACAGCACAGGTCACAGGCAAGCTCAACAAGTGCCATTCCACGCCAGCAGAGGCAATACAACCACCCCAGTCAGGCAGAGCTAGGCTGGGTACAACAAAACGCCCACTACAGACTAATCAGCAAGACCATTCCCAGACAGGACCTCCCTTTAGTTACAGTCAAGGTCATTATGGAGACCCCTATAATAGAAGCTCAGCAAGGACTTCTGCATACGTGCTTGTCAGCAAGGAATCACCCCACTAATGCAGGGTCAATAACTCTCTTACAGGCAGGGAATAGCAATGCTAGTTCTTAATGTCAAGGACATGCCCCTAAGGAAAGGTCAGCAAGCTAAAAGACTAGTAGAGCCGGGATAAACAAGGACCTTTATTTCCAGCTAAGGTCACAGCAAGGACCTACCAATAGTTACATACACAGCAAGATCATAAACAGGATGCGTCAGCAGAGATCGTACTTTACAGCATTAGTCAGCAACCCCCCCTCCCTCCGAATACAGTTGAGTTAGCACATAGGCAGGGTCACCATGGACAAACCTATACAGATAGGAACAGGTCAGCAAATGCCTCCTTATGCAGTCAGAGAATCAAGGAACTTCCTAAACATTGTCAGTAAATTTACCAACAGTAGTGGGGTCCATATTTATGCAACGTAGGCAAGAAACTTGATGTACAGCCAGAGTACACATGGGAATAAAGGCAAGATCAGCAAAGGATTCTCAAAGCACGATAAGACATTGAGGACATGCACAGAGGTAGGACCTGCAGAGGCCTACTCATGAAGGCAGAGTTACTGGAGCCTCCCAATACAGTCCGAAGCGGTCTCACCAGATGAACAAGTTACCTACGTCCAATAAGGTTCTTTTGGGTTGATGGATACTCTATCTAGTCGCATAGAATTTTCCCCAGTGCCAGGCTGGATCCAGAGAATTCTCTCTGCAATGCTCCAGCACACTGCTAGGTAGTTCCATGTGGTTCTGCAGTAACACTGTTCTGCCCTGGAAGTACTGGACCAGAGCAGCATATAAGCCCCACCCTTGTGCACTGATGTTAGTTTCTTAATCTTTCTCCTGCCGTGCCCTCCTTGAAGGGGAGTACTACAAAGAAACTGCAGATGACAGTGTGCCAAAATCTAACTTCTAACCTTATTATGTTATTCAGGAGCCCACTCCCCAGAACAGGGAGGGCAGAGGCAGTTAGGAATCTGCGGTTAGAGAGGGTATCCATGAGGGAGGAGGGGGTAGCTTGAGTGCCAACAGAACAGCGGCGGAGATAGTGAGCTCCCGAGCCCTCACCGCCATCAGGCCCCATCCAGCAAGTAATCCAACCCAATTACCCCTTGAAAATACAGGGTTGCCCTGAGTAAACTACATTGCAACATTTTGGCCCCCTGAGCGGGCATTTCAACTATGCCAATAAGGCACCAGGGCAAAGAAGACATCCTCTTGTTGCTGATGGCCGTCCTTACCTCTGGGTGGGCCGCTACCGGCAGTTTCTAACCCCCTGCGGAGCCCTACGGTGCAGCTTGTATTGCTGGTGGGAATGAGGGGCTGACACCCGCCTGAGAGGAAGAGTGACGTCGAGGTGCCTGCTCCAGGGGCCGGACCTGGGACAGCCTATCCCTCTCCTGTGGAAAACCACGGGCCGCACCGCCAGGTGGAACGGGGTGGAAGCTGGTGCTCAACCACCTCCACGCCCCAAAAGTGATATGGATGACGAACCTTACAACCCTGCTAGAGAATGTTCTACTACCTTGGATTCCATTTTATAGGCCATTAAAGAGACTAGTGAGGCCCTAAAACATAAGATGGACACTGTGGTGGCAGACCTACGCATCCTATGGGACAAACAACGCAAACTAGCGGAACGGGTAGCTAAAACAGAGCTGTTGCGGACATGCAGCCCAATAGGGGGCCTAGTTTCGCACATGACAGGTGATAGAAGGGATACGCGCCCTGGAATATAGAGCGGAGAACATGGAGGGGAGAGCGTGCTGGAATAATATCTGTATTGTTGGTCTCCCGGAACAGATCAAAGGACAAGACATGGTTGGGTTTGGTGAAAATTGGATAAGATCGGAGGTTGCACCGATTGGCCTTTCTCCCTTCTTTTACGCTGGAAAGAGCACTTAGGTTGCCAGTGAGACCTCCCGCACCAGGTTCCCCACTGCAAATGGTGATGATGCGTTTGCTCCATGTCCGTGACAGAGATCACATCCTCCACATGGCCCGGGAGAAGGGTGATCTCCTTATTGAGAACCATAAAGAGATGATCTTCCCGGACTTCACATTAGCGATCCAGAGGCAGCTTTCCTCTTACCTGGATGCCAAAGCGAGACTTAGACAATTGGGGATCCAGTATGCCATGCTCTTCTCGGCTAAATTGAAGGTCCTTACAGACGACTGGGCAAAGTTCTTCACTAATCTGAAGGAGGTGTGGGCATGGATTGAGGCGCACCCTAGGGACAAAGTCGTGCTCCACTCGACTGGACGCGCACCAAGGAGGAGGACAAGACGGCGAACACGCCACAGCCCTGCCTCTCCTAGTTGTCCCATACAAGAACAGACTGAGAGCCCAGCTGGCGGCAGTGGTATCTCTTGGGGATCATATTGGAGCAGGGTCAAAACTGATTTTTATATGGCTGGGTCCACACTGAAGTGGCATTGTGGGCAAAAGAACAATTGGTTGGAATACTATCCAGAGCAATTGCTAGTGGTTAGACTTATTGCAAGCATTCCTCAAATCACCTTTTGTGTGTTTGATGGGCTTAGTGTCACCCCATTGCTTATGACTGGTTGGGTTTCTTGGCACTCTCAATTGCTAGCTTCTTATTTGATAGCTTTCTTCCTTCCCTCCTGCATTTGTCACTCCTCTCGAGCATAGCTTATTCACCATTCTTTTGACTAGATGACTTGTATCATAACAAACCACACATCTGGGAACTATTTTTTCTTTTCATTTGAGCAAGCAATGGAAGTTCAAGTTCCCTTTCTCTCATCCCATTTGCTTCTTTCTTCTCATGTCACCTCCGCTGCACTCTCAGTGCTGCTCCTCATTAGTCCCAACATGTTTGTAAAAGTACTGCAAGTGCTATATTTGCCAGGCTTTTACTTAACAGCAAATATTAAGCGTTGGTTCTGTTCTATTTCCTGCATTCCACCTGCTGTATGAAAGACCAGACCTTGGCCCACAAAGGCAGCATTTATGGCAATGGGGAAGGGACAGGATGCTGCACTCACTCAATAGGCATTTTAGGAAGACGGTGTATTTACTCTTGATTGCAAAGGACAAGTATAATCTTCTGGAGGCCCATAAATCTGCTCCCTGAACTGCTACAGACCCCCAAATGGTTGCAAGATTTGATTCGGTTCCAAATCCTGTGGAAATCAAATTAGGCCTAAGCATGTGTTTTCATTTGAATTCTGAAACTTCCTTATTCTTTTTAAAAATTGTTCAGAGATTTTGAAAGTATTTGAAAAATAAACTATGCCATTTATAAAGACTAAAAATACTGAACTCAATGAACAGTTAAGAGATACTCTGAGTGTTTTGAAATGTTTTTTCTTTTTACTTTTTTTAAACAATGCTTTACAAACAAGTATTGGTAAAGCCAACATCTTTACACTTGCATTATAAAGGTAAAACCTACAGGCTTTGTCAACATTCAGCAGTTAGGGAGGCATGGAGAAGCAAGGAACACAGCATGCAAGTGTGCAAGCTATAAAATGGTGCACTTCACTGTTAAAACTACTTTTAAATTATACACTGTTTTGAAGAATATTGACAACTACCACCCACACCTAGCCTCCGCAGAACAATATTAACCCTATTTCAGGAGATGCTATACTGCACCATACTTGAATGTTCAGCATCCACCTCCAAACCCAATTCTCTCATACACAGTTTTTGAATATCCATTTACGAATATTAATAGAATAACACTAACCACTTGCACTAAATAGAATTAGTGATATTCTTAAGTATACATATTTCATAGTCCCTGGTTACAGCTTTTCCAAATGCGCTTTTCTAAAGAACACACTTGTTCCACGGGCGAACTCTCTCTGCTTTCCCACCCTCCACCCACTGTATACTATTTTTGAGCTTCATTTCTCCCCCTGCTCCCACCCTAAACGTTTGGCTCCTAGCTGATGTACTATTGTGGCAAACAGTTAAACTGGCTATGATTCCTCTTCTTGTGCAGGCTCTTCCATATATCCACCACTGCTCTTTACATTTATTAATAAAGCCCCTCATCTGGGAGTCGATGTAGTTGTATGTCACAGTGGAAAGCATTTCTCCAATGCACCTTACCCTTTATCAATAACGCCTTAGTATATTGCTGTGTGAATGGAAGGACACCCAGGGTAACGAGCTGTCTTAAGATCAGTGGAGCCATCTTTTGAATATTAAAGTTATATGGCTGGATTTGCGAAAGTTTAGATTTGAAGATGAGGCTCTGTAATTGACACTGTGTGATCTATTGCGAGTTAGTTTCTTTTCGGCCTCTCAATCATACAGCAAAATTTTGCAAACATCAAACAAGGAAAATCTTGTCTTTTATAACCAGTTGATGATGCTGAGTGGGTAAAGCAGACATTCATGTTACAGGAAAGCTGAGAGTTACTAAAATGGATTGCATGTTAAGTGTTTTAGGATGCTGTTTCAATTAAAACAAATTCTACAATGTAAACCAAAGTATTGTTCAAAGGAATCCCTGCTGCAGCACAACTTTTTCCCGCCAAACGTTGCTCAGAACAAAACGTTTGGTTATTTACTTTAATAATACATTAAAACTATTGGCTATAAATGAGTCATTTTATTACTTATTCTAGCTACTACTAGATGTGTTAAATGTCTTCAATATATTGACAACAGCTTCTATGGCACAGCTTAAAGAGCAGAGGTGGGCATGGCGGTGGCCACCATCATAGGGTCAATCCTCGTCCTACTCTCCCTTTCCATTGCCATGGCCAAGCAACTCAAATTACCCCTTCGGGGAGTCATCCACCCCGCACTAGAAGGAGAGTTATGATGGGGGGTGGGGGGTACGCTTTTACATGCCCACCTGGCATGCAGTTACCTCATGCTTTCACTCTGACCCCAGCAGATCATGGCCTCCATCCTTGCCAATGAGGTCCAGTCAGTGATGGACAAAGGAGCAATAGAGGGAGTCCTGAAAAAGAGAATGGTAGCTGGTGCTACTCTTGCCACTTCTTTGTGTCCAAAAAAGGCAGTAGGATCAGACCGACTCTGAACCTAAGTTTCTTTAACACTTTCCTTCAGTGGGGCAAATTCAGGATGCCGACTCTGGCCTTGGTCCTCTCCGCCTTAGATCCTGGGGATTGGAGAGTATTCTTGGAGGACAAGTAATTTCATGTACTAGTCCTGCAGCATCACAGACAGGTCCTCTACTTTGTGGTAGGGAAGGGCCACTTTCAATTCACCGCCCTGCCTTGGGCCTCACCTCAACCCTCAGGGTGTTTACAAGGATGATGCAGGTAGTCGGGGTCCATCTACGCAGGTCAGGAATGCACATATTCCTGGCCCTCGACGACTAGCTGTTGAAGTTGAGCTTATCACAATGGGTTGCGGACAACCATCTCACTCCTCTCTTCCCTAGGATTCTCCACCAATGCATTGATAACCCACCTTCGCCCACTGCAGAGGATTCCATTTATAGGGGCCATTCTGGACACAGTAGTGTTAAAGGCCTTTCCACACCAGCAGTGAGTGTGAGACATTCAGGATACCATCTATATGTTTCAGGCTCAGTTCTGTGTTCCCCAGAAGGTTCTAAGGCTTCTTGGTCTCCTGGCAACCCATGCAGGGTCAGCACTGGACCTTCCATCTTCAATGGTCTCCATGCTAGTGGTATCTCTCAGACAATATCCATGTGTCAGACCAGGCAGCTCGGGCCCTCAATGGTGGATGTAGGATTCTGACCAGGCTTGTGGCAGGCCGTTCTCCCTATCCCATCCGGAGTTCAGAGTGGTAATGATTCCTGGCTGGGGGGTGGCATCTACACGAAGTGGAGATGAGAGGCCTCTGGTCTCCGTTGAAGCAGAAGCACAAGATTAATCTTCTGGAGTTGCAACCCAGTTGGCTCTCAAGGTCTTTCTGCCTTCTAACCTGTCCTGTGCAAGTTACAACAAGCGTGGAGGTGGTTGAACCGATGTTAGTCGATGACAACAGCCTGAGAACATAGTGACTGGTCCCTGATGAAGGGTAAAAAACACCCGAAATGCATTGGATACTTTAACCCAGTCACTTATGAGTTATCGTACAGCAAGATGACCAGTATTTGAAGGATTGTGATATCAATAAAAACAAAAGTGAAAGTCTTTGGATTACTTTATGAAATGCAACTTGAGGAGCCTGTGAATCAGGACATAATGTTGTGCCCAGGGGGACACACCCAATGAGGGATGTGCAGCAATTGGTTGCAAGTTACAACAAGCAACACAACCACCATGTAGTACTACAACAAACAGGGCACTGTGGGGTTACATGCACCGTGTCAGGAGGCACTGAGGCTGTGACGCTGGCTGGACCTAGAGGAGAATTCCTCTACTATCAGCCATCTGGCAGGACACTCGAAAGCTAGAGCATAAGAGCTCAGCAGGTGCCGTCTAGCAAACAACATTAGTGTTTTTTTATTCCGGAGGTGGTTAAGGGTGAATGTGCCCAATGAGGTGTAGATCATTTCACCATCTCTGAGAACACTCATTGTCGAGCTTTTAGCAGTCAAAAGATTCCACTTCAAGGTTCCCAGGGAGAAGCGTATTAACAACTATCATTTTCTGAAGGTAGTCAGGAGAGACAAGAGCCTTCAAACTGTTTTACTAATTGTGATTACTTCCATCCGCCATATCTGTGAACTGCAGATAATGCTAGTGCAGCCACCATTTAACACCATTCCATGCAATTTAGTGCGCAGGACTCCAGAATCCTTACTTCCTAAAGTGGTTTCGCCTTTCTATGTGGAGCAGTCCATCACTCTCCCTGCTTTCTTCCCTCCACCATAGCTTTCTACAGAGGAGGAGGCTTCATTTACTGGATCCCAGGCCAGGGGGTTCGTAGAGTTTACATCGATCGGAATAAGCAGCACTGGAGTGGATGACCAATGTTCTGTCGGGTTCTCTAGTGATAAGAAGGGAAAGGAAGTCAATAAACAGACCTTATCCACAAGGATCCTTCTTTCCATAAAGATGTGATATGCTTTGGCCAAAAATGAACTTCTTGAGGGACTTTGGACCCCTTCTACAAGACCAAAGGCCACCAACGAAGCTTCGACCTGGGGCTGGACACCTGCCAGGTGGCTACATGGGTGTATGTTCACACCTTCATCAGGCATTATTGCCTTGACTCTTAGCACTGCAGGAAAGGCTATTTTGCCTGCTCAGCCCTGCAGGATTTTCTAGTGAAGTCCACTCCTCAAATCCTTCACCTCTTGGAAGGTTCTGCTGTGGGATATATTTAAAAGGTGAGGAATCTGTGATTAGAACTATCCATCAGAAGAACAAGTTACTTAATCTTCGGTAGAGAAGAATGCTAACCGACCCACCCTCTTCCTGTTCTGTGGACTGGTTTCCTGGATGATAATAAGATCCCAAGATAGATTTTGCACATTGTCGTGTTTTATCAGTAATGCTCTACATCTGAGGGAGCAAAGTGATTGGTTTTACACTGACGTCATTGCAAAAGGGAGGTGCCTATATATGGCTCTGTGCCTTCACTTCCAGGGGCGGGCAGAAGTCGCACCGTAGTCTGATGGCGCCACCTACCACACATGGGAACAATTGCTAGAAAAGTTTCTGGATCAAGTCTGGCACCTGGTAAGAATTCAAAAGGTGAGGAATCTGTGGTTAGATAAGAGTATCCAGCAGAAATATCACTACAATAGGTAAATAAGTTGCTTGTGAAGATTCTAAGATCTCACTCCTCTAGCAAAACGTATCTGACCCATCTGTACTAGCCATATTCAAGATTTTAATCATGCCGTTGTTACATGTCAGGCCTTAAAATAGCCTTTTTACGTCCTTTATTTTAAAAATACAATGTCAAATCTTCAAGTGAGGTTTTAACTTTTATACAGTCTTCCATATATGAGACAGTTTGCTAGGTATTTTTAAATGTTTAAAATATTTTTTTCTTTGTACTGATTTCTTGTGTTTTAATTGGTATGTTTTGTCATTGTGTGTGGAGAGGATATTAGTTGAGGTCTAAAATAATAAAGATGGGGCGTGGCCAAGATGGCGGCGGAGTAACACCGACTTCTCGGGGCTCCGCTCGCCGAGGCCGGTATCTGGCGATAATTGGCGATTTTTGGACCCGTGAACGAGACCTGGGGATCCCGCAGCTAGCGCTGACCGGCGGACGACGCAGAGGTAGCCCGTGACTCCCGTGCTAGCGCGGCAGGCGGCCTGCCGTTTTGAGGCAGTCGGCGGTGTTGGAGGCCGCAGCGGGTCGCCCGGGGTTGAGTTCGGCCCGCCCATCACTCGCAGCAGCGGCGGCCGGCTGTCGGCGGAGGAGGAGAGGGACCGTCTTGCTGCCGGAGCAGCCTGTAGAACTTCGGGGGTCCGCTGCCCCGTGGAGGGCCGCCGGTGGTGACACGGCCCGGTGGGGCCTAGCTGGACGAGGAGCCTGGGAGAGGAGCGGCCCAACCGGTCCGGAGCGGATGCAGAGTAAGCGGCGCTTGTACATCGGCTCCCACTCGGGCGCTGTGACCCCCTGCAATTACCTGCTGTACTGTACTGGGCGTCCTGGGCCCCCGGCCGACTGTGGTGGACGCCGGTGGAGGCCCTAAGAGTGGTGGGAGCGCGGAGTGCGGCAGGCCCCTTCACCACGCGGAGGCCGAGCGAGGACAGGCTGCGGGGGAGGGGCTGGATGCCCCTTCGGCCTCCCGGGCGGCGACTGGAGCGAGAGGGCCTCGTGGGGGCCCGCGCCCGGAGAGGGCCGATAGCTGGCATACAGGAACAAGTGAAGACGGACCATGTGGGGTCCCGGTGAGAGGCGCGGAGAGGCAGTGCCCGGGGCTGCAGCGGTGAGTGACTGTCCCACAGCAGTGAGCAGATTTGAGAAGGGACTGGCTCTTCCTGGGATATATCTACAGAGAGCCGGGAGTGAGGGACTCGAATGAGGCCTGGCTGACAGCTTGCCAGGTGACACACGTTGGCCCGGCGGCCGATCTTTGGGGCGGTCTTCTTGGGGTGTTCCGCTGGGGCGGGCTCCCGCATCTCTGGACGAAGCAGGGCGCCGGCCTGAGGTCTGTAACGGCGACGGCCCTCGAGGGCGCCAAGGGGCACTAACGGAGGAGGGTGGAGTGGTGGCGATACCTGCGCGGTCTGCGCCCATTGAACCGTCGACATGGCCACCCAGAAGTCCAGGAAGGATACCGCGCATAAGGACCCATCCATCAAGGACCTACTCCAGAAACCGGGGGGGAAAAAAGAAGGCGAGACGGGAGCCGACCCGGACAGCGGACGTACTGCGGATCCGATCACTAAAGACTTTCTGGAGCATCTCTTTGGCACACTCAGGGAGGACTTCGCGAGCTTGAGACAGGAGCTGGCCTCAGACATCAAACAGCTCCGGTCAGATCTCACCGAGGTGGGGGATAGAGTGGACACCCTGGAACGTAATGGAGACCGCCGCGAAGAGGAACTGACCACACAGGCCCGAGAGCTCATTGACCTGCGAGAACGTAACGAGGAGCTATACCTCGAACTGGAGGATCTTGAGAACCGCTCGAGGCGCTCTAATGTCCGGCTCAAGGGAGTACCACTTCAGGCAGATGGAGGCAAGTTGGAGGAGTGGGTCACCCGTTTCTTCAGACACCTGGTTCCGGCCCTCCGAGACAACGAAATAGTGCTGGATCGCACACATCGCGCTGGGCGCCCAGCCTCGGGCCCAGGTCAGCCACAGGACATCCTAACCTGCCTCCACTCCTACCGCCAGAAGGAGCTTATCATGGCGGCCACGCGAGACCGCACCACGGTGGAGTTTGTGGGCCTCCAGGTGGGGGTCTTCCAGGATCTTTCCCCTTTTACCCTGCAACGGCGTAGGGACATGCGACCAGTAACTTCCTTCCTCCGTGAGCAGGGCATCCACTATCGATGGGGCCACCCATTCCGCCTCTCCTTTATTTGGCACAACGAAACCCGAGGGGTCCGCAGCCTACAGGAAGCGAAGGAGGTGTTGGGTGACGCTCTGGCCGGCACGGGAGACCCCGAGGGGGCAGAGGGGGGTCACCCGGCGGGGAGGCCCCCGCGCCCCAGCAGGAGACGAGGCCCCACGAGGGGAGGTCAGCTGAAACCGACGGAGGAGGAGCGCCAACAGGAGAGGGAGGCAGTGCTGCGGCAACTACAGACCCGGGACGAATCAGAAGTGGGCGGCGAGTGAGGGATCCCCGGGGTCACAAACTCTAGACATGCTGGCAGGCGATTTGGTCCAAAGTCAAGTGGTAGATGACCGGTCCTGGTGAGGGGGGCCCCACCCCTGGAGAGTCGATGCCGGACCGTCGGGTCCATGGACCCTTGCACTTTTGTGCCTACAAGTTTCATCGGAAATTGTTTTTTGATCTTCTCTCATGTTGGTCTCTTAACATATTCAACCTTTTCTTCTTTCTTTCGCTTCTCTTCTTCTTTCCCCCACCCCAGAGGCATTTACCACTGGACTGCAGACAGGTAGAGAGCGACAACGTCTTGGTGGGCGGGGATGGGCGAGGGGGGGATGGCACTTGGGGGGACGCTCTTGGGAGGAGGGCAGGGTCACCAGGTTCGAGGGGGTAGAGCGACATGAGGGCACTGAGGGCATTTCTCGGCAGAGGCTGGGAGGTGCGCTGGGTCGGAGCTTGGGGCCTGCCCTCACACACATCCGGGGTTGGCGGGCCTGCTTTACACGGACCCTACAAGCTGCGTTCTGGGGGGGGGCCTGCGGGGAGGCTGGGGGTGGAGGTGGGAGCTGCCCCATGTTTGCTGGTTACCCGGGGGGCTTTAGATCTGTATCTGTCGGTGACACTTTCATTATACAATGCCCAGACTTAAAGTGAAGATTATGAGCTTCAATGTGCGAGGCCTCAATTCGCCTGTTAAACGGCGCGCCCTTCTTGCCCTGTTGAAGGAGGCTGGCTGGGATATTTGCCTACTACAAGAGACCCACCTGATGCAGGCGGATTGGAAGCGACTCAGAACCCAATGGTTTGACAGGCAATACTTTTCCTCGGGGACCAGGAAAAAAGCTGGCGTGGCAATACTTCTGGCCACTCACTTTCAGGGGAAGGTTGTGGGTACACATGCGGAGGTGGCGGGCCGCCTCCTGGCCTTACGGGTGCTGATGGGGGAGCGTACACATATGATAGTCTCAGTCTACAGTCTTAATGAACGCCAGGAAATCTTCTTGCGAGACACGATTACCTCCATTTTGACATCCCCAGATGAGGATCTTATCATTGGGGGCGACTTTAAACTAGTTCCAGTGGTGGACCTTGACAGGTCAACACTTTGTGTGGGACACTCTGGTTCGATTTCCGATGCTATGCTCAGGAGGCTAGGGGAGGCGGGACTGGTGGATGCATGGCGTCATCGCTTTCCGACAGCCCGGGAGTACACCTTTTTTTCTGCGGCCCATCAAACGTACGCCCGCATCGATCTCTTTTGGACCTCTCCTAGGGTCACGGCCTCTACAGTGGAGGTGGCTATAGGGGCGGCGGTATTCTCGGATCACTCGCCGGTGACCCTGAAGCTGCTACTTCCGGGGGGCCCTCCTGGGCAGGGCTCCTGGAGGCTGAACCGCAGATTGCTCACCTATGACGCTAATGTCACCGTGCTCAGAGAGGCTATTAAAGCCTACTTGGAGCTTAATGATAATGGATCAGTGGGGGTCGACACTCTATGGGACGCCTTGAAGGCAGTCCTCCGCAGCAAAAGTATAGCGATAGCGGCGGGCCTGAATAAAGACCGCAAAGCAAAGAGGGCAGAATTGGAGGATCAAATCAAAGAACTGGAAGGGGTTCACCAACGCACGGGGGCGGTCCAAACGCGGCGGCTCCTTACACAGGCTAGGAAGCAGTTGCGAGCACTGGACCTCGACCGGGCCGATTACACCCTACTTCGCACCAAACAACGCTATTATGAGGGGGGTAATAAAGCGGGGAGGCTTCTGGCCCATGCTTTGCGGGCGGAGACGGCTGCGCGTCGGGTGGCGGAACTGTGAAACGCACGGGGGGAAAATCTAAGGCAGGATGAGGACATAGCGCGTGAGTTCGAGTCCTTTTATCCCGACCTGTACTCAGCTGAGTACCGGGACCCCGTGGGGGTGGGAGATTACGTGCGGGCGGCGCCGGTGACTCCAATCGGGGCTCACACTGCGACGGCATTGGAGGCGGACATCGGCCCAGATGAAGTCCAGAGAGCCATTCAGAGGCTTGCGGTGGGTAAGGCCCCGGGAGACGACGGCTTCCCGGTTGAGTTTTATAAGGTCTTTGCGTCAGAGCTGGCTCTCTTTTTGGCGCGACTTTTTAACTCCTTCAGCGCCACTGGGAAGCTTACCCCCACGATGGACATGGCGGAAGTGGTGGTCATTCCCAAACCAGGGAAAGACGCCAGGGACTGTGCCTCGTACCGCCCTATATCTTTACTTAATGTCGACCTGAAAATTTTCACGAGTGTTCTGGCATCTCGTCTTGCTCCCCACATGCCGGGCATGGTGGACCCGGATCAATCGGGTTTTATCCCGGAACGCAACTGCGGAGACGGGACGCGGTGATTGTGCCACTTACTGGACAAGACGCAAAGGACACAGACCCCGACAATACTCCTCTCGGTGGACGCCGAAAAGGCGTTTGATCGGGTTCACTGGCCCTACCTGCACCAGGTTCTTTGCCATATTGGGCTGGGCGAGAGGTTCCGGCAATGGATAGACTGCATCTACCACTGCCCACAGGCCCGTATCCGAGTCAACGGAGTGGCTTCCCGGCAGTTCCGGGTGGAGCGCGGCACGAGTGCCCTCTCTCTCCCCTCCTCTTCGCGCTCTATATGGAGCCGTTTGCGAAGAGGGTGCGTCAATTGTCTACGGTTACTGGGATCCGTATGGGGGGCAGGGAGCATAAGATCTCCCTCTATGCGGACGACGTACTCCTCTTTTTAACCCACCCGGAGGGGTCCCTTCCACCTCTGCTGGCGGAGGTGGAGGCTTTTAGTGAGGCGTCGGGGTTTAAGATCAACCTGAATAAGACCCAGGCCTTGAGTCTTACAATACCAGCGGCGGTGCGCCGGCAGCTTTCGCTTAAGTTTTCGTTCTCTTGGGCGGACTCAGATATCACCTATTTGGGGGTTAGGGTTTTCTCCACCACCATGAAAACAGCACAGGTAAATTATGTAGAGGCGCTTGACATGGTCCGCAGGGAACTGAACACCTGGAAGAAATATGCCTTCTCATGGTTGGGTAAAATAGCAGCCGTCAAAATGACGATTTTGCCTCGCCTGCTCTATATTATGCAGACGCTCCCTCTCTGCCCGCCCCCCGGAGTGCTGGCTCAAATGCAGCAGCTGGTCAATGGTTTTATTTGGGGGGGGGAAGCGGCCGCGGATGGCTTGCCATCTCACCTATTTGCCACAGGATGAGGGGGGACTTGGAGTGCCCCATCTTGGGCGCTACTACGAGGCGGCGCAACTGCTTTGGATGGTGGAGTGGTACCAACTTGAAACTGAAAAACACTGGTGTTTTATAGATAGGGGAGTGGCAGGTATGCATATTTGGAAAGTCCCCTGGCTACCTCGCCGCCCGCTGGGGGCATATCTTTCCCCGGTCCTCCGCGCCACCATGAAGGTATGGGACAAAGTGCAGGAGAGGTGCCAGTTGTCCTCTGTGGTCTCTCCCCTGACCCCTTTTATTGGGAATCCGGATTTCCCCCCCCCCCCGCTTTGAGGGGTGACTCCTACCTGCCTTGGTAGGAAGCCCAATGCAAACGTATTGGGGATCTCTTCGATGAGCGAGGGGTTTTGGACTTCCCCTGGTTGGTGGAAAACTACGGCATCCCTAAGACTGCATACTGGCAATATCTGGCGTTGCGCCATTGGGTCACACAGCCACAGATACGCCCGCACGCAGGTCGATTCCTCACCAAATTCGAGGTCTGGTATATTACCTGCACCTCCAACAAGCGCCTTCTGTCAGATATATACGGGTTTCTCAAAAGGGCAAGAAGCCAGACAAAGACATCAGCGCAGCATCGGTGGGAGGCGGAACTGGGTCGAGAGTTCTCACCTAAGGAATGGGCGGATATTGTACATAGGGCCCGGGCATCCTCTTGCAGCACCTCAGGGAAGGAGATGCTCCTAAAGATTGCACACTATTGGTATTACACCCCGGAGAGGGTTGCGAAATGGAAACCCCGAGGTAGCAGTCTCTGTTGGCGTAACTGCGGACAGGAGGGTACCCTTTCCCATATTCTCTGGCAGTGCCCCAAGGTCCAGGCGTTCTGGGAGACCATCTTACCCATCATTGACCAAATGTATAGCACAGAACTCCCCAGGTCCCCCAGCTATATTCTGCTGGGTTTGCCCAACCCACTCACATACCCTCTTCGGTCCTGTAGGGGAAGGGCGATTACGTTAGCATTGGGGGCAGCTAAACAGGTTCTCCTGGCCAGATGGGGTACAGCGGAGGTTCTCACTCAGTTAGACTGGCTACATAAATTGTGGGACATAGTGGGTATGGAACGAATCACCGCGGGGATCCACCACACATTGGCCAAGTTTGACAAGACCTGGGGGTCCACAGTGGCATACCTCTCTTCCGAGTTTGTGGAGCTCACCTGCCCCCGATATCTTAGAATTTTGCGCTTCCCTGCCACCTCGGGGCCGGATCCAAAGGCCCCTGTGCCGAACCCTCCACCCTAGATCCCTACCAATTCTGTCACACTCTCTGGGTGGAACTTCTTTCTCTTCTCCTCTGTCCTCTTCTTTTCCTCCCTGCTCTCTATGGGAGTGCTCTCGTCTTTTTTTCTTTCTATCCATAAAGTTTGAATTTGCCTGAACGTTCCCCACCGGCCGGTGGTTGTAGGTGGGTGTACTATTACAAATTTAAGGCAAACTCAATAAAAATTACTTAAACCATAAAACAATAAAGATTTTTGATACTTTTGGGCATGCACTAAACAAAAGAGAAAAAAATGGGGTTATAGGAGATTTTACTCCCTTAATAGAAAAAATATATACATATAAAAAAAACAGAGTTGGTGGGTTTACCCTGTTAAAGAAAAAATATTTGTAATTTCATACATCATTCACAAAAGGCAAAGTCTTGTGTGGGCCATGATAACCTGCTCCACCCTCAAAAATGGTAGTAAACAGCATATTACAAAGCATGTCTGCATATATGGTTTATGCAAAGGTATTGTTTTCTTTTGTACTTGTTTAAAACAAGATGTTAAATTTGGTCAATAAGGCAAAATCCCCACACCACATTGCTTGTTACATTGGCAGTGATGTTGTCCATGACATTCTGAACCAGCCACCCCTTAATGGATGGCAGGAAGGCCTTGACTGCTAATAACACCAGTATGTTGATATGGAGGTGAGTCTCTGCCGGAGATCAGAGTCCTCTGTGATGTACCTGCCTATAATCTTTGAACCACCTGCTTTCCTAAAATAGCAAACCAAGCACAAGAGTCAGCCATATCTTGTAGTCTCTTAGAATGTGGAACCTAGGTAACCCTTTGAACGTTTCTTCTGTACTAATCTCAACGCTACATTGGCATCCAAACTCGTAGAGTCATTTTTGTCATCCAACTCCTCAACAATCATATTACCCTAGCCACCTGCACAAACTCTGCCAAAAAATGTCCTTTCCTCATACATCTGTTGCTAAATGTGTGTACTACGGGGAAAGGCCTAGAATGTCTTATGTGGTTGTAGCTACCACACTGACATGCTTGGCAGTTCAGAACGGACTCTTCTCATGTGCAGCAGGGTTGGTACTGATTGGCAAAAGACTGGTATTTGTCTAGAATGGTATAATGGGAAAAAACGTTGGACTTCGAATATGGTCCGGAGCGACTGCCAGTGGCCGACATTAATTCAAGCATTCCAACCATTGCCTTGTTGTTGCAGTTCTCTCCCACACCAGAAGCTTTCCAACAAATTATTAGGACTGCCTCCCTCCTTCAACTTTTCCACATTGATCTTTTAGAAATGCATTAACCTCAATACCAACCACCGGTGGGCATCTAATTTCTTCAACTAATTTTTCGGAGTGTTCAGTATTCTTTGCTAGGTCTACAACACTATTAAGGGTAGGGTTAATGGACGTAGCCTATAATTGTTTCTGAATCTTTTTTACTATCAGGTATGATCAGGATTTGTTCCCTTAAAACCTGAGCCTAAATTATATTTTCAAATTTGCAATAAGTTGCTATGACCTAAGAGTGGATGAGTATTCCTCTATGCTTTCTCCCCTTGCCTTGTTTTATATGATACAACTGAAACGTTCTATCTCAGTGCTAATTTCACAACAGTACATAGCCTCCAATTTGACTGCGTAATCAAATGCATTCAAATTTGTGATATTTGTAAATGTCAGTAATAACCCTTCCTCCCTTCCAAGACAGTTTTACAACACGTACAGTTTCCTTTGACAAGAAAATTCTGCTCCCTCCAACACCTCTACTTAAGCCAAAAACATCTCATACCCCACATCCACTCCGCCACTGGTTCCCATTGTGAGGGCAAAGAAAGAGGGGTATAAGCATCCTAGACATGATGACGTCCCCTAAAGCAAAGCTCGAAATTTTAACTAAACTGTCCCAGAAGGACTGGAATGAAAATAATAAATTAAAATAATTAATGTCACCGTTGCCTCAATAGAAAATTCCAATGGTATTTAAAATGTGATGCAAAAGTACATACGCTACTGATATGAAGCTACTGTCACAACAAGTAGTGTGCCTGTAGGAATAATGCAGGCTTGTTTGCTAGGATAGCAGCTAAAAGTTATTGAACAAGTTACTTACCTTCAGTAACGCATTTTCTGGTAGACTCTATTTAGCAGCAAATTCCTCATCTCAAAATATTTCGCAGGCATTAGACTGGATACGGAAAATCTTGAGCAGTACCTCTGCGGGCCAGTAGATAGTGTTTATCGGGTCCGCATTGGAAGTGACAAGCGTGGTCCTTATGTAGGTGCCACCGCTGCGCACTTACATCAGTTTCTTTTGTGACTATTTCCACACCAAAAACACAGAGCCATGTTAGAATGTTCGACTGTTTGATCAGTGTGCAAAATATAACAGGATGTTAGAGTGAAGAGCCCATTCCACAGTACAGGGAGGATTGATGAGGAATCTGCGGTTAGACAGAATATCAGAAAAAGCATTATCAAGTAACTTGTTCTTCTGATAGAGACTTCTAATTGCAGATTCTATGGCAGGACCGGAGGCTTCGGATTATGCCTTCTTCCTTCGCTTTATTTTTCCACAGCAACTCAACAAACATCACAAACTACATTTCCCATGAACACTTGGGAAACCAAAAAGTCTTAACAGGAGTCCTTCCTCTCTGTCCGCACTCCGACCAGCCACCATAGTCCATCTACACTGTTTCCTCTTCCTTCGCTGCTCAGCAGCAAGTTAAGTCGTTTTTTGCCCTATCTCCTGTGTTTTGGGGGTTTATGGTGTGATTTTAGTGTTTGTTGTTAGCGCCTATGCTGTCTTTCTCCTTACAGATTCCCTGGTATTCGCGGGACGCTTAGAGCGTGCCTAACGCGATTTCTGCCCAGAGATTGGTGCGGTGTGGTCCTCCCACCGCTAGGGGGCATACGTTCATCCCTGTGGGCAGCGCGAGTTTCGAAACTCGGATCACGGAGTTTTCCGACGAGCGCTGCCCTCAGGGAGTTACCTGCCGTTTGCCACCCGGTGTGACACCCTTAGGGGTCGGTTTTGCCATATTTTATCCCTGAACGCCCTCTGCGGTCTGTACTGAGTTCGGTTTCTGACACCCTGCGGGGTCGCAATTCGCGCCAAGTGCTGTGGTGCTGTGGGACACGGTCCCGGGTGGCTTGCCCTGTGACAGAAAAGGGCTGGAGTGTCCCCAGGGCTCTGCCCGTGTATTGTGCGCCTTTGGCCACCCACATTCGCCTGGGCTCCCTCCCAGCTCCAAATCTGGTGCCTTTCAGGGCTTCTCATTAGTGCTACTGCACACGTGCTGCCTGAAGCTTCTGAGACCCTGCGGAGCCTAATTTACCTCAGCATGCAGGGAGAGCATGACCAGTACCAGGAGGAGGATCCCCTAAACTACCTCCCCTGGGATGATGATTTTTATCAGGCAGTAGATGATTCTATCTATAAGGCTGTAGATCAGGCCATGGGGCCCCTTGAGCAGCGTCTGTCGGCGCGCTTGGATGAAGCGTATGCGAAGTTAGCGGCTCTTATCCCTACTCCTGCTCCCACCCCTGTGCCCACTCCCCCACCTAGCAAGAAGCCCTGCACCGAGGAGGTTGATTCGGAGGTGTTTGCGCGCTTAAAAAGCGCCTTTTTGGCACAGGAGGCCCCTCAATCTGCCCAGTTGCCCCCTGCTGAGGGTGTTTCACCAACCCCGCGGACCGCCTCTCCTGATCCCCTTGACGACGGGGACTCCCCCCGATACAGAGGAGGAGGTGTGTTCCTCTAGGTCCTGGCTCCCGGCCCCGGCGGGGTCTTTGGACATGTTGGACCCGGACGATATTGTCCATCCGATGTATTCGGACTGGGTCCCTGGGGACAAGGTGGCCCACTATGTGGCGAGTCATCTGCGTAAGCCCATGGATAAAGACGCTCGCAGCCGCCTCCGGGCGGAGTATCCTCGCTCCAGCTTGGAAGGGAAGGTGGCGCTGACTCCGGAGATGGACCCGAAGATGGCGACATTTTTAGCGAAGTTTGTGAGAGACCCCAAGAAGGGTATCGACCGTTCTTGGCGCACCTGTCAAGTCAAGCTGCTGGATGCAGTAGGGCCGGACACCAAGATATTAGACATGGCTGAAGAGGCCAAGTTGTCAGGGGCCCTCATCTCCCCGGAGGTTCGCTCCAATTGGGCGCAGCGTGCGATCGTGTTCATTGGGAACGCGAACTGCGCGCTCTCCACAGAGAGACGGAGGTCACTCCTTATTAAGATAGACCCCAAGTTGGGTGACCTCGCCTCCTCGGAGGCAGGGGCTGTGGCCCAGGGGGGCCTGTTCGGGGACCCCTTCGTCAAGGAGTTGAGGAAGTTTGTTGCTACTTTCACCTCCCTTGACAGGGCGCAATCCAACATGCGGAAAGTATTTACCCCTCGGGTTTTCGAGAAGGCCGGACGTGGCAGGGGCCGCTCGTTCGGCCGCTTCAACAGCTCTGATCGAGTGCAAGGCTCCGGTCGCGGGCAGTTCCAGGACAACGCCCGCTTCAATAACTTCTATCCGACAAGAGGGCAGAAGTTCTGTGGTCGTGGAAGCCACAGAGGCCAGCAACAAGGTGCTGGACGAGGTGAGTGTGCTGCCATCAGCGAGCTTGCAGGTGGGGGGGCGCTTGGCGCAGTTCTTCCCGGCATGGGTGTCCCTCACGAGCGATGCTTGGGTGCTGCAGACGGTCCAGGGCTTCCAGTTGGAGTTTCATGGCCGTCCGTGTCAGCTATATCGCTCCCGCCCCATTACTTTCTCGCAGCGCGATGCAGGGTTGGTGCGCGACCAGGTGTTCGTCCTCCTCCAAAAGGGGGCGATTTGTCGCTCGCTAGAGCATCCAGGTGGGTTTCTCAGCAATCTCTTTTTAGTCGACAAGGTCGACGGAGGCCGACGTCCGGTCATCAATCTAAAGGACTTCAACGAGTGGCTGGTGTACCGCCACTTCAAAATGGAGGGCAACCACCTCCTCCGGGACGTTTTGCGTCCGCTCGATTGGATGGTCAGGCTCGACCTGAAGGATGCATACCTGACGGTGCCTATTTTTCCTCCTCATCGGCGCTTTCTGCAGTTCAGGTGGGAAGGTCAGGTGTACGAGTTCACCACACTCCCTTTCGGTCTATCCTCCGCTCCATGGTGCTTCACGAAGGTCCTTCGGCCGGTGGTGGAGTTCCTGCGGGCGCGGGGAGTGCGGATGATCGTCTACTTGGACGACATGTTGTTTCTAGACCAGTGCCCCAAGCGGCTATCTACCCAATTGCAGACCGCTGTCAACCTCCTTCAAGGCTTGGGGTTCATTATAAACGAGAAGAAGTCCCTGCTGGTCCCCGTCCAATGCGCTACCTTTTTGGGTTTCAATATCGACTCCGTGTCCTCCACTCTGAGTCTTCCCGCCAGGAAGATGGCAAAGATCAGGCACGAACTACGTCAGACCTTGGCGAGACCGCAGATCTCTTTACGCCAGTTGGCGCGGTTGGTCGGTCTTCTCGCTTCGTCGATTCAGGCCATATTCCCCGGGCCCTTGCATTATCGGGCCATGCAGCGCCTGAAGGCGTATCACCTCAGACGGGGCTTGACGTATTCACAGTTGATTCCGCTGTCGGACGAAGTGAGGGACGAGATGCAATGGTGGCTCACGCACATTGAGGCCTGGAACGGCCGTGCGATATTCGGTTCAGCCCCAGATATAGTTATTGAGTCGGACGCCAGTCGCTCCGGGTGGGGGGCCAGGTGCGGAGAGTTTTCCACAGGTGGAGCCTGGTCCACTCACGAGCAGTCGATGCACATCAACTGCTTGGAGTTACTAGCGGGTTCATTTGCAGTTCAGTGCTGGACGAAGGACAGGGTGCAGTCGTGTGTCCTCCTCAGGATGGACAATGTCTCGGCGGTCCGGTACATTAACCACCTGTGGGGCACCAGGTCCAAGATGCTGGCGGATCTAGCCAAGGATTTTTGGCACTTTTGCCTGGACAACCAGGTTTTGGTAACAGCGGAATATCTGCCGGGGCGGGAGAACGAGGTGGCCGATTGGCACTCCCGTCACCTGCTGGATGCCAGTGTTTGGAAGCTGGATCCTCAGGTTTTTTCCCTACTGTCGGGAAAGTGGGGCCCCTTTTCGGTGGACCTGTTTGCGTCGAGACTGGATCATCAGTTACCGAGATTTTTCAGCTGGCGCCCGGATCCTCTGGCAGAAGCAACGGATGCTTTCCTCCAGGACTGGCAGGGGGAGCAGGGTTATGCATTCCCTCCGTTTTCCATGATCACGCGAGTGTCAGCGCTGCTGCGACGCCAGCAGACGGAGGTGCTCTTGATCACGCCATGGTGGAGGTCTCAAGTTTGGTTTCCGGTTCTACTGGAACTTTCTTGGGATTTTCCAATCCAACTCCCCCAATCTCCTCACATTCTTCTCAATCCCACCTCGTTCCCCATCGACTAGTCCAAGAGGGAACGCTGAGATTGATGGCCTGGAGGATCTCCGGCGTCGCTGGACGCTCCCAGGCCTTTCGGGAAAGGCTGAGGACTTGCTCTCTAAGGCGTGGGCAGATAGCACGACCAGGAGATATAGATCAGCCTAGCACCGATGGCGTCGGTGTGTGCGACGGGGTGTTGATCCCGTGGGGGCGGATGTAGTCCATGTCCTTAATTTTTTGGCGGGTTTAGCAGAGGATGGTCTGGCCTATCGGTCAATTAACACCTTCCGTTCAGCGATTTCTGCCGGTCACATGGTGGTACAGGGATCCCCTGTCGGCGAGCATTCCTTGGTGTGTCGGCTCCTTAGGGGGATTCGCCTTTCGCTTCCCCCGGAACCGCGATACTCCGTCCTCTGGGACGTGGACAGGGTTTTGAACCTTTTTCTGTCTTGGCAACCGAATAGGTTTCTCTCTAGTAAAGAGGTGACAGCCAAGTTGGCAATGTTATGTCTGGTTTCCTGCAGGCGTGTCTCGGACGTAAGAGCCTTGGACATTTCTGCCAGGGTCTTTTCCCCGGAAGGGGTATCTTTCACTGTAAGTAGGAGAACTAAGTCGAACACAAGGGTTATCTCATACCCAGCTTTTCCAGACTCCCCTAAACTGTGTGTAGTGCAGTGCCTCCGTGCCTATGAAGAGATAACTGGCGAGTCTCGCCCTCCAGGTGAAAGACAACTGCTCATTGCGTTACGCAAGCCGTACATGGCAGTCTCATCCCCGACCATCGCCAGATGGGTGCGTTGGGTAATGCAGGAGGCGGGGATTGATACTAAACAGTTTGGTGCTCATTCAGCGAGAGGTGCAATGGCCTCTAAAGCTTTTGCCCTAGGGGCGCGATTGGAGGATCTGTTGAGTGCGGCCGATTGGTCCTCCGATTCCACCTTTAAGAGGTTTTATTTCAAGCCGGTGCTGGAGGTAGCAAGGCTAGTTGTCGACAAGCTTTGAACTGGCATAATCCGAAGCCTCCAGTCCTGCCATAGAATGAAAATTTGCCTAGCCTTCGTGCTGGTAAGTTTCAATTCTATTAAGGACATGGAGGCGAGGATTATCCCTCCCAATGACTTCAGAAAAGTGGACCCTTCCCGTATGACTGTAAGTAATCCATTCATGGGCTTCTCTCAGTTTCGTCATGAGTTGATGATGATGTTGCACAACTGATGTTTCCTTGTGATATGTTACATTGAATTTCGGTTCCGCCTCTGACACTACCTCTTTTGTAGGAAGTGATGGTACCAAACAGGACACGTGAAATCCAACAGGATGTGCTTCGCACGAAGAAAGAGGAAGAGGAAACAGTGTAGATGGACTATGGTGGCTGGTCGGAGTGCGGACAGAGAGGAAGGACTCCTGTTAAGACTTTTTGGTTTCCCAAGTGTTCATGGGAAATGTAGTTTGTGATGTTTGTTGAGTTGCTGCTGTAAAAATAAAGCGAAGGAAGAAGGCATAATCCTCGCCTCCGTGTCCTTAATAGAATTGAAACTTACCAGCACGAAGGCTAGGCAAATTTTCATTCCTCACCTTAGAATAGATACCCAATCAGCCCCCTCCCCGGAGATGAGTCTGCAAACAGCTCAGACCAGGAAGTCCTGTTGACTTTACTGGCAAAATGTCCATCCCCACAGACCTGATTGTCCAAGCAGTAGTGCTTTGTAAACGTCTGAAGTAAGCAGCTTGGCAGATGTCATGTAGCAGCTTCGCAGATGTTTAGGAAAGGTACAGAGCCTGCTAACGTAATAGTAGTGGCCTTGGCCCCGGTGGAAAGGGCCCGCAAGACCTCGTACAATTCGAGAGATGGCTCTCTTCTGCACTTCCATACTTCCACTGTTAAAAAAACCCAATCTGGATATGTCTAATCCGAATAATTACAGCCTTATAGTCCCAAGTGTCAGTCTAACTGGAACGCATGTCCAAGCAAGATTTGCTTTGGAATCTCCAGTAATGCAGAATTGCTGACATTGCGCCTTTTCGGCGGTGGAAAATAAATCAAGCCAAGGTTCTCCCCATTCTTGTAAGAGACCTTGTGCCACCTCCGTAAGTAGATGCCTTTCGTGATCCACAAGACATCGACGGCTTAGTTTCTTTTCCATGGCATTCAGAGTTTCTGCCAGGTGCTGCACGACCAGGAGGATGTCCTGTCGCTCCAGACAAGTCCAGAGGCACAGGGCCTCGAGGCACAGGGCCTCCTGGCACAGGGTCAACAACTCGACTCTGCCCTGTTTGTTGCAATACCACATGGCAGCGGTGTTGTCTATGAACACGTAAACCAATCTTTCTTTGATGTTATGTTATTGAGATTTGTAAAGCGCGCAAATACCCGGAGGTGTCTTGGCGCTACGGACAAGGTGAGCCACTGGTGAGTCTCTAGTTGCGGAAGAGCCAAGTTTTTAGCTCTTTTCTGAAAGAGACGAGAGATCGCGCGTTTCTCAAGTCAGTCGGTAGGGAATTCCAGAGTTTAGCGGTGCAGTAATGAAAGCTGCGACCACCCCAGAGTAAGGTACGAATTCTGGGCACTCTCAAGAGTTTAGCACCTGATGAACGAAGGTGTCTGGTTGGTTCATACCAAACAAGGAGATTTTGCAAAAAGGCTGGCCCTGTATAATTCAGGGCCCTGAACGCCAGGCTAAGAGCCTTGAATTTTATTCGCTGCGCTACAGGGAGCCAATGCAAATTACGGATCTCTCCGGATACTGTTTTGAACCAAGGGGTCTTTGACAGAAGTCGGGCGGCTGAGTTTTGCACGCTCTGTAGTCTTTTCAGGCAATGCTTCTGTATGTTTATGTATAGCCCATTACAATCATCCAATTTAGACTGGATTAATGAGGTGACTACGGTTCTTTTCGTGTCCTCCGGAAGATAAGGGAGAATCTTCCTGATTTTCTTGATGAGGAAGTGGGCAGAGGAGACCACAGCATTAGTGTGTTGAACAAAAGAGAGTTTACTATCCACCCATACTCCCAGGTTCTTAGCTTTGGTTGCTGGTTCCGGTGGATCTCCCATGTCAGCGGGCCACCACACACTGCCCCAACTAGGTTGCAGGTTTCCAAAGGTCAAGATTTCAGTTTTTCCAGAATTAAGTTTAAGGCAGTGTGTGCTCATCCAGTTAGTAATGGCACCCATGCAGTTCTTAAATTGCAGAGCAGGGGAGGTCTGATTTTTGTATGCTGCTACTACAATCTGGGAATCATCCGCATAGGAAGTAAGGCTGAAGCCAAAAGTCCGGATAAGTGGGGCCAGTTCAGAGACGTATATGTTGAAAAGGGTAGGGCTCAAGGAGGAGCCCTGTGGCACTCCACAAGGGAGGGAGTATGGCTAGGACTGGTATCCATCGATCGACACTGCCAGTCTTCTGTCCTTGAGGAAGGAGGACACCAGTGCCAGTGCTGAACCCCCGACTCCCAGCATCTTCAGCCGCTGTTGTAGGAGGAAATGATCAACCGTGTCGAATGCGGCTGATAGATCGAGGAGTATCAGGGCCGCTGACCCTCCTCCATCCATCACCGCTCTTATTTCCTCCGTGGCTTTAATAAGTGCCGTTTCGGTACTGTGTTCCCGACGGAAACCGAACTGGGAATGGTCCAACAGGTCATGTTCACCAATGAACTGGGAAAGTTGGATATTCATGATTTTATCAATTATCTTCGCGGGCAGCGGCAAGCGGGCTATGGGGCGATAGTTGTTGGGATCGGCTGCATCCAAAGTTGTTTTTTTCAGCAGTGGAAGGATAGACGTATCCTTCCAAATGGCTGGGAAGTTGCCGGAGGAGAACATGGAGTTAAAGATGTCTGTTAACACCGGGCTTACCAAATCAGAGACTTCTTTCAGAAGCTCAGGTGGGCAGGGGTCCTCTGGGGAACCTGACTTAGCCTCCAGAATGTGTTTTGCCACTATATCCGATGATACAGGTGCGAAGCTGAGCAGGGTGTTTGTACCCCGAGGAGTGGGTGAAAGCGGCGGGACGGGGGCTTGAGCTGATGTGCCCTCAAAATTTTTAAAGATGTCCAAGACTTTAGTTTTGAAGGCAGAAGCAATCGCATCACAAGACTCTTGACTGTTTTCTGGCCCTGTACTGTGAGGGGTGGTGAGCTTGTTCATGGATGGATGGATGGGAGGAAGACTTTTAATGTAAAGCGAATCACCCTCAGCTCCAGGAGGGTCATGTGGAGCTGAGATTCTGCCATAGACTGGAGTCCTCTGATCTCTACTTCTCCTAGATGGCCACCCCAAACCAGAAGTAATACATCTGTCATCACTGTCAGTTGCAGGTGGGGAAGTGAGAGAGGTCTGCCTTGGTCCAATTGCGGTTTGTCAACCACCACTGCAGATCTTTCGCAGTCTGCCCCAAAATCTGGACCAGGTAGGAGAGATTCCTCTGAGATTGTGCCCACTGGGACTTCAAATCCCACTGCGGAGCCCACATATGCCATCCAGTGTGCTTCACCAGCAGGATGCAGGAGGCCATCAGTCTGAGACTGAGGTCGAAACATGGGGCTCATAGTCTTAATGTCCCAGACTCTCCGCTCTGAAGGGTGGGCACAGAACTGTACAGTGTCCAGAATGCCTCAGATGAAAGGGATAATCTGAGAAAGATGAAGGTGTGACTTGGGCACGTTGATAGTAAACTCCAGTGACCGGAGAATGTTCACTGTAGTCTGGAGGTGGGTGACAACTGCCTACGGCGAACCAGGCTTGAACAGTCAATCATGGAGGCAGGGAAGACTGGGACCCCTGACCTCCGTATGTGTGCTGCAAACACCACCATCACTTTTGTGAACACCTGAGGGGCACTCGTGAGGCCAAAGGGGAGCACAGCGAACTTGAAATGCTCTCGGCCTACCGTGAAATACAGGTAACGTCTGTGGGCCTGCAGGATGAGAATGTGGAAATACGCATCCTGGAGGTCCAACGCTACAATCCAGTCTCCGGGGTCCAGGGCAGACAGAACCTAAGGCAACATGATCATTTTGAATTTCTTTTTCTGTAGAAAGGCATTAAGATTGCAAAGATGTAGGATAGGACGAACACCTCCAACCTTTTTCAGCACCAGCAGGAATAGCAACCATGTCCTACATTTTATGCTGGCACCCTCTCGATGGCTCCTTGGCTAACAGAGCCTGCACTTTCTGACGGAGCAAAAAAATGGTCGTCTGTCAGCCAGTGGGAGATGATAGCAAGGGTGGTGGAGTCTCTGGGAAGGGAAGTGAGGGGGCGACTTTACAATACCAGAAATGTGTGGAATTCCTATAGCCTGACTCTCAGGTCATATTGTTTGTGGTCAAAGACGACATGTTTTCCTGTATTATGTCCTTAGTATAAGTAGACCAAACTTCCTGTAGCACAAACCCTTTGGCTGCCAGTTTACAGTACCACATTATGGATCAGGGAAGGGCATTATCTGCAGTTAAGTTAATATTGGAGTCCATATGTTAATACTGTTCGAACTTGTATTTATGGTTCAGTAATGCAAAGCCTTTCTTATTAGGGTGAGCGCTCTAAGGAAATGTCGTAAGCTCGGACTGCACTACTGACAGTGGTCCAAGTGTAAAAATGTGTACACATGTTTGCAAAGTCTAACAATATGAAGCTACATATAATGCTCCCAGAATGCTCTCTGATTAGATGCAAATATCTGCAGAAGCTTGAAAACAAGATTGCTGATCCTTTGCTTTCAAAATAAAATGTTTAAAAAAAAGCAACTAGGAAAACATTTTTTTGCTAAGCTACTGTGAAATCTTAGGTACTATTTCTCTGAAGCATAATTTAGTAAAATGTGTAGATGCATGCTAGTATTTCCCAAAAAGATTATGGGAAGCATGAAAAGCATTGGAAAAGCCAACATGTCATACATTGGTGGTCAGCCTTTTAATTTTGTCAATGCGGGTCTTGATTTGACATGATTTTTGTACACTTTATTGCTGTGGGAGCTGCCGGGCCCTCATCATTATAACAAGCATTAGCAAAAAGCACTTATTATGTCTCGGCTGGATTACTGCAACGGACTCTACATGAATGCTCAAAAACAATATATCAACAAGCTTCAGATGGTTCAGAATGCGGCAGCCAGACTGATTTCAGGGACCTCAAAGTTTGCCTCTGTAAAGGAAGAGATCAAACAGCTGCATTGGCTCCCTGTCAAACACAGAATACGCTTCAAAGCGCTGTGCACTGTTTTTAAAGCCCTAAATGGCAAAGGCCCGGACTACTTGCAACGAAAAATTCAGTGGTACATTCCAAGGAGAGCGCTACGATCAATAGGGGCGAAGAAAGTCACAATCAGCATTGCTAAAAAGGCAGGCTGGGGAGGCAGAAGCTTTATTAACAGTGCGTCCAAATCTTGGAACGAGCTTCCTTTTCAACTGAGGAACGCTACAGACCTCCTCTCCTTCAGGAAGGGGCTCAAAACCTGGGTTTTTAACCAATAAGCCTTCTGGTCACCTTTTTTTAGCAGGCAGTGCATAGCGCCAGGACACCCTTGGGTAACAGCGCGCTTTACAAATTTGATTAACATAACATAACATAACAATAATATTTTGTTTCAAAAGGGACACATTGCCACAGTGATCCCTGGCAATGTGTACCCCTCAACAAAATTACTTTGTGGGCTGATATGCTCTGTGTGAAAGAGCAGAACGGAAGCCAGTCGATAAATAGGGAGAGAGATAGCATTTTAATAAAAACAAAAGGTCTTGGTTAAATCCAGACCTAATTAGGGGCCCAATTCTTAAAGAAAGACACAAAAGTGTACCCATGGTATATGCCCTTGCATTTGTGCAGATTTATGGCTTTCAAGTAGGCCAGGAAATCATACTCCCAGAAAATATTTGTGAACTGCATTTTAGCACAAGCAAATATACATGTGTATATTTGCTCATGCGAAATTCTGTTCAGCGTTTACAAGTTCACTCTCCCTCCAACCACTTTTTTCCCAGCCTGGAAGAGGTTTTACTTCTGCTCTAGTCAGGAGTACAATTCTAACCTTTCTCAGTATGGGAAAAGATTAGATAAAAACTGGTAAAAATCCCTAAAACATGCAAGGTAGTAGGGTTGCAAAGACCAAAAAGGGCATTCCAACCCAGGAATTATTGCTTAATGCTACCTCTTGCCCCAGTATGTAGAGCTGCAGAAAGTTGGCAAAATAAGGGAACTGCTAGAATTCAAACCCTACTATAGTAGGGGCACTGGCATAATCAGACAGGCTAATATCAGAGCTTTTATATTATGAGATTACTGCCATAATTTGTTGTTGTACTACGTGGCACCAAAGGGACAAGTGGAGTTTTTTTTTATAGGACAAGTAGATTTATGAAGCAACTTGTCCAAGGGACAGGTAGATATTTCATTCAATTCCACACCCCTGCATACGCTTGGTGTAGGTCCTGCATCCTCTATGGGATCCGCATCCCTGGCCACAAATGGATTGGAATGTTTGCTGGCCCATGGGAGCCTCGACGAGGAGAAAGGACTGTTGCTGGTGGCAGGAGCCTAGGGAGAGGTCCATGGATCTGGCAGTGACTGGGTTTTCTTTGATGCGCTTGAGTGTCATGTCAGCCTTGTTGCCGAAGAGGCAGGAGCCATCAAAGGGCATGTCTTGCAAGGATGATTGGACATTCCCTGAAAAGTTAGTGGACCGCAACCAGGTGTGGCAGCGGAGTGCCACTGTAAAGGCCATGGCCCTATATAAAAAATCAGTGGTGTCCAGCCCAGAAATTCACTGCGTTCCTGCCATCAACCAATGCCTGGTTCAGGATGGTCCAACCCTCCTCGGGAAGCATAGGCAGCAGCTGCGCAACCCTAACCCACAATGCATGGAACTACTGACTGAAGAGACATGCGGTGTTCACTGACCACCAAGCCAAACTGGAGGAAGAGATGATCCTCTTCCCAAAAGTATCCAGCCTCTTGGATTCCTTATCCTGTGAGGTGGTGGGCAACACGCTTGGGTTTAATCTGGCTGTTTAGACTTGCACACCCAGGATTTCGCGAAAGAGATGCTGTAATACAAAGGCTGGGTTTCCAGGGACGGGCGATGGTGTCAGGCAATCATTCTGTGTACGAGGGCACCTGTACAGGATTTGACTCGGGGCTACCAGAGAACGTCGGTGAGGGCCTCAATAAAAGGGAGGCAGGGGCTCTGCAGAGCTCACCCCCGATTGAAGCACCTCTGTCAAGACAATGGACTTGACCTCGAAGGAGGGTAGTTGCCGGTCAAGTACTTCCGCAGCGCTGCACATCACGGTCACAATGGATGCGCATTCCTCCGTAGCAGGGCCTGGAGAAGAACCCAGGCCAGTTCCTCATATCAGTTTTACCCCTGGTAGGGGTTGTCCTTCACAAGGCCATAAGCCTCTTACAGGAAAGGATGGCCTGTCCAAAGGATGTAAATCTGGGGTTGAATATGTACCAGGTGGCATCGGTGTTACCGTCTAACTGAGTAGAGGCGATGCGATCTCAGAGTCGAAGAGAAGAATAGGTTCCACTTTGAGGGGTGCCGATGTCGCTCCGGATTGGGAAGCAGCTCCAGAGGGTCCGGCTGGCATGGAGTGTGAACCTGCTGATTGTAACCCCCGGGGGTGGGAGTGAGTGGAGGTTTGGGGGGGGGGAGGCACTCTAGGCTCTGTGGGGCCCAAAGACACAACAGAGGGAACCGTGGGCCCAAAGATGGAGTGCATGATATCATAAACGTCCTCGAGTTGGGCAGGAGTCGCTTCAGCTCCAGGTAAGTGTGGAGCGGACCCGGCTGCCAGCTCCACAGGTGGAGGACAGGAGCGGGGCCTAGAAACGCGGCACTTAATAGGTGAAGCCAAAGAACGCTTATACATCTTTCTCTTGCGCTTCTTCGACTTACCCGACTTGGAGGACGAGGATTTGGAGTGGGAAGACTATCATCTGTGGGTACAGCCAAAGATATCCCTCAGGATCGGGTCCGGCACCGGGAGTTTCATCGCTTGCTCGCAAATCGAATCGGGGTCGTGGTCAATCCCCAGGCACCATAGGCAAACCTAGTGCAGGTCAAAGACTGACATCTGTCTGTGACATTCCTCACACTGCTTAAAGCCTTTGGGTTTGTTGGGAGGCATGTTCTGTGCACGTCGAACAAGTTACTTACCTTTGGGTAACGCTTTATCTGGTAAAGGCAATATCTAGCCGCAGATTCCTTACCTTTAAATTTTCACAGGCATCATACTGGATCCAGAAGATTTTTCATGACCAGTACTCCTACGCGTCGGTAGGTGGCATTGATCCGCTTTGCATGGCGGCGACCGCGCTGGAAGTGACGCACGCATCACCTATATAGGTGCCACGTCGGTGCGCTGAAGTCAGTTACTTTTCATGACTTTCCACTGCAGAAGCGCAGAGTCATGAAGGGCACTGGTGTGTCCAAACTAGAGCCATGAAAGGGATCATCCCTGACCCTAAAAATCGGTCCGCAGAACAGGGAGGATGGGTGGGTTAATAAGGAATCTGCAGCTAGATATTGTCTCTACCAGATAAGGCGTTACTGAAGGTAAGTAATTTGTTCCTCTGATAGAAACTTCTAGGCACAGATTCCTTACCCTTGAATAGATACCCAAGCAATACTATCCCCAGTAGTGGGTTTGCGGAAAATTTTTAACTAGGTCCTAATGGGCGAAATTCCCATCCCTGCGGACCTGACTGTCCAGGCAGTAATGCTTGGTAATCTTGTGTAGGGAAGCCCACGTTGCTGCCTGGCAGATGTCCAGGACTGGGACTCCACCTGCTAAAGCAGTGGTCGCAGCTTTAGCTTTGGTGATAGGACCCCGTAAGCCTTCACGAGGCTGCTTCTTTGCCTGTGCATAGCAAATCTTGACGCAGAGAACGACCTATCGAGAGGTGGTCCGTTTCTGCTCCGCCCGACCTTTCTTTCCACCAACATACCACTCGAAGAGTTGGTTGTCAACCTAGAACTCTCATGTGTGGTCAAGGTAGAACAACAACGCTCTTTTTGGAACCTGACGGTGGAGTCGCTCCTCTTCCTTAGAGGGATGTGGAGGAGCATAGAGGGTGGGCAAGGTGACAGCTTGGCCCACATGAAATGATGTCACCACTTTCGGCAACCAAGAAGCCCTAGTGTTAAGCACCAGTTTGTCCAGGTAAACTGATAAGAATGGAGGCTTGAAAGACAAAGCCTGCAGCTCACACCCTCCAGCCTGATGTAATCACCACACGAAAGGCTGTTTTAATGGTGAGCAGCTTGAGGGGACAATTGTGAAGCGGCTCGAAAGGATCTACTCGGACCAGGAACCAGTGTTACCTTTAAGGCTTACCAGGATACCATGGGAATCCTTGGTGTTGCTGCCTCCTATCATCCTGAGGGAAATTTGATAGTGGAAAGGAAAAATTGTGACTTAAAGTAGTTCTTAACAGCTACAGTATTAGGTTCAGGTCATAGTTAGATCCATGTCTTGTTTGGAGTCCAGAGAGCTTTAAATTTGATAGTGGAAGTAAAAAGCGTGATTTAAAGCAGTCCTTAACAGCTACAGTATTAGGTTACGGTTATAGTTGTATCCATGCTTTGTATGGAGTCCAGAGAGCTTTAAATAATCTGCCTAGGTGATTCTTGGGTGGCCTGACCACCTACGATGTCCTGTTTGGCCTCCAGTTGTACATTCCAGATCTTGAAAATCCTGGTACAGTGGCAGCAGATACGCCTTTTGACATCAATGAACGTTTTGCTGTCTTATAGGAACTCTAAGACTTCCGGGATGAGCACTCAAATGAAAATTCCAAACGTTTTGCCACTGACAAAGTGAAGGAGAACCAGCAACTGGATTCCTAAAATTGGGAGACGATTACTGAAAAGAAAGAATTTGGCCCATCATACAGAGCACCAATGATAGTCCTTCGCATTTAAGGTACCAGAATTGTGATTGTGCCACCGTTTGCTAGTTGTAGAAACAAATGCTTTGTTTCAAAAGATTTGATCAAGCTACACAATGTGACCAGTCCTACACAGTAGACCACACGGACTCCTGAGTAGTTACCTGCCTCCTCTCACTACCATACAGGAAATAACTCTACAAGTATTAAATATTACAAGTAATACTACATCCCAGCTGGGGACTTCAGCTGCTGAAGTTTTACTACTTCATTACTACTGCTAACATAGGATGCACATCAGATGTGAGTTTACAGTCTTCTACTGCTACTCCTAACAATGAAGTTGTTTATTACAAACCACCTTTGGAGGTGTCTACTAGTTTTCCTTTACCATGCGAGGTCTCTGTTTGTGCACAGACTTCCTTTTGTTACTTTGCCGATATTGATGATTTCTCTTCAGATTAGTTGCATACTTCACTGCATGGTGTACATGTATTTCCTTTTTGGCTGAAGCAGACTTATCTGATTCCTCCATAGTCCTATATTTGGATATCCCTTTCAATACTTTTCAGATTCATTTGGAGTGGATATGTTACAGTTCACTTCTTGTTTCTAAATGGACATAACCTTCCAGAATGCTATGCTGGAGAACTGGTAGCTGAGGTATTGTAGCCTCATTCTGCTTCACATTAAGTGCGAAGCGACCTGTCCCATGTGAACATTCCTGCATTTCCTGTCTCTGATGGAATTGCTTGGGATAAGGTCCCATTTGATATTTTTGGTCCTACAGAAACTTTACAGATTCCTTATGTGTTTACGGTTGTTATGGACGACATCATTACTCCTTGTTCCATTTCTGATGAATGAGACGTAAAAACTGTCACGGGCATGCTTTCTGAACTTGAATCTTATACAGTATTTGAAAACGAAAATTTGGATTTAAATTCTGCTAATTATGGTGAAATATTTTGATATCATAAGTATGCTCACCGCTATTTACACAGAGCTAGTACCTCAAGTACAATTTTCAATTAGAGACTATGGGAATATTGCCCGACGCCACCAGTGGGAAATTCAAAAACGGATTTGAAAAAGTTTGCATATTTTTCTGCTGACAACCCTGCAGACCCAGTTTCCTATTACTATAAGCTTATCTCTTCACCAGAGAAGAAAAACATACGGACCCAAACAAAATTAATCTATTCAGATTCATTTATTTCCCAGTTGGCCGTGCATGGCTATGAATATTGGAAGGAAAATACTGAATTGAAATCAATTTGGGGAGCCCAACACTGGCAAGTCCAAGACATTGATGCTTTGTTTAGAGCTCGTCTGATCCCTAAACAAATGATCTTTCTGAACAAAACAGTGCAGCAAACTACCTGCCTAGGTTTGGCTAAAATTAAAAACATGAACAGACACAGCATTCACTCTTTTGCATGGTTTGACAATTGGCATCCCTTTGCAAACTTTGCAGAAGAACAGCTCAATAGTATGGTGCAGAATGGTACATGTAACTCTTCAATTTCAGGTTCAGGCGGGTGGTTAGTGTGGCCAGTTAACATTAATGGTTGCAACGCACGTTTTTAAAACATCAAAGGTATTCAAAGCTAGCAGACCTGACCCCCAATACATGCAGACACAAGATTCAGGGGTAGTTACCACCTATAGCGTAGGGAAGTTATGCCAACGGTTACAACATTCCACCTTATCTGCAGTTAAGGAACAGCTATCTCTCCTTTCTGATGATATGGATTTATAAGATTTCTTGCTGAGTCCTAGGTCACCTTGTTCTAAACGGTTCATATATGCCATTTACAATTAATTTTGGAAAGTTTCTCAGCAAGAAGCTGCTGAATGCTTAAGAGAAATTGAAAGGGCAAATTTGGAAAAAGCCTTGGCTGTTGTAGATAATGGCATGACTACATTGTTGACTCAAATGTAATCTTTGAATAGTATTGTACCATCTGCATTTGATATAATACAGAATGACATGTCTCTCCTCCAGCATGGGCAAAGTCAGCTGAGATCGATTATGCAACTGAGTTGGACATTGCAAGTTTCAAAATCAAACTGTGTACCATGGAAATATCTGAATGAACAGAGTTGTTTTTGCCTTATAATTTAACACGCACACAAAAACTGATGGCAAAGAAAGATGCAACTTATACAATGTTAAAAATAGAGTGTTTAGTGGGCCTGGGAGAAAGATATGGGAAACCCATCTCAGATCCTGATTGGGCCACTGCATAAGGCCTGGTGCGCACTGTGTCTTGTAATAACAGATTCAAGCTACTTCACTTTCATTTTACCTATGTTACACCATATAGCCTGAATGAATGAGATCCCACTAAAGGAGCTAAGTGTCTGTGCTGTGGGGAGATAGGTGCCACTTTCTTGCACTTAGCGTGGGAATGCGTACATGTCCAAGATTATTGGGGACAAGTAGTGCCATGCACTGAGACGGCCACAGGGATTAGGATCCCTTTAGAGCCACTATTCTGCTTGTTGGGTATGGTGGCTCGACCCAAGGGGTGAAAAATTCCTTACGGACTTACCCAGTTGGCTCTTTTATTGGCAAAATGGCGTGTGGCCATTAGATGGATGGGCACCAGAGCCCCACTGCTAAATCATTTGTTGCGAGACCTACTAGAATGGGGAGTGGTAGAAAAGCACCACATGAGAGTGTTGCGTACTGATGAAGGGGCTGCTGATGAGATAAAGTAATGGGCTCAATTACTGGGTATGTTCCAGGATGACAGTGATTCAGGCTCCGAGAGCAGTTCTGAAACAGAGGGCTGGCTGTTTAAATGGATGTCACTCTCGCTAATTTTATGATGACCAAGTGTGTAATTGTGATTTCTTGTATAATGACCGAATCATAGGCTTGGTTCCATACACCAACTGCATTGATCATTGTGGGATGGCAGATATCCCAGCAACCGATTACTGTATAATGATTATATTAGTGCCGCCTTTGCTATGTACCTGTCGTGAGACTAGGTATGGTGCTGCAATCTCGCACTGTTCTGTTCTTTTTAATTTGCTTGAAATCAATAAAATACAGCTTAAAAAAAATATATAGAAAGCGTTTAGAAAAATTGCCTTCCACAGTAGCTGAGACACCATCAGTTGTATTGTTGATTCGTGGATTATTTCAATGCCAATATCAACTTTTCATTTTACATCCTGTCTGAAACACTTTCAAGTAGGCAGATATGAAGCTTTAGGGGAGAGTTTTGTTCACGAAACTTGTTTTTTACCCTTTGATTTCAGATATTTGAATGGGGAAACTGAACTCTCTCAGCGGAAACTAATGCGAAACTTCTTTTGGCCATTCATTAATTTGTAAAAGAGGTGACATTTCATTGGCCATGCAATGCTTCCATGGCTAATTTAGCATGTTATCCAAAGGGCGCCCCAGTTTCCTTGATTCGGACAGTGTTCCAATTACTTTTAAATGGAAGTCATTTGATCCTGAGCGACCTAGGTTGTTGTGGGATGAAGCCGAATGCCATATGTGGTAACAGTTTCCAGGGTCGTGACTTGTAATAATGTGTTATTTTTACCCACACACACGGTTATGGAAGTTACCTTGAGCCCTTGATTCCTATTTTTAACATTAACTTTGATTAGTTAAGCTGACTGTTTCAAAAGGACATTGCACTAACATCTGCTTGAGAAACTTTTGATCTTCAAGTTGCAAGGTCTTCCTCTGAAGTACAATCACTATTGTGCACAAACTTGCTGCAGCATGTTGGTGAAATTGTACACAGTATATTTAATGCTTCAAATACCGTGGGAGTGGTACACTTTTTAAAGCAATTGGGTCTGGCTTTGTTAGCACATTCCAGATGGTATTTCGGGGTGATTAGACCCTTTTTACACTCTTTGGTTTCTAGTTTATTTGGAGGTATACCGCTTGTGTTATTCCTGGTTGTTGGGATTTTGGCCTTAATTTTGTTGATCTGCAATGGATGTTCCACCTCGAGGACAAATGGTGATAAACTCACTGCATACCTGCTGTCCCGTGATTACATGATACAGCACTTTGGAGTGTCTTTGCTACAGAAATTGAAAGATAATTGGTCTTTGTCCTTTAGACCAGTGTGGTTACACTGTGTGCAGCCTGTGTTCCGCTGTCTGTGCTGCACATTCGAGTGTGCACTGGCCCTCTGCCCTGCAAAGCAATTGGTTCAATCTACAGATATGGATCTGCAGGGGCTTCTGATGAGAGCTCATCTTCAGTGCTGTCCTATGTGATTACCGTTGCTACAGGATGCTTACTAGGAGTCATTCCTGGATGCTCCACTCCTGGATTCTGGCTCTTCTACTGCGGTTAAACTGCACTGTCACACCATCAGCATCTGCTGAACGGGCTGGATATGACCAGGTTTGTTCTTTGGAGATGGCTCTTCATGCCACTGTGGATACATCGTATGTGGGT
The DNA here is from genome assembly GCA_963921515.1 of Calotriton arnoldi. Taxonomy (NCBI): domain Eukaryota; kingdom Metazoa; phylum Chordata; class Amphibia; order Caudata; family Salamandridae; genus Calotriton; species Calotriton arnoldi. The sequence goes on from CAWUFW010000020.1 coordinate 3,319,369, forward strand.
TCCTTCATGGAACCCACTGACTCTCTAAACATGGGAAACATTTTGGAAGCCTCATATATTTTTAATTAAGCACCTTGTTTTGAAATCAAATTGGCTTTTATTCATTTTTATTTAGTTGCGTGCTTTTAATTGGAATATTTTATAGCTTTCATTCGCTTTTGTTATTAGAGTACATTTTATAATCATTTAATCAAGAATTTTTAGGTTGACATTTTAAGTTAGCTTTTATGCTTTTTAGTTTGATCTAAGTCTCACTCCGGCCAAGGAGAGAGTGTTGTAAGGTACAACAGGGCCTGCATGAAGTCTCCATTTTAGCTAGAGTTTTAGCTTGACATCTTTTTATAATGGGGACTTTTTACATGTTTTACACTTACACAATAATGTACTCAGAAGCTTTTTTACAAGAAGCTCCTTTCTTGGTTAGCATTATTATCATAGTGCTCGTACACTCTGTCCAAGGCTAAGCACATAGAATGTGATGCTCTTGTATTTGGTTGTCTGGTTGGAGACAGCTCTAAGGCTCCAGACAAACCATTGCATCAGCTCTGCACCTTAGAGACAGTGCAATTGGAATGGTGCATTTATCATACAAACTGTCCCTTTGCTACATACAGCAGAGGAGCATTTCTACTGGGGTTATCCTGGAACACTGTGCACTGTGACTGAGATAAAGCCCTGCTGACTCTAACCTTTATTCTGCAACAGACGATAGCCTGTTCCATCCAGGCTGGCTTCTTGTCACATCATACTCGGGTATGGAAAGTTAGGCTGTTCCAATGGATCTGGCAGAGGGTACTCACCACTATGCTCTCGATAGTATAGGTAGTATTATATAGGCATCTAATCACATAGTAATGTTATAATGGTTAAACTGTTTATCTTTTTCACCAATCTTGTAATGCTGATTACAATGCTTTGCTTCATCTTACTAATAATTGCAGCTCACGCTTTCTATACAAGAATACAAATGTTTCAATAAACGTTTGAAACGTCAGATTTGTATCTTTCTTGTGTTTACCTTGGGCATGCAAAAGTAATAACGAAAGGGTAGATCTGTTTCCACAACTTCCTTGCGGAATAAGAGCGGTCATGATCGAGGTTGCAGATACCATCTGGTATGGTATGGGGTGCATACGGGGCACTGTGAGCTAGCTAGGAATTGGGCCAACATTTTCTGATATGTGGGCTGAGCCCCCATAGTCTGAAGTTTGTCTAGATAAATAATCTACTCAATTTGTAGGAAAAGTATAACACTTGGTGTGGAATACCTGCCCCTCTGGAGTCTTGATTTCTGATCTCCTGCTCTTCAGATGAGCACTTCACCCAAGGGTGGATGCACCTGTCACCACAGTGGCCACAGCTGATGGAGGACAGAAAGACATCCCTTGCAATAGGTTCTCCCCCACCGACTGCCAAGCCAGAGCAGTGTCCCCGGAGATCACAGAGTAAGATAATTCTGCTCAGTGTTGGAACCATTGCCTGCAGAGGCAATTGTACCAGCACAGATGGTAATTATCCAGGCACCTCTAAAGGGTCCTCATTTGTCAGTGCATGATTAGGAGGATGCAAGAAGCCAGCAAACCTAGCAGGCATAGGATCATCAGGACTGGAATACAACACGCTCATGAAACATTGGAAGAATAGCCTGAATGTTTTGGATGCTCTCTGGAGGAGGGAAAACTCGAAGCATTCATGTCTAGTACCGTCACTCTAGGAGAGGCTTGGAAACCTTGATAGAAAAACCTAGGTCGAACAGGGACACAGTTGTTTGCAGGTGAAGTGAAACCATCTATGGCGAACCAGCCTTGAGCAGCTAGTCGTCCAGGTACGGGAACACAAGACTGCACCCACTGCCATCACCTTTGTGAAGACTCAGGTGCCAATGCTAGTCCAATCAGGAGGAATGCAAACTGGTAGTGGGTGGAACCTTCCAAGTTGAGACTGCAGAATCAGTATGTGAAAACAGGTATCCTGCAAGTTCAGGGACACAATCCAGTCTCCCACTTTGAGTGCCAACAGGACATAAGCCAGGTACAGCATCATGAATTTTTCCTTGCACAGAAAAAAGGTTCAAGTTCCTGAGTCTAAAATTGGATGAACACCACGGCCCTTCTTGGGAACGGTGAGTAGCATCCCTTACCAATTTCCTGTTCTTGCACTAATTCCACCACTCTATTCTTCAGTAGTGCTGCCACCTCCTGCTGCAGTATACAAAGTAGGTCTTCTGTCTGAATGTTAGAGGGATCATGCCAAGGTCCTGTTGGAAGGGTAGGGCATATCCCCTTTCTACAATGTGAGGGACCCACTGGTCCGCAGTTAAAGCCTTCAAGGCCTGTAGAAAGGAGGACAGCCCGGCCCTACCAGAGAGTTCACCTGCTCCGACAAGGGTATACTAGAGCTGCATTCCTAATGGTGAGGAGCTGGAGGCCACCTTTTGAGTAACCGTAAGCTTTTCCTTGCCCCTGCCTCGGTATTGTTAGAATAGAGAGTTTTGAGATTGCCACAGCCAAAAGTTAAATCCCCTTGAGAAGCAACAAATCGTCCTGTGATGACAGTAGCCATTTTGGGGAGACTGCAAACCAAGACAATGATCTGTAGCTCTGCTTTCCTTAAACCTCTTTAAAGAAGAGTCTGCCTTGTCGCCATCGAAAGGGAAATCCATAAGGGTCACTTGAACATCAGGTGAAAACCCTGAAGACCTTAAGCAGGCAGGACGACAAAGAGCTACTAGAGACCCAATTACCCTTGCATGTCTAGACTGGTCTTAATAATGTGCCTGGACACACCTTCACCACCTCAGACCTTCAAGTTATCTGGTAGGGGCTGAAGAACCATATGGGCTGTATCCCTCAGTAAGTATGTGACATTCAATGATTTTAGGGCTATGCTACCTACAGAAAAAACCTTCCTCCAGGCAGCTTCAAGTTTCTTATAGTCCCTATCAACTGTGGCTGTCGGGAACACACCAGAAATCTATTTTGGAAAGCATTAAGACGGTACCATCAAGCTCTCTGGAAATGGGCGGACAGAAAGGAATGGACAATCCCTTGGAGCAGGCCTGTACCTCCTTGCCACCAACCTACTGATTGCCAAGGCGAAAATGGGGTTTCCCAGCCTGCCATCACTGGGCCCAAGAGAGCTTTTTTGAAAGGCAACAGCAGTTCAGACGCTTGTGCAGACATCTGCAACACTTCTTTTAACAAGTAAGATTTACTTTCCACTAGTGTCAACGGAAGTTCTGGAAACTCTGTTGAGATGTGAATCACTAAGTGGAAGGAAGTCACCTTGGGAGGGGGTTGCCCTGAAAGGAACTCTACCTCCGCCTCCGGTGACATACCCACTCCACTTGCACTCCTCAATGCTCGGTCATATCCAAGGACAGGAGAGGTAGGAAGCTCACTGCTTCACCACTATCATCTAAGTCATGGTGCACAATCTACATACAGCATGTCTATAGGATCAGAGTCTGAATCAAAGATGTCTTGCATAGTTTTAGAATATTGTTCTGGTGCCCCCTTCACTTGCTCTTTCCTTAGTTGCTTCTCTATTAGGCGCTGGACTTCCCTTCTGGACCTATGCACTATCTCCTTAGATATAGGAAGAGGCTGATCCCTAGGAGGACGCTGCTGACTCAGTCTCTGAGGCATCATAGTTGGTGCTTGTGGCGCTGCAATCAGCATTGGAGGCTTCAGGCAGGACTTAGGCTGCTGCAGCAAAAGTTGGCATCAGCATGACCTCGGGTGATACCAGAGTAGAGGGCTGAATGGCATCAGGAAAGGAACTGCCAGTGTGACCCCATACAGGGTTGCACAGAGCCCAAAGGTGCGACAAGGGGATAGCTGCATGCCTAAACATGTTGAACATCATGTTGAGCAAGAAGGCAGGATCGACCCCTCGACCAAAGAACTCAGGGTAGGCTTGCGGTGGCTTGGGGTACTGCAGCAGTGCCGAAAAGGACCATGAGGTCTGAGGTTCAGGAGGAAGTGCTGGTGGGTGGCGCCAGGGAGGATGACGCTGCTGGCACCATGTCTTCAGGAAGTGAAATAATTACCAGCTCCTGATCAGATGGCGGATCTGCAGGAGACAGAGAGCAAGTCAGGAATTTACCACTGGAAGAATACGGTGATGGCTTCTTTTTATGCTTATAGTGTTTCTCCCTGAACGAAGATAGGGAGGACGGTGACCTTGGTCGGGACTAGTGTCGAGCCCATCCTAAGCTGGGCCATAAAATGCTTGGCCTCCATCTCCTTCATCGCCTTTGGATGCATGCTGAGACAGGAGAGACACAAACTTCAGTCATGCTCTAATCTCAAACACCACAAACAAATGTTACGGGGTCTGTAATTTACATCTGACTATCACAATTCCTACAGGGTCTGAATCCCGAGCCCCAAATCTGCATCAAATCGAGAAGAAAAAAAAGGAACTGACATTAGGGCACCTGGTTGGGAGCTTAACGGCTCCAGTGATGTCACATGATGTCGTTTCCAGCACCGACACAGACCTAGCGCCCCCTACCGGCATTGAAGAGCTATTGAAAGTTTCCGATCTAGTCTGGCGCCTGCAATAGTCTAGAAGTGAGGAATGTGCAGGTACAAGGCTGTAGCAGAAATGTGAGAGCAAGGATTTTATCAGGGGTGGGCATATCATGGATGCACTAAATATACCAACAGTTAACACAATTACACCACGATCAGCACAGTACAACAGATGAACATAAACATGGCATGGGTGTCCATAACATGGCAGGAGTTAGCACATTCCAGGGGCAGAATTATTCAAAGGGTAGGCATAACATCATGCATAGGTGCCCCTGTAAGTAAAGAAGTGCTATCATTATGCCAGGCCAGCATACTTCCCTGGATGAACACCACCATACTATGGCTGACCAAAATATGCCAACGATTAACACCATTGGCAACTGAAAATTTCAACTCCACTGCGGGTGGAAGAGAGGCTTCCCCAGGTGAGCACTGACAGGATTTGAGGGATGGGGCAGGCTGGGGATCTCCACACTTGGAGAAGTGGTGGAGCAGAGCAGCATGAATTATTTTTCTATGTTCCAAGAAGAATTTGGCCTTCCCCAGAATCAATTTAACACATATTTACAGATCTGACATACACTCACACTTTAAATGACTAACGCATTAGAGCTCTAAAACTTTAATATGCCCACGGTCCAAAATCATACTATCCGCCATTAAAAGGGGCAAGAAAATATTCGAGGTTTGCAGATCATTAATCATATGCACACACCAAATACCTTCCACTAACTCTGATAAGCGTGGGAGGGGAACATAGGGGCACATGCATCAAAGGTTTTTGCGATCGCAAACGGTGCGAATCGCAAAAATCGGCCGTTTGCGATCGCAAATTGGCCTTTGGAGATGCATGAAAGTGTTTCTATGCGCAATTTAAGAATTCGCAATTAATTGCGAATTCCTAAATTACGATTGCATTTAAGGAATCGCAATTTGCGATTCCTTAAATGCAATGCTAGAAGCACTTTCAAATAGCGATTTCGCTATTTGGGACCGCAAATTACAGACAAATCAAACTTGTCTGTAATTTGCAATACCTTCGAAAAATGCTCTAAAATGCATTTTTTAAGTTTTAGGTTACACACACACATGCCCTTGGGGCATGTGTGTGCGCAACATGGGTGCACATCACAATTTCAGGGTGCAACAGGGTGTCATTTTGACACCCTGGCACCCTTGAAATTGCATTCTCAATTTGCGATTCTCTAATTGCGAATCGCTAATTGAGAATGTCTTCCCATTCATTCCTATGGGCCTCTAGGCCCATAGGAATTAATGGGAGGTATTCTTAATTGCGACTCGCAATTAGCGAGTCGCAATTAAGGAATGTTTAGGAATCGCTATTTTTATAGCGATTCCTACATGCATAGGCTTTTGCGATTCCTTAATTGCGATTCCTTAATAATCGCAATTAAGGAATCGCAAAAGCCTACCTTGATGCATGTGCCCCATAGCCCCCACAAGAACACAGCTAGTTGATGTGCCAGCCCTTATGAAAGATTGCCATCTCGGAGATACAGGCGTATTCAATTGGAATATTTACACTTAATATACTATATGAGCCAATGTCCATGGAGCATGCAGATTGCGTTAGTCATTACATGTCTCAGATTAAACACAGAGATAGGACATTTTGTTCATAAGGTTTGGGATTGCAGGGTCATTCAAACCTTCTGAAAAGAAGTAGGAAGATTATTTACAATAGTGCTAGATCCCCATATTACCCTTACTCCTAACACAGCATTCCTAAATATCCTGGCGTAACTAGGACTCAACTGATATGAGAAAGTGCTACAAGGGCTGAGACTTATGCCCGCTAAAAGGGACAATGTACAAAGTTAGAGACAGGAGGAACGCAGAACCCTGTTTGAATAAGTAGAAGGCCACGTTGGATTCCTGCAGAACAGAGACACAAATAAATGAAGCACGTGGATGCACACAACATCTCCACAACACGGAGTAAATGGGCACAATATAAAGGTTATTTTTCACTCCTGATTAATGCTGACAATGGCCCACAACAGTAAACAAATAATGGATAATTGTATATGTCTGTTCTATGCACGAGCTAATATGACAACATATTTGTTAGAGCTGCAAGTACGTGGTACGTGTTATTGTCAATTTATGTTTTCTTTGAAAATGCAAATAAAACATTTTATATAAAAAAGAATTACCACAATTAGGCCAGGGCCAGCACAACACCAGGTTGGAGCACCATTATGACAGAGATGCAAACAATATACCAAGAAGTACCTCAATTATGCGAAAGCCAGCATAACATCAGGGGTATGCACTTGCACGCCATGGATGCCCACGATGTCCGTGATAGAGGGTAGCTTACCCCGTATTCCAGGGAGGTCCTAATCGTTTATATACCTAAACCGGGTGTGGCCCCTCTTCAACTTTTCTAAATTGTGGCCGCTGGTGACAAAATTCTTAGTGAAGTCATTGCTGAGAGGATACTATGGTGCTCCCTGACTTAATCCATCCTGATCAAAATTGGTTTGTCCCTGGAAGGAGCACCTGCCTAAATATTAGGAGATTCTACAGAGTCACGGAGTTGACTCCTAAGACTTGGTCCCGTTCAGCTTGCTTGGTGGTTGACCAGAAAAAAGCATTTAACACCCTGGACTGGCACTATCCGTTTAAGGTATTCATGAAATTCTCTTTTGAAGGGTGAATAAAAAGATTAATTAAATGACTTATTATAGATCATACAACCAAGGTCCGTGTTGGCAAGCTTATTTCCACCCACTTCCAAGTTCACATGGGTATCTGTGAAGGATATCCACTATTCGTGTTAAAATGTGCTCTTGCTATGGAGCCTGCGGTTATCAAGATGCATCAAGAAGGGTATTCCGTTAGAAGACAGTATTCACGCCATACGTTATATGCGGATGATATGCTCATTTATGTACAAGACATTGCTGCAGACCATGGAGCTCTAGCTCATGCCCTCCAAGCATTTGGCAAGGCCTTGGAGCTTCAGATTCCCTCGCCCCCCGGAAACCTCTGCTGTACATACGGATACGGGTAGTGGGCACTCAAGTGGGAAGGAGCGTCTCTCCACCACTTGGAAACCAGGATGTTCCATTCCAAACCAAATTTACTTGAAGGGAACCTCACGTTTCACCCTGCAGGATCAAATTAAGTTCTGGAGAACACTCCTGCTCTTGGTCATAGGAAGCATCACCTTGTCCAAGATGGTGATGATTCCCCACCAACTGTACTAATTTGTTAACCTCCTGCTATAGCACCTGATGAAATTATTTCAGGACCTTGACATGCTGGTGGGAAAGCTTATACAGCACAATGGAAATCGCAAAGTTGCACTGGCTAAGCAGCAACTTCTGTTTGACAAGGGTGGACTGGGGACCCCTAGCTTTGAACATTATTTTTGTGCCACCCAGTCACTGTGGGCATGCCGCTGGTACTCCAGACACTCGTTAGATGACACGCGTGTGGGACAAGTCTCCTTCCATCTCAAACTTCTATCTTGGCTCTTCAAACCACACACCAAACTTAGCCCTGGGCAGCCCAGGTTTCTGCTCATAGACCTTAACTGTTTAAGGAGCTTGCTGATGACCAGACATGTAATACTTTATGTGCTTGCTATCCCCCATACAGGGTTATCTTAATGCCATAGACTTGAGACACTGGAGTGCAGTAGGCTTAATAACGCTCTGTTTCAAGATGGCAAACATCTCACCTTCGACACACTCAGAGCAGTTTGATGTTCACAGAGGCCAGGACTTGACTTATAGAGTCTTAACCAACGCTTTCTGGACTAAACGGAATATTATACTGATGAGCCTCAAGCACATGCCTTCATGCAAACCCTGTTCATAATGGGTAGTAGCTGTGACGTGGAGTGGGAGGCCATTCCACGCTTTAGGGGCGATGTAAGAGAATGCCAATCCTCCTGATCTGGTTCACACAAGCACGCAACTCATGCACATGCAAGCACCAGCATTTAAGATGGCTCAGTCAGATAATGGTGACATTGGACATCTGCAGTGAGCTGAAGGTCACAATTTCAAATCCTGGCAAGGCAGACTCAGACTTTCGGCATTCCAGAGTCAGAAAATTGAGTACCATTAAATTCAGAAACTGTAGATATATGTCATTTGCAGCACTTAGAAACAGCAGAAGTGTGAATCTAAAGGTGTCATATAAGAAACATCTTATTAGCCAACATTTGTTTTAATTCTTACCTGCATCCTACTCTCACTCGTCAGCTGGTTGCCTTCCCTGTTTCAGTCTGGCTCACTCTAACCCGTTACTCCGAGCGCCTAATCTCTAAACCTGTTCCAACCAGTCTGGCTCACTCTAACCAGTTACTCTGAGCGCCTAATCTCTAAACCTGTTCCAACCACACGGCAGCTCATGAGTCACACTTGTGGCCCCCATTACAAATTGGCCAGTAATCGGAGGTTGGTATACTGGGGCCAGAGATCGAGATCAAGGCTAGAATCTCAAACCCAATTACCAGCCGTTTTGAGTTACAGGCCTGAAATTGGGGAACACAAGTGGGCCGGATATACCAGGTTTAATCCTACTTGTTTCCCCAATTATTAGCTCAATTCTACACATAGATATCTCCCACCTTCAGCAGGAGATAAATGTGCACGAAAATGAATTCGGTTTTAGCAGATACATTTCAGACCAGGTTATTCTTGTAATTGCTTTGCCCAACTTAAAATGGGGTACTCATTGAGATTGTGAGTTCAGGTCCTGTTTAAAGCTCCTGTGCTGTTTCAAACTGTAAATGGAACACAGCGCCTGGCGTTGGGTTCTGAAAGCTAATGTACAGGGCTTGCTGGAAACCCGTGGGCCCTGATTCAGACCCCATCTCCGTAAAAGAATACTGTTCATTGATGAGGAGAACAATAAAAACTATGCATGTCTGAAGGGCCAAATATGGTTCCACATCCCATCAGCCATGCAGTCTGTGTTTTATTTCTCCTACTCTTGAAAGGTCTGGAGATGCTCTGAAGAAGCAAAGCTACTTTTTCAAACCTGCAGAAGCAGGGTAAAAAGAGATACAAACGCCTTTGTGACAAGTTACAACTGCTCGCAATCTCTCTTCCTTCTGGCTTTCTTCCTCTCTCTCTACCATATCTCTTCTCCCTGTCTTGTGTCTCTCTGAATTTCCAACACTCAGATATCCCCTGCCTCTCCTTCTCATTTTTGGCATCCTATTTTATACCTCCCTTTTTTCCTGTTGCCTGCCATTTACTTCCCTCTTCCTGTTTGCCTCCTTTGTCTGGTCATCTTTCTTCTCTACATTTTTTTTATTCCATCTGTCTCCATATCTCTCCAAGCTATTCCTCTCTATCACCTCCCTCTCTTACAAACCTCTCTCTCTGTAATGCCCTCTCTTCCACTGATCATCTTTCCCCTTCCACTGGTCTGTCACACTCTCACCTCTGCTCTATTCCCCACTCTAGATCTTACTCTCCCACACACACGCTCAGCTGTCTTTTTATAACTTCGCTCTTATACAGACTGGCCAGTCTATAGTATTTTCTTCCATTTACCTGCTCTTTTCCTTCTGTTGGTCATTTTCCCCCTTTTTCGCCTCTGCCCTCTCACTTTCCTCATCTGCTGCAACTTTTTTTCCACCTGTCACTTACTAACCTTTCTTTTCTCTCTCTGGTCTCTTTTTCTTCACTTTCACTTAACTGTCTCATACTGTCCCTGCTCTCTCAGTGTCTCTGTATAGTCCTCTCCCGTTTCTCTTTACTTGCTTGTTTTTCGCCCCTATGTCCCGCTCTTCTGTCTTCCCTTCATATGCTCATGGACAAAAAGAATCAATGGGTACCTTTTCGCAGTGCCTTTGTATATCGCAACAATAAATCCAAATGTTTACAACTTTGCTGCTTTTTGACTAGAACATTCAACAGAGCAGCAGGCTGCAGCCAGGCGCCACCATTTGCTGTTTTTCACTTGGGCAGATTTGCACTGTCACTGCATAGACTGGGTAGGCGCTCCCTCTAGAGTGGGGAGGGCTTCAATGAGGGGCCCTGCATTGCGCACCCTTCTCTCAAATGTCCAACATAGTATCAGTTTAAAACTTCTATCGCCTCTAAAAGAAAACGGGGGGCTGAAACAGAGACTGAGTATTCATTGGCCATTTTTGAACCGGTCTTTAGAAACTACACCCAGAACCGAAATCCGATAATCCGTAAACCTAAAGCCATATTCAGTAAAGTACACTCATAAAGGAAAAACCTCTCATTAAAAGGAAATCGTGCATGCAAGGGTAACCATGGGCTGTTTGCAGCTCTAGAAACACGTGCACAAGCTAGATGTAAGGTAAATGTATATGCGTCCTGTTACGCTATTGAGGATGGTCAATATTACAAAAGGTATCACCTATCTGCACAAGTATTCTCCCAGTGTCTCTGAGTACATTTTCAATATCTACCACATGGCGATCTTTATGGCCCATCAATGAAACTCTGAATCAAGAGTAAACTAAGGGTGGGCGTAGTTGGTGGAGTACTACTACGCGGAATTCCACGAAGTTGGAAAAAAACTCAGTGAATTCCACAACTACGCTCCGCTTCCCACTTAATTAACAGAGACCTCATGTACTTTAGGTAAAATAACAAGTATCTCTGTCTTTACATGCTAAAATGCATATAGTCATTTCACAAAAGTGAAAATGAAAACTTAGCAAGCAGTGAGAGAGGTGATGATTTTGAGATCCTCCCTAACCTAGGGAGAAAACCAAGCAGATGCCTTGAAAACAAAGAGCACATCTTGCTCAACGATTCGGTGGTGGTCCCATCCTCTTAGGACCACCCCAAGCACAGTTATGGGCAACAATACAATTCCAACCAAAGGCCCTGCAAAGCATTATGGGACGAGATTAGAAGTGGGCAGTGAATATTATAGTATCCAATATCAAAATAATTCTACAAAGAGCTGCAGTTCAACTTGTCGTTACTAGGTGTCCCTCACGAGACAAATGCAAAAGCATTGAAATTATTACATCAAGCTGCAATTCCACTAGTCGTTACTAGATGTCCCGCACGAGTCAAATGCAAAAGCATTGAAACCCTTTCATGAAGCTGCAGTTCAGCTCTTTGTAGAATTTATAGTATTAGCTCTCAGCTCAGGGTTTCAATGCTTTTGCATTTGACTCGTGAGGGACACCTAGTAACGACTAGTGGAACTGCAGCTTCATGAAAGGGTTTCAATGCTTTTGCATTTGACTCGTGAGGGACATCTAGTAACGACTAGTGGAACTGCAGCTTGATGTAATAATTTCAATGCTTTTGCATTTGACTCGTGAGGGACACCTAGTAAGGACGAGTTGAACTGCAGCTCTTTGTAGAATTATTTTGATACTGGATACTATAATATTCACTGCCATCTGCTAATCTCATCCCATAATGCTTTGCAGGGCCTTTGGTTGGGATTGTATTTTTGCCCATAACTGTGCTTGGGGTGGTCCTAACAGGATGGGAGCACCACTGAATCGTTCAGCATGATGTGCTCTTTGTGTTCAAGGCATCTGCTTGGTCCTCCCCCTAGGTTAGGGGGGATCCCAAAATCCTCACCTCTCTCATTGGCTGATATTTTAATTTCAAAGTTCACTTTTGTGAATTGGTTATATGCTTTTTAGCATGTATAATTGCTTTATCAAAGCATTTGTGGGTGCAGTTTAGTAGCTGATTCCACTACGTGGAGGGACGGAGTTTTTGCTTGACTTCCGTGTTTTTAATGAAATGTGTAGTTCACAATTCTCCGCAAACTCCGTTAGCGGAGCGAAGTTCATTGCCCACCCCTAGAGTAAACCAGTAATTTCATGGGATCCATGATCACAAAAACATTGGTGGTGCCCTTGTCATACGGGTAGGTCTATCTAAGCCCAGTTGGGATATTATGCTCCATGTGCCCGACACTCACAGCAGGTGAATAATAGCCCTGACAGACGTCTGTCTAATCCTGCTGCCCACATTATCCATACTCTCCTTTCTTGCTCATTCTTTTGTTTCATTTCATTCCACGTTCTTCCTCCAGCTTTCCCTTTTTAGGTCTCGCCTGAGCCAGCGCGCATGCGCTGCTCTGCGAGGCTTATTGTAAGGACTTCCAACTCCCACAGCTTTTACTCGTTTTTTTTTTTTTTACTGCCAACCATTTGATTGGCCATTGCGTAAGGCTTCCACAAAAGAAATCACGCAAATGGCCAAAGGCTCGGGTATGTCCCGCCTTATCTTTAAATGTCCCCTCCCATAGCCTATGTGTCTCGGGAGCGAGCGCAGTAATTAGCGGCGCGCAGTGTGCCAGCTGCACGGCAGGCTGCATTCCAGTATCAGGTTACTTTCGCCGCCACTGTGACAGAAGTCAGACATAGCACCCCTACTCCATTTCTCTTTCCCCTCAGCCGATCCCTTTGTTTACGAGCAGTTGCTATCATGCTTCCCACCGTATAATGCATACTGTATACACATAACTGTACAGCGTTTTGGAGCCCACCTTGTTTGAATTCCACAAGTAGTTGTGCCGTCAGCTCTTAAAAGACTCTCTGAGATCAAGTATACAGACTCCTTGATGGTGTGGATTCGTGTTACCTGCATCATATAATACACAGTGGCATCACGCGGGGGACTCCTGCTGGTGACGTCCCATCATACCTTCTTGACTTAGCAGTACGAAAACGCCACTGCCACACAGTCGCATAATTCCAGTGGCCCTGATTTAGGCTCTCACCGATAGCGGCAAGCAGGTGGCACTCATTGTGCCCCAGTCTGCTTCTGTCAGTGCGTGCTGCCTGCCTACCACAGTGCATTCTTTTGTGCAGTGCTGTCCGCGTGCTCATGCAGGATGACGATGTGCCACTGCATTTTTGTGGTGCCTTCAATGTGTTTCTCTTGTCTCTTCCTGTCACGTGGAACGGTCCCAGAAAAAGGCAGAAAACATGTTGCACGGACAACGGGACAGATATCAGCGGCGAGCAATGAATTCGTCGGCATCCTGCCAAATGCAGAGGCGGCATCTGCGGAATGTGTGATCAGTCAGGGAGACTGCGTACACTAAACACTGAGCTGCTCAAGGGGACAGTGCATTCTAGATTTTGAATTCTCACCTGGAAATAATCGAAATGAGTTTAATTCCATTTTTCCTGCTGAAAACTTGGAACTGAGACCAGACCACTGTTGTCATCACCCCGAGCTCAGGGAGGGGAGGAGCATTCATAGCCATCTGTAAATGATAATGGCCGTCCAGCTAGTAATTAAAGAAAACAAGGAGGGGAGGGGCGAACCACTACTGTGATTGTTGAAGGTCTTTGAGAGATACGTGTTTTGGGTTGGCAATCTCAAGCTTAACGTCTGTGTCCAGATTAGTTCCAGGAGGGTAATATCCATGCCAGGTTTTCATGATAACCACGGAGTTCATAAGTGTTATTCATTGAGATCCTGTATGTGGGGTGCCCAGAATTTTAAAGCCAAAACCCGGGACATTTCACAACAAGCCATTTTACGTCACTGGAAGCGATGTCCGTCTGCACAACACAGCTGTACAGAAGGTCGTATGTTGGAACAACGAGTTCCACAACCACGACTTCCCTAACAACGAGGGCGCAACCACGACCTCGTCTAAACCACGATTTGTTTTACCACGCATTCCTTTACCACGTTTTTTCGTGTTAAAGAAATGCGTGTTAAAAAAAATGCTTTTCTACTACTCCGAACCCCCAAACCCTCCTGTCCCTTAAAAATGAATTCGCCCCACACCCTTTTAACAAACACTAAAAACGAATCCCAAACCCCTACCCCCTAAAAACGAACTCAACCCCCTTATTACTAATTCTCCCCTCTTAAAAATAATCACGATCACCCCCACCTCCTAAAAACGAACTCTACCCCTTTTATTCTAATCCCCCCCACACCAAATAAACAAACATAGCCCCATAAAAACTAATCCCAAACCCCCACCCCCTAAAAACAAACTCAACCCCCATAAAACTAATTCCACCCACCCTATAAATATTCACGATCACCCCCAACTCCTAAAACCAAACTCAACCCTATATAAACTAATTCCTCCACCTTAAAATTAAATACGATCATCAACGCCCCCTAAAAACGATCCCTACTCCCTACAAACTAAACCCTCCCACACCTTCTAAACTAACACGATCACCCATACCCCTAAAAACTAAACCTAAACCCCTCAAAACTATCCCCAAACCCCTCCACCCCCTAAAAATTAACCCCTCTTACCTGTTCCTCTGCGACTGCGACGCTCCCCCCGAAATCCGCCCTGCCCGAACACTAGACCGAATCAGCCTTAACCACGCACATGCGTGGTTAAGGCTGAGTCGTCGTTCGGGCAGGGCGGAGTTCCGCTTTCGTGACTCCGGAACTCGTTGTTCCGGAGTCGTTGTTCAGGATGTTTCCCGTACAGAAAAAAAGTGTTTTTCTGCCATGAAATCTCAGACAAATGTAGCTAAATCAATTGCCTGGCAAGACTGGAAAGTGCTCACAGCGCGGTCACGCGCAGCTGGAACCGGACAACTTTTTTTAGTTGACTTTCGCTTTTTCCCTCCCCCGCCTTGTTCTAAAAGAGGCCCCTGCGACCTGGACGGTGGAAACATCGGACTATGTTTATACATCCACAGATCACATACTGTCTCAATAACCACAGTCCGCAATGTACGTACACCCTGCGTGAAAATCTGACCTTGACTTAAACTCTCCTTTATTTTTTTGAACGACCCTCTCCTTCACCTTCTGCATGCTCCCTGAGTACACACACGGTACACCGCATGCCTTAATCTCTCGCTCTGAAAATAAATCCCTGCATCCTAATATGTTTAGTCACTCCATCCACGATTTACTTCCCACATACCCCCAACTAATTATCATACCGAAATCATTAATGTTACAACCAAGTAACTGGAGTAAGAGCAAGGAGCGGCTTCCTTGACAGCACAAGAATAACCATTCACTACTGCACTACACAGTAATTTCGGGTTCTGGATTAGCATGCTAAAGCACCTCAACGCCTCGTCAGGGGGCGTCAGTGCTACATAAATGCAATTTTATTGTAAATACCTTTTAAGGCATGGCGGGTCTTGTTTATTGTCTCTATAATGTGCTGTTGTATTCCTCTTAGGGTGTCCATACATGGGTTTTCCTGTATCATGTCCTTATATAGGCACAATTCGCCCTGCCCTTATATAGGCATAAAATCCCAGTCCTTATTTAGGCATTAAACCGTGCACTCCAAATACAGGCATGGTCTCCGACATCCGTCCACCCTAACGTCACAACGAGTTCTTGAAGAACAGACCCTTAGGCTTCGGGAGTTTCCCTAGCACAGGACTATTGATTTCTTCAAGGACTCATCTATTATGCATGAACCGTTATACCTTGAGGGTTCATTCATGACGTCTTCCGCTGTCCGATTCACGTCAATGCTAACATTCTGAGGTACCTCTCAAGTATAAATATACCTTCCCTAGCCCTTGTAAATCAGAGGAGACCTCGACTTCAGAGGAGCCGTTTCCCGGCCTGACGCACTGAGAAGACGCTGTCATCCCTGCACGCAGAGAGTCCAGCTTCCAGTGATCTGACTTCCCTCGCGGGGTGTTGGAGTTCGAGTCTGGCAAGAGATTCCCACCTCTCTCATTCTTAAGGTATGGAGCTGACTAGAAACCTAGAGGGACACTTGGCATACTAGACTTAACATACTCTTAGTATACCATAGTAAGGAATACTCCACCTACTTCATACCTCTCCCTACACCTAGGTTCGGTTAGGTACATTGGGGTAGAACTAGCTTAGAAACGCATCGTATGAGTACTCGCATTTTTAGTATATGTTATTTATGTAAATGAATATCTACTAAAGATCATGCTAGCGCAGTATTATCTATTTCTACTGCTTACGCTGTACATTATTTATCTTGCATACTGTCTTGTGATCGTAACAGCACATATTACTTACACAAGAAACAAGACTGTTCAATAAATCTTTTATTGAAACGCCAGTCTATTCTTTCTGTGTAACTTTGAGGAAAACTAAGTATGCACGAGTGAGCTGAGTGAAATAGTTATCTATTATTTCCACGACTCTGGGACACGTTCTGATTCTAAAGGGAAACAAAGTTGTCATGTTTTGCGGCTGCCAGAAACTACTCCCTTCTTGTTTTTCAAGGAGTTTCTAGTGGCCTCTGAGCTAGCTGGCACAAGTAATTAAGTTTAATATACTCGATAGGGACATACCGACCTCAGTCCTATGTCAAACCTATAGGGTATATTATTCCAATGCGCAGAGCCTATTAGGGAAATAGGAGCTACACTACAGTGCTGCATGGCTAAGCACTTACACGGTCCTAAAGGCGAGACCTATTGGCTATGCCAATGCTTGTTATCTTGTTCCGTCCTGCCACTCCAGCATTTTTCCTCTCTTTCCATCTGTGTTAGTGCATTTCACTTCCTTTATCTCTCCGTGCTTTTATGAACCGCTGGTTCTATCCCCTTTTCTTCTCACTGGGCCAGAAACGATCTCTGGAGGAGTTTATTTTTGTTTTTTTTTAGAGGATGAAATTCCCTGCGGTATGGGAGGAGGGCTGCTTCCTTTACCTCCGATCGGTTAATTCTCAGATTAGAGCTAGGGCCGTTTATCATGATGCGCCCGCAGTTTATTCTTTAGGGCCGATTCGGCTCTTTGAGGTTCCAGGCAGGTGACACCAGAATTAATAAAGCATAGGGCCAACGCCACTTGAGCCTCTGAGAATGAAAACACTACGGTTGGTTAACGCTAGTAAGCTGTTCGACTGCCTTTGGATCCGGCACTAAGGTGGACATATTTTAAAGTGACAGTTCTGCTTCAATTATATAAAAATACTAGCGAGCATATTTCCCCATGAAACAACTTACGTTGAATTACTAGAGCATGTGAATTTTCAAAACCTAGAAATGTGAGGTATGACACTAGTTTAATCAAATTCAGCCGCTGGGACATGTTTGAGGGTATGCCCATGATGTATGGTCTCACCTTCACCTCCAAGATACCAGCACAGTCTAGATGCCATTAAAAAACTTGACATCACGTAAATAGGGGTTAAAGGAAAGAGACCTCCTTCTTCTCTATACTGTATTGCGGTTTTCAATAAAATTGGGATTTGAAGGACATTTACCGCACTGTTTGGACTTCAGGAGCGCGCCTGCAGTTTTCAGGAAGTGACAAATCTCAATGTATTAAATTGCCTTTCAGCTTCTTTATCTGATCAGTTACTTTGTGCCGACATGTACCGCAGCGCGACTGTGGCCGTAGCTGATAAACACTGCGGGAGAAGGCAGCGCTCTTCATTAAAGGCCAATGCGCTCTATGCTCACTATTCAATTAATCAATGGCCTGCCTTCCAGTCTAAATACACAAGGATGTTAACCAAAAAGCATACACTTGGCGATGAAAACAAGAGCAATCTCAGGCACTCACTTATATAGACACAAACATGCATTGACTAAACCAATAAGTCTGACTTTTTGGTATGATGGTGCCCAATGGTTATTCTCTAAATATTTTTATTGCAAATATATGAATAACATTTTATATTTTAAAAAAACATGCTGGCACCTAAATGTGCAAGGGGGAGATGAATGGGCACCAGTGTCTGGCAGAGGATTAAAGAGGCATGAGGTGGATTTTAGCATTGGGATTCGGCGGGCCGACAATTAAGAGTGCCAGCTGCGGGCTTCTGAGCCGCGCTTTGGGCACCAGCACTCATTCTTTTATAAATGAAGTATTGGTCTGCTTCATTTGAAGGAGAGAAGAGGTGCCTCTTGAAGAAGCTATCAGCTGGTAAACGGACAGGAAAGGTTGGGGTTCGAGGGCCATTCGCCTCACTGATACTCATTGTTAGAATATAAATTAATAGGGTCATGAGGAGGGCAAATAGCCACAGTGAAATTTCATTTTCTGTGTTTTAAACTTCCTTGTAAAGAATTTGTCTGAGGACCTCAAATATTGCTCATCCTGACCTCATATATTTATTGGAATCCAGGAGCACCTCCTCAGTGCCGTTTAAACAGCACGCGCTTTATAAATCCTTTACAATGCACACTGTGTAATATTTAACACACACAATTTAAAGTAAAAGATACTCGGTGTTCTGCTACTGGACACCACATTTCAGCGATCCCACTTTCCTCTCAGAAGCAACCAAGCCCAATCATATTTCTTTCTTACATTTTTAAACACCTTTTTTTTGTGCTCAAATAATTTTATTAGCTTTTCGAAAAAGAAAAAAAAGCATGCAATCAGACATTCATGCGATACAAACAAAATGTATGAAGTACAGGATGCTCATGAGATAATTGTTTACAAGTAGTAGTTGTTACGGCTCAGAGTCTAAAAACTAACCAGGCGAGCGAGGACACAACTATGGACTGTGTCCACCGTGTAACTAACAAAGCACATGTGTTCAAGAGCACAAAAAGTACCGCAACTTGCATGAATTCAATTCGATGGGAGGGTTCAGTACCAAAGAGTATGGCATTATTTGTAGGCCTGGGCGGTAAATTCCGTTCCGCTCGCGGAATTTGGGTAATTTCGCGTTTTGCGGAGAACGCGGAATTGCCAAAAATTCCGCGATCCGCGGAGTTTTTTGCTTGTTCGCGCTTTCAAAATGCGTGTTCGCGAGATATTTCTCCTCGAGCACGCAAACAGCGTTCGCGAACAGGAAAAAAGCATCGCGAACGGGCGGAACAAGCAATTCCACGTGTTCGCAGAATTTTTGCGTGCTCGCGGAGATTTTTTACCGTTTCGCGGAGCTTTGCGTAGCGCGACTACGCAAATTCCGCCCACCCCTAATTATTTGTATCGCCTATATAGCAAAAGTTGCCAACAAAAAGAAGAGAAGGGAAAAAACAGAGAGTATGGGAGGAGGGCTGGGGAAGGGGGTATGTCGGGATGTCGGCTTCATGACCCTGGTATTAACCTTTAAGGGACTAGACCAATTGAGGGATAAGTCATAGAAACCCGAGAGCTTAGTTCCATGCATCTATCCAGGGATCACCAAACCATGTTAGATATTGGTGGTGAGGATTCCCTTCCTGAAACACCTTTAAATGTTTTTCATTTAGTGCAAATTCTAGGCTTCCTCTCCTCTTTGTCAGGTAATAACACAAATAATACTCTCTATAGTGTGTACAACACTAAACTGAATGTCTTCTGGACCGTAGCTATTGTTCTATCCTAACTGAAGGGTACAGAGAGCACCAACCTCAGACAGATGAAAGGCTGGGTCAATACTGCTATGTTTCGAACTAGAGAACTACAAATAAACAGTAGTATTTACCAATTACCACGCTGAACTGTCTCGCCATCAGATAAGTCAAAACTACAGTCTTTCCCTCAAAAGACAATGGTATAAGTGAATCAAAATGAGGGCCATGCATACCATTGTAACAGGAGTAATAGTAATTTGCAAATAAAGTGCTCTTTAATACCATTAAATCCAAGCACCACTTTAGCGCAGAAAATGTTTAGGAGCCCAAAAGTGGCATTAGAGGCCCGAAAAGAATGTTTTATCAGAGCCATCACATAATCCATAAATTATTGCTGCATATGGACAGGAAACTGGGTGGAGGTTTGCCAGCATAGTGCACTGTTCCCCATCTGCTATTGAAACCTGTTAGGTTTGCTTAAATAGCTACTATGTGCAGTGGTGCTGGAACAATTTTCAGAGTCCCGGCGCAGCCATCAACGTTACATCACTGAAGTCAAAGGGATTGTGAAAAATCCAAGCAGTACACAAAGAACAAGAGTAGCAAATAAGCCACATCCATTCAGCGAGAAAGTGATAAGGGTGTAGTACGGTGCAGTTTAGAGCACACTTTAGCAAATATATATTACTAAAGCATGATGTGATAACACACTTTCATTTACAAAAAGACCACTTTCCAATGAAATGGCCACTAAATTTGCTAACATACAGTTTTATGCTAAAACTATAATAGAGCACAAATGATAATGTGTGGCAAAGAGTTTCAGCAAATATCTATCATTTGCGACTCACCAAGTCAAATGTCTTGATTTGATTTCAATCTATTAAAATCTTTTTCCATCACATCTCAGATTTAAAAATTCGCTTCATTTGGAATTTTCTAACTGCTGATCTATTTCGAAATACTTAGTACAGTTCGTTTACATGTATTTTTAAATTTAAAAAATGACATTCAACAGTCTTTCCTGTCACACTCCCGGGACCCCAGCAAGATTGCTTAACAAAACGCTCTCTCACTTTGCCGTCCAAGAAAGTAAACACCAATCTCCATGCTAAAAGAATAAGCAGTGACAGACATATCTGGCATTGCATTTGACCTCTGTCTATGAACACACAGCTAATGTGACAAGATAAAGCACAATTTACAGGCATCTTTACTTCTCATTCACCTTCTGAGTTCCAGCATTGTTATTTTGGGGGTGCTGCAGCACCCACACCCCTACTTCCAGCACCTGTGACCATGTGTGATCTTGTGATGGAGCACGCGGGTGGGAGGGGGCATGCCAAAGCAACATTGGAGGCAAAAGCAATACGGGGAGGTTCGGTGAAAAGCAAAAGCAACACGGGGAAGAGCAACACAAGGGTTGAGAGAAGGAGGGCACAGGCGGGGAAGAAAAACTGAGTGTTCAGGGAGGCAACAGATAACACAGTGCAGGGAGAGAAAAGTACACGAGGAAGACAGCTCAAAATCACAGGCCCTCTCATGGAGTGCTTAACACAAAAGAAAAAAGTAGTGCTTGAAAAGCAAGCAGTTGAAGTAGAGATGCCAGCCAATCAAAGAGATGCTAAAGAGGCCTTGCTACTTGGGAGGAACAAAAACAAGATTGACAAGGTTGGACACGAATAAGAAGCAGGCATATGCGGGAGACAGGAAAACCAACCAATGAGGGGTCTCTACGCCTCTCTCTGTTCTTGGTAATCCACAATATGCCTCACAACAGACATGGCATGCACGGTCTAGTAAGCTCGACCTAAAAGGTGAACATAAAGAAAGCTTTGATAAAAATATAAATGGTTTATGCTCTTCAGACTAATTAGAAGAATAACAAACATTGGCAAAGGCAAAAGGTCTAGCCCTGGCAAGAATGTAGGGTTTGTTTTTTTGCAAACGTATGCAATATGCTAAAACAAAGTTTGCAAAAATGTAAACACAACAGAGTGGCCCTCAGACATCAGCCCTGGCACTAGATTACACATCTTTTTAAGGTAGCTGTGTGAAGCAATCAGGCAAAATACTGTCACTCACACAGCAAGATAGCCAATGGAAAAAGTGAGATGACCCACTGCCTCATGGTACATATTGTGGTGGGTGAACTAAAAGCCCCTGTATAGATGTATTTTATTTGTTCTTTTTTTTTAAAAACATAAGGCTGTCTGTAAACCAGACCTTAGAAACAAGGCAGACTTCGTAGGTGGTGAAGGGTTAGCATTCAGAATATGCAAAAGTAGCAGCAGCAGGTTGACAAAAACGGTTTGCAAATGCAGAGGTGTATGAAAGAAGACACGTCCGAAGGGACAAACCAAACAAAATATACACAACAGGCACAAGATTACTCCAACCACTTTCCGATAAATTACCAAAATGAGGATGAATGGTGGAACTGTAAGAATGAGACATACAAGAAGAAACTAGCACAGGCAAATGCCTACCAGTCTGGCTTATAACTTAAAGCCCCTTTTCAGTCACTGGTGATATTAGACACTCAATTCATCAATCATCCTTGCGCTCATGCAATCCTTCATCCCCCACTGAATCATTTTGTATTCATCTACTCATCCATCCACAAAAACACAAACTCAAAAAGCATATACAGGACAACTTAAAAGAATGAAAGTAGAAAAAAGCAAAATGCCACTATATAAATGTGGCGGTATGTTTTAAAATAAGAAATAAGGGGAAAAAATCTACAGCAGTTGGCTGCCATCTTGGAATGGAACTGTGCATTATGTGTTGTTGTTTTAAAGTTCCAAAATGGAGCCAAATTAGGAAGAAATGTGTTAACCATTTTGGAGTGGTAAAATAATGATACACTATACACAATACCATTCCAAGATGAGTGTCCAGTAAACACTGAACTTGGAGGCTATCTTGGAATGGTTTTGTGCACAGTGTATCAATGCAGTACAGATCCAGAAGGCTGGCGTGTTGCTTCTAAACTTGGCAGCCATCTTGTAACGTTAAAAGAATGCTATGGACAATACTATTGCAAGACAGTTGCCCCCTTTAGAAACAGTTGTCATGAGAGATGCAGCTGACTGAGAATAAATGAGTGGCAAGTGAATGGCCTGGCAGCACTATAAAGAAAAATGATACAGAATTTTTTTTAAGGGGACGAAGAAAATGACAAATCGGAAAATGAATAGAAGGGCCAACCAGCCCTGGCACAGAAAGTACACTCTGTTTCAGGTGGATGTACATATGTGAGAAGGTGAAATGCCATTGTTCACAGGCTGAAGCGGACTATAATTAATGCTTTTCACAATACATAAGTGAGGTCTATTATTTTTGTAGTAACTTGTCATAACAAACCGATCAGACCCACGGCACCTGACAAATTTTTCTAAGGAACCAATCAAGCATATATAATATAGATCTATACCATGTCACCATAACCAACCCAGTCTTACTTTATTGAGCATAAGCTTCCCAACAAGGATTCCATCAGGCAGAGTCATAAAATTACAAATATGTGAACAGGTACAGTTGGCAAAACAATATACAACCGCTACTAAAAAAGTCAAACAAGATTTATCACAGGGCAATTTTTCTTTGACAGCGAGGAGGAAACGAACACAAAAATCATTGGCCACTGTGAGATTCTATGTAACAAAATGCCTACAGGTCTAGCTTCTAACCGAAAGTGCCTCTTTAATCTCTGCTCAGGTTAGACACTCAACTTGTCAATCATCCTTCCACTACTGCATCCCATCATCCACCCAGTTAATCATTCTTATATTCATATACTCATCCATCCAAAAAAACACACAGAAACTCAAAAAGCATATATGCAAGACGAAAGAATGAAAGGAGAAAAAAGGCAAAACGCCACTACATAAATGTTATGGGAATGTTTTGAAAAAAATGTAAAGGTATGTAGAAGGATAGTCTACCAAAACGGTTCAGCCCTTCAATAAAGAAACCATGAGGAGAAAGTCCAGAATCCACATGTATATGTTCTTAAAGACTAGAGGAAGAACATAAGTTACTTACCTGTAAACTGTGGTTCTCCAGTATTGGTATCTTTCATAAATTCACATGCTTGAATCATTCCCCGTCGTCGAAGTGGGAGTCCCACGGTACATAGAATAGCAATATAGCAATAGCATAGCTAAAAGAGCAATAGGAAGTATTGAGACATAGAAATCAATAGGAACAATTTTGTCACTTTAATAACTTATCCAAGTCATTAGATATGGTCCAAACTCCAGCCAATCAGGCCACAGCACCCTCTGGAACCTTCTCCCCAGAGGCTCAAGCTCTCAGATTTTCGAGCACAAGTGTGGCATAAGAGCCAAGAGAAGAGGGGAGCCTCTGAGGGGAGGTGGGTGGGTCGCATGTGAATCTATGAAAGATACCAATACTGGAGAACCACAGTTTACAGGTAAGTAACTTATGTTCTTCTCCAGTATTGGGGTATCTTTCATAGATTCACATGCTTGAATCAGAGTAAATAGCAGTCATTCTAGAATTGTGCATAGTAAACCATGTCAATCGTAAACAGAGTACAAGAGAAATACATATACATATATTACAGGATAGCCGTAAATATGGGCACATCTGCAAAAATACAAATATATATATACATTCTGTGCAGGAGGAGGGACGAAACAGAGGCTCACCTTACTTAAAAAGATTACGTAGCACCGCTTGCCCTACAGCTGTGTCAGCGTTGTTGGCAGCTTCCAGACAGTAGTGTTTGATAAAAGTGTGCCTGCTGAACCATGTTGCAGCTCTGCAGATCTGATGAATAGGCACACCAGCAAAGAGAGCAGCAGAAGAAGAGACTGCTCTTGTGGAATGTGCTTTAACCTTAGCAAGAAGTGGCTTTCCCGCTTGCTGATGACAAAAGGCAATTTCAGCAGCTATCCAACGTGCAATAGTCTGTTTAGTCACTGGACGTCCTTTATGCATCTTGCCGTAGGCCACAAAAAGCTGATCCGCTTACGGATACTGGTTGTCTTTGGTAAATAAAATTTCAAACATCTCTTAACATCAAGAGAATGTAAAGTCTTTTCCGCTGGAGACTGTGGATTAGGGAAAAAAGTCTTTAAGATGACCGGCTCATTGAGGTGGAAATCAGATGGTACTTTAGGAATAAAGGCCGGATTAGTGCGGAGCACCACAGAGTCCTTGGTGAAGTGAAGAAATGGCGGTTTAATAGTAAAGCCTTGTATGTCACTGACTCACCGAGCAGAAGTAAGAGCTAAAAGCAGCGATGTCTTCCAGGAGATAAATTTTAGATCAGCCCTATGAATGGGCTCAAATGGTGGCTTCATGAGTTGTGCCAACACAACGTTCAGATGCCAAGGCGGAGGCGGGCATCGGATTGGGGGGAACATCCGAAATAGGCCTTTGAAAAATTGTTGAATAATTCTTGAAGAATAAAGGGAATTAGAACCATCCTGCTGGAATCTGGAAATTGCGGCCAGAAAAACCTTGAGGGTAGAGTGAGAGAGGCCGGATTTTGCTAATTGTAAGAAAAAAGGCAAAAGCTGCTCTGGAGTAGAATGAACAGGGTGAACTTTAGAAGCTTCACACCAAAGACAAAAGCGTTTCCACTTGAGTTTGTAGGTCTTGACAGTGGAAGGTGCTCTGGCGTTAGCAAGGACCTCCCTGCAGTCTGAAGGAATAATTAAGTTGGCAAACTCATTTTGTTCAGGCGCCAGGCTGCTAATCGCAGAGATGCTGGATCCGGATGGCAGATCTGACCGTGGTCCGTGGTAAGAAGATTCGGTATTGGACGCAGGAAAATTGGATCGCTCTCCGACAGAAGGAGGAGTTCCGTAAGCCAGAACTGGCGAGGCCATCTGGGGGCTATGAGAAGAATGCGGCAGGGTTCCTTCCGCATTTTCCGAAGCACCCTTGGGACTAGGGGAAGCAGCGGAAAAGCGTAAGCATACATTTTCGACCAGTTCATCAAAAATGCATTCCCGCGTGATCCTGGTTGGGGAAGCCAACTTGCGCAGAATGGGCATTTGCGGTTCAACTTGGTCGCAAATAAATCTAGATTGGGACGACCGCATAGCCGGAAGAGGTGTTCCAGCGTAGGTTGATGAAGTTCCCACTTGTGGTTGGATAAGGCCGACCTGTTCGGGGA
Source organism: Calotriton arnoldi (assembly GCA_963921515.1). Classification (NCBI taxonomy): domain Eukaryota; kingdom Metazoa; phylum Chordata; class Amphibia; order Caudata; family Salamandridae; genus Calotriton; species Calotriton arnoldi. The sequence goes on from CAWUFW010000020.1 coordinate 3,345,263, forward strand.
GTCCGCTAGAATGTTGGATACTCCCGGAACATGGACTGCTGTTAAAGTGATCTGATGCTGAATCACCCAATCCCACATTTTTTGAGCTTGTAGGGATAGCAAAGTGGATCTCGTGCCCCCTTGTTTGTTCACGTAATGCATGCTTGTTGTGTAGTCCGTCCTGATCAACACTGAAGCTCCGTGAATGAGGGTGCGAAAGGATTTTAGTGCCAGGAATATTGCTAGCAACTCCAAGAGGTTTATGTGCCAAGTTTGTTGGAGAGAGTCCCATTTTCCTTTGACTGTGAGGCCTCGAAGATGCGCCCCCCCACCCCTCGAGGGAGGCATCTGTCGTGAGGATGAAATCTGGAGCGTCCACTACAAACGAACGGCCTACTGAGATGTTCGGGATGCGACTCCACCATAGCAACGCTCTTCGTATCTGAGAAGTGATGTTGATGAGATCGTTGAAAGACCCTGAAACTTGTTGCCATTGGATGTCGAGTCCCTCTTGTAAGGGTCTTGTTTTTAGGCGACAGTTGGGAATGAGGGGAATACAGGAAGATAGCATCCCCAGAAGCGACTTGAACTGTCGAACAGAAACTGACTTTTTTGTGCGCAGGAGGGTTGCCAGTTTGCAAATCCGCTGTTGTCTTTCTTTTGAGACAAATGCCCTTGTTTGCTGTGTGTCTAAGACGGCTCCCAAGAACATCCTCACTTGAGAGGGGTTGAACTGAGATTTCTCCAGATTGATGGATAGACCCAGTGATTGGAAAAGAGACCGGCATAATAGAGTGTGTCTGGTTGCGACTGCGCCTTGATAAGGCAGTCGAGGTAGGGAACTATTTGGACGCCAGCTTGACGAAGATGTGCTGCCACCGGTGCCAAGACCTTGGTGATCACTCTGGGGGCAGAGCGAAGGCCTAAGGGAAGGATCTTGAATTGGAAGTCTCTGCCAGCCACTCTGAAGCGCAGGAATTTTCTGTGTTTGGGTAGGATAGGGACATGAAAATAGGCATCCTGAAGGTCTAGTGTTGTCATGTAATCCCCCTGAGATAGTAAATGAAGCACTTCCTGGAGAGACAACATCCGGAAACTTTGCTTCTTGAGGAATTTGTTGAGGGAACGAAGGTCCAGAATGGGGCGCCACTCCCCGATCGTTTCTTGATGAGGAAGAATCTTGAATAGAAACCTGCACCCCTTTGTAGATTTGGTACCATTTCGATGGCTCCCTTCTTTAACATGAGATTGATTTGACATAAAAGTTCCTTTAGATGGGCAGGAGGAGGACCTCTGGGAGGAGAGTTCGGAGGGAGTTTCACAAAATTCCAGAGTGTGTCCTCTGGACACTATGTCCAAAACCCATTGATCTGTAGTTATTGCGGACCAATTGGAGAAGTGGGAGATTCGCCCTCCAACTTTGGTCCGATTGATGGGTCGAGTGGTTGGCAGGTGGCAGTTGTCACTGCTTTTTTGAGGAATCTCTGCCTCTAAGAGGATTTCCCCCTGTACTGCTTCTAAGAGGCAGCCGACGGTTGTCGAAATGACTGCTGCTGCTGGGAAGAGGAGTAACGCTGCTGACCCTGGTAAGGTTGGTACTGCCTGTATTGATTGTAACCTCCCCGAAAGGAAGAGGAGGGGCCACGACCCCTTGTCGGTATCCTTTTTGATTGCCTGGAGGGCATCATCGATATGCTGACCAAAAAGTGATTCGCCGTCATAAGGCATATCAATAATCTTTGTTTGTACCTCCTGCCGAAACGAGGTAGCCTTCAGCCAGCCTTGCCGTCGGAGGACCGCTGCACCTGCTAGTTGGCGAAAGCCCGTGGAGGAGACATCCACTGCACAATCAATGATCTCGACGGAGATCCGTTGTCCCTCCTGAAGACTCTTCAAAGCTTCCGCTTTTGAGGCTTCAGGCAACATATCAATGAAGGTCGAAATGTCCGACCACATTTGCCTGTCGTATCGGCCTAGGATAGCCAGGGAATTAGCCGCTCGGACCGTAGTTGCAGCCATGGTGGAAAACTTCTTCCCAATTGAATCAAGACGTCTGCCATCTCGATCTGGAGGAGCCGTTAACGGAGACGAGGGGTTCCTGGCACGACGTTGTGCCGCTTGGGAGATTACCGAGTCCGGCTTCGGTTCACCAATAAGACAGGCTGGTGAATCATCCGGTGCCTTGTATTTTTTATCCAGGCGTGTCAGGACTGCAGGAATAGAGGCAGGGGTCTTCATGACTTTCAAACCCTCCTGCCAGATGAAGTCGATAATTGGTACAGCCCGGACCTGTTTCCGTGGCTGGTCCTTGAAATCATATAGAAAACAGTCCTCGTCCTTGGTGACCATAGGAAGTTGGAACCTCTTGGCCGCTCTATCCATGAGAACATGAAAACCACCTATGTCAGCTGGTAGAGAGTCGACAGGAGTTGGAGTGGTAGGCGATGGAGTCTGGAGTTGATAATTGTCCCACTCCGAAAGTAGGGATCTTTCGTCCAACTCCCCTTCTTCTCTGTCCTCGTCAGTGGTATGTGCGTCCTCCGGGTGGTGAGACGTCGATGCGATAGGAGAAACTGGAACGGGCGGCCTGATGATGGATGAAGGCGGAAGAATCGGTATCTGAGGAACAGATGAGGCCGACTCTGATGGGGGAAAACGACGGTAATAGTCATCAAGCATATGTTGCAAATTGGAAATGAGAGACATGGGCATTTGTGTATTTGGAATCTCAAGTGGTGGTTGAGTATTAGGTTCTGGATAATAATCATACCCCTGGTCATCCTCCGTATCCTGGCATTTTATGAGCAGCTCAGAAGGACTGCGAGCAGCACGGAACCGGTCATCCTCTTCCGAATCCTCTTCATCAGCCACGTAATCAAAGAGCTCTACAAAAAGATTAGGGGATGCTTGAACTGGTAACAAAATGTCCAATGAAGAGTTTCTACGCTGAAGTAGGGAAGCCTCCGTTACTCTTGAGGGCGGCAAAAGTGTTGCTGAAGGCTTCAAGGGGACTAAAGACATTAAAGCTGAAGATGGAGCCAAGGATTCCGCTGATGATGGTGCGGCCGTCGACGGGGAATGTCGTTGAGGTTCCGATTTAGAGGACTTCTGAGCCGTCGACGAGGCAGCCGTCGACGAAGGAACCGTCGACGAGGCAGCCGTCGACGAAGCAACCGTCGACGAGGCAAGCGTCGACGAGGCAAGCGTCGACGAGGCAACCGTCGTCGAAGCGATCGTCGACGGGGCAACTGTCGTCGACGCGGTCGTCGACGAAGCATCCGTCGACGAAGCAGGAAGAGTCTTGAACGCCGTCGAGTGTCTCGTCGACGAAGAAGCATCCGTCGACGCATGACCGGAGACGATACTCTTCTTCTTTTTCGTCGACGACGAAATGATAGAGGTGGTAGACGAGTGAGGCCTCACCGTCACCAACACCAGTGTCGACGGAGAAGACGCCGACGACATGATCATTGCAGGTTTAGGAGATGAGAAGGTGGAGGTCACCGTCGTAGTAGTGGCGACGGAAGACTTTGTCGACGAGGGATTCGACGACGAGCTCGTCGACGAGGAAACAGTCTTTTGAGGCAAATGCATCCCATGGAGAGACGTCGATGCCCGAGTCTTAGAGGCAGATCTCGGAGGCGTAGAGGGCATAGACTGGCCCTTCAGAGGAGCAGGGACCTTTTTTGATGAGGAAGGCTGGTCCGCAGGTTTGGTGTGTTGTTTTTTCAACACCTTAGCCTTAGGAGATACCATCTCCGCCTCTCTAGTCCTCTTCTTAGAGGTGACAGTCCTGAGAGAAGAGTCAATCTCAACGTCTGACAAAGGATTATCCTTATTCTTGAGCTTTTGTAGCCACAGAAGAAGACGCCCCTCTCTGTCTCTTAAAGTTTTCTGTGGAAAAGTCCTGCATATTTTACACTCTCTCACCTGATGGTCAGGGTAAAGGCAGTAAATACACTTTTTGTGTGGGTCCTCAGAATGAAGCCGGAACTTCCCACAAGATTCGCAGTGTCTGAAGAGTGACCTCTTTGTAGAAGACATTGTAGAGATGATGTTATGAAGATTCTGTGAAGAAAAAAGTTGAAGTACTGAGCAGAGCTCAGTGAGACTTCCCTTCACACGACATGCGGTAGAAAATCTGAGAGCTTGAGCCTCTGGGGAGAAGGTTCCAGAGGGTGCTGTGGCATGATTGGCTGGAGTTTGGACCATATCTAATGACTTGGATAAGTTATTAAAGTGACATTTTTCCTACTGATTTCTATGTCTCAATACTTCCTATTGCTCTTTTACCTATGCTATTGCTATATTGCTATTCTATGTACCGTGGGACTCCCACTTCGACGGCGGGGAATGATTCAAGCATGTGAATCTATGAAAGATACCCCAATACTGGAGAATAATGGATGTCTTTGACGAACAACATAGAAACAAATACTGCTCAAGAGGCAAGAATTTTGTTAATCTAAGAGTACTAGAAGGGGGGGCGTGGCTAACTGCCAAGCATGGCGGACGCGAATTAGCGGAGCTCCGCGCTTGGCCCTGACACTTTGGCAATAATCCTGACGCTGGGTGATCATCGATACACAAGAAGCAGTGTATTGAGCTGCGGAGGTGCCACAATAAGTGAGATTGAGCAAGCATTTAAGTGCGGGGAAGGAAGGAACCATCCGACTGCGCAACGGCTGAAGGCAAAGAAAACAGCCGGCAAAGGGGAGAGAACGCTGCGACATATGATAAAGACACAGTGGAGGTGTAAACGACGGACAAGAAACCGGACCGGCTCAAGCATCAACCGCTACAGGAACGGAAATACTGCACGTCCAGGAAGAACAAACTGAAGGTACGGAGCGCGCCGGAGAGGAAGACAAGGTGGCGGGCGTAGGCTTCCTTGAAATGGGACGCGAACACAAAGGCCTCGGAGCACACTGACTTACGTTGGGTCTCAGCACAGGTAGTCCCCTGCAATAAACTCAGCTTGGGTGGCTACAAGCATATTGTGGGGACTGCGGCGCTATCAAGATAGGGAGTGTCACCACACGTCGTTTTTGAACTGCGCAACACGGCGGAGCAGAAATAAATCCCGACTGAGGAAAGCGGATGTGAGGATACTCCACGACTTGTTGATCGTGCGCACGTTGTTGTCCAAGAACTGTATACAGCACACCCTGGTCTGACGCATTACCCCATGCAGGTGAGAGATACACTGGGTCTAGTGAGGGCTGCATGGGCAGGAAACAAAAACGCATTGCCATTGCACTAAATACTGAAATACCACGGACTTGGTGGATACATTAGTGCATGACACACAGAGCGGAGTGTGTGTTTAACTGCTCGGCTATAAACATTGACTGCGATAAGCAGGCACTTTGTGCCGAAAATAGATATAACCCCTATTGATAATAAGACAAAAAAAATACACGGGGGTCAACAGAAGATACGGCGATGATGGGGCTACTAACGCTACTAAAGGACATATAACAGCAGAGCAGGGGTAGACACGTGCAATGACACCCCTTGTAAAAGAAATACTTCAAGCTTTAACACTGAAGTGAGCAAAAGCGAAGTAAGCAAAGATACTAACTACATACTTTAAACTACTGGAGAATAACCAGCACACAGGTTGCTGCAGAGAAGTGGAGGACAGAGTGCGCCAGTGATAATCTGTACGTATTCCCCAAGAGGCAGATACAGAAGGGGTGTGCAGAATAAACCCTGTGATCGAACGAAGAGGGAGCGACATATCTAACTGTTCACAAGGAGAATGGGGCGTCTTAAAACCAAGCAACCGGACCATCCATCCTCGGAAGAAAGGGGGCCAGCAGCTAATAATGACCAAACACAAAACGATGATCAAGACATAGTGCCACCTACAGGGCTTGGAAACTCAAATGACAAACTAGATTTGATTCTGAAAGAAATCAGAGAATCGCGCACAGCCATTGAAACACAGATAGGTACATTGAATACGAACTTTACACTGCTGAAGGCGGATCATGCAAAACCAGCAGAAAAGGTAAAATCCAACAAAATGCTCCTAGACGACATAGCACCTCAACAACAAACCCACGCTTCCCAAATAGAACAATTACGACGACAACTGACGGGGGTACTAGACAGGGTAGATGATGCGGAAGGAAGATCCCGCCGTAATAACGTCCGAATTCTGGGAATACCGGAACGCAGCGAAGGAACCAACCCCACTCATTTCATAGAGACATGGCTGCGGGACCATGTTGCAACTACGGGTCTTACAGACTTATATTGTGTGGAGCTGGCCCACAGAGTTCCACCAAGGCCCCCACCCACTGGTGCATCACCTAGACCGATCATAGCGCATATCCTGAACTATAAATACCGGGACACGATCCTACGTGCTGCCAGGGAAAACGCACCAATTCAGTTTGAAAATAAACGTATTTCCCTATATCCGGACTTTACAATGGCGGTGCAGAAGGCGAGAGCCACATTTCAAGATGTAAAAAAGACGCTCCAGACCCACAATTTAAAATATGCGCTGCTCTTCCCTGCCCGTTTGAAGGTTATATACGGACAGAAAGCCCTATTTTTTGATACCCCAGACGAGGCGATGGAATGGGCAGAAATTACATTGATACCAAATGCGACACAGGGATCGTCCCAAGCAAGTCGATCGCGACAACCTCAATCGCAAAGAATAAGATGAGGGCAAGTAAACAACAGTCGGGAAACCCGAAATGTCCTTGAGCAGAATCCTACTCCGGAACAGATCATAAACAGCCAAAAGGAGGCATTAAGAACGGCAGCGACAATGCTGGAACAAGACACAACGTCTATCGCTGAATCTGTGGATTCCTCGGAGGACAACACTATCCACTCGGACTCTGAAAACAGTCTGGCGCTGTTCCCTGTGATAACCCCCCAGACTGTGAACGACTATCTGGGATGAGCGCTGCGAATAATCAGTGTTGGACAACTGAGTTATCAGATGAGTACACAACGCTCTGCAGTATGTTTATAGACGAACCCAGTGTATTTTGTGCTCCTATTAAGATGGGGCCTGTGCTGGGGCACCGCATTTCTAAAGATTGTGTGTTATAACATGCAAACCACAAGATTGGTGGCTGTCACCACCCCCAAGGCGACTGCACTATGTTTTAGAGTTTACAAGATTCATGTTGAATTTGTTGTTATTGTTTTGTCCTCTAATGTTTTAAAGGGGAACCTGGTATTGAGAGTTTTAAGGGGTATACATATACAGACTCAGTCAAGGAACATCCTTTTTATAGTCAGCCCGAAGGGTCCAGGACCCGGTATACTACACTACATCATATAAAGACAAATGACTCAATCTGGTAAATATAAATGTGTGTCCTGGAATGTGAGGGGTCTTGGCTCAGTCCACAAGAGACATCGAATACTTGCACAACTTAACCGTAGAAGGGTGCACATTATTTTTCTGCAAGAAACCCAACCTCCACACGTAGAGGCCAGTAAATTACAAAAGAAATGGAGAGGGCAATTATTTTTTACTTCCTATTCGGCATTTGCTCGTGGGGCTGCGATATGGATAAGGAGCGGTACCCCCTTTACACTATTAGAACACAAAATAGACTCAAATGGTAGATATGTATTATTGCACGGCACGCTAGATGGGGAACATATAGTCTTGGGCAGTGTATATGCGCCAAACGCAGAACAAGATAAATTTCTAGGCATACTTACCAATGCGCTGACAGGATGGGACAACTACCCCTGGATTCTGGGAGGGGACTTTAATGCCGTTTTGGATGTGGGACTGGACCGCTCACACCCTCCATTACAGGGTACTGGCTGCCAAAAACAAGCGGACGCACTAAAGGGATGGGCGGAGGGCTGGAAAATTGATGATGTATGGTGTAAATGTCATCCCAATAGTAAAGAATATTCCTTCTTCTCACCGCCCCATGGATTACACACACGTATAGATAGAATTTTCTGTTCTAAGCACTTATTTCCCAATGCAATGGAAGCCACATACCTAGGGAAAACCTTATCGGATCACAATCCGCTTGAAATCACATTTACATGGGGGAAAATTCCCACACATATTCCAACCTGGAAATTACAACCCTCACTGCTTGAAGACCCGGTATTTCACAGCTCCATATCCACGGCAATCACTAATTATTTTGTAGAAAATGGAGGCACTGCTAGTACACGTCAAGTGGAATGGGACGCATTTAAAACTGTAATAAGGGGGACAGCTATCAGCACGCGAGTGGGCGTCTGGTCTCATATAACCAAGGAAATAGCAGCAGTTGAAAATAGTTTAGGCGAACTGGAACGAAAGGCAACACTAAATGATGCAGATAAAGACCAACTGCAAGAAGCACATATAAAACATGCGGAACTTCTGGAAGAACTCCGTATTATAGACTACCGTACGTACACACAAAAACAACATGCAGATGCAGATAGAGAGGGATCGCTTCTCGCCAGGATTATTAAAGACAAACCAGGGATAACACATATTACTGAAGTTAACAATACAGAAGGGACCGCTGTCCGCACACAAGCAGAGATCAATACAGCTTTTAAAAAGTATTATGAGACATTGTACGCAGCACCAATAGAACCGGATGACGCCGACTACGTGTCTTTCTTTGAGGAATTACGAGTTCCACAATTAACAGCAGATCAAAAGAAAGAACTAGAGAGACCAATAACAACAGCTGAAATTAGGGCAGCAATCAAACAACTCCCCCGTAACAAATCCCCAGGTATGGACGGACTACAAATAGAGTTTTACGCAACGTATGCAGCGTTACTGGTCCCTCATCTGCAGAACCTATATCAAGCATCGCTTGACTCGGGTTCCCTCCCATCCACCACATTGCAGGCAGTGGTGGTGTCGCTGTTGAAACCGGGCAGGGACAGCACAGATATGGCAGGGTATCGCCCCTTATCACTGTTAAACACGGACTATAAGATTTTAAGTAAATTGTTAGCAAACAGAATCCTCCAATTTATACCTAACCTAATACACATGGATCAGTGTGGGTTTGTGCCTGGCAGATGCACAGCCCTTAATATTAGACGATTACACCAGGTCATGACACAAGCAACTTCAGAAAACAACATGCAGGGATGTATATCACTAGACTTACGCCAGGCATTCGATTCATTACACTGGAGCTACATGCTACGTGCTCTCTCAAAGTTTGGAATACCGGACGCTTATGTGAGATGGGTTGATCTACTATATACAAATCCCACAGCGCGTGCACGCACGGGCGCGCACAACTCACAACCATACGCAGTAGCGAGAGGTACACGGCAAGGATGCCCGCTCTCACCTTTATTGTTTATACTAGCTTTAGAACCACTAACTATTAAATTACGTGCCATTGCTGAACACAAGGGACTAAGATTAGGAAACGACACGCATTTTATCTCTGCATATGCAGATGATTTAATACTGTATCTTAAAGATCTCGGTGCAGATTGTGAACCGATCCCCGAAATATTTCATGAATTCCAATTATTGTCTGGGCTGACAATAAACGAGACCAAGTCATACGCATACTACTTTACAGATACCACGCAAATCGACCCACTACGATTTGGTATATGGACATTTAAAACCGCGCCAGTCACCTTTAGATATCTAGGAATTCAGGTATATAGAGAGTCGGAGAACATTCTGGATGGCAATTTAAACCGGGCAATCACAGCACTTAAAGCGCAAATACCGTTCTGGACGTCACTGCCGTTATCAGTAGCAGGGAGGGTAGCTATTGCCAAAATGGTGATGCTCCCCAGATTACTTTATTACTTTACGAATTTACCAATCATAATCCCTGCCCATGTATTCAAAACACTAGATACCCTACTGATAGAACTGGTTTGGGGGACTGGAAGAAGGAGGATAGGATTATCAAAACTCCAGCTAGATACAAAAACAGGGGGGCTGGGGGTCCCTGACCTGAAGGCATACTGCTACGCAGGCCAACTGCAGTGGCTGGCGTATTGGATTGCAGGACGTAATCTGCAAGAGATAGCCATGACTAAATGTGACTGGGAGAAAGGGAAACTGCATATGCTTCTGCTGCCAAACAGCAAACTCCCAAAGACTGCCCCCCCATTATTGAACATTGCATTAAAGTACTGGAGGAAGGCAATTCGCTATACTAAGACGGTAGTCCCCTACGCCTCCAACATCCCATTAATGGGCCTTCCTACACCACTAGGGACAATAACATCGCAGCATATAGCTAAATGGGTAGACGAAGGAGTGAGCACAGTGGGAATGTTATTCATGGACAACACATTAATGACTCATGACACATTCGTGAGGGAACAGGGTGTACCAGATACATTATTTCTATTATACGCAAATATTACTAGATACGTTCGTACCACATGGGCCCCAGACGGGACAGAACCCCCGATACATGAGTTAGTACACATGCAGTACTTGATGGGTAATGGTAGCCACCTAACCAGATGGTTATATCGGGGAATCCGAACACACGCTGCAATTTCATTGCAGGCACTCCGTGAAAAACGGAATGCCGACATAGGCCGAGACATGACGGATAAGGAATGGGGATATGTACTGGAATACCCAAGGAAGGTTTCACGTAATCCAAAGTTCAAATTTATACAACTCATGATAATACACAGGGCATACTTGACTCCCTGCAAACTAAATTTGATGTTCCCAGATACAACAGACACATGTCCCCGTTGCCAGGCCTCCAGTGCTAATTTGCTACATATGTTATGGGCCTGCCCAAAACTAATACACTACTGGACAACTGTACGAACCATATTAAATGCGATTGCCCCTGGGGGTGAGAGGGATCCACTAGAATACTGTATATTGGGCCTGAACCCCAGAAGTAAGAAAGGAGGCCCTAAAAGTAAATTTGCAAACCTGGCATTGATGCTGGCTAAGCAAACAGTAACAATGCGATGGAAAGCGGCGAGACCGCCTGCAATACTAGATTGGTATAATGAAATGGTTAGATGGGGTAAGGCTGAAAGCGCGGAGATAAAACGCGAAGAATTGAGAGGATTACGGAAAAAACCTATCTCGCTGGAATGGAATATGACGCTAGAAGAATTTATAGCGACTGAGACACATACACTATAGAATAGATATCATAATACCCTAGACGAGGCCAAGAGAACATCATAAGAGATGAGATCAGGATAACGGCTTATTGTTCATATCAATAGAGTTTAATATTAGACATGTATCTAAATTTCATCACTGTGTTGCATTAGAACGCTGACAGAGACAGATAAATGCAAGAAAGGAGCTGAGTCTGTGGGAATGGGGAGGGGGAGGGATATAGATAGTTTGTTAGACTTAGGTGAGGGAAGGAATGATTAGATTTTTATATATGATACATTACATTATATGTAGTAGATTATTGGAACAATAGTGAGCTATGTAAAGAATTGGCTATTGGTATTGACTGGATATGATGTATGATAAAAATACTGCAAATGATTGTATTAAGAAACTTAATAAAATATGTTAAAAAAATCTAAGAGTACTAGAAGAAACTGTAGTAAACTAGGCACAGCTAAATATAAGAGACATTATAGTAGGCTAGTGATGACAAGGTTGCGCCTTTTCACATCACTCAGTGCGGTGACCTAGAAGGGCAACAAGGACTTGGAATGCCAATAGGTCTGGCTTTAAAGGAATGTTGTATAGTAATGTAAAGCATTCCAAATAGATATGTATTTGTGTAGAAGTAAACAACTGTAGAATAATACCGTGTAGATTAAGAGGTCAAGTGACAATTGCACTGTCAAGACAGACCTAAAAATCAATGTATGTTAATGACTGACCTTCTTTCATCTCTACTGCCAGAGAAAAACACTATAAATTATCTAGTTATCTATGACACTTTAATAGCATCACAATGTCATGTGTGTGCCTTTGAAAGTTCAAGCTCAGACAGCTGGATAAATAAACAAAGTGATCACAGCTGTGTGGAGGACAAGCACTTTTTATGGAAGCACCCAACTTCTGCCCAATCAAAACATGTACTGCTGGCTCCCAACACATGAGCGGAGCCAAAGCCCCTCTCTTGGTGATGCTCACATAATTGGCGAAAGCTAAGCTGTCAAGTCAGACATTACAAACCAGCTCAAATCGGGTCTATTACCTTAATGGGTTGGCTACTGCCCGAGATCTGCCCTTTGTGCCAGGAGCATCTCATAAGTAACAAAAAATACAGGCAAGTAGACACAATTAAATCCCTCCCATCATTTGTGTTGGCAACAAGAGTAGTCAAAAGAACAAACTGGTAAAGTGTGGAAAAAAGGAAAAACTACCGAGAAAACTATATGACGTTCTGTTTATAATAGACACAAATGTAGGAAACCTCACTAGATATCACAATGTTTATCGAATGTAAAATTCTAGGTTTCAAGGTCTTTAAATGCAGATAAAGTGTAGGAGTAAAAAACTCCACTGTAAAATGCAGGTATTGTTTGATTCTTGATTTCACTGACAGATTATCAGGATGTTTCCATTATTTACACTGTGGATTCCAGAAGATAAAAAGTATTCACATACGTTTCATTGAAAAACTTTCCACGCTTGTCAAAAAAACTTAAAAGGTACTTGAAATTTACAGCAAGAATCACGTATCATACCGGTTAATTTCTTGACAGGCTGAAGACGGGCACTGATGGACTGATGAGTGAGTAAGGGTGATGAGGGGAGAGAGCGGGATACACCCTCCATTATCCTAATGTGCTGCATTCCTTCGGACAGCGGGAGAGGGGGACTGGGGTAGTCCTGCTCAAATGCGCAGTCGTTCTCTGCTAACGTACAGCCACCTAGAAAACACAAAACTGAAATTGAAACTCACACTTTAGAAATCTTTCCATACTACAGTTTCTCTTATTGAAATCCAAGCTAGCAATGGCTACTGAGTTGTGCGTGTACGAAGTCTAACCTCTCCACACGCTTAAGGAAAATAAACAGGCCAGAAGCAAAATTACAATTAGCATAGAACCATGAGTTCTTTGTTATAAATGTATGGGACAGAGGGACCCTATGTGTTACATGCTCCAGGTTCTATGTTTATGGTCAACTGGGCTGACTCAGAGTCGGTTGAGGCGTACAGTTTACCACAGCTGGCCGACTCTACCAATGAATACCCTGCATGATCCCTCTGTCTGTTTATATTCCTTCTCCGCACTCTGACGTTGAACGGCCACCAGCTCAGCAGGAACAGGCCATTCTGTGGCAAAGACAACATAAGAGCCATGCTGGTTTAGAACGGAGATGGGAACGTCGCTACGCAACAGGCAGGAGGGTGTCCCCAGACTGCGCAGCAGGCCATTATGCGCTCTGAGAATTCTAACGTGCGCGCGACTTGTTCGGCTCACTCTATACGAACAGTATTTTGGAAAGAGGGAACTGTTACAGCATGCGGCCTATCAACGTCCCAGAGTGAACAGAATCGAATGCAGGCGCGTGCATATCATACCTTTCGCTCTTGAATGCCTGGTGTACTCGAAGGCTAGAAGCACAGGCGACGCCACTTCACCACCCGCTGCTTTCACACGCCGGCTCGGTGTCCGCACAGCCATTCTTTCCCCTCTTCAATACATGCAAAGAGCCTCCCAAGGACACTGGTTTTGTTCAATTTGAGGAGCGGCTTGCCTGCCAATTGTAATGGCGGGAGTAACACTGACTCTTCCCAATAAAGAACTCCCCCCCCCCACTTTTAGTAATAAACCCACCAAATGGTTATTACCTAGTGCCAACGAAAAGATACCGGTGGACTTGGAAATTGTTCCATGTCATAAATTAAGACGAACTGTGCATCACTATCAACCTGCATGGTCATCTGCTTTATGTTTTTTTTTCCTACTTTCAAACACTACGGTTCTGTGTTTTCTGAAACTGAAGCTTATTACTGTGGTAATGAAGATGTCAGGTAGTCCATGTATTAAGCAGGTAGTTTTATTCAAGTATGATGTTAACAAGTAGAGCCCCACCAGGAGCAGCCTTCCTGCTGCTCAGCCCATCCTCCAACTGACACTCTCCACATCCAGGCATCCTCACATTCCATTACATCACCATGCATACCAACATTCCACAGCACATTCACAATGGCTGAGCAGCAGGTATAACAATTACCCATAGCCTCAATTAAAATGATGCTTCACAGGCAGATATAATGCCTCCATGCTTACTATTCACCTCAGGACCACCTCCCGTACAGTGGGAAGAATGGATAAACATATTTGAGAATTATTTGGATACAGCAGATGGAGAAAAATGTTAACCAAATAAGAAGAGTGTGTTATTGCTAAGCGCTTTAGGGAAAAAGGCTCACAATGTTTTGAAATATCCTCCTGCTACTGTGAATGCACCAGGGATAGTTGTAGCAGACGTGTACAGAGACCAAATTGAGACTTTCCACCACATTTGCAAAGACAGTTAGTTCATGTAGCAATGCCATGTCTAAATATCTATGCGCAGCTGCAGAAACCAGATAACACGGTGGATGAGTTTGTGGCAAGCCTAACAGAGCTACGTGCCAATGTGGCACAATGACAGATGAATTAATCTAAGGCAAGTTGATAACACAGCATCACAGCAAGAAGGTGCAAGAAAGACTATTGTAGTATCTAGCACTGTAGCTCTCAGTGGCATGTGTTGTAAGTCACTGAGTGCTTAACCAGAATGTTGATGTTGAATGGAACGCCTATGTGCGGTTCCCATGGTGAGTCTAGAGGTTCCTAGAGAGAACTACGAGGGAGCATGGTGGTGGTTAGACGTGTGTGGCTGGAGTACTTATCCACTTGAATAAACCTCTTCAACCACAACTACAGCCTTGCCTGCTACTTCATTTAATTGGCGACGAGGATGGGATTCAAACCCACGCTTAAATTCTCACCCTTACTTGGAGCGCGCTCACTTTCCCTCGAGCCTGTGACAATACAGCGTCATCTCCTGCTCGAACCTCCTCACGAGCTCTCTGCTTACTCTCGGATCCTCACAAGACGAACGTAAGTGACGTGTGACGAGGAAAACAAGCCGACCGCCTCACGAAATCAACCTGTTAATTGATTTCGTCACTCACGGCGGCCATCTTTTCATATCTCAGGAAAACAAGTATATCGGCTCCTTGGAAGATAACCCGACGGTTGGCGTCAAACCCACGGCGGCCATTTTAGATGGTCGGGAAGATCGCACACGGATGATACTTTGTCAGTTACACGCTCGGTGACTGGCACACCTTGTTTCGTCGCTACAGTTACTCCTTTATAGCGCTGTGTGTGCTACCCATCATTTCAGCTCACGATACATTGTATCGCCTCTCTCGGTCTTTCCTTCGCCTGCTCGGTGACGGGCACACCAGTTATCGGCATAAGACCCAGTTGCTGGTGCATTTGGTCACATGAAGCCCCTTAGATTCTCTGCTCTACACTTTTTATAGTGTCACGTGCTGGACGTTGCATTATTTGCAGTTCTCTTTTGTTGTGCTCGGTGACGGGCACACCTACATTTATGGGCACACCTATATTTACGTCACCCAGTTTTTGAGTCTTTCTGCTTCGTGCTCGGTGACGAGCACACCCTTAATTTACAAGCTAGTGCTCGGTGACGGGCACACCCTTCTCTTCAAAGTTCGGCAGACATTTTCTAGAGCTGGTAGAGACTTTTCTGAGCTGAGTGACGGACACACCATAGCGACTTTTCTGAGCTCAGTGACGGGCACACCATACACCCCTTAAACTCATTTGATCTGTTGGTTGTGTTCAGAGTCAAATTAACCCGTTGCTTGCAAATTTCTTCACAACTCTTGGAATAATTCCGTATCGTTCTACCGTGCAGAATGTTCCTGCTCCACCTTTCTTCCTCATGAACCCTGGTGATCCTCATATTCCATGGAAGAAATGGAAAAATGTCTTTGCAAACTACGCCAGGGTGTGTGGTACTTCTCTAAGTGCAGAACGCAAAATGTCTTTACTTCTACATTGCCTGGGCTCTGAGGGCCAGGAGGTATTTGAACACTTACCAGACTCGTCTGCCGAAGAAAGCAATAACCTCATTGAATACGAAATATGTATAAAGAAGTTAGATGTACACTATTTACCAAAAGTTTCAAGGGTCTTAGAACGATATCAATTTGGTAAGCGTATGCAAAGGTCTGGTTAATCTGTTGAGGATTATGTATCCGTTCTAAGAAAACTAGCCTCAACGTGCTGCTTTGGTGTCAGTAGTGATGAAAGGTTACGTGACCAATTCATGTTGGGTTGTTGTGTGGAAAAAGCAAGAGAAAGCTTTTGGCAAAAAGTTGATCCTTCCTTATCTGAAGTGGTCATGCTTGCAAAAAGCTTCAAACATAGTCGTGCCTGTGTTGATGAGATAAAAAAAGGAAGTGCTACTTGCAAAGAAGAAACTGCACAACCTGTGTCGATGCAGAAAAAAAATCAGCGATGGCGGTTCGTCATGCTTTGTTCACAGAGATCTCGGCAAGGAAGGGAAAACTAATCTTGGGAAGTGTTATAGGTGTGGGGACTTTGGCCACTATGCCAATTTTAAGGGTTGTACGGGTAGGAATGCTACATGCAAGAAGTGTGGTAAAAAATGGCATATGTCTAGCTGCTGTAGGAGCTCTAACAGTAAAGGTAAAACAGTCTCCAGGAAAAAGATTCACGAAATCAGTTGTGAACTGGTAGAGGATTCATCAAGTTATGACATTTTCTTGCAAGTTCAAGATGATGCTGGGGGACCGTGGGAAATGGTTCAAATCGATGGTGCTTCAGTATCCATGTTATTTGAGTCTGGGGCAAAGATAACGTTGATACCTAAGGTTTTCTTTGAAAAGTTCTTATCAGGTAAAGTCAAAATGTTTAAACCGGATATTTGCCCAAAGGGTTATGGTGGTCAACCTATAAAGTTAGTGGGCTATTTCAACGGGTCTCTACATTTCAAAGACAGACTAACTGTGGGGAAGATTTATGTTTCTGTGAGAGGTGATTCTCTCATCAGTTGGTATCACCAGAAGGAGTTTACCTTGATCCCAATGAAAGTCCTTCTGATAGGTTGAGGCCTCTGGAGCTTGTAAACAATGTAAGCCTTGACAAGCCTGACTTTGAGAAGAAATTTCACAGTGTATTCAATACCAAACTAGGCTGTTTGAAGAATTACGTGCACAAGATTAAAGTGAAAAAGGGGGCAAAACCCGTTGCAAGCAAGGTTAGAGGGGTGCCATTGCTGGTCAAGGACAACATGAAGGGAGAACTTGATAAACTAAAGGACAGTGGCATTATTGAGGAGGCAGAAGCCACGGAGTGGCTTGCTCCCGTGGTCATGGCAAGGAAAGCCAATAGGGAGGTTCGCCTTTGTGTGGACTTGCATGAGTTGAACAAGAAGGTTATTGTCGACCACTTTCCTTTGCCTAACATCAACGAGATGCTCTCTATGCTTAAAGGGGCTAAATGCTTTCTGACTGTATACCTCACATCTGCCTACCATCAGGTTAAGCTACACTGTGAGTCTCAGGACTTGACTGCTTTTGTCACCTTGTTTGGCACATACAAGTTTGTGCGTATGCCTTTTGGGCTGATCTCAGCAGCGGCTGTTTTCCAGCGGGTAATGGAGAAGATGTTGGATGGAATTTCAGGTATAACAATTTATCAGGATGATGTATTGGTGTATGGTGAGAATCTAGGTGTACATAATGCAAGAGTGTTGCAAAGATTTAAGGACAGTGGTGTAACCTTGAAAGCAAGTAAATGCAAGTTCAGTCTGGACCAGATAGACTATCTAGGGCACAAGATAACTTCAGGGGGCATAAAACCAAAACAAGAGTTGGTTGAAACAATTAGCAACTTAGCTAGTCCCACTTCGAAAGAAGAGTTAATTAAATTTTTGGGGATAGCTGAGTATTATAATACATTTATTGAAAACTTTGCAGAAAAGACTAAGTACATGCGAGCTCTATTAAAGAAGGGAGTTTCTTTCCAGTGGCCCGAGGCATGTGAGCGGGAGTTTGGCACATTGAAGAGTTCTCTAAAAAATGCATCCTGTCTACAAAGTTTTGAGCCAGGGCAGGATCCATAATAATGTCTGATGCGAGTTCTAAAGGTCTGGGGGAGTCCTTCTGCAAAAACATAATGGCACAGAAAGAACCATCCTGTTCATTTCAAGAAGTTTGAAGGGAGCAGAACTGAACTACTCAGTGATCGAAAAAGAAGCCTTGGCAGTATCTTGGGCTGTGCAGAAGGCAAGAGGTTTTGTGTGGGGAAGCAAATTTGTTGTGAAGACTGATCACAAACCGCTTAAGGAGATTTTTGAGAAAAATGGATTGGATGCAGTTTCTGCTAGGATACGACGCTGGGTAATTGGCTTGCAAGAGTTTTTCTTTTTGACATTGAATATGTTCCTGGCGCAAAGAACTGTGTGGCTGACTGTTGCTCTCGCTTAGTTAGCACAATTGGTGTAAGTGAAAATGATGATGATTCTTGTGTGGAAGATGAGCTGGAGGTTTGTTTGGTAAGAGGGGGAACGATTGGAGAGGATGAGTAGTTGGTTGAACTAAGCAAGGATGAGACCTTGCAAGAGGTGATGCTAAGGAGTGGGGATATTTGGACCAACGCCGACAAGAATCATGTACATCTGCAATCCTTTTGGAGAGTCAGGGATGAATGGTCTGTGATGAGCGGACTGTTGTTCAAAGGGACCTGATTAATTCCTCTGTTCTCGTTAAGGGAGGGGTTAATATTCTTAGCTCATGACAGTCATCCAGGGATCTCTAAAACTAAGGTGAGACTTAGGCAGATGTATTGGTGGCCCGGAATGAACATCCAGATTGAGCGCGTTGTGAGGAAATGTGGTGAGTGTTGTAATGGTGACAAAACGCTCAAGTGTAGGGTCCAGCCGATGCTTAACCGAGAGATACCCAGTGAGCCTTGGCAAGAGATCGCTTTTGATAACCTTGGTCCCATTTGATGCTCCAGTGTTGCTAGGTAAGTACTGGTACCTGTTGACATGTATTCCAGATTGCCATAACCAACTCTATTGAGACTTGTGATGTTATCGCGTTCTTGGAACAAGTCTTTGAGAGAGAGGGTTTTCCGGTGTCTTTGTTAACTGACAACGGTGTGCAATTGGTTTCCCGTGAAATGGTATATTTCAATATGACCTGACCTACTCAGAACAGTATCTTATAATTCCAAGGACCACCGGTATAAGTTCCCCTTACACGGCAGTACAATTATTACTTGCCTGTATGTCCTACTGTTCATAATTTATATCCAATTTCGTCATGTACCACAGTTTCCAACAAGCATAAAACAAAAACTAATTTTTGTCTCACCACATAACTTTGTGGAAAAATATGTGAAAGAATGGTAGTAACACCAAGGGGGGCTGCTGGCATATATTTACCAGTATGCCCACACTTATCATCGGTAGCTTTCCAAGTGGAAAAAGAAGGTGAAAGTAAAGAGATTCCTCTGTACTGAGAAATCTATGAGAAAATGAGTGAAAAAAGATGACACAGTCAGTGCAAAAAATCACTGCGTGCCTACCGTGTCCCACACACAACACAAAAGAGGAGATGCAATCCTCAATTAAAAAGAGGTACCGCTTACTTGCAACAGGAATTTATTCAATGCAGTAAGTGTCCTCACTTAAAAACGGCATCTAATTGGCCATTCATCACCATATGGGCCAACATGTTTCGTTGCCTACTGTTATTCCGGCAACTTCATCAGGGCAAGTGTGGGACCATATAACACCTTGCTTGTTGGTCACTCATACCAGGTGGCTGCTGTAGTCCGTCGTACCTGCACGCCACCCTCTAGGACAATACGCTAAATAGTCGCAGTCCCACTTGTACCTGCTAGCGTCAGTCTCACCGCATCCGCAGTGTCTTGCTTTGCTCGGTGCTCCGTCCCGCGACATGGAACAATTCTAGTCTAAAAGGGGCATTAAACACAAGAAGTCAGCACTGTATCATCCCGAAACCAATGGTATGGTGGAGAGGTTGAACAAGGTACTGAAGGAGACGATACAGCGGGCGATTGCGAGTAATGTGTGTTGGAAGAGCGAGTTATGTAAAATAAAGAACTATAGAGTACCACCGCATTCCACCACAGGGTTCTCTGCCTTTGAGCTGTTTAAGCGTAGGAAGGTGAATACCTTGGTATGCCCATCTTGGGTTCATGACAAGGTGTGTGATGACTTGAGTGCAAGCCAAAAGGAGAAGCTAAAGGATCTAAGGGAACGTAAGAAAGCATCTGTAAGAAAGGTGTGGTTTGATGCTCACAAAAACGCAAAGAAAACTGTGATTTGTGTTGGTGACTTGGTGAAGATTAAAAATCCCCGTGGTGGTGCTTCCAGCTCAGGCTCTAAATTTTCTTCTCCTACCCGGGTCATTACAGTTTTCAAGAATGCTGCAAGGACTGAGGACCATAGAATTTGGAACTTAAGTCATGTGGTAAAGTCATATGTGAAGAATGGTGATGATGATGCTGAGAGTGCGAGGCGAAGTAACTTTACCACTGACGACAGTGAGTGTGTGGGCCGTGAGGCAAATGCCACCAAACAGGTATTGAGGAGGAGTTTGAGGGCCTCTAGAAAACCCCTATATCTCAAGGAGTTTGTTTGATTTTCTAATACATTATGGTTTTTCATGCTTTATGTGTTTTTTTGTTCTTCTTATTTTGTTTGTCATGCTCTTTCTTCGACGATACTTGGTGTTCAATTTGTCTACCTAGTCGCCAATGAAATGAAGTAGCAGGCGAGGCTGTAGTTGTGGTTGAAGAGGTTTATTCAGTGCTGGATGCTACAACTGTAGGTGGCAAGCAATTCACTACTTAAAGCGGCCATCGCCACAGAAAAAGCAGTAGAAGAATCAAACATATTAATGAAAGAGATTGAACATATGAAAGGGAGAAGAATCCCAGTGGTAGCTGCAACAGAGGGCTTGTCCAGTGCTGTTAATGCAATTAATAAAAGTCCTGAGACTAGAGGCAAAGGAGTGGCATGGAACAAAAAATAGAGTTGTGCGACGGTGAGAGTGAAACCATTTCTTAAAACCATGACAAGCTTACGGTGTGTGAGGGGCCATACTAATGCGAGGCAAGCTCCTTCAGCTGGTGCACGAAGCCCATTTAAGTCAACCTTTGGAAAAAGAGTGAAGGAGAGGTTTTGGTGGGCAGGCCTGGATGATCAGGTATTGAGAAAAGTAGAGAGCTACAAAGTCTGTCAAGGAGTGAAACCTTGTAGGACGACAAATCACAAGCCAATGGTGTTGTAGAACAAGTTAATAGGTTGGTGAAGGGCACTATGGAGGAAGCAGTTAAGAGTGTAGTGAACATGGAGCGTGATGTACTGCATATGGTGCGGGCATACCAGACTACAGTAAATCGTTTCACAGGTCATTCACCTTACTTCTTGACAAGGGGGAGGGAGGCAGATATCAAATTAATTCCCATGTGGTTGAAAGAGAGGGAGGCAGATGGTAAGCAAATGGAGACAATGATCGCTAAAGGTAAGCAACTGATTTGAGAAGGTGACTGGGTAAATGTGAGACCAGGAAGGGTTCTCGTTGGAGTTTGTTTTCTAAATTTAGAGCAATGTTTAGGGTTAGAGTAGTGAGAGGTGACTATGTGGTGCTGCCGAATGGGCAGAAATAAAATAGGTGTGACGTTGTATCAGAGGGGAAGCGAAAACCAAGAGATTGGCAGAGTACGAGGATTGTGGAGGGCTGATGATGGTGAATGATCAACAAGGTGATGGGAACCAATGGAAGCATCACAGATGAAGCACTTGTAGGTTTCCCCCCAAAAAGAAAAAATTATAATATTGTGAGAAGCTGGATTGGTATATGATGTACACTTATGTAAGTGGGCACCTTGCACCAATCCAGACAATCCTATGGTGATTTTAGTGGTCTTAGACAACCTTAGAAATCTCTCTAAGCAGTAGCTGTGGAGAGCAGTCTTCAGGCTTAGTCCAGAAGGAGTGTAAAGCAGCTTGTTTTACCAGAACATAATCTTGTAGGTATAGATTAAGTGAAAAATAACCACACTGTGTATTTATAAGAATATGTATTTATTATAAGACACTCACAAACACATACAGGTCTCTCCTAGCCGGAGATATACACAATGCACACAGTACTTTTCATTAGAAACAGGTAAGTAGCACGTAATACACAGTGGTTACCAGGGGGAGACCAAACCATATACTAAAATAGAGGTATGCGAACCCCGACTCGAGTCAAGACTATACCCAGAAGACGTAGAAGTGCCGGGGACGCAAGGAACCACCCAAGATAAGTAACCAGGAGCCCTACGGAGGCCGTGTGCAGAGTGGGAACACGACCGCGGGATCAATGCAAGTCAATGGGTAAGTTGCAGTTGCAATTTTAAAGGAGGAGTACCCTTCCCAGTGGACCCTGAAGAAACCCCGTGGAAGACAGAAGGTTGGAGAGCCAACCCACCCGTGGATACCCTAGGAACCAGGATACCTACACCAGGGAAGCAGAGTGCATAGGTGTGAATTGGCGTCGGAAACCGCCGTCAAACCCAATGGAGGACTTCAGGAAGATGCCACTGCTGGAGAAGGTGAAAGTTTCCGGTGGAACCCAAAGGTGGATTCAAGATGTGAAGAAATTGCAAGCAGAGGGGACAGAGTCTATGCCACTCAGGAGTGACCAGGAGGCACGGAAGACGGATGCCCACCGATGTCGAGTGTTGCAGGGAAGCGGACGGTGACCTTGGAACTGCAGCTGTGTGGACCAGGCGACGCTGTGGAAGACCAGGAGCCGTACACGAGCTGCCCCATGTAGGATGTTTAGAGTGTTGGGGTTGGTGTCTGGCGGGAGCACAAACAAGCCTTGGCAACTGCAACCAGCGTGGAAGTTGAAGAAGGTGCAATGTCGGGACCAGCAAGGTCCAGGAGACTCACCACAAGCAGGGGAGTCAGGGGAGACCCCGAGCAGTCAGGGTAGACCAAAGAATTCAAAGATGACCCTCAAGAGGACCCACAGGCCGGAGGCACTGGAGTCGCGAGAGGACCTCTAGCAGCTCACCAAACATGCAGGCCCACGGTGCAAGTGATGCGGTGAGGACGAAGATCTTGGTCACTGGAGATGCTTGCGGTTGGGGCAACTAGGAGCACGAAGATCTTGGTGGAAGGAAGCCAACAAGCCTTTGTAACTGCAAGTCGCCGCGGTGCACAGGGGTTCGGTTCCAGCGGCTCAAACGAGGAATACTGGCTGCAAATTTGGTGAAAGGACTTGGCAAGCCTCGAGGGATGTGAAGAACCACCACCTGTGTTGCTGAGCCTTTCGGAGTCCGTGGGAGCCCAGGATCAGCAGACCGGTCAGCTTAGTTGCGGTGCCTGCAGATGCAGGGAAGTGACTCCTTCACTTCAAGGGTGATTCCTTCAGGTGTCTTGGATGCCCACAGGCCTTGGAAGGTTCCTGTAAGGTTCCTGTAAGGTGCACAGGCATGGACGTTGCAGCAGACGAGCAGGGCGACGAAATCAGGAGCAGCAGGAGTCTTCCTGGTTGCAGCCTTGATACCCAGAGCGAAGTCCAGAGTGCCCAGACGGTTGAAGAAGTGGTGTCTGAAATGAATCTTGTCCCACGACAAATCTAGGGACAAACCCACAGGTAAGCCCTTAAATACCCTAAGGAAAGGGTTGGGACGATTCAGGGATCCCTCCCCAAGCAGGGGCTGGACAAGGGGGAGGATACTCCCCTGTCCTTTGTCCAGTTTCACGCCAGTTCCGGAGTCAATGGCTCCGGAACTGGTTGGAACTGAACTATGCATGGAGGGCATCAAGTGTGCCCTGCACGCAGACTATGTGGCGCTGGCAAGCACGCCCACCCTGCCCCAATACACTAAACCGTGTCTGGGAGGTGG
Source organism: Calotriton arnoldi (assembly GCA_963921515.1). NCBI lineage: Eukaryota > Metazoa > Chordata > Amphibia > Caudata > Salamandridae > Calotriton > Calotriton arnoldi. The sequence continues at coordinate 3,369,140 of CAWUFW010000020.1, forward strand.
TTAAACCTCCCTGTGACAGGATACCTATTGTTCTGCCTTCCCCTGCCCGAGCTTGGCTCAGCAGCAGGAGGGCAGAAATGTGTCTCTGGCCGGCAGCAGCCCTAGCTTGCAGTCCGGGTCTGGAAGACTGGTACCGGGAGCACCGAGGGCCTCCCAAAGTAGCTTTACGGTGCATGGAATCATACTTCCCACACCATTTACGGTGTGGGGGTATGATTCCAACATGTTTGATGCCAAACTTGACAGGGTTCGTTACAGCCAGTTTAGAGATGGTCATCGCGTAATGACGCGGTGCCCCTCTATATGCTATATGGCTGTCTCACTTACAACTCGGGAGAATGGACTCCATAGGCTGAAGGGGCGTCCTGCTCATGCAGGGGCACCCTCACACCTAGAACCAACCACCTTGCCTTCAGGATTGTAAGGCCTGCCTTAGGGGTGACTTATAGGTTTTTAAGTGCAGTGACCTTAGATATAGAGAAACCTATATCTTTCGTAAGTGGTGCTAGGACCAACTTACACAGGCTGCAATGGCAGGCCTGTAGTTACAAACTGAGCGGTCCCCCATGGGTGGCATAATACATGCTTCAGCCCATGGGGGACCGCTGGTGTCCCTGTGCCATGGGTACCTTAGTACCATATACTAGGGACTGATAAGGTTACACCAGTGTCCAATCTGGGATGTACCCAAGTACTTACCAAACCAATTTAGGGGAGAAAGCACAGAGACTGGGGTCCTGATAAGCAGGATCCCAGTCAGACTAATCAGAAACAGCATTACATCAAGCAAAAAGTGGGGGTAACCATAAAAGCAGATCCTACATTACTACAATCATGTATGGATAAAGCGAGGCACGGGGACAATTGAGGGCCTTGGACGACAAGATACAGGTGGGAGCGACCAAACTGGGAGACCTGTATAGAAAGAGGGAGCTTCGGCCGTTTGAAGACTTCCAGGCAGATTGGGGCATTCCCCAGGGCCATTTCCTTCTCTACAGAGCAATAACAGTGGCCATCAGAAGACATTAGGGAATGGGTACCTCGGAACCCAAACATAACTCCACCTGTTGCTATATAGGAATGGCAGGAGGGAGGATCAAGGCGGTTACATGCCTACATAGAGCGATTGGCAATGACTCCCTCCAACCTTTGACAGCACTGAGAGAACGGTGAGTGGCAGACTTAGACATCCCTATGGAGGATAAGGACTGGGAGAACACCCTGGCCAGAATCCCTTAGATCTCGAGAAATGCCCGATTCAAACAAATTAATTTTGATGTTCTTAATCGGGCATACCCCACCCAGGAGCGTATTAACCGATACTTCCACAGGGAGGATGTGGGATGACCACGATGTGGGAACTTGGGGCACGAATGCTACACATGTTCTGGGTCTGCCCAACTCTACACACATACTGACAGGAGGTCACATCTGAAGTGGTGAAAATTGCTGAATGGATGGTTCCCTGTCGCCAGCTCACTGTCTCCTTAGTCTGTTTCCTCCAATTCAAGGGTCACCGATAGATTCCAGGACCAGGCTTTTATACTGACCAAGCGGGAAATCACGAGATGCTGGAAGGCACCCGGATAGCAGGGTGGAAAAAGGAACTGGAAACCTAGGCGGGATGCGAGAGCAGAGTACTACTCAGGAATGCACGTAAGGGGATAGGCACAATCGAACGAGCCAGGGCCTGGGAAGCATTAGTAGAGAGTATGAGAAAACCAGAATCAGGCGAGTCCTCGCCCTCTATACAATCCAGACCGGAGAGCCCAATAGGGGGAATAGAGATGGGACACCTAGTTGAGTAAAAACGAAATAGCATGAGAGGGATGCTGTAGAGATTTTAGCTAAAGACTGCAGCAAGATGGATGGGAGCTGTAGACCGATCAGAGATGTGCCACTCCATATGACTGATTACTAGCTGTGACCTACAGGGGGGGAACGGGATGGTGGAGTTATTACAGGGATATTCACATAAGAGATACTAGCAGATTGCCATTCTAACTTGTAATAGATATAACAAAATGTGACTAATAATCTGCAGAAGAAAAATTACAAAATACATGTATGAGAATGCATATAATCAAAAGGAAATAAAATCTGTTTAAAAATGTATGGATAAAGCGAGGTAAGGGGTTAAAGAAAAAAGAACTTAGGGTTTTAAAATATATATACATAAACATTTAAAAATGGGGGTTCCACCAAAAAAGGAAACATGTACACACACATATATATATATTTTTATATAAATATAAGTAAGGGGGTTTTGTGGGGACCCACCCCCTGAAAAATATATATACTATTGGGCTAAATATATGAACAGTAGTAATAGTGATTGCCAAATACCAATTTCTTGTGAATCGCTATTTGGTAATCACTATTACTAATGTACAAAGGTGATGTATAGCCCTTATTCCCTAAATAGCAATTCGTAGTGGGTTGTAAATAGACCTACCTCATGAATATTAATGAGGTAAGTTGCAATTTGGGACCCACAAGCATTCACTGGCATCACAGGGATGGTGGCCTGCTCGGGTCAGCAGACCACCATTTCGGTGATTAATTTTAAATAAAGCAATAATTTTTTTTTAAATGCAGTCCTTTTTCCTTAAAGGAAAACAGGATTCATTTAAAAATAAAATGTTTCATTTTTATTTTTTAAGAGTAGGAAGTGGTCCGTGGAACCATTCGTATTATAGTGAGTGGTCAAAGAAATGTGCAGATATCAAGATCTGAGCTGCCAAAAAGGTGAGAAGGACAGCCATGCCAGTAATTCGATATACTGAATAATAATATATCAATTATGTGTTGATCCAAAACAATATCTCGGGCCAGTGCCCCATAATTTCTATATATCTGTCGCCCGGACTTACGATCCTATGGGTTAGTGCACACTCACTATAATATGAATGGTTTCATATCTCATCGCCCATTCGTAGATTCATACATATATTTCACATATTTTCACACATTTTCACACATTTTTTTTTTACATTCATAAGGAAAGGGATACAAAATTCTTTCTATCATATTTCTTTTCCAAGCCTGTTACCGGAGTTGATAATGATATATGTTGTCACTGATGAATTAATATGTCATTTATTTATTCATGCACTAGTGTAATTCATGACTTGTTGAACTGCATAATATGTTCTATGATGGCACATGGCATATTTGTCTTGTGTCATTAATTATCTTACCCACGCACATTGCGTATGTTTTGTCCCCGTGAATACGGATTTGGTCATGTGACCATCAGTGCAATGACAATGGTAATGAACGGAATTGCGGGTACCTGACAATACGCAATGTATGTGTAACGTTAGCTGAGGAAATTACGAATACTCTGCCAATGTTCATTATTCTGAAAAATTAGGTATCGGACATCGCAGGATATAGGTATTTTTTTGTGGTTTTTGTATTTGGCTAAATCGCTTAATTTAATTCAATTCTTTGCGGTTTGAGCAGTATTCTACTGGTGTTATTAATTTTCTTTTGGATTCTATCCATATGTATTATAGAAAACATTGTACAGAATTGCAATCGAATGAATTAATTCATACATGTCATAGTATTTTGTCTATGTTCACGGTGACATCACTAGCATTTAATGGTGAACCAGGAAGTACTTGGTTAACTTGACAAAGGCCGTTCCGGCCGAAAAGCGTTGTTTTTGCTAATAAATCACCTGTCACGGAATTGGTGTGCCGCTTTATTCCTCGAGTGTGGAACGTTTTTGAAAAAAAAAATATATATATATACACACACACATACATACATATATACACACACACACATATATAAACACAGTACACCCAGTGCTAAGAATGTTTCAGCTACTGCATACCAGTAACTAATCTCTTAAGATTTTATTGTCTGGACAGAAGAGTATTCAGTGAGAGAGGAGGGAACAGGACCCTACAGATGCGCAGACTGGAATTCGGATTTATTATTAATTTACAGGCTAAGACTCCTGAGGGGCTCAACAGTGATGAAGAGTTAGCATTACATCCGAGCTAGAGACATTAACTGTATGAATAGCTTTTAATGTCAGTATAACTAGTGAAGATTAAAACATTCAACATTCTAGTAGAAATGTGATGACACTGACCCGATGAATAATTTGTGTGATCGGCATACTCAGGGGGGGAATAATCCATCAAACCTTTAATTATAGCTGAGATGTAATGGAAGTGAACACATGAACACCAGTATGAATAAGGCAGTTAGGAGTCCCAAGATAACTAAATAGTATCAACACCCTAAAACTGTAAGTAGATATATTGTTCTGTAATCTGATGAATTTAATTTTGATTTGGAGATTACTTTATAATTTCAGATTTACTTGTTTTCTTTTTATTTTATTTACTGATTTTATTGGAACAACTAGTTACATACAGGTCAAGAACATACTATATGGAGACATTGTCAAAGTGGGTCATTAGGTCACCGTGCTGGTAAAACAGTATGAAGGAGCATATACAGCAAGCAACCTCTGCTTGCCCCCCTCTCCCAACAGTTATGAACAATACAATACAAAGTGATGATTGTAATCCTCCCTCGCCTCCCGGTCCGCCCCTCGGCCTTCCAGTGCATGCATTCTAGCACAGCCCACTCTCGTCAATTCAATGCGTCAGCATCTCTGCTTCTAAGGTATGTGGTGAGGGGTTCCCAAATATCTAATGGTCTGGATCGCGCTGGCATGAGTTCCCAATATACGCTGAGGTGCTCCTGGCAGTGGGTGGCGTCCGACAGCCATGCGGTATGTGCGGGCGCAGGTCTCCGGCCCCAATGTATAGCTACCCTGTGCTTGGCCAGTAAGAGCGGCATCGCTATCAAACGCCGGTGCGTGATCGGTGTCTTCTCGGCATCCCCCAGTAGGCAAGTCACAGGGTGTGGTGCTATGTGGGTGCCCGCAATAGTGCTGATTGTGTCACAGACCCTCATCCAAACCTCTGCCACCGCCGGGCAGTCCCAGGCCAAGTGCAGGAAGGTGGCCCCGCCCGCCGAGCAGCGGCAGCAGTCTGAATTATCCCGCAGTCCTATTTTATGCAGCTGGAGGGGCGTGCGGTACATCTTGTGGAGATATTTAAAGTGGATCAGACACAGACTGTAGTTGGCGGATAGTCTCTCTGTCTGCCCACAGCAGTATGGCCATCTTGCGTCCGGAATCTCACTTTTTCAGCTTTCGCTCCCACTCCTCCCGCACCAAAGATGCGCCCTGTTGTGGTAATTTTATGGTGATATAGTAGATCCTCGTGACCAGTTTCCACGGTGAGGCTGTACCGTATAGGTGTTCCAGCGCCGCGAAGACCGGGGTGGGCTCAGGGATGGTGTCATAGGTCACCTTGCAAGTTGCGCGCAATTGGTAATAAAGCAATGTGTCGAGTGCCGTGGTCTCCCGTGTAGCAGGATGGGGCAGCGATTGAAGGAACTGCCAGTCTGGGAACAGGTCAGCAATGGTTTTGACCCCCAGCTCAGCAGTTCTGCCTGCAGCCCCTCTGTCTCGTAACGGAATAAACAGCGGATTTTCTGACTGTGGAGCCGACGGGGCATGTAGTACAGAGAGGCCCACCCGGTGCCGGAGACCATCCCATGCCCATCTCATACATTCTATCGGGTTTATTTCGCCTTGGGGCGCTTTATATTTGCCAAATATGGCCGTCGTTAGTGGCCAGGGTGTCGCCCGGCCCCTTTCCACCACTACATGTGGCTGAAAGGGAGTGGGGTACAACCAATGGTGCAGGAAACTCTCCTGTGCACTAAGGGCGTATAGCTTCATGTCCGGCACCCCCAAACCGCCGTTCAACAAGGGCAATGTTAGTACCTCAAACCGTACCCTAGGCTGCCGACCCGCCCAAGTCAGAGTAATCAGGTTGGACCTTAGTCTTTTGAAGAATTGCGCCGTACGCGGCATCGGAATATTTATGATAAGGTAGAAAAAATTGGGGGGGACCACCATCTTTGCTATCGCTACGCGTCCGGCCAGGGACAGCGGCAGCCTAGTCCAAACTGGCACGTGCGTCTCTAGCCACTCCACAGCCCAGCAATAGTTTGCCCTCCATAGCGTGTCAATGTCCCGACTCAACCAGATACCGAGGTATTTTACTGGCTCTGTGGCCCATTTGAATGTGTAGTCTAAGGGGCAAGGGACGGTTGAGTCAGTGAGTGGGAAGAGCACTGACTTACTCCAGTTAATTTGCATGCCCAAGTGCCCTCCGAAACGAATTACCTCTCTCGTCAGGGGAGCAAGATTAACACTGGGGTCACGGACATACAGGGTGACATCGTCCGCGTACATCGACACCACCAAGCCACGGGTAGTCAGCCCAATTACATGTTCCGCGTGATACAGTCGTAATCTGGCAGCCAGTGGCTCCATTGCGACAGCAAATAGAAGGGGAACCTTTTGGATGAATCCCCTACTAAACCCAAGTCTGGCTAATAGTGGGAAGAGAAACGACCACTCTAGCGTATCGAATGCTTTTGTGGCGTCCAGGAGAGCCGCCACGGCCGGCAACGAGGGGTGTAAATGGTGCATGATCGAAAAAAGAGTGAGCAAGTTATGCAAGGTCACACGCCCAGGTATAAAGCCAGATTGGTCCGGGCGAGCGATAAGGGGCATAAGCGTCAGCAAACAATTGGCCAAGAGCTTTGCGTAGATTTTTGCATCGATGTTTATCAAAGAGAGGGGGCGATATGAGTCGCATTGCTCAGGGGGGCTTGCCCGGCTTGAGTATTGTGACAATAAGGGCCTCGCGCAGAGAAGGAGGGAGCCTTCCTATCGTTAGCGACTCGTGATACATTTCAATGAGATGTGGGATTAATAACTCAGCATATTACTTATAGAAGGCGGGCGTAAGCCCGTCTGATCCGGGAGCCTTGCCAGCCGGCAAGGCAGCTATAACCCTGGCGATCTCTTCCGGGGTAATCGGATCATCCAGGTATTCCCCGTGTCTTGTGTCCAGCCAAAGCAGTTCAATAGTGTCAAAGTATTCTTGCAACGCCGATGGGCCATCAGTCGCCCCCGCCGTGTACAGTTTGCCGTAGAAGGAGGACATAACCGTAGGAAGCTCAGACGGGGCAGTGACTACCTGGTCATTACAGTCTTTGAGTTCAGCCACATATGCTGAAGCGTGCGGTATGCATAACAGTCCTGCCAGAGTTTTGCTCGGCCTGTCCCACTCCTAATACCGTCGTGCCGCTGCCTCCTTCCTGAGGTCCTTCACCTCCCTCTGCACCTCGACGTTGTACTCTTGATATCTTGTCTCTGATCTCTGCCAGTGTGGTACTGCTAGGGTTTGCGGCCTGCTCGAGTTCCAACTTGCCAATCTCAGCCTCCAATCTGCCCAGAGCAATCCTTATCGGCCTCTAGATGCCCGCCTGTCTCCCAATACATTCCCCTCTCATCACTACCTGAAAGGCCTCCCATAGTGTAGATGGCGACTCCACTGTGCCCTCATTATGTGCAAAGTAGTCGATAATGGCAGCGCGTATTTCTTCCCTGAACGCAGTGTCATGCAGGGCATGCAGGGGTAGCCGCCAGGAGAATGCTCATGGAATGGTCTGCGGTATGGTCAGCAGCAGGCGTACCGGGCGTGATCCGAGAGCGTCTGCGAAAGGTGTTCCACCGACACTGTCCCGCTGATCACGTCCCTGGTCACCAGCTAAAAATCAATGCGCGACCAAGAACTATGGTATGTGGAGTAGCAAGTGCCACTTTTCTGTTCCCCATGTGTGTGACGCCATATGTCTACTAGCTATTGTTCTCAAGGTGCCTGTTGCCTGCGAGTGATGCTGTTGTGCCCAGAGTGGTCTAATTGACAATCTGGTGCAATATTAAAATCTCGCCCCCACACCACCGTCCCCAGGCCCGCAATTAATCTCCAGACATCCGGTAGGAAGCCCGGTTCGTCCTGGTTTGGTCCATACACTGCTGCCAGAGTAATGGACTGCCGGAAGAGCTTCCCTGCAACGATAACATATCTGCCCTCCTTATCAATGAGCGTGTGCGTGGTGGACCAAGGTATCCCCTTCCTCAACAAGATCGCCACCCCCCCCCCATAGTTGGAGTATATGGAGGAGTAGGTTTCGCCGCACCAGCGGGCACGGAGCCTAGCCCCTGTGGCCTCTGTCATGTGGGTTTCTTGCAGGAAGCACACGTCCACCTCCTGTCTAACGAGGTAGGAGTACACCAATCTGGACTTCCGGTAGTCTTTTAGACCACGGACGTTCCATGTCATTCAGGTGATTTTAGCCATGATCACTGGTGAGCATGCAGCAATGTGAGGGAGCATCTGTCTGTATGCAAAAGGGAGGGGGGCGCATGCACGCACGCACATTCTGTGCGAATTGATTGTCAAGCCCATTTGCAACCCAAGTAACCTCTGTTCTTTACCCTCAACTTGTATGCAATTCCCACCCACCCTCAACATGCCCAAACACAATTTGCCATGAAGCAAACACCCCAAACACGTCAAACTCCCTAGTCCTCCCCCCCCCCCCACACCAACCCCCAATCAGGTTGTGGCATTGCCCTCCCTCCTCCCCTACCCAAACTTGGAAAGTCCTGTTAAGGTACTTAGGGAATTAGCCCATGGGTGCGTGACCTCTCCAGTGGTCTCCACTGTCAACAAGGTCAGGGTGGCCAAGCCATGTTCAGATAGGTGGACTTATCGTCTATGATTGCGATCTGGCACCGTAGGCAACCGGACCTCCAGGGCCACATCTGTCCAGCAGCGTGATGCAGTTTCATTGGAACTCGGCCTAGTCCAGCCAGTTGAGTAACTAGTGAGGTCCTTTAGTCATTATCACTCGTGGCGCCCCCTCCGTCCCGGTCCCAGGTCTTGGAGGGCGATCGCTGCACCCTCTCCAGCTTCTTAGCGAATGTCAGCACGGCCTTGGGGTCTGAGAAGGACTGCATCTTTTCTCCTTTCCTTATGCGCAATTTGGCCGGGTAGAGCAGGGCGTACTGTATGTCGTGCTTTTGGAATATACGCTTGGCTGGTAGGAACTCGCGACGTGCCACCTGCACTGCCAGTGTAAAGTCCGGAAAAAAAGATAGAGCATTCCCTTGGTGTCTCACTTCTCCCATCTCCCGTGCAGAGCGCAGAATCGCGTCCCGGTAGTTAAGCAGTTTGGCCACTATTGGGCAGTGGCCTGGGCCCCAGCGACCTGTGCGCTCGCTCCACGATGAATACTGGGGAGAGTACAGTGCCAAACAGTTTGCGCAACAATGCCTCCACATAGTCCTCCATCCGCAAGATTGCAGTTGATTCGGGTATTCCTGTGATGCGCAGGTTGTTCCTCCTTGACCTCGATTCCAGGTCCTCGTTCTTGGATTTGATCAGTTCTAATACTTTGTCCATTTTGAACATTCGTTGTTTTCCGTCTGTCAGGCCATCGTCGTTGTCCGAGACTCTCGCCTCCAGCTGCCTGATTTTGGCGTCGTGGGGGTCTACTCTGGCCTTCACTTGATCTAGTCGGGCTGTTAGCTGGTCCAGCTTGGAGTCGATTGTACTTCCTTTTACGTCCAAAAGAAGCGATCGGAGGTCGTCATCTCGAGGGGCAGCGCCCTCCGTTTGTGTTGCTTGTTCCTCCGCGTAAGGGGGAGTTTCCCCCTGTCGGTTGTGCTGCTTGCTTTCAAAAGTAAGTTTGGGCTGCTTGGCGTCTGCTTTGCCCATGGCGACACCGAGAGACCCCCAGTGGGCCGTTCCGGGAGGGCCCGCACACCGCTTCAGTTGGGGCACCACTTTCCAGTGCTGGTGCCCGTGAGCAAGCCCAAGGTCGTCCAATGGCAGCCAGGTGGAGGGCAGACCCCACCCACGACAGCACCGTGCCGCTCTTCGGCCCAGCACTCAAGATAGGGAAGGGGTCTCTAGCTGATATTGTTGTGGCCTGTGCCCTCCTGCCGAGCAGCCGCTCCGCTCCACAGGCTCAGTCCAAGGGGTCACAGTGCACCACAGTAGTAGTGGGTCAGCCTGAGGCAGTCTATGGGTAGGCCCTGCGCCCAGACCTCCAGGGTTGCAAAGCACCGGCCGCCAGAGTACCTCCCCCGCTTCCGTGCTGTTCGAGGAGCGCATTGCCGGCTCACTTGATGCACCGCCAGGTGCAGTTGGCAGGCCAGTGCTGGCAGAGTGCAGGCCATCCTTGTAGGCCTGCACCGTTATGGCCCAGCGCACCCGTAGGCCTCCTGCGTTATTTCTCCCTCCTCGCAGGTCAGCCCGCCGCAGGAGGGGGGGGGGGCGAGGAGTCACGGGGGACTGCGGCCGCAGCCGCAGAGGCACACAAGGGCCCGGGAAGTAGTGCCGCACCACACCCGCTCGTGCAGGCGGGGGATGCCCCAGCATCCTCCAGTCCCCGGCCCGATCCTCGGCCCAGAAATCCACGCCTCCGCAGCTACAGCGTCACCCTCCAACAACGCCCCCACCTGCAAACAGCATCCCCGGCCCGCTCACCTGGGGGGTCCAGCGTACGTCGCAGTCTTCCGTCCGGCACCTCCAATCCGGATTCAGCAGCAGATCACACTCTCCGGCCCCACCGCCGCCTCGGCCCTTCACCCAGACGGGTATACAATCTTGAGTACTTCTGCCGGCACGATCACCGATCCTCCACACGCACCGACCAGGGGAGAGCGTCGTTTCCTCGCCAGGCTCCTCCGATTCCAGAGCTATAGAAGCTCGGCGGCCCCCTCCAGGCACACGCGGCCTGCGCGGCCCAGAGTATAGCCGCCCGCAGGCCGCACCGCTCACGATGTCGTGCAGGGTGTTCCCCGCCGCAGTGGGTCCCCGCGGGGTCAGTGTTCTGAGCACCAAGAGGACTGGCACCTCTCACAATGTTTGGGGGTCGACAGGCACCCCTCAGTCCACACGATGTCTTCGGATTTTTGGCTTGACTGGCAGATCCCACTCAATGTGCGGCCATCTTGCAGCCAGCTAAGCCATGCCCCCTAAGATTTACTTAGTGTTATGTTAAAATTGTTATTGCTATCGACCAAATAACATTGAACACATAGCCCTATATAAAAATACAAAAAAGTACAATACAAATAGACTCCAAACAATGTATCTTTATAAATTGATCCCTGCTGTGTTTCTAACGTATGAGCTTTCAGAGAATAAACACATTTTATTTATTAATGTATATAACTGAATGTTAAGCCATATGGGAAATGAAACTATGAATTGGCTGGGTGGCTGTGTGTGTGTGTGTATACTTGCACACACACACACACACACACACACACACTATATATATATATTCACACACTAACACATAAAGAAAATGCTACCTACTTACCCAATAAGCATCTGTTCATAGTGTGTAGAGCTGTAGATCCGCATGTTTAGCTACTCCTGCCATCTAGCGTTGGGATTGGATGTTTTCAAGTGGTTTTTCTTTGAAGATGTCTCACAATTCATGAGGTGTGGTATCAATCATCCTCTCAGCATACATTGTGCATGGGCACCAACTACATTGTTGGATTGTTTTCAGCACAGTGGGTGAGAGGATGCATGGAGTTTGATAGACTAGTATGATGAAGCAGCTCAATGTTGAGTAAATATAGTGAATATGAAATGATGTGCAAGAGGCACACATATCCAGGGAGAAGCATTGCTGCATATGTGAATCTACAGCAATACACATTATGAACTGATGCTTACAAGATAAGAAGCATTTTCCGTTTGTAGTATGCGAGGCTGTAGATGCACATGCTTAGCAAAAACCGTATAGAGTAGCCTCCAAACCACAATGGCCAGCGTGTGGATGACACAGATTTGTGGAATAATGTTCTTAAACAGCTTGGCCAATATTGCTGATGAGCCAAGATGTTCACACAATACTGTTTGGTAAAAGTATGTGGAGTTGACCACATCGCTGCTTCGCAAATATTGGCTATAATTGCCCCTTCTTGCAAGAAGAGTGCCTTCACGTAGCAGGACTGAGTGCATGCGACAATCCACCTGGTTATACCAACCTAGGAGATAGGCTGCCCCTTGTGAGGTTAAGCAAAGGAGCTAAAGAGCTGGTTTGAGTTGCAGAACGATTTGGTCCTATCTATGTAGTATATGAGGGACCTCTTAACATTTAGCATATGCAGAGCACTTTCTGATTCAGAATCTGATTGTGGGAGGACAACTGGAAGTTCTATGGTTTGAGTGAGATGGAAGGACAACATTACCTTAGGGAGGAATTTAGAGTTGGTTTTAAGAACACCACTATTCCTATGGACCTGCATAAAAACCTCCTGAATAGTAAGTGCTTGCAGCTTGCTCATGCGCCTAAGTGATGGCCACAAGGAAGGCCACATTACAGTAAAAGAACTGCTGAGAGTATGAGTACGTAGGTTCAAGTGGTGGCCCCACAGAAGGCTGGTAAGGACTGTGTTAAGATTCCAGTCTGGAGCAGGAGTTACTCTGGGGGCTATGACCCTTTAGGGGCCCCCCATAAATACTTTAACCACTGGAATCCTGAACAAAGACATGTGTTGTCTGTTCTGCATGTAAGCAGCAAATCCTGTTGAGTGGAGACGAATAAAAGTGTAGGGTAGGCGTCCCTTCTGATGGTGCAAAAGTTGGGAAAAAATCTCCTGCACGTAGGATTTAAAGAATCAGATTTGTTGGAAATGAAGGAATGGCCGAAAGCTCTTCCACTTGACTGCATAGCAAGCACATGCTGTGGGCCTCCTTCAAAATGGGCATGCATTCTTGTAGGAGGCGGCGGTACCCGAATTTTAGGACCTCAGGTACCAGATTGCAAGTTTGAGCTACTGTGGATCCGAATGCCTAACTTGGCCTTGTCTCTGTGTGAGATGTTTTGGCACGAGGGGAATGTTCTTGTGAGGACTGACTGATAGAAGAGTGGAAAGCCAAGGTTTTATAGTCCATGTAAGCACCACCAAGATGAAAGTTAGATATGATTGCCTGAGATTCCTGACGACAAATGGAAACAGTGGGAGAAGTGGGTAAGTATAGGCAAATATCTATGACCAGTTCATCCATAGTGCATTGCCCTTGGACTGTGGTGTGGGTATCTGGTGGCCCAGCTTTGGCCTTTTGCATTCTATGGGGTGGCAAATAGGTCTATCCAAGGAGTGTCCCACTGTTGAAAGAATCTGTTAAGAATATGGGGGTGGGAGGGGGGCGTGGCCAGCAACATGGCCGAGTAAGACGTGCTTTCGCCGAGCTCTGGCAGAAAGCATCATCCGACAGCTAATCCGGCGACCCGCAGGCCCGGAGAACACCTGCCCTTAATCCTTGGAGGCTGAGAAGGGTTCCGATAGTGACGGCTGGCGCATTGGCAGTTTTTCAAGCCCGCTACTGCCTGAAATACCGCGGAGAGCTGCCGGCCGCGACCGCGGCATAAAATGGCGCCCAGACGGCCTTGACTCGGCCCAAGATATCTCTGGCCTCGATGCGGGGCCAAGGAGCTGCAACCCGACGGAGACTGGAGTCTTGAAGGGCATCGATCTCCGTCCGACGATCAGGGCTATCTCTGGCGGGAGCTGGGTGAGGCGCTGGTGAAGAGCAGTGAATTCGGCCTGAGACATCCCCGGCCGCGGAGAAGGGCTGAGAAGCAGAGGCCGCACGGGGACTGACACCGGGAGGTACATCGCCCTCCGTCCCCTCCCCCCCCCCACATCGGTGCTCATCGCCGCCGGACGAGGCGCCCATGAGTCATTTCCCACGGCCCACAGAGTTGTGGACTGCGGGAGAGTAGGGCCTGGACATCTGCAGGTCATTGGACATATCCGCCGACCGGGAGTGAGCGGAAGGCGGCGGAGAGAATCTCGTACTGGACAGAGTGACCCTGACAGTGAGGACCCCTGGGTGCTGGGGCGTAGAGGGGCTGTGGTGGCGGGGGTGCCCCGTGAGGCCCCGAGGGTGGCCGCGGCCCAGAGACTGATCAGAGGGGAGACGCTGACCCCCGCGCCGCCTCCCAGCGTGACGGGCAGTGAAAGGATGCGGGGGCAGACGTCCTGAAAACCCCTGAGGCACTGAGGATTGGGCCGGTGGTGCGGCCCCCCCCCCTCCTGCATCTCCGGTGTGGGGCTGTCCGGGGAGAACGTTGTGGACCGCCTGAGAGGTGCTCGGAGTCGGGCCGGCGGAGACTGTGTGTGGGGCTGGGAGTCCGGCTGGCTTTACGTGAAGCGCCTCCCACCGTGAAACCTACGGGGTGCCGGCCGCCGACAATGAGGACTGGCCTGCGGACAAAGACCCGCTAGTGTGCGGGGATGTCGAGGGAGAGGTGGGAGCCGCGTATAGAGTGACCCCTGCTGACAGGGGGCTAGTGCCGCACGGAGACTGCCGCCAACCCGGCCCAGACTTGATGGAGGGGACTGTACTTGAGGTGGCGGGGGCCCATTAAACACGCCGGAAAGGCCGATTCCATCGAGGGCGAGCGGAGGGCACTGGTGAGACCGGGTGTATCGGACGAAATAAACGGGCTGAACGCACAGGAGGCGCTGTTACACCCACAGGGCACACCCCGTCGCGCCACCGGCAGGTACTACTGACCATGGGTAAAGACAAAGACCCGAAACCTCCGAGGCAGGGCAAGATGAACCGCTACACAAAGGTCATCACCCCCCCTCCAGAAGAACAACCGGCCGTCAGTCCAGACACAGATAAGCTCCTACAGGCGATTCATTCCTCTAGGACGGCGCTTGAGGGGAAAATAGGCGCAGTGGGCACGGAGGTGACGCTTCTGCGGCAGGACCTACGGAACCAGGCGGCTAGGGTCACTGAGACGGAGACGAGGGTGGGGGAAGCGGAGGACACATTGAGGGAGCTACGCAAAGACATGGCAGAGTTGCAATCATCCCACAAGGACCTACAGTGGCGAGTGGACGATGCGGAAAATAGAGCACGCCGCAATAACCTACGCTTTTGGGTTTTCGAGAGGGAATTGAGGGAACGAATATGCCGGAGTTCCTCCACTCTTGGCTCCTGAGCATCTTTCCGAAAGACAAATTCTCTGCATGCTTTGTTATAGAAAGAGCCCATCGGGCGCTGATGGCCCGACCACCTGTGGGAGCGCAGCCGAGGCCTGTCATAGCTCGTTTTTTAAACTTCCTGGACAGAGACATGATCCTCAGGGAAGCTAGGAAGCTCGGGGAGATCCGACATGAAAACATGCGTGTTATGATCTTCCCTGATTATAGCAGGGAGGTACAGAAACAGCGACGCACCTTTGACTCAGTAAAGGCAAAACTGCGAGAGCATAAGATCCAATATATGTTACTGTTTCCAGCAAAGTTGAAAGTGATGTTTCAAGGCAGATCCCATTTCTTCCAGACGCCGGAGGAGGCGTGGCATTGGCTGGAGGAGCGGCCTAAACTGGAAAAACCAGAGACAAGGCACGTCGCAGCCAGACATCACCGAGAAGTGCCAGGAGATCCCCGGGCCCCCGCAGAACAAAGAGACTACGACAGGCGCGTAAAGACCGCCTCCAGGAGGTAACCCCGTATGCGCCAAGAGACAATGGCAGATCACGGAGGCGCAGTGGCCGCTCTTTGGACTCTTGCCTTGCGGCGGCCCCCCGCACTCGGCACTCCTCTGGACACCCTGATCCAGGCACGGAGGTGGAAACAGGGGATGCAACCTCCGGAGAAGAAGATGACGAAGGACCATCTCTACACCCCTTAGTGGCTGAAATAGTGGCGATGGAACAAGATGTAATGCCGGACACCCAGGCCTCCCAAGGGGAGCTGCCAGAATCACATTCGTGAGCAGGGGCTTGCGCGGTTGACCGTGGATATAGATTACAACACCGGAGCATCCATGTCGGACACGCACCCCCCCCCTGTTTTCCTCGCATCTCCAGTTGCTGAAACCTGCGGAGTGTAACACGACCTTCACAGTACTGCAGACGAGACGCCTGGAGTGGCGACAAACTTGGGCCGTTTATAGCCCGTATATTCTCTTCTCTTTCCATCTCTTTGGTCCTTTTCTTGACTTGTCTAGCTCTCCTCTTTGTTTTCCTTTCTCCTTCGTTCCTTTCCTTCTAATACGGAGACCTCTTTTCTTTAGTCTCCCACTGTTAGTGGAAGATCCCTCCTTCAGGGACTTTTGGGGACTGTCACGAAAGTTGGACCGGGTGACGTAAGTTAGGGGTTTGGGAGGGCGATAGACCGCCACCACCCTGAGGTTCATCCTTGAGCGACTGGCGAGGGATGCGACACCGGGGAGGAGGTAGGTGGGGAGGGGGGTTGGAAATGAGGGGTTTGAAGCAGTTTCTATGGTTTTGTGTTATCTTGTTTTGTCGTATTTCTTTGAACAACGGTCACATACCTACAGCAGCCCATGCGGCCGCCTACCTTCCCAACCAGAGGCGCACCAACACCGTACATGTCCATGGGCCCGGGGGCTGAATATAGGTGCCGTGGGGTAGAACAGGAAACTGACCCCTACGCTGTGCCATTTCCTGGAACGTGAATGGCCTGGGAGACAAAATATAGAGAGGGTTGGTGTCCGCATATATAAAGCGAGTCCACCCGGATGTGGTCCTCCTGAAGGAGACTCACCTTAAGGGCACCAGATGCGGGTTCCTGGCAAGGGGGGCATATGTGGTGCTCGCACACGCGGGGTACACCTCCGGCTCTAGGGGAGTAGCCATCTTGATTAAAAAATCCCCCCCCCTATAGGGTCGCACGCACATGGACGGATCCCCAGTACGTGGGAGTGACAGGCACATGGGGGAGAAGGAGGGTCACTCTGGTGTCGGTATATGCTCCCCCGCGGCTCCAGGAGCGGACACTGCACGGGGTGACTGATATTTTATTGGAGACACCGGACACCCTTCACATTATAGGGGGAGACTTCAACGATGCACTGTCCACCCCCATGGACCGAACGGGGGATCGCACTGACTCACACCGGACCACACAGCTGGCCAGGTGGACGGACACTCTAGGTCTGGTGGACGTATGGAGACGACTACATCCAGACACTCAACAGTATTCGTACTATTCCGGGGCGCATAGGGTTCACTCACGATTGGACTATGTCTTTCTCCCAAGAGGAGACTCAGATAGTATTAGCGAGGCGGAGTATCTAGCCCGTGGAATCTCCGATCACTCGCCCCTGCTGATACGGGCAGGGAAGAGGTCTCGAGGCGGACAGGGAAATTGGAGGTTATCGGCCTGGGACTTGCAGAATAAGGAGGTGCTACAGGGGCTTCGAGCGGACACACAAGTCTATTTTGCAGAGAATATGGGATCAGTACAGTCGGGTGTAATATTGTGGGAAGCCTATAAGACGGTGCTCCCCGACAGGGCCCAAAATCGAATTGCATGGGAAAAGCGGAAGGCGCAGGAAGAGCTGACCACCCTGGAAGCCCAAATCTTAACATCAGAACAGCGCTATCTGGCAGGCAAAGATCCACATGTCCTCCGGTTACTGACAGACGCGCAGCAGAAATACAGGGCCTTGGCCACGGAGGAGGCTAAATCACAAGCGCAGGCGACTATTCATAGGTTATATGATGTGGGGGACAAGTCCGGAAAGCTTCTGGCCTGGCTTAGCCGCAGGGAAGTAGACGCCCGGTGGGTGGACAGGGTGGGGGACGTACAGATAGTGCAGACATTCGCCGCCTATTTCCGGAATTTTTATAAGGCCCGGGAGCCGGCTACACCGGTAGAGATATCAAACTATCTAGATACTATTCAGACTCCAAGCCTGGACGAGGATGAGCGAAAGGGGCTGGATCTGGATATCACGGTAGACCAGCTCACAGACGCAATAGCTAAACTGAGACCCGGGAAGTCCCCAGGCCTGAACGGACTCCCGGCGGAGTTTTACAAGAAAGGGGCGGATCTCCTGGTCGTGCACCTCTTGGCATTGTTCAGAGACGCGTCAGAGGAGGGCATCTTACCCTTAGATCTCAGACTGGCCACGATTATCCCCATTTATAAACCGGGGAAACCCCCGGAGGAGTGCGCCTCATATCGTCCAATCTCCCTCCTCAATATAGAGGTCAAACTCCTGGCGACTGTCTTGGCTCTCCGTCTTCGCCGGGTCATCGCGGCCTTGGTGCACCAGGACCAGACGGGCTTTCTACCAGACAGGGCGACCAGACAAAATTTGAGAAGAACCCACAATTGGCTCATGGCAGTGCAGGATCGGGTGGACCCCCACCTGTTTCTCTCTTTAGACGCTGAAAAAGCGTTTGATTCGGTACACTGGCCCTTTTTGGAGGCCACCCTGGTTAAATTTGGCTTTGGCCCCAGGTTCCGCCAATGGATTGGCCTTCTTTATGCAGACCCACGAGCTCGGGTTAAGGTGAACGGGGTATTGTCCGATGATTTCCCTGTCAGGCAGGGAACCCGACAGGGATGCCCTCTGTCCCCGCTACTCTTCGCCCTCACAATAGAAGTCGTGGCGTGTGAGATCAGGCAGACACAAGAGATACGGGGGTTCCAAATTACACAGTCTGATACGGGGGAAGAAAAGATCTCGCTATATGCAAATGATATTTTATTATACGTCACTCAACCGGAGGATACATTCCCTGTGTTATTTGCACTTATGGACAGATATGGGTCCTTTTCGGGGTATGCCATAAATTGGCATAAATCGGTTGTATACAGCCCAGAGGCTAGGGAGGTCTGGCCCTCTCTCCCTGGGGCCCTCCAGGTGGCGCAGACGGGATTTACATATCTCGGAATATACCTCACCACAGATAGAAAACTTTCCTATCAAAATAACATCCAGCGGGTCATAACAAATTTTGCAGCGGATGCACAAAGGTGGAAGACGCTCCCCCTCACGATGCTGGGCCAGGCGGCAATGTTCAAAATGATTACCCTCCCTCGTTTCTTGTATGCGCTCCAGAATGAGTATTTCCCCCTTCCTAGGCAGACATTCCGGGCGATAGACGCGGAACTGCGCTCCCTGCTGTGGCTGGGAAAGAGGGCGAGGATTGCCCTGTCCACGCTCCAGCGGAATCAATATAATGGGGGAATATCCCTGCCAGATATAGAGGCTTACTATTGGGCGGAGCACTTGGCGCCGGTGAATGAGTGGATTCACGCCCTGGAGGATCATCCCACCTATAGGTTGGAGAGGGACACCATGGCGCAGCGTACATGCTTACATTTTCTATATGGTGGACGGGGCAGGGGCCGCCTGCTCCCGGCCACGCAGGTAACGCTGGAAGTTTGGGACCGAGCGACTAAGACAATGGGATGGGCCCGCAAACCAACGAAGCAAACACCGCTCTGGCACTGCACCTGGTTAAAGGAGCTACACAAACTTAGGGGCTTTGGGGGATGGGATACCATAGGCATATCTAACATAGGCGACGTAGTGGCTAAGGGGGACCTCAAATCTTTTAGGACGCTGGTAGTGGAATTTGGCCTACACAACACCCAAGTTTTTAAATATACACAGCTGAGGCATGCCTGGGCAGCCGAAGGTTCACTCTCCCTTTCCCTGCCGGACTATGCCCCGCTGGAGGGGCGCCTGTTGCAGGAACAGATAATCCATAAAGCAGTGTCATTAACATGTAAGACCCTAAACAATAATATGCCTGACAAACTGGGGAAGTTGAGGGAGACGTGGGAGCAGAATCTGGGTGCATTAGAAACGGTGGACTGGGAGGCGGCCCTGATGCACCACCAGGAAGTGGCAATCAAGTCTCGCCTTCGACTTATCCAATACAAGATATTGCATAGAGTGTATTACGACAGGGCCCGACTCCACCGCATGGGTCGAGCCAGTGATCCATATTGCCTACGATGCAGACAACCCCAAGGGGACTTTTACCATACTATCTGGGATTGTCCTGTCATCCGCACATACTGGGAACACGTCCTGGGAGAACTGAGTAAAGTCCTGGGTGAGACATTACCCCTAGATCCCTAATTTGTACTACTAGGTATTCCCGGTGATGTTGACCTGGGCCGCCCCCAGCTTATCTTTGCGCTGCTGACGTTAGTGGTAGCGAAGCGCGACGTGGCCCGCGCATGGGGGGCGATACTGCCTCCCCAGCTCCAGGAATGGAGGAGGGGGATGGACGTGTACATGGCGGCAGAAAGAGTCACATATAAGGCGAGAGGGTGCCCGTGGAAATTTCGTAAAATATGGGGAAAATGGAGGAAATACTATGGAATGGATGGAGGGCTGGGAAACGATTAGCTAATTACAGGTTTTCGGGCCTGCTCGGGCTTCTTGTAAGGGACCCCTTGGGCCTGCTGTTCAGATGTGAAAGGGACATGGGAAAGACCTTGCGGGCACGGATGCATGCGGGGAGACAGCTGCTCGGCTTGGCCCGGGAGAGGGAGGAGGTGGTGGGTACTTTGATGTGGTACATAAATAATTGTCGGTGTGGGACTGTGACCAACTGTGAATTGTTTTATTGTTCTGAATTGGTTGAAAACGCAAATAAAAAAAAAAATTTTTAAAAAAGAATATGGGGGTGGAGTTTACACTCGTGGACTTGTTGATGCACCCCGCTGAGCAGGTCTGCAAAGTTGTTGGCTGTCTTCGACCCACTAGAAAGAATGCTGTAGTGGAGTGCTCAGTGCCAGATGCTCTGTGCTAGGTGAGAGAGCTGAGGGGAATGTGAACATCGCCCTGTTTCTGGTTATAAAACAAGGTTAGCATGTTGTCCATTCTGATATAGACTACTGTGATGTGAACAAATTGCCGACAGGCTTTGAGGGCTAGCTAGTATTTCCAAGTAAATGATGTGGTGGTCCTGGTACTTAGATGGCCACTGTCCTTTGAGTGTGTACTGTGTGAGGGGCGTGCCCCAACCCGTGAGAGCGGTGTCCATGGTAATGCTATGCAGTAGGTTGGTGGTTGACCACCATTGCAGAAAATGGTGCGCCTTGGCCTGAATCAACACTAGAACTTCCCATTGACCCTGTGCCTGCGACGATTAAACCACAGACACTCTTTAAGGGGGAGCATGTGCAACCTTGTATTTGGGAACAACTTCAATGCAAGATACCATCATTCCCAAAAGACGCTTGACTGCCAACTGCAATCAGACTGATGAGCTGAAAAAGAAGCAGCAGGTGCTGAAAAGCTAAGACCCTTTGCTAGTTGACTTTGACCACATTTAGGATGGAGCAGAAGAAGAGCTGCATCTGAAGGGGTTGCAGGTGGGACTTGGTGGTGTTTACAGTAAAGACCAATGTGTGAAGCAAGGACACTGCCACGCGTGTGCGAAAGACACTGCAACTGCTGCTGCTCTTGATCAGCCAATCATCAAGGTAGGGAAAACTGTGGATTCCTACTTTATGGAGGTGCACCAACACCACTGGCAGACACTTCATGAACATCATGGGAGCATGGTAACCACAAAGGGGAATAATTGAATTGGTAGTGATGAACAAGTTACTTAACTTCAGTAACGCCTTATGTGATAGAGACTCAATTTAGCCGCAGATTCCTTACCGTAGAATATTACAAACTCATTCAACACTGCTTTATACGATGACATGGGGCAGGACCTCAACATCTATACTGGACTGGAGACAACAGCCCCAAAAGCTTTTGGAACCACAGTAAGAGGTGTTCTTTTCAATTAATTCACTGAAAATGAAGGTACAGTGGTCAATTTTAGGGTCACATGGAAGGCATTCAAAGTGGTCATCGGGAGAATGTGCAAGAAAACTACTTGCGAGTCAAATCACACAGAGACCTAATGAATATACAGAATCAGCTTACAAGAGTACTAGAAAAAAAGTACCTAATGATACAAGAAGAAAAGCGGAGTATTTGAGCAATAAGAAGCAATATGCGGACACAAAAGTGTGGGATGTCTACATTATAGAGTGCCTGAACAGAATGCATGCCGAATGGGAAAAGACAGGTAGGCTACTGCCACAGCTGATTAAAGATGAAGCTAACAGAAAATCTCTAATTGCAGTGAGAGCAGAATGGAAAGTACACGCAAACAGATATTAACAACATTTTCAGAAATTACTACAGTCGTTTATAAACACCCGAACCTTAGATACCAGAGCTCTAGATAAGTCAGTTCCTGGATGAAGCTAGATTATCCCGGTCACACCAGAGGTCAGGTACATACTAGATAAAACTATGACAGTTGATCACTAATATTAATGCTATGTCAAAGCTCAGCCCCAATAAGAAACCTGGAACAGCCGGTTTCCACATTGAAGTTTATGCACTGTACACAGACATACTTGTTCCAAAGTTAATTCAAATGAAAGAAACATTGCGTATATTAGGTGTGATACCTGAGACCACAACAGAAGTGCTGATAGTGGTTCTCCCTAAGTCAGACCGTGACTCTTCATACTGCCCGTTATCCATAATCAACATCAAAAATACCATTCTAAATAAAAATTCTGGACTCCTGTCAGGTGAAGATAGTACAACCAGACTAGTTGAGCTTTATAACCAAATGCAACTTATCATGCAACATACGGATGTTATTTTATCAACTAGACGACCAAGAGAGAAATGCCTGTATAGCCATGTGGAAAGCTTTTCATACCAGAGGAACGTATTTTATCACTGCCACTCTCGCCTAAATAAGATTTGGCGACCAGTTGTAAACATGGTTGAAATTATTATACACTGCCTCAACGGCTAGGATACGCACTGGACAGCCTATCTCCAGGGCTCCGAAGGTGGGGAGGGGCACCAGACAGGGATGTCCACTCTCTCTGTCAATCTATGTGCTTGGAGTGGAACTCTGGGCATGGACAATATGTAGGGGATAGCAAAGTAAGAGGATCATGATTCAAGGTGAGTTGCATAAAACCAGACAAAATACTACCATATTTTAAAAATCCAAAAGAGGAACTAGAACCCATCATTAGACTGTTGGATAGATTCAGCAGGCTTTCAGGATTACATAAAATAGAAGTAAATCATGCCAGTTTTCAATAGCCAGTGAAAGGAAGAAAGAGTGGAGGGACAGGACCATGGCATCGTCAGCTATGCACTCATTTAAATACCTGGGTATCCGAATTCACAGGGAAGGCAAAAGTGTCTTCAAGTGCAAATATGGGTGAGCAACATCAGCTATTTGTAAGGCACCAGACGTCTGATGTAGATTACTGATCTCAGTAGGGGCTGGTGGGCCATGAGGGGGAGGAAAGGAACACCAGTTTAGTTAGCGCAACCCTTCTCCCCCTTTCCCCTCCCCCTCATGGCCCACCAGCCCCCTACTGAGATCAGTACTGATGCTAGCTCATCAACATTCCACAAAGGCAGAAATGCTTAGGCTACTTAGGTTAGACAATGCATTACAACACACACATAAATATAACTTTTTTTCTAATTGTAACATTCTACACAATATAAAGATTTGTGCTGAGCGAAAAAAGAAGTAAATAAATTAAACAAATAATCAATAAATTATTTACAAATATTCCTGTACCTAAAGTGGAATATAGTATCAAAGTCACCTAATGTCATTGAAAACTATTACTCTCTTCTGTGGCAAAAATTGGAAACCACAGTGAAACTTGGATAGTAATCTTTCAACACTTTCGTATTTTTCAATCTACCACCCAGTCAGGTACCAACACCACTTAGGTTTTGTTCCACACATTATCATCACTCAATTGCATAACAAACCTACCAACTCTTTTAACCTTATTATTTTAAAATGTGGATAATCACTTTCTCCCAATTTTAGCCATTAGTAGCCTTACTATGTCACCAAACATGAACGTTGCGGCACCATTCACAACATTTTTACTACACATTGTTTTGCGTTCCAGCATCCATGACTGTTTTCACAGAGTACAAGGGCTTCTATCTCTCATTTTTGCAAACGGCGATTTATCACCATTATTATGATGTGCCATCGTATAATGCCCACACCTGTTCTTCAACCATTTGCCTCCAATCCTTTTTTAACACCTCCTGCAAGCTTTATGCTTTACCATTACTCTACGGAAGATATACAGATGTGCTAATGTGGGTAATACCTTAATGTCATGAGAAATACTTTGCACTTAATTCTTTGTGATCAGTTCTTTGGCAGACCTTCTTTAGTGAACACTTCAACTAGTAACTTCATTACTTCCCTTGCAGTTACCTTGTTATCAAACTTAACATCATGCCATTTCGAATAATGATCCAGTAAAACAATACCATATTTAAGACTTTTACTGTTAAGTCTGAATGTAATCTTTTTCCGTGCTCTCATGGGTCTTAAACTTTCCTCATTGAGTCATGTGGTTGTCTTTTGCACTCAACGCACATGCTAAACACAAAAGTTTCCTTCTTCACGCCTATCAATATCTGGCTCCCCCCAAAATTTTTTTAAAAAATCAGTCCTCAATATGTGTTTAATGCCACTCACTCCTGAATGACCTTCAAGAGACATATCCAAAACACTTTTACTCAGATCACTTGAAACAACAAAATTCTCCCCTGTACAAAATCTCTCTCTGTAAAACTTCCTCATTGCTCACACCATGGTACCTGCTGAATTATTCATCCAACTCCTTCTTGTCCTGCCACTCTTGCACAATACCCTTCATAAGGTTTGTAGAACTTCATCACTCTCAATTGCATTAACCCATTCATCCTTTGAAATTGCATTCGGTGTCACTTCAGATATACTAGCAATAACCATGTCATCATCCATATAATTATCCTCTCCCTTCAACTCATTATTCCTCTGCAGACGCGACAAGCGATCCACCAATATTTTCTACATCTACGCACATATTGTAAATTAGAGCAAGAAACCTGCATTTTCAACTGTCACTTAGCAACAAGGGGTGTTGCTCACACCTCTTGTAGCCAGTAAATCCACCAAGGGTCTGTGATCATTAGACAGAATAATGTATGCCTCAGACATACTGTTGATATTTCACCATTCCACAAAAACTCACCAAGGTTTCTTTCTCGATAGTGGAATTCTTATTTTAAGCATCCCTCCGAAGCCTTGAGGCATATGCAACAGGTTATAAATACCTACCATCGTCCTTCAATAAAACCACCCAGAGACTCACGTTGCTGGCATCCGTCATAATTACAGATTTTAAATGGGTATCAAAGGGTTTTTAAAGCAGGAACACTTGCATTTCTCGTTCCAATGTTATGAATTTTTTCTTACATTCTTGCTAATTTTTCTTCATAATCCCATCATGTTTACAGTTTTGTCAGCAAATCTCTGAATATACGTTCCACAAAAACTCTGCAGATCCCATGAATTAACTTAACAAGTCTTTACCCCTGGGATAAAGAGCTTCTACAATAGCTTTAATCAAATTAGACTTAGATGCCACACCTTTTTCACTGATTGCGTGCCCCAGCTATTCCACACTCAACAGCAATTCTGCCTTTTGTTTTATTGACAACCCTTTGTGTTCCAAAATGGACAACACTTTTCAATGTTTCATTGTGTTCTCTCCCGCACATCTCATACATTATCATTCTGAAAGCATGTTACATTGGATAACTCTTTGAAGAGTGATGCATTACCCTTTGGAGTGCTGTAGTTGTTGACACCAATCCAAATGGTATCAGCTTGTATCTAAAAACACCATCAGGTGTGATAAAGAAAGGCAGAGGTTTAGAATCATCATGCAAAGCCATTTGATAGTATGCAAATGATAAATCTAAGGTGCTTAACACCCTAGTACCACTTAGTTTTGACCACATCTCCCCAATGTTTTGTAATGAGGGGGCAATTGACTCAAACACATGTATTTAAATCAAGCAGGTCAACACAAACCCTGATCTTACCACGTGGTCTGTGTGTCAAGCCAACTGGGGTTAGTTATTCAGAAGATTCTATCTCATCTATTATCCCTTCCTTCCATGTTTTATCCTGCTCTTCTTTCACAGACAAAGGAACATTTCTTGTTTTGCGCATCTTTCGCAGAGCCCCTTTTCTTCATAATGTGAAAAACCTTCCAATAATCCTAGATCACCCCTTAAAATATTGGAAATGTATTCTCCCAATCTACGAAGTAATCATCTTAATAGTCTACGTATCCTAAAACCTGCCTTGGATGGTTAGGATCAAAAGTGATCATAAGATCTCCATGCTGGGGCCAAATTTAAAGGCAAGATTCTTCCTTCGCGACTTATACCTTTGGTAAACATAGCATTAAAGTAACTGATTACATTTACAGACTTGTTTCCATAACCCTTCAGTTTTAAGTAAGGAGGAATTAACTTCTTGCTCTGCATCTGGTCACCATTAGTGAGCATATAGCTGCCACCCAAGTCTGCCATTACAGGTACATCAACACCACCTACCTTAACAGTACAATACGGGCCTTTTTTAGGTCTCGCAGACCTAACGTTGCAGCGCGCATGCGCTGCTCGCTCTGCGAGGCATATTGTAGTAAGGTATGTTTTAGAAGTGGGGTGGAAGCCCGCCCCTATTTTTCATTGGCTGGCGTCATCGTCTATGGTAAACGCTGGCCTCCGATTGAAAATTAGGCTTCTTAGTCCCGCCTTGTTACCGCCCTGTCTCCTTTTGGGACCGCACATCAGGACTGGATCGTTTACTTGCAGCGTTACACTGTCTCCTTCAACTAATTGGTGAGCACTATCTTTCTTTCATTCGGCCGCGAAGCGCGATACAAGCGGCTGCTTTTGCGCAATGCCGACAGCTTCTTATTCTTATCTGTCTCCTGCCAAACCTAGAGCCTCGTGTCCTCTATAGACTCGAGCCGCTCTCCCCGTGGCCTCTGGCGGCGGGCCAGGGATCGGGGTGGGGGTGCGAGGGTTGCTGAGAGGAATCAGTGTTTGTCAGCCTAATAGAAGTTAACTGCCTCACCTGAGATGGAGGCATCGACATTGTCCTCACGGTGAGCCGCTGCCTCCACCCCCCCCTTGACTTAGGTGACCCCGCAGACCGCCTCACTCAGCTGGCCCCCTCCTGCCTCGATCCCTAGACCGGGTGCTGGGGTGAGCAGTGATCGAGGGAACTCCTGCATCCCATATTACTGACCCGCATGCGGCTGCTGCCACGGAGGTGCCCACTGTATGGAGGAGTCAGTGTCCACCCCACACGCTGAGCTCCCGAAGTCAGCGGCGCCTTGCGCGACCCCCACCACTGCGAGGGTCTTCATGTGAGGTTTAGCAGAAATAGCGCTGGAAACGGGCTTTCCATGGCTGCTTGATGATCAAGCAGTATAACAGAAGGCAGCTTGTGCCTGTCCAGGTACATACACATCTTCAGCTCGCGGCTCCTTGCAGGGGCATGCTTGGGTAAGGCAATTAGGCCCCCGAAATGATGACTTCATTGAAGTAGAGAGAGCCTGACATCAGCGCTGATTGCTGTCTCCAGGTGGCCGAATAAAATGAAAATAATGCTTATATCTGTAGTGAGTGTAAGCAGGCCTGCGTTTGTGGCTATGATTGCATCTTACTGTTAAGATACTGCTGTGGGCTAGCTGGAACAAGAAATATGGAGATGTGTGTGATTTATTCCTCCTATTGCAATTCTCCAAGATGTATATTTTGAGACTCCGAGGGAAAAAAAGAATTTCAGCTCCCCTGCATAATGAAACATGTTACATGCTGTCCTGTTTGTCTACTGACCAGCTTTCCACAACAGCCCCCTCTCCTCCCAAGGGAGCCATCTTCCTTCTGTGCCCCTCGTGTCATCTTTCAAATAAAGTAGAAAAAAAATCCCCAAAACAAAGAAAAGACCTCAACCCCAATACAGCTCTAATCGCATTACCTGGAAAACAAAAAACCGTGTCCCTGAAGCTCCACCTAGTGGCCATTCCATTAATGGTGACTTTCATACTCCTTCAAAGAAAGTGAAAATAATCCCAAAACAAGCATTTGCAATGCAATAGGTCTCGCATTTACGTGAGTTTGAGCTATTGGCATTGTAAATTACAATGCCTTTATTTATGTTTTGGTTTTTAAAACATAAATAAAAGGCATTGTCATTTACAATGCTAATAGCTTAAACTCTCGCAAATTCGAGACCTATTGCATTCCGAATGCTTGTTATCTATTTGTCCTGTGTACAAAACTTCAAGTATCAACTCTTCTTGACCACTCTGTTCTGTTACCACGTTTTATTATGCTACCACCAAACCATCTGACCTCAGTCACTGAGCTTTACATACTCTTGTATAGTTTCCTCTACCACTAACTCCGCACTTCCTGCAGATTTGACCTGAAGGACACAGTTTATCAGAGATAAAATGATCAGTTAAACTACACTTGTAACAAGTGTATTCCTTATCATAAGCTATGTCTTCATACTTTGTTTTTTGAGTACTCCATGTTCTGTTTTTTAGCCTGACTTGTCTTTTGCACACTTCCTACTACCGGGTGACACTTATATTTTTCTCTAATGTTAGACTTTTAGTGAATACCAATTTTACTCGCCATCATCAAGGCAGAGATATCTAGGCTGCTTAGATTAGACCATACATTACAACACATGGTCCTGTGACAAACTAACTGAATACTGGTTGAAGGTCACATCCAGCCTAAGTAACCTAACAGGCAGAATTAACGTGAAGAATCTTTAACTTGCTTCTTGGGAATCATGCCAGGACCCAAAAATAAAATTACAAATGTACATGTTGCTGCTATCTAAGTCACAAATCTCAAGAAGATGCAGATCAGCCATCACCCCAAAGTAATAATCTGGAAAGCTTAAACACTAATATTAAAATAATTATTATTTAAATAAAATGTAAATAGTCGAGAAGACTATGAGGAGAAATAAAACTTTAAATTCTGAAAAGGGAATAAAGGGAAACAAAGGAATAAACAGTGGGAATGGAAGTGTTGAACGCTGATAATGACCAATTCTATGCACGCAATACGTTGTATTAGTCACAATATAAGAAGCTGAATGTTATTTTAACATGAAAGTAATGTGAAATGTAAGAACAATGTAAGCTGGATGAGCTCAGATCAAAAAGTCCTGAAGGAACGATTTGAAATCCTATTCCCCGTCAGACCCCTCCTACTAGACCTGGCTGTCAAGGCAGTGGTGCTTTGCGAATGTGTGCAATGACACCCACATCACAGCCTGAAAGATGTCAAGAACAGGCACGCTGCTTGCCAAAGCACTCGCAGCTGCCTTGGCCTTGGGGGAATGAGTCCTCAATCCTTTGGGGGGCTGCTTCTGGATTATCTGCCAGGACAAAGCCCTTTTTAGGTCTCGCCTAGCGTTGCAGCGCGCATGTGCTGCTCGCTTTGCGAGGCTTCTTGTGATCGATTTACTTTCAGAAGTGGAGTGTAGGCTCCGCCCCTTTTTTTCATTGGCTTCCGTCATTCACTATGCTAAACGCTGGCCTCTGATTGTAAGTGAGGCTTTTTAGTCCCTCCTTGTTGCCGCACTGTCTCCTTTTGGCCCCGCCCACCGGGACTGGATCGTTTACTTGCGGCGTCACACCCACGGTCTCCAATATGTCAGTAAGCACTCTTTTGTTTTTCTTATTGTGTGCGTATTCCACGTTTTGGTCTCTGATCTCTGTCTTTTGCAGCACACTCGGCGCTCACGTCACATTCTAAAACTGCGCCGTCTTCCCTTCCACCTTGTCCCCAACCCCCTTTCTAGTTGATCCTTCACCCTTTTACATCATGGTTTGTGTGTCCTGGGTCATTGACCGGCGCAAAGGCATGTTTTGCGCCGCTGTGTATCCCGCCACGAGTATTTATTTTCCCGGTGTTCCCTTGTCTGCCGATGCCTCCGGAAGTGCCTCTGGAACCCCGGTGATTTCCGTGTCTGCGCCGCACCCCGGGATTTCACTTTGCGGCAGATGCAAGCGGTTAAAAAATAGGAACATGAGACTTGGGGACACGGGGTTCTCTGCTTATCCCCCCCACCCCTCCAAAAGGAGAAAATCAAAAACGCTCGCAAAAGCGAAACGGGCTGCAACGGACGGTGTATCTCCCCGTGGGGTGCCCTCCCTCTACCACCAGTCTGTCATCATTCATTGTAATATGGCTAGCTTCCAGTGCGTTAAGGTAACCATGTTGTTCCTGTTTACATTTCACATGCTTTACTTAATCTTGTTTTTAGTAACAGTCTGCGCGGTCCCCGAGGGCTCCAGACACGCTGCAGTGCTGGGCTCATTATCGCCCCACCCCTTACCTCATCCTTGCATGAATATGGAGGCCACCCGCTTTAATTTGGTTATGCAGATCAGCGTGGCACACAGTGCTTTCTCTTTACATGTATCGGCGTTGGATTCTTGCACTGCCGGCACACAACAATTCGGACATGTTCTCCCCCCTTCAAACTGGTGGAGAGTGGAAACTTTGAACCACACAATGGGAGCAGAGTTTTATTCCTTGACAGAGACTAAAATAGGTTTGCTTTACATTATTTTAAGGCTGCGCACCTTTTAATGACACTCCAGCAGCCCTCACGCTCAGCTGCCACTCACTTCTCTCCTCGGCTGCCTCCTCCTCCCCCTCCTCTTATTTCAAGGAACGCGCCTTTTAACAACACACATATAAACAGGTAGTGCCCTATTTCCCCGTGGGTTGCCCTCCCTCCACCACCACTCACTTTGCATGTCATCATTTATTGTATTATGACCAGGTTCCAGTACGTTAAGGTAGCCATGTTGTTCCTGCTTACATTTGACATGCTTTATTTTATCTTATTTTTAACAGCAGTCTACTCGTTTTCACTTTACATGTTTCGGCATCGGATTGTTCCACTGCCCGCACACAACAGTTGGGACATGCTCTTCCCCCCTCCACACGGGCAGAGAGTGCGAAGTTTGAACCATACAATGGGAGAGGTGTTTCATTCCTTGCAAGCGACTAAAATAGGTTTCTAAAGTTATCGTTCCTCGGTAGTTGTGAAAGCCGAGCATGCACCATCATTCGTCCACTTTAACAGCCCAATTCTGCATTGTTTCTCTACTCCAAACTGCATTGACCAGATAAATCAATTTGCTGCTTTGCTTTAATGTAATTACTTCTCAGCTTTGTTCTCTTGTTTTTTATCTTGTTAGCGTGTATTTGTGTATGTGCTTACGTAGTGCCCCAAGCTCCCACACCATCTCTTTTTTTTAACACCCAAATACACCATCTACAGCTTAGCTCCTACCTATGTTTTACTTTTAGTCACCAGAAAGGCAATGCTATCCACACAGTTCCATGCCACACAATTCAACTCCACACATTTCCAATCTACACCACATACTTCAACACCAAACTACATAATTCAACTCAACAACACAATTACACAGCACACCACAAAATTCCACATCATGGCACAAACATTAACAGCACACCACATAACTAAACTCCACTACATATCACTCCACAACAGAAAATGCGCTTCCACATAATTACACTCCATAACACACAATCCCACTCCACAAAATTCAAGTAACTCAATACCACATAATTACTATTCACATATTTCCACTGCACACCATGCCACATAATTCCAATCAAACCACATAATTCCACTATACACCACATACATACACTCCATAACACATAGGTAAAAGACGTTGTCATTTACAACGCCAATAGCTCTAACTCAAGGAAATGCGAGACCTATTGCATTTCCAATGCTTGTTTGTACTGCCTCAGCTTTCTTTTACCCAGGGAACCCCTCAAAAAGTTGATCAGCCATCCGATAGTCTTTGGTGCAACTGATGTAAAAACTGAAAGCTTTCTTGGAGTCCACCCAATGCAGTCTAACTTTCTCTTAAAAAGGGTGGGACAGGGCAGAGAACGTTTGGAGGGTGATGAATTGCCAAACTTGAAAAGGTGAAACATATCTGTGGCAAAAAGACCGCCCTGGTTCTAAACACCAGTTTATCAGGGAAAAAGATAGTGCAGGGCCGCTCCACCAAGAGAACCTGGAACAAATTCAGGTGATGAGCTGAAGTGATCGCAGTGAGGAAGACAGTTTTAAGTATCAGGAGACTCCACAATCAGCTGTGCATTGGCTCGAAGGGTGTGCATATAAGGAAGATCAGGACCAAATTAAGATCCTGTTGTGGCATCACAAACTGTTTGGAGGGGGAACATATGTGTCAAGCCTTTTAAAAACCTCATCATAACAGGTGAAATAAACTACGACGGCTGGTCCAGCAAAGCAAAAATACAAAAAGCGCCAACAGATAACCTTTAATACGGCCCATGTTAGAACAAAGACAAAGCAACAATAAAACATCAAAAAGCTTAGCCTGTAACAGATCAGCAGGGAAAACTAGTCCCAGTGCCCTGCACAAATGAATTTTGTAGAGGGGCGTTGTGCGGCAAGGATAGCATCCACGACTGCAGGAAATAGATGGAATAGTCAATTGCTGCTGCTTAATCTCCATGCATGGAAGTGTAGATTGCACAGGCCCGGTTGCAGAACCTTTCCCTGTTTCTACAACAGAAGATCCTACTGAAGCGAAAGCCTGATTGGGTCCCGTGCTCACTACGCCACTGGATTCAAGCTAGCCTGGCTGATGAAGGGTGATGCCCTGAAACCGGTCCCAGGATGCTTGTTTCTGGTCCAGGGAGGACTTGGCTTGGCAGTTCGGGCTGGAATGTTCCCATAAGGAACAGGGTCAAGACTGATTTGCATATGGCTGGGTCCAAACTAGGGTGGTGTGGTGAGCAAAAGAATTATGGATTAAACTCAGATCCTTGTGACTGGGGGTGAATGTTTGCATTGTCCAGCATTACGTCCATCAATTGTTTCTTTTGCATACCTCTCTAAGGAACTGCAGGAGCTAGAAGCAGAAATCAAGTGCTGTGAACGCATCGCCCCTACTGACCCACTCATAATACCCTCGCTCACCAAAGCCAGATTGGTTCACAAGGAAACACTGGACAAATTATGTGCTCTAGAATATAAACAATACTTAGCTAGACGACATACAGAGGGCGACAAAGCAGGCAAGACACTAGCATGGCTACTGAAAAGCAACCTCTCACAGCCCTCCATTACTGCTATTTATGCCTTAAATGGCCAGTTAGTGAAAACACAAGAACAGATAAAATGACTCCTTCCATCAATATTACACCGCATTATACAAAGCCCCTGACTCGGGTGACTCTCAGGCAATGCAAACTTTCCTAGAGCAACCAGCTCTTCCGCAGATAACACAAGCTCAATATGCAGCGCTGGAGGCCCCTATCAAGGAGGCTGAAATCTCTGAAACAATTGAACAGTTAGCCAACAGTAAAGACCCCGGGATGGACGGATGGCCCTCAGAGTTTTATACCACTTATTCGACGCAGCTGGTTCCCCGCTTATCTACCGTCTATACTTAATCATTCAACCGAGGTATATTACTGTCTTCTCTCCCTGAGGCAATACTAGCGGTGCTCCCGAAGCCCGGTAGGGACGCACTCCTCATGAGCTCTTATCGCCCGTTGTCTTTACTAAATTCAGATTACAAAATTCTAGGTAAGTTAATAGCTAATAGGCTGATAGACATTGTTCAACTACTGGTGCACACAGATCAAAACGGGTTTATCCCGGGCAGAAACACAGGACTGACCCTCCGTCGACTATTCAAATTGTTAGAATGGGCACAATTGACAAATGAACAACACTGGATCGCTGCCTTGGATATCGAGAAGGCATTCGATACCTTGGGATGGGATTATCTGCTGAAAGTGCTGGCAAAGTTCGGCATGGGCCCCAAGTTTCTAAGATGGGTGAAGATACTATACACCAACCCACGAGCTCGGGTAAAGACGGGTCGCATCGTCTCGCCCCCTTTTGAGATAGAGCGGGGTACCAGACAAGGCTGCCCGTTTTCACCAATTATTTCCGCATTGGCCATGGAGCCTTTGGCGTGCGCACTATGCAACCGTGTCCTGGATTGGGGCATACGAGTACACATACAGTGGCACATAGTTTCCCTCTACGTGGATGACGCGTTGATCTACCTCTGTAATCAGAACGAGGCCCTACGATGCCTTATTGAACTGTTGGACGCACATGCTCGGCTGGCTTGAAAATAAATTGGGCTAAGTCCATGCTGTTCCCAATGTCACCTATACCCATACCGCAGAGGCGACAGCAACCTCACGCCCCACTTACCAGGGCATAGGACTCTTTTAAATATTTAGGGGTCCAGAGTTATCACTCCCCGATTGACCTCATTGATGGCAACTTGGGCAAAGTGATCGCTAGCGCTCAGGCTACAATCCCGTTCTGGATTAATCTGCCATTGTCTCCCATGGGCCGGATAGCCATCTCCAAGATGCTTTTACTCCCTAGACTCCTTTACTTCTTTACAGTCCTCCCACATAGGCTCCCCCAGAAAATATTCCAAGATCTGAGGTTGATACTTGTATCTCTGATCTGGGGTGGATCCAGGGCCAGGGTAGCACTCTCGAAACTATAACTACCTCTGTCGGAGGGTGGACTAGGAGGGCCCAACTATGAACTATTATATTATATTATATATTATACAGCTGCGCTACTCCAGTGGCCTATGCGATGGTTGGCAAAAAACAGTTTGACTGAATTGGACGCCTGGGCAATACCACTACAACAGCCAGCTCTGCTAGTGTGGCTATCTGGGTCCAAAACGGCACTACAAAGGAATCACGGGTGCATCCTGATGACAGCAGCCCATAACGCTTGGACGAGATATGTACTGCCCAGACACCAATCACCACCGCATGCCCCTGACCTCCCCCTCGAGGTGATCCCTGGCTCAAACACTTGCCTAAAACGCCCAGAACTGGCTGAATGGCAAGCAGCCGGTTTGGCCACATGAGGGGATTTATTCATAGACTCAACACTATGTGACTTCGACACTTTGCTGGACGATTACGGTGTGTCACCAGGGACTTTCCTATTATATGTGACATTAACGCAACAGGCATCACACATATGGGGGGACATAAACACTGACCCTACAACCTCTGGAGCCCTGAAGACATTATTAACATATGGTACGGGAAGAAAGGCAATTACAGCCATTTATAACTCCCTCAGAGCAGATACAGCCCCCTCACTAACACCATTACGCGAATTCTGGAACACAACATTATCAATCGAAATTACTGACACAATGGGTGCAATGTGTGGGGATCCCCAAGATAATATCCACAAATGCTAGATTAAAATTTACCCAATTCAATTATCTACATCATACATAATTAACCCCGCATAAACTGGTGCACATGTATCCAACATCCATCGTTCTCTGTCCTAGATGCCAGAATACAGATGCCACACTTGCACATATGGTTTGGACATGCCCTCAACTTTCGTCATACTGGGGGAGTGTCTCCGAAATATTAACAGCAGCAGTGGGAACTCCAATTGCAGCCCAGGGAGCACATTTCCTGCTAGGCATTTCGAAACGCAATGCACGCCGTAAGAATTTTAATAAGTTCCTGGACATAGCACTGGTTTTGGCTAAACGCACACTGGCTATGGCCTGTAAGTCACAGGTGGGCCCCACTATACAAGCCTGGTTATTCAATCAATCAATCAATCACAAGATTTGTAAAGCGCACTACTTACCCGCGAGGGTCTCAAGGCGCTGAGGGAGAGGAGGGGGGTGTTGCCGCTACTGGTCGAATAGCCAGGTCTTGAGTCGTCTCCTGAAGGTCAGCAGGTCTTGGGTCTGTCGTAGGTTGAGGGGAAGGGTGTTCCAGATCTTGGCGGCGCGGTGAGAGAAGGATCTTCCTCCGGTGGTGGTTCTCTGGATGCGTGGGACGGTGGCCAGGGAGAGGTCGGCGGAGCGGAGTTGACGGTTGGGAACGTAGAAGGAGAGTCGACTGTTGAGGTAGGCTGGGCCGGTTTTGTGGAGTGCCTTGTGTGCGTGGATCAGGAGTTTGAAGGAGATTCTCTTGTCGACGGGGAGCCAGTGCAGGTTTTTCAGGTGGGGGGTGATGTGTCTGTGGCGTGGAATGTCGAGGATCAGGCGTGCAGAGGCGTTTTGGATTCTTTGCAGTCGTTTGATGAGCTTGGTCGGGGCTCCTGCGTAGAGGGCGTTTCCGTAGTCGAGTCTGCTGCTGATGAGGGCCTGGGTGACTGTTCTTCTCGTGTCTGTCGGGATCCACCTGTAGATCTTGCGGAGCATGCGGAGGGTGTTGAAGCAGGAGGAGGAGACTGCGTTGACTTGCTTGGTCATGGTGAGCGTTGAGTCGAGGATGACTCCCAGGTTGCGTGCGTGGTCGGTTGGTGTCGGGGGTGCCCCTAGTGACGAGGGCCACCAGGAGTCGTCCCAGGCTGATGGGTTGGAGCCGAGGATGAGGATCTCCGTCTTGTCTGTGTTCAGCTTAAGTCGGCTGCACTTCATCCAGTCGGCGACGGCTTTCATTCCTTCGTGGAGGTTGGATTTGGCGGTGAGGGGTCCTTGGTGAGGGAGAGGATCAGTTGAGTGTCGTCGGCGTAGGAGATTATGTTGAGGTCGTGCTGTCGGGCGATGCGTGCGAGTGGAGCCATGTAGATGTTGAACAGTGTCGGGCTGAGGGAAGATCCCTGGGGTACGCCGCAGATGATCTCGGAGGCTTCGGATCGGAATGGGGGAGGCGGACGCTCTGGGTTCTGCCGGAAAGGAAGGAGGTGGTCCAATCCAGGGCCTTGTCTCGGATCCCTGCGTCGTGGAGGCGTGTGCGTAGTGTGCGGTGGCAAACAGTGTCGAAGGCGGCGGAGAGGTCCAGGAGGATGAGGGCCGCCGTCTCGCCATTGTCAAGCAGGATCCTGATGTCGTCTGTGGCGGCGATGAGGGCGGTCTCGGTGCTGTGGTTGCTGCGGAATCCTGACTGGGAGGGGTCCAGGATGCTGTTATCTTCGAGGTAGCGGGAGAGCTGTCTGTTGACGATCTTCTCGATGACCTTAGCTGGTTATTGGCCCTCCACCGGGCTTTGGTGGCTGAACACGAAACACAGTCATCCCATACTCGAAGACTGTCCTCACGAACCCATCCTGTAGACTGGCGAAATTATTTATCCATAATAGAATCTAAACTTAGCAGGGCACACACAAATTCGTAATATACCAGCGAGAGAGAGATATATATATATATATATATATATATACGCACCCCCACGAGCAAATACACCCTGTATCTTTTTCCCACCCCACACCCTTCCTCCTCATTAGAAATAGAGTCACACAGTGTCCACAATTTGATTCATACGTATACATTATATATAACCCCGGAAATTAACTGCACCACAAGGCAACCATATCTACACACCCAAGACCGCCACGCCAGGACCACTTTGGGGAATTTAGACTGAGCAACCTCCTCCCTCCCACCATCGCGTTTTACACATGTTCACATACCTCGCAGTAATCAATGTTAGCACGCAGCAAAGATAGCCGCTTCATATGTATGGTAACCACCGGACAGGCACCCTAGTTATAGTGGAAAATGTTTATTGTAAAAATGTACAGTTATTATGCTCAAAGTACTCAGGAAAGACTTTGACAAAGATCAATGTTACTGGTCCACGATTATTACTCCAACCATGATCTGTCACCCCCACCATGCTCGCATTAGTATGCATGATGATATGTACAAAATATGTATCCTACTACAGCTTTTATACCTTTGTATGTTCGGTTGAAAACTCAATAAACATTTTTTTAAAAAGAATGTATTTCCCTCTTTTTTTTTGTTTGTGCGTTTGGATATGTAGAAAGGGAGGACAAAAAAAGGGTAGTACCACTCGCCTCTTTCTTAGTTTGTGTAAGAGTGTCATTATCTCTGGCAGATTGGCCCCTAGATCTAAACTGCGAAAACACTCCCACTCGACCTATATCAATTTAACAATGGCTACTAATAGCTCACTGGGCTACCCTTTGCTATGGGAATGCAGTAGATGCAACAATGTTTTATTCATTTACATTCTTGTTTATTATATTCATTTTTTTTTAAAAAGTAAAACATTTTTTTATAAAAAACATTTCTTTTGTACTATATATACAATACACTTTGTGTGTGATTCAACATTTTATAATTTGTACACTGTGAGGCGGCACCTACTGGGCCCCAATAGTTACCTGTCCATCCGGATGACTGTGCCCGATCCGACATTCAACAGGAGAAAGTGACCCGGATGCGCAAC
This sequence comes from Calotriton arnoldi, assembly GCA_963921515.1. Lineage (NCBI taxonomy): Eukaryota > Metazoa > Chordata > Amphibia > Caudata > Salamandridae > Calotriton > Calotriton arnoldi. Next base: position 3,407,095 of record CAWUFW010000020.1, read on the forward strand.
ACCGACCATAAGCAAGCCGAGAAGATAACCCCGCCCACCTGTCATGTGTTCACACAGGAGGAGAGGCAGCGGTGTGATGCGGCAGGAGGAGGAGGAGCTGACACCGAAAGAATCGGCCAGTGGAGAGAGAAAAGGGACTGGGCAGAAGAGGAAAGGCAGGCAAATCGAGGAGATGGAGAGAAGGCGAGTGGAGTGGACTGTGTGGAAGACCCAGGAGGCGGAACTCGAGAAGAGGACGGAGCCGAAACCGAAGGAGAAGACGAGCGGAGGAGCGAGGAGTGGTGGTGCCCACCGGAGGATGCTGAAGAGCGCCCGCAACTCAGGAGAGTTGCGGCGGAGCCGGTGAGTGTCCACGGGTGGGGCGAAAAGCGGGAAGGGACTGCAGGTGACGGGAGGGCACCAGGGTCAGCGGGAAGAGAACCAGAGTAGTGAACGGCCACTGTGCACGAAACACTGGCCAAACCCCCCTTGCACACCTTCCCTGAAACCCTGTGCCACGACACCCTGAGATTCTTTTATGAGGCCCCTGAAAATTCCTCCTGATTGTAAAAGCGAATTGCTGAGTCAGGAAGCAGGAGAACACAAAAAGAACAAGATTCGACAAACCTGAGAAGAAGCATTCCAGGATTGTCTGTCTCTACTTTAGTTTCTTTCTGTATTTTCCTTTTCTTTATTGTGGAAAAACCCCACTTTTCCTTTATTTTCTGTCTTGCGACACCGGACGGGTGTGGTGAAGGGTGCACAACTCTCAACCCCTATAACAAAGCAGTGACTGACCGCTCCTTTCTCTCTCCATTTATGCGCCTCCGGGGAAGACCACTGGACCAAGAGAGGAGAGGGAGAGACGGAGGACACCAGCCCTTGTACCCAGAAGGAAGAAGACCCGAAGGATGGAGAAAGCTTTATACCACCTAAATCCGAAAACTTGAATATCTCTAATAAAACCCTCACCATTAAGAAATATATACAGCCTCCGCGTCTGTTTATCCGGCCCGCGCTCCCACAGGTGGTGTCAGAAGTGGGATCGTCCGGAGACATGGAGGCCGTGATCACTAAGATGGCGGAAGCCCAGGAAAGTCTTGGAAAGGTCATGGAACATTTCCTCACGGTTGTTGAAGAAGACCGAGGCAAACTACAACAAGTGCCTACAGGTCAAAAGCCAGACCCAAGAGGCAGCCATGGAAAAACCTGCGGTGGCCATCGGACACCAGAGGGGACCTACCTCTCTTCCCTCTGTGGTAATGCAGAGGTTCGTGAGTGGAGAGGATCCGGATTATTTTTTTTAACAACTTTGAACGGATGGCCATGGCAGCGGCCTGGCCCGCAGACAAATGGGGACAGTACTTGGGCCCTTTATTGTGAGGTGATTTGCAAACCACCTATCAAGCGGCGAATTTACATGGATTGACCCCCTCTGCGGATATTAATCAGTGCATCCTAGAACGGCTGGGAGTCGATGACGAGACTTACAGGATAAGACTCCGCCAGATAAAGGAAGGTCCCCAAGAGACTCCTAGAGCATTATACTTTAGGTAAAAGACATGGCTGACTGGTAGTTGAAACCCGCTAATACCACCAAAGAAGAGATAATGGCCAAGATCTATCTGGAGCAATACCTGTCGTTCCTGCATCCTCCTATCCAGAAGTGGGTCCGACAGCATGCACGCCTCACCCTAGAGTCAGCTGTCAAGATCGTCAGCGCGTACAGCAGAGCCCAAGAAATACAGAGGGGACGTGATGAACCACCCTGGAAATCCGGAGGTAGTGGGGGTCATCGTCCACCCGACCCCCTATTGTACGGAAACCCGATCCCGTCACAGTAATACCTGGCCCAGCCATGTTCAGACCCCCCCCTCCCCCAGCTGGACCCCAGTGTTTTAATTGTGGTGGTATGGGGCACATAGCGAGATTCTGCCCACAAAAAGAAGAGCCAATGGAGGTTGGAGTAGTACGGAACTACTACTGTTCCCCTCCCGAAGAAAAACCATCCCCTTATCACTGTAAGTTATCTGTGAATGGACAACCGGTCTCAGCCTTGGTGGATACAGGGTGCCATCAAAGCGTCTTACGACCCCAAGACTTGGAACAGGGTGTCGGCCCCATTGATGGGGTGGTAACTATACAATGCGTACATGGAGACAAAAAGCAATACCCTACCACCCATGTACGTATCCAACACCAAACCGACCCTGGCTCCTCTCTGCGGGTGGGACTCATCCCACGATTACCTGAGCAGTTAATTATCGGAAATGATTATCCGAACCTACCTAGGTTGATCAAAGAAACACAGGATGAATGGGAGGAGTGGTGGAATACGGCGCCCTTCTCTCGGGACGAAAACCCAGAATGGCCTCCCTCAAAGGCTAGGAAAAGCCGGAAACGAAGAAGAGAGGAGAAAAAGAAACCCGTCCCGGTGTTGCCGGTCCTCCAAGAAGAGAATCCATGGGAAACAGATAGGAATTTCCACGCTGCACAAAGAGATGATCCTGTCCTACGGGAAGCATGGGATAGAGCATTAGAGAACGAAGACCCCCTCCAAGTAGGTCCCTACTTCTTTATAAAGAATGGGTCATTGTATAGAAAAGGAGGCCCCACACAACACCCCCAGCTGTTAGTCCCTAGACCGTTTCGTGAAAAGGTCCTTTACCTGGCACACAGTCATCTCTTGGGTGGGCATTTCAGCAATGGAAAAACAGACAGGTTGATTCTAGAAAAATTCTATTGGCCAGGGATATACCAGCAGGTAAAGGCTTATTGCCGGGAGTGTCCCATTTGCCAGAAAAATAGCCGATATAGGCCTCCCCGGGTACCCCTCCATCCTCTCCCTATTATAGATGAACATTTTTGTAGGGTGGGAATGGACATCATAGGTCCTTTGTTACCTTCTCGAAGCGGGTGTCGTTATGTACTAGTCCTAGTCGACTACCCCACCCGTTTTCCTGAAGCAGTAGCCTTACGTCACCCAAATGCCTCCTGTATCGCCAAAGCCATGGTGAACATCTTTTCCCGAGTAGGGTTTCCAAAAGAGATATTAACGGATCAAGGAACCCCATTCGTATCCAAGTTGATGAGACAAGTGTGTGCCCAGCTTGGTATTAAGCAGATTTGCACGGCAGCGTACCACCCGCAAACGGATGGACTAGTGGACCGGTACAATGCCACCCTAAAAACCACTTTAAAGAAACTCCTCGCCCTGGAATCTAGGAAGTGGGAGGATATGTTGCCCCTAGCGTTATTCGCCATCCGGGGGAAGGTACAAAAGAGTACAGGCTACTCTGCTTTTGACTTGTTGTACGGCCACCAACCACGATCTCTATTAGAGATGGCTCATGAAGCCTGGGAGAACGAGAAAAACGACACTAAACCCATGGTAGAGTAAGTGTCTAACCTTAAAACCCATTTAGGTCAAGTTCGGACCATAGTCCGAAACAACATGGAAGAAGCCCAGACTGCCCAGAAGGCCCAATACGACAAGAAGGCCAAAGAGAGGTCCTTCAATGTAGGGGATCCAGTGTTGCTCATGATCGCATCATCTGATCACAAGCTGTTAGGTCAGTGGCAGGGCCCCTATACAGTGCTTGAGAAGGTGACTCCTGTGACCTACCGTATCGAGACAGATACTGACCGGGGTGTTTCACAGATATACCATATCAATCTGCTGAAGAAATGGGAGGGGCCCCTTCCAGCACTTGTAGGGATGACAGCAGGACAAATTCCTTTGTTTGACCAATGTATAAACCCTGACTTACCTCCCGATCTGAAACACGAAACTTGTGGATGTCCTCTATCCATTGCGAGAGGTATTTTCCCTGTCCCCAGGAAAAACATCCTTGCTAGAACACACTATAAAAACCCTTCCAGGAAAAAAAGAGCGCCTCAGACCTTATCGGATACCCGAGGCTTGTAGGAACACTATTAGAGAAGAGGTCCAACAAATGTTGCGTATGGGTATCATCGAACCTTCAGTGAGCGAATGGAGTTCGCCCATCGTCCTGGTACCGAAGCCGGATGGATTGGTACGTTTCTGCATAGACTTCTGGGAAGTAAATGAAACATCAGAGTTTGACTCCTATTCCCTAACTAGGGTAGATGAAATGATTGAACGTATGGGTAAAGTCAAGTACATCAGCACCCTGGACTTGTGCAAAGGATACTGGCAAATTCCGTTAAGAAACCAAGATAAAGAGAAAACTCCTTTTTCCACCCCTGATGGGTTGTACCAATTTACGTTGTTGCCTTTCGGGTTGCACGGGGCCCCCGCCACCTTTCAAAGAGCCATGAATCTCATTCTTCAACCCCATGAAAAGTACGCTGGGGCCTATATAGATGACATCATCATCTATAATGAGACCTGGGAACAACACTTGGACCACCTATATAAAGTAATTCAGGCCTTAGGGTTTCACGGTCTAAAAATCAACCCCGCCAAAAGTCATCTAGCGGCACAAACCGTCTGATATCTAGGGTATATGTTAGGGGAGGGAGTCATCAGACCACAAAACAACAAGTTAAAAGCTATTTCTCAGATACCTTTTCCCAAGACCAAGCGGGACCTCCGAGCCTTTCTGGGCATTCTCGGATATTACTGCAGGTTCATCCCTAACTTCTCTCAGACAGCTGCCCCCCTAACGGACTTGCTGCAGAAGACTATAAAAACAGAAGCCGTCTTGCGGCATCCTTCCCCTGAAGTGCTCCAGGCCTTTGATATCCTAAAAACCTCCCTCACCTCCAAAACCATTCTAGCAAGCCCTGATTACTCGCTCCCTTTCATTCTACAGACAGACGCCTCAGACAAGGGTCTTGGGGCGGTGTTATCCCAAAAGACACCCCAGGGAGAGGAAAAACCCTTTCTATTTATAAGCCGTAAATTGTTCCCTAGGGAGAAAAACTATGCCGTTCTAGAGAAGGCAGCCCTTGCCATCAAATGGGCAATCGATACCTTGCGGTACTACTTAGAGGGACGAGAATTTACATTATTCACGGATCACGCCCTCTTAGAATGGTTGGCCCGTAATAAAGGCAACAACGAGAGGGTATTGAGATGGTTTCTAGCCGTACAGCCATATAGGTTCCATACCCAGCACCGAAGAGGGGCGGACCAGGTTAATGTAGACTTTCTATCGAGATATCCTCAGGAACTGAACACTACTAGAAAGACAGCAAGGGAAGGGGGATATGAGGCGGCACCTACTGGGCCCTGATACTTACCTGTCCATCCGGACGACTGTGCCCGATCCGACATTCAACAGGAGAAAGTGACCCGGATGCAACACCGACAGTAAGCAAGCCGAGAAGATAACCCCGCCCATCTGTCATGTGTTCACACAGGAGGAGAGGCAGTGGTGTGACGCGGCAGGAGGAGGAGGAGCTGACTCCGGAAGAATCGGCCAGTGGAGAGAGAAAAGAGACTGGGCAGAAGAGGAAAGGCAGGCGAATCGAGGAGACGGAGAGAAGGCGAGTGGAGTGGACCGTGTGGAAGACTCAGGAGGCGGAACTCGAGAAGAGGACGGAGCCGAAACCGAAGGAGAAGACGAGCGGTGGAGCGAGGAGTGGTGGTGCCCACCGGAGGATGCTGAAGAGCGGCCGCAACTCAGGAGAGTTGCGGCGGAGCCGGTGAGTGTCCACGGGTGGGGCGAAAAGCGGGAAGCGACAGCGGGTGACGGGAGGGCACCAGGGTCAGCGGGAAGAGAACCAGAGTAGTGAACGGCCACTGTGCACGAAACACTGGCCAAACCCCCCTTGCACACCTTCCCTGAAACCCTGTGCCACGACACCCTGAGATCCTTTTATGAGGCCCCTGAAAATTCCTCCTGATTGTAAAAGCAAATTGCTGAGTCAGGAATCAGGAGAACACAAAAAGAACAGGATTCGACAAACCTGAGAAGAAGCATTCCAGGATTGTCTGTCTCTACTTTAGTTTCATTCTGTATTTTCCTTTTCTTTATTGTGGAAAAACCCCACTTTTCCTTTATTTTCTGTCTTGCGACACCGGACGGGTGTGGTGAAGGGTGCACAACTCTCAACCCCTATAATAAAGCAGTGACTGACCGCTCCTTTCTCTCTCCATTTATGAGCCTCCGGGGAAGACCACTGGACCAAGAGAGGAGAGGGAGAGACGGAGGACACCAGCCCTTGTACCCAGAAGGAAGAAGACCCGAAGGACGGAGAAAGCTTTATACCACCTAAATCCGAGAACTTGAATATCTCTAATAAAACCCTCACCATTAAGAAATATATACAGCCTACGCGTCTTTATCCGGCCCGCGCTCCCACATACACATAGTAAACATGATTTATACAACTCCCCATATTGTGATCAACCTCGCATCACATCACACCTCACATCACACCTCACATCACAGCCTTTCATACCGGACTCACACATTCACACCTCACATACATTCCAAACCCCAGCTTGAAAAGACATACACGACTTAAATCATGGGGAGAACCCTTCATTTAGTATCCATGATTATGTTGCCAGCTGGGAATCCATTAGGTCGATGTACGTTTCGGTGGGTAAAAATTACTTGCATCCACCTTCTTCAGGACCTCTCCTTATGGATATTATTTAAAACGGAGGGTAATGGGGAATCCAAAAAAATCAATGCGTCCTCATGTTCATAATTTGGAACTGGTACATTTGTAGTGAGAATCCTTTTCACCAATGTAGAAATACGCAGTCCCAGTGGTGGCTCTCAGGCTGTCTGTAACTGCAACTTTTTTAGCTGATGTTATCAGTCGTGAGAGATGAGCAGTTCCAATAGTTAGTACGCTATGTCCCACTTTGTTCTGGCGGAGTCTGTACTGCATGTAGTGTCTGCTAATGGGTTATTTAATCCCTTTTGCTTCTTCTACTTTATAAGGAACAGAGTCTCGATATTAGTTGATTTGCATCACGCCGGAGTTCCAAATCGTCCCCGTCCTGCATTCAAACGGACGCTTTGAAGAAGCGTGACATTAATGATAACCCACGCAATCTTAATTCCAAGCATAGTTTTAGTATCCAAAAATCGTCAACAGCACTGCCCTGAATTTGGCATTATAGTCTTCAAGTGTGGTTTCAACAGATTTAAGGGTGGTATCTGTTGTGGGGGCCATTTGAGAATGTGTTTCCTGTCCTTTGTCTCCCGGTTAGAGTTTGCTAGATTTAGGTTTCAACATCATGAGTGAGAATGCTGCATTGATAACACTCCTAGGTGCTATAGCCACTTACCAGTGACCGTTCTATGGAAATATTCTCCTTAACTGTTGCTCTTTTGTACGACAGGTACAGTTGCACTGTCCCTAACTTGTTGATACCCTGCGTAACAAACCCTGTGGGTGACGACGCCATCCATGTGGTAAATATGATGCCCTGTTTCTAGTGGCGCTGATAAGAGGTACCTATGCTCACCTCGGCTATGCGCCACTTAGTGCTCTGCATTTAGGGTCACAAGGTTCGCACCCACCAGCCGCTACACTGCACCCAATTTCACTCTTTCCTTGCACACTTTTTGGCAGTGCTCAGGAGTTTTCTCGTGAAGGAAACAATTACTGTGGTGAAACACTTACAGCGCTGCTAGTGCTGTCCCGATCAGTGCGCATCCACAAGGGCTAATCGGTGCTTCTCTTCCATGCAGTGGCATCACAAAAACTGAGGAGGCTCCCCTGCAAAGTACATGGAGCCCTCAACCCGGCCCACCACCTACCACTTTGGAGCTCCTCGCACTGCGGGAGCTAATGTTACGCGACTGCTTCCATGAGCACAAGCACCCCACGCCCTCCAGCAAATCTAATGAATGCTGAATTGCCTCAAGGTTGCGGACACTAGGGCTCTCCTGCAAACACATCCGCTGCTTCGGTTGGCATAATTATTGCACACGCAGGCAGCCATTCCACAGCTTACAAGATCTCTCTCATAGCCCCAGTGGTTTCACTTTGTACACAGTCCCTATCGCCATCTTCAGCGTCACCCGGCCTCCAGGATCGTTCTCGGCACACCTCGGTGGTCTTTTCCACTGTTCTTCTGGCTGCAGCGTTGCATTCAATGGTCTGTGGTGCTCCCAATGATTATTTCAGGGTTCACACAGGGGATGCAGAGGGGGGCAAAAATCACTTTACATAAAGCGCAGCACCAGAGCATTTTCCTGGTGGGTCATATACCATTGCACTCTAGGCCACGCACCCCCCATTTAACCCAGCAGTAGAGACCAAACATTTGAAAGAAACTCAAGGTTGGGACTAATGTAAGGTTTGTAAAATTATTTTTAAAAACTGGGAATACCACCGTCTACAATAATGCTACATGCTCTGCAGTTGAAACTGGAAGGTGTTTTGAGAATGGTATGTATCACGCACACATAGCTTTTAAGAGGTTTCCTTAATAAATATTGTCATTTGCAGGGTAGGCTGAATAAGCCTGTTAACCTACACCTGTGGATCAAGTGGGCACTCTTCTAAGAGGGTAGACAAATAAGACAAAAGAGACTGCCTGCAATTAGCTGTTAGAGCACCAATAATGGCCATTATTCAATTTCCCGCTAAGTAAAATCTTGTTCTCCAAGAGTGCATTCCTTGTTATGTGTAAAAGAAGAGGAAAAGTATATATGTATGTGTATATATATATATATATATATATATATATATATATATATATATATATATATATATATATATATATATATATGGAGTCGCGCATTTGCCGATAATAAATCTCTGCTAAAAGCTATTGGGTGCCGTGGATCGTTGTTTTTCATTCAACAATGGATTTTGGAGTCTCGCTAGCCCGCTATCGCAAGAGGCTTGAGTGTAAGCGAAAGCTGACTGTGTGTGTGTATATACAATCGTGAATCTTACAGACATTCAACTTAATGATGCCGAAAAACAGCTTTTGGCTCTTGGTTTAAATTTCTGTCCGGAAAGCAACTTCAATTATGTGCAGACAAGAGTTGATGTTTATAAATTTATCCGGAAGCTGAAACTGAAAAAGTTTTTACGATAAAAAATCATGGTAAAATGAAACAAGTCTCGCATAATCGAATGCCCGGCAGTGGACTTACAGCTGGGGAAATACCTTTGTTAACTACACTACATGCTCTACGAGATGAAGCCACAGGAACAGGTGGTGGTGAGTTGAACATACAAGACATTGCTCTAGCAGAGGATATTAATATTTCATCTCCTGGCCAAAGTCCATTCAAAGCACCGTCTTCTTTTGTGCCGATTATGCCGCGTGATGCTCTGGATATTTTTCATGACCGGATTACAGATGAATTGAAAACACTATACCGTAAAACCATCAGGTACAGAAATAATCACAGTAAAAAGACCAATGATTATTTTCAACTTATGGACAAGTTAAAGAACAATGCTGCTGTGGTTATTAATAATTCAGATAAGGGAGGTAATATTGTTTTGTGGGACAAGCATCTATATAGAGCAGAAGCCTATCGGCATATTAATAACATTGAATGCTATGAACAAACGAATGCTTCACTTGTCAGGTAAATGAACAGAGATTACAAGGATGAGCTCACCACATGGCAAAGGGAAGGTCTCATTTCCAAAGATGAGTTTAAATATCTGTACAAAGAATTTCCGACTTTACCTACATTTTACGTAATTCCCAAGGTCCACAAAGGCATAAACCCCATGCCAGGAAGACCAATTATCTCAGCCATCAACAGCACATTTGAATGCACCTCGAGATATGTGGACTTTTATCTCCAAGATCATGTGGTTGCTTTACCGTCTTATTTACGTGACTCTAAAGATTTTTATTGAAATTGAATTCAGTACAATGGTCCAATGAATATATGCTCTTAACATTAGATATTACCGCTCTGTATACGAGTATTAGACATAGCGATGGAATAAATGCTGTAGATTTTTATTTACAACACAGATGCATTTCAATGTACAAGCATAATGCAATGTTGATAAAAATGATACGCTGGTGTCTATACAACAATGTTTTCTTGTTTGATGGTAAGATTTTCAAACAAAAGCAGGGCGTGGCCATGGGGGCATGCTTCTCCCCAGCTATGCGTGTCTTCACGTAGGTTGGTGGGAGGAGCATGTCCTCAAGGTCGAACACAGAGCACTATTTGATAAGCATGTGGTTAACATGTGGAGATACATCGATGATGTTTTCATAGTGTGGAAGGGAACACATGCTGAAGCCTGTAATTTTGTTGACATCATCAATAGGAATGTTTATAACCTTAACTTTACGGCGCATATTGATTCTACAACTATCAATTTTTGGATATCACAGTGTATATTGAAAAGGGTGTTATTGAAACGTGTTTATTTAGAAAACTGACAGCAGGCAACACATTATTGCATGCCTCAAGTTTCCACCCCCAGCACACTATTTCCAGTCTTCCATACGGTGAATTTTTACGCATCCGTAGGGCGTGCAGTTCTAATACTACTCTAGTGACAGCACAGCAGGCCGCCAAAGAAAGGTTAATGGAGAGAGGCTATGATTCCACTAAATTGGACATAGCCATAAGAAAAGCCAATGGCAAAGATAGAAAAGAGCTTTTGAAACCTGTCATTCAGCTTAACAATACAGCTATGTCTCCATATGCAGGGTTTGATGATGTAGTAGATGATGACAAGTCTAGTGATGTACCGTGTAGGTTCATCTCGACTTATAGTAAACAGGCCAATGCCATCAAAGGCATCATTAATTCCCAATGGCCTATAGTGCTTACCGATGTCACACTTCAACAGATACTCCCTAGCAAACCTAATTATACATACCGTAAAGCTTACTCTATGCGCAATGATTTAGTTAAAACTAGCCCTGAGCTAGATACTAAAGGCAGTTGGCTCACCCCGAAAAAGGCTTCTTTAAGTGCAGTACTTGTCGTGCTTGCAAGTTCGGGGTGAATACTACTTCTTATTCCACTGCTTTTCGGATAGTCCTATCAAGCTTAATGGACATTTCACATGCCGCACAGAGTTCGCTGTTTATGTTTTAAAATGTATCTGTGGGTTACGTTATGTCGGAAGCACCAAATTGCAAGTTTTCACACACATATTGCAACACCTCCGGGCAACTGTTAATTCGGATCCTACATATCCTGTAGCGAGACACATCAAACTGGAGCACAACAATAATCTTAACGTGCTCCAGTATTTTGTTATTGACAGTGTGCCCATCAACAAAAGAGGAGGGAATCGGGAGAAGAGGCTCAGACAGTTGGAAACTCAATATATTATTGAACTCGACACAAAATCTCCCGAGGTCTGAACATTTGTGAGGATTTGCATTACTATCTGTAGTTACTTAGCTGTATGGCCAACAATTTAGCAGTTTTAACCCTAGCAGTTTGGACTTTGTACTCTATTCTATTCTATTCATTTCAATTTTATGATCATCATTTTTATGACTTTCAATCATCATTTTGGGTGTGTTAATATGAATCATTGGGTGGTAAGCAATGATTTAAATAGCAACTTCTACCCTTTGATTTGATGTTCTGACATCATGATATATAACATCATGGGTCTATGCTTCTGGGGGCTCCCCAGAGTGCAGTAGATTCCATAGCGTATACGATTGTTGCAGAATGAAGATATATAAGGATTTTTTGTACATTTAGTATTATATATGCTGTTTTTCTCATTGTATTCTTAAATTTTAAATTTCTATTTTTAACGTCGATTTTTCACCAGAAGTATCTTTGCACTCTTTTTGCACTTTGCACTTTGTTATTGTGATTGTCAGCAGTTTACACATATGTATGGCCATATGTATTATCATTCATGCATTTAGTGGATATGGGAAACTTTGAGTTCCTTTTCTTGTCACTGACTATTAGAAGTTTTTGTACTTGGCATATTTGCACATATTTTTATACGTACCAGGTAGTATTAGAATTTTTATATAGTATTTGTTTTTAGATTCAGTGGCAACATCTTTATATATTTGACTTTTATTTTATTTATTATTGCATTTGTGTATTTAATATTTAAAAAGTCTTAAAGACTGGCTGATTGCAGACTTAATACTCATGACCCCATATTACAGGTCATGATAAATATAGCCGATTCCCTGAACCAATTATGTAATAACAACAACTACATAAATAACTGAAAATAATACTTGAGAACACAATATTTGGATTAATACTTGAAGATACATCTGTTCGTAGTTTACCTGGCTTTTCGGTTGTTCAAGAAATATAATTGTTGGTGCAAATGAATATCAATTTAAACTGCATTTGTTGCTTATGACCATTTATATACAGAGTATTTTTACTATGTTCATAGTGTCAGCTGACAACCCATCACGTGGTACACTGGTATCAAATAAAGTTGTTTCACTCACCCGTCATGCGCTCATGTGATCAAGGCCACTGCGTTGGCCGAAACGCGTAATGACCGCTTTGCACCGTCAAAAACTTTAACAAATAAATACAATATTTTTACAAGCAGAATCAGCCTATTGGAGTGTCCGTTTCTCGTTGTGGTGCCTGCATGCACCTATGAGCGTTTCTTGATATATATATATATATATATATATATATAAAATAGCAATTACCTCTGTGCATATGTAGTTTGGCGAAGAGACAGTACAGAAACTTGGCACTGCATAATCTCAGAGTACTCAGAGATACAGTGAAAGGCTCCTCAAAAAGGTGACAGAAGCTATGCTATACTGCCTGTTTCTTGCATATCATGTTTTAAATTGTGGGATTCCATATGTGGAAGCCCTAAAGAGGGACAGAATCTTATGACTACCTTCAACCCCTTTGAGGAAAGTGGGAGCAACATACGCTCTCAAGCTGTTGGTTTCCTGCAAGGGTTTCAGAGCTCCAGATTTTCTCTGCCTACTACAGCATTCGCCATTTGATCTCGGAGCTCTTTCCATCTGATTTGTTCCTTTGACAAGTGAGTCAGGATCTATCAATATTTCTCTTCTCCATTAACCATTTAATCTCGGAGCTCTTTCCATATGATTTGTTCCTTTGACAAGAGAGTCAGGATCTATCAATATTTCTCCTCTGCATTAACCATCTTTGCAACAGTTTTCATAAGGGATGGCATCTGGCTCGCCATTTTCCATCGTATGTAATTTAACTGACCTGGGATTATGTAACTGAAAGTATTTTCAAGGCAATGGGCAGACAAACAGTTTGGATACTAGTGGAGATTTGATACTCCCCAAAGTATATTACATCTCAATGCAGAATTTCATTACATCGGATGAATGAAATATTGAGAATCTCTGATTCCAAAAAGTAAAATAAATATATATATATATATTCACAGAAAAAACCATAGGTTTTACAGACGTTATAGTTAGAAATTAGCATTTAAAAAACTTTAGAAATTCACTGGAAAAAACCATAGGTTTTAGGGACGTTATAGTTAGTTGGACATTTCACTCATATAAAACCAGAGAAATTCCACCGTTATAGTTAGTTCAGCTAACTATAACTCGCGCACCCGCAATACACTGCTCATGACGTCACATATTACATCATTCATGACATGGTCAGTGACATCACTCATGACATCACTGATGACATCACTCATGACATCATCCACGTGAAAAACTGATGCATCTCCTCACACTCTAATATAACCTTTAATACACCCACTGTAAAATACAGACAATCATTTTCAAAATCGTTAACACACCAATACCAGTTACTACATACGCACTCACTGATTGCTAGGTCTACACACACATCTACTCATTCATCCATACAATCACTCATACATGCAGTCACTCATAAATACAACACTATCATATGCACTCATACACCTATACAGACAATCACACACCGCCACTCATCCATGCAGTTACTCATACACCTACTTAGTCATGCAAAGAATCTATCACAGTCCCATTTACTCACCTATACAATTATACACACACCACCTCACTTATTCATACAGATACTAACGAATACTTACTCTATTATATAATCAGTGATACAAGTACAGACTCATCTATACAGCCAGTCTCAAAATCACCAACTATCATGTAGAGTCCTTTAAATACTTCAACTCTCACATACACTGCCTTTTACATATGTAGTTACTTGGACATGTACCACTGAGACATCCATTCACTCACCAACACACCGATACACACACTCACGCACCCAAACATGTGTTTCCACATGCACTGTTGAACCCATACATCCAGTGAATCAACCACTCACACACCTATGCACAGAGTCACACACCTCAGACCCACCCACACACACACTCAATCTCCCCCAAAAAATACTCAAACAACCAATCAATAACCTATATAGACACTCATATAGCTACTGACCAACCCATGCAGCAGCTTGCACAACATCAGACAGACACAGACATTCACACAGTTTAGTCTCTAACCCATGCATTCAGTAAGACACATTTAATCACTCACTTATACAGTCAGTCACCCTCCTACTAAATCCTCTATCCAGACACTTATACACCCACTCATTCTTCAATACACCTAGGAATATATATAAAACATATTTAAAAATTACAGAAACACACTGTCACGGGATGATGTCATCAGTGATGTCATGAGTGATGTCACTGACCATGTCATGAATGATGTAATATGTGACGTCATGCGCAGTGCATTGCGGGTACGCGAGTTATAGTTAGCTGAACTAACTATAACGGTGGAATTTCTCTGGTTTTATATGAGTGAAATGTCCAACTAACTACAACGTCCCTAAAACCTATGGTTTTTTTCAGTGAATTTCTAAAGTTTTTTAAATGCTAATTTCTAACTATAACGTCTGTAAAACCTATGGTTTTTTCTGTGAATTTCAAAGGTTTTATAAATGCTAATGTCTAACTACAATGTCCCTGAAACCTATATTGTTTTTAAGTAAATTTTAAAAAGACTTGCATACTTTTTGTAGTGAAAAACTAACTGTAACAGTAGTCTGTTATAAGTTATAATTTAACAATGTTTAAAACTTAATTAGCACTAATTAACATTTAAGTGTGGAAAATGTGTGACGCAGCAGCTATGATACCTGACTTCGAACAACAGCGTTCACAGTTCGATTCCCGGCTCCAGCGGCACGTTATCCCACCACTATGTCACTGTGGGCAACACCTTGCTTAAACTTCCCGACGCCCCCGAGTGCCGGCACACCTTTCCGGGGGAAGCTGTACGCTTTACAAATGCTGGCATTTTTCCAATTTAAAACCATAGTGATGAGAAATATTAACACGTATTTTTTTTCTTCTATTCTGAACAATATTTTTTTTTATGTCTTCTATTTAGAATTACGGCAATTAATAGATGTTTGTAGTCATGAGAAGGGAAATGACATGGTTTGCCGGGTAACAGTTTTTAAGCTCTCCAACGTATGTACATATTAAGGACCTTATACGTGTTAGGATCGAAATCGAAACCTTTACCGCTTCACATTTTGTAACTTTTCCCAACACGTGCACAAGTTAAACAGTGAAAACGTGAGCATGTGTCAACTGTAAAACGTGACATCTAAATGGGCGGAGCCGCATCTTCCTTCCATAGACTACTCAATAACCAAAAAGTATATAATCCACACCCGTTGTTTGATTAGTTTCGTTTATGCGAGTTATTTACGCGTGTCCATTCTGTGATGCACGTTCCCTTTTCTAGCGTCAGATTCTTGTTTTGCGGCAACAAAACATATTCCAGAGTTGTAAGTTGTTTGATTATGGCATAGTAGATATTTATAATACGTAGCTATTTGTCAATATTTAAACATTTGTATTTAGAAAAAAGTGTTATTGGTTGTTTTTGCCATTTATATGTAACGTCAGCAGCTTGTTTTCAGAAACAGACAGAATACAGCAAACATTGCTCCTTTTCTGGCTCCTTTAGATCATATAGTGTGACTTTGTATATTATAATATTGACACTGTACTTGACCTCAGAGGTGTTGGTGACCCGTCGGCGCGAAGACTAAAGATTTATATGTAACGTCAGGAGCTTCTAGTTTGTAGTCTATTTCCCCCTTGAGATCATATAGTGTGAGTATGTATATTATAATAACCACACATTATGATCTCAGAGGAGTTTGTGACCCGTCGGCGCGAAGACTAAAGATTTATATGTAACGTCAGCAGCTTCTGCTTCTTACTCTGTTTCCCCCTTGGGATCATATAGTGTGAGTATGTATATTGTAATATTCACAGTCATTATGATCTCAGAGGAGTTTATGACCCGTCGGCGCGAAGTTGAAAGATTTCGAAGTCCCGGATAAAAGAAGCTCTGAACATATTCACTGCTGGAAAGTTTCGTTATTGATCTTGTTTTGTGTTCATGACTTTATTTTCCTTTTCCTTTTTGTGTGCAATCAGTGTCACTCTATATTGTATTAGTGTCATATTTTCACACAACAGGAATTGGAGATTTGTCGCCGCCAGGAGTAAACCATCTGAAATACAGCTTACTGACCTTTATAACTTACTTGATCAGATATTTTTACAGTGAGAATATTTTTCGAAATTGCAGTTTAAAAAAAGATTGTTTGCATAGACACTTTCTTACTGAATGCCTTTGATAAACTCTACATTTTTGAATGATTTTTTCGTTGTGGTTCCTATTCTCGTTCTCCCTATAGAATTGATAGGAATAGTAGTGTATATATTACTACTATCCTATATGTTCTTAAAGGAGTCCGTGATCTGTTAGCGGAGCAGTGAGCGACCTCTAAGCACTACGACTGAACTTTCCAGAGTTCTACAGAATAGAAATTGTAAGAAATGATGAAGCGTACATTTCTATGTAATATAAAGTCATTTGTGTTTAACAGTTTTTTACTTGTTATTGTTGTTGTGACCTGAGATGATGTAGTGCGGAGTGTTTCTTGTAGCACTTCTTTTCTACTTTATCTAAAAGTAACTCATGCACTCTTATATTATCAAGAATATGGGGCAACACTTTTACAAACTATAGCACAAAAAAAAAGTGAGGGTGTGGCCACGCTTAAGGGATATTTTATGAATTGCGTTTTTATTTCTCACCTCTTTGATATATACAGCTTCAGTTTTCGAAGAAAGTTTATTTGTAATTGCTTAATAAAAACTGTTTCAAACCGAGACTGAAATTTTTGCTGCGCAAACACACCTCCCCGTCAGAAAAGTAAACACCACATTCTAAGTAAATAGTGCTACTGGGAAGTATCCCACCCGCAAACTTAATAAAAAGAAGACCGCAACACACTCTGTTATTTTCCAGCCGTGATTTGTACACCCCACGCCAATTGTATAAATGGCCCTTAAAATATATGAAACACAATTTTTACCTTCACAATCCCTGTTCACCACCTTGTGACCACTTTACAGAGTTGATAGTGTTCCTACCCTCCCCGCTACTACTTTGTTTTCCCGTACTCCATTGAAGTGCGTCACAAAACGCTTCACAACAGTGAAACGTTCCCAGCCAATAATGAGCAAAGTTGTACTCGGAACACTTTAGCCAATAAAATGTCCATGGTGTTCCGCAGAGGGGAGGGAATCGCTGCCAACACTTCTACTTTTAATGCTTCACAGCCAATGAACATTAAGCTTGGGAAGGTCCTGCTTGGAACACATTACCCAATCAGATGTCCCTGATGCTCCGCGGAGGGGAGGGAATGGCTGGCAACACTTCTACTTTCAATGGTTTACAGCCAATGAACATTAAGCTTGGGAACGTCCTGCTTGGAACACGTCAACCAATCAGATGTCCCTGCTACTCCGCGGACGGGGAGGAAATGGCTGGCAACACTTCTACTTTCAATGGTTCGCAGCCAATGAACATTAACCTCTGGAAGGTCCTGCTTGGAACATGTGAACCAATCAGATGTCCTTGCTACTCCGCGAGGGGGAGGGAATGGCTGGCAACACTTTTACTTTGAATGGTTCGCAGCCAATGAACATTGAGCTCGTTGTTGGAACACCTCAGCCAATTAAACGTTAATTTTCTTCACTGTCCGTGATAAAAGTGAACACCGCATTATAAGTAAACATTACTGCGCATTATATTAAAAGAAGGTAAAGGAAGGCTGCAATACGGCGCATTGTTATTTTCCCGATATGATTTCCACAGCCTACTGAACATTGCCGCAATACCGCGCATCATTGTTTTGCGGACGTGATTTCCACAGCCTACGCAACATTCACACTACCTGTGTGTGCACCCTACACACTGCTTGACGCAATACGGCGCATTGTTTTCCCGACGGGATTTCCAAAGCCTACGCAACCTTGCCGCAATACCACGCACCGTTCTGCGGACGTGATTTCCACGGCATACGCAACATTCAAACTCCCTGCCTCTGCACCGTACAGACTGCTTAAACTAAGACCACAGTGTTCCTACTATACCCCCTTATACAATTATTCTCTTATTTTTCCCCCTACGCCTTTCAACTCTGTCACAAAATGGCTGCCAACACTTTCTAGTTTCAACAGTTCGCAGCCAATGAGCCGCACGCTCGTGCTCGCAACGCCTCAGCCAATCAGATGTCAGAATTCTCAAATATCGATATCTGTAAATTTTGATATTTCTCTAAAACTACTGAACGGACTTACCCCATTTAAACAAAAGCGTGCTTTCTTTCTGGACCAAGACCTTTCTCACTGCCAAATTTGACGTAATTCCGTTCAGCAGTTTGACCTGTAGCCTTGTCTAAAGTTTCCTATGGAAATTGCATGGAGTAAACATGTTTTGGGACCCCCCTTTTTTCTCAGCCCCCCCCTTGACGAATCACCCCCAAACTTTCAACATAGGAGCTGATCTGAAAAGAGAAGTTTTTGGGAAAATTTCGTAAACATTCGTCAAACGACGCCAAAGTTATAAGCAAATCAAAAAACGCTTTTCCTATAGAAATGTGGTCCTAACTATAACTATCTACTGGCGACCGCCAGTAGAAAATATATATATATATATATTCACTGAAAAAACCATAGGTTTTAGGGACAGTTATAGTTAGTTGGACATTTCACTCGTACAAAACCCGTGAAATTCCCCCGTTATAGTTAGTTCAGCTAACTATAACTCGCGCCCGCAATGCACTGCTGATGACGTCACATATTACATCACTCATGACATGGTCAGTGACATCACTGATGACATCACTGATGACATCTCAAATGACATCACTGTTGACATCATGCAGTGACTGTGTGTTTCTGTAAAGTTTAAATATTTTTAATATATATAGGAAAAGACGTATTGAAGAATGAGTGGGTGTATAAGTGTCTGTATGGATGATTTAGTAGGTGCGTGACTGACTCTATAAGTGAGTGATTTAACGTATCTTACTGAATGCATGGGTTAGTGACTAAACTGGGTGAATGTCTGTATCCGTCTGTCTGTTGCTGTGTAAGTGGCTGCATGTGTTTGTGAATAGCTACATGAGTGTGTATATGAGTTATTGAATGGTTGTCTGAGTATCTGTATGGGTGCCTGAGTGTTTGTGTGGGAGGGGTGTGTGCGACTCTGTGCATAGATGTGTGAGTGGGTGATTCACTGGGTGGATGGTTTCAAGAGTGCATCTGTGATAGACTGTATGGGTGGGTAAGTGTGTGTAAGAGTGTGTTAGTGAGTGAATGTATGTCCCAGTGGTACATGTGTGAGTAACTACATATGTGAAAGGAAGTATATATGTGTGTTGGAGTATATAAATAGCTATTAGCGAGAGTGAGTGATTGTGATAGTGGCTGTATGGATGAGTGTGTGCTTGTATCAGTGATTGTATAAGAGTGTAACAATGTGCTAGTATTTGTATGATTAAGTGAGCTGGTTTGTGTATAACTGTATAGGTGAGTAAATGGCAGTGTGTTTAATTATTTGCATGACTGACTAGGTGTGTGAGTACCTCTATGGATGTGTGGCGGTGTTTGAGTGTCTATATAGGAGTAAGAGTGCATATGATAGTCCTGTACTGAGTGACCATAAGTATGAGTGACTGTACGGGTGAGTGAGTGGATGTGTGTGTGTAGACCTAAGAATCAGTGAGTGGGTATGTAGTTATTGGTGTTGGAGTGTCTATGGTTTTGCGAATGGCAGTCTGTAATTTAGAGTGGGTGTATCAAAGGTTATATTAGGGTGTGAGGAGGTGCATCAGATTATCACGTGGATGATGTCATCAGTGATGTCATCATCAGTGATGTCATCAGTGATGTCACTGACCATGTCATGAGTGATGTAATATGTGACATCAGCAGTGCATTGCGGGGCGCGAGTTATAGTTAGCTGAACTAACTATAACGGGGAATTTCACGGGTTTTGTACGAGTGAAATGTCCAACTAACTATAACTGTCCCTAAAACCTATGGTTTTTTCAGTGAATTTCAAAGGTTTTTTAAATGCTAATTTCTAACTATAACGTGTCTGAAACCTATGGTTTTTTCTGTGAATTTCAAAGGTTTTTTAAATGCTAATTTCTAACTATAACATGCCTGAAACCTATGGTTTTTTCAGTGATTTTCAAAGGTTTTTAAATGCTAATTTCTAACTATAACGCCCCTAAAACCAATGGTTTTTTCAGTGAATTTCAAAGGTTTTGTAAATGACAATTTTTAAATGTATTAATTGTTATATTTATAGTTTTGATACTGATTTATTACATTTTTTAAAACTATTTATTTTTAGATATTTTATTTATTAAATTACATTGTAATTACATTATACATTACATTACAAAATATACTTTCTCTGAATGAATTACTTTAGTTTAAATAGTTTGCAAATAGGCAATAGAGTTTTAAGTACAGTAGTTACAGTTGTTGCAATGGGCAACACAATTTCAAACACAATGCAACATTGAGCTGAATGTGAATTTCTAGTTAAATGCAATTAGTTACTTTATGGATTACTTTTCTAGCCACAGGACTGGATCCTAGATTCAGTCCTGGGACATCTCCTGTAAACAGTTGAGTAAAAGCGTTTTGGTTACAGTAGTGATTTTTAAGGAATATTATTGTATTTTAAAAGTTGACACTTAGAAACTTTTTCACATAGAATCACCAATGTTATCCTATGGGAGGAAATTCACTTAGCAGGTAAGTAGTGTTATCGTTACTTTTTCTTACTCAGTGTTGGATCCTGGATCCAGCACTGGTGCATCTCCTGTAAACAGTTGAAAGAATGCGTTTAAGTCATACAGGCGATTTTTAAGGAATATTTGTAATTTGTGAAAATCGACACTTTGAAACTTTTCTGCTGAAAACCAGACAATGGATTCCTGAGGAAGGAAATATAAGTTACTGGTAAGTACGGTTAAAATTACTTTTCAGGGTCAGTGCTGGGCTAAAAGATGCAGCACTGGGTTCTCTCCTGATAACAGGTGAGTAAATCGGAATTCGTAGTTCGGTTGATTTTAGAGGAATATTATAAAGTTCCAAAACTCCACACTTAGAAGAATTTCCAAGTGAAACCAGTCAATGTTAGCCTATGGAAGGAAATTCAAGTTGCTGGTAAGTACGGTTAAAATTACTTTTCAGGATCAGTACTGGGCTGAAAGATGCAGCACTGAGGTCTCTCCTGATAACAGGTGAGTAAATCGGAATCCGTATTTCGGCTGATTTTAGAGGAATATTATAAAGTTCCAAAACTGCACACTTAGAAGAATTTCCAACTGAAACCAGTCAATGTTAGCCTATGGAAGGAAATTCAAGTTACTGGTAAGTACGGTTAGAATTACTTTTCAGGACCAGTACTGGGTTGAAAGATGCAGCACTGAGGTCTCTCCTGATAACAGGTGAGTAAATCGGAATCCGTATTTCGGCTGATTTTAGAGGAATATTATAAAGTTCCAAAAATCGACACTTAGAAGAATTTCCAACTGAAACCAGTCAATGTTAGCCTATGGAAGGAAATTCAAGTTACTGGTAAGTACGGTTAGAATTACTTTTCAGGACCAGTACTGGGTTGAAAGATGCAGCACTGAGGTCTCTCCTGATAACAGGTGAGTAAATCGGAATTCGTATTTCGGCTGATTTTAGAGGAATATTATAAAGTTTCAAAAATCGACACTTAGAAGAATTTCCAAGTGAAACCAGTCAATGATATCCTATGGAAGGAAATTCAAGTTACTGGTAAGTACGGTTAAAATTACTTTTCAGGATCAGTACTGGGCTGAAAGATGCAGCACTGAGGTCTCTCCTGATAACAGGTGAGTAAATCGGAATTCGTAGTTCGGCTGATTTTAGAGGAATATTTGTATGTTTCAAAAATCGACACTTAGAAACTTTTTCAGCAAAAAGCAGGCAATGATATCCTATGGAAGGAAATTCAAGTTACTGGTAAGTACGGTTAAAATTACTTTTCAGGATCAGTGCTGGGCTAAAAGATGCAGCACTGGGTTCTCTCCTGATAACAGGTGAGTAAATCGGAATTCGTAGTTTGGCTGATTTTAGAGGAATATTTGCACAATGGTGAAGGGAGGGGCGGGGCCTGAGGTGACATCTGTGCAAACGCGCCCCGTGGCGCGTTTTAAGTTGGGGGATTAAGTCCCCTTGAATCATGAGGGTCCCTGGGGCCAACTAGCCCACCAGGAACCTCCAGTATGCGCCAGGGGCTGCGTTGCAGAGACGTGTACAGAGGCCACACCCCTTTACACCTCTCTGCAACGCAGCTCTGTGGCGCTTTCTGGACGTACCTGTTGGGCTAGTTGGCCCCCAGGGACCCTCAGGATTGAAGGGGATTTAATTCCCCATCTTAAAACACGCCACAGGGCCTGTTTGCACACATGTCACCTGAAGCCCCGCCCCTCCCTTCACCACTGTGAAAACGCGCCCCGTGGCGCGTTTTAAGTTGGGGGATTAAGTCCCTTGAATCCTGAGGGTCCCTGGAGTCCAACTAGCCCACCATGTACTTCCAAAAGCGCCACAGCTGCGTTGCAGAGAGGTGTAAAAGGGGCGTGGCCTCTGTACACCTCTCTGCAACGCAGCTCCTGGCGCATACTGGAGGTTCCTGGTGGGCTAGTTGGCCCCCAGAGACCCCAGTATTCAAGGGGAATTCGTTCCCCTCTGCAAACGCGCCAGGGGGCGCGTTTGCAGAGTACTGCAGGGAGGGGGCGGGGCCTCCGGCACGATGCCGGTCGTTTTTTTCTCTATTTTTTTCTTAATGGGAGGGGGCTGTGTGGCCCCCTTCCCTTGCCCACTTTGGCCCCGGGGACCCCATCCCCCGGGGCCTGAGCAATTTATTAATTTTTTTAATTAAAAAAAAAAAAAACGGGAAGGGGGCCGCGTGGCCCCCCTTCCCTGGGCCTGTATTGGCCCCGGAGACCCCATCCCCCGAAGCATGGCCTCGATTTTTTTATTTTTTTATTTGGAGGGGGGCTGCGTGGCCCCCCTCCTCAGGCCATTTAAGGCCCCGGGGACCCCATCCCCGGGCCGGCCTTGCACTTTTTTTTCTTTTTTAAATTTGGGGAGGGGGCTACGTGGCCCCCTCCCTGGCCACTCTATGGCCCCGGGGACCCCATCCCCGGGGCCTGCCCTCTGGTTGGGGACTGTGGGGGGTCCCCAATCCCCCACAGTCCCAGCCGGCTCCCCGCCTCCTGCGCGAGCCGGACATTGCTTTCCACATGGGGAGCAGCTAACATGCTGCTCCCCATGTGGAAAAGCAATCAGCTTTGGATATTGGAGCGAGAGCAGGATTCCTGCTCTCTCTTCCAATATCCAAAGCAAGTTTGCAATGACAGGACGGGAGCCGCGAGGCTCCCGTCCTGTCATTGCAAACAGCAGTGTCCCGGGGTAGGCACCCCGGGACACTGCAGGAGCCAGCCCTGGGGGGTGGCAGTCCCCATGGCCATCAAGGGCTCCAGGAGGGGGACCGCGCGGCCCCCCTCCCATCCAGTGCACAGCCCCGGGGAGGTGGTGGTCCCCGGGGCTTTGGGGGTCCGTAACGGACCCCCATATTCAAATCTTTAGTGCCCCAGGGAGGTGGCGGTCCCGGGGCGTGTGGGGGCTGGAGCCCCCACACAGGTCAAAAATTTAAAAAACAAGCCCCGGGGAGGTGGCGGTCCCGGGGCAGCGGGAGGGCAAAGAGCCCTCCCGCACCATTATTTTTTTAAGCCCCGGGGGGTGACGGTCCCCGGGGCTTGGAGGCCTTAGAGGCCCCCACATATTAAAAACAAACCCTGCATGCCCCCGGGACTTGGCCCACCCGGGGGCCAATGCTAACAAAGCGCGGAGACCGCGCTTCGTTTTTTTCTCGGCGGGATCCGCGCACCCTGAGCGCATCCCGCCGATTTTTTAAAAAAATGCTTTTTCTGCCCAGGGGTCCTTGAGGGACCCCTGAGCAGACCTAGGGGTCAGGGTGTTTCTACCCTGCCCCCTTTGTGCGTTTTGCGCACTTGTTTCTTCTTTTTTTTTCTAATCGGCAGGAGCCGCGCACCCTGAGCGCATCCTGACGATTTAAAAAAAATGCTTTTCTGCCCAGGGGTCCTTGTGGGACCCCTGAGCAGACCTAGAGGGTCAGGGTGTTTCTACCCTGCCCCCTTTGTGCGCTTGCACACTTGTTTCTGTCCCTCGGTTCTACCGAGGGACAAAATGGCTGCTAACACTTCCTGATTTGGAGTGTTGACAGCCACTTGAAAGCCAATTAGCATGCAGCTCGTGATCGGGAGGGTGCGCAAATCCGACGCGGCCATAGATATATGTGATTTTCCTTTTGATTTTCTCTGGAACTACTGAACGGATTTACACCATTTAACAAAAAGGGTTCTTTCTGAACCAAGAACTACCTCTTTGCCAAATTTGGTGTAATTCCGTTCAGCAGTTCGGGCTGTAGCCGTGTCTAAAGTTTCCTATGGGAAAATGAATGGAGAAAACACGTTTTGGGACCCCCTTTTTCTCGGCCCCCGCTTGACGAATCACCCCGAAACTTTCAGGGTAGGAGCGGACCGGAGCGGGCCATAAAGTTTGAAAATTTCGCAAAGTTTGGTCAACCGGCAAGAGAGTTATTTCAAATAGAATGTCGCGGATTTCCTATGGAAAATAGGTCCTAACTATAACTATCTACTGGCGACCGCCAGTAGATAATGCACAAGTTACTAACTTGTGTAACGATATATCTGTAAGAGACAGTAGTTAGTGACAGATTCCTTACCTTAGAATATCCCCAGGCGTCAGGCTGGATCCGGAAAGTTTTTGCGTAGCAGTACCCTTGCGCGTCGGTAGGCGGCGTCGTGCGGCTCCGCGTCCGTCGTCGGCGTCGTGATCGCCGGGATGACGTCGCGGGCAGTACTTAGACGCCGCCCCTGCGCGCTGACGTCAGTTCTGTACACGACTTTCCGCGCCAGGAACGCAGAGCCATGCAAGAAGCTGACATAGGTGTCTGAAAAATACTAGGGCCCTGAAAGGGATGTCCTTAACCCTAGAAATCAGTTCGCAGAACGGGGAGGATGGGTGGGCGGTAGGAATCTGTCACTAACTACTGTCTCTTACAGATATATCGTTACACAAGTTAGTAACTTGTGCATCTGAAAGAGACACGTTAGTGACAGATTCCTTACCTTAGAATAGATACCCCAGCAATACCAACCCCGGTGGTGGGTCTGCGAACAAAGATCAGACAAGGAAGTCCTGGAGGACAGAACGGCCAAAGAAGCCGTCCCTCCGGACCTGACTGTCAAGGCAGTAATGCTTTGTAAACGTGTGCAGCGAGGCCCACGTAGCTGCCTGACAGATAACCGGCAGCGGAACACCGCGGCCCAAGGCCGTGGTAGCAGCCGTTGCCCTGGTGGAATGGGCACGCAGCCCAACAGGAGGCTCCTTTTAGCCAAAGAATAGCAGGTCTTGATGCACAAGGTAACCCAGCGGGAGATGGTCCTCTTGTGCACCGCCCGACCTTTTTGGCGCCCACGTAGCCAAGAAAGAGCTGGTCATCCACCCGGAAGTGTTTTGTGCGGTCAATATAGAAGGAGAGCGCACGTTTTGGGTCCAGACGGTGGAGCCTCTCTTCCTCTCTGGAAGGATGCGGAGGCGGAAAGAAGGTGGGCAAAGTGATGGTCTGCCCAATGTGGAAAGCAGTAACCACCTTTGGCAAGAAGGACGGACGCGTCCGAAGAACAACCTTGTCTGGATGAACAGACAGAAAGGGAGGTTTGCAAGATAGAGCCTGGAGCTCACTCACCCGCCGAGCGGAGGTGATGGCCACCAGAAAGGCTGTCTTCAGAGTCAGAAGACGAAGAGGACAGTTATGTAGAGGCTCAAAGGGAGCGCACATTAAAAAGGTAAGAACCAAGTTTAAGTCCCACTGAGGCATCACAAACGGAACAGGAGGGAAGAGGTGAGTAATGCCTTTTAAGAACCTGTTAACAACAGGGGACTTGAAAAGGGAGGGCTGATCAGGGAGCCTGAGGAAGGCCGAGATAGCACAAAGATAACCCTTGATGGTACCCAGGGCAGAACCCTGTTGGGCCAGAGAGAGAAGGAACAGAAGGACCTCAGAAAGAGGGGCAGAAAGGGGATCCACAGCCTTTGCTGTGCACCATGCCACAAATTTGTTCCACCTGCAGGCGTATACCACCTTAGTGGAGGGACGCCTGGCTGCCAGAATCACATCACAAACTTCGGGAGGCAAGTCGAAAGGAATCAACTGCCGCCGCTCAATCTCCACGCAAGCAGGTGTAGACTGGACAGGTTCGGGTGGAGGACCGTCCCCTGCTGCTGCGACAGAAGATCCTCCCGAAGAGGCAGACGGATCGGGGGATCTACGCTCATATTGAGTAGCTCGGGATACCAAACTCTTCGAGCCCAGTCCGGAGCCACAAGAATGACTTGGGCCCGGTCGTGCCGAATCTTCTTCAACACTCTGGGTAGAAGTGGTATAGGCGGAAAGGCGTACAATAGACCGCAACTCCACTCGTGACGAAAAGCGTCGCCGAGCGAGTGCCGCCTTGGAAATTCCAACGCGCAGAACTGATGACATTGCGCGTTCTCTTCGGTGGCGAATAGATCTAACCAAGGCTCTCCCCACTGTAGAAAGAGTCCTTGCGCCACTTCCGAGTGAAGACGCCATTCGTGATCCATCATGCACCTGCGGCTGAGTTCGTCCGCCCTGGCGTTCAGGGAACCTGCCAGGTGTTGAACCACCAGGAACATGCCCTGGTGTTCCAGCCATGTCCAGAGGCGCAGAGCCTCCTGACAAAGGGTCCACGACCCCACCCCGCCTTGTTTGTTGCAGTACCACATGGCAGTGGTGTTGTCTGTGAACACCTGCACTACCTTCCCTTTGACAGAGGGAAGGAATGCCTTGAGTGCAAGTCGGATCGCCCGGAGCTCCAGAAGGTTGATATGGAGCCGGGACTCCGCCGGAGACCAGAGGCCTCTGATCTCCGCCTCTCCCATGTGACCGCCCCATCCCAGAAGGGACGCGTCCGTCACAACTGTGTGCTCTGGCTGGGGAAGGGAGAGGGATCTGCCCATGACCCATTGCCGGTTCGAGAGCCACCACTGCAACTGTTTTGCAGTCCCCTCCGAGATCTGGACGTGATCGGACAGGTCGCCCTGGTGCTGCGCCCACTGGAACTTCAGGTCCCACTGCAGAGCCCGCATATGCCATCTGGCATGAGTGACCAGCAGGATGCAGGAGGCCATGAGGCCCAGCAGCCTCAGGGTCATCCGTACCGAAACCCAGGATAAGGGCTGAAAGATCGGAATCATAGCCTGAATATCCCGGACTCGCCGTTCGGGAGGATAGGCCCGAAACTGCGTCGTGTCCAGAACTGCTCCGATGAAAAGGAGCTGTGGAGAAGGAATCAGATGCGACTTTGGCACATTGATGGAGAACCCCAGCGAGTGCAGGAGTTCGGCCGTAGTCTGGAGGTGGGAGACAACTGCCTGGGACGAGCCCGCCTTCAGCAGCCAGTCGTCGAGGTAGGGGAAGACTGAAACCCCTGCCCGGCGCAGATGAGCTGCGACCACCGCCATCACTTTCGTGAACACCCGAGGGGCACTGGTAAGGCCAAAGGGGAGCACGGTGAACTGAAAATGCTCGAGGCCTACCGTGAACCGAAGGTAACGCCGGTGGGCCGGCAGGACGGGGATGTGGAAATAGGCGTCCTGCAAGTCCAACGCTACCAACCAGTCTCCGGGGTCGAGGGCAGTCAAGACCTGAGCTAGGGTGAGCATCTTGAACTTCTCCTTCCGGAGGAAGCGATTGACGTTCCGGAGGTCCAAGATAGGACGCATGTCCTCCTTGTCCTTTTGGGCACCAGAAAGTAGTGGGAGTAGCAACCACGCCCTACTTCTGGGGTCGGAACATGCTCGATGGCCCTCTTGGCCAAGAGGGCCGTGACTTCCTTCTGTAGAAGCACCAAGTGATCCCCTGACATGCGGTGGAATTGAGGTGGCATGGCTGGGGGGTGGTCTCGAAGGGGAGGGAGTAGCCCCTTCGGACAATGTCCAAGACCCACTTGTCCGAGGTGATGGGACGCCAGTGGTGAAGGTGATGGCGGACCCTGCCCTCGACTGGCGTGCTGTGCACCTGAAAGGAGGGACTAGGAGGGCTTGGAGGCCGCGGACGGGTTGGAGGTGGTGGCCTGACCCGCACGCTGGTTGCCCGAACCGCCACGGCGGTATCCACGTCCTCGGCCACGCGAAGGCGCTTGCTGCGCGGGCCGTTGGCCGGGCTGTGGACGTGACTGGGCGCCCCTTCCGTGGCCACGAAAGGGGCGAAAAGCAGACGCTTGCGTAGGGCGCACAACAGCAAGGCCCAGGGACTTAGCAGTAGCCCGTGAATCCTTGAAACGCTCCAGCGCATGGTCCGCCTTGAACCAAAGAGACCGACTCCATCAAAGGGCATGTCCATGAGAGTATTCTGGACATCCCCTGAAAAACCAGTGGTTCTCAGCCAGGCGTGGCGACGCAGCGCCACCGTCGTTGCAAGCGATCTGCCCAGCGAGTCGGCGGTATCAAGGCCACAGCGGATGGTATACTTAGCCGCATCACGCCCTTCCGCAATAGCGCGGGTAAGCAGTGTCTGGACCTCCTCAGAACACTGCGGCAAAACATCAGCCACCGAATCCCACAGGGAGTGGGTGTATCGGCCCAAGAGGCAAGCGGTATTAACAGACCGCAAGCCAGCACTGGAGGAAGAGAAAGCCTTCTTCCCAAAGTGATCCAGGCGCTTGGATTCCCTATCCGGAGGGGCGGTAGGGAAGGCTGTTTGGGAGGCAGAGGCTTGGACAACCAAGCTCTCAGGGGTGGGGTGTTGGGAGAGAAACAGGGGTCGCCCGGAGCCGGGCGATGGCGTCGGGCCACGTTCCTATCCACAGGAGCCCCTGTGGTGGGTTTGGACCAGGCACCCAAAAGAACGTCAGTGAGTGCATCGTTGAACGGCAGCACAGGCTCCGAAGAGGAGGCCGCCGGCTGAAGCACTTCAGTCAGGAGGTTAGTCCTGACGGCCACTGTAGGCAACTGGAGATTTAAGGCTCCAGCAGCTCTACGCAACACCGTTGCAAAATTAGCCCCCTCCTCCGTTGCCACGGGAGGAGACAGCATGCCAGAGTCGGGGAGGTATCCAGCCCACTGGCATCCCCAAGTTCCTCAACCCAGTCCGGGTCAAACTCGCACTGTTGTGTGAGAGGGTCGTCAGACCCCTCCCAGCTCTCCTGGTCCTCCTCAGGTTGAAAAGATGGAGGAGGAGGGACATAAGGGACCCAAGGCCTCATCGGCGCCGGAACCGGCGTCGGGCGACGCCGGTCCGGCTCCATGTCCGGACCCGGGAGAACCGGGGAACGACGCCGCCCGGAGCCCCGGACGGCGTCGGAAGCGGCACCGGGGACATCGGCGTCGGCGGAGGCGTGGTTAGGTCAACCGGCGTCGATGGAGGTTGCGGCACCACCGGAACCGGGGTCGAGGCCGGGGCCGGAGCCGAGGCCGGGACGAAGGCTGGTGGGACAGGCGACGCCGGGACCGGAGTCGACGGCGACGCCGGAGCAACCCTATCTGGGCCCGCGGGGCCCGAAGGCGCACCGGAGGGACCTTGAGGCCCGAAGAGGCGGGCCATGGCCGACAGGAATTTCTGTAGCTCGGCCGGAGTCGCCCCGAACCCGGGAAGGACGGGTAATGCGGGGGCAACTCGACAGGCACGTCCGGGGCCGCGGGGGCGGGGACGGTGCCGACAGGGACCTCAGCCGAGTCGCGCGACCGGCGAGGCGAAGTCTTAGAGCGATGACGCCGCTTAGACTTCTTGTGCTTCGACTTACCGGAGGAGCGCGAAGACTTGGATTCCGACGAACGGCGGGGACTCCGCGTCCGGCCCTCGACCTCTCCCGGGACCGGGGCTTGCTGCGGCGCGGAGCCGACTGCCGGACTTCAAGGAGCTTTCGAGACCGCTCTCGCAAAGCCTTCGGATGAAGTTTCCGGCAGTCAGGGCACGACTTCGTGTCGTGGCCTCGGCCGAGGCAGAAGAGACACTCGAGGTGGGGGTCCGTGATGGACATCATACGACCACATACCTCGCAGGGCTTAAAGCCGGGCATCCCTACGACACCTTAGGAGTCGTGAAGACTCGTTGAAGAGAACAGTGAAAAATTTCACAAAAAGATAGTCAAAAAGTGACTAGGGCACTGCTCTTCCCGGATCTGCGCTTACTGGCGCGGAAAAAGAAGAACTGACGTCAGCGCGCAGGGGCGGCGTCTAAGTACTGCCCGCGACGTCATCCCGGCGATCACGACGCCGACGACGGACGCGGAGCCGCACGACGCCGCCTACCGACGCGCAAGGGTACTGCTACGCAAAAAACTTTCCGGATCCAGCCTGACGCCTGGGGATATTCTAAGGTAAGGAATCTGTCACTAACGTGTCTCTTTCAGATATATATATATATATATGTATATATATATATATATATATATATATGTATATATATATATATTCACTGAAAAAACCATAGGTTTTAGGGACAGTTATAGTTACTTGGACATTGCACTCGTACAAAACCCGTGAAATTCCCCGTTATAGTTAGTTCAGCTAACTATAACTCGCGCCCCGCAATGCACTGCTGATGACGTCACATATTACATCACTCATGACATGGTCAGTGACATCACTGATGACATCACTGATGACATCTCAAATGACATCACTGATGACATCATCCAGTGACTGTGTGTTTCTGTAAAGTTTAAATATTTTTAAAATATATAGGAAAAGACGTATTGAAGAATGAGTGGGTGTGTAAGTGTCTGTATGGATGATTTAGTAGGTGCGTGACTGACTCTATAAGTGAGTGATTTAACGTATCTTACTGAATGCATGGGTTAGTGACTAAACTGGGTGTATGTCTGTATCCGTCTGTCTGTTGCTGTGTAAGTGGCTGCATGTGTTTGTGAATAGCTAAATGATTTTCTATATGAGTTATTGAATGCTTGTCTGAGTATCTGTATGGGTGCCTGAGTGTTTGTGTGGGAGGGGTGTGTGCAACTCTGTGCATAGATGTGTGAGTGGGTGATTCACTGGGTGGATGGTTTCAAGAGTGCATCTGTGATAGACTGTATGGGTGGGTAAGTGTGTGTAAGAGTGTGTTAGTGAGTGAATGTATGTCCCAGTGGTACATGTGTGAGTAACTACATATGTGAAAGGCAGTATATATGTGTGTTGGAGTATATAAATAGCTATAAGCAAGAGTGAGTGATTGTGATAGTGGCTGTATGGAT
The DNA here is from genome assembly GCA_963921515.1 of Calotriton arnoldi. NCBI lineage: Eukaryota > Metazoa > Chordata > Amphibia > Caudata > Salamandridae > Calotriton > Calotriton arnoldi. Next base: position 3,438,711 of record CAWUFW010000020.1, read on the forward strand.
GATTGTGTGCTTGTATCAGTGATTGTATAAGAGCGTAACAATGTGCTACTATTTGTATGAGTAAGTGAGCTGGTGTGTGTATAACTGTATAGGTGAGTAAATGGCAGTGTGTTTAATTATTTGCATGACTGACTAGGTGTGTGAGTATCTCTATGGATGAGTGGCATTGTTTGAGTGTCTATATAGGAGTAAGAGTGCATATGATAGTCCTGTACTGAGTGACCGTAAGTATGAGTGACTGTACGGGTGAGTGAGTGGATGTGTGTGTGTAGACCTAAGAATCAGTGAGTGGGTATGTAGTTATTGGTGTTGGAGTGTCTATGGTTTTGCGAATGGCAGTCTGTAATTTAGAGTGGGTGTATCAAAGGTTATATTAGGGTGTGAGGAGGTGCATCAGATTATCACGTGGATGATGTCATCAGTGATGTCATTTGAGATGTCATCAGTGATGTCATCAGTGATGTCACTGACCATGTCATGAGTGATGTAATATGTGACGTCATCAGCAGTGCATTGCGTGGGCGCGAGTTATAGTTAGCTGAACTAACTATAACGGGGAATTTCACGGGTTTTGTACGAGTGCAATGTCCAAGTAACTATAACTGTCCCTAAAACCTATGGTTTTTTCAGTGAATTTCAAAGGTTTTTAAATGCTAATTTGTAACTATAACGTGTCTGAAACCTATGGTTTTTTCAGTGAATTTCAAAGGTTTTTAAATGCTAATTTGTAACTATAACGTGTCTGAAACCTATGGTTTTTTCAGTGAATTTCAAAGGTTTTTTAAATGCTAATTTCTAACTATAACGTGCCTGAAACCTACGGTTTTTTCAGTGAATTTCAAAGGTTTTGTAAATGACAATTTTTAAATGTATTAATTGTTATATTAATTTTTTTCATACTGATTTACTACATTTTTAGAAACAATTTTTTTACATATTTTATTTGTCAAATTACATTGTAATTACATTATACATTACATTACAAAAATACTTTCTCAGAATGAATTACTTTAGTTTAAATACTTTGCAGATAGGCAATAGACTTTTAAGTACAGTAGTTACAGTTGTTGCAATGGGCAACACATTTTCAAACACAATGCAACATTCAGCTCAATGTGAATTTCTAGTTAAATGCAATTAGTTACTTTATGGATTACTTTTGTAACCACAGGACTGGATCCTAGATTCAGTCCTGGTACATCTCCTGTAAACAGTTGAGTAAAAGCGTTTTGGTTACAGTCGTGATTTTTAAGGAATATTATTGTATTTTAAAAGTTGACACTTAGAAACTTTTCCTCAAAGAATCACCAATGTTATCCTATGGAAGGAAATTCACTTAGCAGGTAAAAACTGTTATCGTTACTTTTTCTTACTCAGTGTTGGATCCTGGATCCAGCACTGGTGCATCTCCTGTAAACAGTTGAAAGAATGCGTTTAAGTCATACAGGCGATTTTTAAGGAATATTTGTAGTTTGTGAAAATCAACACTTTGAAACTTTTTGCTGAAAACCAGTCAATGTTAGCCTATGAAGGAAATTCAAGTTACCGGTAAGTACGGTTAAAATTACTTTTGAGGATCAGTACTGGGCTGAAACATGCAGCACTGAGGTCTCTCCTGATAACAGGTGAGTAAATCGGAATCCGTATTTCGGCTGATTTTAGAGGAATATTTTAAAGTTCCAAAACTCCACACTTAGAAGAATTTCCAAGTGAAACCAGTCAATGTTAGCCTATGGAAGGAAATTCAAGTTACTGGTAAGTACGGTTAAAATTACTTTTCAGGACCAGTACTGGGCTGAAAGATGCAGCACTGAGGTCTCTCCTGATAACAGGTGAGTAAATCAGAATTCGGATTTCGGCTGATTTTAGAGAAATATTTGTATGTTTCAAAAATCAACACTTAGAAGAATTTCCAAGTGAAACCAGTCAATGTTAGCCTATGAAGGAAATTCAAATTACCGGTAAGTACGGTTAAAATTACTTTTGAGGATCAGTACTGGGCTGAAAGATGCAGCACTGAGGTCTCTCCTGATAACAGGTGAGTAAATCGGAATTCGTATTTCGGCTGATTTTAGAGGAATATTTTAAAGTTCCAAAACTCCACACTTAGAAGAATTTCCAAGTGAAACCAGTCAATGTTAGCCTATGAAGGAAATTCAAGTTACCGGTAAGTACGGTTAAAATTACTTTTCAGGACCAGTACTGGGCTGAAAGATACAGCACTGAGGTCTCTCCTTATAACAGGTGAGTAAATCGAATTCCTATTTCGGCTGATTTTAGAGGAATATTTGCACAATGGTGAAGGGAGGGGCGGGGCCTGAGGTGACATCTTTGCAAACGCGCCCCGTGGCGCGTTTTAAGTTGGGGGATTAAGTTCCCTTGAATCTTGAGGGTCCCTAGGGGCCAACTAGACCACCAGGAACCTCCAATATGCGCCAGGGGCTGCGTTGCAGAGACGTGTAGAGAGGCCACACCCCTTTACACCTCTCTGCAACGCAGCTCTGTGGCGCTTTCTGGATGTACCTGTTGGGCTAGTTGGCCCCAGGACCTCAGGATTGAAGGGGATTTAATTCCCATCTTAAAACGCGCCACGGGGCATGTTGCACACATGTCACCTGAAGCCCCGCCCCTCCCTTCACCACTGTGCAAACGCGCCCGTGGCGCGTTTTAAGTTGGGGGATTAAGTCCCCTTGAATCCTGAGGGTCCCCGGAGTCCAACTAGCCCACCATATACCTCCAAAAGCGCCACAGAGCTGCGTTGCAGAGAGGTGTAAAAGGGGTGTGGCCTCTCTACACCTCTCTGCAACGCAGCCCCTGGCGCATACTGGAGGTTCCTGGTGGGCTAGTTGGCCCCCAGGGACCCCCAGTATTCAAGGGGAATTGTTCCCCCTCTGCAAACGCGCCAGGGCGCGTTTGCAGAGTGGTGAAGGAAGGGGGCGGGGCCTGCGGGCCGATCGTTTTAAAAAAAAAATAATAATTTTGTCCCCTTCCTTTTTCCTGTTTTTATGCCCTGGGGACCCCATCCCCCAGGGCCTTACCCTTTTTTTAATTTGTAATTTAAAAAAACGGGAAAGGGGCCGCGTGGCCCCCTTCCCTGGGCCTGTATTGGCCCCGGGACCCCATCCCCGGGGCATGGCCTCGTTTTTAATTTATATTCTTTGGAGGGGGCTGCGTGGCCCCCTCCTATAGCCATTTAAGGCCCCGGGGACCCCATCCCCGGGGCCGGCCATTCCGTTTTTTTTTTTTTAAATTTATTTATTTTTTTGGGGAGGGGGCCGCGTGGCCCCCTCCCGAGCCACTACTTGCCCCGGGGACCCCATCCCCGGGGCCTGGCCTCTCGTTGGGGACTGTGGGGGTCCCCAATCCCCCACAGTCCCGCCGGCTCCCCGCGTCCCTAGGGTGCCGGCATTGCTTTACACATGGGGAGCAGCTAACATGCTGCTCCCCATGTGTAAAGCAATCGGCTTTGGATATTGGAAGAGAGAGCAGGTTTCCTGCTCTCTCTTCCAATATCCAAAGCAGTTTGCAATGACAGGACGGGAGCCGCGAGGCTCCCGTCCTGTCATTGCAAACAGCAGTGTCCCGGGGTAGGCACCCGGGACACTGCAGGAGCCGGCCCTGGGGGTGGTGGTCCCCAGGGCCATCAAGGGCTCCAGGAGGGGGCCGCGCGGCCCCCTCCCATTCAGTACACAGCCCCGGGAGGTGGTGGTCCCCGGGGCTCTGGGGGTCCGTAACGGACCCCCAAATTAAAATGTTTAGTGCCCCGGGAGGTGGTGGTCCCGGGCGTGTGGGGCTGGAGCCCCCACACAGGTTTAATAATTTTTAAAAAAGCCCCGGGAGGTGGTGGTCCCGGGGCTGCGGGAGGGCTCAGAGCCCTCCCGCACCATTTTTATAAAAAGCCCCGGGGAGTGGCGGTCCCCGGGCTTGGGGGCCCTTTGAGGCCCCCACACATTAAATTATCCCCCACCATGCCCCCGGGACTTGGGCCACCCGAGGCCAATTAACTATCGAGCGCGGAGACCGCGCTTGATTTTTTCCGGCAGGATTCGCGCACCCTGAGCGCATCCTGCCGATTTTTAAAAAAAAAAAATTTTTTTTTGCCCAGGGGTCCTTGTGGGACCCCTGAGCAAACCTAGGGGGTCAGGGTGTTTCTACCTCCCCCTTTGTGCGCTTTGCGCACTTGTTTCTGTCCCTCGGTTCTACCGAGGGACAAAATGGCTGCCAACATTTCCTGAATCGGAATGTTGACAGCCAGCTGACAGCCAATTAACATGCAGCTCGTGATCGGGACGGTGCGCGCAGGAGTGCGCTCAGGGTGCGCGAATCCTCCGTGCCCATAGATATATATGTACTTTTACTTTTGATTTTCTCAGCAACTACTGAACGGATTTACACCATTTAACAAAAGGGTTCTTTCTGAACCAAGAACTACCTCTTTGCCAAATTTGGTGTAATTCCGTTCAGCAGTTCAGGCTGTAGCCGTGTCTAAAGTTTCCTATGGGAAAATGCATGGGGAAAACGCGTTTGGGACCCCCCTTTTCTCGGCCCCGCTTGACGTATCACCCCGAGACTTTCAGGGTAGGAGCGGACCGGAGCGCCCCACGAAGTTTGAAAATTTCGCGAAGATACGTCAACCGGCAAGAGAGTTATTTCAAATAGAATGTCGCGGATTTCCTATGGATAATAGGTTGTAACTATAACTATCTACTGGCGACCGCCAGTAGATAATATATATATATATATATATATATATATATATATATATATCAAAAAGTTCCTGCGATGCGAAGAACAGGAGGAGACACAGCGGGATTTTCAGGTAAGAATTTTATTCCAGCATGGCATGACGCGTTTCGGACGTAATGCCTTTCTCAAATGCCTGCTGCAACATGAGTCCTTACAGCCAGTCAGCTTAAATGTAGTTCATATCGTTTCTCCATTGGTGGCAATCCAGGTGGGTTGAAATACCGTAATCAACCACTGTGTCTGCATCGGCAAACCACAGTACCCAGAATGCACCGCCACTGCACCCCAGGTGAATGTCCAGTATTAACTCCACAAATTCTCTTCACGAGTCCTGGATGTAAAAAACGTGCTGGGGCTGAATGGCGACCAAGTTGCTGATGGAATAAGGTTCCCACCTGGGTCCCGCCATACACCTCAACCACATGAGTCCATATGCAAGTTGCCCTGTAGTTGCGGATTAAGTAATCCGATACCCTCCGTGAAGTCACGGGCTGCCGTCTACAGCAGAGCCTTGCTGATGGATGCGGTGAGCCAGAGTCTACCAATACCTTGGAAAAAACAGATTGCCGAAGCTGCCCTTAATGTCTCTGGCCTCTTGAAAGGCGGGTTTCCTCCAGCGCACACGGGGCTGGCGCGCACAATATACCAAAAAGTTCCTGCGATGCGAAGAACAGGAGGAGACACAGCGGGATTTTCAGGTATATATATATATATATAGTTAGGACCACATTTCTATAGGATATACCAATATACCAATATACCAGCAGCTTTCAGGCTCTTCGGGTGACCCCAGCACACAACGGAGCCGCCCTCTCCCCCAGCGCCTTGAGACCCTCACGGGTGAGTAGTTGCGCTTTACCAACCCTGATGGATTGATTGATTGACAGGATCCTGTAGGCTCTGCAAATCAGTAGGGCCTCAACATCAGTGTCATGTTCACAAAAAGGTCTCAGACTTTCTTCCATCTTTCCATGCAACTCTTCCACATATACTTTGGGGGATACTCCCACAACCCTTAGTTCGGACTAATTTCTATTATATACAACATTGTACACCTTTGAAATCAAACGTCTTCCTCTAGGGCCTTCTCTACAATTGTCTGCCACTGTCAAACTTGTCAGTACACTCTCTAATTGATGTCAATCTTTCCTCAACACCACTCACTCTTTCATGAAAAGTCCCTATTTTACCCATCAAAGACTTCATCACCATAGCAACAGCTCCAGTCTTAAGTTCGAGAATTCTGGGCAGAGCACGATTGCAGTGTCTTCTCATCTGTTTGGAGGGGCTGAGCCCTTCATCCTGCTTCCTTCTTACACTGTGGAGACGTTCCTGTTTTGAATAACTCCTCCTGAGATTTCTTCACAGTCTTTGCACCCCCAAGAAAAAGGCAGTGCTGAAAGGGCTTTGGAAACTACAGTAGCAAGTCAATGGGCCAGTGTGGAGAGCTCAGAAGGCGGCCGCCATGCCCCATCAATCCAGGCTCAAGGTACAGCCAGCATGTAGACCCCCAATCTCAACTTCAAAAGCCTCCCCCTCTGGACGACATCATGAACGGCTGTCTTCCGTCTTATCCTTGAGCCCACGTGACAGAACTTGTAGTTCCCTAAGGCTCTGATTCCATGAAGGGCTCAAGCAGTTCCGTATGCCCCTCCATAGCTTACATCTCAGATAAGCACCAGCACTACCTCTAATATCTTTCAAATTCATGAAGCTGAGGTAGAAGGCTTACCACCATCAGTTTCTGACAGGTAAGACTGCTTCAGTACAATAGGGATCAGGCAAAAGGTCTCCAAAATTCCTCAGTGTGTGCACCTTAAGACCTGCAGTTTTGTCAACTGCTGATACAGGGAGCTCTCTGCCACATTGCCATTTCACTCCGGGGTCTTCCTTCCAACCAGGACACTGAAACAGGCCTATATGTAGTATCACAGATGCAAGTTCAGTTCAGGGAGCCATCTGGGACTCCATCCAGCACATTCACACTGACTGGTTCCTGCTATTTGTAATGGGGTTGGTTACAATTTATAATTAACAGGCATGTGTAATATGCCATCATACTGGCATACATTTGCTCAAGAAATTGACTATGGGAAACAAATAAGTTGCCTACATGAGGTATTTTAAGAAAAAAGTTATTATTGTGACCAGGCATGCATGCCGCTAAGCAGCAAATTGAAGTGTCCCTGACAACAAATCAAGGGACATGTTTCAAAATTGATCTAAGATATTGTGCTTTGTTATAGAGAAACAGGAAAAAAATCTGTATTTGAGATACACCCTATATTGTGAAGCTAGTAGTACTGACTCTATAAAGCATGTAATGTACGGAATGGCAGATCTCCTCTAGTTGCCAGTCACACTCACACAGCACGAGCTGCAGAACCTGACCAACATTTGATAGTTTTGAATTCCATACTTGAAAACATGCAGAGTCCTTACCTTGTGCGGCACGGCTCTGCTGTGGGTCTATGCTGGACTGCCTCCTGTCGAGTGTCTCTTCGCTCCCTCCATCTGTTCAAGAAGAAAAAAAAAAATTTTTTTTATCACAGGCCTACACGAATCACCAGATAAGAATATCTGTTTCGAAGTGCAGCTGAATTCTATTCTATGAGCAATGCCACTGTTTCTGAACAAAGCATTCAAAGACTATTATACAACACACAATTGCCATGTATTCTACGGCTCCAGAGAAGAGAGGCCAGGTTGATAGGCATGTATTAACCATTATATTTTAGGTAATAAGCTAATTGTTTTGTTTTTTAAATATCTTTATTGGCATTTTGTTATCATGCATGACAGTGCGCAATGAGCATTGAATAAAACAGCTAGCAAATAACATGACATTCACAGTTATTTTATTTGGGTACTTAAGGTACAGTGTAAGACAATGGTATACCACATTTGTAAGGTTTATAGGCGGCAATCAGTATGTGGATGTAAGGGGTCCACTTGATGACCATCCGTTTATCTCAGTGTGGCTCTAATCTATTATAGCCTACATGTTCCTCGTACCCTGTATCCGCCATGTGTGACATGTCTTTTTCCCCCTGGGGCCTTGCAGTCCGACAGGAAGTGCTGTATTGCTCTCCAGCAGTTCTGATTATCAGGCATGCCATATATACCACTAAATAAGTAGGAATTAAAGAAAGAAGAACAACCTCAAATAGCGCATGCGGGGGGGCTCATAGCTATGACAGTAGATGGAATAAGGGTGGTTAAGCTGATATACTAGCTTCAGGGCGGGGCGAGCCCCACCCGTGTCTACGTCGATTAGAACCATATATTCCATATTTTATCAAATGGGTGTGGGAAGGGGGGGGGGGGAGAAGAAGAGGTGACGATGAGGGAAACACACATCACGCAGACTGCCGTAGGCCTCCCTGCTCTAACCCCAGTATTCTTGATGCCTTAGTCCGTGGATGGCCCACTATCATCGTCCTCACTGTTGGGATGGCTCGGGTGGTCCCAGGCCCAGGCGTGTCCTTCCAGAGTTCAGCGATTGGGTGCTGACGTAGGCCCCTCGATTCCTCCCTACCCAGTGCTCTACCCTCTGCAGCAGCCCACTTAGATATCTACTGAGTCCAGACGTTAAACTGTGGTCCCAAGGCTAACTTCCACGTTATCGCAATTAGTCTCTTGGCCAGTGCCAAGGCCAGATCTATAAATCTATTCCCCACCTTGCGCTTAGGTGGTCTGGGGAACAGGTCAAGTAAGCAAACTTCCACTGTATGATCAAGTGTACGACCTAGCGTAGCATTAATCTTAGCCAATACAGCTAGCCAGATGCCTCGTAGTGTCACACAGCTCCAAGTCATGTGGAGGAAGTCCGCGTCCAGTTGACTGCACCTTAGGCAGCCTCTTGGTTCTCCCCCAAAGGCAGCCAGAAGACGATGAGGGGTCATATATGTCATATGTATATAATTGACTTGTAAGTATTTTAGTCGGGTGTTATGAGAGATTTTCTTGGGAGATTCTAGTAGTCTGCCCCATTCTGCATCAGTGAGTTCCCTATCCAGGAATCTCTCCCACTTACCCCTTAGTTTCAGCAACGGGGTCAGGGACGCCTCAAGGAGGGACGCATAGAACCATTTTATTTGGTGCCCTGCTGTACCCAATGTAAGTAGAGAGTGGAGGACCACATGTGTGGCCGGCTCCTCCCTTTTCGCACCCCACAGTCGCCCAAATGTCCGTACCAGCACCTCATGTATAATAAACTGACCTGGCGAGAGTCCCCACCCATCAACCAGCTCAGCAAAAGGAAGTAAGCATTTGTCCTGGTAACAGTTTCCAGTCATCTCAATCCCAGCCTCTGTCCAAGGCGCTAGTTGCTCTACCCCCAAAATCGACTGCGGCTCTCCATAAGGCAACCCCACCAACGATCGTGTCTGGGAGTATCTCGGGACATCTGGGAGTCTTGCCATACAACGTTTCCATCACTGCAAGGCCGTGGACTGTAGCATTGAGGTATACGGGACCCTTGTGGACTGGTTTAGCAGTTTTGCCAGCAGTAAGCGTGGATGCTGCCCTGGCTCCATCAGGTAGGTCCCCTCCTGGTTCACACCCTCCAGCCATTGGGCCACCCACTGCAACTGTGCGGCCAATTGGTAAAATTCAAAGTCCGGCACCCCCAGTTCCCCCTCCCTCATGGGGCGTTGTAGGATTTGTAATGACACTCTACGTCTCCCCAAATAAGATCTCGTACCAATGCATCCAGCGGACGAAACCAACTCGCAGGCATCAGCACCCACAAGTTAGCAAAAAAGTACAGAAGGTGGGGCAACATGACCATTTTGGTCAGGGAGACTCTGGCCATCAGGGGAAGCTGCAGGGAGCTCCAAAAAGCGACACTAGAGCGAAGCAAACGGAGGGCCCCACCCAGGTTGCCCTCCCTCATGTCATCCAGTGAGTGAAAGATCCGGATACCTAAATATTTAAAGGTATCAGGAGTCCAGTTATATTCAGCAGGGAGCTCCCGTGGCCTAGGGGAAGGTCCGGCCGCCGGAAACAGGTATGTTTTGTGCCGATTAACCCGGAGGCCCGAGAGGGACCCAAAGTCGGCCAGTAGCCCAAAAGCGGTTTCTGCCCCCCCCCTCACAGCATTCCCAAAGTAAATCAACGGGTCGTCTGCGTACAAAGAAATCACAGATTCTACTACTCAACGTCAGTCCTAGACCCTCCCCACCCCGGCGAAAGAGCGCGGCCAGCGGCTCTATCACCAATGCAAACAAAAGTGGGGAAAGGGGCCATCCCTGACAAGTGCTGTGTGTTATCTTGTACTGCGAGGATATAGTCCTGCCCGTCTTAACTCGCGCCATGGGGAGAGTTTATAACAGCTTTACCCACTTCAACCAACCCGTCCCCAGCTCCATTCTCTGCATGACCTCAGATAATCCCATCTCACCATATCAAACGCCTTTTCCAGGTCAACTGAAAGAAAGGCAGCATGTGTGAGAGACCTGACGTCTGAGTGGTAAAGTACTGAGTATAATCTGCGCAGGTTATATGAGGTGTTGCGGGAGGGGATGAACCAATTCTGATCGGGATGGACCAGGTGGTTCATATGTGGGAGTAATCTAAGTGCTAGAATTTTACTAAATAATTTAAAGTCGATGTTGAGCATGGACAGAGGCCTAAAGTCTTTCACCCCAACGTCAGGGCCCGTAGTCTTAAGAAGTGGGATCACTAATGCTGTTTGCATGGAGGCTGGTAAATGTCCTAGTCGCAAAGCCTCATTATACATAGTCACCAGGTGGGGGACAGACGTGCTCCATATTTCCCGTAAAACTCGGCTGGGAGGCCATCCGGGCCCGGTGTTTTACCGCCAGCCATCAAAGCAATAGCACCCCTGACTTCTTGTAAAGTGACAGGGCAACCCAACTCCTCCGCCATTTCGTCATCAACAGCGTGAAGGTCCAGCGGGTCCAAAAAAGCACAGAGCTCCGCCTGTGAGGTACCCGGTGGGGTGGTGTATAATCGTTCGTAGTATCTCTGGAAGAGATCATTAATCTTACCTGGGTCAAATTCAGTTGTGCCTATGTCAGTCTTAATGTGAGTTATTGGGGAACACTAGGACTCTGGCCTGATTAGCCACACAAGTAGGCGTCCAGCCTTCCCTTCTTCGTTCTGCACTCTATCCATATACGACCTATAGTCATGGGATCGAAGTCGCTCCAGAGCCTCATCATATTGTTTCTGTGTGGCCAATAACCGCGCATGCGCCCCCAGACCCTGCATATTATCCAGTGTACGCAGTTCTCCCTCCATGGCCGAGAGCTCCCGCTGCAGTTCCCTCTGTATTCCAGTCGTCTGTCCCATGCAGTGCCCCCCTCACCACCACCTTGAATGTCTCCCATTCCACCAATGCCGAAGACGCTGAATTTGCATTCTCGGTAAAATATGTATCTACTAAGGATCGCAGGGATTCCGCAAACGGTGCATCCTCCAATGATATGGGGTTAAGCCTCCGCGTAGGGATTAGGGGTCTTTGCCCATAGGGTTGATACAACATTAACAGAGGGCTATGGTCCGAAAATCTCCGACCAAGATATTCAGTGTGTTTAATATACTGCTGATGGTTGGGGAGCACCAGAATGCACCCAGTCTCGTATGGAGATGGTGTATGTGGGAGTAAAAGGAGTATTCCCTGTCTCCACTGTGTTGAAGCCTCCATATGTCCTGTAGTTCCCAGTGTGCCATTCACTCCCGCAGCCCAGCCGCTGTCCTATGGGCCTGTGACCCTGAGAGGTTAGGGTGACAGCGGTCCAGCTGCACGTCAGCCATACAATTGAAATCCACCCCCAGCACCATCTGTCCCACTTTTATGTCAACTAAATGGGCGGAGAGAGAGGTCAAAAAGGCTGTTTGGTCTTGGTTGGGGGCATAACAGCAGCCCAGGGTAATCTCCTGGCCTAGTAATCGCCCCGCAAGAAAGACATATCTTCCCTCTATATCAATTAGTGTGCATGTTGCTTTGAAAGGGACCCCTGGACGGATCCATATCAGCACCCTCCGGGCATATGCTGAGAATGTGGTAGCAAAGATCTGCCCTCTCCATCTTCTGCGCAAATTTCCCACTTCACCCTGGGTGGGATGTGTCTCCTGCAGGAGCGCTATCTGTATACCCCGACGTTTCAGGTAGTTATGTATGTTGTGGCGCTTAGACATTGACCCCATCCCCCTGATATTTCATGTAAGTAACTTCAGGTCTTAATGTGTAACCCGCATCTTGTATGGTTCCAAGCTCCTCCGTGCTTTCCACCCCATCTAGGTCATTAAAAATCAGAAGGGAGGTATCCCCGCATGCATGAGGAACAAAACAATTAAAACTCAAGAAATCCCAACATTCAACAACTCCCTGGCCCCAGAGCATTCTGGCAACGGCCATCTGCCCAAACTCCAAATGTATCTTGGTGTGAAACAATAAAGGCCCAAACCAGTCACAGTAAGAGCCTTCAGGGGGTTGTGGTCGCACAGATCAGCGCACTGTGGTGCGTACAGCAATACTATGAAGAACATCGTGATGCGCAGCGGTGCTGCCACCACCAGTGGCTTCAAGCTAATCCTGTCAGAGGTGTCTGATTCCGAGCCCTGGGTCCCCTTCATGGAGCGCGATCCCACCTCCGATGGGGAACAACTGTTGCGGGCAATCTCAGCCACAGCCTGCAGCGCCGCCGCTCTCTCTCGCTCCATCTGTGAGAAACTTGGTTTCTTCGCCACTAGGCGTTCAGATCTTCGCTGGAATCGCTTCCTGGGTCCACAGCCTCCTGTTACTTGGTGGAGCTTTGGTGTCGGCACAGGGGTCTCAGTTCGATATGTCTATCCAATCCCAGGCCACTTTGGGATCATCACAAAAGTGGGTCTTACCATCTGAGACAATGCGGAGCCGGGCAGGAAACATAAGAGTACTGGAGGCCTTCATCTCTACGTGCTCTCTTTACCTCCAGGAACGAGGCGCGTTTCCGTTGGACCTCCACGGTGTAATCAGGGAACATCAAGACTTTGGTATTATTTACCACAAAGGGGCCATCTGTGCGAGCTTTCTGCAGCAGGATGTCTCTATAATGCAGCAGTCTGGCCACCACCAGCCGCGGGGGGTGGCCCGGCGCCGGGTCGGCACTCGGTGAGCTCTTTCCAGAGTGTAGAACGATGTCAGGGCCCCCGGGGCCACCACCTCCCTAAGCCACGGCTCCAGATACGCCACCATGTTACCATTCTCGATCCCTTATGGCAGGCCTAGGATCCGTATGTTATTCCGACGGCTACGTCTTCTCCATCCTCTGCTCGACGTTCTAGGGTCCAGACCTTGTCAGTGAGTTCCACTGCCTGCAGTGTGAGGGTCTTTTGCGCAGGGGATAGCTCCTCAAGTCCGGACTCCACCACCTTCACTCTCTCATTTATCTTTTGATGTTCCGCGCGGAGGAGTCCGAGGGGCCCCCCCGCCGACACTGTGCTGATGTCCTGATTCAGCATAGCCTTCATGTCCGAGATAGCCTCCAATATCTTAGACAATTGCTGTTGAATGGGGTCTGTTGTCGGTTGGGACTCAAGGCTGCCCCGCGCTTGTTCCTGCAGGTCCTCCTCTTACTCTGGGGTGGTCCCCGTGACTTCACCCATGCTTTGCCCATCGCTGCGACTGCAGCGGAACACAGCCCACCTGGGGCCACCGGACATAACTTCACGTGTGCACCCCAACCAGGTCCAGGGGTCTGCTTCCCCAGCACACCAGACCCACGCTGTCCTCCACCAGGGTGTTCGCACACCAAAGATCAACAAAGCGAGTCCAGCGCCCACGTGCATCCCGCATGACTGCCCCAGTTCCTGTATGAGCTCGTCGTGGGGGAGGAGGGGCAATGGGGGGCAACCCAGCCTGCTAAATTCAAAAGGGAGTATTTCCACCCCTAGGTGCAGTAGGTGAGTTCGGGCTCAGGTTAATCATTACACCCCGGTATGGCGCCACTCCAATGCCCTGCTTCTCATGCCTCAATGGTGCTAGTCCCTCAGCACGTGTTTATGGCCGCCGGTTTATTCACCCCGATGCCATCGCCTCAGTGTGGGTCCTCAGTTTGCCTCGGGCCAGCTAATGCACCATGGGCACCTCACCTCGGCCTCGTCCGCACCTCGGGGCCCGGCTCCCCCGCTCAGCCACACCACACTTTTAGTGGGCTCCGAGTCAGGCCCCAGGAGCACCCTCAATTCGACTCCCCGCAGTCTCAGGGAGATTCACCAGTTGGGGGCCAATCGAGCCCCTTCCTCCAAGTTCTTCAACTCTAGCAGCCCCAGGGCCCGCGCACTGATTGTGGAACAAGAGCCCTCCCACTCCTCATGCGCCGGCGTTAACCAAGCACCTTCTTGTGCACCCCCCCCGATGCAGTGTACAGGCAGTGATCCAGATTTAGGGGGGTCTCCTGCGATCCAGTCTCTCCCTTGGGGGCCACACACCCAGTCAATCCGCCTGGTCCCCAGTGACACGCCAGGTCACCCAAGCAGGCACAGCGTCGCCTCTGTCTCCCCGGGGCCATGGCAGGCGGGGGCCCGGTAAGTACACTTCGACCCCAGCGGGGGCACCAAAATTGCAGCACCCGCAATCACCACTTCGTGATCGCCGCAGCATGCCTCCTTCGTCAGGGCCCAGCCGACGCACCGCTCCCCCTGCGCGGCCGCACCTCAGTATTCCTTCAGGCCTTGCGTCATCAATTTCGGGACACGTCGGTCCCCGAGCCCCTCCAGCAGTCACCGCCCTCCGTCCAGCACAGGGGCAGCCACGGGGTCCGGCCAGCAAGGTAAGTCTGCCGCCTCACCTCCGGGCGCTAGCAGCACCGCGAGGTCTCCAGTAGGCCGCACCAGGGATCACCCGCTTCGTCCGGCACTCAAGGCCGAGGCCCAGGGCCCGGCCGGCATTCAGGACCGCCTGCGCGGCGTCAGCATCGTCCAAGGCCTCCTTCGCCGTAGAAGTCACAACCGCTCCGGCTCCCCGAGGCCTGCCCCACCGTCTCAGACGGTCGTCCAGGTTGGTCTGTGACCCGATAATGGATGGATAAGTGGCAGGCCGGTGCGGAGCTCGCCGCTCAAGCGTACGCCATCTTTGGTTGGCACACCACGCCCCCAGGTAATAAGCTAATTGTTCCTTAAAATTTATAGTAATTTTCTGTAATAAAATTGCACATAAATGGCATATGGTGTGAAGAGTGACAGAGAATCCATGTAAGTATACATACAATTCCTACATTTGTCCATCCTAAATCTATTGCAGCTGGTACAAAAACACAGTAGAAAGGTAGTGCTAATACATAATAAAGCACGACATGAAAATTAAAAACCTTTCCAGGTTCTCTGCAGAGGTTTTATTCACAAAGTCACCTCAGGTCTATTAAGGAGGAAAAACTAGATTATGGCATTGCTTCAATGGAGTTTTGTGCTTTAAGTGAGAAGTCCACCAGAATGGTTACCAGGTTTTTTTTACCTTGAGTAGGCTGCTTTTATGCTCAGAGACAGCAAACGGCTTGAGGGCTATACTGTCTGACACAGTATCACAGAAGAAAAGCTACTTACATATTTTCACATAAATTAGAGTCACCTTTCTGACAGAGTCACCTTTCTGACAGGTACAACGGACAGGCCGACTTTTAGTCCGCCCATATCTAATGGCATCCCTGCCAGAAGCTATTAAAGTATTCAGATGGCAGGCGAATTACAGCACAAATCTCTCACTAAGAAGAATAAGTTACTGCCTAGAAATCGGAAAGCTTTGTAGTTGGTGTAATCTGTTAACCCAAAAAAGGAAAAATGTGCAGTTGCAGATAGGCGCTGGCATCCACCAAAGAAGACTTCAATTGAGGTATAATTCCACATTGTTGGAATACTAGTATTCAACAAGCATTGGCATAGCCAATAGGTCTCGCCTTTGGGACCTTATAAGTATTTAGTTATGCAGCACAATATCCTTACTGCAACAACATTAATTGTTGTATGGCTAAACACTTATAAGGTCCCAAAGGCGAGACCTATTGGCTTGGTTTGCCGGGACTACGACAAAAATCAAAAGCAAAGCTCTATCCATCATTACGTCTTTTGAAGGATATGAAGAACAAGGGCATCACTGAAGTGAACAGGAAATCTTAAGTCGCTGCCTGCTCCTTGTTCCCCTGGCTGGCTACAGACTGGCCTCAGACAAGCATTATTGCTGGTCCGTTTTGTTTTGTTACCATGACTCTAGAAAAACGTTATTGTGGAAGGGGGTAAATTACAGAGCCGCAGACTCTAATGAGATCTAGTGAAACTCTTTGACCCACACGCTCAGGTTGTGCTGCATTTCGAGTCTGGCTTCAATGATTAGTCATTGGTAAATCTAGTCTCAACAGCGCTAATGATTGTGAGTGCCTTTAGACCTTTAGTCTGTGAGTGAAATAGGAGCATCTTTAGTAACTGCCAGAACCCTCTCCTTTTGTTGCCAGCAGGTCTAGCACGG
Organism: Calotriton arnoldi; assembly: GCA_963921515.1. Classification (NCBI taxonomy): domain Eukaryota; kingdom Metazoa; phylum Chordata; class Amphibia; order Caudata; family Salamandridae; genus Calotriton; species Calotriton arnoldi. The sequence goes on from CAWUFW010000020.1 coordinate 3,454,924, forward strand.
GGGCAGTTAGAGCTAATGCAAGATCTTAAGGCTCAAACTGCAGCCAGGTTGAAAGATGGAAAAGGACATGTTCACTCCCACCACGAGACACACAGATAGCTTGAATGACTGTGGGAACAAGACCATACAAAAAAATTGAAACCGATCAGGACACACTGAATATAATATTTCCGTTAAGTCAGCTGGGTGCTATTGGGCTCATTCAGTTTGAGAAATGTCTTCACAGATGAAACAATATTATTGTGCAAACATTTGTACAACTTTATACGTCATAAGATTGTACAGTTTCCTCGCAGCATAAACAGTGGACTGACATAAAACTCAAAGGAAAAAAATAGCGACTGTCTCATTATACATTTTGTTTCTTTTTTTCTTTTTCTAGCTGATGCTGAGCAGCATAATCTAACGGCATTGCCAAAGCCAATAACTCAACAAGACAAGACCTATTGGCTTTGTCAATGCTTGTAACACATGGTATGGGAATGCTCAGTGCTGACTATAAAATGGGAGGAAATTACGACAATTTAAAGTTTGTCTCAAACCCACATTTGCCATCATCGCACACCTCGCTACTAAAAGGGCTTATTGTATGTTCAGTGGGCTATTAATAATAAGAAACCACTGGTGTAGATGCTACTTTCAATGTTTTAAGAGAATACAGAACAACGCCGAATTCTAGCACAAAAATGACACCATGTAAGTTTTTAAGGGGAAGGCAGCCTAATTATTTTGTTTGCACTACATAAACTAAGGGGGTAAACTAAAGATTTTGTCAGATTGACAAATGTTAAATTAAAGAACCGTGCAGGTGAGAGAACATAGGAAGGTCATATAGGGTTCTAAAAAGAAAGTGAATGAAAATAAGTTGGTGATTCATTTGCAGAATACGAAGGATCTTTTGTGGGTTATGATAGAGACTTCCGAAATATCAGCAGCCTTCAGAGGAAGAATCGTTCATCCGTAGGAAAATAAAGATCATGTATAATCTCTTTCACCTTTATAAACCCACAGAGAACGTTATGCCAGAGCAAGGCATTTTGGAGATACATTAAGTTCCTGGGGAAAGATGTAGATTAACTTCTGAAATGATTCTACATCCTTCCATCAGGAATGGGCCTCATTTGCGCTGCAAAAGACATATGTTGACAATGCTGGCATAGAGGGAACTATGCTGTTTACTAATGCGGTTCCTTTGTCTTTGCAGAAGCCCTTTGCTTCTCCCAACTATGCACCTGTAAATTTCACAAAGGTAAACCTTCACTGATGCCAGCAAAGCAACACCAGATAGATCTTGCCTATGTCTTAGCAAACTTCCAGATTTTCTGATTCTATACCACATCTGTTACATATGCAAAAATAACAAAACTGCTCTTTGTAAATAGATACATCAAACAACCAATCTTACGTAAAGGAAGATCTATTAGTTTTTCACGTTTTTCTAGTAGCATAGGTTGCTGCGCTCTCATATCCTTTGGAAAGCAATGGCAATAACAAGTATTATACGAGGGCTGCAAGGAACAGATAAGATGCAAGGTCCGTTTCTGGATTCGATAACTAACAAAATACCAAGAACTAAGTTTCTACCAACCAACACAGCATCTTTCCGAGCCGCACTATGGTTACTATGTGAGAGAGAGAATGATCCTGCGAGAAAAGGCAATCAAATATGCAGTTTATCCCTCAAAAAGAAAACTTCAGTGCCATGTTTATTCCAGTACAAGACACGTTAACACGTCATTAACTTCACAATAACAAGCTGGCCGTGAAACTGACACGGCCGCGCGGCCGTGAAAGTGAAAGTAATCGCGCGCGTCCAGATGGCGAGGGAAGCCATATGGCGCCTGATCGCGCGTGCACGCTCGCGTGAACGCAAGCTGGTCGCCAGCAAAAGCCACTGTTTGCACTTCCAAAACCCGCTTACTAAAACTCTCGCCAGAGCAGCGCATGCGCTGGCTCAGGCGAGACCTAAAAATGGTACATTGCATTCACAGTTCGATGTCTGAAAAGCTGCTGACTAGTGCAGATTTTTAGGCATATCACTCTGAACATTTGAGAACTGCATAAAGTAATAAACCTGTAAGCGTTCATAGGAGTGCGGACTTGTTACGTTTTTTTGTGGCTCCGGCCCAAAGTTTCCATTTACTTAGTTCTGTCAGTATCAATTCACATTCAGTGAGGTCACTTGCAACGACAATGAGTTGACGGAATTTCAAGGACCTTATGAGATCTTATTTTTAGGCAATTCTGAGACAACCACTACCAAAGAACGTGCACAAACTTCCAGCTGACAATTATCTATATTGAACTAAGTCCGACAAAGTATATTGATCTACGCAAAAGCCCAAGTCATCTTCAAAAACAGGATTCAAATCCTTAAAATTAACATCACAAGATGGGGCGAAAAACAATAAGCCAAATATAAACTGACTAACACGCATGAAAGATAATGTCTTGTAATGGGTTTGTTTTCAGGTTCACATATATTGCAGAATACTTAAGAAGCTGCCTTATTTCATAACCTGGCAGTGCAGGCAAACCTTCCCACATCAAAGTGGAATTTTCATTTGAAACTTTACTTCTGCTCCTAACACGGATAAAAACTATAACAAAACAATATTCACAACTGCCAAGCAAAGTGGTTCCTCCTTAGTTTTATAGTAACAGCACTTTCAAACTGAAGGCTGAAAGATAAATGAAAGGAAAAGTAGTGCTCTGTATGACCATGAAGGATGGATAATTTCCCCTTCAGAACCGATAAGTGCTATTTTAAAATGAAACAAGACAAGATTTACTAGGGCTCACAGAGCAACTGTTTTTTTCTGATATTAGAGCAACACGTCACCAACGTTAATAGGTGTAACACAGCTAAGTAAATCTATTAGTGAGAAAAAATGACAAGGTCCCATAAGGACTAAGCATGTAACTAGAAATTACGAGAAATCTTAACTAGGATTACAAGTAAGAGACTTTACAATTCTAATTATGTACTATGTAGACCAAGACTTTTACCAGAAAGAAAACACGATATCAAACCTAAAGAATTGAGAATTACCACTAATGAGAAACCATTTCTGAAGCGCTCTGTAAATTAGCATGCTGACTGAAGCTCTTCCGGATGGTTTATGTACGATGAAGAATGCTCCGTATCAGAGTACTGCACACACTACAAGACCTTTAATCAATGGAAAGTTCTTGAATAGCACCGTGTTATCACTTAAGTCATCTGCAGAAGGGTTCTCAAAGTGAGCACGGCATGTATTCTATATTTTTCCACGTATTTTTGTTCAATGACCTTACAACTGACCACACCCACTGTCCACAGTACAAGGTCTCCCAATGATAGCCCTTTCCACAGTCACTCGTGATCGTGAGTGTGGAAAGGATACTAGTTTATCAGGGGCTAGATCCAGACCATCAAACTATGAAGTTAACGACCCATGCATACAACTTAACTAACTATAACACGGTCACATCTGTTGAAGGAACCATCTCCCCTCACGTCATCTCAGTCACCGACTGAAAATATATTATCCACTAAAAGCAAGCAGTTGTAGGCTGGTGAAGTTTCAATCAAAATTTACCAGACACTTAAAACTGTAATTTCAGGAAACATGAAAGAACAGATGGAATCAACAGAAGCGCACAAAGAAAGGGTAATAAATACATTGTTACAGTAAAAGAGAAAAAAACGCAACATGTCTTCACAAGAATAAAGTGATGGAAAAGCACAATATGATGCTCAAAGTATCACTTAGGAATGTTTGATCAAACTGTCTTCCATTTTCTTGGTTCGTTTTTTAAGAGCAAGAGAACCAAAACACTAGTTAACATTTCCAAAATATGGAAAGTTGACATTCAGCAGATGGACAGCCCTGCTACTTTACTAGTAATCAAGCAATCAAACAGCATCGGTCGAGCATGTCATACTAACAGGCACGAAGGGTCAGAGTGCTCCAGTTGTAGGTTAAAAAATGTCTGTGCAGGACAGTGAAGTCTCATCCTTCTGATCACACTGAAGGACATCTGATACCCTTGAGAAGCATTTATCTGCGTCCTGCATTTCCCTTTATCTACCATCATTTTTACCTATAACTTTTTGTTGCACCTAAACATTTCCACGCTCGATTCTTAAGAACATGCAAATCTGCAATGTTATACCTCTTGAATCATTAACCACCACAAGAGAGCACAGGGCAACAAATTAACAGTTCTGGAAAGTAAAAAGCCATGGTCAATTTATTCAAGCTACCCAGAATTATGAAACTCCCCATTAAAACTAGCCATATTGCTAGTCTGATCCGTGACACAGCTAAATGTCAAGGACTGACAAACATGCTCATTGGAGAAAGACACAGAAAACTAAAAAACAACCAAAATCAGGTCTAACTTGGTCTGAAGTCATGGTTAAGATCTTTATTTATTTATTTACAGAATTGAACAAAAGACCGATGCTTTAGGACACCAGGTCAATATTGATAGGTAAAGATCAGAACCATATATTTAGTATACAATGAGCAGGGTGATTAGAGTGTAATTGGATGCAAGGAGTCACAAATCCAGTATCCTTTAGCCTCTACTGTTGCGAGTGTGAGCACTGCACTGGCTTAAAAGTAACTACATCCACTTCAAAGTGCAAGGTCTCACATTTAAGATACCTTAACAATCAGGACTCTCGCTAGGCTGAAATCTTATATTCATTAGCATTAATTAGAAATAAAGACGAGGGTCTTTTTGTTGGCCCTTCGTTCCACCTCTGCACCTAAGACAGCAGAGTTTGTTCAGGACAAGCTCACTATAGGTAATTCTTTCCCTCTCAACATCAAGCCCTTGACCACACTGGCTGTCCTTGGGCAAAAGACAATTAACTGTGAGTTTTGTTAAGCAGGACTTAGAAGACCAACACCAAGAGACTCAGTCGGGAAGTGGAGGATACATAAGTGAAGCTTGTTGATGTTGTTAAAAGCTAAACAGAACAGTTCTATTTTAATCAGTGGGTTAGGTACTGTCCAGAAGAGGGGGGCTCTGTTTGCTCCACAGTTTGGGTTTGTGAACTCCCACGGATCTTTCTCTGTTTTTTAGTCATTTTAACACTCTTTGTTAAATGGAGATGGAATTGTCTGAAGGAAGGTCACTAGCTGGAGTACAGTGCGAGGCTAGTTTTTCAAGTATCGTGGGTCTTTGAACAGTGAGCCCTGTGAACGATGCATAAGATTTTGAATGTAATTCTTGCAGTTACATGCAACCAATGAAGTGGTTTTAACAGCAGTTCCTTAGATTGAGCTATACTCTAGTGGCCCAGTCTGCAATATGCAAATTTATTGACGAGAACAGTGAATATGATGTTGCAAAAGTAAAGCTGCACCATTACCAACACCCAAGTTAGCTTTGATACATTTTTGCCGAATTAGCTACAATTAACAGAAATACAAAACTCTTTAAAAAAGCGCAGTCTTAGTCAACCTTTCAACCAGAGTCTAGAAATCAGGCAGACTAACCCACAAACAATCTATGCATTACTTGAGTGTGGTGCGTATGGGGCCCACAATTAGTCCTTTTAAGACTAAGGATTATTTGCTTTACTGAGTCCGAAGACTCCTTTGCCATGGATAAACACACACAAAAAATCCACACTATATTCTTAAAAGACTTGTACATTTATGGCGCAATCTAGTGCAGTTTATATGAACAGATGCTACTTTACTATAAAAAAACAAACAGAATGGGTGTAAATAAAAGGTGATTAAGCAAAATATTAAAAAGAATTGCAACATATTTGATAATGTTTAAATGGCATAATTAAATCAAAGCATTAAATGATGAAACTAGCCTTGGGTAACAAGTCCAAACCCCTACCTTTTCTAGCCCATAGTTAAACATTTGTAGCTTAGTGCTAAACTTTCCAAGCACCAGTGTACATCTGAGTTCCCAATGAAAAAGTAAATATGCCTCTCCCCAAAGATGTGTCTATGTCAGACCCTTTCTGATTATTATATAAAGGCTAGACCTTGTTGCGAATGAATTAAAATGCAAGAATTAGCATAAGAAATCTTTTGCACATTATAAAATCCCATAATTACATATATATGTGCAATCAACCTATAATAAAGCAAAACGTTTTATGATAAACGTGCAGTTAATATGAAATGAAACATGCAGTTATAAATGAAAAATGTGCACTTGAATACATGAATGTATGAAATGCAATGGGGTGGCACATAAACAGAAAACAAAACACGTCATTGCCAGAATGATTGCAACAATTCTAGAGAATAACTGTGTAGCTAAATCTAGGGGCATTGATAAATGAAAAAGTAAGAAAAAAAGCCCAGTGCCTAATTTGAGTATGCAGCATGGCACAAAACCACAAATGAATCCCAAAGGAATTAAAAAGGAAAAGAAATAATTTTATGCCGGATATGTAGATAAACAGCAGTTACTACTGTTCGTCTTCCTCTTGTTTTCATGAGTTAATTTAATTTAAAAACTGATGTCATATTTACAGGTGAGGCTTTCAAATCTGCAGCGCTGAACAAAAAGCCATTAGGCAGAGATGAGGTTTACCAGTTCATTCTCGACTTGCAAAACCCGAAGATGTTGGAACTAGATGCATTGATACTGCTCCACCGTAGATGGTGATGCCAGGATGCAATTGCGGACTAACGATTTAGAAGCCACAGATTGAGTTGAAAGTGTAACTGCTGCCATTGACTTGCTTTGTAAAATGAACTGGATGCATCAGAGAATGGAAAGATTGCAGTCTCACACGTCGGTTGTGATACGTGTCAGCACGAGCAGTGACTCAAAGGAAGCAGCTTTGACGATGGGCAATTGTATTGCATTGTAAAATAACTGATGCACTCTTATAGGTTTAATCAGTTCCCAGCAGTCCACAGGAATCACAGCTGGTTGTTCCAACAGAATATTAAAGATGACAGTATGATGATAGTTAAAGAATTGAAACATAGATCTCATATGAGGTGGTTAAGGTTTGCGAAAGCACACAGTCTAGTGTGCACTCAGATTAGCAAGCAGATCGTCTGTCCGACAGAAAGCAATAGTTTTGCAGTACTGGTATTCAGACGGATAAGGTGTGATGCTATTCACATTAAACTTCATAGTTTTAGCAAAACAAACAAGAAGAAAACACACTGCATGATGAAAATGGTCCATGATATACCAACAAACATACTTGAAAACAAAGAATCAAAAAAGGCAGGAATGGTTCCAAAAACAGTTTAAGCCAGTCAGTGTGCCAGTTCCAATTATTTTAAAAACATGCACAATACCAGTGGTGCTCAAAGCATGGAACACAGTGTGATAAAACAGCAAGATGGGTATGAAACTTAAGTTTGCAAAAGTTGCTACATTTCAGAAGAAGAATGGGCTGTCTGAAGAGCATATGTTTCTACTGCAAAGGTAGATGGTACCTCTTTTCGACTTAGGATCGCCAAGAGCTAATTTAATTTATCAAGGCTCAAATTTGTCATGTTCATTTTTGGCCATGAAAAGCCATCAAAGGAGGAGGATAAAATGCAATTCCACCTTTTCACTATTTTCAGAACAGACAATAGATACTCACAAACTTGGGCTAACATGAATCTTTTATTTGAATCACATAGTTACAGTTATTTAACAAAGTGTGATAGGAGGGAATGAAGGAAGCAGGTGTCACCGGCAGTTTACAAGCAAAGCTATGCTTCAAAAGGTTAAAAGAGCCGTGAAAAGTTATGTCCTCACAAATAAGTAAATGTCCTAAAGGATTAGTACATGCAGATGTACTAATGAAAGCAGAATTGCCACTAAGCAAACAACAGAACTCAAAACGGAAATGCAGAGCATGTGGTAATAGTATATTGTGTATGACACTATACCATCCAAGAGATATAAATTTCGGGACGTCATAGTAACGAAAGACAGTAATTGGCAAATACTTGACTCCATGAAGTAGCCACATCAGATGTGGACCTTCAGTAACAGAAAAAGGTGGACTCTATAACTGTACAATCAAAAGAAAGCTAGAGGATTCCTCTTTTTTTATTTTATTTTTTTTAGAGAGATTGTTATCTGTCTTGCAGTGAGGCTGTAAGGGAGCAAAATAATGGTTTAATTTATCAAAGACCAGGACACTTTCTTGTGACTCAGGAGGTAGTACTGTCCTACGTAAAGATTTAACGCAGAAAGGTACTAGAAAATTTAATATACGTGTAAAGTTTGAAAACTATGTTCAAGAACTTTAAAAGTAGCTTGCACCATTTCTCGATCATCCTCTCTGATTCTCTTGCAGCCTCTCGCTCTGAATATGCTTGTTTTTTAGTTCTCGCCTAAAACAGCACATGCACGGGTTGTTGTGAAACATTCTGCTCGCTTACAGCCCTCCCATTGCTTACCACTGGTTGGCTGTATTGTCACTCTTATTGCTTGCTTCTTATTTGTTAGCTTCTGTGGGCTTTATGTCCTCTTCTTGCGTTTGCTCCACCAAAGGAGCATTGCCAAACTTCCACTGATCGTGTTCTGGGAGCTAGTTTTTCTTTTTGTTTATGCACTCCATGAGAGTGCACATGTTTTCCAGTGGTCTCCATTGTGTGGTTTTCTGCCCCTCTACCCCACAATTCATGTCGCTCTCTCTCACCTGTGTGCTTCAGTCTCACACCCACGCTTCTTGTGCTCTCTCTCGTCTGGGTGCTTCTGTGCCTCCAAGTTGCTCATGTACATCCGTGTGCATCTGCCCCCGTTCTCCTCTACGTTGATCTCCAACCATTCATGTGATTCCCCCCACTCCAAGCTGCTATCTCTTGCCCATGTGCTTCTCTGTCGCCCCAACCCGCAACCACGACCCCATTAATACCTTAAAAAAAAGTTTGATAATGTGGCTACAGGGCAGCGTCATTTGGTAGGTGTTTGCATTCATGTTTAATGCATGCACATGCCGGCAAATGATACAGTCTAGTGGCCAAGTCATCTTGCTCATTTTATTTTTAATGTTTCCTTTATCCTATACATCATCTGCTTTGATGCTGTAGATCATGTAGAAAAGACAATTTCAGGTCTCTAAGGTGAGACCTACTGGCATTAGCAAGGCCTGTAGGTCTCACCTTCGAGATCTGAAACTGTCTTTTCAAATCCTTGTCCTGAATAGGTACATAGTTTTTAAAAGCTTTAAACTGTTTACTTTTCACATGATGTGTGTCCAAAAGAAAATCATTTAAATCCAAATCTTCACTGATTATTAACATGTTTTTTCACCGCAGTCTGACTAGATTAAGTTAACCACCTCCGACAGAGCTTGTCTACGCTATAGGTGGTTGCTGTAATAGGAGAATATGCATTTTACCTAGGATTTGGTCTATTAGCTAGTGGATCTGTAACTTTAGGTAGAAACCTGTACAAACACATAGTAGTAACTATCGGCCATAAGGCTATTGTTGAGTTATAAGTGCTGTTCTGAATCGTGGTATTCAAGTCACTATCAATAATATTTTCCTTACACTTCCAATCTACAAAATGTCAATTTTTTTTATTTTATTTTTTGCAATTGATGGTTAAAAAAAAAAAAAAACAGTGAGAGAGAGAACAGAAGTAAAGCTCATGCAAGTAGTCTATTGCAGTCAAAAAGATAATTTCTCTAGGAATCAATCATGTCCTAAAAAAAAAAAAAACTACCTGCATTTACCAGAGATGAGTCTCCCTAACACTTTTCTCATTAATATTTTCCTTCCAATAAGTATAACTAGTTTCAGAAATGAATACGTTGTGGTGTATAAACCTACGTCAAGAAATCAAAATCTTTAACATTTTTCAGGTTATTTCAAATATTAAAATGCAGATGGATCTGAAATGTCTTCACTATTAATATGACATTTATCCCAACATATCGTTCTCGATTTTTCTTTTTTATGCTTGTTTGGTAAATTGTTATTTTATGCTTTGGCCCTTCCGAAACTATACTAGCTGGGCCGACTACAGATTTGTCATTTATTTTACTATGCTGTTCCGAGTCACTTTAGTATTGTTCTGCTGAATGTTACAGGAAATCTTTTGCACTCTATGGCTCGTCTTAAACTGAACTAGCGGGCCCACTACCCGGTCCCTGACCTTGATTGTTTAATCCATGTTGTTCTGACAGTGTTGACCTCCATTGTACTGAGTTTATTCATGCTTTCGCCTCGTTGTACAGCACTCTGATACCCGCAAGGGTCATGTTCGCGCTTTATAAAATAAATAAACAACTTCTTTTTTTAAAGCTTAATAGGACTATTAATTGGCAGAGAACCACAATTCTTCCACTGTGTAAGATTTTATAATTTCTGTTGGCTGTCTGATCGATGAATATAGTGGTGTCCATAACAATGAAAGTAGAACAGCTCCTGATGATTTTCTGCATTAAGACTTTTTCCTGACACATGAAGCATACAAACTAAAATCAGTCATCAGTTGTTCAATAGCATTAAAGTCCCATGAACTTTAAAAAAGACTTGGTGTGACAATGACATTAATGTAATTCTCAAAATGTAGGAAATTTTAATCATTTCTGTAGGATCCACAATATGATATGGGACCCTTTCCCAGACAACTTCTTCAGATAATGAATATACAGTGACAGCAGGAATGGCTTTTTTGCTCTGTGCAACATGTAATGCAGCTGCACTCCTTAATCACAAGAGGTGATGTTAAACTTTCAGGAAAATAGTGCCTTCGCACCATCAATAAAACAATAACTAACTTAGTAAGCCGTAAGAAGAATTATGATGGCAGCAAAGATCTAAATGGAGGATCAGGGTGGGCAGCTATAGATGTTGCAGGTAAGAACCTACCTGAAGTGAGGACTAATCATGGAAGTGGACATTTTGTGCATTTGTTTGGGAATGAAAGGATAAGAGCGCCTGTTTGCGGCTCCGGATTGGGCTCATTTCAGGATAGCACACTTGTATCTGTATAATTTCAACTGATGTAGATTTTTTGGGTTTATTCCAACTTGGCTGTACTCTTCTTGGGGTAACTCCAGAAAAGAGAGAGGATGTACTGGACTAATCTGCAGTCAGTTTGGCATTAAGCCGCTGAATAGAATCAGTCTTTTTTTCTTTATGTGATCAATGAACACCTTCCTGTTTTTCTTCCTGTCAGGCAGTGGTGGCAGGGTTACAATGTGTGTGCCTTTTATCCCAAGAACTAAAACATATGGTCTATAAAATGGTCCGAAGACTTTCTGGTCACAGATCTTTTCCTGTGTTAGCCCTCCCACTTGCGAGAGCCACCATTAGTACCAGCTTTCTCTTCAATGCTCGGAGTTGAAGTCTTTTGATTTTCTCACTTCTCTTACTTTCCCTTATCTGAAACAAATTCAATAGTGCAACAGGGTCAGGTGAATCCAAGTTAAACTCAGCCCACTTTCCAGGGAGATCGAGATCAATTACATATATTGAAAAGCCGAAAAGCATTTCATACAGGGTTCAGCCACCTAAGACTCTGCTAGGCAAGTTATTGAATGCTCGCTGAGCCTCCTAGGGACTGTGGATATCATGTCATACCGGAATCCAATATCATAGCAGCCTAGACTTGCCTTAATATACCAATAGGTTGCTCAACCACACCATTTGATCCCAGCTTAAATGGATGTGAATATTCCCTGAGCAGTCACAGAATCCATAAACACCACATTGACAAAGGGGGACCATTGTCTAACTGAAAACTATGAACGTCTCCCTGAAAGTCTTTTATGACCGCTCAAGCAGTGCCTGTCTTTTTGGCTACACCCAAAGGAATCTAAAGCAGGAATTGACCACAATCAATATCTGTTTAAACTGACTGCTGGGAGCGGGCCAATACGGCTGAGGAAAACAACACCAAAATATCATAAGGGGAGTAGGGGCTGTGAAATATTACGTTGCTGTACATAAGTATTTGCATTCTTTGGTAAATATAGCTGCCAGTATTGTTGAAATAGCACTGATAGAGAAGCTCTGATGCCAGCAAGAGCTGCCCTAAAGAGATCTAATCAATCTCACTTAGGTACATGTTTATCCTCAATCCCAGGTTTAAAAACAACCATAGAAACAGGGGGGAAGACTAGAAGAATATTTGGAGGTAAAACCAATCAGGGACTTTTCCTCTTTTAATGTTGCCTGGATCGCCACTGTTATGTTTGTATGGATCTTCTTTAGCAATCGAGTCACACCAGCAACCTTAAAGGTTTGTGCAACTCTTTGCAGCCAAATCAGCTGCACAATTGCCCTTAGCGTGAATTTCTTCAATTTTATGGGCCATCATTTGTTGTACATGGACCAAAGATAGTTTATCCCGTAGAATAGTTGTACTCAAAGTACAGCCCGCGGGCCACTGGCGGCCTGGCAGACCTTTCCTTGCTACGCCGGAGCTCCCTCTGTGACCCCTGGTTGCAGCAGAGAAAGCTGCTCAAGGCCCGTTTTTGGTAAATTCTGCTAGCCAAGCAGCATCATTCTGTGATTCTAGGATTTTTTTCTGAAGTTAGATCACATTAATTTACGAGCAAGGTTGCCCTGCTCATAGAACAAGCTGAAATGACTCTAGAAACAAAGCACAGAATCGGAAAAGCTATAAAAACGATGTTGCAAAGGCATGCTGTGCATGCTTTTTTGGTTTTGGGCTTTGTTTCCACAGCAAGTTCAGCTTGTTCTTTCAGCAAGGCATCCGTGCTCATAGACATCCCTGGCTTAGCTGAGAGGACAGCGGAGGTGCATAAAAAAAAGGTAAGGAGACTGTGATCATGAGTAGGGGTCAGTGAGTGTGTGTGGGGGAGGCAGTTAAAATGAACAAAATATTCTGTATCTATTTTTGGTCTTATAACCTACAGGTAACAGAATGTAAAACGTACACAAAGATGGGAAAGAAATCATTTTCTAGAAATATTTTGAAAAGGTGCGTTTTTTTCCCCATCCTCTAATCCCCCACCCTACTCTGTCTCCATGGGAATGCCACAGCTTCTATGCAGCCCTTGGGCACATGCCAGACTGCACAGTGTGGGCCCTGAGTAAATGTTTGTGAGTACCCATGCCGTAGAGCAACCACCTTTTCCCAGATATTTACCTTTTCAATCCATTTAGATGCCAGTGTGCTAAGTCCACAGTGCAATCTTGTAGACAAAATGCTGAATCCAACACTATCAGCGCAGGAACTGAGAGATCAGCTTTCTAAAGTGCAAGCAAGAGGACACTGATTTCTGCTATCTGTGCAGTAAAATCACCTAAAACTTTACTGTGGGTACGTAGTGCTTTGAATTCAACATCTTCAAAAATTCCATGTAATGCAGTTTAAGTCACAGAGTACTTTTGCTTAGTGCAAATTGTAGGCTCCGCCAAATCATCTGTAAAGAAATGCAACTTTATTCATGGTGGGTAATATTATGTGTGGTCTTCGGTACAGCTTGTTGATACTGTTGAAATTCCTACATTATAAATATAGGATGTTACTCAAATTTAACATTTCAATTTTGGGTCGAAGCGCACTGCACCCAGCGCAGGTGCAATGCTTGCTTAGTAGCAGCCTCAAGTAAGGGAAAACTACAATAATCCGCTTTCCCTGTGCTCGAGGACATTCCTTCAAAATAGCTGTCTGAACCACTGTGAGAATTCTTTAGTCTGAGTCAATCGTTCCTCTGGAGTCAAGTACAAGTGTGATCTATGGGGGCGGGAGGGGTGGCTTCTGTCCCTCACTGTAAACTATATATGTGTAGCCTTAAGTGTTAGGGGCAACCCTAATTGCACGTAAACTCTTCCAAAGTTATCAGTGTATTTGGAGGTTGTACAGTAGCACACTTTAGTAGGAAGTCCAGTACTAAACTGCTATTTTCACTGCATAATTCATAACCAAGGAAATCCCATTAAAATATGTACCCTTGGATTTGCAAAAGGTTATTTTATATCCGTGTCAAGCGGAGAGAGTTACTATTTTGTTCACCCTACCTAGGTGTTCTGTTAAATAATCTGTAATGTATATGTTATCGATGTACAACAACAACACTTCAGGATCTTATTGTAGGAAAATGAAAGCCCAGGACTTATCTTATACCCCTGGGGCAATGCTGCATAATCGTGCTGCAAAGTGCCAAACAAGAAAGCAGTTAGATTTTGTGTTTGAGATTATATATTTTGACTAAAACCCCTTTTTGTATTAGTTTCCTAACTAAATTTGTCATCAGTCTAGTGCTGTGAGCATTTTGCACAACATTTGTGAGTAAGTACATTCAAATTTCTATACTCTAACACAATTCTATATTAGCTGTCTAGTTTCAACACTTGAAAAAAAAGAGACACAGCAATATCAAACCCTGATACTGCAAGATATCCAGAATGGCCCTTGCATAGAGTTTCGCCTCAGGCTTTAACAGATATTGGGCTTGCACCTCTAGTTCGCTCTTCATGGAGATCACATGTAGTAGAGATTTCTTACATCACCCCTTTTGGTTACATCCAAAGCCAAAACTTGTTTTAAAGCCCACTCGCACACATTTTTCCCTGAGATCCTTGGCTACCAAAAAGAAAATGCTCTATTACCTCCTTCCAACAAGGTGCTTATGCCCTTAATAAAGGAGGGTATCCAATCAATCTCAATGAGAATGGTGTTACAGACATCCAATAAATGCAACCAGAAAACAGTTTTTATTTTGTGCAACATGCCCCCTCCATTTGCTGCTCTACATCGCAATCCATATCAGGAGAGTTTACATTTCCATCTAGTGTTTCTACCTGGATACATTCTTAAGTTTGAGAAGCTCTTTAAAAGTCTGGTAAACTAGAGTTACTTCCCCTATGTTGTCCAGAAGCATTACTGTTTATGTCCCGTTCCGCATTCAGTTTCTGAGACCTACTTTTTTGGTTACTAAGACCACTCTCTTTTTCTTAAAATGGACTTTTGATTCTGAACCCTTCTAGTCTTTCTTGATGCTACTGTTCCTTCTCACTCTATGGTCTGACATGGGAGTCTTTCTTACGTTACTCAGTTTGTATGCTCTTTCTGACTGTCTATTCTTCCCAGAGTCTTGGAAAGAATAGGAAGAACTGCTATCAGTATAATGACACCCATTTGCTTTTTAATTTTTCACAGCCTCTAAAATTGTATCCACCTCAATTGGACTGCTGTTGAGGAAGAGATCCAGTCCTGGTTTTCTACTAAGCTTCCTTTTCCTTAACGTCCAGTACCTTCTTCACAGAACCTTTCAGGCTAATTTTTCATAATGAGTTGCAGCTTCGAGGCACGAGTTCCTAAGATATCTCAACCTACAAAGGTATATACTTAAGAAATAATTTTAGGTAGTGTACGTTTATGATCTTGCATAGGGACAGCAGCCAAATGCTGGTGTATGGTTAACAATGCTGCTTCTCCTAAAACTTTGCTGGTAACTATTGACTAGATAGTTTGCATGTTACCAATCAACTTAATTTTCAAATCAACTGTGTATGCCATGCGTAATACTATATATACTTTCAAATACAGTTCCCCATGTAGAATAATCCTCCATGGATGCTAATATACCAAGACACACATAGTAAACATTCTGTGCTTACCTTGTGGTACAGTACAAGATCAGACAGCTTCCAATTGATTAGTTTTGCGAGCAATCTAAACAGGTTCCCATTTCGCGTTGTGGGCACTTTGCCTATAATAGCCTTAGTAGTCTGTGGACTCATTTTTTGCACTGGAGCAGGTGCCTGTGAAACAGGCGCAGCTAATATATCAATCCCTATCACCTGTAACACATTTTACTGAAATCATATGTGTAAAGTCACTAATTCACAGAATAAATGTCTTTGTTCCGGTGCATTCAAATTTCTTGCTTCCAGGTGAGGAGTATACCCCACCCCAACCCCCTTCTAACCTTAGGAACCTAGGGAAACAAATGTAATTACTTTTCTGAAAAGGTAACCAATCTAACAGTCGGCTTTGAGAGGTGAAGCAATTTTACAAGTCCTGCATCCTGTGCTTTTGAAATGGTTATGGAAGATAACAATCTCAAGGTTCCAGTAGATTTTAATGAGTTGTCTTCCTCAACCCGCTAAGTGCCTATGCAGGAAGAAACCAATTTAAGCTATTCCCTAGGGGCATATAACTTTCTTAAATAAGAAAGTGAATTATACTAGACACCCTGATCATAAATTTCTATACATCAAGTATTTGCACAATTAAAGACACCAAAAAATGGAATACTGTTTTCCTGGAGATTGCAATAGTTTTGTAAAGGAGGGATTTTTGTCGACATTCATAAAAGTGCACGGTAGGGGAGCCTAGTCCAACAAGCAGTATCACAGTATAACCAAATTTCTGCAAGTAGCGACTGGTATAGCCTTACTTACAGCTCCTGCCCAGCAAGCAAAGAAGAACTGGTAAATAATCAAGAGAACGCTCACATCACTTTTCTAGACCAAAAGCAAGAAGATGATCATAACCAGGCACCTAGTCTCTCTTTATTATGAAACAATACAGCAGTGCAAGAAGACAGACTCAATGCAATTCCAGTCTACACCAAACCCACCTTAGACCCATATGTCTCTATCAGGGGATAGTTCATAAGTTCTTGTTCATAATGTTAGTTTTTCTTTCTTAACTACTACAAGCAGGAAGGAACAAGGGCACCTTTCAAAAACTAAATTGCCATACAAGCCCACAGCGCTTCTTCAGATAGTGAGGGGTAAGATCCATTTTCTCTAGTAGTCATGTACAAAAAGACATCAATGAAGTAATGCTCTGGAATTCTTACAATACATTTTTCTTTTTATGAAACGTACACCTGCACCTACAAAGCTGCAAGGTTTCTTTCTTTTTACCAATATTCGATAAAAAAAGCTCATGTTATAAAAAACAAAAAAAGAAAGAAAGTGCACAGCTCCCACTGGCTGTGGTGCCATTCCACGTCATGATATGCATCTTGATGTCTCCAAAGATTTGGTACTGCTGTTCGGCATCTCTAACTTTCTGTCATGTCTTAAGCTCTTAAATTCGTATAGTCAGGGACACTGCAACTATGCAATTCTGTGGCTGCAACATTTTCTGAATAGTTATGAATAAACTGCATTTACCACCCGTTACATAATTATCAACTACAAACAATAATAACCAGCTCAATTGATCAAAAGTTGCTAATAAAAAGTGCTACGCATGCTGCAGCAAATTGGCTCACTGCTATATTCCGGTATTAAATGGGTACTGATGGCAAAGATTTGAATTAGACAACGTTAGCTTGTGGTACAATGACAATCTAGTGAAATAATTCTGCCACAGAATGACCACATTAAGAGGCATAATTTGCTGTTTCTCACCACATAAAGACAACCCTACCACAATGTGGTCCTACACTGCCACATAATTTCAGTGGCCTGCCTTAAGGGAACTGCGAATCGACTGTTAATATGAGACAAACTACAATTACAGCCTCCATTTTAGGTGCTAATAATACAAATAAGGGAGCTATACTATGTCCATGTTTGACAGACTTCGCATTGGCGCTGTTCTACATGTTTGTTCTTTGAATGACAAACAAGCTCCTGGGAGTACGTTTTCAGGACTTCCTTGTGAACGCAGTAAAGTATATACACGTGATAAGAAAGGCCCCAGGGTTCAGCAGGTCTCTTCTGTTTACATCGTCCAATCAGTTGCTGTCGGAAACAAATACAGGTTTAACAGGTATCTGAGCTTCATCTACTCGACAGCTTTGAATGCACGTAGCTTCCAGTATTTTCGGTTATGAATACATTTGTGCACACGCCTACAAAATGTGTCACATTACCCTACCACTGAAAAGTATCTCGGTCTGTAAATAATTTATCGAAAGAAAGGGCTAAAAATAGTTTTTCTAACATTGAGCTAAAAAGAAAGTGAACATGTGCAAAATGGCTTTTTTAGTTCACTACATTTCTTCATGAGCATCTGAACACAGCACGCTTTTGTTTTCCCTTTTATTACTTGTGTAGTGTGTGGGAGGGAAGATGGATTGTTCTATTATAAATTGAAACACACTACCCCAGCTACTACCTAAAACTGTAATTAGAATTGCTTATAAAGTGCTTTCGCTGTCCTATTCTTTTCAGGCTCTGAAGCCAAGTTTATTACTTCTAGTCAACAATGTTTTCATTTGGGCACGGTAAAAGGGCATGGACATGCCGACTATACATAGGAAACAAATATAAACAAGCATTGTGAAAGCCACTAGGTCACGCCTACAAGGGTTAATGACTTTGGCAATGATTTTTAGCCATTGCCGGACAGCAGCAGGACTATGAAAATATATATAAATATATATATATATATATATTTTTTTTTTTAATTATTATTATTTTTTTTTTAAGTGCTATGATGCAGCCAGCACTAATGAACTTGTTTTAATTAACAAAAAACAAACAAATTCGGAAGTGGGTTGGAGATGAGGCAAACACAGGAGGAAGGGGGGGCAGGAGAGAAGGTCATTGGTGGGCGGAGAGGACACACAAGAGACAATGGTGGCTGGAGAGGCAAATGGACAATGAAGGGTGGGTGGGAGGGGCTGGGTCAGCAAGCTGACAATGCAGTGTAGGTCGGAGGGACTGGGAAAGCAAGCTAACAATGTAGGGCAGGAGGGGTGGAGAAGCAAGCTGACAACAGAGGGTGGGTGGGAGGAGATGAGGAAGCAAGCTGACGGCAGGAGGGGATGGGGAGTAAGCTGACAGCAGGGGGGAGAAGGGAGGGGAGAGTAAGGCAAGCAGGTGGCATGGGCTGGGGAGCATAAGGACAACAGAGGACGGGGGAGGGGTGGGGGAAGCACAGAGACAAAGGAAGGTGGGAGAGAATGGCTGGGAAAGCACACAGACAACAGAGAGATTGGCGGAAGGGGCTGAGAAGGCATATGGACATGGAGGGTGGTGGGTGGGCTGTTGAAGCACACAAACAATGACGGGTGGGTGGGCGGTGCTGGGGATCCACATGGAGAACAGAGGGTGGGCAGGTGTGGTTTGGGAAGCAGACAGGCAACTGAGAGGTGGCGGTGTTGGCGAAACACACAGACAACAGAGGGAGGGAGTGAGGGGCTGGGAAACAGACTGACAATGGAGGGTGGGTGGGCGGCATAGAGAAAGCAAACGGACAATAGGATGGTGGAGAAGCAAGAATGTGAAGGGAGGGTGGGGAAGCAAGACAAATTACTGAGAGACGGCGAGTACACGAGAGACACAGCTGGAACATACATGCACTCTTGTAGAGTGCTTAAACAAAAATAAAGTAGTAGTGGCTGATAAATCAGCAATGGAATGACAAAACTAAAGCATCTATGCTCCAGGTGTGAGACAAACACTAGAAGAAGAAGGAAAGACTACGGAAGCTTATTAATAAGAAGCAAGCAAATGAAAGTGATAATTAATCCAACCAATGGTAACCAATGAGCGGTCTCTTCTCCGACTTTAAGCTAATAACATTTCTTCTAACAAACAGAGCCTAATAGTAATTTAAAATATAGTCTCAAAATGTCTCTCATAGCGCTCTATAGCAGAGGTTATCAAGTATCAATACTTTAATCCACTTCACTTCTCACTGCACACTTGTGCCATACTAAGTGAGGTAAAGTGGATTCCCAGTTCACAACTTAATTCATTTTTCCACTTATCTTCCATTCCCGCTTTCTACTATATAAGACGTTGTATAGATACAACTTATGGCAATGGGGCTTCAAGTGTCCTAAAAATTATCCTTTTAGTGTCCACTTCTCCTGATTACCTTAAAGTTCAGTCATAATTTTAACGATGCTGCCAATCTGATGGATGGTTGTCCAATATAAAAGATATGACTTTCACTCACTGCCATAGAAACAAACATTATATTATAAAGTACTCTACAGTAGACAAAGCAACCAATTAAAAGCATTGAAGAGGAGAGCAATCTGTTTGGGCATCCCTTTATTTTTTGCAATTGGCTTTTGCATGAAAGGAAGCACAGGATCTACATAGTGCGGCCCTTACTGCTCTTTCGGCACTGCCAAGCACATTCATGAAGATGGGTTTGTACCTCTACCCCACGAGAAAGCAAAAAAAGCATTAGACACAACTCATGGATTTAAATTGGCCAGCACAAGAGGTAAGGAAAATGCTTCTTAACCAGTATGCATCTGTTCTTGGCATATACAACTGTAAATTAGCGTTAGCATAGATCGCCATCTGGTGTTGTGCCCGGATGTTTGCACTTTGTTTTTCTTCGAAGAAGTCTTTGTAGTCACGAGGTAGGTGACTCCTCCTTTCGGTGATAGTGCACATGGGCATTGACTCCATCCTTAGATTGCTTTGCCGTAAAGGTGATGATGGAGTTAGTAAGAGTAGAAAGTGATGTCCATGTATAGTGTATCTAAGTAAGATAATACTGCAACAGGCGGGTGGGTGCATATGAATCTACAGCTGTATATGCCAAAAACAGATGCATACTGGGTAAGTAGCATTTTCCGTTCGAGGCATATGAGCTGTAGATCATATGCGTTAGCATAGACTATAAAGCAGTTCTTTCCCAAGCGGTGGCTAACCTGTATCTGTTGCAGTGGTCTGAAATAAATAGTGTTCTTAAAACAGCTTGGCCCACAATAGCTTGTTGTTTTGCTAACACATCTACACAATAGTGTTTTGTGAATGTGTGTGGTGTAGACCATGTTGCAGCTTTGCAAATGTCACTTAAGGGTATGTTTCCTAAGAATGCCATAGAAGCCCCCTGTTTGCGTGTAGAGTGCGCTCTAGGGGGAATTGTTAAGGTGCGTTTAGCTTTAAGGTAGCATATTTGGATGCATTTAACTATCCATCGTGCAATACCTGCTTTTGAAATGGGGTTGCCCTTATGTGGTGGTGAGAAAGCAACAAAGAGTTGTTTTGTCTTCCTAAAAGGTTTGGTTCTTTCAATGTAATACAGTATCGCTCTTTTCTTTTTACATCTAATGTGCGAAGAGCACGTTCTGCTACTGAGTCTGGTTGAGGAAAAAAGACGGGTAACTCAACAGACTGGTTGAGATGAAAAGCAGAAACGACTTTGGGTAAAAATTTTGGGTTAGTCCTAAGAACCACTTTATTTTGGTGAATTTGTAAAAATGGTTCTTGTATGGTTAATGCCTGGAGCTCACCAACTCTCCTAAGAGATGTGATGGCTATAAGGAAGGCTACTTTCCAAGATAGAAACTGTAATTCGCATCTGTGCACAGGCTCAAATGGTGGGTCCATGAGTCTTGTAAGGACTATATTAAGATTCCACACGGGAGAAGGTGGAAGTCTAGGAGGAATGATTCTTTTGAGTCCTTCCATAAAGGCTTTGATAGCGGGTACTCGAAACAAAGACAAGCGTTGTCTGTTTTGTAGGTAAGCCGCGATAGTGGCAAGATGTAATCGTATAGACGTATATGCTAAGTTAGCACGTTGTAGGTGTAACAGATAGCAAATGATGTTTTGAGTTGAAGCATCTAACGGGTTGATTTGGTTTTAGTACAATAAATTGCAAATCGTTCCCATTTTGCTGCATAGCATGCTCTTGTGGTAGGACGTCTGGCCTCCTTAATGACGTTCATGCAGTCTGATGGGAGGTTAAGGTAGCCAAATTCTAAGACCTCAGGTGCCAGATCGCAAGGTTGAGTTGACTGGATGCCTTATCTCTCCATGCTTCTGAGTGAGAAGCTTGGGGGAGATGTGTAATTTTTGGTGAGGAACTATTGATAGTTCCAACAGGGTTGTGAACCATGGTTGTCGAGCCCATGTGGGACCAACTAGGATCATTGTGAGGGATTATTGAGTGAGCTTCCGAACCACGAATGCAATTGGCTGGAGAGGTGGAAAAGCGTAAGCAAATTTCCCTGACCAATTCATCCATAGCGCATTGCATTTGGACAATGGGTATGGATACCTGGACGCAAAGTTTGGGCATTTTGCGTTGTGGTGTGTGGCGAACAGATCTATTTCTGGGTAGCCCCACATTTGGAAGAATGGGAGGAGTACTTGGGAATGTAGTTCCCATTCGTGGATCTGTTGTCTCTGACGACTGAGTAGATCTGCAATCTGATTGTCTACTCCTGGGAGATGTTGTGCAAGGAGGTATATGTTTTGAGGAATGGCCCACCTCCAAATGCTTTGAGCTAGGTGTGAAAGTTGTACAGAGTGTATCCCTCCCTGTTTTTGAATGTAGTACACTGCTGTCATGTTGTCTGTACGAACTAGGACAGCTTTGCCTACTAGATATGTTTGAAAAGCTTTTCGTGCTAAAAAAATTGCAAGCAGCTCCAGATGGTTTATGTGGAGCTGTTTTTGTTGTAGAGTCCACATGCCCTGAATGGTATGTGTTTGAAGATGAGCTCCCCAACTGGTGAGGGATGCGTCTGTTGTTAGCACTATCTGTGGAACCGGATCGATGAATGGCCGCCCCTTGGAAAGGTTTTGTGTATTCCACCACTGCAGAGAGCGATGAGTGCGGCCGTCCACCAACACCAGATCGTTTAAGTGACCTTGAGAGTGGTTCCACTGACGTGCTAAGCATTCCTGTAGGGGACGCATTTGGAGTCTTGCGTAAGGAACAATTAGAATGCAAGACGCCATCATTCCGATCAACTGCATAAACACTCGGGCTGGTAGTGAGTGTTGCGGTTGAAATTGTGATATTAGTGTTTGCATGTTGCGTATTCTGACTGGGTTGGGGTATGCTAGAGCTTTGCGGGTGTCTATTGTAGCTCCTAGATACGCTTGCATGTTGGAGGGATGCAGATGAGACTTGGTGAGGTTGCCAGTAAATCCCAAGTCGTGAAGTAGTTGAACTGTTTTGTGAGTGTGGTGTAGGCAGCTATGTTGCGACTTGGCTTTTATTAGCCAGTCGTCTAAGTAAGGGAAGACGTGAATGTGTTGTCTTCTTAAATGAGCTGCTACTACTGCTAGGCACTTGGTGAATACTCTTGGTGCTGTAGTGACCCCGAATGGGAGGACTTTGAATTGGTAGTGTTGTCCGTCCACCACGAACCTGAGATATTTCCTGTGAGCCGGGTGAATGGGAATATGAAAATAGGCGTCCTTTAAATCTAGAGTGGAAAGAAAGTCGCCTTGCTGAAGCAATGGGAGCACCTGTTGTAGGGTGACCATGTGGAAGTGGTCTGATTGAATGTAGAGGTTTAGCTGTCTGAGGTCCAGTATGGGCCTGAGAGAGCCGTCCTTTTTGGGAATTAAGAAGTAAAGGGAGTACACTCCTGTCCCTTGGTGATGTAAGGGGACTGGTTCTATTGCATGTTTGTGTAACAGAGAGAGGACTTCTTGTTTTAATAGGGTGAGATGTTCTGGTGACAATGCCCGCTCTTTCGGAAGGATTGTTGGTGGAGTACTTGTAAGTTCCAGGCAATAACCATTTTGGATAATTTGTATTACCCACTTGTCTGAGGTGATTGAATTCCAGACAGGTAGGAACTGTGAGAGACGTCCCCCGATGGGAGTGGAATGGTCGGGGGGTAGTGGGGGGAAGTCACTGTTTGTTGGCAGGGGAAGTGCGGGTGGAGTTGCCTCTTCCTCTGCCCTTGTTATTGTTTCCTCTGTAACCTCCTCGAAAATAGCCTCTGGAGGGGCTAGATTGGTTGTTCCCCTTGTAAGAGAAGGAGGGATTTTCTGACGACATTTTTTTTGAGCCACCCCTGTAGAAGGAGCGACGAAAGGAACCCCTGCTAGAAGGTAATTGTAGGGCTCCCATGGATTTAGCAGTGTCAGTATCTTTCTTCATTTTTAGGTCTCGCCTGAGCCAGCGCGCATGCGCTACTCTGCGAGGCTTTTTGTAAGGACTTCCAACTTGGACTACACGCTCGTGCGTGTGTTTTTTTTTGTTACTATTTTTGCTATTGGCCTTTGCGTGCGTCTTTCTAAGAAAGACAGCACGCAATTGGGCAAAGGCGGGTGCATGACCCACCTTTCATCCGCCCATGGCCTAGGGCTTGCAAGAGCGAGCATCAGCGCCATCTGTTTCCAATTATCGCGCCCGCGAAAATTGTAAACAGATGGCGTTCGCGCTGGCTTTTTTTTTTTTTTTTAAGTAGTTTCTTGAACCCTCTGCACACCGTTCTCAGGCCATGTTAACTACGGTTTTGATAATGCCCACCACTGTTCTCTAAGCAGTGTTAAGGCACAAGTGTTCTATAAATACAATTAAATGAAACAAAATGGTAACATTTCCAGCGTCAGTACGCACACGCCGATTCGGTAACATGGCAGTATAAGCAAGGACTCCAACAGAAAGGGACGGATACAAGGTGCAGCGGTGGACAGGCGACTGCAGTCACAAAACCGCAATGCCCATGGACATTAGCACAGCATGAGTAATGCGCCCAGTGCTTCCTTACACGCCAAGAAGCGCTTAGCAGCAGTCCACACCAACGCAGCGCGCACGCAGCCAAAAAAGACAACACTGAAGGGCGCACACAGCCCAGCCTAGCAGCGTTAACTATTCAAAAATGCCACTAGCTGAAATAAACACTTAATTCAGCGGGGAAGAAAGGAGAAAAAGAAGTCTCGACATAAGCTGCTCGTTTGTCTTCCACACTTGTCGCATGTTCCAACAGCCTCTACATGATGCAAGAGGGGGAAATATCGCAGCAGGTAAACACTGGCTCGGCAGAGCTGCACCTCACACTGCTGCTAAATAAAGCAGCTTGGAAATGCAAAGCCTGGCTCAGAGGCAGCTCGGAGCGGCGACTGAAGGACACCTTCTTAGGGCACTGAACCCATTTTTGAGGCAAACCCTTCAAGGGCAGCACTACGAGGTGCAAGCAATCTCGAATGTGCCCGCAAACTCGGCTCCCTTGCCCATGGGACTACAAGCAATGTAGTAAAGGCACAGGCCAGAGCGCTTCCCCCGGGACTCTGCTGCTGAAAGGAGCTGCAATCTCCAGGTGAATGGTTGAAGTAAACCCCGTTCCCGTTAATTCCCCAGGTCCAATTTGACTGTTTGTTTCCCGCTAGTGATGGCACGGTTTTATCTGGTCCTCAGAGTGACTTGAACCGGTCTGTAACAGTAACTCCGGGGCCCCTGTGTCTGGCCCTATTAATGGGCCTCTCCTAATGATGGCCTTGGCTTAAAAGGGGTCGCTCTCTTTAGAAGGGGAGGGTACTTTGCACAACAAAAGAGGCCCACACAAACTACTGTCAACGATGAGGCGAACATGTTTGCAAAAACAATCAGAGGAAACAAACCTGAAATCCAACCCTGGTCCACAGTAGTTTATTTTTTTAAATCAGCGACCAGAAAGCACTTCGTTTTTAGGTCGAAGCCTACCAGAATGCTAAAGACATCTTGGGGACATTCGGAAAGCTTCCCTGGGAATGCATTCCGCCCATTGCTTACCATTGGCTTTGTAACTCACATTTGCTTGCTTTCTATTTGCTGGCTCGATTTGGTTTAGCCTGTCCAGCTTGAGTTCATTCCTTCCCCTGCACAAACCCTATTTACTGTATTCTTGCACCAGTGCTGGATTTTTGTAAACAAGACTTTAAATCTTGCTCTTATCTGGTCTCATTTGAGGTGCATTCAAAGACATAGGTGAAACGTCAGGCTCTGTCTCCCAAGGAACTTGGTGTTAACTTTTCTTTCACTGACTTCAAAGTGAGAGGATTTATGTGACAATCATGCTGGCTATAGGGGATGTGTTAGAGGAAGGCTGTACAATATTTTTTTTTCTAGCAAACAACAAAATGTAAATGTCTGCAAATGAACTATGCGTATACTTCAAAATATATCAGAATTAGAAAAGTACAAATAAAGCCCATTTTTTGGCAATTCTGAAGTATGGTGGATCATATTTTATTACGATCAAAGAAAATCAATACACTAGGTGAGGACATTCCCACACATTTTCTTTTTTGCGCTGTATACTTTAATCAGTAAAACTGTACGTCTGTGCAAATGTTATGGTCATTTCAATCGAAGATATGTTGTCTGTAATGGCAGTATGCTACCACTGCATGCATGCTTCACTTTACCCCACTCTACTCTGCACCACTCCACGCCACTCCACAACACTGTAGTCTGTGCCATTGCAAACTACACCACTACTCTATGCCATTGCCCTCTACCTTGCACCACTCTACTCTAAGCAATTTCACCTCTACGCCATTGCACTGTCACCCTACGTCACTCCACTCTACACTATTCCATGCCACTCTACGCCACTGCACTCAAAACCAATGCAGTCAAAACCAATGCACTCTACGCCAACTAGTCTGCACCACTGCACTGTACTCCACTATACTCTACAATACGTTTCGTCACTCTACAACACTATGGTCTATGTAACTGTACTCTACACCACTCTTCTACTCTGCACCACTCTAATCTATGCCACACTACGCCAATACACTCTACACCACTTTAATCTACTGTGCATCACTGCACTCTACACCACTTTAATCTACTGTGCATCACTGCAATCTACGCCACTCTACTCTATGCCAGTGCACTCTACTATGCACCACTGCACTTTTCACCACTTCACTCTACACCACTCTAGTTTAGGCTAAGTCACTCCACTCTACTCTGCACCACTCTACTCTAACACTGCACTCTGTGCCACTGCATTCTACGCCACTACTCTATGCCACTGCCCTCTACCTTGCACCACTCTACTCTAAGCTATTTCACCTCTACGCCATTGCACTGTCACCCTACGTCACTCCACTCTACACTATTCCATGCCACTCTACGCCACTGCACTCAAAACCAATGCAGTCAAAACCAATGCACTCTACGCCAGCTAGTCTGCACCACTGCACTGTACTCCACTATACTCTACAATACGTTTCGTCACTCTACAACACTATGGTCTATGTAACTGTACTCTGCACCACTCTTCTACTCTGCACCACTCTAATCTATGCCACACTACACACCACTTTAATCTACTGTGCATCACTGCACTCTACACCACTTTAATCTACTGTGCATCACTGCAATCTACGCCACTCTACTCTATGCCAGTGCACTCTACTATGCACCACTGCACTTTTCACCACTTCACTCTACACCACTCTAGTTTAGGCTAAGTCACTCCACTCTACTCTGCACCACTCTACTCTAACACTGCACTCTGTGCCACTGCATTCTACGCCACTACTCTATGCCACTGCCCTCTACCCTGCACCACTCCCCTCTAAGCCACTTCACTCTACTCTGAAACAATCTACTCTATGCCACTGCACTTTAACCTGCACCACTCCTCTACCCTGCATCATTCCACACTTCACTCTACTCTGAACCAACCTACGCTACGCCAATGCACTCTATGTCTCTATGTCACTCTACTCTGCACCACGCTACTCTACGCCAAACTACTCAAAACCAATGCACTCTATGCCAACTACTCAATATACTCTGCAAAACACTACGTCACTCTATCCCACTGCGCTCTATGTCACTGCACTGACCGCCACTCTTTTCTACACTGCACCATTTGTACTCTGCACTACCCTACGCCACTGATCTCTGCACCACTCTATTCTGCAACACACTATGCCACTGAACTGTACAACACTCTACTCTGCAAGACTGCACTCTGTCAGTGAACTCATCGCCACTTTACGCCACTGCATGCTATGCCACTCTACACCACTGCACTCTACACCACTCCATTGTACTCTGCACCACTGGACTCTACGCCACAGCTTTCTGCACTACTCTACCCTGTTCCACTCTGCACCACTACAATCTACTCTGCACTCCTCAACTCTTTCCCAATGCACTCTGCGCCACTACACTGCATCACTCCACACCACTCTAATCTATACTGCGCCACTGCATTCTACACCACTGTACTCTACATCACTGCATTCTATGCCACTCAACTCTACACCTATGCACTCTACCCTGCACCACTCCACTCTATGCGATTCCCTCTACACTACTTTACTCAAAAACTATGCACTCTACACCAATCTACTCTGCACCACTGTACTTTATGCCACTTCAATCCAGGCCACTCTACAATACTCCACTCTAAGACCTCTACTCAATTAAGCGCTACTCGCCACTCCAATGTACAACATGGCTAAAGCATATTGGTACAGCCAGTAGCTCCTGCATAGGCGAGACCTATTGGCTTTGCCAATGCTTGTTTCTAATGAAGTGTCCACCGTTGGCCCAAAAAAAAGATGTTCTTTATCAAAGGGCTGATTAAATATGGCGGATTGTACCTCCTGCTTGAATCCAGAGATTCGAAGCCAAGCGTGTCTCCGCAGGAGTATGCTGGTGTTAATAGCACGTGAAGCTGGGTCTGCAGCATCTAGGGCGCATTTTATGGAAGTGTTCGTGATGAGCTTCCCTTCCTGAATGAGGTCGTTAGCTTTGGTCTTATGTTCTTCTGGCAAATGTTGTAGAAGTTTTTCTAATTCGTCATAATGTGCCCTGTCGTAGCGTGCCAATAGAGCTTGAGCATTGGCAATCCGCCAAGTGTTGGCGGCCTGGGAAGCTACCCTTTTGCCCGAGGCATCGATAAGTTTTGACTCCTTATCAGGAGGAGGAGTGTCACCTGTTTGAGAGTTAGCTCTCTTGCGGGCATTAGACACAACAAGAGAGTCCAGTGGTAACTGACCTTTCATGTATACAGGGTCTGTAGGAGCGGGCTTGTATTTTTTATCTACCCGCGGTGATAGTATTCGGGCTCTAACTGGGTCCTTGAATACTTCATTAGTATTTTTTAACATGCCTTTTAGCATGGGTAGAGTGTTAGTAGACCTTTGTGAATGTGTGAACGTTTCTACAAGGAAATCCTCTTCTAGAGGGTCACTATGTAGTTCCAACTCGTGATATTGGGCAGCCCTGTTGATGAGTTGCGCAAAGCCAATGTTGTCATCAGGTGGGGAAGGCCTAGAGGGATAAAGATCAGGGTCATTTGGTACATCTGGATCCTTATCATAATCATCCCATGGGTCAGTGTCGTGTAGTATGTCAGGGTCTTGCGGGATATGATGATCATCATCCCCAATCCCATCCCCATCATCGAAATCGTCATCCTGTGAGTCAGGTGACCGTGGAGGTGGTGAATTTGATGGTGTGATGTTTGGAATAGGAGGAGGAGATGGAGGCATATAAGGGGGAGAAGGGTTGGTACACGTCTCTTTTTTGCTTAAGAGGTATAGGGCCCTCTTGTGGGAGGTCTAACTTCCGTTTCTTGGGAAGAGTAGCCATAAGGTGTCCAGTGTTGGGATCAATGCTGAGTTTTTCCTGTTTTGGGTCCAGAGGTGGTTCTTCAGATGGAAATTCTTTGGAAGGAGTCTCTGTTTCCTTTGGAGTGGATTTTGGCATCGAAGATTTTTGTTTAGATTCTTTGGGTGCCGAGTGTTTGGAATCTAATTCTTTAGTTTTTGCCGGTTTAGGCTGTGTAACCTTTGGAGTGGTCTGTTTCGGCTCCGAACTTTTCGGCGCGGAGGTTGTCGGCTCCGAGCTTTTAGGTGTGGAGCATTTCGGTTCCGAGGATTTCGGTTAGATGACTTCGGTTCCGGCTCATTTGTCTTAGAGGGTTTTGGCTCCGAGGCTTTCGGTGTCGAAGATGTCCTTGGTACCGACAAAGTGGGAGGAGTCCCATGTTTGTCCTGACGTTTCGGTGCCGAAGGTGTTGGTTCGGCACCGGATTGGGATCGGCTCGAGCCCGAGCCAGAAGGCTTATGTTTGTGTTTCATTGCCGGGTCGGAGGGCGGGGCATCTGAAACTTTTTCACTGTGTCGACCGGAGGGCGAGGGCGAGGGTGATACCAGAGCCTTTTCCTTAGCCTGAGTGGGCACATGGGGGTTTGTACTCAGGGTCCGTTGAACCGGAGTGACGCTCAGGTCTTCTTCCATGTCAGAGTCGGCTTCGGACACGGAGACCAGTTCTTCTTCTTCGGCTTGAGCAAGCAGGACTGTGTTCTGGTTCGTCGCCGAAGATATCCGTTACGGAGCCGCTGCCCCGTTGCATCTCGTGGCGTCGAGTCTGACGATCACGCCTCACAAGATGATTCTTCGTGTTCCGGGGATAGGCACAGGTTGCAGACCTCGTGCAGGTCGGGGCATGTAAATTTAGCACGACACCCGGGACATAGCTTGAACGGAGTCCGTTCCATCGACTGCTGGCGTGGTCGGCACAGGTAGGCCCGACGGCCCGCCTCGAAGTTCCCGATCGAAGGTTTCACAGTTTGGACGATACGCGAGGAATGGGAAAGCGCGATCGAAGACAATAACGTCGGGGGTAGAGGATTGCGCGTGGAAGGGGTTCGAGAACGATACAGAACCGGAGCGCAGCAATACACATCCAAACCCGATGGCGGAAAAAAACAATCTAAGGATGGAATCGATGCCCATGCGCACTATCACCGAAAGGAGGAGTCACCTACCTCGTGACTACAAAGACTTCTTTGAACAAAAACAAAGTGCAAACATCCGGGCCCAACACCAGATGGTGATCTATGCTAACGCATATGATCTACAGCTCATATGCCTCGAACATAAACTACTTAGTTTTTGATGCATTCTTTCTGATAGATATGCAGCTTCCTGCAGATGTCTTACTTCAACACTTTCCCAGGCGCCACACTGGTTCACAGCTTTTTCCAGCAACACTACTACATTGCCAGTAGGATGCACTGTGCAGCTCCAGCCACAGCTCTGCCCAACCTCAATGAAAGTACCTTAGAAAATCTATGGAAGTGAAGTCACCACCAGAGGAGTGAAGCTAGGGATGGGAAATATTTAATTACCCTACAGGGGCTACAGAAGAGCTAAATGAAAAAGAAAACAAATCATGAAAAAAATGAGAAATAATTATTTAAGATCATCAGGAAAGTGAGGTGGGATGGCGAGAAGAAATCTGTGTAAAACTAAGAATCTACTAGATGGAACATTACTGAAGGCAAATCCTTATTTCTGCAACTGTCCCTCTTTCGTGCTTGAAACACCATGTAAGCAGTCTCTGAACAGACATGGGCCGAAGGTCATGAGGTAAGTAGTCTTTCTTGAGTCCTGTCACATTGGTATTTTACTATCCCTGCATAGCTATATGCAGGAATATACTGCTATAACAGCAGTTTTAAATTGTGATTCTAATTTTCCTCTCTACATGGAAAACTGCCAGTCACACTCAGATGTTACTTTCAATAACGTGTGCCTTACATGATCCAAACGAAACAATAAAAGGTGCTAATAAGCTGTTAACATCAAATTCTTGTTTGAAAGCTCCCAGTAGACTTTTTTTTTGCACTGTAACTGCATTGTACTGATGTATCAGAAGATGCGTGAGGCTATCGGGCCAAACAAGCTTAGAACTGATGTCAGACTATCTGCTGAGGCTACTCTGGGAAGTAAGAAATCATTTGATGGATGTACTTAGCCCACTGATGGAAGTCTGTTTCATTGTATCTCAATTCACATCTATAAACTGCAGTCCTGGTAAGAGAATCAAGCAATTTTCTCTGTTGATTGATTTTAAACCTCCGATTTTTCAAAAGGTTGATCATAGGACATACATGTAATGTAACCAGCTTTGTCCAGTAAGCTTCCAAGAGCCAGTGGCCCAGGAATGGACAGATGTGAAATCTGGCAGTAGAGGTAAATAAAATGCTATCCCTCCCATCACCTTTGTCAAGATTCTTAATGCTGAAGGACAAAAGGAAGAACTGTAAACTGGATGCATTGTGCCTACCACAAATGTGAGCAACATCCAGTAGCATATTGTGATGGAGAATAGAAAATGCATCATTTAAGTCGAAAGAGGTTAGCAGGTCCTGTTACTGCAAGACCTGAAGAATCTGTGCAAAGTTACCAACCTCAATCTTGAAATAGTTTGTTTTTCTTTGCATGCAGCTCATCAAAGCCTCTGCCACAAAATGACATTGTAAACATACAACAATGCAACATAAAAATGGGATTTAAGGAAGATGCACACAACGTAAAGTGCAAATGAACAAAACCTCCCAAAGCCGGGTAGGTCATCACTGATCTAAATAATATCAACTTGAAGTACAACCAGATCACTATTTGGGGTATGAGAAAGGAAAAAGAGCAAACAAATGAAAATTTCAAAAAGACTTGAGCTGGTATCAGATTTAGAACAGCTGTCTAGAAGTTCACTGCTGCCTCTAACTTGCATAAGGGATAAGCAATCAGAATACGCATACAAACTGCAATGATTCTGTAATAAAACTCCAATGGATGGACTATACATGGCATGGGTAACCAATGCATTTGCAAGGTGCAAAAGATGAACATAGATTGGGTAAAGCCAAGGGCGAAAAATGCCCTTGTGAGGTAATCTTCAAGGTACAAAGGGGAAGAAAAGACGTGGGGTCAGGAATTGGCTAGGTTCCAGAATTAAAAAAGGCCAGAGCTAAATCACAGACTGTCAGTATGAACAATCACAGGAAGTGATACGAAAGAAGGGGATAGCTAAGGGACTGTGGAGAGCACTTTGCTGGTGGTAAAGGCAGAAATTCCATAACCGTATCTGGGATATGGGATATGGTTGGAGCACATCTTGCATTGGGTCTACTGCTGGGTTTTGGACCTCCTGAGTTGGTCTTGCATAACCTTTTTAGGTATTGCTAAACCATCTACCCATCATGCTATTGATATGACACTGTTCCATTCCTGTCTTCTACTTAGCTCCTCACAGGAAAGTATGCAGTCCAACTCGATGAATAGCAACAGGTTGGTATGGCAGTGTAAGACTGATGTCTGTGGACCAGACTGACCAAGGGTTGGGGATGAGAGGGAATGAACAAGAAAACAATAGGAAATACCCCAGACCCCGCTGGTGCCTTCTAGATGATCTACCTTCAACAAAACCAACTCTTCTCATGTGTGCTTGGTCCTCAAAGCATGTACAATCATCAGCCCTCAAGTCCTCAATGACCTATGAGATGCTGTGGCACAAATTACCTTGTGCTATGTGCTGCCTACTAAGGTGCAAAAATGTGAGCCTATCCCGTATTTTAAATTGTTTGACAAGCGGCGTCCTCATGGCAGCACTTCCCGGCAATACAAAATTATGACATTTCAACTCCATTTTCAAATACTTAGGATGTTTTTTAAACTTTCTCAAAAGATTTCAGGACTGGAGTTAGAATAGTATACAAGACTTGTGGACAATTCTGAAAGAAACCTGCACTCTTAATCAAATATTTAAGGACTGGTGTTAAAATAGTAAATGTGTCTTTCTAGTACCCACAACCCCCTCCCTCCCATCGGTCCCATGTTCAGCTGGGCTGCAGTGAGGCACGAAACTCAAAAGCACAGATGATGGTGGGGTAAGCAAGATCCTATTGGAACACATGGGACAAACGTCAGAATGCAGCATTGAGGGGTGAGCTTATTCCGATTTAGGTTGGACTGTGCCCCTCTCCCGACCAGAGGGTTGGGATACTGGAACATGAAGTTCTTACAGCAGTTCCGGAACTTTCAGCATGGAGAAGGAAGTGGGGAAAAATGAGGAATGATGCCAACAGTCTCTGCCCTTTCCTATTCTTCTGCACGGATGAAAGTACTACTGAGACAGTGCGTGGGTTTATGTTGCATGGGCCTACATTTCTGATAACCCTAAAACTGAAATTTACAGTACTGTTGATGGGACTTTTTGACTGGTGAGGATGGCCCCTTACCTCTTAAATCGAGCAACAGCATCTGAGATCGTATTAGTAACGGATAATAACTGATATTTGTCAGCAACATTTTCCTCAGGGCTTGAAGCCAGAAAACTTGGGGGGCGGATGGGATGAGTGAGTGCCAAGAAAAAAATATTTTCTAAGGCAAGCCACTGAATAAAAATAATTATGCATGCCGGGAGCCTTCGTGCCCTGCACCTATTAAGCATGCAAAAAATTAACCGATGTCACCAGCTCCAGTAGCGCTTTAAATAGAACCAGAGAAGTAACTTTTGTTAGCATGACCATTAGAGTAAATTTAACAAACCACAGCCCACCAGTGTCAGTGTAGTGTCACTGCTACTTATAAGTTCCAGATCCTGTCTGATACCTGGGAAGGGCTTCGCATAAGGAATTTGTAGGAAGAAACATGCATTTGAATTTTTTTAAACAATATGTAAAAGATTGATGCCACAAGCAGAACACTATATAGTGTTCCTTCAGTAGGTTCCCCTTAATTAAAAGAAGCTCAACAGAAACCACACCTGTCCAGGCAGCTCAGCATGTCACTCCTTCAATAATTTCTATAACTCTCACTCACATATGCATCAATACTCCACCATACATTGAGGGGGCGTGGCTTGATGCCAATGGAGTGAGCAGCTCAATCCGGAGCTCCTTGCGCCGGGCCCGATCTGGCAGCAACCTGCCCCCTTACATACATGTGAGGACCCCGATTGTGAGATGAATACTGCTACGAAGAAATATATTTTATTGTAAGAAGCTGCCATAGCCAGGCAACCCTGAATCGCGGTCGAGACCCGACTCGGCTGGCGGCCCTTAGAAACAAGATGGCGACGGTGACCGAGAGCAGCGGAGACTCAGCAGAGATCGCGACTCAGAGCTGCTGCCCAGAACGAGACAGAGCCCTTGCCTCGTGCTGGCCTGCTGCTGATAGTGAGAGCGGGGGAAAGGCTGGGGGGGCCGGCCCGACTTGACCTGTCACGGTTCCGCAGAAGACGAGGACCGCTGCGGCTGAGGAGTGCGGATCCCACATACATCTGAGGGCAGGTTGACGTGGACCCGGCTGAGCTGTGCATCTGAGGGTCGAGCAACAGCTTACCTGCGTGGAAGAGCCCCCAGAGCTGGAAGACGAGCTGCGAGCCAAACTCCACCGTTGGGAGATGAGAGCGGAGTGAAAGGACGCAGCGAGCCCCAGCGGAGGACACCGAAGGCTGAACCCTGAGCGGGAAGAGACCTCCACGAAGGTAGGACGGGACGAGTACAGCCCAAGTTGGGCGGGGCAGAGAACTGAGACCTGCACTACCACAGGGAGACCTGGGGAGCCGTGCCCATCCATGCGAAGTGTAAAGACCTCATTAGGCCTGCCTCGTATACCAGTGACGCCCTACTTACTCAACACCCCACAGACGGGAGAAATTAGGACCAGGGTTGCCTGACGAGAGACCGGGCCTCCTATGTATACGCACACAATGGAAAGAGACCCCCGACCCAAGGGAGGGACCCGCAGGGCCACGCCTGCACCTCCCGCGCTGCACCTCACCGCCCCATAGAACAGAGGGTTAAGGTCCCCGGTTTACTGTTCTCCCTGGAGGCCGCGAGATCAGAACGGTGCGGCGGACGAAAAGAGAACCTGACTGCAACCGCCGCTTGAAGGCGGCGCGCGCCCTGCGCCGCAGGAGCCGATGCTTTGGCCCTAGGCTAGATAAATAGCAAGAACTCATTGAGGAGAGCACTTCAAGGAACCTGATGACCTAGCCTAACAGGGAGGCGGAGAGGCCAACATGAATAGGAAAAGAGAGCCCTGATTTTGGAGCACCTGAGACCCCTGAATTGCTCCCAGAGGAACTACCAACACCATGCCCACAGACCTCAGCGCTAGATACAAGCCCACGCTCACCCAGCGCCAGATCGCAAAGACAATGGGCAAATCCTCCAGACGGAAGGACCCAGATCAAGACGAGGCGGGCGCGTCTGAACCGGTGACAATGGCTGCGCCGCCAACAGTAAGACTGAGCAATGATCCTACCCTTCAGGACATATTGCAAGCCATTACTGCCACTAGAGAGGCATTAGAATTCAAAATTGACACCATTGGCACGGACCTTAACCTGCTCAGAGACGATCATATGAAGCTGGCGGAGAAGGTAACCAATAATGAGAGTGCACCAGCTGATCTCTCTCAAGACATGACTGAGATGCGAAAAAGCCTTAAAATCATGGAATCTAAAGTGTGGACGCTGGAAAATAGGGCAGAAGATGCGGAAAACCACTCACGCCACAATAATATCCGCCTCATAGGTTTGCCGGAGAAAGTTGAGGGAGTAAACGCAGCACAATATATGGAACACTGGCTGCGAACCAGCGTTGCCCCTGAAGGCCTAACTACATTCTTTGCTCTGGAGAGGGCACACTGAGTCCCAACCAGACCTCGTTTGCCAGGTGCTCCCCCATGGCCAATGCACAATAAAGATCAGGACCACATATTAGCCCAGGCACGTAAGAAAGGTGAGCTGAAGATCAATAATGCAACTGTGCATCTTCCCAGACTTCTCTAGAGAGGTCCAGCGACAAACAGTGTCCTACCAGGAAGTCAAAAAGTAACTCAGACAAATGGAACTCCAATACTCCATGCTCTTCCCAGCAAAATTTAGAGTGGTAGCCCTAGACGGAACGACGTTTTTCCAGTCTCTGCAAGAAGTGGAGGACTGGCTGGAAACTCAAGATGGGCCGAAGTCTGATGCGGAGAACGGGAAATGGAAACGACCGCGCAAGAACCCCAGAAACACACTGTTATATTCCATATAGGTACCCTATATAGGCGCAGGTAACATTGCAACCTTTCATCTATATTCTTCCCTACATTACATACATAGCGGTTCTTAGGGACTGACCTTTTACCCAGATACGACACTGCATTCAGAACGCGGGTTTCCCCCTAGTTTCGAATCTCAAACATTATGCATGAGGCTTCTTGGAAGCACAGCAGGACTAACAGTAGGATTACCATCTCCTGTATAATATCTCTGTATAAATTTCAGGCCCAACTTCATCCTTTAGGCAGACACAGTAACACAGCAAGGTAGGACCCCTGGGGAGACCTATGGGTATATATATACATCACATCTTGCTTAGAAAGACAGAGGAGACCGAGACTTCCAGGCTGACACACTGACCAGAGACGCTGAGGTTTCTGCATGCAGACGCTCACGCTCGCAGTGGTCTAACATCCCTCGCGGGGTGTCCAACTCGAGACCAGGACGGGATCCCATATTCTCTCATTCTCAGGTAATGGGGTTGACTAGATCCTAGAGGGATTCTTGGCATAACACCTACACCGATGCTAGGTACATTTAGGTACATCTAGTTAGGGAGGCATTGTAGGAGTATGCACCTTTTTATCATGTGTTTTAGGTACTTGTATATATTCATGATTTCTGCAAGATGGTAGAACTATACCATCCCTTTACTTTCGTAATATTGCTAATCATATATCTCTGCTACTGTCTAATGGTTGTTGCAGCTCATCTATTCTACACTAGAATAACAACTGTTCAATAAATACTTATTGAAAACGCCCAGCCTGTTTATTCTGTGTAACTCTCTGAGACGAACTAAGTAAGCACGAGTGACTGAGCGAAAGGTAGTATATTGTTTCCACGATTCCGAGGGATCAGGGTTGTCATGTTCGGAGGTTGCCAGAATCTATTCTCTCCTTGGTAAGAGGAGATTATAGTGGCACTGTGAGCTAGCTGATACAGACAGGCTAACGTATCCGGTGGGGGTGCACGGAATCAGTCCGCCACCAATCCCACAGTTTATGTTATCCAAACATGCAAATCCTGTATAGGTTATATAGGAACTACACGACAACACGACTTCGGTGGAGTGTAGCAGTGCCTTCCCAAGCTGAGGCCCGACTGGGACGCCGAAGAGCGATGGAAGTGGTAGCCCAACTGATTGGATGGCAAACAGACCAGGAAACACCAGAACAGGAGTCCCTCCCACTGGACTCTGAGTCAGACCCGGAGTCTAATGCAACTGAGAGCACAAGTTTGGAGATGCCCATGGTCACACCGGGCACAGCCGATGACATCATATAAGACACTCGACACTCCCCAGAGAACTTAGACGAACTGGGCCTCTCCATGCCGGTGCCCCACAAACCTATAGAACTTCAACAGAGCCCTGAGCACCTACCCTGCACAACGTAGTATACCAATGTATAACAAAGTATACCAATGTATAACTATGCCGGATGACGGCCCGGCTGCCTGAGGATTGCACGTGACACCCCCCCATGCTCCAGAGTACTGTGGAAGTTCCTCCACGAATGTTAATAAACACTAACATGCTTTGCACGAGTAGCACATTGCTGCTTGTCCCGGGGAGGGGGAGTTGGGGCTGTTGGATGTTACCGTTGAAATTGGGAATAAGCAAGTCACGTAAACAATTCACACATTCTGATCTGGGACACACTGGACGAAGCTGGCGGGAACGCTTGATGGAAATAGAAGGGTCTTATCCCCCACACCGAGAATACACATGACCAACAACTCAGCTTCTAAGTGCCTGATGTGAAATGTCAGGGGCATGCATACCATGGCAAAAAGATAGAAGGTTTTTCTTACCTACACAGAAGAGGGGCACATATTGCGCTCTTGCAAGAAATGCATCTCACTGACAAAGAAGTCCAAGCATTAAGAAGGCGATGGCGGGGCCAGGCATATTTCACCACATACTCGGCATATACCAGAGGAGTCCTTATATGAATACGGGCAGGCCCATTCCAGCTTACAGACACCATAATTGATACTGAGGGTAGATATGTAGCAATAAGAGTTCGATTAGAGGGGAAAGAACTAACTTTGCTAAGTATATATGCTCCCAACACTGAGCAGAGCACATTTTTTGCGACCCTATCATGACGCCTCGCCCCATGGTTGACGACAACAGCACTAATTGGTGGGGATTTTAATTGTGTACCTGATACCCTGCTGGATCGCTCGCAGCCTCCCCTGCGAGACTCTCCACCAACCCGCACGACCAAAATAATATCGAACTGGGAGCAACAATGGGGCCTAATAGACTCCTGGAGATGCCAGAACCCACAAGGCCGAGACTATTCCTTTTTCTCTGGCCTTCATAAAGTTCATGTCTGCCTAGATCGGTTTCTTACCACCCCTGATGTGATCGAATAACTGCCCCGTACTATATTGGACCATAACCCAGTGTTATTACACCTGCGGTGGGCATATCTCAGACTCTCCATACCTTCCTGGAAGCTTAAACCTGAACTACTGGAAGACCAGGTCTTCCGCGAGACAATCAGGGCCAAAATCACCCAGTATTTTGCTGAAAATGCTGGAACGACGTCCACTCCCCAAATAAATGGGATGCCTTCAAGTCTGTAGCGCGAGGATACTGCATTGCCGAATCCAAGGCAATTAGGCAGACTCTAATGACAGACATAAAAAAGGCAGAAGACTGCTTAAGAAACATTGAAACTAGACGACCGGGAAACCAGGAGCTACAGTCTGTACTCCTGACAGCCAAAGAGGAGGTAGCAACGCAGGTAGAGAGACTCAGATGTTTCGACTATAGGAACTATATGGACAAGACGCACGCCGAGAGGGATGAATCGGGCTCCTTGCTTGCATAGCTGGCCAAGCCAAATCAACGGGGCTCACCCATCCTAGAATTAGAGACTGGGGAAGGAACCAGGGTGTATACGCCAACAGAGATTAATGACGCATTTGTAGGTTATTACTCCACCTTATATGCTAGCTCGGCTGAGCGCGACCTACAATAAACAAGGACATATCTAGCCGACCTCCAGATCCCACAGATCACGGAGGAAGAAGCAGATGCCTTGGAGGGGAACATAACTACCCAGGAAATAGCCGCCACTATCAAACACATGGCACGCAATAAAACCCCGGGCACAGACTGATTCCCAGTAGAATTTTACTCCGCATATTCGGCTGAATTAATCCCTCACCTCCTGACACTTTACGAGGCGGCTAACGAAACACACGCCCTCCCAGACACTACGAGGGAGGCTATCATAGTCCCTATCCTAAAACCACATAACGCCGCCCACGACAAATCGGCTTATCATCCACTATCAATACTTAACATTGATTATAAAATCCTAAGCTGGATTTTAGCTGCCCGTCTCTATCCCCACATGACCACACTAGTGCACAAGGACCAAGCAGGGTTCATCCCGTCACGCAACACAGCAGGGAATATCAGACGATTACGAACCATACTAGAGGCGAACGAGAGGAACCGATAAAATGCAGCGATTTTAGAAGTGGATACAGAGAAGGCTTTTGACAGCATAGAATGGCCCTACTTGTACGAAGTGATGACGAATATGGGATCAGGGGAGAAGTGTATTAACTGACCAGACTCCTATATACCAGACCCACGGCCAGGGTGCGCACCAGAACAACTATATCGCGGAGCTGGCCGGTGGAGCGCTGCACCAGGCAGGGATGTTCACTCTCCCCGATACTGTTCGCCCTTGCTATGGAGCCTCTTGCAATTGCAGCCAGAACAGGGCACTCATATGAGGGACTGAGAGTAGATCAAGTCTACCACCACATAGCACTCTACGCTGATGATCTACTACTGTTTCTAGGGGAGGGTAGACAGGGACTTGGCGGTGGCTTGCGCTCTGCTGGAGAGGTTAGGCTCTATATCAGGACTCAAGGTGAGTTGGCAGAAATCTAGACTTTTCCAGGTAATGAGGATGGTACGGTCCCCGAGAGACCTAGCACGACTGCAATGGGAGCCTAACTGTCTGCCATATCTAGGAGTCCACATCTACCATACCTGGCCAGATCTATACGAGGACAACATAGGGAGAGCCTTGCGAGGTCTACGGGTAGCAATGGACCTTTGGCAGACCTCGCGCTCTCAGTGGCTGGCAGGATTGCCCTCCTTAAAATGGTGGCGCTCCCCCGCCTGTTGTACTATTTTAAAGCGCTCCCACTATGGATCCTGTCTACCTTTTTCAGGGACATGGATTCCCAGATTCGGACCTTTATCTGGGGCTCAGGGCAACGCAGGGTAGGCCTCACAACAATGCAATGACCCACAGCTGAGGGTGGGCTAGCGGCCCCGGACTTTGAGACTTATTATATAGCAGCTCAGCTGCAACGGTTAGTACAAAAAATAGCGATAGAACGACAGGCGGAAGCACCTAGACAAGCCAAATCACCACTACATGATCTGCTGCAGGTGTTTCTCAGGGTGGGCAGACCAACAGGGAAAGAGCCCCAAGAACTTAAAGTGCAGGCTAAATGCTGGCGCTGAGGGCTGCAGAGAATGGGAGTTCGGGTTCCATACTTACCAGATATCCACCTAGATATGTTAAGAGCACTCCCACATGGGAGTAACTGGAGAGGCTTGGAGATTCGGATAGAAGCTGGGGCGACAAAAATGGGTGACCTATACAGGGATACAGAGCAATTACCGTCCAAGGAGTTTCAAGCAGAGCTCAGACTACCCCAGGGACATTTTCTATTACACATAACACTCACAGTAGCAATCCACAAGCATTGGCAGACAGAACCACAGAACCCCCAACACAACAGAGCTGTTATTATATGGCCCTGTCAGCGGGCACAAATAAAGCAGTGTCCTGCTTGTACAGAGCGCTTCATACAGACAGACTGCGCCCACTGGAGACACTGCGACTCTAATGGGAAGGGGTCTTGGGCACACCAATTCTAGCGAGGGACTGGAACAACATAATGGCTGGGATACCAAAAGTATCCAGAAAAGCGCGCATCAAGCTGATAAATTGTTTTGTCCTTCATAGGGCCTACCTGACCCCCGAAAGTATTAGCAGAAATTTCCAGATAGAGGAGGCAGCTTGCCCACGCTGCGGCGA
Organism: Calotriton arnoldi; assembly: GCA_963921515.1. Lineage (NCBI taxonomy): Eukaryota > Metazoa > Chordata > Amphibia > Caudata > Salamandridae > Calotriton > Calotriton arnoldi. The sequence goes on from CAWUFW010000020.1 coordinate 3,496,419, forward strand.
AGTACGAGCACACATTCTGCACATGTTCTGGGACTGCCCCCACCTGCGCGAGTTTTGGGAAGGAGTATTACAAACAACATGCGAGGTCGTTGATAGAGAGCTTGCCTTTTCTGCTGCCCATTGCCTGCTGGGGTGGTTCCCCCACACAGCGAAAATCAAAGTCACTAGTAGGTGCAAAGACCTGGCATTCGTACTAGTGAAGCGCGAAATTACCAGAAACTGGAAAGCAAGGGAAGGCCCCAGAATAAGTATTTGGAAACAAGAACTCCTGAAGTGGGCGGGCTGTGAGGGGTGAATACTGATGCAGGAAGCTAAGCGGGGGTTACGACAAATAGAGGTAGCCAGAGCCTGGGAAACCCTTGTACACGACCTGACACACCCGGAACCAGAGACCCCAGATGGAGAGAGGGAAGACTTGTAAGGAGGGCCAGGTACAGATATGCTAACAATAGCCGGCATAGCCAAATGACTTCTATCTAGACAAGACCCTGAAAACTAACTCATTGAGTTTGCATCGCACTACCCAACATACACAATCTGATTGAGTAATATAAATGCTGGCCCAGTGCCCCACACATGATCCGCTTTCCTGGTGACTCACAGGGAGTGAGGGGGATAGTTATTGTTATAGTTATGTAAATGTCCAGTATTTGTAAAGCGCGAACAATTACCCGAAGGTGTCAAGGCGCTGGGGGCCGTCGGGAAGATTAAGCGAGCTATTGCCCAGAGTCACATGGTGCTGGGCTCATCTGCCGCCGGCACCAGGGATCGAACCGTGAGCCCCCGGGCTCCGGAGTCAGTCGCCCTGGCCGCTGGGCCACACCTCTTCCACAAGTTGTTACTTTTATTTGACCTCTCAAGCAGATCCGGAATGTAATGACCAACTTAAAAAACCAGGAGAGGGTCCATGTTAAAAGATGGGACTTGATCTGCAGAAATGTAATGACATTATGTAATAGAAAGACCAATAAAATCTGTTTAAAAAATAAATAAATACTCCACCATACATTCTCTTTTTCCATCTGAACGACCGGATGCCACATCAGATTCTGCTCACCCACACCCAAACCCAAGTTGCACAGGATCTCTGTGATGTACTATTTAACATACAAGAATCAAAAAAAAAATGTAAGTCTACTCGCCTTATGTCACCATTTTCTGTTCTTCACTGTTCAATCTTCCTCTAACTTTTCTTATTTCCACCCATGATCTCCCTTTCCATCTCCACGTGTAACATTTTTTTTCACCTCACTTTACTAACACCATCTTTGTAAGTTCTAAACTCTTCCATCCACTGTTTTCACAACATTATGAACATTTTAATTTTTCTGAACCATAAGAGATTCGAGATAACTACTTTAATGTATGGTTAGTATTCCTCCAAGTCTTCGCTTCACTCAACCATCTTAACAGTCATGTTTTTCACAGCCTTCCTTTGCTTCTCGTCTTTTCTTCTATGCAATACTCATTCATGCACACCTGCTTGCCGTACTACAGACCGCTTTCTGCTTGTCTGCAGCTAAGTGTTATTTTAACTGCCTATATCCTCAAACAAAAATGGGAAACTAAATGTGAAGGAAAAGCAGATCTCAGTCATTCTTTTTCTGCGATCATTGTGCTACATTTCTATGTTTCTTTGGATGTGTGTTCATTTCAACAAACAAAAGCCAAGAACAGAACTGGCATTGGGGCAGCGGGGGTCTCAAAAGGCGAAGAGAAGTAGGTGTAGCCTGGATCTGCGGATTTTAGGGGATATAAATCAGTAGATAGAGGAGCAAATCTTTTCATGTATAAAATATAGCTACTTAAAATTCTGTGACTGCTAGTTGACGCATATTGAAACACTTTGAAACACGTTTTATATAAACTGTACATACAAAAAGTGATAACAAAATTCAAATGTTTTCATGCTCAAAATGACCCCTAAATTCAAACTAAAAAAGTTTTTATGTCACTCATGTACCGTATCAAAATATGGAAAAGTACCCCATTTGCATTACAATTAAATCTCGACAATATGCAAGTTAATTGCGGTAAAATGTATGTCCTCTTTCTTTCTAAAATAAAAAACGAGAAATATATCCAAAGAAGAAGGCAATCTACTATGTCTATTAGAAGTGTAATTACCTGGTGCATTGTGGTCATAGGTACTTGTTCCAGCATGCAGCAAAGGTCACTGGAGTGACAAGACACTCATTATTATTTACTATTTAATCTTAAAGTCAAATAGCACACTTAAAATAGAGGCACTGTAAAATAATCAGAGGAAATAAATGCTTTAAAATGTAAGTCCTGTGGGAAAGTAGCAGGAGGTGGTGCCATTTCGGATATACTATTAAACTTATTCACCCAGGTGCTTAGGAGAGCCTGCCCTACTTTGGAGGCGAGTCCTTGATGCAGAACAACACACCCTTCGAAGACGAAATGACCTTTAAACCTATGTCAGTTGTAGATGCTAGACTCACAGCTGAGACCTGTGGTGCAACTTGAAAAGATGATGTGGACAGAATAGACGGAGCAGTGATTCAGTGTACAAGAGAGAGGGCCAAAATGTGTTTCCTGAATATGTATACGATACCAGCGGGTCGGGTAATTAAAGCACATGCTTTCTAAATGTCTAATGGCCGGAAATAGAACAAGGATAAAAGAAGAGTATTACCGGGTAGTTGAAGCCATCAAGTATAAAGATTTCAAAGAGAACGTGTTCATAAAATGCAAAGCACATTGTGAAACGTTTTGTGGGTGTTTTTCCCCTCCTTCTCCAAATTACATGGGCATCTTTTCACACAGTCAATAGTGCACAATGCAGACTCTTAAATAAAAAAAAATAATCAAATTCTGAATAGGCAGCTAATATTCTGGTAACAGAATGTTGTAACGGTATCACTGCCGCGTGCCATGGACATGGCACGCGACAGTGAATAACGTTGTCCACCTTCACGCTATGGCACGAGCTGCCAACCTGGCTTAACCATTGGTTCCCCAACGTTCCACTTACCGTTAAGGTCGTTACTGTTTAGTGTAACCGTTAGGCGAGGTTCAGGTTTTCGCAGAGCTGAGGAGCTGTTCACATGTGTTGGGGCTGTTTGAATAAAGCTTCTTATTTCAACCTACTTCTGCCTTGCGTCCTCAATACAACAAGTGGCGACGAGCTGTGGCGAACTACCAACAGCCCCTCACATTCAGCAAGGAACCGTCGCAAGGTATTCGGAAAATCAACTTCGCAGTGGCACAGCACAGCAACTCCAGTCTTCCTTCATCCGGCCAGAAGAGAACCTCTCCGCTGTATCCTGGCTTCCGTGAGCCCTCCTGTTTCTGGACGGCATTCTGCGATTCATTCTATGCGGTGAGAGTTTTCCTTGATGGTTTGCACGGAGCGATGTTGAACCTGTGGAAGCTCACAGCGGAATGATGACGCAACGTAGTATACGTCATCAGTGACACTCCTGAGGATCAAAACAACGCGCCCCACTCCCTCTTAAAATCGACGTAAACCCACGTCGGTCGGCCATATTGAGGGTAATTTGTTTAAAAGAATAAAACAAACAACTGCTGGGCATTGAACGCTGGAATCCTCAAACCTTTCACCATTCTTCAAGCGCATTCGTGCCGCTTTCATTATTAGTGAACACTTCTCACATGCGACGGAAGCACTATGTAAGTGTTTCCTTGCCTTCATTCCTTGTTTTTGTTATTGCGTGCATCTTCAGGTGATACGCACACTTGTTCCAAGTTCTGCACTTACCATTTGAAATGAATATTTCTAATCAGCAACTGCAGCATTGATTTAATGTTCTCTTTCTTCATGCAATGACATCCATAGCGTGCATCTTCTGGTGATAAGCACACTTGTTTCTAGCTTATTCCACGCCAGCTTTGTAAAGTATTTTGCAATTTCATTCATTTCGCGATTCATTGCCTTCAATTTTACAGTATTGTTCCACCCTACTACAATCAACCGTTTTCAGTATGTGTGCTTTAAGCTCCCTGAATCTTTCACAGCCACAACCATTTCTTCCACTTAAAGGTGAACCTTCCATGCCATGGAAAGAGTGGAAAGAGTACTTTTGCAATTATATTGAAACAGTTGAGGATGAAGATTTCACCTCAGAAAAAAAAAGAAAGTTTTATTATATTGTCTTGGTCCGGGTGGACTCAAAACATATAATCGGATAGAGAAAAAAGTCAGGGAGGGTAATGATGTTTTTCAGCACGCTTTGGAGGATCTCGATGCTCATTATTCACCCATTGTCTGTGTTGCGGTAGATCGCTATAAATTTTCCAGAAGAAAGCAAGGTAAAAATGAGAGTATTGATGAATATGTGGCAGCCTTGAATACCTTAGCCTTAACTTGTAGGTTTGGGCAATTAGAAGAAGAATTCGTAAGGGATCAAATTATAATGCATGCCAGTAACCCCAACATTCAGGACAAACTTTGGGTTAACGGTGAATGTCCGTTAAAAGAAGTCGTAGCTTTAGTAAAAAAAGCTGAATTAACTGGAAGATGTGCCAAAGCTATAATTGAGGAACCTGAAGAAGTTAAATTAGTTAATTCATCACAGGTTAACAAATACAAAAGTAAGGGTAACATCAAGAAGACAAATGTTAATGCAAATTCCAAAGGTGTATGCACTCCTGAAAAATCTTACTTTAAAAATGCAAATGATTTGTCCAATAGGAAATGTTATCGTTGTGGGTCTCCCTCCATCTTGCTGATTTCAAAATGTGTCCAGCTAGATCCCAGAGATGTACCTATTGTGGGTTGGTTGGTCACTTCTCCAAATGTTGTAATAGGAAGTCTTATAAACAGAGCAAGCCTGTCCAACATATTCTAGATGAAAATATTGTGACTTCTGAAGACTCGCAAGAAGATGACTCTGATGAAATCAATTACATATTTTCTATTGAATATGACATCCTAGGTATCAGTTCCACGAAAATTAAGAAACCCATTTGCGAAATAAATATGGGTGGGGTGTCGATGAATGTTGTTGCCGACTCTGGATCCCCGTTCACAATTGTCAATGACAACACGTGGAAGAAGTTTTTGTAAACAAAATTGGACCCTCCCTCGAAAAATCTAATGTCATTGCTAAAAGTTACACGGGAGAAAACATAGAATTCATTGGCACTCGTGAACTGGAATTTGAATTCAAAGGTAGGACAGCCATATGCAAACTATTTGTTGCAAAAAAGGACCATCTGTCCTGGGTTGGTATGATCAAGCTGAGTTGGGAATAATTCTCAATCCCAACAGTGCTGATCCTGTTTTGTCGATTAGTGACAATAGTGAAATTGGTGATAAATTACTCATTCAATACCCTGAAGTTTTCTCTGGAAAAGTTGGATTACTTAATTGTTTTGAACACAAAATTGAATTAAAAGACAACTCTTCACCATCCATTCATAAAGTAAGACACCTACCGTTATCCATCAGAGATGATGTACAAACTGAACTTAATAAGTTGGTCACCATAGGGGTCATTGAGAAAGTGGAATCTGCAGAATGGATTTCTCCCATAGTTGTGGTTAAACGCCCTAATGGCAAGATCAGACTCTGCATTGATCTAAGAGACCTTAACAAGAACATTATTGTTGACAAATTTCCACTCCCACGTATTAATGAAATATTCACCGCAACTAAAGACATGAAATTGTTTTCGATTATTGATTTAAAATCGGCTTATCACCAGATACCTTTACATGTTGATAGCAAGAAATTCACTACCTTTATCACTCCGTTTGGTTGTTATCGCTTCACTCGGGTACCGTTCGGTTTGGCTTCGGCCGCAGCACTCTTTCAAAGAGTTATGTCAACCATTTTTGAAGATGCTGCTGGCATTAAGTTTTTTCAGGACGATATCCTGATCATGGGCAGCAACCAAACGGAGCATGACGCACGTTTAAAACATGTATGCGAGATTTTAAAATGTAATGGTTTAACTGTTGAACTTGATAAATGTAAGTTTTCTCAATCCTGTGTCAACTATTTGGGTCATTGTATAAGTCAGGAAGGTATCCGACCAAAAAAAGTCTGGTGGAAGCTATTCTCCAAGCACCCTGCCCGACCAGCAAAGATGATGTGAGAGCTTTTCTGGGGTTAACTGAATACTATTCGAAATTTATACAAAATTTTTCTGAAAAAACTTACCACATTCGACAACTTCTTAAGAATATGACGAAATTCGCTTGGTCCCATTCATGCCAAATTGCTTTTGACAACATAAAAAAGAAATTAGTAGTGCACCTTTTCTCAAAGGTTTTGATCCCACGGCTCAAATTGTTGTAACCACCGATGCCAGCAACAAAGGGCTAGGTGCTGTCCTATCACAAAAAGACCCCGAAAACAATGAATGGGTTGTTGCATTTGCGTCTCGTTCCCTAACCCCAGCCGAAGAAAAATATTCAGTGATTGAACGCGAAATGCTTGCTTGCTCATGGGGACTCAACTACTTCAGAGTGTATGTCTGGGGTTATAATGTTATCTTGCGCACAGATCACAAACCCCTCATCAAAATTCTTTCAGCTGCAGGGTTACAAAATGCCTCCCCCAGACTTAGCAAGATGTCTATTAAATTACTTGATTATTGTTACACTGTTGAATACTGGCCTGGTGTCAAAAACAAGGTAGCAGACTTTTTAAGTAGACTACCCTTACCTTGTGAAAGTATTGAAGATGAACAAGATGACATTGGAAATGTAGCCTGGTTGTTTGATGTGGATTTTGTAGGTATCACTAAAACTGAATGGAAGGAGCACATGTTGAAAGACACCACTCTTCAACAAGTATGCAAGTACATCAACACTCGTTGGCCTGACAAGAAACTTCTCAAAGAAGAGATAAGGTTTTTCTGGGAACTAAGAAATGAATTGAGTTATGAGAACAACATCCTATTCAGAATGGGAAAAGCCATTCCCCCCAACTTGCTAAGAAAAAGAATCCTCAAACTCTGCCACATTGGTCATCTAGGCATATCAAAAACCAAACTCAGAATTAAAAACAGTTATTGGTGGCCAGGGGTTGATAAGCAAATTGAAGTCATGGTCAGAGACTGCCAAGATTGCAATGACTCCGACAAAAGTCTCAAAATAACCAAAATTCCCCTACATCCCTTAGCATCCCCCAGTATGCCTTGGGAAAGGTTAGGGTTAGATATTGCAGGACCCATAGAAGGCCATAATGGTGAACTAAAGTACATTCTAGTGGTCATGGATCATTTTTCAAAATGGCCGGAAATCAAAATTGTTCCCCATGCTGACAGTACGAGTATCATTTCATTTCTGGACAAATTGTTCATGTGTGAAGGATTACCCAAGTGCATTCTCACGGACAATGGACCTCAATTCTCATCTGAAGCATTCCTATCTTTCCTCAAAAGAAATTGCATAACTCACAACACAACTTCATTATATCATCCAGAAGGGAATGGCCTTGTGGAACGCTTCAATAGAGTTTTGAAAGGGAACATACAACTTTCCAGAAACAGTAATCTCAACTGGGAAAAGAGATCTTTAAGCTCATTTGGGCTTACAGAATTACACCCAATACCAGTACCAAGCAATCTCCTTTTGTTCTTATGAGGAGCAGGAAACCCATCAGCAAGGACTTGGGTTGGATGGATTCGTCAAAACGGATTGAATGGTCACCTGAAATTGTTAGAAATAACATTGAAAAGGCACAACAATGTTACAAAGAATGGTATGACAATCGTTATGGTGTCAAGGATCACACATTCAATGTGGGTGATCTGGTCAAAGTTCGCTTTGAAAGGAAAGTGAAGAAGGGGGAAAGTAGATACTCATCACCTATTCGGATAAGTAAAGTGTTTAAATGTTCTGTCAAACTTAGTGATGGCAAAGTGTGGCACATGAACAGACTAGCCAAGTGTAGTTATGACGGTAAAAGAATGATTCAGCCTTGTGCTAGTAATGTCAATAATGATTTATGGGTGGATTATGATGAACCAGGTAATGCGAACAGGTCATCAAACATGTATGACGAATTGCTTGCTAATTACAATGGATCTGATGATGATGCTGTTCCCACTTCCTTGGCACCTACTGATCACCTCCCGCCTGTTCGGAGTGATGAAATTAATTCACACTCAGACTCAGATGTAGGGGTTGACAGTCACGGTGTCTCAGGGAGATTTGGTAGACCCATCAGCAAACCCAAAAAATTTGACGACTTTATTTGTGACTAACCCATCATTTCTGTTTTGTTCTAAGAGGGGAAGATGTGTTGTAACGGTATCACTGCCGCGTGCCATGGACATGGCACGCGACAGTGAATAACGTTGTCCACCTTCACGCTATGGCACGAGCTGCCAACCTGGCTTAACCATTGGTTCCCCAACGTTCCACTTACCGTTAAGGTCGTTACTGTTTAGTGTAACCGTTAGGCGAGGTTCAGGTTTTCGCAGAGCTGAGGAGCTGTTCACATGTGTTGGGGCTGTTTGAATAAAGCTTCTTATTTCAACCTACTTCTGCCTTGCGTCCTCAATACAACACAGAAGTTAAATCACAAAGTGAAACTTCTGTGCACCCACAAGTCGTAATTCGGCCACATTCTAAAGTGAATGAAAGCTGGCAGAAGAACACTTAGAAAAACCCGAGTATATGGAGTTCTTGCAATTCTTTTAGATCCCGTAAAAGCTGTAATAGCTGAAATTCTTCCAGGGTAATCAAACAGGACCGAATTTTGTAGAACATCCCTATTTAATCGACACATAGGAAAAAACTGCACGATATGTGGGTTCACAGTTAGTAAATTATCTTGGCCTTATACTTTATGCAGGTCTGTCCCCATCCCGTAAAACAGATCTCAAACAATGGAGCAATAAACCCGGGGCACCACCGGTCGAAACACACACACACACATGACTGCCACTGCAACTCTGAGGATTGAGGCTTAGCCAATAGCTGCCGGAACTTCTAACATGCAGGTCTGAAAGTTGTGAGCCACTTCTCCCAGGTCCTCATCCAAAGTAAACGGAACAGGATACCAATATCATTAAGACATATGTAAAAATGGTATCCAAAGAATCGATAAATCGTGCCAGAGGTTCAGCATTCATTTTAAACATACCAAGTGATAGTAACACCTCAGGCCATTAGGCACACCTGGAAAAGAAAAAAATAGCTAGTACCTGGGTATAGGCATACAAAAGTACTAAAACATTTCACAAGAATACCATCCAGGCTAAGGGAATCTAGTTGCGTGGGCAATAGTCGCCGTTTTCAAATGCTGCCAAAAGACCTAACACGACTAAACCAGCATCTGAAAGCATTCTAAGGTTTTGAAAAACACACAACAAGATTAACCTACTCAGTCTCACTAGTGGTGTATTATTCAAATTAAAAATTCTCAAAAGGACTATTAAACTTAAAGTAGTGCTTCAATTTAGAAGCAAACGCAAACTTCAGCAAATTGCTCTATGCAGAAAAAAGAAAATTGATAAACCTATGCATAAGCTAGCTAGATGTCTAGATCTAAGACTATTCAATTTGCTGGACACTGTGGTGTACTTGGGTGCACTTTGAACCACAACAAGCTGGGAAGTTGTTGAGAATTGACAGATGAAGTCACCACATGAGGTAAAATCCATTGTTCTGTGTTTAAGAGTTGATATAGCTGAAACACCCCAATGTGGTTCAAGTGGACAAAAGTTACAGAAAGCTTAAGGTGGCATTTAAGAGGCAGTCACGCCATTAACAGTGATCGAGTATCACCGCTCATTATCAGTCCTACCAGAAACATCTAAAACCTAAAGCAGAAATTCTGATACAAAGTGACTTCTGAGTTGAGTAGTGAATAGGGAAGACAGAACTTTAACAATACAAATATTTTTCTATTTCTACTGGTGACTTGGTTAACGTGATAAGAATTAGAAGACTTGCTTACTAAAATTTGGATTTGCAAACTTTAAAAACATTCTTTATGATGGGGTTCTATGGTCATAAAAGTTGAATGAGTTGAAATTTACCTGTAATCACACAGGAGGGAATCTAAGAAGCTGCCACGTAAGGTATATGTGTGGCCTTAATTTTAGAGGGTACATATAGGTGTAGAAGGGAGGCAACAGAATGAGAAAGCGATGCAGAGCCTCAGAAAAATTACTACAACAAATTGAGGCAGGAGGACAAAAAAAGCTCAGGTCCAGCTTTAACTAGTTTCTGAAAGACATTTTAAGGGAAGTAAAAGGAGGCAATCTTAGAAAAGAAGATGCCTGCGTGGTCAAACTAAGCAGGCAAGGCTGAAACTAGTAAAGGAATGGTCAGGTCTGGTGGGGAAAACCGGACATTAATTTATAGTTAGGAATAGAGGTCAAACCTGCAACTATCTGAAAAGGTCTTGATGCTTCCAAATGGCTAATCAGATCAGACGTTGCACATAAATAAGGTTTACAAACCTTTAGGCTGGAAACCTGTGACTATGCCGTCGCTAGACCAAAACAAGTGAGGGCACCAGATGAAAGAGGTGATCTGCAGAATTGCCATTATAGTGACAAGAGAAATTGCAGCACTAGATTAAAATTAACATTTAGTAACAAGGATTTCATGAGCATTCTTAACTTGAATCACTGGTAGAGCAACATCTATTTTATTTAAATATTTTAAATAAACATTCAAAGGTTTTTTGTTTTTTTAAACCAATCAATCTTCTCATACAAGTAAAATCAACTCTACAGCCACGCGCTGCTAAACTGTCACTACGGGCTCGCGATCATACTCCCGGGCCCCCTGGTATCTCAATGTTTGCCCAAAAACAAGGTCACTGGTCTCTTTTCCTGATGCCTCAAGCCTCTACTTCTTTCAGCCTCTTAGAAGATCCACTTGCAGTAGAAGAAAAGCGCAAAGTGTCTCAAGCACAACCTGTGGATTCTCTCGACCACACAAAATACGCTCAGCCTTGTTGAGGTGTCAGTGTTTCAGAGAAGTCATCCATCCCATCATCATCACCAGAAAATGTGTTTTTCTTCATGACGGACGACAGACAGTAAGGTAAGATGAGCCTTTTAATATAAACACTTCATCCAACAGCTGATTACTGCCAACTGACTACTCACAGCCCCCACATTCTGATTCCATTACATCACTTAGCTCTAACAGAGAATTGTGTAATTATTTGCTCATGCAACAAAAATGTCTCACGTCCTATGAAATATATACTTTCCGCAGCAGTTTGTCATTTGGTTCCAAGGTATTGTACTGTATCAAACCGTATCTTCAGCACGGAGTTCTAATAAAGAACTACAGTGCAACTTTCTGCATTAATAGCTGAATAAAAATATCATCCCTAAATGGCCGGGTGCAAGAAATTAGAAAAACATGGGGTTTCATTTGACTGTATTCATAATATGGGTTCTAAATCTGTTATTTCCAAAGAGAGAGGAGAATATATATTTTAATCTTCAATAGCATCAGTGTTCGAGTCAAAAAAATTAAAGCTTGATCCGCCAAGTCCAAAACTCCATTTTAACAACTATTTCTTAAACCTATCCATCTCCCCTGTTGCTTAAAACCTCCTCTATTTTAAAATGGTAGAAAGGGAACAATTTGATCAACAAAGAACAGTTTTTAAGCCTTCGACATTGTAATGCTGTATTGCACTTAAGTAGATTATTTTTTAGATGCACTGAGCTAGATCATCACTTAAATTATGAGTCTGGAGACCAAATGGTTTGACAGATCCTCCAAAATAGGCATTTGGAGATGCATAGTTTTTTGCTTTGCATTTCCCACTCCCTCTTTCGGTCCATCTTTACACCTCTATGTGTAACAGTTCATTGGCTTTAAAATGCTTTTTTAATGTATGGAAAAGACTTCTGTAGCTGCATGTCTCACATTGCAAATTGGATGGAAAGAAACTGCTTGAAGCTAAACTGAAAAAACCGAGGTCTTGCTTTTTGGGAATCATTCCACCTTCTGGAACTCGTCATGGTGGCCATCTGACCTTGGCTCCGTTCCTTCTCCTACTCAAAAAGCTAGAAATTTGGGAGTCATCTTTGACACCAAACTGTGCTTCTCAGAGCAAATAAATCAGATCACCACTTCATGCTTTTTCTTGCTTAGGACTTTAAAGAAAATCTTCAAGTTCATTCCTCTGGAACATCAAAAGACAGTTATGGTGGCGCTCGTCATCTCAAAGATAGACTATTGCAATGCCTTGTCCCTGGGCATTCATAAGCATCTGGTGAAAAAACGTAATCTCTACAAAATGTAGCCACTAGACTGCTTCTGAAAATTCCCAAGTTAGCTCCCATCTCTCAATCGTTGCAGGGTCTACACTGGCTACCAGTTAGGAACAGGATCAAGTTTAAGGCACTATGTCTGGTCCATAATGCTCATCACCGGACTGGACCAGAATATTTTCAGAAAGTTTTCTCCTGGCACTCTCCTAGCCGGAACCTTAGATCTAGTTCAGCCAGAATGGTAACTGTACCCAGAATAAACAAAGCTAGATGGGGTGGGAGGACTTTCTCCTTCTATGCTAGTAAATTTTGATACTCTCTGCCTCTATCTTTGCGCGCCCAATGCAAACTGCTCCAGTTTAGGAAGCTGCTAAAAACCTGGCTTTCTATTGAATCACTCAGTTAATCTTAGTGACCTGCTCTCTTTTGTTGACTTTCTGATGATAAACCGTTAGCGCTAAGACACCTTTGGGTAATTGTGCGCCTTACAAAATAAATTACATTACATTATTGCACACAGACAGTACAAAATCACCCATATTACCATACAGGACAGTACAAGAGAGATAAGGAACCATAAGAGAACCTAAAACAGAAGCTTAGAATAAAACAAAACCTAAAATATGCAAGAAAATATGAGACACCTAAAAACCAAAGACGGACTGCTATATTCTGGTTTGCGATGCAAACTTGATTGAACATACCAAAGGCCCTCCATCACTATACTCTTAGAAATTACACTTTCCAGCAGGTAATTAGTTAGTGACTGCTATGTGTTATTAAATAGCCGTTAATACTCATCAGTTCATTTAAAACCAGTTATCAAAGATTGGAGTAATATTTCCAAGCCACCCCTAGCAGGCACTTACTGGCAGATAGCCATGTAATCATACATTTACCCACCCTGCCCTTCTGCGTTCCATGTCAAGTTTTTGGAGCCAGGTACAGTCAGTTCACTAAACAGATGACATCCATGAGACATTGGCACTAGTCTTACAGATTCTGTATGCTCAAAAGAGCATGGATTTAGAAGCAGTGCATGCCTTTTTGCCACTCTCTGGGCACACTGATCATGCCCAATAAGGCTGGACCATATATGGGGACGCTTCTGCTCCCATTCAAAGAGGGCCTACTAGTGTGGGGCAGATTACAGGAGCAGCACTAGGGCGGACATACTTATGGATGGTCTGCGTCTGATGTAGCACAGTTAGCAAATAAACAGTCAATTCCAGAAGGAGTATGTACCCGTCACCATATAATTTTAGTACTTCTCTGGAGAACATGCATCATACTCCAGGACAGACTATTTTTGCCACACAAGGCTTTCTTCCTTGAATCTGGGAATTTGTGAGGCAACCAGGGCTGACAAGATCACCTACACTTCTTGTGACAGTAGAAATAATAAATACCTAATGGGAATTTGAGACGTACAGCTGAGCAACTTCAGAACAAATGGAGGATGGACAATCTAATAACAGTGCAATATTTGGATAAAATTGTAGGCCCTTGTTGATTTTGTCATTACCTGAAATTGATATGGTGGATTTCTCTCCATAGTGGATTATCATGTTATTATCCACAATTGTAAGTTTAATAAAAAAGATTTCTTTAAATAAAAAAAAAAGCATTTGTGTGCCCTTGGCACTCTAGTGTCACCCTTTTGAAAGCGTCCAAAACTGTGTGCAGGAGAGAAGCGAATTCCAAGGGGGTATTAAGAAGAGAATCTCTGGAATTTAAAAGGCTGCAAGGTAAGCTTTTGGGGATGGAGGCAGTGCACACAAGAAATGCTACCTCACCGGTTAAGAGGAAAATAGAGAAAAAGATGGAAGGATTCTAAATACTGGCCAAAATGATGCACACTACTTTGCAACGGAGAGAACGTTGTATGCAATGCTTAATTAATAACAAAAATAAATGCCAGGGCCCCCGTCAAGAGTCCACTACAGCTTGCACCACCCATTGCCCCTGCCAGTGCTGCCAATGACTGTGAGAAGTTGGCCTGGCATATGCTGTCCACTAGTTATAGTGGGCACCTTGCACCAGTCCAAACGACCCTTATATTGATGATAGGTTTAAAGACAACCTTTATTGAAAGCTATCCTAGTGGTAGCTATGGAGAGCAGCCTTCAGGCTAAGTCTTGAAGGAGTGTAAAGCAGCTTGGTTTACCAGATTATAACCTCTTGAATAACTAAATGAAAGGAGAACCACACAAGATATATATAAAATATATGTATTTATTTCTAAACACTAACTACTAATCTCTTTATGAGATTAGAGTTCAAGATACACAGTATCACAGTATTAAAACGACAGTAAATAGCACAATACACAGTGGGCTCCAGGGGGAGACCAAACCATATACTAAGAAAGTGGTATAAGAACCACGACTTGACTAGACACAGTGCCTAGAGCACGTAGAATCGCTGGGACCCCAAGGAACCACCAAAGGTAGTGACACAGGAGACCCACGGGGGACGTGTGCAGTGTATGAACACAGCCGCGAGCGCCGTAGGATTCAATGCGGAAAGTCGCGGTTGGAATTTTAAAGCAAAAGGACACTTAGGAGAGGACTTTGAGCAAACCCCTTTAGACTTAAGGGGTTCTAGGGCCAACACCCATGGGAGCACCGGAGTACTCGACTTACCTCACCCAGGGAAGCCGGGTGCATAGGTGTCAAAAGGTGTCGGGAATCGTCGTCCTTTTCAATGGCGATCTGCTACAAAGTGCTGCTGCCGTGAAGAAGAAAAGTGTCCGGGATGATCCAAGCCTGGATCGAGGATGTGAAGAACCTGAAAGCAGAGGGGACAGAGTCTGGGTCACTAGCCAGTGACCAGGAGCAGAGCAATCGAATGCCCACCGATGTCGGGTGCTTCAGGTGCGAAGAGGTGAAGCTGGACTCTGCAGCCACGGGGTCCTGGAGACGACGACCAGGAGCCGGATTCGAGCTGTCCCACGAAGGATGTCAAGTGCTGGGGTGTCGGTGATCGGATTGACCACAACAAGCCTTGGCAACAGCAACCCACGCAGGAAGAGAAAAGATGCTTCTGTGCGGACCAGCAAGGTCCTGGGGACTCCCCAAGCGATGGAGAGTCAGGGCACGTCTGGAGCAACCAGGGAAGCCCAATAAAAGTTAGAGTTGCCTTCTTGGGGACCCACAGGTCAACGGAGCAGGGATCGCAAAGGGACCTCGAGAGGAATCACAAAATGGCGGCCCACGGAACACTCGTTGAGTGTAGGCCTGCAATCTTCGGTGCAATTACTGCTCGGGGTCAGGGCTACAAGTAACCCAAAGCTCAGCCTCAAGGGTCGCCGGAAAGCTGATGCTTCTGCAAATGGTCGCAGTGTCCAGGGGTTCGGGTTGCACGGTCTTCCACGAGGGATACGGGCCTCAGACTTGCTGTGGGCACAGATCGACCTCAGAGACCTAGGAAAACCCACCTCCTGTGTGGCAATATTCTTCGGAGTCCGTCGGAGATGCCAACCGGTCAGTTGCATTAAAGGTGCCTGCCTTGCAGGGGAGTAACTCCTTTACTCCAAGGGAGATTCTTCAGTCGTCCAGCGTCGTGCAGATCGTCGAAGTACTTGGTTTCTGGTATCAGAGTTTAGTCCAGGTGTAATCTAAAGTCCTGTAGTCAGGGTTTCCTACTTTATACCCAAGGAAGGGGTTGGACAAACTCTGGGGACCCACCTATGGGAGGGTCAGGAAAGAGGGGTGGCTACACCCATTTCCTTTGTCCAGTTTCGCGCCAGAGCAGGGGCTGTGTGCCCCTGCAACCGGTTTGAGCTGGACTATGCACAGGGACACCAAATGTGCCCCCAGTGCAGCCTTCAAAGCACTCTGAGAGTGCACCCACCCAGCCCCAATACACTAAAGCCTGTCTGGGAGGTGGTCACACCTCCCTGTGACAGGAACCCTATTGTCCAGGCCTCCCCTGCCGGAGTTTCGTCCAGCAGCAGGAGGGCAGACTCGTGTCTGTGGCTGCAGCATCCATTTTGTGATGCCAGGGCTCTGTTAGCTGGTACCGGGTATACCGGTGCTGTCATGTCTCTCCCTCTAGAAGGGTGGGATCATACTCCCACACCAGGTACTGGTGTGGGGGTATGATTCCAAGGTGTTTGACACCAAACACAACAGTTTTCCATGCAGCCACTCCAAAGTTAGCATTTACCGTTTGGTTATAATGCACTTAAGAGTATATTGTATTTGTATTGTAATTGCATTTATATAGTGCTTACTACCCCTGATGAGGCGTCGAAGCGCTTTTTCGGCGAGTAGCACGCTACTCCGGAAGCCCATAAAGGATTAGTGGTGAATTAATATGGTGAAATATGAAAGTAATTTCAGTGGTGGATATTAGTCAGTTATTTGGAATGAGAAGGATAGCGGAGGGATAAAAAGGGAAGAAAGGTTTGCATTCATATAGCACTTATTACCCCTGATGGGTGTTGAAGCGCTTTTCTGGCGAGTAGCACGCCACTCCGGAACCCATTAAGGATTAGTGTTGAAAATTAGTATAGTGAAACATGCAAGTACATTTTAAGTGGTGGATAGGTTAGTCAGTTATTTGGATTTGGAATGATAGCAGAAGGATAGAGGAGGAAAAAAGGTTTGTATTTATATAGCGCTTGTTACCCCTGATGGGGTGTTGAAGCACGCTACTCCGGAAGCCCATAAAGGATTAGTGGTGAATTAATATGGTGAAATATGAAAGTAATTTCAGTGATGGATATTAGTCAGTTATTTGGAGTGAGAAGGATAGCGGAGGGATAAAAAGGGAAAAAAGGTTTGCATTCATATAGCACTTGTTACCCCTGATGGGTGTTGAAGCGCTTTTCTGGCGAGTAGCACGCCACTCCGGAACCCATTAAGGATTAGTGTTGAAAATTAGTATAGTAAAATTTGAAGTAATTTGAGTAGTGGATATGTTATTCAGTTATTTGGGTAGAGAAGGGTAGGTGGTGGGATAGAAGAGGGAAAGAGGTTTGTATTTATATAGCGCTTGCTACCCCCGATGGGGTTTTGAAGCGCAAGTAGCACGCTACCCTGGAACCCATAAGTATTAGTGTTGAATTAGTATGGTGAAACATGAAAGTAATTTTAGTGGTGGATATGTTAGTCAGTTATTTGGATTGAGAAGGGTTGGGGAGGGTAGAAAAGGGAAAAGGTTTGCATTTATATAGCGCTTGTAACCCTGATGGGGTGTTGAGACGCTTTATTGGCGAGTAGCACGCTACTCTGGTACCCATGAATTAGTATAGTTGAATATGGAATTTGAGAATTGAACATGTTAGTCTGTTAATTTTGATTAAAAAGGATAGTGGAGGGATAAAAGAGTGAATGATTTTTTTTTTTTTCTTTTTTGGTCTAGCAGTAGGAGGAGGCTTTTGGATGAGTAAAAGGGAGTTTTGGAGGGGAGGAGTCAGAGGGAAGAGTTTAGAAAGGTTTGTTTTAGGGGATCGGTATAGTAAAGAGGTGTCAGATGATGCAAGGAGGGGTAGAGTAGGAGAGAGTCTAGAAAGGGTTATTTTGGGGATCATAGTAGTGGTATGGGGTTTGGGATAAATGAGAGTGTGGATGTAGAGGATATATTGATAAATGTATAGGATGAGAGATAGGGTAGTGCATTGGAAAGAGTAGTAGAGAGAAGTTTGAGATGAGTCAGAAGGTTGGGCTAGAAGATATATTGAGAGAAATATAGGCTGAGAAATAGGGTAGTGCCTTGGAAATGCTAAATTAGAAGAAAGTGATAAATATATAGATCCATAAGTACATTGAAAGTATATAGATACATAAAGGAGGTAAGTATATGTAAATTAAAGATATTGATAGAGGCACAGGATGAGAAATAGGGTAGTGCATTGGATATGCTTTTTCAGGAGAAAAAGTAACAGAGACACAGATCCAAGTACATGGAAGGTACATAGATGCACAATGGAAGTAAGTACATGTAGACCAAAGATGATTTTTAATTATTTATTTAATATTTAGTTATTATTATTTTTTTTCCCCTCTCAACAACATAATTATTCTACATGTTTATACAAAGCAATAACACAAAGATAGGTACATGTCTATAGTGAAAACAAATGCTTATATACAGAGGGATATGCTGTAAATTTCTGTTTGCGTATGGTGCTTATGTGGGGAAGAGCCAATTCTTGAGTAGTTTTCTGAAGATAAGGTGGTTGTCGGTGGATCTTATGTTGGGGGTAAAGAGTTCCATAGTTTGGCTGCTTGAACAGAGAAGGATGTGCCACCCATGGTTTTTTTCTTGTATCTTGCGATTTTGAGGCGAGATGCTTCTTTAGAGCGGAGGTTCCTCTGTTGAATGTGTTTGGTGATTTTATTCCTGATGAAGAGCGGTCCCATTCCATGTATTGCTTTGTGGGTGATACAAAGCAGCTTGAACGTGGATCTTCTGGCAACCGGTAACCAATGCAGGGCTTTCAAGGCAGGGGAGATGTGGTCTCGCGGTTTGATATGCAAGAGTAGTCTGGCAGCCAAGTTCTGAATCCGTTGTAGTCTTTTCATGGTTGTTAAAGGTGATCCGTGGTAGAGGCTATTGGCGTATTCGAGTTTGGACAGAAAAAGGGAGATGGTAGCTTGGACCTTGTGCGGAAATCCCAAATGAGGGAAAATTTGTCGCAGCGTTCTTATAGAGACAAAGCTTGATCTTGCTAGTTTGTCCACTTGGGCATTCATCGACAGCTTGGAGTCCATGGTCATTCCGAGGTTTCTTACTTCCTTCGATACTTTAGGTGGTGATCCCAGTTCATTAGGCCATGCGGCAAGCGGGTTGTAATGTTTCCAATCGCCACACGTGAGTATTTCTGTTTTTGAAGTATTCAATTTGAGATGGCTCCAAGTCATCCACTGATCCACGGCTCTGAGACAGCTGAAAATTGGTGATTTTCCAATGTCTTTGGGGCATTCCAGTTGAAGGAGTATTTGCGTGTCATCTGCATAGTTATAGCACGTGAGGTGAAATTGATTGATCAGTACTGGTAATGACTTCATGTAAATGTTGAAAAGCATGGGCGAGATGATAGAACCTTGAGGGACCCCTGCTTTTGTGGAGTACGGTTTGGACGAGAAAGGTGGGGTATGGATGACATTAGTTCTGTTTTGAAGGTAGGACGCGATCCAGTCTAGAGCAGTTCCCTATATGCCAGCTTCACAGAGTCTTTGTTTCAGAGTGTCATGGTCAACCGTGTCAAAGGCAGCAGAGGTCCAAGAGGAGTAGCTCAGCAACTCCGTTGCGGTCAACTGTATTTTTCAGGTCATCCCAGATGGCAAGGAGGGCAGATTCAGTGCCTCTTCCCGGACGGAATCCTGTTTGGAAGTCTGAGAGTATGTCATTCTCTTCAATGAATTGTGACATCTGAGCGAACGCTGCTCTTTCTATCAGTTTGCCCAGGAAAGGTCCATTTGTAATGGGTCTGTAGTTGTCAGGGTTCAGCGGGTCCAAGTTTGTTTTCTTCAGTAAAGGGCGTATGTGTGATTTTTTGAGTTCTTCTGGAAATATTCCGGTAGTTAAGGAATCGTTGATGATTCTTCTTACTGGAGTGGCAGCAGAGGTTGTTAAAAGAATTGTCTTGAACGTTTGTGGTGGACAGGGGTCAGAAGGGCTGCCGGCAGGCCTGCTTGCTTTGACCAGGTCCATAAATTCATCGTGTGAGATTTGTTGGAAGGAACGGAGATGCTTGGTTAGAGTACTTTTATGAGAAGCAGAGGACCCTATAGAAGTACCAGAATGATTAGATTCCTGAGAAGGAGATCTTGATCTTCTTGGTAGACTATTAACCCTTCCTGGGGGAGTGAAGAGGGGGCCACTGAGGCCTTCCTCTCCTTCAGGAAGAATTGGATTTTCCAGGTGGGAATCATGTTGATCCCCCTGGCCAGCATCAGAGTCTGGGTCATAGTAGTTTTCACTACCTGGCCTTTCCTCTTCTACTGTCCCACCCAACCTGCCTGCCTCATCAGACCCTGGTGTCTTTCTGAGGTCATCCAACAGCAAAGCCTCTATGAGGCGTTGAGTGCTTGCATGTCTCCCTGTTTTCAGTCTCCTAGAGGTACACATATTTCTCAATTCCTGGAATGTGAGATTGTCATACCTAGTGGGTAAGGAGTCACTTACTTCAGGTCTTGCAGACATTCTAGTGTAGTGTGGTGTATGCACCTACCTACTCTAGTGGGAACTGAAACTCTCTTGAGTTGTAGAAAGGGTGTGCTAAGCCCTTGACACACAACTCTAAGTTCAGTAGAACTTACTGTATTCTAAACTTGATTTATATGTACCTATGTACCTATAGTGGTTTTCAGTTAGTCACTTCAAAGAGATTATCTGGTAAAGCAATAGCAAGCTTGAATCCCACCGCTGCCACCAATGTGAGAAGTTGGCCTGGCATATGCTGTCCACTAGTTATAGTGGGCACCTTGCACCAGTCCAAACGACCCTTATTGATGATAGGTTTAAAGACAACCTTTATTGAAAGCTATCCTAGTGGTAGCTATGGAGAGCAGCCTTCAGGCTAAGTCTTGAAGGAGTGTAAAGCAGCTTGGTTTACCAGATTATAACCTCTTGAATAACTAAATTAAAGGAGAACCACACAAGATATATATAAAATATATGTATTTATTTCTAAACACTAACTACTAATCTCTTTATGAGATTAGAGTTCAAGATACACAGTATCACAGTATTAAAACAACAGTAAATAGCACAATACACAGTGGGCTCCAGGGGGAGACCAAACCATATACTAAGAAAGTGGTATAAGAACCACGACTTGACTAGACACAGTGCCTAGAGCACGTAGAATCGCTGGGACCCCAAGGAACCACCCAAGGTAGTGACACAGGAGACCCACGGGTGACATGTGCAGTGTGTGAACACAGCCGCGAGCGCCGTAGGATTCAATGCGGAAAGTCGCGGTTGGAATTTTAAAGCAAAAGGACACTTAGGAGAGGACTTTGAGCAAATCCCTTTAGACTTAAGGGGTTCTAGGGCCAACACCCACGGGAGCACCGGAGTACTCGAGTTACCTCACCCAGGGAAGCCGGGTGCATAGGTGTCAAAAGGTGTCGGGAATCATCGTTTTCAATGGCGATCTGCTACAAAGTGCTGCTGCCGTGAAGAAGAAAAATGTCCGGGATGATCCAAGCCTGGATCGAGGATGTGAAGAACCTGAAATCAGAGGGGACAGAGTCTGGGTCACTAGCCAGTGACCAGGAGCGGAGCAATCGAATGCCCACCGATGTCGGGTGCTTCAGGTGCGAAGAGGTGAAGCTTGACTCTGCAGCCACGGGGTCCTGGAGACGTCAATGACGACCAGGAGCCGGATTCGAGCTGTCCCACGAAGGATGTCGAGTGCTGGGGTGTCGGTGATCGGATTGACCACAACAAGCCTTGGCAACAGCAACCCACGCAGGAAGAGAAAAGATGCTTCTGTGCGGACCAGCAAGGTCCTGGGGACTCCCCAAGCGATGGAGAGTCAGGGCACGTCTGGAGCAACCAGGGAAGCCCAATAAAAGTTAGAGTTGCCTTCTTGGGGACCCACAGGTCAACCGACCAGGGATCGCGAAGGGACCTCGAGAGGAATCACAAAATGGCGGCCCACGGAACACTTGTTGAGTGTAGGCCTGCAATCTTCGGTGCAATTACTGCTCGGGGTCAGGGCTACAAGTAACCCAAAGCTCAGCCTCAGGGGTTGCCGGAAAGCTGATGCTTCTGAAAATGGTCGCAGTGTCCAGGGGTTCGGGTTGCACGGTCATCCACGAGGGATACGGGCCTCAGACTTGCTGTGGGCACAGATCGACCTCAGAGACCTAGGAAAACCCACCTCCTGTGTGGCAATATTCTTCGGAATCCGTCGGAGCTCGGAGATGCCAACCGGTCAGTTGCGTTAAAGGTGCCTGCCTTGCAGGGGAGTAACTCCTTTACTCCAAGGGAGATTCTTCAGTCGTCCAGCGTCGTGCAGATCGTCGAAGTACTTGGTTTCTGGTATCAGAGTTTAGTCCAGGTGTAATCTAAAGTCCTGTAGTCAGGGTTTCCTACTTTATACCCAAGGAAGGGGTTGGACAAACTCTGGGGACCCACCTATGGGAGGGTCAGGAAAGAGGGGTGGCTACACCCATTTCCTTTGTCCAGTTTCGCGCCAGAGCAGGGGCTGTGTGCCCCTGCAACCGGTTTGAGCTGGACTATGCACAGGGACACCAAATGTGCCCCCAGTGCAGACTTCAAAGCACTCTGAGAGTGCACCCACCCAGCCCCAATACACTAAAGCCTGTCTGGGAGGTGGTCACACCTCCCTGTGACAGGAAACCTATTGTCCAGGCCTCCCCTGCCGGAGTTTCGTCCAGCAGCAGGAGGGCAGACTCGTGTCTGTGGCTGCAGCATCCATTTTGTGATGCCAGGGCTCTGTTAGCTGGTACCGGGTATACCGGTGCTGTCATGTCTCTCCCTCTAGAAGGGTGGGATCATACTCCCACACCAGGTACTGGTGTGGAGGTATGATTCCAAGGTGTTTGACACCAAACACGACAGTTTTCCATGCAGCCACTCCAAAGTTAGCATTTACCGTTTGGTTATAATGCACTTAAGAGTATATGGTCTGGCTGCATCTCAAACAACCCCGGAATGAAGATTCCGAAAGCTGCAGAGGGGCTCTGCTCATGCATGGGCACCCTCTCACATGAAACCCAGCACCCTGCCTTCAGGATTGTTAAGGCCTGCCATAGGGGTGACTGATAGGTTTACATGTGCAGTGATATGGAGAGATATAGGGAACCTGTATCTCAGTAAGGGGTGGATACACCACCTTACACTGGCTGCTGTAGCAGACCTGTTGTGTCATTTTAAAAGGCTTCCCAGGGGTGGCACAATACATGCTGCAGCCCCTGGTAGGCCTCTGGGGTACCTATGCCCTGGGTACATAGTATACCATATACTAGGGACTCACAAGGGTACCCCAGAATCCAATCTGGAGGGTACCTAAAGTACATACAGTCAATTTAGAGTAGAAAGCAGATAGACTGGGGTCCTGATTAGCAGGGCCTCAGTCTGGCTAAGTCGAAAAACAGTGTAACATCAGCAAAAAGTGGGGGTAACTATAAGAAGCAGATCCTACTCTCCTACAATGACAGTACCAACACAACTACTAACCATCACACCCCTACAAATGTGACAATTTAGACTCTTCCAGGCCACCCAACGCTATAATAATGGCTTGGGTAGCAGATATTAGTCATTTTGAATGTATACTGAATTAATAAACAGCTGTTGTGCTCATCTCTAAATTAGACAGGTAGGGGGGCGTGGCCAAGATGGCGGCGGAGTAACACCGACTTCTCGGGGCTCCGCTCGCCGAGGCCGGTTTCTGGCGTTAATTGGCGAAATTTCGGACCCGTGAACGAGACCTGGGTGTCCCGCAGCCACAGCGGACCGGCGGAAGTTGCAGGGGCAGCTTGCGATTCCCGTACTAGCGCGGCAGGCGGCCGCGCCGTTTTCAGGCAGTCGGCGGCGGCGGCGTTGGAGGCCGCAGCAGGTCGCCTGGGGGTGAGTCCGGCCTGCCCATCAACCACAGCAGCGGCGGCCGGCTGTCGGTGGAGGCGGAGAAGGACCGTCTTGCTGCCGGAGCAGCCTGTGGAGCTTCGGGGGCTCGCTGCCCCGTGGGGGGCCGGCGAGGGGGAGCCTGAGAGAGGACCGGCCCGGCGGGCGGGAACGGACGCGGGGTAAGCGGCGCTTTTGCACTGGCTCCCGCCCGGGTACTGTGCCCCCTGCAACTACCCGTGGTACTGTACAAGGCGCTCTGGGCCCCCGGCTGACTGTGGTGGACGCCGGTGGAGGCCCTACGAGCTGTGAGAGCGCGGAGTGCGGCAGGCCCCTTCATCACACGGAGGCCGAGTGAGGACAGGCTGCGAGGGAGGTGACTGGAGTGAGAGGGCCCGAGCTTGGAAGGGGCCGATAGCTGGCAGACGGGACCGAGTGCAGACAGTCCACGTGGGGTCCCGGTGAGAGGAGTGGAGAGGAGGTGCCCGGGGCTGCAGCGGTACATGACTGCCCCAAGACAGTGAGCAGCTTTGTGCAGGGACTGATTCCTCCTGGGCTGTGTTTACGGAGGGCCGGGAGTGTGGGACTCGTCTGAGGCTTGGCTGACAGCTTGCCGGGTGACACACACTGGACTGCTCGGCTGCCGATTGTTGGGGCGGTCTTCTTGGGGTGCTCTGCTGGGGCGGGCCCCTGCATCTCTGGGTGAGGCAGGACACCGGCCTGAGGCCTGTAACGGCGCCGTCCCCCGAGGGCGCCAAGTGGCATTAGCGGAGGAGGGGCGGAGTGGTGGCGATCCCTACGCGGCCTGCACCCACTGAACCATCGAGATGGCCACCCAGAAGTCCAGGAAGGATACCGCGCACAAGGACCCATCTATCAAGGACCTACTCCAGAAACCGGGGGGGAAAAAGGTAGGCGAGACGGGAGCCGACCCGGATGGCGACGTACTGCAGATCCGATCACCAAGGACTTCCTTGAGCATCTCTTCGGCACACTCAGGGAGGACTTCGCGAGCTTGAGACAGGAGCTGGCCTCAGACATCAAACAGCTCCGGTCAGATCTCACCGAGGTGGGGGACAAAGTGGACACTCTGGAACGTAATGGGGATCGCCGCGAAGAGGAACTGACCACACAGGCTCGGGAGCTCATTGACTTGCGTGAACGTAACGAGGAGCTATGCTTAAAACTGGAGGATCTTGAGAACCGCTCGAGGCGCTCTAATGTCCAGCTCAAGGGAGTACCACTCCAGGCAGATGGAGGCAAGCTGGAGGAGTGGGTCACCCGTTTCTTTCGACACCTGGTTCCGGCCCTCCGAGACAACGAAATAGAGCTGGATCGCACTCACCGCGCTGGGCGCCCAGCCTCGGGCCCAGGTCAGCCACATGACATCCTAACCTGCCTCCACTCCTACCGCCAGAAGGAGCTTATCATGGCGGCCACACGAGACCGCACCACGGTGGAATTTGAGGGTCTCCAGGTGGGGGTCTTTCAGGATCTTTCCCCTCTTACCCTGCAACGACGTAGGGACATGAGACCAGTGACTTCCTTCCTCCGTGAACAGGGCATTCGCTATCGATGGGGCCACCCGTTCCGCCTCTCCTTTATTTGGCACAACGAAACCAGAGGGGTCCGCAGCCTACAGGAAGCGAAGGAGGTGCTGGGGGCCGCTCTGGCCGGCACGGGAGACCCCGAGGAGGCAGAGGGGGGTCGCCCGGCAGGGAGGCCCCCGCGCCCCAGCAGGAGATGAGGCCCCACGAGGGGAGGACAGCTGAAACCGACGGAGGAAGAGCGACAACAGGAGAGGGAGGCAGTGCTGCGGCAGCTGCAGACCCGGGACGAATCAGAAGTGGGCGGCGAGTGAGGGATTCCCGGAGTCACAAACATTAGACATAATGGCAGGCGATTTGGTCCAAATTCAAGAGACAGGGGGCCGGTCCTGGTGAGGGGAGCCCCACCCTTGGAGAGTCGATGCCGGACCGTCGGGTTCATGGACCCTTGCACTTTTGTGCCTACAAGTTTCATCGGAAATTGTTTTTTGATCTTCTCTCATGTTGGTCTCTTCATCTATTCGATCTTTTTTCCTTTCTTTTGTTCCTCTTCTTCTTTCCTCCACCCCAGAGGCATCTATCACTGGACTGCAGACAGGTAGGGAGCGACAGCGTCTTGGTGGGCGGGGATGGGCGAAGGGGGGGATGGCTCTTGGGGGGACACTCCTGGATGGAGGGCAGGGTCACCAGGTTCGAGGGGGTAGAGCGACATGAGGGCGCTGAGGGCATTTCTCGGCGGAGGCTGGGATGTGCACTGGGTTGGGGCTCGGGCCTGCTCTCACACACATCTACGGGGTTGGCGGGCCTCACATACACGGACCCTAAAAGCTGCGTACTTTGGGGGGGGGGGTTAGGGGGTTGGGGGGAGGGGGCCTGCGGGCGGGGTGGAAGTGGGAGTTGCCCCACGTTTGCTGGTTACCCGAAGGGCTTTAGATCTGTATCTGTCGGCGACACTCTCATTATAGTGCCCAGACTTAAAGTGAAGATTATGAGCTTCAATGTGCGGGGCCTCAATTCGCCTGTTAAACGACGCGCCCTTCTTGCTCTGTTGAAGGAGGCTGGTTGTGATATTTGCCTATTACAAGAGACTCACCTGATGCGGGCGGATTGGAGACGACTCAGATCCCCATGGTTTGACAGGCAATATTTTTCCTCTGGGACCGGGAAAACGGCCGGCGTGGCAATACTACTGGCCACTCACTTTCAGGGGAAGGTCGTGGGTACACACGCGGAGGTGGCGGGCCGCCTCCTGGCCTTACGGGTGCTAATGGGGGAGCGTACACATACGATAGTCTCAGTCTACAGTCCTAATGAACGCCAGGAAATCTTCTTGCGGGACACGATTACCTCCAACTTGACATCCCCAGATGAGGATCTTATCATAGGGGGCGACTTTAACTTAGTTCCAATGGCGGACCTTGACAGGTCAACACCTCGGGTTGGACACTCCGGTTCGATTTCTGAAGCTACGCTCAGGAGGTTAGGGGAGGCGGGACTGGTGGATGCGTGGCGTCATCGCTTTCCGACAGCCCGGGAGTACACCTTTTTTTCGGCGGCCCACCAAACGTATGCCCACATCGATCTCTTTTGGACCTCTCCTAGGGTCACAGCCTCTACAATGGAGGTGGCGATAGGGGCGGCGGCGTTCTCGGATCACTCGCCGGTGATTCTGAAGCTGCTACTCCCGGGGGGCCTTCCTGGGCAGGGCTCCTGGAGGCTGAACCGTAGATTGCTCACCTATGACGCTAATGTCACCGCACTCAGAGAGGCTATTACAGCCTACTTGGAGCTCAATGACAACGGATCAGTGGGGATCGACACTCTATGGTACGCCTTGAAGGCAGTCCTCCGCGGCAAAAGTATAGCGATAGCGGCGGGCCTGAATAAAGACCGCAAAGCAAAGACGGCAGAACTGGAGGACCAAATTAAGGAACTGGAGGGGGTTCACCGACGCACGGGGGCGGTCCAAACGCGGCGGCTCCTCACACAGGCTAGGAAGCAATTGCGAGCACTGGACCTCGACCGGGCCGAATACGCCCTACTTCGCACCAAACAACGCTACTATGAGGGGGTAATAAAGCGGGAGGCTTCTGGCCCATGCTCTGCGGGCGGAGACGGCTGCGCGCCGGGTGGCGGAACTGCGAAACGTACAGGGGGAAACCTTAAGGCAGGATGAGGACATAGCGCGTGAGTTCGAGTCTTTTTATCACGACCTGTACTCAGCTGAGTACCGGGACCCCGTGGGGGTGGGAAACTACGTGCGGGCGGCGCCGGTGACTCCAATCGGGGCTCACACTGCGACGGCATTAGAGGCGGACATTGGCCCAGATTAAGTCCAGAGAGCCATTCAGAGGCTTGCTGTGGGTAAGGCCCCGGGAGACGTCGGCTTCCTGGTGGAGTTTTATAAGGTCTTTGCGTCAGAGCTGGCTCCCCTTTTGGCGCGACTTTTTAACTCCTTCAGCGGTACTGGGAAGCTGACCCCCACGATGGACATGGCGGAAGTGGTGGTTATTCCCAAACCAGGGAAAGACCCCAGGGACTGTGCTTCGTACCGCCCTATATCTTTACTTAACGTCGACCTGAAAATTTTCACGACCGTTCTGGCATCTCGTCTAGCTCCATGCCGGGCATGGTGGACCCGGACCAATCGGGTTTTATCCCGGAACGCAACTGCGGAGACGGGACGCGGCGATTGTGCCACTTGCTGGACAAGACGCAAAGGACACAGATTCCGACAATACTCCTCTCGGTGGACGCCAAGAAGGCGTTTGATCGGGTCCACTGGCCCTACCTGCGCCAGGTTCTTTGCCATTTTGGGCTGGGCGAGAGGTTCCGGCAATGGATAGATTGCATCTACCACTGCCCGCAGGCCCGTATCCGAGTCAACGGAGTGGCTTCCCGGCCGTTCCGGGTGGAGCGCGGCACGAGGCAGGGGTGCCCTCTCTCTCCCCTCCTCTTTGCGCTCTATATGGAGCCGTTTGCGGAGAGGGTGCGTCAATTGACTACGGTGACTGGGATCCGTATGGGGGGCAGGGAGCATAAGATCTCCCTCTACGCGGACGACGTACTCCTCTTTTTAACCCACCCGGAGGGGTCCCTTCCACCTCTGCTGGCGGAGGTGGAGGCTTTTAGTGAGGCGTCGGGGTTTAAGATTAATCTGAATAAGACCCAGGCCCTGAGTCTTACAATACCAGCGGCGGTGCATCGGCAGCTTTCGAATCAGTTTCCGTTCTCCTGGGCAGACTCAGATATCACCTACTTGGGGATCAGGGTTTTCTCCACCACCATGAAAACAGCACAGGTAAACTATGTAGAGGCGCTTGATATGGTCCGCAGGGAACTGAACACATGGAAGACATATGCCTTCTCATGGTTGGGGTAAAATAGCGGCCGTCAAAATGACGATTTTGCCTCGCCTGCTCTACATTATGCAGACGCTCCCTCTATGCCCGCCCCCCGGAGTGATGGCTCAATTGCAGCAGCTGGTCAATGGGTTTATTTGGGGGGGGAAGCGGCCAAGGATGGCTTGCCATCTCACCTATTTGCCACAGGATGAGGGGGGACTTGGAGTGCCCCACCTTGGGCGCTACTACGAGGCGGCGCAACTGCGTTGGATGGTGGAGTGGTACCAACTTGAAACTGAAAAACATTGGTGTTTTATAGATAGGGGAGTGGCGGGGATGCATATTTGGAAAGTCCCCTGGCTACCTCGCCGCCACCGTCCGCTGGGGGCATATCTTTCCCCGGTTCTCCGCGCCACCATGAAGGTATGGGACAAAGTGCAGGAGAGGTGCCAGTTGTCATCTGTGGTCTCTCCCTGACCCCTTTTATTGGGAATCCGGATTTCCCCCGCTTTGAGGGGCGACGCCTACCTGCCTTGGCAGGAAGCCCAATGCAAACATATTGGGGATCTCTTCGATGAGCGAGGGATTTTGGACTTCCCTGGTTGGTGGAACATTACGGCATCCCTAAGACTGCATACTGGCAATATCTGGCATTGCGCCATTGGGTTACACAGCCACAGATACGCCCGCACGCAGGTCGATTCCTCACCAAATTTGAGGTCTGGTATATTACCTGCACCTCCACCAAGTGCCTTCTGTCAGATATATACAGGTTTCTCAACAGGGCAAGAAGCCAAACAAAGACAACAGCGCAGCGTCGGTTGGAGGCGGAACTGGGTCGAGAGTTCTCACCTAAGGAATTGGCGGATATTGTACATAGGGCACGGGCATCCTCTTGCAGCACTTCAGGGAAGAAGATGCTCCTAAAGATTGCACACTATTGGTATTACACCCCGGAGAGGGTCGCGAAATGGAAACCCCGAGGTAGCAGTCTCTGTTGGCGTAATTGCGGAGAGGAAGGTACCCTTTCCCATATTCTCTGGCAGTGCCCCAAGATCCAGGCGTTCTGGGAGACCATCTTACCTATTATTGATCAAATATATAGCACAGAACTCCCCAGGTTCCCCAGCTATATTCTGCTGGGTTTGCCCAACCCACTCACTTACCCCCTTCGGTCCTGTAGGGGAGGGCGATTACGTTAGCATTGGGGGCGGCTAAACAGGTTCTCCTGGCCAGATGGGGTACAGCGGATGCTCCCACTCAACTAGATTGGCTACATAAAATGTGGGACATAGTGGGTATGGAACGAATCACAGCGGGGATCCACCACGCATTGCCCAAGTTTGACAAAACCTGGGGGTCCACAGTGGCATACCTCTCTTCCGAGTTTGTGGAGCTCACCTGCCCCCGATGTCTTAGAATTTTGCGCTTCCCTGCCACCTCGGGGCTGGATCCAAAGGCCCCGGTGCCGGCCCCTCCACCCTAGATCCCTACCAATGCTGTCACACTCTCTGGGGGGATTTTTTTTTTTTTTTTCTCTTCTCTCTGTCTTCTTCTTTCCTCCCTGCTCTTTATGGGAGTGCTCTCGTCCCCTCCCTTTTTCTTTTTCTTTATATCCATAAAGTCTGAATTTGCCTGAAGGTTCCCCACCGGCCGGTGGTTGTAGGTGGGTGTACTGTTATACATTTAAGGCAAACTCAATAAAAATTACTTAAACCATAAATTAGACAGGTAGCACCACCATGTGGCAGACTGTCATAGGTGCCGAGCACTAAAATCCACCAGCTAAAATTAAGCACTTGCTGTATGACACAAGAAAAAAAGAAAAGGAAATTACTTGAGTGACTAAGATGAGGAGACAAAGGTGCTAAATTGTTGAAGGAAATAGTGTATGGGTCCGTGAAATGGTAAGAGGGTAACGCAGCTATTGCAGCAGTCTAAACCATTCACTGCCAACTCTGTATGAGCCTCAGCAAGGAATGTCTCGAACTGGAAAGGTTTGTAAATTATCTCCTCATACTGGTGCTGGCTGCACAAAACAGAGCTAGTTTTGAGAATGAAGTGTCAGAAAAGATCTATTTCTTGATTTATGCCAAATGCAGTAGTAGAAGGCACGAGTCCTGAACTGAATAAGTGAGAAACTAATTGAAAAACTGGCCAAGCTTGCAGTTAAGCACATGTTAAATATATTCTAATCAGCTTTCCACAACTGACTGGACTGACTGAGGAAGAAATGAGAAAGGGACCCGGAGACGACTGATGACTGGGAGGAGCCACAGATTTACCCAGAAAGGTGCCGATTAGAATAGGATTCAGTTTAGTCCCAAATCAAACTTTATAGATATAATGTAGCACAGTACAGTTCACCCTGTCGGCTATGGTCCAGAATTTGAAATGTCTCTGGAGATGTGGTCAAGAAAGTACCTTCGTCCACATTATTTGGAATGTAAAGTGCAAATTCTGGGACCCTCCTTAATACTTCATCCTTGATTGACTGTTTCTCACACCACTTCCTAAGATCTAAGTAAAATGGTCATATTTTTGGACGTGTTTTTTCAGATTCATAAATGGCCAAAGCCACAGGCAACCAAAAGGTGGCATGAAATGTTAGTAGGTACCAGCCCTAACTGGTACTGGGTATATGGCTGAACATCTAGGCAAGAGATGCAGCTGTCTGTGTGGTATTTGGTTTAAGTGTAGGTTATGAGGTACGGTTACGGCAAAGTAGAGACCTATATAAACTCCTTCTCACCCTTAGATTAATTTGGATAAAAAAATATGCACAGTGCCTTGGGCAGATTGGAAACCCTCGGCTAAATGTAGCCATTTTTCTGGGGGAAAGAATATTTCCCATCACTCAGTGGATCACGCCAGCCTTCCTCAGAAAGATATGGGTAAGCCCACCCAATCTGCACATTCCCCAAAAGAAAAACCTTTCCAGAACAATATACACTGAAGGCCAAATAGGATATTTTAACTTGCAATATTTAATATTGTACATAATGTTTGAAACACATTATGTACTTTTAAGGGAATCTACAACATTATTTTACGCAAGGTCTCAGTCTCAAGGTCAATTGCATTTCTTAGTCTCTTAGACACTGAAAGGTGTTTAGTTTAGTAAAGTTTCGAGTACTTATTTTCAATTTACTTACACCACTTCTGCCAATTTGTAATATGCCGAGAGATAAATATTGTGTAATGGAAAAAACACTTCATTTCGTAAGACCATAATATTTTTCTTTATGTACTTATAGTAGAACTGTACTGCTACCAATCTGAACACTTTACCAGCTATTTTTTACGCAGTAACATTTACCATGTGTTACACCGTTTAAAACAATGTTATAGTCTGAAAATACTTTAAGTGTATATAACGAACTAAGGGAGGCCTGCATTCTAGAGCGTGCGTCAGCATATGAAAGAAATGCCCCTATCTGCATATTTAGACTGCTACATAGAAAAGTAAATTATGGGTTGCCCTCAAGTATTGTGTCCAATGCCTACGTCAGTACTGTAACTCTTTCTTAGAACACTCTGATTTTTAAAGACTATACAATCAAGAGTCAGGGATAGGAGGAGTCTTGTGTTCTGTTAGGAGGCTCATATCAGCTCCTGGAGAGGATTATTCATTCATCAAACGCTGCATTTCCTCTTCTTCCAAAATGACATCCTAATGGACCTCTTATATGAGTAAGCATGGTCACCTAATTTTCTGCATGATTATAATTTGACGACTTTATAATGGTATTGTGATTAGAACATTAATTATGTTCACTGTTCTTGTAACAGCTTTGTTTTAATCTCTGACCCATTAAAGCCATAAATCAAAATGGTAAAAGAGAATTTGCAGTTTCTATCGAATTTCCCCTCCTGTCTGATGGTTATTGAGGTTTAGAGATGTACATGCACCGCCAAATTAAACTCTAATAATACACAGGTAGTTATCCTTCGAGGCAGTCCAAACACATGACAAGAGATCTCCAGAGGCCCTGGGACGTTTCCCTACTCCAACAGTGGTAGTTTGAATCTTAGGGGTAATCTAGAGAAACAACCTTCATATAGTCAATAAATTTGCAAGGGTTTCTTACACCTGTTAACTTCTTCCGCGTGCAATAAAAAATTATTTTGTATGTGGTACTTGCATAGCACGAACCTAGCGAAAAGGAAGTAGAGCAGTGTACACCGGCAAAGGCAATCTCATGGTCAACGAGCGACAGGAGATGTAGCTGGTTATTGGATTATTTTTTGCATTGTGATGTAGCGTTCTTTAAAGAGGAATGTCTTCAACTCTTTCCTAAATTGGAGCAGTGCTGTGGCGGTTCTTATGGCCAAAGAAATGTTGTTCTAAATCCTGGGTGCATAGATGAAAAAGGCTGGTCTTTCTTTTTTAAACTTGCTTCTTGCTTTCTTTTCATTTCCTACCCGAGTAATATACTCGTTTTAAATGTATTTAAGTTCAATGCTATCAAGTCTGCCACACAAAATAAATCACCAGAACTGAAAGCAGGATCCATTTCTATTGATCTAAGGATCACCCTTTACATTTCATTCACAATTCCCAAACGTATGCTCTGTTTGTTGTGATCCAATGCTAGGAAAAGGGGTACTTCGTCAATCCAAGTATTCAGCAATACTCATGGCAGATCAAGCTTGCCTGGCAGCAGTAATACAGCAAACTCTTTGTTCGTAAGCTATGGATTTGTTCTTACTCTTCCTATGACCAATACTGGATAACTCGGGATCACATGCTTAGCAGCTAATTCAGTTATTGTTATGGGTACTATTATTTAACAATAACAGGCTAAAACATATAGGAGGCATCATTTAGCAAAACGAGTTTGATGCAAGCCAATATTAGAAAAATAAAATAGAAAAATAATAATAATAGAGGATCCGTGTAAAACAATTATGGGAACATGACTAGAATACTTTAGGGGGCCAATTCTTCGAGAAAGGCACAACGGTGCGCCCAAAGTTATATGTACTTTTACTGGGGCAGATTTATAACTTTCATGAATTCACTAAGGTTTACAGAAGTGGGCCTGGAGGCCGTTATGCCTAGCAAACATGGGTGGTTCCCTTTTCACATGAGTAAATTTACAAGCACGTTATTTGCACATGGGAAAACCTGCAGGGTGATTGCAAATTCAGTTTTTCTGCACTCTGGAAAACATTTGACTTTTTGTCGGAAATATGTTCCAACCTTTTCTGGCGAGGGAAGCTACTGGAGAAGAGTTAGTGAATACATTAATTAAACACGTTCGTTTGGAGTGTGTAAATACTCTCAGGG
Source organism: Calotriton arnoldi (assembly GCA_963921515.1). Taxonomy (NCBI): domain Eukaryota; kingdom Metazoa; phylum Chordata; class Amphibia; order Caudata; family Salamandridae; genus Calotriton; species Calotriton arnoldi. Next base: position 3,530,350 of record CAWUFW010000020.1, read on the forward strand.
CTTTCCAACCCTGGAACTACTGCTTCAAGTTTTCTTCTAACCGTGTATGTACACTTGCGAAAAGGTGGCAAAATCAAACCATTGCTAGAATCAAAACTCAGATGTTACATGAGATCTAACATTATAAGAAAGTTTGCTGTCAAAGCTCTCATCTAATGAGTATGCTGCCACAATGTGTTACCTCAATCCATGGCAACAAAAGGGACACTTGGATTTTATTTATTTTTTAACATGAAAAGTGAATTTTAGAAACATCCTGTCCCTTGGATAAGTAGAAAATTTGATAGAATTTCACACCCCTGTATAACAACATTGAATTGGCAACACCATCTTGTTAATAATAGCTTATGGGGCCTTTGTGCCACGTCACTCTTGAAAGGAGAAAGAGGTAGGATATCAAGCATGTTGACACGATGAATTGAACTCTACAGAAGCTTCTATTTATCTCAATTTACACAGCTACCTTTTTGCAGGTTAAAAATATGCACTTTCATGGGTAAAATATTAGTGATTCTTTTTGTTGCCTTCATTTTTTACACAGTGCTCGGATTAAGTTTATCTGGGTCATGCATATAGTGTGCCTCTCACTGCCACATGGTGGCACTAGAGTCAATGAATTCCAGGTACCAACACAGAAGGATAGAAAGAAATACTTTGTCCCCAAAGGCTGTTTATAAGCAGACAGAGGACGCATACATTCTTAAACCATGGATAAATGGTTTGTACACAGACACCCACCACCTTCCATGAAGAGGTTTCATTCACTGTAAAACTAATGCTCACATTCGCTCTCCCAGCAGTTAACACGGTCAATGAAAGCAGATTGTCTAAAAGGAGAAGGCGGTTGTAGATTCCTCATACTGACTATAAAATCAAGACCATTATGGGCGCGCTCTGTACTGGGGCAAGGTGTTCAGAAGTTGGTCCAGGGTAGAATAATTAGACGCCCAACGTAACTCAAAGGCTTGTATCGGGCCTTCACTTGCTGGTGCATAGTATAGGAGACGCCCAGCAGGCTCAGTGCAGCCAATCCGCAGCGAGCGCGACACAAGTTTAACTAAGGTAATACAATAAAAGCATATGAGATATTTATAATAAGATATGTGCTTTGAAAAAGCACAAAAAATGCGTGTTGGTGGTACAAGGTTGTGACTGTGCTCTCTGTGACTGTTTCTCGTTCCTTAATCAGCTCCCAAACGTCTGTAAATCGTAAAAATAAATGTGCAGAAAAACCACTAAGTATTATTACAATATATTTATTTAGTCATTGAAAGGAATAATCATTAGAGGGTCAATACCTCAGCTATGCGGATCTTCCTCAGGACAAGGGGACAGGTGAAATGACCCTCATTAATCTTGCAATGCTCAATTGGAGTCCAAAACCTGGTTACACCAATGCCCATGAAGTGGCAAGGGCCAACTAAGGACAATTCCCGTTATTCAGTAGATATAAACCATGGCGGTGGTGCCCAAACCATCCATGGAACATAATATTCTGGCCCGTGTGTGTGGCAAGAGTTTGCTGAATAAATCAGGCAATTCGGGGCACAGCGTAATTTTGCAACTGGAGACGATCTGATCGACGTCCTTACTCCATCGCGGTAGCAGCCAGGATGGATTGGTGTAACCAGGTTTTGGACTCCAATTGAGCATTGCAAGATTAATGAGGGTCATTTCACCTGTCCCCTTGTCCTGAGGAAGATCCGCATAGCTGAGGTATTAAAGTCCCTCGTTTGCCGATAAGCCGGATCGAAACGTCGACGCTACCCCCTACCGCACCTGGACCAATTTCCCCTTCCCCCATTACCCCTGTTTACAGCCTTAAGGAAATTCGCCTTACAAATTCAAATGAATAATTTGCATGTGGCCAGGTTGCATCTAACTGTTTATTGGATATCAGTTTTGTACAGTTTTTTAAATATATGCCCTTTACTTTTCTACACACTTTGAGCTCTTTTGACTCCTATATATACACTTGAGCACTTTTTCTTACACGTTCCCTAGAACATTCTCCTTTTTTCTTGACCCTCTAATGATTATTCCTTTCAATGACTAAATAAATATATTGTAATAATACTTAGTGGTTTTTCTGCACATTTATTTTTACGATTTACAGACGTTTGGGAGCTGATTAATGTAAGCTCAAATAAGTTGATAATTCTGTCAATCTATCTCTTCCTTGAACAATTGGTCCAGGACCACTGTTTCTTTATAATAACCGATGCCCAGGTCCAGGGACTATTTGGGAATACCCCATTGTTTATAATGTTTACTCGTTCCATCTACTTGTCCATGGGGTAGGTTGCTTCATAAATCTACTTGTCCTATAACAAAATCCACTTGTCCCTTTTGTGCCATGTAGTGCGGCGAAAAATTATGGTAGCAATCTCATTATATAAGAGCTCTGATATAGCCTCTCTGATTATGCCAGGGCTCATACTATAGTAGTGTTTGAATACTTGCAATCCGCTTATGTTGCCACGTTTCCGTAGATCTACCTACTGGGGCTGAAGGTAGTGGTAAGCAATAGTTCCAGGGTTAGAATGCCCTTTTGAGTCTGTGCAAACCTACTAACTTGCATGTTTTAAGGGTTTTCAACAACTCTTCTCTAATCTTTTCCCATACTGAGAAATGTTGGAAATGTACTCCTGACAATGGCAGACGTAAACTTTCTTCCAGAGTTGGGAAAAAAGTGGTTGGAGGGAAAGTGAACTTGCAAACACTCAGATTTTCGCATGCGCAAATCTACACATGCATATGCTCATGCTAAAATGCAATTCTCAAATATTTTCTATGCGTACTATTTCTTGTCCTACTTCTGTAAATTCTTGGGAATTCACGAAAGCTGTATAGCTGCACTTAAAGCAAGGCCATATACCATGGGTGCACTTTTGAGACTTTCTTTAATAATCGGGCCCCTGATTTGGTCTGGCGTTGAACATTACCTTTTGCGTTTATTAAAATTATGTACCTCTCTCTGTATCGGCTGGCCTCACTGTGAGTGACAGCATTCTGCTCTTTCACAAGGAGCATATCGGCACACAAAGTAGTTTTGTTCAGTGCCAGTAACTACTGTGGCAGTGTGTGCTTTTTGAGACCAAAAACTATTTTTGCTTTTGCCAATGTTTGTTATAATGGTGAGGGCCCGGCAGCTCCCCCACCAATAAGGTTTTACAAAAACCATTCCAAAACAATTCACACATTGACAAAACTAAAAAGCTGATCACCAATTTCAAACTTACTGGCTTTGCCACTGCTTGTTTATTTTTGTTTCCCATAATCTTACTGAAACTGGTTACACTGATTTCCCATTATGAATATTTTTGGGAAATACTAGCATGCATCAACACATGTTACTAAATGATGCTGCAAAGAAATGGTACGAGAAATTTTACAATAGATTAGCTAAATGTTTTTTTCCCTTTCATTTTTTTATAAACATTTTATTTTTGAAAGCAAAGAATCATCAATCTTGCTTTCAAGCTTCTGCATATATTTGCATCAAATCAGAGAGCATTCTGGGAGTATTATTAATAGCCTCATATTGCTAAACTTTGAAAAAGTGTGTACACATTTTTATACTGGAACCACTGTCAGTAGTGCAGTCAGAGCTTACAACATTTACTTAGAGCACTCATTCAAATAATAAAGACTTTCAATTAATGAACTATAAATACAAGTTTGAACAGCATTAACATGTGGACAAAAGTAATACCTTAGCTGCAGACAGTGCCTTTCCCTGATCCATAAGGTGGTACTGCAAACTGGCTGCCAGAGGGTTTGTGCTGCAGGGGGTTGGGCCTACTTGTCCCAAAGACAAAAAATACACAAGAAAACTTGTTGCCCTTGGCCCCAAACAATATGTCCTGGGCGTTGGGCTATTGGAATGCTACATCCCTGAGTGGATCTTGTACCTTTGATATTCCAATGTTGATGAGTATTTGCCATCAAACTACATTTATTATGGATTTCACAGTTTCCACCACCCGCTTCGGGGTTGGGTTTGTGCATATATAGTGCATTCTGGATTTATGGGTTTTTCAGGGTAGTCCGAATAGATTCACTAATTGAACTTGACTACTTCCTATGTACTCGTCTGGATGTATCGCACACTTGCCATTTAGCAGTGAATTGTGCACATTACAATATGAGCACCTAGTGTGTGCATTTTTCTTTTTCTTCTGTAAAAGTGGGTTTTAGGGGGTACATTTCCATAAATACAGGTGCTTTCGTGTTTCTATGATGATCTTTGAAAGAGAATCTACACTATGTATCATTATCGATCGCCATGTAAGATTTGAAAGAAAATCTCCACTATGCATCATTATCGCTCACCATGTAAGATATGTATTAACTGTATAATACATGCATCACAGCACCTCTCTCAGTGTGAACTTGTGTGGTTTTAGACACCCCTTTGAGAGTTCCCACACTTTTAAACATGGCCACCAACGGCGGTCGCTCTGCTAGAACTTTTGACTATGGGTCCTCTATATATGTTGTTGGTTTTTATTAATATAAGGACTGAAGCATGAACACGCCTCTGGCGTTTCTTGTATAGCGTACGCGCCCCAAAGTGGATCCGGACTTCAGGGTTAATTATTTATACTTTTATTGTTCCCCTGGCAATCTTAGCAGGATATTTTTTTTGACATATACAACTTTGAGTGTGGTCTTGAAAGTAGCAGCGTTTATCGTCGTGTTTTTTTGGGGGGGCGGTAATTTTGGCCTTTTGTGATATTTTGCTGCGACTAAATGCGGTGTTAACGGGACACTTTCTATATTAACAGCGCCTCATTTGGATAAGATCGTTTTTAACCTTAGCTGCCCTAGGCCGTGTGAACTAGAATCCACCTTCTGATTATACTATGGATGCCCTTTAGATCGGGTGTCAGGAGTCTTGGGGCACATTGTTGTTTGTCATGCTTGCACATGACATGTTACCGTCTACAGCCTGCATATTTTGACTATCAATGCCCTTTTTGACCGCTATAATGAAGCTTCTTGATTTGATTCCAATTACTGTTGTGGGCACACTAGTCGGTTGTTTATACATTTATTCTGCATATTAGATTAGACCGACAGTGGATTATCAAGCACAAATAGGGGTTTCCCTTTTTATACAGACATGTGTTTTCTATTTATAAGTTTAAATCGCCCGGTCTCTGTCTTATTTTTAGATACCACCCCTTATCAGGGAGGTGAATCTATGTAACTTTCTCAACAATTGCATTTGTACATCGCCGCAGACTTCTGCTTGACTACGCGCTTCTAAATATTTGTGGATTATTCCCTACAAAAAACATTTATGATTCTAAATAGGAAGTTATTATATCTTTATTGATGGATGTTCTATCCTCCTTATCCGTTTGGATGTGACTCTCTAGGAACTGTAACTCTTATGATTCGATTTTCTATTCATACATCTTTCTTCTGTAGACTTGTGTTTGCTAATACCAATGGACGAGTAAACTACATTCCAGTAGCTTTTGATGTTATACGTCAGTAGGTAAATCTATTTTTTTTCTTGGCTTATTTTTTTACTTGCTTTGGTGATGGTATATTTTGTCTTGTTTCCTTTTCCTTAGTAGTTTGTTTTCTTCTTTTCTTTCTTTGGGATTAGAAACAAAGCTTCTCATGTTAAGGGTACCTCATTTTGATGGGTACCAATTTTGCACTATGGGCACTTCGTTCTCAACCTTTTTGCACATAGTTGTTGGTTCATCTCACATTTTCTACAGGACTGGGCCAGTTCAGTGCAAAGCAGGCTTAATATACTCTGATAGCTACTAGGATGCGTTATGCTTTGTTTTGATGCATTGCACACTCTCCTTGTATACGTCTGGTTTTACTCTAGACCAGTGGCCTACTCAGGGGGGCCTGAGACTATTTTAAAGAATTAAATACGATTAAAATGTATTAAAATTAATAAAGTATATGCAAATAAAGTATCAACATTTAATATTTGAAAACTTCTCTGTATTTGATTGTGAATTAAACAAGGCATTTCAATACTTGAACATTTGTTTGGTGTATACTTGTTTCTACATTTTTGTGCATTGTTTTGAGGTTCAAATCACAGAAATTGCTTAGGCTGGGAGGCCCAACTTCCAATAATGACTCAGTGGGTGTCTCCGGATTCAAGTAATAATTCAGAGGGGGTCCACAAAAATCAAAAGCTTGAGATCCACTGCTATAGAACATTCAATGTGCAGGGGAATTCTCTATTTTTTACTCCAATACTTGAGATATCAATTGGAACATTACAGTGCAGAAACAAAAGTTTTAAAATACTCAACATTATGAACTTTTAATATAGTTTCAATTGTTTGGAAAGTGGTGTGCTACCTATGGGATGACAGCACTTAATGTTTTTTTATTTTAAGTAAACGAAAAAATTATTCGGCAAAAGCATACTAAGATTGGAACTCCTTTGCAGCAGTACGGAGAGCAGCATGTCACCAGACACTTTTTAAAAATATTCAACCTCATCGAGCTTACCTAACAGACCAACTATCCACCAACTCATGATTCTTTGACAGCAAAACTATTCGTCATTTATAAGGACAACGCTATGAGTTTATAAGCTATATTTACAGCTAATCCTTTGTTACACAAAGAAACACAACTGTCCATTCAAAGTACAATTTTTTTTAAACGGCTTGGCAGGTATTTCCAAGTGTAAAATATTTTTTCATTGATGTCCATGTCTTAACGCAATAATGGGTACGAATCATTCCATCTATTTGTCTAATGTTTCAGCTGAAAATGTAGAGGCATTGTTGGTCATGTCTACAAAAACTCTACCGATTAAGTCTTAATTCTACTCAAGTGTATAAAGATTGCAAAATATTGCTTGTATGGAATACAAATTGAATACAATAAAAAGGATGCATCAAGTACCTTATGTCTGAAAGAAAATACTGCACTTAACAACGTACATATTACTACACTCAAAATAGTTTGTACCATACACAATGAAACAATCATCGTTATACCAAACTAGAAAATGTTGCAAGAAGTTGTGTGGCACATGGCATAGGGAAATATTTCAAAACCCCATTCAAGTGTATTAAGTTGGGCTTAGACACATTTTTAAACTATTTCGAACCACTATCCAGTGAGCCCTAGGGAATGTGATCAAACGATTATTGTAACGTAGCTCATACTAGAGAAACCAATCGTCTAGAGCTCTGCGCTAAACATAATTTTTGCTACGTGAAGTAAGCACTGATTAGCGATCTGCACACATAAGGCAAACATGGACGGGTGTAAGCCAAATACATGCAAACAGATGAATGACTGAAGTACCGCACAATCGGAGAAATGAGACTGGCGGTGTGGGTCGCGTACTGTACATTAACAGTAGACTGAGGTCGAGGGTTTAGGACCGAAAATGAAAAAGAAACAACATAGTAACAGAAACGCTTCCGCGCCAGACAGCCCTGAAAGACTTTCAGCGCCGATGTTCCATCATGATGTACAAATCCAGCACTTACACACAGAAGAAAGGGTTACACCCAGAACAGAAGCCTAGCGTCAGCGAAGACCCTGTGAACGGGGGCGACGAACACTCCCGGCCAGTGACGACCTGCCAAGGACTTCAGCCCCATCCCCTCAGACCAGACAGTCAATTTACATGCCGAGCCTCACACAGGTGAGGGCGGACCGACCCTGAGGCACAGGCCACGCCCTGGATGACGTCTGAGCGTGATGACGCAAGGGGATGGATGCGCATCTTACCCCTCAGGGTCAGAGACACATTGTACAACCGGCAGATCAGATAACTTGCTCGAGGGAAGTGAACGTGTGTAACAAACAGATCGCGCCGTATCAACTGCACGAGTCCCCGCCGACCCTCGTCTTCTCAGCTTCAGACGTAACATTTGCGCACAAATTCACTTTTCAACCTGCATTGCCCACCTCGCGGCTGAGGACGTCCGCACTATGTTGTGCAAACGTTAATATATGTAGTGCACACAGAAATCAATTCTGTCTACAGAGATACAATTGACATCTGTTTACCCGTCGCTCTGATCTTTTTCCATTTATCAATTAATATAGAATCTAAGTTCTACAGTTAAAACCGCACAGAGTGTAGTATGCTATTTCCATTGTTGGAAGTGGGGCGGGGCCATGACTCACCAGCGGCGGAGCCCTGAGTCGATCATGATGCTCCTCCCCGCCCTCAACACTGGTAACTGCTGGTACTGGACCTATCAGAATTAGGATAAAGCAAGCTGTTTCTGATGACCCACTTGGTCCTGCCACAAAAGTATTAACATTTTTTACGCTGTAATTGCATCAGCACACTATGACAAGGTGCATGGGAATTGTTTGATAAATATACGGCGCTACGCTCTTACCTATACTGAAAAGACCACAATGGTTTGACTAGTCTGACATCTAGGATATCATTTGCACAAGATAGAGAGAAGGGACAGGATTGCCACATTGCATCTGTGGACTAGGGGTGCACAATAAAGGGCATCCTCGTGGCACACGCGCAGTGAGAGGGCTGATAAGCACATTGATGCTCGTACCAGAAAGCCTTACATAAGTGTAGAATTATCGACCAATATTTACATGACTCCCTCCGCCTACATTACTGGGGATGCCGACACGATAAGATCCTCGGAACCCCACCTATTTAAGGTGTAGGGACTTATTTCAACAAGATGGCCGTAAAGACTCCGCTCCCAGTAAGACTCTCCATCTGATAACTACTCCCAGCTAAGGGGTAGAATACAACAGTTTCAACCGGGCTCATGCTGTTCACGTGCATTTGTGTAAGAGGCTGCAAGGGAGCGTTCCTCTGTGCCCGAGAGGCAGACTGTGGTGTGGGAGTGTTCGCATGGGAGTGCATCTCATCATGAGTTGAGATATACTCCCATTAGAGACAGGTAAGTCCAAGCCCACAATAAGCCTTTTTTTGTTGCATGAATGTGTAAACCCCTGCCTATGTGAAACGTGAGGTTCGCACAACCAAGCCACAATTGTGAATAAAGCCACTCTTATTTGTTACTGAATGTATACGCTGTAATTCTTTGTGAACTGGATCCCAAATGTGTATTTTCAGTGACTGAAAAGGCTTCATTGTTCATATGCCTTTATCTTAAAGCCAACGAGACCATGGATGCCCTAACTGGAATAGAAAATAAAAACAATTTTCCACAATGTTTTATGAATTTGTTAATATAGGAGTTTGTACCTTATGGGCGCTACAGGGCCTGTAGAGAATAGTAGGTTTGGGGAATGTGCCTGCTTCAGTCGAGACTACGGAAAAGATCGGAATAGAGGAGTTTATAGATATTTTCTCACTAATAAAAGGGAAGCAAGGTTATTTGTCACCAAAGATTCTGCATCCAAAGAACAAGAAAACCAAAGCTGAGAAAAGCCGACATATTGGTGGTTAGTTTTTTTCTGTTTTTCAGATGAATATTCTGGAGAAGACCACAGATACTCGATTACTGTACATGTCACACAAAAAGTGAAGGCCCATCGTGATTTTGGAGGACTGCTGATTCGGATTATGATGAAGATATCACGTGGACCTGTCAGCTGACCTGGACATTACGAGGGATCAGACATAGCTGAATGCACAGTTAGGGTTCATGCCAGGTAGCAGAAGTGCCAGCGGGGAGAAATCTGTTAGTCTCTTCCAGTGTGCAGATAAGAGTGGAGAAGCCTGGGCTTTCAACAGGAAGCCTTGCGCTAGGGGCCGAGGAGATGTAAGTTCGGGGAGAGTCTTCTTTCTTCAGCTCCGAGTCCAAGTGAGTTTCTAAAGACAATGACTGCTAGAAGAGTGGTTTCAAACTCACTTTTTATGGTAATTTAGCATGCTATATAGTTATTCCATGCAATGATCGTAGAATATCTGCTTTTTTTTTGCATTTTTCCCTTGCTTTTTTCTCTGCTAGATACTACTACTATTTTAACTCTAACTCTACTAGTTGAGAACCTACTAACTGGTTTCTCAATGCATGTGTTTCCTTTCTGGTTTATACGTTCATCGTATTTAGTTTCTCAGTTGCAGGTGTGCAACCTAACCTGCCTGTTCTTTGCTTGAGAAGGCTGCAAAACGTCTGCTTGCCTTTGGTCGAAACACAGGTGCCTGCCAAAAAGCCAGAGAGGATATAGTGGAGGAATGTATAGCCCACTGGAAGCAGAAAGCTTCCTAGGGCAGCTGGGGGCTCTAGAGAAAGAACTAGCTTGTTCCTTCATGGAAGCTTAGGATCAGGGGCCACTGAACTAGTTTAGGTAAGACTAGCTTTATTATTCAATGGGAGAGAATCAAAGTAAATAGCTTACACAACGTAACCCATTTCTCTACCATTGCTGTTATCGTGTTTCAAATTGACCACTCGCGCACCACCGTTTTCACTGCAAGTCAGAGATTGTAGCAAAACGTGGGGCATGTAATTAGTGTGGGGGCGTTCTCTCCCACCTCTGCTATGTGCCATATCTGAATGTGCTTCAGATTTTACAAAGGCATATTTTTTGCTGTCTGTTGCTTACAAGACCTGGACACAGACTCTCTGCCCAGAAGAAGGTAGTGGGTAGTTGTGTGGGCGCTTTAGCCACAAAGCCCAGACTTGTGACAATCCCAAGAGACAAAATACAGCTCAATGCCTTCCCACGGAGTGAAGACAGACAGACCCATGAAGGTGCGTGATGAAGGACTTGGACAAGACACTGCTGAACTCCAGGTGGGAATGAGACTGCTCCAGTCAAGCTCTGTGTTTGTTCTACAAAAGGATCAGAGTCTCCTAGTCGCTCACAGGGCCACAGCAGATCTACCGAAATATGTGTCCTTTGAAGCAGATCAGTGGACCAGCTGTACCTAGTCTGGCACTGGATTTGGTGAAGATGCTTTGTTGGAACAGTAAAGAGAGTGGTAAGACTAACTTACACTCACTGAACTGGTATCTGAATAGAGGAGTATCCCAGAGGGAGGCGAGGACTTGGTGTCCACATCAAGAACTGACCTAGTAACTGAGGAAGCTTACCCCTTACTGGGCTAGACACATTTGGAAGAACCAGAAGAGAGTCTGACTGCCATGGAGACACAAGTCAGAAACATCCCACCGGAACTAACTGAAATTTGGAAGCTGTTAAGTGGGCCTGCCTACACAAGGCAACTGACTCCCATCTAGTCCCTATGGCCCGATTGAAGACCAGAGGCAGCCTGGAGCTGGGTGTCATGCTGTGTGACTGGAGGGGAAAGGAGCCTCCAGTGGCCACTTGTGAGTACTGTGCACAAACTTTCAATCACTGTCCATGCGGAATGGAGAAGTCATGTGGAATGAAACTGTTACTTTAAAACACTATAACTTGGAAGTGACAGATTCATTTTTTGTCGTTTTGGCCTTATTTTAATCATGAAATTATTTTAGATTTTACTAAATTTGCCTAGGACTTTTACTGAGTGGAGTCTTGATCAAGGACTGTGCTGGTACTGCTAATTCTTATCGCACATTCTCTAAAGTAGTGTTCCGTCTCAGTTCTGCACTGCTAATGGGTAGACAGGGCTGTCTTTGAGAATTGGCAACCCCATCCCAAGGAACCAACTGTCTTTACTGGGTAAATCTGAAGTACATGGGGAAAATAAGGAGTTGAATCTTTCAATGTTGCACTTCCATATTATTGCTCTCCATTCGCAAATTTTATCATTTCTTCTTCGGCTTTATGTCGATGAAGGAGCCCTGCTGCTTGAGGTGGATTTATAATTTGTTCACCCTTGATAGGTTTTGTTGCTCAGTAAGGTATGCATCCTGGATCAAGCTATTGAAAAGTTATGGCATGTAGGCATAGGTGCTTTATTGGCCAAGATTGATAGCCAGCATTCTGCTCGTTGCCACTTCCTCCTACGCTTCCAAGCACGCTCGGCTTTCAACGTGCAGATGTATGCAGATGGCTATGCAATATCATCTGCCTAATTGGAATGGCTCAACACATTTTTGGAATGGGTCTTTCAGCGAATCACTGGTGTAGTTCATGCTATATGCTGCCTTGATGACTACCTTTTTTTTTTTAGGACTGCAGGTTTGGCAAACAGTGCACTGGTTTCTAACATGTAAACCAGGTAAATATGTGTGAGAAGGTGGTACCAAAGTAGGTGAAGAAATATCTAGGAATCTCCATTTCTCTAGTGTTCGAGAACATGGAGACTGCAGGAAATAGCCCATGACATTTAACCCCAAACAAGTTGCTGAGGCACACTGCATTCTCCAAGTTGATAGCTTGCTCTGTAGCCAGAGTACTGGCCTTGTGCCACAGAACAAGGATGCTGGTGGATTTAATGAGTTACGAGCTTGGAGTTCTTTCTTGTCTGATTTTTTAGGAGCTGTAGTAGGTCCTACGATGTCACCATAAAATGGCGAATTGGGTTTGGCTATGGGTGAGTGCATCATTTCCAGCCATCATTTGGTGCTGACCATGTGGAACGGGACAGGCAGAGCACACTCCCAAATCGTCTCTAGTCTTAGCGTTGCACTATAGGGATGCCTTCATTTCAGTTTGGATGGCCTGCCTAGTTTTAGTGAGAGACAGGTGTTTCCTTAAATAAGTAAGGAGGACTTTGTAGTGAGAGAACCTAAAATTAAGAATCCTATGAAGGTTTGTCACTGGCTTGTACTCACCACTTGAGTTGCATGCAGGTGCCCAAGAGATAGGTAATATTGACTATAGAAGAGGATCTGTATCATGTATGAGCTGTGTGACTACTTCCAATATTTCAAAATCTGTAGATGGATGTAAATGTGGAGTTTTGTATTTAACATGCTCATCTCTATGCAAGGATGCAGAAAACAATCTTTATCCAGTCCATACTGGGTTTATGTGCCACATCACATTAATATTTAAAAGTGACCAAGAGAAATGTTGTCTGTGCTGTGCATCTTTCTACACAGACCACCCTCTCATGCCTGACTCTTAATTAGTTTAGGAACAACTGTTCTTTTAGCAACACAACCACACCTGGTTCTAGTTCTGAAGCTCATTTCCTCTGGCACCACACCTGCCTCCACAATACTTTAAAACCAATTATTTTTCACATTAATGTCCATTGTTGATGATGGCAAAACCATAACTCAGCTAGAGCTACCAATTTCTGAAAATTCAATAAAATAAACCAGACAGTGTTCTAACATTCCAGTAGTACAGTAAAATACCAGAGTTAAGAATAAGAGGGCCTCAACTTAGCCTTTTGCAACAATCTTGACAAACAGGAATCCTAGCAAAAGATCCAGGCAACTACATCCCTCGTTATGTTATATCTGGACTAGGCAAACGGGCTGTACCATAAAGTCTCACTTTCAGTTTTGAGACTGCTACATAGAGTTCAGAACGTAACATCAAAACAACTTCTACACGTAATCCAACAAGACCATATCTCACTTGCTTTGAAAGCCCTTCATTGGCTCCCCATTGCCGGAAGATCTATTTCCAAGATCCTCTTCACTACACATAAGGCTGTAAACAGCAATATACCAGTTTGTCTACATCAACAGCTCAAGAAATACACTAAGAAAAGGACACTGCGTAACAAACAGCATTTTCCTCATGCACGAAGAAGTTACTAATGATGGAAACATCTGTGTAATTCAAAATGGTTGATAGTTTCCAACATTGATACATTTAACAAACTGCCCTAGTCTGCTAAACGGGGTCTGAAGGAGCCCTGAGAAGTCGAATTCTATCAAGCGCCTGTCTGGGGCTGCCCCTAGTGCCCCTAGATGTGCCGCTTTTTATTTAAAAACAATGAATTGCTTTTGTATGCACCTCAGGTAGATCCAAGAGCAGCTTGGCTTTTTCACACAGCCCTCTGGTCTCTCCAAAACATACCCAACAAACCATTTTGCCTTTCAAAACAGACATCGTGCTGTCCCTTACAAATCCACACTGCAAATCATATACCCCAATAATGAGTAATACAATCTTTACCTATGACAATTCAGAGCCGTGACAAGAATCCCACAGTTTCACCATGCAAATAGTCGTGTGGCTCATCATTTCAGCATTTCTCTCATTTAATAATATGTCCTATTTTCAACTTGGACGTGTTAATGAAAGCACATTTTACTGTTCTGTAACCGAGCCTTACCGTTACCATGCTTATCCCTGAATACCTGCCAAAGTGGTGAATGCAGAGGACAGGCAGAGAAGAGGACCGCATTGTTACCAGGCCCTGAAATCAGGGCCTGTTTCTGCCAGCCAAGTTCACGTGTACAATTCCCTCTCTTTACGCAGCTTTTGTAGAGCTAGACTTTACCTGCCACGTCCAGTCCAAAAAGAAAAAAAAACACACACACATAGATGTAGCATAGCAAAATTTATTCTTTCCTAGAGGGTTTGTGAAAATTTACACCGCAAGAAAACTTTGATACACAAAGGCTAAACAGGATTATTTATACCAAAATATTTTAAATACATTAGTTAGAACAAATGGGCTTTGCAGGAAGTTCTAAAAAGTAGCAAGTGATATAAGCCATTACTTCAGCACTTACAGTCCACAAAAGCACTATTTCTTAAAAGAAGCAAGACAACCATGCGCCTAATTGTGCTCCTAAAACAGCATAGCTCACAGATACATTTGAGGCACAGAGGGCAGTACCTTGTCTAATACATTGTGCTCCACCGAAAAGAAATAAAAGTTATATGCAAGAAGTAGTAATAATTTTAATAACGGTGGTAAGGACATAATACCCATTGTTGTTTCTGTGACGACCAATTGCCCAATAAAAGGATGCCTTTCTTTGATACGGTGCTGGCAACATTGCCAAGAATACTTACAAAATACACACAGGCGTTGCTGATATATTCCAGGGTACTCACAATAATATTTAGAGGCTCTGCTAAAATATTCAAGGGCGCGCCAATAATGGGACAGACTGTCTACCCAAATGTTGTTTAAATATATGTGCTCACTTGGCGATTCTGACAAAACTGTAAGTCCTACATAACGCACTTAAATATAATTAAGATTAGTGTGCACTTTGGTTCCTGTCCTCCACCTGTGAAAGAAGCATTACTGCGAGTGTAGCAACCTTGCAGGTCTCTTTTGATCGATCGGCTACTAACTCTGGTAGCCCTTCGCCCAGTGCTTGGTGGAGAGCTGTTGCTCTCTCTGCTCCTTGGCTGAGGTTTGGTGCCTCTAATTAAAACAAATAGTTCCCCACTCACATCACTATAGATCAAAACCATCACTCCTCATCTCCTCTCTTGGGTTCCATAGACAGATCCACACTCACTGTGTGAACTACGTGCATGCCGAGGCACACGTCTTACTTTGCAGACTTAAAGAAGGTATTAGAAAAGTTAAACCATAGTCCAGGCCAGGGACGGCCTTTGGCATGGACGAGCTGGGCCCATGTCCAGAGGGGGAACATCAAGCTGCTTCCATTAAGGGGTTGCATTCGGCAGTTTCGATCTTACTACCGGGATTCAACTTAATCTTCACTCAATCAGTTATTTTCTTCTGTGTTTTAATGGCACCTGAGTTTAACCTTTGCCTAACCTTCTTCCTTATCCTTCCAGTCACGTGTACCTCACACCCACTGCCCACAAACCCTAACCTACCCCTCACCAACAACTTGGCACCAGCATAAAGCAGGTAAACTGTGTGTGATTCTGGAGTGCTGGGGTGGGGGTGGAGGGGCCTCTCACTGCTCTGATGTCCTCATCCAACGACTTGCTTATAAACACAAAATGTATTTTCTATTGCCTTATTTTACACACAATAAGCAGCGAGGGTGCCAAATCAGTTTCCGTCCAGGGCACTATCGGAGCAAACACCGACTCTGGTCCAGGAAGAATACTACAAACAACCCGAGAGCCTGCCAGAGACACAGCATTTATCAGAACCTTTCTCCACGCTTGCCCCTTGTGATGGGGCTACAGCAGCTAATGAGTGAACAACAGGGTCTGCTGGAAGATTTTGAATACGAAGGCATCAAGCCACTGCCTCCACTCTTTCCTCTGCCCTTAACATTAAGTACTCAATAGCCTGCAACCTCTATTCTTCCCTCTTATTTCTCATGTACCGGACTAGAAGAAAGAGCCGAAGCTACTGGGGTATTTGAATACCTTACAATCTGGAGAAAGGGTTTTAGTGGAGTCCCTACACTTATTCTAGCAGTTGCACTGGAGTCAGCCTTCCATACGCAGATGAGCCACGACTAGGCCTATGTGTAATATTTATTAGAGAAGTGTAATCTCAGGTATTTCCTGCATATTGGGAAACCCATACCTTGTGTAATTTCATGTTTCCCTAGTAGATTTGCCCTCGGTGTAGCTTTCACTCATGGGAAAGTTGGTTGAGGCAGAAACATCTTGCAGAAACATTAAAAACTGGATGTGGGGTGTGTGTGCCACATTAGCAAGGTACAACGCATGCCTTAAGAAACTACAGAAGACAACTGCTAGGGAAAAGTAGGGAAGATCATTTATACAAGCAAACATACAGTCAGAAAACCTTTCAAGAGTCTTGATTTTCATGAGGACAGCACTCTTGCGTAGTACATGTATAACCCTTATTTCTTAAAAGGAAATAATCATGGTATGTGAGAAAGAAAACTACGCACCCATCCACAGTTCTTACTCTTTCCTCAGGCCAGTGTCTCACTAAGACTCTTTGGCCCCCTAGTGATATTCCTGCCACCCAAAGGGACTTTATATTGTTATCATTTCTATCCACCCTTTCCATTTGTGCTCTCCTGTGACCAGTCACCATCCTTTCTCATACTTGACCAAAAATCGATAGGATATTTTCATATTCTAAAACCGTTCTTTAGCATATTGATGACGGAACTGGAAACGACATCACACAACCTTTGACTCGAGGATCACGTTATACATCTCAGCTGCCCAAGTCTGCCGGTGTTTACACATGAGAAGCTCTCAGCTTGCACGGCACCTTTTAGGCCAGTGCGCTAAAATCGGATTGCAGGCAGGCAGGAGGCCTTGTAAATGCCATAAGAATGGGATGTCAAGGAGGACGGCAGCACTTAAAAGTGGTATTCTACTGCATAATCGGTAGGGTGGTAAGTATGCTTTCGGTACTGCACATTATGTGCTTCTCTCCATGTGACCTTATCACAAACACGCTTTCATTAGCTCACTTAAAAAGCACTTGCTTCCTTTTGTGAGTTCCTGTGCTATTTCATCTCCTTTTGGACCTCTGCTCTCTGTTCGTGTTTCTTTCAAATATAAACTTAGATCTACAATTGCCTATTTCGCGAGAATTATCTGTGCTTTCCACAATTGGCTATTTTTCAAGAATTATATCTGTGCTTTCCTAGGAATACTGCATGTTTTCGCCCATCTCCTGAAATAACAGTAATCTGTCGACCATTAAGTGAATAACATTACAATAGCCCCTGATTTATTCGCACTCTTCTACTGCACTCATTGGTGAGCCCTTTCAAAGGCCCGGCCCCTTACTATAATCCACTAACTTTACAAGGATACAAAATAGAAAAAAATGGTAAGGATCACTACAAGCTCGCTGTTCACATAAGACAAGGCGCTTGGCTGCGTTTATGAGGCTTTGGCTTCCATAGCTTCCCATTTTACTTCCTCTATTTAAACTAGAAAATCTGAAGGACACACAAAAAACTTCCTCAGCAACAGAAAATGACATTGAGCACCCATCATTTTTATGCCCTTTGTTGACAAAAATAAGAATAAAGTATGCTGGGCTTTGCAAGAAAAAAATAATGACTTCTGCTATCGTTTACACTGCCGGGAGTTGACAGCACTTGCAATCAGGGGCAGCAAGCAAATGCCCAAAAGCAAGAAGGCCAGCAGCACTGTGGAGGTGCCGGACCCTTGCAAAAGGAAAAAGAAACATAATAGTAAATAAATAAATAAATATAAAATAAAGTCGGAGTGGGGGCTTTGAAGAGTGCGATGAAAGCGATGCACCTCCAAGGATATCATATAAATCAATAAAAAAGAAAGATGGTAAAGAAGAAATGCTTTGGGGAAGAACAAACAAGAAAAGGGAGGAAAGCCCTCAACTAGGGGAATGAAATACACAAGAAAGATATCCAATCAAGCATAAGGGGCTGAGTCAAAAACCACTATGTATATTATTAACAATAGGGCAAGACCAAATGAATTAACATACGAGTCTCCATTTAAAAAGACACGTTGCTTCATTTTTGTACTGGTACTTAAAAAAAATTGGTCTGAAATTATCTGAAGTACCACACAAAAGAGAAACCTGAAAGAAGAGCAATCCTAGCCATCAAAGTAAACAAGATCGGACCAGAGAGTGAGAGAGCATCTAGTATATACAATATTTATACCCGGCCATATGTTATCCCTGCAAACTGACCCATTATTGGGGCACCTTCTGCAGCTGGCCTTTTGCATGGCATCCCTAGAAGACTACTCGTAGGCCAGCATATTTCATCCATTCCACTTCATTTGGTAGAGCTGAAAACAGCTGGAAATTGCCATTGACTTGTCAGTGCGGCAGCAAAATAAGGTCTAAAGCGCCTTCTTTGTGTCTATAAAGTCAAAGGAAGAGCAATTTGTCACATCACAGCAACAGCACTAGTCTCATTGGTCAAAATAATCTCAGCTGCACTCTGATTGGTACGGGACCGCACAACCGCCCTGTCTAGCAAAATTCTGCAACTTTCAAATCATTAATCATGCTAGCTTATTTGCTGTAAGGAGACAAAAATAATTTGTTTTTCACTGTCATTTTTGGGGTTTAACTTGATGGTGCATCAGAGATGAAAATTTCCTAGTTTCCCAGCTTCTGGAACAAGGTTTCCTAAAACCGGAGCCTGTCCACAGAGCTCCAGCACTTCAGGAGAGTGCAGGCGCTATTAGAGGCAAAATCTTTAACTCTGCATTCTCCCAAGTGTAGATCGACTTACATAATGGATTCCAACACTTGTAAAGGCAATATGTGAAGGTACTTTGTAAACATGCCAGCTAGTACAGCTAGCACCCCTTCCATGTTTATCATTTTCTATTATCACTGCAGTCTGTATGACTATAGTAAGTGTCAACAGCTGTAACAGCAAATTCACACTATGTACCGTGCCTGAACAGTTGATCAAATAAATTACTCTTGATTTTCGAGATATTGCAAAATTCACCAAGTCAATCATCAGCTATGCCTGGTGAAAACCTAGTCAACTTCTAAATACACTCACCCTCCCCAACCTGAAGCGATAAATCTGACAAGAACACAGCGACGGCTGGAACACACTCCTGACTGAATGGCAGCAAAGTGGCAATGTCTCTCAGACACAGAAGAACAAAATAGAAACAATTATGGAACTCTTGGAATAAACTCCTGCAACTTTTGCAGGTGTGTTGTATTTCCGAATAGGGTTGCAGTTTCTGCTCCACATAGCCTGGAAACAGAAACAGACCTATAAGGAGGTTGGGGAGTGCTAAGGGGTTGTCCCTCACATACACAAAAAGCTGTTGTCTATGCACAGACGGGAGAACTTTAACACTTGTTCTATAGCCATTGGCGCTCACATTAAATGTGATCTGGATACTTTGAACTTCTGAGAGTGTTTGTCTTCATTCGGAAAGCCGTGTCTACTGTACTGCACATTATCATAAGGACCTAACTTATAATCCAGTAAGACGTTTGCAACAGCTGAACTCACTCCACATCAACCTCCTGGATTCAGATTCTGAGCACATCTGATGTAGGGAATCCAGACAAAGTCTCATGAGAAACCAGGATTGATACTAAGAGAAGCCTAGTTCTTGACAGCACTTTGCCAACAAAGTGCTTTGGTGACTTGAAAGTGAGGTACCAGCAAACCACCTTTATGTAACTCTCAATCAGACCCTAAAATGGGCTCAGTGTACTCACTTTTAGCTCACACTGAGTGCCAATATCCTTCATTATGAGAATGAACTCGGCTGAACCATTTGTTTTCTAGCCTTTTCACTGATTACGTGATCGCTCAACAACTTAAAGATTACTTTGCATGTCTTTCATAAAAATAGACAGTTTGTGTAACATCCAAAGTCATGTAGATTTTCTGCAAAATAATGGACAGTTTTCCTGACTGTAGATGTAAAGTATTCCTTACAACAATTGCCTATTTTTACTTTATTTTCAAAGTTTGAAGGGAGAACCATGGGTCTGAGAGTTAGTGGGGTAAAACGGAGTTAACCTCTATTGATTATCTGTTTTCAAGAAATAGAACGTTGAGGTAGTTCCGATAGTGAATATTTTGGAATTGCATGTCTGCCTGTAACATGGACACAGTAAGCAAAAGCATTAACAGCGATAAGGTGGTTGCCCTTGTTTTCCTCATAAAATCAGAATACATGTTCAATAAAGAAAATAGAGAAGAAAATCTTCCACTACAAACGAAAAGGAATAAAAACTGTAAAACAAGTTTGTCAAAAAGTTCCTATTAGATCTGGGATTTTACTGAGAGCCTTTGATCACTACATTACTGGGGCTTCTCGCACAATTTATGATCACCTTCAGAGTACAAGACAAAGCCATCTGTACCCAACAATCTGAGCAATAAAGTCAGACATACTGTAGCACACAAGTGATCACATTATCACTGGTAACAGTACACCGTATTATTACTAACATGACTTTATCTGTTGTGCTTTATAAAGAAACTTAATTAAACGACGTAGTAAACGAAAATACATGTGCAAATAGCAAAAAATACTTTTTCAATTTTGCGCTCATAAATCAGCAGACTTCTAAACTACATAAATGTCTCTATGGGCTTCGGTTTCTGTGCTAAACTTCTAATGTTTTGGCACACATGGGGCAATTATGCCCATGATTCCATAATCAGAACTTGAAAGGCTTTTGCTCTGTTTTATTTTCAATGCCAACCCTACCTCATTTTAGCTTTCGGTTTCCCTCTTAACAGTGTCAAACCCTTCTTCCACCAAATAGGTGTTTGAAGGCAGAAGAGGTCAGTTCAATTTTACAATAAAGCAGGAGGGTTTTCTCCATAAAGTACTTCATACAAATTAACAAACTGCTATGATTTAACAATTCATTGTCCAGGTTCAATGTTTTAATTGTTTTCAAATACTGATAGTAGGGCTCTGCGTTTCATTCAGGCAGCAGCACTACACACCAGTTTTCGATTTCCAAAGCAAAGGTCCCAGCAATGCCAGTAGATGCAGTATTTGTGAATGGAAGACACTGTTTAGTTGGTTGTAGCTTCAAATCCTTGCTGTTCAAAACTAACCAGTTCAAACTATGGCCTCTACTACAGATACTTTAACGAAGACAGGACACACCCTCGACCCCATCTTCACGGCAGGAAACAGCGTCCAATTCAGCCACACAACGCAGCCGCCATGGACCGACCACCACTGCGTACACTTCGCCATCAACAAACCCAACGCACCCAAACCAGCCCCACGCCCACCTCGAAGGAACTGGAGCAAGGTTACCGACGAGCAACTTAACTCCACCCTCACCCGAGATAACCACACCTGGGCACCCGACGCAAACGACGCAGCCAGAGAACTATACACCTGGATCTCCAACTGCGCAGACGAGCTCGTCCCGCTACGCAACCCCAACAGACAACGGCCCAGGAAAGCCGCCTGGTTCACCACCGCTCTCCAAGAAGCCAGACGCACCTGCAGATGCCTGGAGAAGAACTGGAGAAACACTAAGACAACCGAAAACCACACCACCTACAAGGACGCCATGACGGACTACCACAACCAGATCAGAGCCACCAAGAGGAACTTCATCCACAACAAAATCCTGGTCAACTCCACCAACTCCAAGGAACTTTTCAGTGTCATTCAAGTATTCACCAACCCACGCAGCGAAGCCACAGACATCACCCCATCCCAAGACCTCTGCGACAAGCTTGGAACCTATTTCCACCTCAAGAACAAAAACCTCTACGACAACTTCATCGACCATCCACCAGGCGCCACAGACGGCCCCCCGCCCCCCAGAAACACCAGCCAGCCCACCATCTCCAACTGGACACCAATCACGGCCGAAGACACCGCCTCGACCATGAAAAGCATCCACTCGGGGGGGGGGCCCCACCGACCCCTGCCCCCCTCACATCTACCACAGAGCCGCAGCCACCATCGCACCCGAACTACAACGCTCCATCAACACCACCTTCAAAACAGGCACCTTCCCAGATGACTGGAAGCGCGCAGAAGTCAGACCCCTGCTCAAGAAGCCCACAGCTGACCCCACCGACCTCAAGAACTATCGGCCCATCTCGCTCCTCCCCTTCGCAGCCAAAGTTGCAGAGAAAACAGTCAACAGGAAACTGACACGTATCATTGAAGAGAACGCCGTCTTCGACCTGTCCCAATCCGGATTCCGAAGCAACCACAGCACAGAGACCGCCCTACTCGCCGCCACAGACGACTTCCGCACCCTCCTGGACCAAGGCCACTCCGCAGCCCTCATCCTACTCGACCTATCAGCGGCCTTCGACACCGTCTCCCACCGCAGACTAGTCGCCAGACTACATGACGCAGGAATACAAGGAACAGCCCTGGACTGGATCCGATCATTCCTCACCGGAAGAAGCCAAAGGATCAGACTCCCACCCTTCCTCTCCGACCCCACAAAAATCACCTGCGGAGTCCCACAGGGTTTATCACTGAGCACCACCCTCTTCAACATCTACATGGCCCCCTCGCAGCCATCGTCCGACAACACGGCCTCAACATCGTATCCTACGCCGACGACACCCAGCTCATCCTCTCCCTCACCAAAGACCCCACCACTGCCAAACTCAACTTCCAGAAAGGAATGCAAGACGTCGCAGTCTGGATGACCAACAGCTGCCTGAAGCTCAACGCCGAGAAGATAGAAGTCCTTGTCCTCGGTACCACCCCTTCTGCATGGGACAGCACCTGGTGGCCGACCACCCTCAGAAGCCCACCTACCCCCTCGGACCACGCCAAGATCCTCGGCATCGTACTCGACTCATCATGCACCATGAACCGACAGGTCAACGCCGTCACCTCCAGCTGCTTCAACAACCTCCGCATCCTCCGCAAGATCTTCAAGTGGATCCCCCCTGAGTCAAGGAAGACAGTCACCCATGCACTCATCACCAGCAGACTGGACTATGGAAACGCACTCTACGCCGGCATCAACAAGTCCCTACTCCGCAAACTCCAGACAATACAGAACACCGCCGCCAGACTCGTCCTCGGCATCCCCCACACGAACACATCAGCCAACACCTACGAAGTCTCCACTGGCTCCCCGTGGTGAAAAGAGTCACTTTCAAAATCCTCACTCACGCCTACAAATGCCTACACAACAACGGACCCAAATACCTCAACGACAGAATCAACTTCCACGTACCCAAAAGAAACCTCCGATCTTCCTACCTCGCACTGGCTGAAATCCCGCGCATCCATAGAGCCAGAGCAGGCGGAAGATCCTTCTCTCACATTGCAGCCAAGACCTGGAACGAGCTACCGGCAGACATCAGACGCGCCCCCTCCCTGAAAACCTTCAGGAAGACCCTCAAGATCTGGCTATTCGGCTAAACAGACTTGTGTCTGGGTCGCAGTAAGGTCTTGAGGCGCACCATCGGATCTGTGGGCCACATATGCAGGACGTCGCTCCACTACTGAACAAAGCAGCTACGTAGTACACATTTCAACGAAATTACCTGTTCCTGTTTGCTGCTGGGGGAGCGACGCCACGGTGGTGTCCTGTGTTGGGGGCAGCACTGTTCCATACCGCAACAATCACATTGCAACAGGCTTCAATGACGGCCCAAGACCGCCTGCGCCCAATAGCTGCCTAGCCACCTGATCTGTGACATTGAATTACCATTGTAGTCATTGGCTGCAGGTGCTTGCCTCCTTTGAATTTCACCTGCACGTATACATGCTGCCGGGTCTTAATCACGAGGCACTAGAGGGAATGCGCACGATATCCAGCACATAGGGTGAGAATTTGCTCGGTGGGCACAGGCTGTTTTTGCTGTTATCCGGTGTGCCGGGTGTGTGCCTGTGACAGTACGGCTCCCTCTGCCTGACTGGACTGGTTGTGCGGGGGAGGTGGTTGACAGGGGCCCGGGACTTCACCTGGACCTGTGAGGGGTGAGCTACTCTCATAGTAAGGACGCTCCAGGAGGAGTGTTACCCCCCTGCCCCCCATAGCTGCCTGCTGGCTCTGGATCATTAAGCGCAAGGAACACCGTCCTGCTGGGTACCGCCTGGGCCACAGTGGACCATGGGCAGGGGGAAGACTCAGACCGCCTCGAAGTCGAGCAGAAGGGGTTCTCGCTCGCCACCCTCGGAGTCCTCATCCGGCAGATCTCCGCGATGGAGGCGGAGCAGGCACCCACCCCAGTGGGGGATAAACTAGACGTGATCCTGAGGGAAATTCGTGAATCACGCTCTGCACTGGAGAGTCAGCTGGGCACACTCTCGGTGGACTTGAACTTACTCAAAGATGACCACCGAAAGTTATCCGATAAGGTTAAGAATACTGAACACCGGCTGGAGACAATGGGACCTCAAATCATTGACCACGATGGCCAATTGAAGGACATGCAACAGCAGATAGAGGCCTTGCACGCCCGTGCTGATGATGCGGAAGGGCGGGCGAGGCGGAATAATCTCAGAATAGTGGGTCTGCCTGAAGGTACGGAGGGGCCCAATCCAACAGACTACATCGAGGAATGGCTGAAAACTGTGGTGGCACCCACGGGCCTCTCTCCGCATTTTACTGTGGAGCGAGCTCACCGAGTACCTACGAGACGCCCCATACCCGGCGCGAACCCACGGCCAATATTGGCGAGAATATTGAACTATAGGGACTGAGACCGGGTGTTGCGGGCGGCGAGGGAGCAAGCCCCGCTACTAGTGGAGAATGTGAGAGTGTCCATATTCCCGGACTATACGTTGGCTGTTCAACGACAACGCTTCTCGTTTCTGGAAGTCAAAGCTAGAGTCCGTGCGGCGGGCTTGACATTTGCATTGCTTTTCCCAGCCAAACTCAAGATCAACCATAACCAACGGTCTTTGTTCTTCGATACCCCCGAGAGTGCGTGGGAATGGCTGGACAGAAATTTCCCGGACGTACTACCAGAGCGGAGGATGGATTCTACGCAGCCGAAATCTCAACGAGCCCCCCGTCGGCGTAGGAAGGGCATGGTCACACAGAGCGCGGGGCTTCCTCCCCGCCCCAGCAGCAGGTGATGGAGGGGAGGCGAGAGGCCCTCCGGACGGCCGAGACACTCAGACTCCCAAGACCGGCGATCAGCACCAGCCCTTCTGAGGCGGCCAACTCCGACTCCGGGGGTAGCATGGCCTTGTTCCCGTCCGCATCTACTCAGCTCAGCCGGGACCCATTGGGCTGAGCTTGGAGAGTCTTTTGAAAAGGGGACTGATGCTGACCTGCTGGAACCATGCCCACCCGCTCCGGCAAATTACTACTCGTTATGCTTAACTCCGTTTCTCACTGATCTTTATTGTACACTGTATAAGTGGTGCCCCTGCTCACACATGGGGGGTTACAGGGGGATCGTATGCTGACATGTTGCCCCGGCCCGACTTGGGCATGTATTTCTACTATTGTCTGGGTACTTTGAGTGTTACACACGTAGCCTACCCCCGCAAGCGACAGGAAGAGTTCTAAGTGTGGGATGTCAACACTTTTTTTTTTGCACAGTTTGGTCGGACGAGGTTTTGTTGTTGGACCCAGTATTGGGGATTGTTTATGTTAGTTTAATGGTTGCTGCATATTCTGATTGGGGGTTCTGGGGTTGGAGGTGGTGGGGAGGTGGTGGTGGGTCGGGGGGGCTTTGAGTTTTTACACCTACTAATGTCGGTTGAGAAACCGTATACAGTCATATCCTGGAACGTTAGGGGGATGGGGTCGGCCATGAAAAGGCATAGAATCGTAGCTCAACTACATCGTCGCAAGGCTCAGATAGTATGTCTCCAGGAGATGCACCTCGTGCAAACAGAATCCAGTAAACTGCAGAGGAGGTGGCAGGGCCAATTTTATGCTACTGCGTACTCCGCCTTTTCTAGAGGGGCTGCAATATGGTTACGGGCGGGAATCCCCTTTGCTCATTGTGAGTCCCGAATAGACGACCAAGGCAGGTATGTCCTGATTCGCGGGACCCTGGATGGTAGGCAGGTGGTGCTGGGCTCCATTTATGCTCCGAATGTGAATCAGGATGCCTTTCTCTCCAGGTTAACACAGGCACTCTCGGATTGGGTACAATACCCATGGTTGTTAGATGGGGACTTCAATGCTGTGTTCGATACACACTGGGACCGCTCTCACCCCCCCTTACCAAATACCAGCGCTGTGACTCAAGCTGCTGCTTTGACTAGATGGGCACGGGGTGGAACCTTTTAGACGTTTGGAGGTCCCAACACATGAATATGCGGGAATATTCCTTTTACTCCCACCCACATAACCTGCATACCCGATTGGATCATTTTCTTTGCACTATAGATCTGTCCTCTGCCATACATCAGAGTACATTCCTTGGTAAAACCATCTCTGACCATAACCCTATAGAATTGACATTGCAATGGGGGAGGGTCCCTACGCCTATACCAACATGACGGCTGCAACCCGTGACCTTGGAAGATCGAGTATTTCAAGCTAAACTAGCTGACACTATTACTACATATTTTACTGACAACGAAGGCACTGCTTCGACTAGATCGGTTGAGTGGGAGGCATTTAAGGTCACAGTACGGGGGGCTGCTATGGGAAGCTTGGTTGGGGTCCGAAGAGAGGTGACCAGGGACTTGGGGGACTTGGAGGACAGACTGCAGGCGCTGGAGGTGGCAGCTCAGGGACAAGTAGTGGGAGCGGAGCAATTACAGGAGGCAAGGATTCGACACGCCGAGCTATTAGAACGGCTCCGGACAGTCGACTTACATGCATACACATTGCGTACTCACGCCGAAGCGGATAGGGCGGGCACGTTACTGGCACGACTGATTGCTCCCCCGTTAAGTCCCACTCCCATTTTGGCACTCTATGACGCCCACCACTCGTTGCTGACTTCCCAGAGTGACATTAATAAAACTTTTCAAGAACATTATGCTAATCTGTATAGTGCACAACCTTTAGAGAGGTCGGAAGGGACGATTCAATTCCTAGCGGGTGTAGACCTTCCCAAGATAACGGACGCATCGGCTGAGCTATTGGCGGCGCCAATCACCATAGCGGAAATTAGAGTTGCAATAAAAGCACTGGCACGTAATAAGACCCCTGGGTCCGAAGGCCTGCCTGTGGAATTCTACTCCACCTATGTGGACGTGTTGGCCCCGAAGCTGCTACAATTATATGTCACCTCCCTAGAGGAAGGTACGCTGCCCCCCACTACTAAGGAGGCCATAGTTACGTCCTTACTAAAACCAGAGAAGACCCCCCACTGACTTGGCGTCGTACCGTCCGTTATCAATCCTTAATACGGAATATAAAATCATAAGTAAACTTTTGGGGTCTAGATTACTTCCTCTGTTGCCTAAATTAATACACACAGACCAGTGCGGTTTTATCCCCAAGCGTAGTAATTCTCTTAATATTCGTCGGTTACACGCCCTGATGCATGCAGTGAAGGGGTCATTACCGTTGGCCGGATGCTTATCCCTAGATATATGCAAAAACAACAGTTGATGGACAGAATGCAGAACAATGTCATACATTCACCCCAGTACAGAGATTTGGGCCTAAATCCAAAGTTTTTTTGCTCACCATGCCATTCCAGTTTGAACCCAGCCATATGCAAATCAGTCTTGACCCTGTGCCTCATGGGAACAGTCCAGCCCGAACTGCCAAGCCAGGTCCTCCCTGGACTGGAAACAAGCATCCTAGAACCGGTTTCGGGGTATCACCCCTCTTCAGCCAGGATAGCTTGATTCCAGTGGCATGGAGAGCACGGGACCCACGTCTGGGCTTACCCGTCCCATTCGGGGTGACAAATGCAAAAACAACAGTTGATGGACAGAATGCAGAACAATGTCATACATTCACCCCAGTACAGAGATCTGGGCCTAAATCCATCGTTTTTTTGCTCACCATGCCATTCCAGTTTGAACCCAGCCATATGCAAATCAGTCTTGACCCTGTGCCTCATGGGAACAGTCCAGCCCGAACTGCCAAGCCAGGTCCTCCCTGGACTGGAAACAAGCATCCTAGAACCGGTTTCGGGGTTTCACCCCTCTTCAGCCAGGATAGCTTGATTCCAGTGGCATGGAGAGCACGGGACCCACGTCTGGGCATACCCGTCCCACTCGGGGTGACAAATGCAAAAACAACAGTTGATGGACAGAATGCAGAACAATGTCATACATTCACCCCAGTACAGAGATCTGGGCCTAAATCCATCGTTTTTGCTCACCATGCCATTCCAGTTTGAACCCAGCCATATGCAAATCAGTCTTGACCCTGTGCCTCATGGGAACAGTCCAGCCCGAACTGCCAAGCCAGGTCCTCCCTGGACTGGAAACAAGCATCCTAGGACTGGTTTCTGGGTTTCACCCCTCTTCAGCCAGGATAGCTTGATTCCAGTGGCATGGAGAGCACGGGACCCACATCTGGGCATACCGACGGAGTTGAACCATGACCTGGATGGAATGGTTCGGCTTTTTTTCAGCTTTAGGGGAGCTAGCTGGTCACGCATGGTCACTAGCTTTGCGTTGTACCGCTCGGTGAGTTCGGTTGTGGAGAGGTGGTCGTTGGAGTGGGGAAGAAGCGAGCTTATCCGTTCTTCGAGGACTGCGATGGGAATCTGAGAGGCACAGGGTCAGACTGATTTGCATATGGCCATGTCTGAACTGGGGTGGTGGAGTGAGCTAAAGAATGATGATGGATTAAACCCAGATCAGTTGACTGGGGGTGAGTGTTTGATTTGCTCTAACGCTCCGTCCATCATCCCCTTTGGTATCGCTTTGTTCGCCCTAAGTTGGCAGGGTATGCCCAGACGTGGGTCCCTTGCTCACTTTGCCACTGGATTCAAGATAGCCTGGCTGATGAGGGTTTTGAACCCGAAACCGGTCCCAGGATGCTTGTTTCCGGTCCAGGGAAGACATGGCTTGGCAGTTCGGGCTGGACTGTTCCCATGAGGCACAGGGTCAGACTGATTTGCATATGGCCATGTCTGAACTGGGGTGGTGGAGTGAGCTAAAGAATGATGATGGATTAAACCCAGATCAGTTGACTGGGGGTGAGTGTTTGATTTGCTCTAACGCTCCGTCCATCATCCCCTTTGGTATTGCTTTATCCCTAGATATAAGGCAAGCGTTTGATACATTAAGCTGGTCATACATGCTTGCAGTGTTGGTAAAGTTTGGTGTGCCCCCCGAATATTGCAAATGGATTCAATTACTCTATACTGATCCCACAGCCCGCGCCAAGTCGGGAATGGTTATATCGCCTGCATATCGTATTTATAGGGGGACACGTCAGGGTTGCCCCCTGTCCGCCCTTTTATTTGTGTTGGCGTTAGAACCAATGGCCCAGCGATTGCGATACGAGATGGCCCCATATGGCATACCGTTACCACCAGTAATGCACTCAGTTTCACTATACGCGGACGATATGCTGTTATTTTTTAAAGATCTTGGCATGAACATGCAGTTTGGGGATGTTTCTGGTCTGCGTCTGAATGCCACTAAGTCAATAGCATACTCCTTCTCCGACACATACGGGGGTACCCACTTGCAGTTTGGTCCAGCACAGTTCGCACTGGAACCTACAACATTCAAATATCTCGGGATACTAATTTATAGGTCCCCCGCTGACACTATTGACGGGAATGTGGTGCGAACCATAAACTCGCTCCGTTCACAAGTGTAATTTTGGAACACCCTGCCGTTGTCACTGGCGGGCCATCTAGCAGTGTCCAAAATGGTCATGTTACCTAGACTCTTATACCATTTTGTGAATATCCCTGTGGCCCTGCCGGTCTGGATCTTCCGGACACTGAATACATTACTAACGTCATTGTTGTGGGGAAAGGGGAGACATAGACTAGCACTATCCAAGATGAACTGCCGAGCACTGCAGGTGTTATGGGAGCACCCGATTTTAAAACATACTGTATTGTTGGGCAGCTGCAATGGATGGCATATTGGCTGGCGGGACATAACTTGTTCGAAATAGGATATACCCCGGCACACTTGAAGCGGGGGAGGTTGCAGGCACTGCTGTGTCCCGGGGCTGACAAGATACGAGACCCTCCTTTTCTATTGTCCGTTGCCTTACACTACTGGAAGCAAGCCCTGAAATCCGCAAAGGTCTTGAGTCCGTTCGCTCCCAACATCCCCCTCTGTGGTCTACCGCCCCGCCGTGGTGTTTTGTCTACTGCTAGGGTACGAGACTGGATACAGGCGGGCACGTCCACTATTGGGGATTTCTTCCTTGATGGTACGTTAATGCTGCATGCAACATTTGTCCGCACTAATGCGGTGCCGGAGACTCTGTTTCTCATGCATGCAGCGGTGGCGCACTTTGTCCGGAGGCACTGGTTGGTGGCACAGAACGAACCCCCTACATTTCAATTACTGCGGTCTCTCCACATTATGGGCCACGGACGCCACCTTGTACGCTGGTTGTACCGCGGACTGCGGGAACATCTACAAGTATCATTGTTGCCTCTCCGTCAGAAGTGGCAACTAGCACTGGCAAGGGAGTTAGATGATAGGGAATGGGACGCAGCCCTGGAACATCCCCGTCGAGTGTCTCGTAATTTTCGACTGAAGACAATACAGTTACTAATATTCCACAGGGCTTACCTTACACCGCAGGCTATCCACGAAATGTATCCCTCGTCCTCTGCACAATGTCCCAGATGTGTCCATAGCCCTGCCGACTTCACTCATATGCTGTGGTCATGCCCTACCTTGGGGAGGTTTTGGTTGGAGGTTACCCAAGGGCTCTCTAGACTTGCGGGACACACCCGTTGGGATACCATGGAGGTGTGCCTGTTGGGTCTCTTTCCACTCCCGAAGAAGGCGAAACTCCTACGTCGCTTTGCAGGGTTAGCTTTGATGCTTGCAAAACGATTAATAATGCAGCATTGGAAGTCTCGCACGGTACCACGTGAGGGCAAATGGAGAGAGGAGGTCATTAGATGGGCGGTGGCAGAGGGGGAGGCGCTCAGTCGTGAGGAATATCGGGGATTAAGGAATAGACCTATTTCCCTAGAATGGGCCCAAGTACTAGAGCAGTTCAAAGCGGTAACTGACGAAGATGCCACAGACGCCCCGGACCCACGGTTAACCTAGAAAAAGCTACTGGATCCCTGCATGGTAGACGGGCGGGACGGGGAGAGTCCGGGGTGGCCCCACCCTGGGTCACACTAGCAGAGCATTACCTGGATTGACTCTCAGGAGCCGGTCCCGACGAGACTGATTGGAGTACAGCGGCTAAGTTTATGTTTATGGTTATGGGTTAGTGGGGAGGGTGGAGTTGCGGGTGGGATGCAGAGGGCGGGTGGTGGGGGCCGGGATTGTGGGTATATGGAGTACTGAGACGGAATGTGTAAGCCGGATTATTGTGTACTCATAATAGTGTCATTGACCACGGGTTCATGTACCACATAGCTGATATCCACACTGCAACGTCACGAAGAACTGTGGCAGATCCTACTGTTGATCTACATGTCTGCATGTACTCCAAAAACGGAAATTTACAATGTAAGACGATATGCATCTCCAAACCCTAATAAAATTGTGATAAAAAAAAAAAAATGACAGCAGTGACAGAAGACGGGCGCAAAGCCATGCAGCAATGGCTGCTGCTTCTCTTACAAAAGCATGGAAGGACTGGATCCAGAAATACTTTGTGTGTCTTTCTAACACAGTGAAGAGGTATCCAAGACAGTACTATCAAATGAGACTATTGCTGAGTCCCTGATGAAGAGAAGTTAGGCCCACTGCCTAACTTTACTAGTGATAGCAAAGTAAGCATGAGAGTAGGTGGAGGACTCTTAAGAGCCTATACATCTGCCTTCTAGAGGCAAAAGGTATAAGCTCTTAAGCCTAGTCTACCGGGCAAACAAAACGAAGTCAAGAAATTAGTATTTTTAGATCTCTTGGGAGTGTCAATCCCCTTTAGAAAGCCCCCTGTGAAAGAGAGGGTACTCGCAGAGAATTCAGATGTTTAGTGATATGCCTCGTTTCCAACTGTCTACAAAGGAAACAACCATTGGATTAACAGCGACTACCCATAATTGAATAGGGAGTGTAGTATGACCATCCTCATTTCACCACATCCAAAAGGGCCTTGCAACCATTGCAAAAGGCCTTGCGCATATCACCTTTTCAAATGTATAAACTCAAGTCTAAAACCTAGTGCTGTTCAGATTCCTAGCTTTCCTCTATTTCATAAAAGAACTAATTGAAAGTGAGACAGTGCAAGCTTTGTTTTAGAATTACATTTGTTACTGTGTTGTTCATGTAACCTTTTTTTTATCCATTGTATATGAGTGCACAAACGAACAAATGTGCTATAAAACAAAGGGACTTCATTACATTTTTAAAGGCATACGTATGGCCTAAATCCTGGTTGGTTGAATGGCAAAATTGCTCACAGAATAAAGCATAACAATTATCTTGGTAGAATGCAGGTTATTTGCTGCCTCCAATTTGCTCTTTTACCATGTCATTGTAAAGGCTGGCCAGAAAATCTTTGCCTTAATTCACAAGCCTACAGGCTACCTTTCAAAGCAGTATGCTAGGCTTTGGCACACTGGGGGCAGGCTAGAGCATCCATTGACAACCCTTATGTGCATGAGAGCACAAACAGCTGCCCATAACCGAGCACTGGGTATCAGACTCGGCTTAAATCATCATACTAAAATGTCAATATCAGACAAAGAAAGAAGCTGATGACACAGCCAAGACTTTGCAATGTACTGAATAGATCACCTTAAGTACTTTTTGGGTAATTATTTTTGCTGTACAAGATGGCTGACTGACAGCACTGTAACTATAAGTAAAGTGCTGGTTTATATAGTGATTGGTGTCTTTGGTTTGGGTACGTGTCAGCACACTTGTAAGGATAGAAACATGCCTCCTTTCTTGGTAAACAGAATCTAGATGATGTTTTATAATATATTTAACCCAGGGTACGTATCTAATATATAAAATAAAGTTTCAGTTTCTTGAAAGTTTTATATTGCTGTACTTTTATTCTCCCGTTTGTTTCACTATGCTATCCTTCTATATTTTTTGGTTTGATGTACATTATTGTCGTTTGTTTGTTCACATTATTGTGACTTTTACTAAACCAATACATAAATACATTTTTGAGACTTTCATGGTAGTTAGCTTTTCTGGTTCGTATTCCAAACAAGCATCTGCAGTGCAATAGGTTTCGCATTTACACGAGTTTGAGCTATTGGCATTGTAAATGACAATGCCTTTTATTTATGTTTTGGTTTTTAAAACATAAATAAAAGGCATTGTCATTTACAATGCCAATAGCTTAAACTCTCGCAAATGCGAGACCTACTGCATTCCAAATGCTTGAAGGCATCGCTGAGTTGCCCCCTTCTGTCTCCCATGGCCCCTGAGGAACTCCCCGTTTGCTACGAGTTAAATAAACAAGCCGGTGGTCACAACTGCGCACGAGAGACCTGCCTGCCCTCTTGCAGTAAGAGAAACTCATTAAAGAAAATAGTGCTTACAGACTAAAGAAGACGTACTGTGTAACAACCGAAGTAAAAGGGCCAGTCCTCATGGGAGGTTACATATGAAGACAAGGCGGTACTAAGGAGGGACTAACAAGGCTAATAAATCAGAAGCCAGCATTTACGAAGGACAATGACACAAGCCAATGACAAATATGGGCAGAGAGTGAGCAGGGTTTCAAGTACATACTCCAATACAGCATGGCTTGCAGAGCAGTGCATGCCATGCTCGACCTAAAAAGAACTAGTTTGACTACATTTCAGTGTGTTACTCGCCACGCGAAGTTCATAGAATAATAGAGTGCCCCTCTAGTATTAAAACATGCAATCAGTGTGGTAAAACCAGTAATGACATCACAGTTGTCCAAAGACTAAAGTCCTAGTACATATGGATCAGACTTCTCCAAATCAAAAACTGCAGGTCTCAAGATCGTCACAAATTGCAGAAATTCAAAGTGATCAAAGAATGCATTGAAAATTTAAACCTATCTTTCCACAAAATCAAACCAAGTGACTATGGAATCAACCCTAAATTTAAATACTGTTAATGAAGAAGAGTAATTAAAAACATCTACAAAAAACCCAACGCAATTTAATCTGAATGTTGATCCAACAACTGTCCAACCAGCCCAATTAGCACCAAGCTATATTGAGAACCTTGCAGACTGTGATACTAAGCAGGATGCCGCAGTTACAACTATTGCCCAATCAACTCACCTAGCCTTAAGGTACACTAAGAACTTGGCAGACCAGGATAGTAAGCTGGACATTGCGAATTCCATAGGTCAAGCTAAATTTGAAACAGTCTTATCCAAAAAAAACAGGAAAAAAGTAAACAAACTTAAAAGCAGTCACAAATTATACATTTCATTAGCTCACAGAAGAAAATCAAGTCTCACAACGCTGCCACCTCAAGAAATATAACAGATATCACTGAATACTATTAATGACTGCCCCATAAATGAGATACAGCAAAACCAGAATCACATTACTGAAACAGCAGCAAGGTGTGAATCCCTCTGCACAAGCAAAATGTCAGTCTTGGGAACCACCTACACCTGGAAAAAATTCTGTCAGATCCTATGCCGAAGTGATCAACTCAACTGAAAATTTAAGCTCTCCACAAAAGAAATGATCAGGAACACCAATCAAGTTTAACAACTCTCCCATTCGCTCCTCAAAATGGCTGATTAAATGTATCTGCAACATCCAGCAAAGCTATTCAGCAAATTCCAGTGATCCAGTTGTTGTGTAAATCATAATATCTAGAATCTCCGCAACCAGTCAACAGCTTTGTAGCTTAGATTCAATGCTATTCATTACAATTTCAGAATGATGAAGGATTAAAGCAACCAATAACTGACAATAACATTAATATAGTATCTCTTTAGCCAAACCAAACCCAAATCCCATTGTAAGCAAATCAAATTCAGGGACAACACAGTGATACTGTATAGGACATCTATCGAAGAACAACTCTTAAAATGAAGGTATGATACAAGGAAAAATCTCTACATACATTTTGCACTATTTTGATAATTATGATTCCAAAGGTAATTGCGATGTCCTGAACGGAGGAAATTTGCTTCTCGCTTTTGCTTCTCATCTGAATCTGGCACATATGAAATCAGATTGAAAAATCAGGGTAAATTTGCCCCACGACCATTTGATCGAAATAATTAAATTACTGCTGTTACCTGATAATAGAAAGATCTTAGAGGGTTGGAGCACTGTCATCACCAAACCAACTCAGAAATC
Organism: Calotriton arnoldi; assembly: GCA_963921515.1. NCBI lineage: Eukaryota > Metazoa > Chordata > Amphibia > Caudata > Salamandridae > Calotriton > Calotriton arnoldi. Next base: position 3,565,764 of record CAWUFW010000020.1, read on the forward strand.
TTACCCAGCTCCACTATTGTCAAGCACAAATAATATAGCAGACACAGGGATTGCTATAGGGTCATGTCTAGAAGCAGCAAAGGGGGCAGACGCTGAACCAAGCACACGCAACATGGAGCTTTACATAATTCTGCATTTGGAAGACACCACATCATACCTCCTGAAAAAGGAGCACAGAAACTAAAGGAACAGGAGCTGGCTCTCCCTTACGCTTAACCAATTAGGAAGTTCAGTCCCAGAATGAAGACAAAAATAGTGCTCTTAGTGCTGGTGTAGACAATAATAATAGGCAGTGCCTCCCTCTCCTCCCGGCACCACCCCCTATGGCTCTATTCATTTTCAATCCTGGAATGTTGCAGGTCTGTGAAGATTGGCCAGTGACACCAGTGTTCAAAACCATATCAGCTCTTACCAGATATTTCACTGCCAGGACACGTGGTACGTGGAATCTCCACTAATTTAAGGATTTCGGTTGTTTTACATTCCAACAGTGCTCCAAGGGAAAAGGGCAGATCAATCGGGGGCCTGGAACTATACATTACACCTAAAGTTGTCCAATAACTTGTCTTGCCCATCAATAAAGCTAGTGCTGGACAAAATCAAAATGAAATCTATGCCCCCCTTAAATTACGGCTGTGAAATATTCCAATCATATCAAACTTGACTTGACGCAATGCAATGTAATCTATTAAAACGCATTTTGCTTGATCATTTTCTACATCATAGGCACAGTTATGCCTGGAATTTTGCTTGATTTAACAGCACTCTAGTTGCTGGAGCAGATGTAAAACAGCAAACCAAGGCTCATTAAAATCGTTGTTTTAGTCCTAACGAAAAAGAGATTTAATTAGTAAATCTGATCACAATGCCAAGCTTCATTTAGCGTTAAATAACTTAAATATGCAAGTGGCTTTGGAAACCAACTACTAGTTACAGATTTACAAAGGAATTTTAAAGAAACAAACGTGTGAACTTTCCTTTGAATTCGACCTAAAAAATTGCCGTTTACAGAATCACTACGGTGTACTACTATCCCCTTAAATTGAAGGCACGCTGCAGCCTAAGTTGGTAGAAAGCTCCTCCATGAAATTCAAAAAGCCCTACACCAAGCTTGACATTGGTCAATTCCATTCTGGGGAAATACACTAACACTGGAGAGGTCAAAGGACGTCGGATTGCTCTAGATTCTGGGATCAGAGCACAGAAAGTTTGGCCCACATTCCTCGCCGAAAGAAGAGGCTTATTACTTCCAGCCTTTTGAAAACTGGCGATTAGAACATGCCTCTGCGGAAAAAGAATGATTCAATGCCGCAGACATGCAGCTGGCCCAGGGCTTGACAACATTCATACACAAGAGTACAGATCAAGCTGGGTGCTAAGACTCGGGAATGAAAGCCTCTTTTTTTAACTGACTGATCGCGCAGGTTTTGCCATGGTCAATGATCTCTGTCACTACTATCTGTCTAGGGTTACTGATTTCTTTGACAAACGTTATATGGCTCCCTTGTTAGGAATCAAATACCGCGATCTGATTGGCCTTCAATGCGTCTAACTGTTTTAACGTCATTGCAATGCCACCATTGCAATGGTTTTAACTAACCGTACAATAAATAATTATTACTTTCAATAATGCAACATAGAAATTCAGCAGCTATCTGTCATGATGTGAACAATCTCATAAATGATGGTATTTGCGTGTAGTTATTTGTTGTTACTTTCTTATTCAAATATAATAAAAATACTTATCAAAAACACAAAGGAGCCATCTGGGCACACAACTCAGGCTTTTGTTTTCCACCCCATATAAATACTGGAGTATACTTCACGGCCTCCTGCGCTCAAGGTCTCGCTGCTGCACTCAAAGTGAACTAAATTATTTCCCTTTAGTCTTAACTAAATTATTTCCCTTTAGTCTTATAGGCTTCTCTCGCAGAACCCATTTTCAGTCTATGCAATAAATGAAAAACTGCACATCCTCTGAATACGCTAACCATACTGGGCGTGTAATGACATTTTAGAACAAACCACCAAATTATGTTGACGCAAGGCTCTCAGTACCATCCATCATGGTGACTCTTGTCTGCTGCTTCTCCAGTCGGCTTAATGAAAGAAGTCCATTCCCCAATGAACTCCACTACAATACCCACTGTGAAGGGTCCAGTAGCACAGGCATGAGTCTGGATGAGGAGGGAAGCTATTTCATACATGACAATGGACCCGATTCAGGGGGGAGACTTCCGATTTTGAAGCCAAATATGGCTTTATTTTAGGTGTCTCCTGCCTAAAAGTTTGTTTTTTCAATAGAACACTATGGGGGAAATGCGATCCCCAAATTTTCTTTTCAAAATCTCCCACTTCCCAGTTTGAAAATGTTGACTTGTATGCTATTTGAAGTGATGGTGCTGGAAGATTGATGATGATCTTATGTGCGTCCTAAGTGGGAAGGGTATGCCCAGACGTGAGTCCCTTACTCGTTGTGCCACTGGATTCAATCTAGCCTGGTTGATGAGGAGTGATACCCCGAAACGGATCCCAGGATGCATGTTTCCGGTCCAGGGTGGACCTGGCTTGGCAGTTCGGGCTGGACTGTTCCCATGGGAAGCAGGGTCAAGAATGATTTGCGTATGGCTTGGTACAAACAAGGGGGGAGATGTGGCGAGCAAAATAACGATGGATAAAACTCAGATCTGTGACTGGGGGTGAGTGTTTAAAAAGTTTCAACACTTCGTCCATAATTATATTTTGTGATGTTGCTGGAAGAATGAAGCACAACCCTGCATTGAATTTGCTCGAGGACTTCACAGCTTGTGAATACCCTTATGGCCACTGTAGTTTCATTAATACCCTAACCAGCAAACACACTGTGTAGCATTTTGCACATGAGTAAACAAAGTCTGTTTACCTTCATGATCTACTCTTGAGGAAATTGGAACTAGAAATATGATGCCAATGGAAAACATGTGTGTGAATTCTATAAATTACATTTTCAGTTTCACTGGGAAAAAGTGGCCAGCGATGTTCTAGTTTCAACAGCTGTGTGCACATAGTCAATATTTGGTGTAATGCCTAGATACTGCTTGATAATCAGCTCAAGCAAATGAGAGGTAAACGAACAGACGTGAATTAGGACATGCAGAGGTACACATTGAGCAACACATCTAGTAAAATGAGAAACTCAGTGTTTGAAAGTTCTGTTCTTCAATACAACAAACAGACAACTGGCAAGCATGGATTCAACAAGAAGCAAGCAACAGATGCAACAAGAGGCAAGCAAGCAAATGCAACAAGAGAACAAGCCAACTGAAGCATAGCCTTACACTTTGAACACAGCTGTGCGTTCTAGACGGAATAACCCATGACAATTCTAAATGTTTCAAGAAACAGGGATGCCAATGAAAACAGTGGCATATGCCTACTAGTGATTATGTGGCAATCCTATGGTTAAGGAACCTGGCTAGAAATGTTAATCTTAACTGGACCAAGGGAGATGTACTGTATAGTTAATTTACGAATGGCTTATGGAATAGTAGTCCAGGGACTGTGCTAAACATTTGGAATGAAACAAAACAAACTATACAAGATACAACTGTACAAGCAATGGGAAAGTACGTCTCAAAAAATTACAGCTCTGGTTCGAATTTCTTATTTGCCCCTCAAATCAATGCAGGTTATGATCACTGCACCTCTTCATGCACTCGAAAAGTCTCCCTCTTCTGCAAACCTCTCATTAGACTGAACTAAAAAGATTGCTTGTCATGGAGAACTATGCTATTGCAATGTGATTTATAAAATTCTTCCAATAAATTGTGTAAATAGACTAACAAAACAGACCAAGAGATAGTGCCTCTAGTGACCTCCTGAAGTCGCTGAGACAAAGAGTGGGATTGGCAAATGGGCAAATATCTGGGCGGGTGCAGCACAAGCGGTCGTGTGCTTGCCACTTGGAATAGGCACGCTAGACATCATGGGCTGAGCAGTGCAATGAGGCTTACGGTCAGTCCATGAAACCTGCTGACAAATCATTTCCCAGAGCCGGTGTCTACTGCTGCAGTCCCACTGCTGTCCTTCCTACTGTAACTTCGATCAGCTACTCTCCTCTCCTTAGGGACTACAAAAAACACAAGATGAGTGGAAGGGGAGGCAACATTGTAAGTGAGAGGAGCAGCAGGGCAAAGGAAGACGTTTTGAGGGGAGACCAGATGTATAGAAGTAACACTACAATGAACGTATTCCTCATTCAATGAGACACTAACTAGAGACTTCGCTCATTTGGTATTTACCGATTATTTAATCACTGGTGCAAGAAGCCTGCTTTTCAAGCACTATGGTGCTTTTGTAACCAGTTTTGTCTTTTGATTAGCGGGCTGTATTCATTCCATCGGCCATCATTCATTCCAACTCTGCAAATTGGCTTTCATTAGTGCCTATAATGCAAACAAAGGGCACAAAAAATGCTCAAACTATTTCAGTTCCCCCGGACTAGATCTACCCAAAATAAAGCCATCCTTACCCCCCCATTGTAAGGAGTCAGAGTAAACTCACTGATAGTCAGATGCGTTTAAGAAACGTGAAGAGAGAATTCAGCTTTTCTCAGACATAAGGTGCAGGGAAACAGAGCGAAGCCTACTCAGCATGATAGCCACTACCAAGTCAACCACCTATCATGCCTGATCAATCATCTCTAAGCCCTGGCCACAGGGTAGTCTCTCCCAATAGTAAGCCCATAAGCAAGGAGCCTATTATCTCACCCCTACAATGAATTTCCACAGTAACAAGGAATATCACCTTGTTTATTCCTATGGCTGAACTGCCAGCTCCATGCCATAAAGACATCGTGGCATTAGTGCGAGCCCCATCAAAAGAGATAACAAGCTGTTCACATCACCTGTTGGCCCTATCACGCATCATGCTGCACACATCCATTACTAGCAGATCTGTGCATCCATGAAGGAGCCTATTCAAGAAAGTCAAGAGGGTGCTTTAGTTCAAGTAAATTGAATGGAATATGTTTAGGGGTCATATCTGAAAATTACGTGTACATGCCAAAGCCACCTCATAAGGAATCAAAAGGGGCACGAGAGCCTGTTGTAACACTACACCGAATGCATGTGGCCTTCTCAATCGAAAGAAAGATGTAAAAATTGCCCATCCAGACCACTCTCAATCTTGCTGAATTCCACAAAGAATCAGAATTATTTAGATGCAGGAATTGCATCCGGATTTCTGGAGTAGCTTCCATCTGTTTTTGAGTTTCTAAACCAGATTCTGGAAAAAGCAGGGCACGTTCACCATGCCCTGCCGATCCTGCTTCATTATGGAAGCTTTATTCAAGATGCCATTGAGCACATCAAGATCTGCTCATACCAACATTAGTTCAAGTGGGAGGGGTGGGGGGCAGGTGTAGATAGTAATCTGGAGAAAAGCTGTAAGCCTTTTTTTCACCAACAAAACCCCTATTGATCATGCTTCAGTTGAGGACTTCATTCCCTCAGTCTCATACACTTCCGCAGCAATCAGTGAAAATCCCATAACAGTGAAGTTTGTTCTCTTTATGCATTCGCTAGTACTTCCATCTTCCAGTTTGTAATCCTCATGGCGCATGAAGCACCATCGGACCTCTGGCAGACGCCAAAGCTCAGTTGCCCCATATCCATTTGTTCCTCGACATCCTGTATCTTTAACTTCAAAGCTGAAGTTGCAGACGTCACACTAACCAGTCTGCAATCCACCTACTTTAAGCATGACAACTATTATTTTTCCGCACTTTGTCTAGTTTCTCAACTGTCACTTCCAAAGTCAATAACATTAATTTGAACCAAAGTATGAGTCATTCCTCTCCCATTCCCTTTCTTTTCTAGCCTGAGACTGGAAAATAAAGGTTACTTACTTACTCATAACACTCCCCTGCTGTGTTAGAAGATTTTCCCTAAGCTGTAGGCTGATTGGAGGATAGATGCTCATACCCCTAAGTTCTGGGTACCACACTCCTGGCCCAAATGAGCAGCCATTAGAATGACTTAGGCCTCATCGATTCTGATCTTCTTCAGAACTTGGGGAAGAAGAGGCAGAGACAGAAAGGCGTACAGGAATCCCGTCCTCCACTCTGGCTGGGGACCCTTCTTGGAAACTCCAGCGCACAAAAGTGTTGAAATTGTGCGTTCTCAACTGAGGCAAAAAGATCAAGACATGATTTTTCCACTGTTAGAAGATACCCTGTGCCGTCTCAGGGTGTAATCACCGTTCGAAGTCCACCAGGCACTGCCGGCTGAGCTCCTCTGCTCTGGCATTTAAAGATTTCGCTAGGTGGTTCACAATCCGGGAGATGCCCCGACACCCCAGTCAACTCCAAATGCTTAGAACTTTCTCGCACACGATCCAGGGCCTCACTCCTTCCTCCTTGTTGCAATATCACACGACAGTGTTGTTGTTAATGAGATCCTGTACCAGTCTCCCCTTGAAGGACTGTAGGAAGGCCTTCAATGCCTGGCTAATGGCCTACAACTTCAACAGGCTGATGTGGACTCAGGCTTCGCTGAGGGCCAGAGTCCTCTGATCTCCATCTCTCCCAGATGACCTCCCCCTCCAACCCAGAAATGATGCATTCATCAACACCGTCAGCTCTGGCTGGGCTAGAAAGAGGGTCTGATCTGAAGGATCCATATGTCGGATAGAATAGCTTGCAACCCTTGGAGGAAATGTCTGATCCTGCATCCCACAGAGTGGTTGTGTGCCACCAGGGGCAAACTAAAGTGGTTTGGATGCTGATGCCACTGAGGAAGGTCTGTGCTCCTGGGGACCTGCAAGTTGCCTGCCTGATCTCCGTCCCTGGCCCTGAATGGATTGGGTTGACTGTTGCGGAGTCCCTGACGTTGCCTGTACGCCAAACATTGTGAGTAGCCTCAAAAGGGTGGGAATTGGTGAGGAAACTGTCTGGTAGGGGTCAAAAAGGCCAAAAGAATGTGCCATGGCCCAATTTTCCATGAAGTGTTTCAGGGCAGAATAAGCCTTCTCAGCAAATAGGCAAGATCTGTCAAAAAGCAATATCCTTAAGGACTGCCTGGACATCTCAAGAGAAGCCAGTTTACCTCATCCATGCATGGCGATGGAGCAGCATACTGGTGCAGAGCACTCGTCCCAAGCAATCAGTGATGTTCAGGCCTGAACAAATTACATATTTGGCCCCATCCTGACCATCCTGAAAGGTTTGAGACAGGAAAACTCGAAATACCTCAAGGATCACTGGCAAAATCTTGCTGACCATGTCCCTGAGGGCATGTATGTAAAGTTTGAGCAGACAAGTGTCATTGACAACCTGAAGGCAAGGCTGGCTGAAAAGAACATTCATTTCCTGAATGCCTTGATTCTTCCCTCAGAGGGGTTGAGGGGAATGAATTGGGGTTCATCTTGCTGGTGGAAGCCTGTACCACCAGATTCTCTGGAGTAGGATGTTGAGTAACTCACCCGGTGCTGGTCTGTGGAGTCCGGCTACCTGTATGTTCGCCGGTGGCCAGGAACAGGGCTTTTTTTTGTTGCAGTTTTTTATTGTTGTTGTTGCAGTTTTCTATAGCACCAACTTGACCCGAAGGTAACAGAGCCCCTTACATGAGCACCAGTTGCATTACAGATGGACACATTTATTTTTAGGCACGGGGAGATTAAGTGATTTGCCCAGAATCACAGGATGTTTGAGCCTCCCGCCAGACTTGAACCTGATTTCCCAGTTTCAAAGTTGGCCACTCTAGCCGTTTAGCCACATACTCTCCCTTAAACCAGGTGCTCATTAACGTGCCAATTAGGGTTTCACAAAACATTAGTAAGGGTTCAGATGCGGTCTACCAAGGCTGCAAAATCCTCCCCATCATTTCCATTTTCATACTCAAGTGGTGGTTGGCTTTGATCTGAGTAGGAGCCAAAAAGCTGATGGAATACCTCATAGCGGCTCCGCAGGAGAGACAGTGGTATATATGAATCTGAGAATCTGACTGTATGGACACCTGGTGTATTGGGGTGAAATCGAGACATGACCTCGAGGTCAAGGCGACTTCGGCTCAATGTCAGACACCGGTATTGGTAAAGGATCCTTCTCTGGCGCAGGTAGCGTTGGGTCCAGCATCGACATTGAAGGGTATGGAGCAGATTGTGGCACCAGGCTGTAAGTCACCACAGAAGTCGGTGCAGAACAGAGGTGGGTTTGAGAGGCACAGACAGGACAAAAGAAGGGTCCACCAGCAGAAACTCAACAGGAGGCCCCTGCAGATCCTTAGGGCCCGAAGCCATGCCAAAGGGAAAGAGGGAGTTGGTAGAGTGCCAAAGATGTGCAAACATTGGCGCACTAAACGCCTTGATCTGCTGTGACATCACCAATATCCCAGGGAACTCGATGTGCATCGGGATCAATTGCAGATCCGACTCGCAATAGAAGATTGGGAGCAAGACTGAGTGGGACCCTGGCGCCCTCACAGCTTCTCTGAGGACAGAGAGTGGCAGGATGGGCATAAGTTTCACTTGACCCTCTTGTGCTTCCGTTTTGACTTACCAGAAGACTTCAACCATGAAGAAAACCTGTTGCGGGAGCGGCTTCAGAGTGGGAACAAGTCCACGCCCTCAACTTCAAGCAGGAGTTGGACTTGCATGGTATCTTCTGATGTTCGTCGACGTACAGCTTTGTTTCACAGTCCTGATTGCTTCAGGTTTATAAGGGCGCATCCCGCACCTGTCTTTAAGTCATACCCCAAACCCAAACACCAAAGGCATACTTGGAGCGGGTCTGTCACCGACATTTGTTTTCGACAGTCACAAATAAGATTTAGATCCTGGAAGGACAAAAAAGAAAGCAGCTGGGTCTTAGAAGACTGCACCCCTGGACTAGTCACTATGTAAAAAAATATGATATTGCCCATCTCAAATGATCTGCCGCTTTTAGACCATAGAAATGAATATATGAGCTAGTTGGATGAGAGGCAATATATACACAACACACAGTTTGTACAGAAAAAAGCACATCAATAATAAAACGTCAGCAGAAAGTCGTTTCTGGTCTTTTATTTCCAGATATACTTGATATGCAATTGATGGAACCAGCCAACGCGTTTCGCCCAAACATGGGCTTCTTCAGGGCTGTAATGGCATACGAGGGTATAATTTAGAATGTTGGTATAAGACCACGCGAAACATATTAATGAGTGAAAAATAGCAAAAGTTAGAGAAAAGAAGAAAGGAAACGAGAGGAAAAAAAGAACGCAACCAAGGAGTGATGGAGTTATGGAAGAATGGTGAAACCGTGGAGGGGATAGAATAGCGTGCCGTCGGAAAGAAAGAGTGAAAACACCAGTGACATCCAAAAGATGTGTTTGGATGTAGCAGGGTAGTGGAAACCCACAAAGTGCTTAGTGATAATAAACGCAGTGATTCACAAGTGGAGCTAAATCAAAAGAAAAAAGTGCCCGTGCTCAGAGAGAGACTATTAAAATCCAAGGGTAGCTGGCTTACCAATAAGATAATGATATGAGACAGATCCTCAGTAGCTGGATCAAGAACGGGGAATAAAACCGTTCTGAAAGAAGCAAGTTCAGAAATAAAGATACAAGACCCGTTACGCATGCCAAAACTTTAACAATATAATGGAAGCACAAATAGTGCAAGGGTGTGCAAGCGACATACCTAAAATTGTTATGGAGAATTCTCGTGGTGGAGAACAGTTCTGTGTTTAAGAAAGGTACATGCGAATAAAGGAGTAGTGCGATAAGCACGAGGAAGGTTATCAGCGCTAATAGTTTAACACACCGCAAGGTGAAACCAATAAATGAGTATTGTTATCAAAAATGTTTAAATGTGGGAGAACGGTTAAGTATCCACTTATAGAATACTTAAAGTAGAGTGATAACAAACCTAAACAAAGCTGAGTATAAGTTTAAAAATGAGAACGGTAGTCAGAAGCAAAACGATAATGCCCACGGTTAAGGATAGTCATGTATGGTGCGAAGGAAGCGCAAAGACTTTAAAAATACATTTTGTATGTGACTAGAAGTGGAGCACAAAGTTTTAATTGGAGTCGAGAGCCTAGTCTATAGCGGGAATGACCACCGTTGAGGTAAAATTGTACGTTGCGCATAAGGCGCCCATAGTGAAAAGCACAGTGTGTACAAATCTATAATGGAAAAAGCACCAAAACTGAACAAAGTGAGAAAAACAAACTTTGGATGCACGGTGCGTGTGATGCAAAAAGCACGGAGGCACACCGTGTATCCGTTTAAAAAACCAAATAAAAACTGTAATCGTCACCTTACAAGAAATGCGGCGCGCAAAAAAATCAAATACGGAAGAGTGGGTAGATCTTACCGTATCCCAATATTCGCCGTGAAATGAATCAGAGCTGTGTCCATAACTCCATCACTCCTTGGTTGCGTTCTTTTTTTCCTCTCGTTTCCTTTCTTCTTTTCTCTAACTTTTGCTATTTTTCACTCATTAATATGTTTCGCGTGGTCTTATACCAACATTCTAAATTATACCCTCGCAAACGTATTGGGGATCTCTTCGATGAGCGAGGGGTTTTGGACTTCCCCTGGTTGGTGGAAAACTACGGCATCCCTAAGACTGCATACTGGCAATATCTGGCGTTGCGCCATTGGGTCACACAGCCACAGATACGCCCGCACGCAGGTCGATTCCTCACCAAATTCGAGGTCTGGTATATTACCCGCATCTCCAACAAGCGCCTTCTGTCAGATATATACGGGTTTCTCAACAGGGCAAGAAGCCAGACAAAGACATCAGCGCAGCGTCGGTGGTAGGCGGAACTGGGTCGAGAGTTCTCACCTAAGGAATGGGCGGATATTGTACATAGGGCCCTCCTCTTGCAGGACCTCAGGGAAGGAGATGCTCCTAAAGATTGCACACTATTGGTATTACACCCCGGAGAGGGTTGCGAAATGGAAACCCCGAGGTAGCAGTCTCTGTTGGCGTAACTGCGGACAGGAGGGTACCCTTTCCCATATTCTCTGGCAGTGCCCCAAGGTCCAGGCGTTCTGGGAGACCATCTTACCTATCATTGACCAAATATATAGCACAGAACTTCCCAGGTTCCCCAGCTATATTCTGCTGGGTTTGCCCAACCCACTCACATACCCTCTTCGGTCCTGTAGGGGAAGGGCGATTACGTTAGCATTGGGGGCAGCTAAACAGGTTCTCCTGGCCAGATGGGGTACAGCGGAGGTTCCCACTCAGACTTGCTACATAAATTGTGGGACATAGTGGGTATGGAACGAATCACCGCGGGGATCCACCACACATTGCCCAAGTTTGACAAGACCTGGGGGTCCACAGTGGCATACCTCTCTTCCGAGTTTGTGGAGCTCACCTGCCCCCAATATCTTAGAATTTTGCGCTTCCCTGCCACCTCGGGGCCGGATCCAAAGGCCCCTGTGCCGGCCCCTCCACCCTAGATCCCTACCAATTCTGTCACACTCTCTGGGTGGAACTTCTTTCTCTTCTCCTCTGTCCTCTTCTTTTCCTCCCTGCTCTCTATGGGAGTGCTCTCGTCTTTTTTTCTTTCTATCCATAAAGTTTGAATTTGCCTGAAGGCTCCCCACCGGCCGGTGGTTGTAGGTGGGTGTACTGTTACAAATGTAAGGCAAACTCAATAAAAATTACTTAAACCATAAATTATACCCTCATTGTATGCCATTACAGCCCTGAAGAAGCCCATGTTTGGGCGAAACGCGTTGGCTGGTTCCATCAATTGCATATCAAGTATATCTGGAAATAAAAGACCAGAAACGACTTTCTGCTGACGTTTTATTATTGATGTGCTTTTTTCTGTACAAACTGTGTGTTGCGTATATATTGCCTCTCATCCAACTAGCTCAAAGATTTAGATCCTGTAGTTTGGCGGGGGAAACGGTTCCGTTGTACACAGGTTTACAATTTTCTAAAGAAAAACTCCCCAAAACTGCTGTGACTTTTTGTGTTTCTCTTAGCTTTTTGCAATACTCATCAGGAGTGAGACTAATCCTGTTTTCTAGTGTATCCTTCATTACAGGATATGAATCAGTTAATTCACACTTTACACACCCTTCCCTGGATAGGCACTAACCCCCACAATAATGATCTACAAATACTGTTGGTCTATCCTGCATATCCCCAATGCCATCAAGAAACAAACAATTTATCTATGTCATCCCAACCACAAATCTAGGATTTCTACTCTTAAGGAGGTGGGGGGGGGGGGGGTTGGACCCCACTGTAAATACCACACTTCTGCGGCTGTCTTCTTTGGACTGTAGCAACCACAATTTGGCCTTCTGCTCCTCCCTTTAGGCCTGTTTCGTCTCCTCCAGTACCAACTTCTTTCCCTCCAGGGCAAAAGAAGCCACCTTCGCGTGATACTCCCTCTCTGACTTCTCAACACTGAACTCCAGCAGGGGGACTGACAGCTCTGAGGGGGTCATGCTGTGGGCACCCTCAGTCTCAGCCCTGGAAAGTGCAATGGATAATCCATTTTGCAACAGATTATCTGCCTCCTCTTGTTCTTTTTCATACTCCTTTGACGTGGTGTTGGTGAATCTCTTCCCAGCCTCTGAGGGCTTTGTGGAAATATTCCTTCTTAGAATCCCAATTCAAATTCACCCCGATCTGCCCGCACAGGGTCCTCAGCTCTCCCATGCTAAGACTCTCTATGGTATCCAGTTCCACCTACATATTCCCCAAAAACCTAAGGTGCATTAATTAGGAACAAAAATGAATTAAAAAAAGGACCCAATCGAGACTTTAGGCCAATTAAAAACAGAAAATGAATTTTTGATGAGAAGACGACAAAACACCACTCTGTAAAAATCCCACAACCAATTAAAAAAAACTAAGAACATTTTTAATACGTAATAAGACATTAAACTAAAAAAATAAATAATAAGAACTAGAGATATGAATTGTTAAAGTTTTAAGGCAAAAAGCGACAAGAAAAGTAAAGCGGCAACCAGAAATCACTGCTCTTGGTTGACTGGACCTAGGAGCAGTTTCAGGACAACCGCAATGGAGTTCAGGTCGTATACAACAAACGTGTCTCCTTGATCAAGGTTTTTACCGTCTGACTTGGTCTTTTTTTATAGAAGTCTAAATCCTCCAGCAATGTAAGTATGCAGGCTGTTTGTGCCGGAGTCTGAATGTAGGTATACGGAGATTCCACTGGTTGTTTTTATGTTTCAATTATAAAGACTGATTTTAGTTTAGACTACTGAAGCGGCAACAGTTAAAATGTTGTCATATCTTAAACACTATTTTTAAATGCTTTTCCATTAGGAAAGATAACTTGAACAATGACTCTGCATAGTAATGCGGTATTTCTAATGCATGAAAATTCCAAATCCTCCAATGGTACGAACAGATGGATAGGCCGGTAACATGAATATGCATGGGCTGTGGTGGAGTGCATGTTTTTAATTTGGAAACAGAATGGCAGTGAAATGCGCACTGAGATGTTGCCATGTGATCGAGAACATCCCGCCTTTGAGGACTGCAAACAGAAAGGTCGAGTGGTGGTACACACCCTGCTGAGGGCTCTCTGAGCATCACAACATTAAACAGAATTCCAGTTAGAGAATACGGTGATGCTTAATGTTCTTAGTAAACGCCTTCCCCCTCTCCAGGCACTGTCTTATTTGCTGTTTTTCAGTGCCGAAGAACACCACTTTTCTACCCATTCATGTTTTATCAGCACGAGTCACGCTCTTTTATCCAAGTTCCTTTCTTGTCTTATGATGTTATGCTGATACGTGTGTTTGTATGTGTCCAGCACGTATCTTGCTCTTCAGACTAGTAATTTACTTCCAGATTGCTCGGATTCCAGCTAACGCAACTGCGGCTGATTGAGGGTGTAAAGCCAAGAGGGCAGAGCCCGTTTTCAGATCGGCGCACGCTGCCATTTGCTACCCAGCACTCAATTATCAAATAACATGCACCAATATTTAAACATTTTTTTTTTTTTTTAAAGTATACAGCTTGGCTGTCACGTGACGCGGAAGACACACATTTGATGGACGGAATGCAGAACAAATCAAAACATTCACCCCCAGTCAAGAGATCTGGGTTAAATCCATCATTTTTTTGCTCACCATGCCACCCCAGTTTAGACCTGGCCATATGCAAATCAGTCTTGACCCTGTGCCTCATGGGAACAGTCCAGCCCGAACTGCCAAGCCAGGTCCTCCCTGGACCGGAAACAAGCATCCTAGGACCCGGGGTTTCACCCCTCTTCAGCCAGGATATCTTGATTCCAGTGGCACAGTGAGCCCGGGACCCACGTCTGGGCATACCCGGCGCACTTAGGGCGAGAAAGCAAAAGACACACATTTGATGGACGCGGAGCAGTCACATGTAAGGAGGTACATGTAAGAGAGAGGAGACTCGAAGGGAAGGACCTACGCGGCTACTGGTGAAGAGTGTGATGGTGCCCACCAGCACGAAGCCGGCTAGAGGACCATAGGACAGGCACCAAGTCTCACCCACAATGAAGGTAACCATAAAGAGTCCAGAAGCAAGAGCCTTGACAACAAGGGTGCTATGGCTAATCAAATACTAAGAGTCCGCCCTTTGATCCCATAGGTACTAATCTAGGAGAGTGCTGCGCTCTTCCATCTATACAGATATTTAGGACCCTTACAAGGACTGTATGGAGGTATTCCCAGCGGCCTTATGGTACACGTGCCGAACACCTCAATGCAGGTATTTATTTGTTTTCCTGTTCCCATCACAGTGCCACACACCAAATTTCTTAGCCCTGAGGAAGACCTTCATCAGAAGAAAACCCCCCAAGAAGGTCGAAAAGTGTTGGTGTTAGCAAGTGGGAGTGAAGGTGATCGATCCCAAGACGGTATAAGGCTCCCAGGAAAACACTCCAATGCCCCATAGCCTTTTGAGTTCTTTAATTCAGAGATAAGGAAATTTGATAACTTGATAAATGGACAAATGTGGGTTGGACCCTTTTCTATGTTTTTTGTATATTGATCACATGATGCACATAGTAGTTACCCTTGTTTGAATATGTTCTTGTGCTACTGTGATGTCAATTTAATTCCTCTACGATTTAAGTATTTGTACTTTTTCTCGTGATATACGTTTTGAGAATTTTGTATATCGTGTGCATGCAATTACATTGGTGTCTGATTTCTCAATTTTTAAATTAGGCATTGCTCACAGAGGAAAAAAGTAGGACCTCAGCGAGTGGGTACGAGGGTGAAATGAATCTGAAGTTCTTTCAAATAACTGGATACAAATACCTAGAATAAGTACGTGAAATATCAAATAAATGTTTCAATGTATGGTGGTGGTTGTTGGGGGTATTTTATGTTCGAAGTAATAAGGCTTTTGCACTAATATTCAAACATTTAAAAAAAAAATTATGCAGCTTGGCTGTACAGTGTTACTATTAAAACAATACATTTGGGGTGTGTTTACTGGCTGCACAATACACCACTGAAGGCTCTAAAGAGGAGCAGTTGCTTTTGATGCGCAATTGCATATTCTGTCAATTGAGGTAGAAGCAGCTACTACTTGGCTGCGTGTGCAGTGCATGTCATACATTGGATCTGAAAGTGACAGAAGATCTGTAATCCATAAGGTGAAGGCCATAAATAACCTTGTGTGTCAAGAGTGAAGTGACTGCTGAATTGGACAAATTGGAAAGGAGTGGCATAATCAAACTCATGTTTTTTTTTTTTTTTTTTAAATTCCATATATTTTTATCCCCAAAATTCAAACACAATACTGTATCAATAAATTTCTTTGAAAATTGCACAATTAAAAAGTCTCAATTTGCTATAACACTTATTTATTTTTTAAATTTCAAAAACCTTTATTGAAAATGAGACACAGCCAAATTACAATATTGCACCAAAACAAAATACTATGCACTACAATGCGGCAGGTGATACCAAAGGATACCAAGCACATATATAACAAAAAAAGGAAAAAAAAAGAAAGAAAAAGAAACATGCCAATGTGATAAGTCAGGGTGACACCAATATCAATGAAGAGAAATTGACTTGCACTGCGCTGTGTGTGAAAAAGGAAGGGGGGGGGGGATCAAACTCATGGTTGGCTCTTCTGGCAGTGGCTGGCAAGGCCAGCTGCCGCATGATACTATGAAGTGACACAAGCATACTGGTGGACACGTGGCAGAAAGACTACTATGAAGCGGACTAAAGCCGGTCTAAAAAGGCACTTAGCTCCTACCACTCTAACCTAAATCACGCATGTTGCACCGTTTATACCAATGTAATCGAGAAAGCAAATTATAATGCAAAATACATTTTTATTTTTTAAAACTGTCTCCGACTCCGCTGACCCTAAAAACACTGCACCTACCTTTGAAACTAGCGCCACCCTATGTGCACAATTGAGCACTATTTTAAAGTTAAAATTCAAAAGTTTCAGGACAACATTACAACAATGCATGACAGGGAACCCACAAGTAATATAAGTCCTTAAATGCCCCCGGCTAAGTTCAAACTAATGCAGTTTACCCCTCCAACTGCGAAGACCTGGAAAATGTCTTTGCCAAAAGTAAATCAGGTTCACCCCTAGATTCTCTCCCCCACAAATTATGAGGCTTATAGGTGATAGCCTATGCCCCATTTTTCACAATCTTTTCACTACCTCACTGTGCTCTGGGGTAGTAGATAGGACAAATGTCATTCCCCTCCTTAAAAAAAATAAATGCTGATCCCAAATTACTCTAGAATTTTAGACCTATTCCTCTCCTCCCCGGGGTTTCTAAGGTGATTGAAAAAGTTGTCAACACCCAATTACCACTATTTTTGGAAACCTTCAGCCTCATACATCCATCCCCATCAGGTTTCAGGGGTCTCCATAGCACGGAGACGGCACTCATGGAAATTGCAGATTCCATCATATTCACGCTGGCCGGCGACCATAATGCTGCATTGGTTTTATGGGACCTCTCTTTCGGCATTTGACACAATCTTGCACGAGATCCTGTTACAGTGACTCACCCATATTGGGGTAGAAGGGAAGGCATGGGCCTGGCTGAGTTCATTTCTAGAGGACAGGGAACAGGCAGTATGGCTCAAACCCTACTTCTCCGAAGCCAAAACTCTAAAATGTGGAGTACCTCAGGGCTCGACCCGAAGCACCACACATTTTAACATATATATGGCCCCACTGGCATACCTTGAGTCATTCGGTATACAGGTGGCCTCCTACGCAGATGATACACAACTTCTGCTGACATATAACAAACGTGAGTCAGAGGCCAAAGCCAATTATGCGGCCTGTATGACAGCTGTGATGGGGTGGCTGGAAGCCAACTGCCTGCACTGCAACCCTGAAAAAAATAGAGGTCCTGCTCTCTGGGAACGACCCCCAGCACGGGTGGTCAGGCGCCTGGCCGGACAATTGCACTGACTGCCCCAAACCCCCTCCCCCCCGCCGGACGAAGTGGCAAGAAACATAGGGGTTCTCGCTGACAAAAATCTATCCCTTAAACCCCCGATCTCGGCGGTGGTCAGAACTGCATGCTGGATTCTGAGGACGCTAAGGAAAATTCTTAAATTTCTGCCATGGGAAGCCAAGAAAACCTAGGTTCAGGCACTGATCCTATCTAGACTTGACTTTGTCAACATACTGTACATTGGTATCCCAGATCACATCATGCAGAGACTACAAAAGGTACAAAACATGGAAGTCTGCCTTTTGTTCAACCTCACGGAACATAACTCAATCTCCTGGTATCGCAACCAGCTTCACTGGCTCCCTTTTCAAGGAAAGAGTTATTTTTAAAGAACTTACAGTGGCACACTCAGCATTCTATAAATCTGGGCCAAAATAATTATGTGACAGATGACCCCTTATTGCCCTAAAAGTTCCCTTCGATCAGAGTCGGCCCGTCTACTGTCCATCCCTGTACCAAACTAAAGAAATGGGGCGGATCTGCCTGCTTGGTACTGGCAGCCAAACATTGGAAGAAACTCCCCTTGCCCCGTAGATGTATTCCAGAAAAAAAGCTTTTCCGCGAACAACTGAAGACTTATCTATTCAAGGGTTAAAGTGGTCGTGATCCCCCCAGCGGGCTTTTGCCTTCGCGCCGTGACACTCTTGTAGTAGCCGAGCGCTTTACAAATTCCATCATTCATTAATTCACATTTCCTTTGCCCAAGATTAAGGAGCTGGTTACAAGACCAAGGGGGTCAAGTGGTTTTCCACAATTGACTCTGCTTCACTATATTAGCAGGCCCCACTCCAATCCGACAGCAAGGATCTCTCTCAGGCTGCTTGACTACAATTATGATGTAAACTACTTACCTGGCACCAAGTGCACTGTTGCAGATTAATCTGAGCAGGTTTACTTTGCCTATTAAGGAGCTCAGCCCAAATGTCTGGGATGAATATTCAGTTGCGTTGACTGAATTGGAAGAGGAAGGTACTATTGTTTAGGTTTCATTGTTTTTCACTATATAATGAGGATGATGGTATTAGCCAAGTCTACAATTACACATAGAATTCCTGGTTTAGTAAGAGGCATTTGCGTGAGGAAATGAAAATTGTTTGGGAGATTAGGAATTAATGGTGCTTGGATGAGAAAAGTTTCTTGCTGAGCGGGGGAAAAGTGGTACTACCAGTGGGTTTGTAGTAGAAAATCCTCCGCATTATTCATGAGTGACAGATATGCATGGTCAAGTCTAAGAAGAGAATAATGACACAGTATTTGGGGCCTGAAATAGATGTGCATACCAAAAGGTTGGTTCACAAATATCTAGAATATGACGAGGCTGATAGTCCCTGGTTTCATTCAGACCATTTTTAACATTCAATAGACTGTCCTAGAGGTCTGTGGGAAATTTTAGCTATTGACATTTCAGGTCCCATACTGAACTTCCAAGGGTCAACCAAGTATGTAGTTGTGATTTTGGAGGTGGCAGTTATTATCAAGGTCGACTCCGAATCTATGGTGAGGGTGTTTAGTGTAAGGCGAAAAGCAGGAAGGTAGCCGAGTTGAGGTGAACATTTTTTTATTTATAAAAATACAATCAAACTGACAGCTAGGCAGCAAAGAACCTCCTCAGTCATCTCCTTTGCCTGTCACTGGCCAAAGATCCAAACAATCTTCACATTCTCGAACATTGTTTATAGCCGCGTAGTAACTGGAGAAGATCACAACAAGATCAGAACACACCTTTCCCCTCACAATTTCAAAAACCCTATAAAAGAACAAAATCATAAAAAACAAAGAGAAACAATATAGATTGCAAAAAAATAAAAACATTGCAATCGCAGGTAAGATTATTCTAACATCTTAAGTAATACAACAGCCACAAGAATGCAGTGAAAATTTGCATTTGATAAAAGCAATAGATAAAATTCACACCAAAATATAATCATGGAATTCAACAGTTCACATTTGTTTCAAAGAACAAATAAAATTCACTCCAAAATGTAATCATCAAATTTAACAGGGGAACATCTCATCCGTCTGCTGCGACCATTACAATTATCTTCACCAGAAGAGTTTGAAGCAGAAGCAACACTCTTGCTGCCGGTACTTTCAACAGGAAATTCTGAGGCATTGCTGCAACATTCACTAGTGACACCACCATTGCTTGCAACCATTTTATCCACCCGTGCAGCATTCCACCATTGTCCATTACTGCACTTAACGGCACAACAATCACCACTGATTTCTTCTACTAACAACAGAGATTTGTATCTCACTTTAGCTTTCATTACTCTAGATTCTGGCAATTTAACTCGTACCCAGTCACCTTTCTGGAAACACACTTGTTTGGTGCTTTTCATATCATCATATCTAATTTTGCTTTTTTTCATGACAAATCTCCATTTTACCATGAGCTTGGCTTATAATCTGTGGCATTTCTTCAGTGGAAAAGATACAATTAAACGTTCTCAACCACCAGGTCTTAAAGAATCACAAGTGCTCCTTCCTCTCAATGCTTTAAAAGGTGAAACCCCTGTCATCAAATGAGGAGTGTTGCGATAAGCACAAAGCATGGCTCAAATGGCATTAACCACATCACAACCTTCAATCATCGCTCCTCTGACACACTCAGTGACAATCCTGTTAGCTCTTTCTACCTGGCCATTTGCTTGGGGATGATACAAGCTAAATCTCTTGTGTTTAATCCCACCATCATTCAAGAAAATCTTCATTTCCATAGAAGTGAAATACACCCCATTGTCAGATATCAATTCTCCAAGAGAGGGGTTCTAATGGGTACCTCTCTCTTGCAAATACATCGATGAGAAAAAAGTGACTTCTGCTTTGGTATTTGGCTCTCATACAAACTTGATTTCTAACAATTTAGACAAGTTATCTATCATCAGATTGGCAAAAGTTGGAAAGGACCCAGAAAATCAATAGACACATTCTCCCAAACACTTTTAGGAGTTTCAATCTCACCCATAGGGGGTGCATAGCACATGAGACCCTTATCATTTTGTGTACAAATCACACACTTCTTGCAACAGTCCTCAACATCTCTGCCTATTCCTGGACACCAGAAAATTTTCCTCAGTCATATTTTTATTGAGAGTCATCTCCATATGACCATGATGGCTGAAATCAAGCAGGCTATTCCTGACCAAGTTTGGTGGACCTAATTTGTCCCCTCTAAACAGCAATCCATCTTCCATGCTCAACTCAGTATGGACCTTGTTATATGATTGTAGACCTATTGGAAGACCTTCTCTGGGCCACCCCCGGATTGAGTACTCTGATTTTATTTAAAACCAGGTCCTTTGCAAGAGCATTCCTCCAACACTCTTTACTCTTAAGGTCACCATTGTTCCAAAATACACTGGCCATCAAACTATAACTATCTTGTGACTGTGCCTCACTATTTCCTTTCATCTTTTCGAAAAAGTGCGGGTGACGTGAAAGAAAATCCGCTCTTCTGTTTCTCCCACCAGGAATATACTCAACATCAAAATGATGCTCAAGCAATTCACACTCAGTCTGATTAGCCTGGCTGTGGCTTTAGTGGAATGCACGTTTATCCCATTAAGAATGGAAACTAAAGGTTTGTGATATGTGCGTATTAGAAATGTTGTACCTCATACATAGGTCTTGAACCACTTAACAGCCCAGTTACAAGCGAGCATCTCACGTTCAATGACATAGTATGCACATACTTGACTAGACCAAGTGTGTGATGCAAATGCTACAACTCGCTCTGACTCACCTTTCCCTTGATACAGAATTGCCCTAAACCCACACCACAAGCATCAACTGTGATACATAGTACCTTACCAGGGGGTAATGGGCTCAACAATGGTGTCATACCGAAGAAGGGTCGTTACCGTTAGACCTCCGCAGGGCTACAGTAGTGGTCATACCCAAGTCAGGAAAACCGCCAGAGAAGTGCGAATCCTATCGGCCCATATCATTATTGAAACTAAAATCCTGGCTTCCGTTCTAGCAGCGTGCCTTATAACAGTGATAACATCACTGATACGTAGAGATGTTTCTGGCTTCATGCCAGGTCGAGCCACACGCTATAACCTCCGGCGCCTCGCCAATTGGCTCGATACAGTGAAGGATAGGTCCTCCCCACAGATGCTCTTCTCTCTAGACGCGGAAAAGGCATTTGACACCGTTCATTGGCCCTTTATGAGGCAAACCCTGGTGAAATTTGGATTCGGACGTGAATTTATGACATTATGCCGACGCTAGTGTTAGGGTTAACGGAACAAAGTCTGCTGACTTCTCTATTCAAAGAGGAACCAGACAGGCCTGTCCCCTCTCCCCTTTACTCTTTGCACTAGTCCTTGAGCCGCTAGCTTGCCAGATAAGGGCTCAGCCGGGGCTTGGCGGCTTCCAAGACAGCGGAGGCTGCCTCGCCGCTGAGCGGCTCTCGCTGTACGCGGATGATATCATACTATATATCACCAACCCTAACAGCATACTCCCCGAGTACCTGCAACTAGTGAAGGAATATCATAGACAGGCAGGATACAACATCAATTGGGGAAAGTCGAGACTCTACCCAATAGGGGGAACCGTGGATATGCAGCTACTGCCAGAGCAACTTCAGATCACTAATGAAGGTTTTAAATACCTGGGAATG
Organism: Calotriton arnoldi; assembly: GCA_963921515.1. Classification (NCBI taxonomy): domain Eukaryota; kingdom Metazoa; phylum Chordata; class Amphibia; order Caudata; family Salamandridae; genus Calotriton; species Calotriton arnoldi. Next base: position 3,587,855 of record CAWUFW010000020.1, read on the forward strand.
TACATCTCCACAAGGGAAGCGGATTGCCTCACCCATAATATTAAACAAATTTTGGCAGAATTCCGGAAGGATGTGACCAGATGGTGCAGACTAACCTTGACATTGCTGGGTAGGGCGGCAATGTACAAGATGATAACGCTTCCTAAGCTACTCTATACACTCCAAAACACATTCCACACGATACCGGACAGTATTTTTAAGGCCATCAATGATGAGCTTCGGTGTCTGCTATGGGATGGGGCCAACCCAGAGTGGCGCTACAAACCCTACAAAGGAACCAATATAATGGAGGAATCGCCCTACCAGACATTCGGGCCTATTACCGAGCCGCTCACTTGGTGGTAATCAATGAATGGTGTCACGTGCCGGGAGTCCATCCCACATATGCATTAGAGAGGCGCCAATTCCAGAAACGAACCTTTCTTCATTATTTGTATAGAGGGGCGGGGGTACAAGATTTGTTGCCAGCCACGCGACGGGTGGTTGAGGCCTGGAAGGGGGCTGAACGACAAATGAAGTGGGCGAAAAGACTGACCAGAGCCACACCATTGTGGGAGGGGAGGCGACTACCTAAACAAGGGAAACCACGGGGCTTTGGGGGATGGGACACAGTGGGGATCACAACGCTAGGAAACATAATCAAGGGGGGTGACATAAAGCCCTTTGCAGACCTCCAGGCAGAGTACCAACTCTCTAATACACAACGGTATAAGTATTTACAATTACAGCACGCTTGGAGGGCACAAAAGACAGATCTCACTGATATTCCTGAATATGCGTCGTAGGAGGGGAGGCTACTATAGGAAGAGACACCCTCCAAAGCAGTTTCCTGGACCTATAGAACCCTGATAAATAATATTCCTGACAGTCTAGCATCCCTTAGAAACAAATGGGAGGAAACCACCGGCCCTCTAGAAGAAACAGATTGGGAGGCAGCACTGATGTACCCGAGAGAGGTCGCAATTAAGCTTTGTCTAGGCTAATACAATTCAAAGTCCTACATAGGGTATACTACGACCGAGCGTGTCTCCATGGGATGGGCAGGGCAGACTCCCAATTGCCTGCGCTGTAAAACCAGCCAAGGCACCTACATCCACACTGTTTGGGAATGCCAACAAATACAAAAATACAGGTAGCAAATAGTGCAGGAGCTAGGTAAGATACTAGAAGTACAGTTGCCTATGGACCCCAAATACCTAATCTTGGGTATCCCTACAGAATTAGATATTACTAGACACCAGCTCCTGCTATGTAATCTCGGGCTTATAGTTGCCAAACACGACATTGCGAGACACTGCGGTAGGGAAGGCCTCCTAACATTTGCGGAGTGGCGGGCGGGCATGGATCTATACATGGGGGCAGAAAAAACAACGTATAAGGCCAGAGGGTGTCCGAAAACATTTGACAAGATTTGGCGGCTGTGGCTAAGATATTACAACTTGGAGGTAGAGGGTGGTAGTCTCAATACCACACACATTAACACGCAGGAACCATGAGTCAAAAATGGACAAACCCACTGCCAAGGGGGGTACTAACTAAGCAGGTCTGTTTTAGTAAGTTGCGGGAGAAGGGGAAGGAACACCGGAGAGCGAAATCCCTAAATGTGTTTTCAAAATGCTTGAAGTCTACAATTTGCTGTAATACTGTAATATATAATGTATATGTGACTTACCTGTTGAGACCCTGGCTGAAGGTTCAAAATAAAATAAAAAAGTTTTTAAAAAAACAATGGTGTCATACTTAATTCTGTCTTTAAGTTGTTAAATACTAAGGTCTGCTCCTCCTTCCACACAAAATTTACATTCTTTTTAAGTAAGTGATATAGAGGTTCACCTTTCGTTACAAAATGCTTAATGAACTCAGTATAATACACACAAATCCCAAGAAATGGTTGTAGTTGTTCATGATTTGTGGGACAGGTACCTCTTCTACTGCTTTCAGCAAACCAGGACGTGGAACAATACCCTTACCTGACACTACATGTCCTAGATACTCAACTTCTTGCACTTTAAATATACATTTTTCCTTCCTTAGTTGTAATCTTTTAAGTTTAAATGCATTAAAAACTGTATCCAATCTCAACCTATGATCCTTTACATTTTCTCCATACACTTGTTTGTCGTCCTGAAAAATCAAGATCCCCTGGAAGACCCTAAAAAACATTACTGATGACACACTGGAAAACAGAAGCAGCTGTAGCTAGGCCAAATGGCATTCTGCAGTATCGAAATACCTGAAACGGAGTGACAAAAGTTGTAGGAGGCCTGGACTCTTTGGCCAAAACTACAGAATGGTAAGATGAGCGCATGTCTTGCTATGAAAAAACGTTGACCCTAGCCAATGTGACCATCATCTCCTCAACAGTGGCGTAGCTAGGCCTTTTGCCGCCCATAGCGGTCCCAGCCTTTGTCGCCCCGCACCAGCTGTAAGAGCGGGGGGAGGGATTGCTGGCGATCGATTTTTGCTTTTGTGCCGCCCTGCGGGCCTCAGGTAAGAGCGGGGGTGGGGGGAGGCCGCTGCCCCCAAAACTCGTGCCACCCAGGGATACCACCCGCATGCCCCCCCCGCTACGCCACTGCTCCTCAATTTTCAGTAATAATTGGGCATCAACCCAAATAGATTTGTTAAGACTCCTAAGGTCTATACACATTTGTAGTTCGTTCTTTTTACGTGCAACTACAATAGGTGATAACCATAATGAAGATTTGGTGGGCTAAATAACCCCTTCAGAACATAGTTGCTGAATCAACTTTTGCAACCCCTCCCTGACAGACATTGATACACCTCTCAACTTATGTTTGACCGGAATGCTGCCATCTTTTAGTCAAAGCTAAGGTAAACACTGCTAATTCAAATACCCATATCGCTTGATTTTAGCTGCATAGATCCTTTACAAAAACTAAAGACCTAAATAGTTCTTCATTTTATGAACGAAATTGAACAAGTTAAAATGTTTATTGTGCAGCGCCGTTCTTGAAACTTGGATAATTGTTTTAAATCGCTGCGCCGTTCGTGAAGCTTACTACGCTGCTAACTCCAGCAGTTGGACGATTCCCCATAGCGCCGGCTGTCTAATTGACCTGAGGCACCACAGAGCACTAGAAGGAGCAAAGGAATTGGAAGTCTTCCTCTATTAAAGGCAATGCACTGGTGGTGGCCGTGTTCAATGCCTCATTTGTTAGACACTCAATTGGGTGACATTTTGGTCAGCGCACTAGTTGCTGCACTTCTGGCCCAGCTATTTAATGTGCATTGGGGCACAGATGCGCCGCTGGTGCGCCAAAGGCAAGCCCGTCTGCACCCGTCCGGGACCAGGGGCCAGGACCGCTGCCTGTCTGGACAGAAACAGGCTCAGATACTCAGCAGACTTACTCCACTCATATAACATCTCTGCAGGTAAGATGTGCAAGCGCACCATTAATCCTTGCATTTGGGATCTCACATGTGGGGAATGTAAAGTGACTCTGGCTAACCCCAAATCATTCATCAGAAAAAATAAGCCAGAGAGAGAGGGTACTAAGCCAACAGTGGCAGTTAGATCTGGTCAATTGTAAATCGCTACCCAAACACATGCTGGATCGGTTCACTTTCTTAGAAGACAACAAACAGGCAGACATGCTCCTCACCGAAACATGGCTTTGAGAAGAGTCTAAGCTGGACATTGCAATGACCATTCCCCAGGGGTATGGTATCACTAGGCTTGACCGGGAAAAAAATAAAAGATGAGTATTAACCATTATTTATAAAGAGGAGCTAAACATGAAATCCGACCCCTTGGCACTTCTGGATGTGAATATTAATCATTTGCCTTTAAACTCTCTTCAACATTCACATTCTCCGGTCTATTACTATACCATCCCCTGGCCCTGCTACCCAGTTCATACAGACCATCCTGAGCATTGTGGCTGAACACAGTATATGAACTGCTAACTTCACCTTGCTAGGTGATTGAAATCTCCACCTAGAAAACGCTAACTGTAAAATATCCCAAAACTTCAAAATGGACTTAGCAGCAGTCCAATTGACCCAATGAGTCGAAGTCCCATCCACACACAAGGCCATTTGTTAATCCAATATTCTCTAACCTATCGGAATTAATCACAGATGACCCATTAGAAATTATATGGTCAGATTACAAACTAATAGCCTTCCAATTATATAACACAAGTACTAAAGGCACCTCATCAGCCTAAACTTAGATGGAACTGGTCTAAGTTAGATATAGGCGCATGGGACAACATGCTTGCCAACTCCATCCCTGAAATGATTGGAGATATAGCCAGCAGATACAACAGTTTTGAGGTTTAGATGGCGAACGCCGTAAACAATCTGGCACCCCTAAGACAACAAAAAGCTACTAGCCCCGCAGAGAGAGCACCATGGTCCTCCCCAGAACTCACAGAACTGAAAAAAGAATAAAAAAAACTAGAAAGGGCATGGAGAAAAAAGCTAAGATGTAGGTGGAAAGGAGAACTATAAGACAGTAAAAAAATATAATTATGCCATTAGGAATGCTAGAGTTAATTACTTTACCTTAGAAATTAATCATGCAGGTAATTCCTCTAAAGAACTGTTCAATTTGGTAAGCAGCCTGATGAAACCCACTAATAATAAAACGGGCCCACCCCCCATCAGAGCCACAATGTAATATGCTGGCGAATTTCATTCTGAAGAAAGTAAATAGCACCCTCTGCACTCTGGGAGGGAATGAAGTAGTCTTCAAGTCCCCCCAATAAAGGCATGGAAAATTAAACACGTTTCCAGAAATCACGCATAAAGACACAAAGGAGATGCTGAAATCTTTAAAATCAGGCTCCCTGTGACCCTGCCCCCAAGACAGTATACTAAAAGGTGGAAAGGCAGTAATTACCATGCTGACAGACATGTTTAATTGCTCACTTAACTCAGGGACTGTCTTGCCAACATGGAAACACGTCATTGTCAAGTCACTATTAACAAAGCCATCAGCCGACCCCCTAAAATGTGAAAATTACTGACTGATTTCCCTCCTTCCAGGGCCCAGCAAAAAATTTTAAAAATTTGTTAAAAAGAATCTTTCCTTACATCTGGAAATAAACAGCATATTACACCGTTCCCAGACCGTTTTCAGATCCGGTAGCAGCACTGAAACAGCCCTGTTTGCAGCCACAGAGGAGCATAAAGCAATGTTCAATCAAGGTGGGTCCGCGGCCTTGATCCTTCTGGATCGTAGCGTGGCGTTTGACACAGTCTCATACCCAGTGCCAGTAAAAAGGCTAGAAGAAGTAGGTATAGCTGGTACAGCACTTAAATGGCTTACCTCCGTCCTCCATAACAGAATTCTCCAAGTCTGCGAGAAAACCACATTGTCAAAAAACTCACTCTTTAAATTATGAGGTCCCTCATGGTTCCTCACTGAGCCCCACCCTGTTTAATCTGTATGTCACCCCTTTGGCAGAAATCATAAATGACCACGGTCTCTCCTCAATATCTTATGCTAATGACACACAGATTATCATCTCCCTCTCCCATCAAACAGACAGGACGTCCACCCACCTGAACGACTGCCTTAAGCACGTTGTAGATTGGATGGCAGAAAGTAGTCTGAAATTAAATGGAGAGAAAACTGAGGTGATGGTGGTAGGAAACAACCCCGCCAGGTGTATGGGATTAAACCGGCCTGATTCCTTTGGCAGTCAACCCACCCTCAAAATAGAGGTCAAAAGTCTGGGCTTTTAGCTAGAAAATAAACTCTCAATGGTAACTCAAGCCAAAAAAACTGGGGACAACATACTTCGGCATGCTAAGAAGTTTGAGAAAGCTGCTGAGATGGCTACCTGAACCATCACACAAGATAGTGGTACAAGGCCTAGTCATTTCACAGCTTGACTATGCGAACTCCCTTTACCTGGGAAGTCTGAAAGCTGTCATAAAAAGACTCCAAGTTACCCAGAACACCGCAGTCCGCATACTGTTGAAAATCCCCAAACACCACTCGGCAACTGGGGCTCTGGCGAGCCTACACTGGCTGCCAGTGCTTAAAAGGATGCACTTCAAGGCACTTTGCCTGGCCCATCGTCTGCTTTTCACTGCACTTTTAGCTGCTAAGATCTGTATTCTAAGACAATGGCGTTCTCTACAACTGCCGTCGCATGAGGAATGGCTCGGGGAAATGTACAAGACCGCGTCCTATGAAAAGGTCATTTACAACTTAATGGACAAAGCAGATATTTTTCTTCTCATGTGGTCTCCCTTTCTGCAGGATGCCCCCCCAAATTCACCATGACTCTTGAGTCTGTCTCGTCACTGTCACCCCGCCCCCCCAACCCACCCCTCCGCCCAGCATTACTATACTTGGGCTTCGTCTGAATGATCCATTTTCCTGCCCTCTCTATTCTGCTTTGTAGTTTAGTTTAATCTTCCCTCCCTTCTTTTTCCTCCTGTCCTTTTCCCTTTCTTTTCTTCTCTCCACCTATGGCTTATTTTCTCACTCCTTTTCATCTTTTTTCTTCTTTTCTTATAATTTAGTAACATTTGGTATTGGTATATGCACCACAAACAGCGTTTTTATTTTACTATGGATTTATGCTGGACTTGCATGTCATTGAATTTGCTGATCTTTCTTTTTTGGTACTAAATTTATGCCAATAAAATAATCGACACACAAAAAAAATAATCCGTCCAGATCGCTTTGCTCCACCAACCAGCATTTGTTTGTAGTACCCAGGATTATGAGAGCTAGGAGTGGAGGAAAGTCCTTCGCTTTCCTAGTTCCCAGGCTCCGGAATGCTATCACACAGCACATAAGGCATACTGAGTCAGAATCAATATTCAGGAAACTGCTCAAAACAGCTCTGTTTTAGCCTCTGACAAGTAACCATTAGCTGTCTTAGTGCTCGGAGGACCGTCTGGGTAGCCATGCGCTTTAGAAGTTCCCAAGAATAGAATGACATTGCTAAAAAATCCTGAAGTTCCCTTCAAGGACAGTGAATTTTTTCTCCAGAATACTTTTCAAATTAGAAGACACATCTCTAACAGCATTTAAATCATCAGCCCCTAACACTTGTTTCACACATCCAGGTTTTAGAGTTATGCCCAAACAGCCCTGATGATGCCACCCCAGAATATCGGGACCAAAATATGAGACACAAATTTTCCCCATAACAGATCGTCAAGAATACAATTTATTTATTTGAAATATTTTTATTGTTTTCCAAAACAATGAATCCAAAACAAAACTCAATTACAGTCGTACAATACCATACATTATTTGCCACTCCATGGAGCATTACATCATCATTTCCTCTACTACATCCTTTATTACTTGGTCAGGCATGAATTAACACCAGTTTGTAAGCTATCATATCAGTTCCCTTCCCCTCCGTCTCCAAAATATCTTCAAGTGGCCATTGATCCAGTCAGGGACAACTCCCCGAGACCCGATTGGTCTGCATCTATTATATCCAACCCACAATATTTCCTCCCCCTTGAATACAATTTTGATCTGAAAATAATCCTCAAAATTAATCTTTGTACCATCATAAGTCTGTGGAGTTATATCAGGGGTGACCAAGCTATCTGCACATTTTTCAGATTAAATGTGTTTGTTATAGTAATCTTGGATCCAGAATCTGTCAACAGGGATATCCATACATCCTCAATACGAAAATCTTCTATAGGATCATATGACTTAGAAAAGTCATCCTCATGGACCTGTATATACAGGACTACATTATCCATACTACTGGTCATTCCATCTTCATCCACGTTGCTATCAGCAATCACATTTACACCAGACGTAGACTTATTGTCCTTCTTACAGACTCCAGCAAAATGTCAGGTGACACCACATTTGGCACATTATTTACTAATGGCTGAACACTGTTTAAATGACGCCATATGAAATTTAGATCCGCAGCGAAAGCACAAACCATTGTAAAATTTATTTTTCTGCATTGTATTCAGTTTGTTGCTGTGACTCCCTTTTACAACACATACTGCACCTTTGTTTTCGTTATTAAGAACCTTGACTCTTGTATGCTATTGGCTATGTCTACTGCTAACTCAAGAGATGGATTTTTGCAAGTAAGTAATCTCTCTTGCATCTTGTTGTATAAAACATCTTGTAACTAACTGATCTCTGATGAGTTGATCTGTAAATTAATGAAACTGGGGGGAGTGTCCAAGATGGAGCCCGTGCAGTAACCTAACTGCTGAGCTCTGCCGCACCGGGAGGTGAATCAGCGGTTCCCGAGGGAAGCGACTACCTCAAATCAGCAGCGCCACGCGCGGAATGTGTGTGGACCCGCCCGGTGAAATTTGTTGAAATTTACAGCACCCGCCATGGCCGGGCCGAGTACTTGAAGACGGAGGGCGGCCGGTCAGCTGCCTCACAAAATGGTGCCGAAGTGAATGGCATAGCGCGACGCCGAAACGAGAAGCTGCGCTTGGGAACGGGAGCCCCAGACTGCTAGCACAGCTACAAGTAGTAATGCGGAGCTTCCCAGAGACATACCTCGAGTTCGGTGGGGTCTCCCATGGCCACACCAAGTGCGCCTGATCGAGAGTGACCGGCTGCCTGTCAAAGAAATGGCGCTGAGGTGAAGTCGGCAGGGCAACAAAGACCGGCAGGGCTGACTCGAGGCGTGGCTGCCCCGGGCCGCCGGCATTGAGCACGGAGGAGAAAAGACTTAGCACAGGATCCCTTACAGCTTCTCATAGTGCCCACCGCAACAGTACCGGGTGCCCGCAGTTGAAGTGTGACCGGCTGGCGGCAAGGAGGGACGGCGACAGAGGGGAGGTGGAGGCGCCGAGCTGCAGGGAGGTGCTGCCTCGGGAGAGACGGTCAGCGGCAGCATAATAAAGCGACCCCCGCTCCATCGTCTCGAGTCCTTTGCAGCAGCTCATATTGCCGCGGGTGTATGCGGCGGCAGACAACGCCTGGCTGGGATAAACGGCGCAAGCACGTTCACTGGGGAGAGGTGCGACCTAGAAGGGCCTCAGCTACGATCAACAAAAAGGCAGGGGAGGGCAGCATAAGTAACTCGGACTGCCTGGAAGCCCGGGCTGCGCTGGGTGCCGAGTTATCCTAAAGGAAAAGTTTCCCTCACATGGTTCCCAGTGGCATTCTTGATAGGAGGCCTGACTGCCCACATTAGGAGGACTGCCGCGATAGTAGAGGCTCGGCGGCCAAGAAGCAGGCCGAAAGTCCACCAGAGATCTGCGGCACTTAGGTGGTGGTAAAGGAGTGAGGCACTAACACTGCACATTGAGGGGGCTCTTTGAGGCTGGGTTACCGCGCCAGCAGGAAAAAGGCACTAGACGGTCATAAAAGACCCAGAGACTACTGCAAGCGGACTGCCTGGCATAGCTCCACACCACTACCTCAGAGATCGCGCGACCTGGTCGGCGAGCACCAGGATACCACAATGACTACCGCTAAGTCCAAGAGGGAAACGGCCACCATCAAAGACCTCCTGGCTAAGGGTGCTGCTAAGAAAGCAGGGATTACTTTGACCTCACCAGACAAGGCTGAAGCAAGCGCCTCAAAGTAGCATGGGATGAACGAGGAGGCCCCCATCACATGAGGCTTTATGGAAGCACTCTTTGGCACATTGAGAGACGACATAGCGGCCCTCCGTACAGAAGTAACCGCAGAGGTTAAGGAACTGCGACACGATATGGGGGAATTGGAACGGAGAGTGGACTCTGTGGAACGAGCTGGGGACGCCAGAGAAGAGGAGCTAGAAGAGTACCGCCGAGAGCTCATGGAACTCAGAGACCGCAACGCTGATCTCAATTTCCACCTTGAAGACTTGGAAAACAGATCCTGCAGATCGAATATTTGCATCAAAGGAGTGCCATTGCAGGCAGATGCGGGGCGTTTGGAGGAATACATGCTGCGCCTTTTTCGCCAAATAGTGCCGGATTTGGAGGGGAAAGACCTCCTACTAGATCGCACCCCCAGGGCAGGACGCCCCTCAACGTCCCCAGGAGCCGCTCAAGACATTCTTACTTGCTTCCACAACTATAAGCACAAAGAAACGATAATGGCGGCAGTGCACGACCAACCACACATCCTCTTCGAGGGTAATAAAATCCACCTCTATCAGGACCTGTCAAACATCACACTCCAGAGGCGACGAGCAATGAAACCGGTGACGCAATTTCTGAGGGGAAAAGTAGTGAGGTATAAGTGGGGTCATCCATTCCGCCTGATTTTCGTTTGGCAAGGTGAGACTCGAGCAGTACGCACACCCCCGGAAGCAGCAGACATTCTGGGTATAGAGATCGATCGGGAATCCTCGCCCCAGCGTCCACTTGTGCAGCTGTCATCCAAAGGCTCGGGACAAGGACGACACTCAAGAAATCGCCCGCAACAGCAAATAAGTAGGCCAACAAAATCCGAAAGCATCAAGGAACGCTCGGCCCTGTTACAGCAACTAACAGAGCAGCACCAATCTCCGGAAAGAGAAACTGACTGATGGCACCTTGAATCACCCTCGAATCCGTTGGCAGGGGACTGGCTAGCTCCCCATGGGACGCATACTTATCTTCACCACTGCTAACCGGTTGCGGCGGGGGCCGTGGACTCCCTCATTCCTTTCCGTATGCTGCGACGGACGACAGCTGACATGGACCCTCAATACAGAACTGCAAGTTGTGCACCTGTTGGTGCATTTGTTTTATTATTTGTTAATGTTATTATGTTACTTACATGCACTCTTGCTCAGCGCTCAACCCTGCGGTCACTCTCTACATACTAATCTGAGTGTGTGGTTCTGGGTGGCAGGGTAGGGGACGTGGTCAGCGATGACATTCCCACAGGGAAATGGTACGTATAGTTAGCTTAAATGTAAGGGGCCTCAACTCGCCAACTAAAAGAATAGCACTCTTAAGTCAGCTAAGGGCGACCCAATGTGACATATGTCTGCTACAGGAGACCCACCTTCTGAAAAAAGATTGTACCAGAATGCGCTCCAGATGGTTCGACCGTCAGTTCTGGTCCTCCAGTCAAAGGAAGAAGGCGGGAGTAGCAATCCTAGTAGCTACACATTTCCAAGGGAAAATCATCAATGTACAATCTGAAATCGCGGGACGTCTGCTGTCCCGAAGGGTGTCCCTTGCTCATCAGACACTCACAATAGCCTCCATAAACAGCAAGAGCACTTTATACTTCAGGCGCTAGGCAAAGTGCTTGCATCTCCAGACTCCAACCTTGTAATAGGGGGTGACTTTAATTTGGTAATGGATGCTGCGCAGGACAGAACTCCCCCACGATCACGGAACACAGGGATGTTTACCCCACAAGGAACACGCTGGCTTGTGGAGGCTGGGTTAGCTGACATTTGGCGGACATTACACCCGACCACACGCTCTTACTCCTTTTTTTCAGCTGCTCATCAATCTTATGCTAGAATCGACTTCTTTCTCATTTCGGCCCGACTGATCCAGAGAGTAACACAGGCCACCATTGATGTGGCATCCCTGTCGGATCATGCTCCCATCCAGCTAGACCTACCCCTACCGACTACACGCCGGAATGGTGGATCGTGGTGTCTCAACCCCAAAATGCTATCCTATGACGCAGCGAATAAGGAGGTGGGGAAAGCTATTGTGGACTTTCTCGCCATTAACGATACACCACACACGGCAATAGCAACACTCTGGGAGGCTCTTAAGGCGGTCATTAGAGGCACGTATATAGCGATAGCAGCCAGACTTAACAAAGAGCGAGCGTTGAAACGCACCAACCTAGAAGGCGCAGTTAAGGAGTTAGAGGAGGCACACCGACGCAGAGGCTCACACAAAACTAGGCGGCAAATGACTATAGCACGCAAACAGCTTAAAGCGCTGGACATGGATGCTGCAGAGTATGCGTTACTACGAACGCGACAGAAATACTACGCGGGGGGCAACAAAGCAGGGAAACTGCTGGCACACAGGTTGCGAATGCAGGTACACTCAAGGCGTGTGCAGGGACTCAAAGACGGTAACGACAAGCCTTTCACCAGGGACGAGGACATAGCAGCGGAATTTGTTCACTTTTACGCGCACCTTTACAGGGCGGAGGGGAAGTCTCCAGAGGACTGCATCCCTTACATCGCACAGGCCTCAAAAACAAAACTACAGGTCACCAGCGTCACACTTCTGGAGAAGGACATAACAGTGCGGGAAGTGTTAGAGGCGATAGGGAGACTCCAACCTGAAAAGGCGCCAGGCCAGGACGGGTTTAAATCCGCTTTCTACAAAGAATTTGCCGTACCCCTGTCCCCCATACTAGCCAGACTGTACAACTCATTCAGTGAGACTGGGGATCTTACGGAATCCATGCGCATGGCAGTAATAACAATGTTGCCCAAACCAGGCAAAGATCCTGAACGCTGTGCATCACACCATCCCATATCCCTCCTAAACGTAGACGCAAAGATATTTATGGGGATATTAGCGAACAGACTGGGCGGATATATGCCGGGCTGATTGAGCCTGATCAGTCCGGCTTCATACCGGGTCGCACTTGTAGGGACAATACCAAAAGGCTTTTTCACTTACTTAATAAGACGCGCCGCTCTCAAAAACCAACCTTGTTTTTGTCGATAGACGCCGAAAAGGCCTTTGATCGCGTCCATTGGCCATTCTTGCAGACGGTGCTGGAGACAGTGGGCATTGGCCCTAGATTCCGGCGGTGGATCTGGGCTGGGTACGTGGGGCCGAAAGCACTGGTTAAGGTAAACAACTCGCAGTCCCCGACCTTTGACATCTCTAGGGGGACCCATCAGGGATGCCCACTCTCACCACTCGTTTGCCCTCTACATGGAGCCATTGGCGGAACGCATTCGTCACCACCCACAGATAGAGGGAGTCTGGATGGGAGGCCAATCCCACAAAATAGCGTTATACGCTGATGACGTGCTGCTGGCCATCACAAATCTGCGCCACTCACTGCAGCCCCTCATTGAGGAACTAACAACATTTGGTGAGGTCTCGGGTTTTAAAGTGAATACTACCAAGAGCCAAGCATTCGATATCACTATCCCGCACGACGAGCACCTACAGCTGGTGTCGAAGTTCCCTTTCCAGTGGGCGCAACGGGGAATTCAATATTTGGGCATTCAAATTCTCCCTACCATAGAAGACTCGGTGACACATAATTATTCAGATCTTTTAAAGACAGTGAGGTCTCTCATTCAGTCCAGGCATGGTGGTCCCATTTCCTGGGTGGGTCGTATAGCAGCTGTCAAAATGACTCTGCTGCCAAAAATCCTTTACCATATGCAAGTGATGCCGCTGTTGCCGCCCGCCCCCATTTTGAAAAAACTGCAGATGGCACTCGAGTCCTTTATATGGGCTGGTAAGCGGGCCCGGATGGCGAGGGAGCGGGCCTACCTGCCAATAGCCAAGGGTGGTTTAGGTATCCCAAATCTGACAAAGTATTACCAGGCTGCGCAACTGCGCTATATGGTTGAATGGCAGCGCCCAATGACCGAGAAACACTGGTGTTTCCTAGACCAAGCGGTGGCGGGAGTCCATATCTGGAAGATTCCATGGCTCCAGCGCAAACACCACCCACCAGGAGTCTATATATCGCCGGTGGTTAGAGCCACGGTAGGGGTTTGGGACAGGGTGTACTCCTCTAAGCAGCTCTCTACGTAGATCTCCCCACTTACACCAATCATAGGGAACCCGGACTTTCCGCAGGCCACACAAGAGAAAGTCTTCACACATTGGCAGGAAGCAAATTGCAAACGAATTGGGGATCTATTCGATGTGACAGGCCTGTTAGATTTTAAAGCGGTCTAGCATGACTTTGGGCTCCCAGACTCAGAATACTGGCACTACTTGGCAATCAGACACTGGGTGACAAGCCCCGACATTAGGCCACATGCCAGCAGGCAACTGACGTTATTTCAACGTTAGCTTTTATCCAGAAAAGAGGACTCCCGCATTTTATCCGACATATACTCCTTTTTAAATACACAGAGTGCCTCCTTGCAGGCGCCAGCTAGGAAAAGATGGGAGCTGGAGTGTGAGCGCCGCTTCACGGATAAAGAATGGACAGACATTCTATACCGCGCGCGTACTTCCGCTACCAGCGCCTCCGGCATGGAGGCGCTGTTAAAATTAGCACACTACTGGTACTACACCCCAGCTCGCCTGGCCCAGTGGCAAAAAGGACGAGGTGACACATGTTGGAGACATTGCGCCTAATCAGGCACGCTCACCCACTTATTATGGCGCTGCCCCAAGTTGCATAGGTATTGGAGGGAGGTGCTGGCTGACATTGACCAGATGTTCGATACTGAAATACCCCGTTTTCCCAGTTATGTCCTGTTGAGACTACCCAATGCACAAACATATCCATTACGCACTAATAAAGGCAAGGCCATCACTTTAGCACTATGTACGGCAAAACAAGTCCTGCTATCAAATTGGGGTACTGATGTTGTCCCAACGCATACAGATTGGCTCCACAAGCTGTGGGACTTATTGGGGATGGAAAAATTAACAGCTGTTGTCAGCCACACCCTACCCAAGTTCGAAAAAAGATGGGGAACATGCATAAAGCATCTCTCAGGAGTGTATCAGGAACTCACGTGTCCAATATTCTTGCAAATACTGCAGATCACACCCACCACCCCTACGACAGATTTGGGGACAGGGTTAGAGTGACGACTCCTATTAAGTGATATGAGCATGTATTGTTTGTTTTTATTTACTGTTCATTGATGATGTCTGATTTTGTTTTCTCTTTCCCCTCCATCCCTCCCTTCTGACCTCTGCTACCTCGCCGGCCAACGGATGTAGGTGAAGGGTTTTGTAAACTTAATAAAAAATTGTTACATTCCTAAATTAATGAAACTCACATCTGGATGCCAAAGCTCGTAGGGAAGCTACATACATGTCAGTAGTTTCTGTAGCCAACTGTTCTCTCTAAAAAAAGCATGCCTTCTTACAACTACATTTGGATGCTTAGAAAAAGGTCTCTTTTGACAGCTTCCTAATACTAATCAAGTTGTTCAACTTCTGGAATGAATCTGGGTAAATGTTCAAAAATCTCTTGTCCTTCCAAACCCAAGGAATGTTCTAATAGCCATCTCTTTCTGTCAGCTTTGAATTTAAATCCATTGATGGCACCTATATGAGCACTGAATGCTCTAACTCAATCCATCCAGGGGATAACAGGTTTATATGGCGATTGCAGGAAAGGTGGCGGGGGATTAACTGCTTGCATGGCATAAAAAAAAAATACAAGCAGCAACTGGGCAGCCAGAAACTTAATGACCAGTAATAATTCCTTATGTGCCTGTGGTAATGATCCAGAAGGATTAATACCAGCAACAGAGTGTACAAAAGTACTAGCCGTAGAGAGAAATGGTTAAATAATGAACCTGAAATTAATCTGAAGTAGGAAGGATAACTGAAGAAGGTCAAGCAAATCCTTAAAATTGAATCTGAAGTCATAAGGATAACGAAGAAGTTCAGGCAAAATGAAAATGCCCATAAGTCAGAAAAGTTCTTCTTGGGACAAAATGGCTGTCAGGACTACTTCCATCAACGCACATGCGCATTTCATCATTTCCACTTAATTTCGAGAAAAAACACCAACAAAAATGGTAGATCGAGTGACGATATTCGGGTATCACCACCCCGTCAAATTATTATTATTATTATTATCAACACTTATATAGCGCAACTAACACCCTTCGGGTACCCTGGCGCTGTGAAATTGTATCGTAGCTGTCCCTACTCTCCTCACCCGCGACTCATCTCAGAATTACTTCATGTCTCTGCTGCCACGACTGCTCATGCATTGTACTATTTCAGCACAGCTCTGGAAGTGCATTTGCTCGAACTCTCCACACGGGGGCAAGAAATCAATCGTCGCCAGTGTAGTAAGGCAAAAAGCAGGACGGCAGCCGAGTTGAGGTGAAAAAAATGTACTTAATAGAATACAATCAAATGGGCAGCAATGCAGCAGAAAGCCTCCACAGCAGTCTCCTTCGCCTGTCACCGGCTAACAGTCTGATAAACCTTTGCATTTTCGAACATTGATTAGAGCTGCCCGGTGAATGGAGAAGGAGATCAGAACAAGAACAGAACAGTGTTGCTTGAAGTGTTTTTGTGTGAAGGCATGCCCAATGCGTTACACAGTGATAATGGACCTCAATTTGTGTCCGAGTACGTGAAAGGGTTATTGTCCCACAAAGGCGTTAATGCCAAGCATACATCTCTGTATCATATCGCAGTCAATGGTGCAGTTGAGCAATTCAATAGAGTCATCATGGTAAGTGTACAACTGGCCATTTACAATGGAAAGTGCTGGGGTAAGGAAGTCAAAAGCTTTCCTATAGCATACAGGATCACTCCTACTCTCATTAGGCCCTTTTAGAATACTGAGAGGGAGGGTGCCCTTCACGAAAGACAATGCTGCATGAATGTCTGCTGAACGCCAAGGCAAATATTTGAAAAGAACAAAGAATTTACAAGGAGAATAACATCAAAGGCATGGTGTTAAAGATGTTCCTTTAGGTGAGAGAATGGATGTCTGTTTCTAACCCAATGTGGTTGAGAAAGGGTGGTAGTAAATTCGTGAAACCTCTCAAGATATTACAAGTCTTTGTTAAATCCATTAAACTGAGTAAAGTCAATTTTGGCGTTTCAGCAAGAAGTACATGTGTAACAAGATCTTGGGCAGGAAAGAAGCAGTGAAAGGTTCAAAGCCCAAGGTTTGGTTGTGGGTGATGAAGGAGATGGTGGTGATGTCCTGCTTGAGGAAGAGCAAATAGTGCATCCAGAAGATAATCTTGAGAGTGTCTGCGCACAAGAAATGGAAATAGTGAGCACATAGGATAATCCTGAGAATGTTTGCTCATGAGAAACTGTAGATGCCCACAATAAAAAGGGTAATCGCATTAGCTGTGGGGATGTAGCTGGACAGAAACTACGACTGGCCACACTACTAAGTCTGGTCATATGGTTTCCTTACCCAGGAAGCTAAGGCAATACATGGTGATTTAATTCTCCTTGTTGGGGGTCAAAATGTTCTATGTTTATGCATATGTTTTTATGTATATTTTAGTACCTTGATTTCTATTGCTATATATGTATATGTTTTTAGCAGCTCTGCTTCTGCCTTTGTGGGATAATGTGTGGTGTTGGCATCCACCTCTGTTCCAGCTGTGAGGTGATGGGGTCCAATATGGGGTGTTGTGGTCATGGTGCTCTACTAGCAGCAGTTGCTGCCTGACCGGGACTGGTGCAAGATACTACAGTTGCTGTATGAATGAAGTGCTTAGCTTCCGCGTCCTGCAAGTGTTTTTACAGCTACCCTAACAGAATTTACATACAATATTAAAGACCAAACTCCAACTCATTCACCTCAAGCAGTGGTGTGAGAGAATGCTGTCTAAAACGGCCTCAGAGAGCAGAAGTGGAAGCCAGATCTGTTTTAAGAAAAATGTACCACAAACAAGGTGGTAATGTCAAGACCTTTTCCTCTAGAAACATGGTAAGAACAAAATCACACCTTTCTCTATCTCTTTATAAATGAGAGAATTGTTTGATGCAAAGAAGCCTAAATGTTCCACGAAACAAAGGGGTGGAACCTATATTGTCCTACAACGTTCAACATCAGAGAGTAAAAGCTCTGTTGATGAAGAGCGTAAGTAAAGCGATATGGTAAAAGTCAAAATCTAAGATGTCAGGAACTTAAATTAAAACTGATCTCCATCCTTAGAGATCTCTCTTTCAGATGGTAAGACACAGAGAAGCACTTCAGTGACATCTTATTAATGAGGAACTCACCTGTTTAATCACATCCTTAGATTCACCGGAGAAGCAGCCGTACCTCTGGTTATAAAAACCGACTGCAAAACTAACTGCAGGAAATGGACATCTCACTTTAGCAATTACCAGCGTGGCGTTTGGTTTTCAGACATTGCCATACGCATTTCCTAATGTTGTACTGTATGTTGTTCTTCCCTAAAGTGTGGTGAATCCAACGGACTGAGATTTGAATGCCACATTGCCTAAAGGCAAACACTGCACTGGCTCGTCTTCTTTTGCATCTAGTTCTAAGTTGTATACACAAAACAGCCAACAGAGGCATCTGCATTCATTGAAACCTTATGCCATAACATGCACTGTAATGCTGCTGTGAGCACTTCGAAGAGCAGGATTAACTGGTTATTCTGATTTTTAAGTAAAGAGATGCTTTTAGCACCGATCTGAGAAACAAGGTTTCTCAAGCCTCCTAAAGATGAGCATACAGGCGCACTCACCACTTCATGGTAACAGAAAACAAATACATAAAACTGCAGCATCGTCCTTCAAAACACTAACTTAATAAACAAAAAAAAGAAAACATAATAGTCTAAACGTAATAAAATTTCGACAGCTTAGAGTTCAGCCATGATCTATTCTTATCGAGTTGGACTGGCATATCCTGGCCCAAACATTCCTCTTTAATCAGCTGCAGGAGTAACTTGCTGTGAAATCTTATAATAACAGATAAAACACCGCAGGACAGAACATTTTGCTCTACGAGCCTTATTTCCAGTGCCAAAGTTGGCCATAAACAATATATGTTTATTTCATAACATATAATTTTCCTCTCAAGGGAGTCTACAAATAACGTAATTGAAGCTGAAACTGCGATTGATCAAAAGAGTATGCGAGTCAAACCACTTCACATCCAGTCAGACTTCACACTCGCTGGTTGGGGAGTTATTATCACACATAATATCAGAGTCAACGAGTCATATCTGCAAGGACCAGAGGGCTCCAGAGCCCTCGGTTGTCAGGTGATTAAGGATGAAGGGAGATGCAGAGTCCCTGGAAATGCATTTAAAGGAGGGCATACTGTCAGTCCCAACGTGGCACCACCAAAGACATGCTTGCTTTCTAGTATTGCATGCGAACTGTTCACTTTATGAACTGGACCAGTACAAGGAGCCCTGGCTGAAGACATCGTGATAGTGACCCACCAATTATAACCTCACAATGCACTTTCTCAGCAGCATGCAGCGATGAGTGATTTAAAAATGAACTGAACTGTAGGATATTTGGCATGCAGTGCTACCAAACAGCACATAGAAGTAGGCTATCGAGGTTTAAAATTGAATCAAAAATAATACAACGAATTATAAGATTTTAATGCCACAGAAGAACACACAAGATCTGCTGGCTATTTACACGGATCTTTGATTTGCCTTTGCACATCATTTTTAAGTTTTTCAAGAAAAGACTTCAAGTACCTGCAACAAAAAGTGGCTATGGCAAACTGGACGTTAGAAATTAGCCGAGAAGCCAGGTTATGGGGAAAATTGGTAACCTGTTAGATACGACCAAAGAGGAAACTCCAACCTGGGATATATTAGTAAGGAATGCATCTAAAATACAAAATGCAAAATTTTGACCAATGCAGACGCACTGAATAAAGCAAAGAATCTGCCTGACAACATGTTTTTCAGCAGAAGAATGTTTCGAGAAGTAAACAAAGAGTTAAACTTCTATCTTCACAAGTCTGAGTTTGCATATATTTCTTAAATAAATGCATTATTTTTTCCAGCAGATAAGGCAAGGTGAACGTATAGAGGGAAAGAGATATCTTGCAAATAAACCAAGTTATCTTTTTAGATTAGTGTCTATATCGTATATATGAATATATTTTAACGCCTCGTCAGGTGTAGTAAGCGCTATATAAACAATACTGACGTGTCTGAGATATGGAACTATTGAACTTTGAGAAGACAATTGGAAGATTTTCTAGACAACATCCAGACCTCAGGAAGAGGAGAAGAACAATATACTTTATGAATGTATCAGTACTTGCAACAATATAAAGAAATCAACCTGTCTAAGAATAATATAACATGTGCACGTTAGGGTCACTCAATAATTCAAACAAAGCTGGGCTAACAAAACAAAATCTTACAAAAAATATATATAAATTTTTATTTTCATTGGTAACATTCATATAATTAATCAGAATTCACAAAAACAAAATTTGAGACATATATATAATATTACACACTCAACACATAAATATAAATATAAATACGGTCCCACATAAACGCATTCAATACCAACAATCATTCAAAATTTCATACACACTCAAACATTCAAACCAGTCATCAACATTTTAACAACAAATAGATCCATACAATTATAAAATGATAAAGGATCCTATACAAAGGGTAGATATTAGCAAAAGAAGGGGCTCTCGTGCATTCTCTTGATTAAAGATAGAAGCTAGGTCCGGAAGCACGAGGTCGTTCAGCGCCAACGCGCGTTTCGGTGTCTAACCCAATGTGGGTCACACCTTCATCAGGGCAACCAGATGTATATGTGGGACACAAAAGAGAAACCACCTAACAAAATACAAAGGGGGAAGATAAGGGTGGTAAGAAACAATCTAAATATCAATGGGGAACATGTTTATACAATATAATTCATCATATCAATTTTGTACATAATTACAATTCAGAAAAAGATTTTTTATCAATGTTAGCCATAGAACGCAGAACATTAGGATATAAATAATTAATCCAATATAAATATCAATAATTGAATAAAGAAAGGGGGGGAGGGTATCAGTACTTGCGATACGAGAACAAGGCTGCATCCTCTAAATAAAAGTGATATCTGCACTGTGCCCACGACAGACACCAGCCATAAGCAAAATCAAACTTGGTAGTGCTCTAATTAAAAAGGTAAAGCATGAAGATGGACTGTAAACCGGTTTGAGTAATTGCCAGTGACTAAAATTAATTCAAGCATTACTTTTTTGTTTTTCAACAATGTAAAAAGGACAAGGGCTCTCTTAGTCTACCTACTGAATGGGTGCAGTTGTTAATCAGCTATGTTAGTCAATAGAGGCAACAGACCAGGATTCCCTGCTTAAATGGAATTACAAGACTCCTAAATATTTGAGGGTCCAGATATACCACGACATTCATAGTTTGCAGGCAGGTAAGTTGGGAAAAGCTTTAGTATCTATAAAGGCTTCCATTCCCTTTTGGTTTGAATTGCCTTTGTCGCCTGTAGAAAGAGTGACAATAATAGAAATGTTGATTTTGCCAAGGCTATTATATTAGTTTGTTGCGTTACCACCGATACTTAATAAAAATATTATTTGAACCTCCCCAAGATACTTTACAATAAGCAGACCCTTCCTCTCAAGCCTAACTCCCTTTGAGAAATTGCTCCTAAACCATACGCCATACTGAGGTGCCGAGGTCGGATGCCACTACTACGCTGCCACACACAGCGCATTTCGGGCTGCAAAAATAAGCCGTCTAAAAGGATGTACAGACGCAACACTGAATCGTGTGCGTCGGAAACATTTAGGACAGAAGTAACTACTCTTCTTGGAATCTCCCAGCCACATTGAGGCTGGGACGGAATTATAACCAGCCAGAAGGCTCAAAAGATTTTCCTGTATACATAAAGCCCTGAGGAAGTCGCGGGTCTCTTGTCCCGATCGACGAAACACGTGTTGGCTGGAGCGACAACAAGAGAACATTAAATCTACCTATATATGCTGTGCTTGTTTCCTTGCTATAAGTTATCAACTTAAAACACTGTTTGTATGTGTGCCAGGGCTTGATATGAATTTATGTAAAATAGTTAGTAAAATAACCTTGTCCTTTTTAAATTGCAAGTATGCTCTTTCCATTGTAAACACCTGTATTTCGCTAATTCTTCTATCCGATGTAAGAGCTATGAGAAGAGCTGTCTTCCAAGAAAGATATTTGATGTCTGCCTTGTGTATAAGCTCAAAAACACCTCACATCAATTATGCTATGTTGTCTTTTTTTCATCTACCTTTTTTTGGCATCTATGATTTCTGGTGTTATTCTGATGACAGCGTCCAAAGATCCTGTCTCCTGTTTCCATTGCATTTCTCTTTGTTTCTACAGTGGTCTCAAGAACAAATGACAGTTGGGGATCAATGGAATGCAAAACAAAATTCCCAGGAACAATTTGTGCTGTCTGACTGACGTGGACTTTTTTCTTGAGAGGGCAGAAGCTAGCCTTATCATCTTGGTAACCTTTTCTCTTGTAGGAAAGGCCTTGCAGAGTCTTGTGTCCAGAATCACCCCAGGAATGTAATCCGTGTGCCCAGAATAAGGCATGATTTTTCTCTGTTTAGTTTGGTACCGAAGTTCTTGAATATTTGAGAAATGCCCTTGTGGAACATACTGCAGCCTGGAATAAAGTAGCTTTAATTAGCTAGTCGTCCAGATATGGTAATATCTGATGCCCATTTCTCCTCAGGTAGGCTGCTACTGGTGCCATGTAACTGGTAAAAAATTATTGGGGCCGATTTTAATCCAAAAGGGACGACTTTAAATTGGTAGTGACATCCAGACACCTTGAATCTGAGATATCTCCTGTGTTTGACCGAGACGGGAACATGGAAGTAAGCATCTTGTAGATCTAGTGATGCTGTATGATCCCCCGAAGATATGGATCTACAGTTTGCGTAAAAGTGTAGAGAGTGTCTCTTACATTGAAGGGATCTACCTGAAAAGATGTGACCGGTATCATGACATTGTCACAGTCTTCTGGAGAACTCATGTCCCCTTCCTATACCAGCTGATTTTCTTCTATTGGACTGTCTGGAGATAGCTGCTGTTGGTGGAGGTTAATAGTGTTGAGTGAATTGCTGATATCCCCGTTGTGGGTGAAGATAAGGCTGATATCTGTTGGATTGATAGCCTCCTCTGAAGCTTCTGTCTCCAGCACCATGAAATGACTGGAACCTGCGTTGTTGGAGTACTCCTAATGATCTTGCTGCTTCTGTATCAGCCTTTATTCATTTAAGCATATCATCAATATGCTTCACAAAAAGAGCTTTTCCGTTATACAGCATATCCAAAATTTCTGACTGTACCTCAGGGTGAAACGATGTTGCTTTCACCCAGCTTTGCCGTCTTAAGCCTGCTGCTCCAGCCATTTGCCTGAAGCCATGCTACATCCATTGCCGCATCAATAATTTCTGAGGATGTCTTCTCCCCCTCCTGAAGGATAGACTTTGCTTCCTGTTGTTTGTCTTTTGGCAGATAGTTAATCAATTGTGTTAAATCTGACCGCAACTGATGATCATACCTGCCCAGTCAGACCACTCAGGACATCACAGCTTGGTTTGGTAAATTTTGCAGCCTCAAAATAAGAAAATTGCAGCCAAAAAAAGCAAAATTTGCGGTATTTTTCAACAGGCACCTCATGTGCCTGTCTCAAAAATACTTTTGCTCAGCCACCTAACCTCACTGCACAGCCAGCATGAGCTAGGGAACGAGATGTCTGATGCCAGAGACAGTGCAGAATACAGTTTCAATTCTGTGCTCTCTTTGGCACCATCCTGACATGTTGTTTTGCAGCGAGAGAAACATGCTTCGTGAAAGAGCTATTAATGTGTCCCCTGCACCTTCCTCCCATCTTAATGTATGATGGGAGGAGGGGGGTACTGTAACAGCATCCAACAGTAGCATTTGTTTAATTCTGCTCTGTGATGTAGGAGGTTTGGGGGTGAAAGGGGTAGAGGGGAAATAATAAAGGGCCATATGGGGGAAGGGGAGGGTCTGGGAAATAACTATTAATAGGGTGGGGGAGTGAGTAAAAGGAGGACTACAAAGAAAAGGTGGGTGGCTGAGGGTAGGGTGACTGGGGGCGAAGAGACAGACTGCAAAGGGAGGCAGAGATGCTCACTTTCCGTGTTCCGGACTGCAGCAATCTTTCTCCATTTTAACAGGTTTGGCAAGGGAATAAAAATACCTCTCTCCTGCTCACCCTCTTTTTACTGACCCAGCGGAGAGTCAATAAAAGGAGAAAATAAGCTTCAAAGTGTTTTTTAGTGATTTTGTGGGGGCTTTTGTAAAAATCATAGGATTTTTACAAAAGTCCCAATTTCACAATATTTTTGAAAAAAGAAACCTGGAGGGTCTGCTCAGTATGGTTAATGCATTGGATGCCTTTATGGTTATAGCTGCCATGGCAGAAAAATGTTTCCCAATGTTATCCAACCTCCTACCTTCCTTATCGAGAGGAGCTGAACATGGCGTTGTATGATTTTCTGACCACCGCTGCGCCGCCTGCATAACTACTAAATCTGGCTACAGATTACCTATAATGCAAGCTGGAGAGTTGTCGGGGGCCTTGTATTTCTTGTCAAGTCTAGGTATTACGGCTGCCACCATAGCAGGGTTTTTCATGACCTTACGATCTTCTGACCAAATATAATCCACTACGGATCTAGATCTCACTGATTTCCTTGCTGTTTCTTTGAAATTGTATAGGAAGCAATTGGTTTGTTGACTAGATACTGGCAGATCAAACCTTTTAGCAGCCCTTTTTAAGAGGGCATCGAAGCCCCCAATATTATCTGGTGGCAAACTTCCACTGGAGGCGTTAGAGGGGCTGAAATTAGTGCAACATAATTGTCCCATTCACTTCCCATATTTGTAGCATGACCATGAGGTATTTGGCCTTCTTCAGGCTTTTCATCATCGTTGCCCTGATGTACATAATCATAATGAATAGTAATTGGTTCCAAATGTATTGGTTGTGGAATAACTCGTTGCTGTGTAGCAGGACTCTTTTCCTGTATCATTAGCCTTGGAGAACGTATAGAATACCAGCTGGGGAGGTCAGATTTTGTTACTGCTGTTGGGGTAGAGTTCCCCTTTCTGGAATTCTCTTATAGTAATTAATAGGCATCTGGCGAAGGTCTGAAACCAGAGTTATATATAACCTGCATCATTGGTTCCTGAAATGTCTGTTCCTGAATAGTTTCCTCGTAAGGATAGTCCTCATGAAGCTCTTCACAGGATCTTCCTCGGTCATGGTGCCTCTCTCTAAAGGAGAAATCTCTGTGCAAGTTGCTTCATCCTGATCATATCCCTCACCTGTTTCCTACCATTTTACATGCAGCTGTAGCAGACTACTTGCAACCCCAAAAGATGTGTCATTTTTGTCCTCCTCTGTACCTCCTATTTCTAGAAGGTGTACTGGTGGCAGAGGTTGCTTATGTTTGATCTGGTATTATCAAAGGCTCAGTAATGTATATATGAAAGATTCAATACTGGAGAAAATGTTGTTCTTAATAACAATATATCTTTTTAGAATCAAACTTATTGGCCCTTGGAAATTGAACAAGTACCTCAACCCAAAGCAATGGCAAAGGGCCTAGGAGTCCTAGTTAATTACAAAATCACTTTGAAACCACTAATAGGAATGGTGGTAAATAAATGTATATTCTGTTTGAAAGTAGTAGTTAGGGTTACGCAAAGAATGACCTGCGCAGGCATCAAACCATTTAGAATGACTAATATTTCAACTCACAAGATGTACTCAAGCCAAACCCATTATCACAAAAACTTCACTGGCTCTCTGTAAATCAGCATATTCAGTTCAAAATTTGCTGTGTCAAATTTAGAGCATACAGAACTCTGCTCCTCTCTTCTTGGTTAAGAAGTTTAAAAGGTACACATCCGCCCAAAACCTAAGATCAGCTCATTCAAATGGCTTAACTATTCCTAGATTCCGGAAGAACAAAGGGGAAAGACACCGCTTTGTGGTGAAGGCTGCCGCAACTTGGATTGCACTCCTGGATAACATTCTCCATAAATTGAACCTCACTATCTTTCGAAAACAGCTGAAAACATGGCTCTTTAAACAAGCATTTCTATCATAAATTTCTCTCCAAAGCTATATCGGTCACTTGCTACAGATTAGTGCCAAGAAATCTATGGCGAACAGGTGCCCAATAAATAATATTAACATAACAATTGAAGCAAAAATGGGAGGCAAAAAAAATAAAGGGTATTATGGCTAAAGAGAGGAGCAATATGGTGGAGTATAGAAAGAAAGTCGATTTAAGTTTACACAACTGAATTATTTGCACCAAATATGTTTGTCACCAGCACTGATTACAAGGATGTAGCCTGGTGCTTCGGGTTCCTGCCCACAATGTTTGCAATTACAGGGACACTGAAGGAAGTGTTGGATGGAGAGGTAGTACTGGACCCTGCTGTGTGTTTGCTGGAATAAATAATAGGAAATAAGACAAATAACCAAGGGTGTAAATTTGTGGACAATTAGTATTGGGCAAAATAAATATTGCCCTGTGTGGAAAGATAGCAGAGTACCATAGGTTAAGAAATGACTACCAAATGTGCGAAATGGTTAATGGCTGACGTGGCTCTATTGCACACCCAGAGCAAAAAGAAGGTAGAGCGTCCTCCATTAATATCTGGGACAAGATTTTGCTTGCCAGTGAGGCTAAAACAGATGCTCATCCGCTGTGAATTTAATGAAGACTATAAAATGCCCGCTGCTGCTGGAATAGTGCTGGTGAACTAAGTGTGACTGGAGTGAGTGAAATATTGTAGAAGGTGAACAGTAATATTAAATAAGACATAACAATTGCTTTGGAATTATCATTTATTGGCTATAGGGCCCACTCAAGAATACAGTAGTATCTTTGATGTCATTTGTTAAGTACAATCTGCACAAGGTACTGAGCTATTTAAATGGTTGAAATGATTATGATGTGTTTTTAAATGGGATGGAGGGAACGGGAAGGAAGTGAGCACTGTTGGGATTTGTTATTCTTCTCTTTATATTTATTTTTTCCATTGTACCGCTTAGAATTGTATTTGTGTTTCTGTTGAACCCATACACTTGTTATATTAGGAATATGTCTTTTTTCCATAAAATCAATAAAGAGCAATTAAAACAAGCACTGGCAAAGCCAAACGTTCTGGTGTTGGCAGCCAGACTATTGGCAATTCTTTTTTTGTTTTGTCATTTTTCCCCCCAAAACTTTAGTGTTAGAGAAGCTGCTGAGCCCTCGCTAAATCGAAGGAAACATTGGCTAAAGGTAACAGTTTTTTTCTTATCTCAAAAAAGTACACATATTACCATGATAAACCCAGCACTGAAGGGAACTACCTTGCACCTTGTGAAAGGACAGCATGCCTTAACTCATAGTACAGTCAGTCAATGGCTGAAGTGCTTAACATTGCCCATTGATGCATACTGCAGTGGGTGGAACAAAAACGTGAATGACACAATCACAGACTAATGAAACTCTATAAATAAATAAATGGACGAAGTCTGGCTGACAACTCCTATAAGTAACTATGCTTTACATACTTTTAGTAAAATCAAAAGGTCTTGGCTAACACAGTCCTACAAAAACCCATCTGTCTGGCATTGGCAGCTAGCCTTGCCTTTGAGACAGAAATCAGGAAAAAGGGAAGAAATGAAATCAGACAAAAAAGGAAGGAAGAAGGGCAAAACTGGAAGGAATTAAAAAAAGGAGGGAAGGGGGCAAACAGGGAAGGAAGGCAAAGAGGGAGAAAGGAGGGAAGGAGGCAAACAAAAGGAAGAAAGAAAGTAAGAAAGAAAGGAGGCAGGCAGAA
This sequence comes from Calotriton arnoldi, assembly GCA_963921515.1. Lineage (NCBI taxonomy): Eukaryota > Metazoa > Chordata > Amphibia > Caudata > Salamandridae > Calotriton > Calotriton arnoldi. Next base: position 3,615,265 of record CAWUFW010000020.1, read on the forward strand.
AGAAAGAAGGTAAGAAAGAAAGAAAAAGAAAGAAGGAAAAATGAAAGAAAGAAAGAAGACAATGAAGAAAGAAGGTAAGAGAAGGTAAGAAAGTAAGAACGAAGGCAAAAAACAAAGAAGGTAAGAAAGAGAAAAAGAGCAGGAGGAATGAAAGAAAACAAAAAAGGAAAGAAGGCAAAATGAAAGAAAGAAGGGAATAATTAAAGTAGGAATGAATGAAAAAGCAAAACAGAAAGAAAGAAGGAAAGAAAGAAACAAGGAAAAAAAGGCACAAAGAAAAACATAGCAACAAGGGCAAAAAGAAAAAGAAGGACAGAAAAAAGACAAGGAAAAAGTAGAAAAGGAACTAAAAAAGAAAGATTGAAGGAAAAACGGTAAAGAAAAAGTGAAGGCAAAAAAGAAAGTAAGAATAAAGATAGCAAAAGAAAGAAGGAAAAAAGTAAAGAAGGCAAGAATTATAAATTTTCAAGAAAGTAAAGAAAAAGGAAAGAAGGCAAAAAGAAAAAGCAAAGAAAAAAATGAATGAAGGCAAAAAAGAAGGAAAGAAAAAGAAGGAAAGTAGGCAAAAAGAATTAAAGAAGGAAAGAATGAATGAAAAAAGGCAAAAGACAAAGCAATAAGGAAAAGAAGAGGCAAGACGGAAATAAGTTATTATGGAAAGAAAAAAGAAATGAACGAATAACAGAAAGTAAAAGAAAGAAGGCAAAACCGAAAGAAAAAAGGAAGGCAAAAAGTAAAGAAGGAACGAAAGAAGAAAAGGCAAGAAAGAGGGAAAAGGGAAAAACAGAAGGCAAAAAACAAAAAGGAAAGAAGGAAATAAAAAGGAAAAAATAAGGAAGGAAAGAGGGTTAACAGCATAAAGCATTGGATATTAAAACTCAAATTACACCCTAACTATCTTCAAATAAAACTGTTACAAGTGTACTGCAAATGAAACACAACAAAGTTTGGATTTCTTCCTGGACAAAGTTTATTAAAGAACCGTTAGTGAAACGGAGTCCAAGAGGACAATATGGTATGCTGTGAAATAGCAGCAGTCCACTTCCAAAAGAATTTACAACCTCTTTGGAAGGAGACAGGAACTGATAAAGCTGGAATATGCCCAGTGCTAACTTCAAATGCGTCTTACTATCACATCAAGCAAAACTGGCACTAACGGAAACTAACCTACCTTGTTTGCAGATGTGCTCATTGTGTAAGAGCAAAATGCAGACACTTAAAGTGACGTTAACCAGAGGCTTAAGTAGGCTGACCCATTGCCCCATGCTGTATGCTGTTGTGGGCGGAAGCAAAATGGGAATGTCAACAGCTGTTGTGGGCGGAAGCAAAATGGGAATGTCAACAACAGACCTATAAGTGAAGAGATGAGGCTGAAAGCCCCTTTAATTAAGTATATTATACATATTAGTTTAGTAAATCAAAAGGTATTGGCTAACGCCAGACCTAAAAAGAAAATATGAAAGTTAACAGTGATACTGAAATTAAGCTGGTTACTGGGGAAGACATTGGCAGATGCAAACTCCTGGTCATATGTATTTAATAGGCTTGAAAATTAACTGCATATTACTCAAGGAACTAGAAGAGGGATCATAAACACTGGTAATAGGGATAAGGATAATTTTGAGATACTGGAAGTCTGCAAGTTCTGCAACAATTGAAGGTTACAGATTGATCAATGCCAGGATACCCTCCAGGGTGAGTTATTTGCTATACAAATACACATAACATTGTATAATACTGTATAACTAAAGTGTGGAAGATGGTCGTTGAAATGAGGAAGTTGGCCACTATGAAAATAAGCACCTACAGACTGAGAAATAACAGATGTACTGCATGCAGACAATATTCAACTCTGCATAAAGATCACTTCGCCTGATGACATCAATATCCTCAACCTCACCTTGACAAAAACACAACTCTGGTTGACTCGTAGGCACCTCAAACTCAATGCCCAAAAAACTGAATTCTTATTGATCTCTCCGCCCTCCATCGCCCCTATATCAAAGACTGGCTTTCACAACTTACTGCCTTTAACTGTACCCCACACATCTTTGACGCTGCTAAATCCCTAGGTATTACCTTGGACAAAGTCCTCGCCATGCAAAAATAAATCAGTCCCACCACCAGGGTTGCTAACCACCAGCTGTATCTTCTTAGGAAACTGAAACCTTTCCTCCACCCGGCAGACCTCAAAACAGCGGTTCAAGCTCTTGTACTACCAAAACTCTACTATGCTAACTCTACCCTACATTCTTGATCAGGACTGAAGGAGAGCAGCGCTTGTCCCTCATGGTCGCCTGATGATGCTCAGCGACGCTGAAGGTCTGCCAAGTGAGACTGCAAAGTGCGGTTAATCAAGTGTGTCTGTCCCCCTAAGGCAAATGGGGTGCGGGGATGAGGCACGTGTGGAGCCTCATTCTCACAGGGGGTTCTGCTGCCTATTGAGGCCCTGTGGGCATTCAGAATGGCCAAAAAGAAGACTATTCATCCACTTAGCAGGTCACATCCAAGGCCCCCGGGTGGAGAGCGACATAAGCAGTTCGCACCAACTGGCAATATCTGTGTCCCCATCCTTAAGTCTTTGGAATTATGTGGGCCTCACCTTCCACACCATATCCCATGCTAACAGAGAGAAGACAGATCCTGGGATCATCTGCCTTGGTTGGACTGAGAGAACAGAATATTCAAGGCTCATACTAACCCATAGGATGTTCTATTCATCACTGGACCCCATATGTAACAGTGCAAGGACCTGCGTGAACAAGAGGAATCGGCCTACTATCTAGTTCTGAATAAATGGCAACGTGGCATTTTTACTAGATGTGAAAAAGGTAACTATCATCACATTGTCTTCAGCAATAGAGAGTGGCACCATTGTAGAATGTGCACTGCCCTACAACCAGACACTTGAAAAGTGAAATGAGCAGATGCATTAAAACTAGAGCAAGAATGGCCTCAGAGGCAATACCCCTGGCAGGTGGTTTGGCATGGAGCAGAACCTGGAAGAGATGCTGTCCCATGAAGTGGACTGCAGCATCACAGCTGGGCAGACAGTCCAACAGCCCGAAATAGGGGAAGCTTGAGACTCTCCGCTCCTCAGTGGGGGAAAAAGTATGAGAGGATCTCCTTCGTGCCTTATCCCATTTCACCTTCATGGGCTAGAAATTTGTCCACATCTAGCTTGAGAGAAGATATAGAAGCTACCCTGAGGGACTGAGAAGACATTTGAGTAATGAGAGTCCTCTGAACAAGACAATTTTCAATAGAAAACTCATTTACCACATTACAGATTCCTAATCACTCATCTACCTGCCTTCCCATTCCCATTATATCAATTTATGCATCTTCCTTAGCTTCCACTTTGTTGTTGGCAGTGCATAATTTGAGAAGGGGGTTGCCGTTGGGGGCCACCAGCACTTATTTTTCCCCATTCGATATTTCCTGAGAGCAAGATAGGGAAAACAAATAAAGTGGAAAGAAGGGGGTAGCACAAGACGAAAAAATTGTCTCGAAAGGAGGAACCTGCAAGAGTGAGATTAAGGGGCATGACGTGGATTGAAGTCTGCACAGTCTTGGTAATCGGCACACTGGCATTTAACTGAGCCAGCCGCAGAGAGCTTTGGGCACCGGCACTCATTCCTTTACAAATTTAGCACTGGTTGTTGGCCCTGCAGTCTCAGTCGCCATCAGAGTTGTTGCAAGGGGTAAATTTGAACCTCCTTTACTTTAAGGGAAAGGGATCTAAATGGTTGACGTTCCTACATCTAGCTGGAGGGCTACTAATTGTGGCCACTGTGTATGTTTTTTATTTTTAATTGTCGGGTCTGGAGGATGACACCTCTGTCTATGAGTAGTATGCATGTAACTGTTTTATGTCGTTCATGGAGTTTGTCACACAGTCAGACACTGTGTTTTGCATTCTGTGATATGCTTCGTTCAACAAACACAGAATTTAGAAAAAATTAATCAATGAGCATATTACCCTGCAAGGAAGAAATGGGCAAAGCTCCTTATTAATCATTTCAAGAAGAAGAAGTTTCTAAAGAATGAGAACAGTAGAGTGCTGGGACTTATGATTAATATGAGATGAATTGAATCATCATAAGGCAAGCTAAGTTAAGGTTTCTAGAGAACTAATATGAATCAGTGGAAATGTGTTAAGCTATTTGCATACATACTGAAACTACAAGAAACGAGCAATAGATTTGAAGACCATGAAGCAAAGTAGAGCATTCTACAACTTAACATAGAACATAACTGCGACCGTTAGAGGATTTGAAAAATGCCCATTAATGTTTACAGTTGACTTGCGACAGCTGGTGATCCAAGACAGCTTTCGAACACTCCAACCCTGATTCCTAAACTTACACATCCCAAAACTAGTTTCGGCCAAACGTAGATTAAATATTAAACAGTCCGAGTCAGAAATTAAAAACCCTTTTAAGGCACATAATGACCCTATATATTACATTAAAGCAGTTATGTCTGGAATGAATCAGCTCACACCTAGAATATGATTTTTTAGATATTTACGATGCATGTAACCATGCAACCTAACATAACTATGGTATGGAAATGACACTTTCCTCATAACATATTTTACGCTGGAGCAAAGAAATAAAAGAATAAACAAGTATAAGTGGGAACAAGAGGCAAGGGAAAAATTGAAGGAGATGGAAATATCCAAGCAACTAATCAAGAACAATGAACATACCAACCGAGGAAAACAGCGGAAAACAAGCAGCAAAGCAAATGTGTGCGTGAATTCCAATATCTAACACTTACTGGGACAATATGCCAATATTAGAGTCTCAAATGCAACTAAACTAGGCGCAAACATAAATCAATAGAGCTAGTGGGAAGTGTGCCAAGATACTGCCGGGAGTTAATGAAAAGAAAAAACTCAGGACAGAACAAAGGAACAGGCTATGAAACACAGGATGATTATGAAACAAAACCAGAAATAAACTTCAACACAGAAAAAAAGGCACTGGCAAGTCCAATAGCTCTCAACAGTAAAACTATTGACTTTGCCAATGTTTTTTTCTCTGCTAGATTGCTGAAATGAATGGGCATGCATACGCGATGGTCACCTTTAAATGGGTTTGTTCAAAGATTCGAAATGCATTCAAATATGGCAGCCATCTTTGAATGGGTTTGTAATATCTGAACAAACTCATTCCTGATGGCCACGATGGAAGCAGGCGCATCCACAGTGGCCATCTTGAAATAGGCAAAAAGCTATTTTAAAATGGACGCCAGCTGATAATGCGGTAGGAAACAAAAAGTAAAATAAAGTCAGAGAGGGGCCGTGGGGGCGAAGGGGAGGAGTGCTGAGTATTTTTTTTTAATGTAGCAATAGAGCAGTGAAAGCAACATGGAGACTGGGGTTGAGCTGAGGCATGGGTGAAGCAAAAAGAGAGCTACAAGGTAGGGGCAAAGTAGAGGGAGAAGCAGCACTTGCAAGAGAAACAAGACCACACGTGCACTCCCATTGAGTGCTTAAAAGAAAAGAATCAGTTCCCTAAGTCCAAGAAACACCAGCAGTGGAAGGATATCAGTCAATCAAGAAGAACATTGATGCCTAAATGATTCTCAGTGGGACATATAAGAATACATAATATAATATAAGAATAGTGAAGAAAGCCAACAAATCAAGAGGAGAAAAATGTAATAGACACAAAGCCCTCTAATTACGAGCAAAGGACTGACCCAAAGCATGCTCTATGTATACTGGAACAAAATAGGTCTAGCCAACAGACAGATAAAGCAATCGGTATTCCTGGCCTAACAAAGCCAAGGATCAGACAAGAGAACCACCAACAGATCAAAAGAGGAACATTTGACCACAACCGGTAATAAAGCAATGAATAATTAGAAAAAGTCATAAAAACAGACAACTCCTGGAGTGAGTGGGAAAAGCCTCCATATGCAGTAAAGGTGGCAGTGCACTTTCTGGCTTCTAACTAACCCTAACAATAAGCACCCTGCAATCTTAGAGTCCAAGCTGGGAGTACCTCCCCTCATGCATTCAAGCACTACTTCACACACCTCTCTCACTTATGGGGCAGAAGGCACCAATCATTAGACTACACAGAATATTTCACCAGTGAGCGTAACTGGGCAGTTTCCCTATTTTAAGATGCAGGTAAAAGGTTCTGTGACCCACAAACTGTTGGTCAGGTCGGCCTGGTAATAGGTATGCTAGCTACCCATCAATTAAAGAAACACCACTTTGGCTGAACCTCTGTAGTCCTCTGCACAGGACACAGACCCGGGTCCGCCAGAATGATGAAATAGGAAGAGAATGGCACTCTGCAGCAGAGACATAGGATTTCGACCCTACTACTACAAAGTTCATAGTCATAATCAGGTATATGTGCAATGGACAACCATCTAAAATGCAGAAAGCTGTGAATACTTGTATAATTCTTGGCCTTGATGTAGGGTGTATATAGTCATTCTTGTTTGTTCTTGTTGAAGGTTAGTTTCGTGACATTCACCAGTCACCAGTGTTTCCACTCAATCCTTCTTGATCACATAAAGGTAACACCATTACAGCTAAGTTTTCAACTTTTTAGTTTGATACCTACGCATACTGTCTATCCTCCCCTTCCTCAACCATCCCCGTTGTTCTTCAGATTGCACTGAAGAACAGTTTTGTTATACAAGGTTCAAGATTCACTCCTTTTAAATATTCCTCCAGGTCCTTGACCCCAAAACCCCATGCTCCTCTCGTGGCACCCCCTCTCTTTTACATGTGAACCTTTATTATAGACTTCGCCTTTCTCTGCTTGTGTTAAGAGTGGTTCTGTTGAGCCGGAACCTGTATATCTCAGCATGATGACAGCCAAGTGACAATGACCTTTGATCCTTGACCTCGGAGCAGCCCTCATTCGCTATACTAAGGAGGAGTTGAACGGTTGCAAAACACACTTGTGCTCCATTTTAAATATTCACGTATAGAAACAAGCGGACAACTCGGTGGACTGCTGACTAGTGACTAAAAGTCACAAATAATGATTATTTCTCTGACGAGTAGGACTTTATAATTCATGGAAAGCAGTGAAAATGCTTCTTTGAAAATACTATAGTAATATATTGTGCTTTGGGAGTATAGAAGACTAAGTTAACCGGCGCATGTCTGAACTCAAGGACTCGTAGCTTGCATACATAGTCAAAGGGGGCCTTAATCACCGGAGAAACATTTATTGCCTAGCCAAATAAAGCAGCAAGCTAGCATGCACTTATTTACCCAGTCTGATGTGGAGACTAAGGACTTGCGGTAGTTGATCTCTGGCTCACGTTGTAACTGGTGTTTTTTTTTCTTTTCTTTAGAATGCAAATGTAAAGTATGTGCTGAGCACTTGTAAATTGGCATAAAGTGCCTTGGAATGTTAGGGATTTTCATTTTGGATCTAGGGGTCTGATAAAGAGTCAGTATTTATGCTAACAAGCTGTAACTAAAGTAAAAGACAGGCTTGACAATTAGTTATAATTTTGGGGAATTTTCAGGATCCTGTGTGCAAGTATAAGCGCATTCAGTAGCTTTTCGTTTAAGACCGGTTTGAAAAGCACAACCCTGAAGTCTGTGGCGCCGCATTATTTGTTGCCCCAAAGTCTCTGCGATGAAACGGAAACAGTACAAGCACAGGCCTCTCACCCCAGAGGGAATGAGGCAATCCCTATTATGCAAATAGTTCTGCTTACCTAACAGAAGGATTTCTGTTTTGTCCATCAATGTTGAGAGGTTACATGGTCTTATCTAAGTCAGGCTGACTTGACTTGGTGTGTATCATTGCAGTAATAAAGCTGTATTACTCCTCTAGGTCACTTCATGAACACTCACCCCCAGGGGCGGCTGGTCTTAAGGGGCGAAGTGGGCGTTGCCCCCCTAACAATAAACAAAAAAACACGGAGTTCCTAATGAAAGGCTTCATAGTGCTTTGTTTCAGGCAGTAAGGAGCCTGAAATCGTTTTTTTACCAGCTGGATAAGTGAACTGAACACAGCTGCACATGTGCCGGCTGCCGGGCGAGAGAATACTCGCCCTGTAGCCGGAACAAAGCAGTGTTGTGCCGTCAGGGTGGTGTGTGCAGCATTTTTCAATGCCATTGTATTTGCTTGATTCTGGGCGTTAATGCCTGCGACCTTGGGCGGGATCCACGTAACGCCAGAGACAAAGGAGGCAGGGCTGATTAGGTGTCAGCAAACATGTGAGCCCCTCCCCAACCCCATACGTTGGTATGCTTTTGTTTTAGAGGACGTGCTGAAGGAGGGGCCCGCAGTGTATTTGGCAGTTGATACACCGGAGGGAAGACGATGTAACGGGTGAAGCATCATAGCTGCCAAGGTTTCAGGTTGCTTACGTGTGACATTTCCATAATTTCAGTGTAATTATGAGTGACATTCAACGACTATGAGTGACACTTTATCGTGAGCAAAATAAGCAATGATGGAAAGAGATAAATATTAGAAATTACAGCCTTTTGTCAATGCAAAGCACTAAAATGTCTTCAAACTGCTCAAAATCCACCAACATCACAGTCAGAAACGTAATATCAATAGTGCTGAATGTTTGCAAAGGGCTGTAGAGTGTGCAAGGGGAAGCTTGTCTGTAGGATAAAATTGTGCAGACAGCTGCAGGTTACCGCGCCTACCCTTGACTCGAGCCCTAGCTATCCTGCTGTCTGGGAATACCCCAAAGTCGTGTTGTTTCTAAGCCTCTGGGGCCTGATCACTAATTCCTAGCGTCGATTCCTCTCCTGCTTATGGCCCTCGGCACCCACCAGCTCACAGAGGCGTGTTAACAGCAGGTCTACCCAGTGCTTCAGTCGAGTGCTACCTTTGTGGATCTAAGTAATGTATCAGCACAGCCGGTAGGGCTGGTCCGGTGTCCGTAACTGACCTGGCTGTATTTTCGGTTTCCTTCTCTGATTGTTCTGTAAAATGAAGGGAGTCCAATCTGTGCCTTCCCTCTTCACCCTCAGGCTGCACGGATTGGCCTCCCTTCATTTTACAGAAGAACCAGAGGAGGAAACCGAAAATACAGCCAGGAGTTTCATTTCATAGCTTCCTCTTCAGTCGATGGCGTTAGCAACAGGTTGTGATCATGGGACCATTAATGACGAGTGTAAAGATGATCGGGAGCGGCGGGACTTACTTGGTTTCCTGACATGAAGGCAACACAGAAAAAGGCAGCAAAAACGATGCCTTTGTACCGAAACGGTGCACACTATTCACAACTCCGTTACATATTCTGACAGAAAACATCCCTCTTTGGACTCTCCATGTGTGGGTGCTCTGACCGGCAAAGGTTTGATTGGTCTGCCTCCCACTCTACTGTTTTCACAGAGGTTGGTTACGTTTCCTTTACGCTATTTAGGTCTCGCCTATAAGCTGGACCTCGTGAGGACTTCTGAAACCCACGTACAGGTCTTCCAGTAACGGGGGCAGACAGCAGCATGCACGCAGCTTTTGGAAAGGCAGTCTCAGGCAGTCTCAGGCACACACTTGGTCACACACAGCCCGCCGGCAGCCTCGAGCCGGCAGCGCTCTGAAGTACTGTTTACTGCAACACGACCGGCACAGAGTCAGCTGATCGGGCTGCTTCTAAAAACAAATTATTTTTTATAATTAATATTAACCCACTCGGTTAGCTACCGCAAGCACTGCCAGTCTCACTTACTTGTGAGGCCTCAGGGCACGATCCGCGAGCCATGGCAATTCGGGTGTACTGTGTGGGCGGGCGGGCTGGCTGGCCGGGCCACCGCCTCCTCAGAGTCCAGACCTGCCAGCTGAAACGGTAACTCCCTCGGCAATTCGCAGCGGGACGATCATTGTAATTTTAAATTTACTGCAGCCCCAACAACTGAGGGCAGGCCCCGCCCCGGTGTCTAATTAGTGTCAACGCCGCGCCGCAGGAAATATGCAGCCAGGCACGACAGGAGGCTGCTGGCCTGGGCAGAACATTGTAACATTGTATCAGTCACTCTCAGCCACTCGAGCTGAGAGCAGACAAACAATTAACTATTAACTTACTGAGCCCAGCAGCTGCTGGCAGCATGTCTCGGAGCAGCACTGAGAGCCGGCGCACAGGTGCACAGGCGCCAGCTGCGCGCGCTGGCACCCTGTGTAGCCAGAGTTTCAGAGTGTGGCATTAATGCGTGACAATGCATTTCAGTGCGGTGATGCGGAACACCACACTGAAATGCGTGAGTGTCACACCTGCTGCGTGATACTTGGCAGGCATGAAGCATGGTACGGTTTTTGCTCGGTTCTCTATGGCTTTGCAGCTTGGGAACCTTTTCCTGTGTGATTTGAAGTTCCCTTTCAATGCAGAGAAACACCAGGAACGCTGTTTGTGTTACTATTGCGTGCCTGTTCATGGCCCTGTGTTTACCAGCTCTTGCATGCCCAGGATGTCACATGTGAAAGCAAGAACACTTCGGCGGGCAGCTTTGAAAGTAAAATGCTGCCTTGAATGGTCTGCCTTTCTGTTTCATCGCTTCTTGCAGACGCTCATCGGTGTTTGAGCACCAAGTCAGCATTTGGAGGGAGTGGCTGTGTACCGATTTATACAGTGCAGGGATTGAAATATTTTGTGCTAGTAATAAGAGCGTTGGATTATGATGATGTTCGGGGCTGATTCATTGTAAGGTGGTTTATCTCAATTTGGGAGTTTCTGGCTGTACACGGACGCTGGGTTTAAGTTTCTTTTAACACGAGGAAGTGATACCTGTCTGAAGCTGCGTGTAGCTTTCATGCACTCGAGTTAAATAATAACCAGATTGTACTTAAAACTGCAGCTGCATCACCACGAAATAGATGCCTCCCCCTTTCCAGGAAAATTCCCAGTCCTGCTGTCCCGCACCAAGCTCTAATAAACAGGGAGAGCATAGCCAAGCGCTTGGCCGAGCACTGAAAATGTTAACTATTTAAGTCAACCCACAAACATCATGTAAAATATGATAAACTCTATTCAAAATCCAAAAGAGTGTATTTATTTACCATGTGGAAGTTTTGGCATTATTGTGTCACACTACAGCACTGCACTGAGAGGTACTTTTTAAATCTGAGTTTTTAAACAAGGATCAATAGTGAACTAAGATCCAAGACAAGAAACCATGTACCTGGCCCAGATTGCTATGTATCTGTGTGCTTGCTTGTTTGTGCGTATGTCTGTTATGAAGTTCTGTGAATATACAGAATCAAGAGCTAGCTACATCATTATCATATGAAATCCTTTTTATTGATGTCATGATAAGTACACTTTTACAATTGCTTTATTAACCTTCAAATATGCTTGAAAATGCACCATTTGCCCACTCTTTTTTTCAAAATTTTCCCTTATGACACTCGGGCTTGCTCGCTCACCACTGGGCACTCATAACAAACTTTTACGCCCCACCACTTTCAAATGTCACCACCACCACTGCTCACCCCGCTAAAAATCCTGAAACACAGTCACTTCTTAGGAATCTGATGAAACATTATATTGGCTTATTTATTGTGCACTGTTCAAGGTTACTCACACATTCGCTGAAATGGACCCAAAATCTTGCAAACTTTGTCAAGGACCATTCAAAAGGTGTGTAGTACAGATTAATTTCTACCTAATTTTAATTTTATGAATTGAACCCGTCTGCTGTTACAGATGATCCGTTACCTGAATATTCCACTGACAGTTAATTTTAATCCTCACCTTCTGCCCTTGTCTGTCTTCCATTTGCTGCTCGTATTCTGATTCTTCTGCCTCGACTTAAATTTACCCTTTGTTGTCATAATTTATTTTCAATCATTTTCACTGCTCTGATGGACTCTTTCTAGCTTGTCAAACTGTATGGGATCTGCATGATGTTCCTCTGACGGTAGATATACATTTTTCTTGTCTTTGGTTCTTGGTTTCTGCTCTGGTCGTTATATGTGTGCCCTTACATGCGACTTGGCTTAGTAGCTTTATTGGCATGTATTTCAGGTCCTCCTGTTAGACCGTTGCTGGTATGTACTCTTTGTTGTCCTGTTTGAACATTTGCTTTCTTCCACTATTGGTAATATATTTGTTATATTTATCATTAATTGATTAGCATGAATATTCAGATCAAATTCCGTTTATTCATTGCTATCATATAACAATAATGGGAAGCAGGCATTGTTTCTTCACTGTTGTGATGTCACTGAGCAAAGTGCTCACTTTCCTTGTCATCAGCCGCCTTGCTAAGGTCTTTGGAGACCCACACGAGGAAGTGGAATTGCAGTTGGCGGTCTCACACATCTCCACAAACCAGGGAGGCATGAGAACACAGGTGATGCCCTACCTGTGCCAGCTGCCACACTTTCCTGTCAGTAGAGGTCGCTGTAGACCCAGGTTGACAGTGAAAAAAATTCAGTGTTAAGCAGTGGCTCTAGCAGAGCCATTATTAGTGTGATGCTGGCATTGAGCATGAAGGCGGGCAGGGAGAGGTGGGGGCTGGCCCAACGGATGGGGGATGTGGGTGGGAGGAAGACAAGTATATTTTTTAATATTTGGGCTGAGGCCGGGGATTTTAAATGTGGAGGGTGGTAGAAGGCCATGTGCTTTGTTTTTTTTAAACTTTGGGTCTGGAAGAGGAGCTCATAGTATGTATGGTTCCCCGATTACTTCCCCTGTGTAGATTGAAATCAGGGGCAGATGATTTTGAAGGAAGGGAGGGCTACATAACATAAAATTATAGATGGGTAGGGAGGAAATATAATGGCTTGTTTTCACCCCGGGGTTCTGATTGACATCATAGACAACTAGATCTTTGCTGTTGTTGCTGGTCACTCATAGCTCCTTGTAGAAAAACATCCTAATTAATTATGGTTATTGAATTGTAATTCTACATGTTAAATAGATTTAAATCTGGTTATTTACTTTTATGAAGTAGCAACTGCGGGAAACTAGACGTTGGTGTGATGTTACCAGGGGACGTGCTCGGGTCTCGTGTTCTGCCTCCTCTCTTGGTCCTGTGGACCCAGACCCTATGGAGGCAGCAGAATGCAGCAGTGCACTCCCTGCACCAGCCTCTACAGCAGGGGTATTCAATCTGTGGGGCGCGACCCTCAGGGGGGCCGTGGAGTGATAGAAAGGGGGTCGCGCATTTCACGGTCACACTGCTGCCCAGGCCCATAGGACTACAAGGGCTTCAGCCCCCCTCCTCCCCCGTCGTGAGTCTCAGCTCGAGCTGCTGGGGGCTCGGCTGGGCAGTGTCTGGAGTCTCATCTCCGCCACCCCCGAGTTTTTCACAGGTCTTTAAAGACCATTTGCATATTTACATACCTTTGTAAACTGGTTACGGAGGCTTCGTTTTTTTCTGGTTCCAGTACCCCCTGGGCCCCCACTCTGCCTATTCCTTACATTTGTATTTTACAGTTACTGGGGTAGTGTGAGAATGCATTTCACGGAAAGAAATATAAAGTTGGGTTGCCAAAAGAAAAATGCCTGCCCTGTGTTGTTTAAAGAGCCTGCAAACACCTCCTCTTGACACTAAATAGAGTTATAAATAAAACAAATGTATTCATTTGTTATGTGATTTTTCTGTCTTTCTGTCCTTTAATTATCAGTCATGGATCATTCAGGCCACCCTAGAACACAATTAAAAGTGCTTTCTATTTATATTTGCTGTTCTAAGTATGCACAGATAAGTGCTGAAAATACGGCTTTAGGGGACTGCTTATTTTTGTACCATCTGGGACATCAAAATAATGAGCTGGCAACCATAATCATAGGACTGGAAGTTTGTTGCAGGATCAGCACATTATTTATTTCCTCCACCCTCGATCCCTGATTAATGCCATAATAGCAATAGTTTACCTTATATCTGAAACCCTGCGCTGACGTCAATAACATGCTGAGTTACTTCAAGCGTCTGGGAATGCACCCTTCATTCAGACAACTTACTCCTCATTCTTGCCCTTCACTTTCACGCTCATCCTGCACTCACAGCGATCACTTTGCACTCACACTGATCACCATGCACTCACACCATTCACCCGCTCACCCTCCACTCACAGTGATCTCTGCACTCACAATGCACTTGTGCTGTTCACCCTGTACCTCACCCTGCAGTCACACAAGCACACTACTCACCCTGCACTCATGTGACACTTCACTCACCTGTCCCCCTCCCTGCTCAATCTGCAACTCACTCAAACAAGCCCATCACTAACCATGCATTCATTCATCCCACTCTGCACTTCCATCCGCACCCAAATTCATATGGTCACCTCACTCACCCTGCAGTCACTCGTCTTACCCTACTCTCACACTGTTGCATCGCTCACCGTGCACTCACATGGGCACTCTTGTCACCCACACAGTGCAGAGAGTTAATGTGCCTGCTACAAAGAACATGTACCATGCAGATCACAGAACTGAGTGTGAGTAAACTATGAGTAGCGCTATAAAAAAATGAAATGTTTGTCAGAAAGGTGCTATAGAGAGATGAGGTGCATTGTTGGTGAGTGGTAGTGAGGGAATTCATGGAGAAGGAGGAAATGGGGGAGGGGCAGCAAAAAAGACTGTTGCACCGTGTGCAGCCAGTTCTAGGGCCAGCCCTGGCTGGGAGTGTTAGCCGCCCCCCCTTCCCCCCCCCCCCCCGAAGTTTGGGTCTAGTGGCTCCCCTGCTTCTGCCTATTATTATTTACATTTGTAGTGCGCTACTGTTACCAAAAGGTATCCTGGGGCTAATAGCCATCTGCTGCCTGAAAGCAAATGAGAAACACACAGAAGGGGAAGGAGAACCAGCCAAATGGGGTAACCTACAGAGCATAGAGCCAGGTTTTAATATCTTCCTGAAGGATAATAGATTCTTGGTGGAGCGAAGCAAAGGAGGGTGCATGCTCCATAACTGTGCGGCCTGCACCAAAACAGCGAGACAGGCAATTCATGCCTTCCTGAATTAGGTAACAATAAGCAGAGTGGCACAGGCCGAGAGGAGCATATGTTAAGAACAAAACACAATCATGAACATTCTGCGCCATCTTGTCTGATGAAAGTTCCTACGTGCACATAAACTACAGTCATTCTGATTGACCACAGCCATTTTGTACTCTGTTGGTCACCTTCATTTCACCCTGTCCTCTAGCAGCCTTCTGACTCTCTGACCAAACCTGATATGTGTGCTGGGGGCTATAAACTATTTCCACGACAAACATCAACATCACCTGCTGCCTCAAACTCGTCTTTCCTCTCATCCCTGCACAAACAGGTTACAAATACCAAACAGACTCTTGCAAGCATGGTTTATTGCACTGCACACAGCAAGACTTGTTTTTTGCCAACAATGGGACCTGTTTTTATCAACAGAACGGACTCTTAGATCTGGCCGGTCTCACTTGTGTTTAGACCCTGAAGCAAGGTCCAGCTGCAATTAAATTGTCTGTTTTTGACCTGGGCGGGAGGAGAGTTAATGTTGGGCTTGTGTAACCATGTTGATGAAACAATGTTGGGCTTGTGTAACCATGCTGATGAAACAATGTCGGGCTTGTGTGACAACCTGCCCGGGGCGGAGACTCCAAGCTTGTAACCATGATAAATGAAACAAATACATTGTGTAAAACCTGTATAAAAGGAAGAGCCAAAAGCATTGCCAGTAGAACACCTCCCTGAAGACATCCTGGTGTCAGCAGTTGACGTGGTCTCCTCTAAGAGTAATAAACCTTTTTCTTGCCTTCCAGCTTCCAGCGCCTGCCTCGTTATTTTAGATAGCGAATCCAAAGTGGATTAAAGGTGACCTTGCGCCGGGCAGCATTGGGGATCTCAGGAGACTCGCTGCTTTTCACAAATTGGCGACCCAACGGGGGGCCCATCAGAGACACGTGGGTCCAGTAGAGCGGTCCTAACGACGGAGTGAACGACTAAATGATTGGAGTGCACCTGCCTGAAAGAGACCCTCGTCTGGCTGCCAATCGACTGAACTTCACCGGTTCCGAACGGACCTCTCTCGAGTGACCTGCGGTCCTGACTGGGGCCTTACAGGAACGCCGCATTGATTGTTGGAGTGAGAGGACAACCAGGCGCTGGAAGGGGAAGACTAAGAACTGTCCATACGGTCCGGGTAAGGTCGTGAGAAAACATGACTTACATTGATTGATTGATAGAAATACTAGTATTCCTTTTTGAGTTATTTGAGACATTCCCTGCTTGCAAACAACGTAGAATAGGAATATTCTCTCTTTGCAGACAGCGAAGGACAGGTAGTGCAGACTTTTGTCTAACATTAATTGAGATATTCATTTTGACCGCTAAATACGTCATGCCTGTTTTCTCTAGATTGTTTGATTGTTTTGGACCGGACCGTTTGTTAGAGGTCAGTCATCCGGCACCGTCGGAAGGCACTCCTAACAAGGACATGTACGTGAAATATGGATTAGCCACCGTAGCTTATAGCAAACTATAGCATAAGTACACTAGGAAGGACCGGGTAAATCAGTGGCCACTGACGGGATCTTTCGATCCCGCTAAAATAGAAACGTTAGAATTAGCTCTCCACAAAAGAAAGCTAGACCAGCCATGTTTGATAGTTTTGGTTTATGGCGAAAAGAGGCAGCTCAACGAAAGAAAAGAGACGAAGCTAGACAAGATAAAGAAACGCGAAAATCAGCTTACCAAGCCTGTAAAAAGTTAGAAGAACTAAAAGAAAAGGAAATCGATAAAAAGGAACAGGAATCAAAAATATCAGGTCAATGCCCTGTTAGAACGCCCTTAACTCTTTACCCCGAGTTACCAGCAAAACAGGGGGTAGATGATGATTTATTGTTAGGTCCCCCAATGATATACATGCCACCCCCTTACGCCCCTACTCATCCCATAGTACAACGCCAGGACCACCAAAGTATAGCCGGAGATGGCACGATCGCCTCAGTCTCCACCGCCTCTGCTCCCACCGAGTCACCCACACCAAATGCCTCATCAAAGGATACAGTAGTAGAGGTAGGATCAAAAGAAAAAGGAGCGCCCAGGGTCCCGCGATTAAGTAAAAATGAGCGAGCAGGCATTGATAAAGTAGTTAAATCCCTCATAGATAGGAAGGAGACAGAAGAGCATGTAACCGACATATGCAACTCCTATGTTGAAAACCGCAAACGATACTTTATTGTACGTCTCTGTTACCACACCCTTACTGCATATGAAGAGAAGTACCAAGACGTAGGGCCCGAGCGATTAGTGGCTCTCTACAGGAAGGTAGACATCGGAGATGAAGGCGACAACGATGTTGCAGAACTATTTTCATCCACACTAGAAGTATTGCGTCACCTCATAGAACAAGGATAGATAGATAGGGACAGGACAACTAAGGTAGCAGGACCCCCAGTGGAAAAAACAGATAGCATGATGCCAATAAAAGAAGCTGCCCCTTACTGGATACCTCCTAGAGGACAAGGGACTAATGACGATATAAACCATCAAGACGCTAGAGGAAGGGTGGTCTACAATTGGAGTGTATCAGCCATGGGACAGACAGGACATCCTGACCTTCCGTAAATCTTTGCCGGATTTACGAAAGAACCCCACCGCCTTTTACACCGAGCTAGGTACCGCTCTGGGATCAACAATATTGACACTTGCCGACATAGACTTGTTCTTCGGGTTATGTTTGCCAGCAGATGTGTGGAAACAGGTTAGGAAAGTAGACCATACCGAACTGTTTGGTCATACCTGGGAACAACTCGACACACTAGATAAACAGCGGAACCCTGGTCAAAAACCAGTTAAAGCAATATTAGACCTCCCTGACAAAATAGTGCAGAAAGTGAAAACGCTGATCCCAGAGAAAAAGATAGACTGGTCCATAGTAACCGCATGCCGCCAGAAACCACAAGAGGACGTCTCAGAGTACTTCTCCAGATTTGAAACTGTGTTCTCTGATTACAGTGGACAAGACATGTCCACCGCAACCGGACACCACTTATTTGTGCAGAACTACGTCAAAGGATTACTGCCAGATGTATCCCAGAAACTACAAGCCAGCGAAAGTAGTTGGGCAGCATCTAAACCGACGGCCATTCTCCAAATGGCCCAGTACTACGAGCATCAGAGAAACGAAAATGACAGGGCTACAGAAAGGAAAAAGAAGGACTTGAAGGAAAGGGTAATGATAGCACAACTCCAGGGGGCGAATACAGGAAAGGAGCAATATAGGGGAGGAAGCCAGCAGAATACCCCTAGAGTACAGCCCCCTAGGAACAATCCATCTACATCATATGTAGGACGCCAAGACCTAGGACAGGATCAATGTGCATTTTGCAAACAATATGGACACTGGAAATCCCAATGCCCGGCTTTGTTAGGAGCTGCTAGGGGAAGAGGGGCGAGGGAAATAGCAAGTGGACAGAGAGGAAGAGGACGTGGAAGAGGGTACGCGAGTGAAGCAAGCGAGGAAAGGCCAGGAAGAATGAACGCATTTGACCATCCCAGACAGAATCAGTACCAACAGACAGATTATGACAATACGTACGACTTTGCATAGGACAGCCAGGGGCAAGGAAGGGATCCAGTCGAGCTCTGCGTTGATCAGCAAGGCCCTTATGTTACCGCTGAGGTCCTGGGCACAAGGTCGCCATTTTTGGTAGACACAGGAGCAACATGTAGTGCACTATCCAAACGACTGATTCCAAGGGCACCCTTGTCAGGCTCACATGTGATCTCAATAGGATTTGACGGTACGCCCTCCACCAACCCTTTGTCCCGACCCATCCCTTTTAATCTTGACAGCAATGGCGTCGAAACGACATTCCTCCTCTCATCTAACACCCCAGACGCCATTATGGGCCTCGACCTTTTGAAACACATCCATGCGACTATCAGATGCTCACCAGACGGAGTGCGTGTCATCCTGTATGACAACCCCCAACGCCATAGAGAGAACCCTTTTCAGCACATGTTTTCCATCTCTGAGACTGACACATCCCTACTGGACACTTTGCCATCACACTTATGGGCTAGGGCTGATTCAGACGTAGGACGAATGATGATTGACCCAGTACACGTAACAATACGACAGGACGCAACCCTACCGAAGGTACCGCAGTACAAAATATCGCCAGAGGGTGAGAAAGCACTAACAGAGATCATACACTCTTTGGTAGAGGCAGGGGTGGTAGAGGAAGTAGTGAGCAACATTTGTAACAGTCCCATACTACCGATTGTAAAGAGACAGGGAGATGGGAAAGCCTACCGCTTCATCATTGACCTGCGGGAGGTAAACAAAATCGTAGTACCACAATACCCAGTAGTTTCCGACATCACGACAATTTTGGCTTTAATCCCCTCCACTGCCACCACCTTCACTGTGATCGACCTCAAGAACGCCTTCTTTTCCATACCTATACACGAGGACAGCCGCTATCTTTTTGGATTTACCCTAAATTCCCGTTCGTATAGATTTTGTAGAGCACCTCAGGGGTACACTGAGAGCCCAAGTATCTATAGCCAGGCGCTTAAAAGACAGTTGGACGCCATACAATTGCCAGATGGAGTGGCACTAATACAATATGTAGACGACATCCTTCTAGCAGCAGACACCATACCAATAGCCGTCACAGCCACCATCAAACTACTCCATTTCCTTGCTGAGAATGGTCACAAGGTCTCCCGAAAGAAACTGCAGTTCTGTAAATCACCAGTGACCTATTTGGGTCACCTTTTATCAAAAGAAGGGAGAAAACTCACGCCTGACAGGATCCAGACAATTCTAGGCACCCAGTCCCCAAAAATCAGAAGCAAGTCCGCTCTTTGATAGGCCTCACCTCGTTTTGCAGACAGTGGTTACCGAACTTTAGCCTCATTGTCAAACCCCTTCTCTCCCTCCTAGCTAAGGACATCCCCTCACCTCTCCCCTGGACCCCCGAATGCCAGACAGCCTTTAAAGAACTACGCAATACCCTTTGCTCAGCACCAGTCCTATGAACCCCAGATTACTCCAAACCATTCTTCCTCTACACACACGAAAAGGAGGGATGTGCATTGTCTGTCCTAACACAATCAATTGGTCACAAACAACGCCCTTGTGCATATTTTTCTGCCACCCTCGATCCAGTAGCCAGAGCACTGCCAGCGTGCCTGCGCGCTGTGGCAGCTGCAGCAGTATCAATACGCCAGAGCGAAGGAATAGTGCTCTCCAAACCAGTCACTGTTTTAGTACCCCATGCAGTCGACACACTACTGAACCAGACCAAAACCCAACACTTGACTAGCGCCCGACTGACAGGATATGAGTTGACCCTGCTAGCACCGCACATTACCCTAAAGCGATGCACCACCCTCAATCCAGCCACGCTGTTACCCCTACCCGAGAACGATCCTAACGTGGCTCCACTACACGACTGTGTCACTAACCGATGAACAAACAAAAAGTAGAGTAGACCTCAGAGACACCGCCTTTCTAGAGCCAGATGGAGAACTATGGGTGGATGGTTCGTGCATCAAACTCCCGACGGCACCACCTCAGCTGCATACGCTGTCACCACAGCCCGAACCATTCTAGAAACAGCCCGTATTGCCCAACGTTCCGCCCAGGCAGCAGAACTCATTGCCCTCACACGAGCATGTATTTTAGCAGCTGGCACGACAGTTAACATATACACCGACAGCCAATACGCCTTCGGGGTGGTTCACCATTTCGGGATTCTATGGAAAGAAAGAGGGTTCCTGACTTCACACGGTACACCCATCCTGCATGGAGATTTAGTCTCCGCCTTGACGGAAGCAGTCCTCCTCCCCAAAAAGCTAGCAGTGATAAAATGCCAAGCACATAGGAAAGTGACAGATCTCATTGGACAGGGAAATGCGCTAGCAGACGTTACTGCCCGAGCCACGGCAGAAGACAGAACTATGACACGAATGTATGTGACCAGGTCACAAGCTGAACAATGGACTGATGCTTGGACCACTGTAAGGGACATACAGACTACAGGCACACAAGACGAATTGACCGAGTGGGAAAAGGTGGGACTAAAAGACGAGGAAGATTGCTGGAGAACTAAAGACGGAAATAAATGGCTGTTACCCAATGCCTACCTCATCCCCATATTGACCATGGCACATTTACCAGCACACATAGGCTCCACCCCCATGATTGAACTAATCACAAGAGTATGGCATAATGTCAAGATAACAGAATCTGCAAAGCGCCTAGTACAACAGTGTATAGTATGCCTACAACACAACCCAGGGAAAGGGACAGTAGTACCACGGGGAGGGTTTGGAGTCCCTGATCACCCCTTTGAAGTCCTTCAAATGGATTACATCCTACTAGAGAGATGCCATGGTCTAAAATATGTCCTGGTGGTTGTGTGCGCTTTTAGCAAATGGGTGGAGGCATATCCCACCCGCGACAATACTGCCATAGCCACTGCAAAAGTATTGTTGAAAGAATTCTTCCCCGGTACGGCCTTTGCAGAATTTTATGGAGCGACAACGGCCCACACTTCGTGGCCGAAGTGTTACAGAACATACTGAAAGGGTTGGGGGTAAAACAAAAATTCCATGCCGTCTTCCACCCCCAATCAGCGGGCCTGGTAGAGAGACACAATGCAACATTGAAACTAAAGCTAGCCAAAATAGTTGCCACAATCGGGTTGAAATGGCCCGACGCCCTTCCATTGGCATTGCTATCAATACGCTCCACCCCGACCAAACACAGACTGACCCCGTATGAAGTGGTCTTCGGCAGGCCTATGAACATTTGGGCGGCACCAAGACCCACCTCCATTAACGATGTCCCGAACATATTAATGTCAGACTATCTGCATAAATTGACAAACGAGCTAACAATTATCCACCAACAGGTGCAGCAAGCCTTGCCTGACGTATCCAGGGGCCCAGGACATGTGATAAACCCTGGGGACTTCATCCTAGTTCGCAACTTCCAAAGAACGAAGAATCTGGAGCCCAGGTGGACGGGCCCCTGGCAAGTCTTGATCACCACTCGAACTGCCCTCCGAGTGGAAGGAAAAAGAAATTGGCTGCACGCCCACCACTGCAAGAAAGTCCCTCCAACGCTGGCAACCTGTGAAGAGGTGGAGGTGCAAGAGGAAGTACTCGCAAAAGACCGACCAGCTCTGAGTTGCTACCCACAAGAAGACACCCTCCAACTGTCTGAATTTCCCGACCCCACGGTGCCATCCAAGGAAGGGTACAACCTAAGATCGACAAAAAGGGGAGCTCCAACAACCAGGTCACTAACTGAGTCAGAGTCTCAGATCGGTAGCACAGCCAAACAACGCTACCAGGAAAAACACCAGACAAAAGTCTGTGGTCCTAACAGTTGGTGAGCTCCTCGAAGATGATGGAAGAAACGGAACAGCTGCAAAGCCACCGCAAAGACACCAAGACTTTTGAACTGCACAGTACAAAGACAATTGCACTTGTAGCTGCATTTCTCACCTGCCTCCTACTAATGGTCACACTCTGGATCATTGAAGAGAATGCACCTGCATACAGAACATTGTCACCAACCATGCAACCAATCACAAAGAAAGAACACTACCTGGTATCACTACCGCCACATCTCCGAGAACGACGCAAAGAATTCTGGAATAATTCTTTCGTACAGATGCTGCACCAGCACAATCTTGCCACCAATGCCACTAACTGTTGGGTCTGTGGGCTGCTACCACATGCCACTGAACATTCCATCCCTTTCATCCCTTCACCCTTTTCTGTTCATGGATCTTGCCTTGCCTGGATGATGCTCCTACAAGAAAGTTACAAAGACAATGCCACTTCCGATGGGACAATCGCTCAGTTCTACAACGAGTTCTGGCTAAACCAAACAGGAAGAACAGCAGCTCCCTTTTGCCCTCACACCTCCAATACGACATTCCCAATGAATGTCCCCTCCAAAGAACGAGTGGAAATACAAGTGTTCAATAATCCTGTCAGAGCCACATTTTCCTACCTGAAGTAAAGAACTGCTGCAACACTGACTGTGGCCCTATCTGTGGTGAACGTCTCTGGCATTGAAGGCCGTGGGACTAAGAATGTGGGTCACAGCACTTGTAACATTGTAAGGACTTTGAACACTGCCAACCCTCCAGCATTTGTTGCATCACCCAATATGTACTTTGTCTGTGGAACCAAAGCCTACACCTGGCTCCCAAGAAACTGGGGGGGCACGTGCTACATCGCTTTTGTTTTGCCACCGACCTACACAGCCCCTGCAGAGCATCATCGAGAAAAGCGTTCTAAAGACACTGATCAAGCAGACTCTGCCGCATCACAGTTCGTTGACGCAGCAAAAGGGCTCGTCCCGCTATGGGGTCCGATGGCAAACAGCCGAGCCATCAGACATCTGTCTCAAGCGGTAGAAACCGCCCTGAACGTCACAGCTGGCATCCTCACCAACAACACTGCCGAGCTTCAAGCGGTCCGTCTGGTGGCCCTACAAAACCGCATGGTCCTGGACGTGGTACTAGCGGATCGTGGAGGAGCATGTCGCATCATTGGTGCCAGTTGCTGCATATACATCCCTGATAATTCACCCTCTGTCTATGAAGCAATCGAACATCTCCACAGACTGTCTTCAGAAATTCATCAAGGATCAGAGACTTGGACAATTGGAAGTTGGCTATGGGGCATCTTGAAGGACTGGGGTTGGAAAATATCAATGTTTCTCTTGGTCCCAGTATTGGCAATATGTGGTTGCTGTTTGGGTGTACACTGTATACCACCTTTGTGTTCTCTTTGCATAAGTGCCTTGCGCCCTAAGAATATGGACACTCAGTTAACAAAAATGAGAGTAATGTATGAACAAGAAATACAGGACATTATGGAGATCGAAATAGACTGACGAGATGGCTAGTTATGTTCAAAGGGGCGACTGTTAAGAACAAAACACAATCATGAACATTCTGCGCCATCTTGTCTGATGAAAGTTCCTACGTGCACATAAACTACAGTCATTCTGATTGACCACAGCCATTTTGTACTCTGTTGGTCACCTTCATTTCACCCTGTCCTCTAGCAGCCTTCTGACTCTCTGACCAAACCTGATATGTGTGCTGGGGGCTATAAACTATTTCCACGACAAACATCAACATCACCTGCTGCCTCAAACTCGTCTTTTCTCTCATCCCTGCACAAACAGGTTACAAATACCAAACAGACTCTTGCAAGCATGGTTTATTGCACTGCACACAGCAAGACTTGTTTTTGCCAACAATGGGACCTGTTTTTATCAACAGAACGGACTCTTAGATCTGGCCGGTCTCACTTGTGTTTAGACCCTGAAGCAAGGTCCAGCTGCAATTAAATTGTCTGTTTTTGACCTGGGCGGGAGGAGAGTTAATGTTGGGCTTGTGTAACCATGTTGATGAAACAATGTTGGGCTTGTGTAACCATGCTGATGAAACAATGTCGGGCTTGTGTGACAACCTGCCCGGGGCGGAGACTCCAAGCTTGTAACCATGATAAATGAAACAAATACATTGTGTAAAACCTGTATAAAAGGAAGAGCCAAAAGCATTGCCATTAGAACACCTCCCTGAAGACATCCTGGTGTCAGCAGTTGACGTGGTCTCCTCTAAGAGTAATAAACCTTTTTCTTGCCTTCCAGCTTCCAGCGCCTGCCTCGTTATTTTAGATAGCGAATCCAAAGTGGATTAAAGGTGACCTTGCGCCGGGCAGCATTGGGGATCTCAGGAGACTCGCTGCTTTTCACACATACGGGTCCAACCCGTGTGCTCAGTGAGGAGAGATGAGAGGATGAGAGAGGACAGCAAGGGAGTGAGAGAATTCAATTGAAGAGGTCAGGGATGAGGAGAAATGTGAAGTGGCGAAGGGAAGTGCGGACACGCAAGAAGTGAGTGTGAGCGAAAGGTGAGGGCACAGAGGAGGGCTACTGTTAAACTGTGAGAGAAGATAGCTGAGAGATAATCTGTGACCTAAAAAGATAATTTGATGCGACATGGGTGAGGGACAGCAGCGATAGGGAAGAGAGGGAGTACTGGGGTGGGTGCTGAGCAGTGATTAATTTGTAATAAAACATGTGCCAGGGCCCTCACCAGTAGGCCACTTCAACTTTAACCACCCACCCATTTTCTTGCCTGCGCGGCCAATGACAATACCTATGCAACTACCAACCATAACACTTGTACAAGTGTGACTATTCAGACTATTTCAAGCCCCCAAAGCTATAAGAATGGCATGGGTGTCAGGAGTTTATCATTTTTAATGTATATTGAATTAATAAACAGCTGTTCTGCTCATCTCTAAATTACACAGACAGAGCCACCATGTGGCAGACTGTCATAGTGTCAGTGTGCACAATTAGGTGCCAGTGCGGAGCACCGGAAACCACCTGCTCAAATTAAGCACTGGTGCTGAGGTAACAGGGGAAAGGGACGTTGGTTCAAGAAGGTGTGGAAGAACAAAGGGGAGATGTGAAAGATGAATGAGGGACTTGAGAGGTGTAAGATACAAATAGACAAAAATTTGAATGGAGAGACTTGAGGTGAATGAGAAGTGCTGAGGGGCACGGGAGGTGACGGGGCCAGAGAGGCCATGAGATAAATGCGAGAGACTGTTAGAGATGAGGGCAGTGAAAAGACAGAATGGCAAGAGGTGATTAAAGGTGAAGTGAGAGGTTGAATGGGGAGAGTTCATAAATTGTAAAAAGGGGTGAAAGAAAATGGCCTGCAAAGTGAGAGAGGGATCCGGGATTGGGAGAGGAGAGAGGGATGGAAGGGAGGGGGTGAGAGAAAAGCGGCATGGGTAAACTGCTTAACTCTGCACAAGCCCGCCAGGGTTTTAAGGGACCCCTGCTGCTCCCGGCCAGGGCCAGGTGAGCTTCTAATGTGGCAGCAGGTATTCCTGCAGAGTGGAAGGCCCATCACAAAGGTTGACTAGACATCTTTCTGATGTTAATTGCTGTATTTTGGTTATAAAGTGGTACTGATGGGGTGAAATCTTTCCTCAGTGTTACTGTGTGTAAAAAATGGTAAAATAATGAAGCAATGCTATCCCAAAATACGCGGCATCATATAACATTATTTACATTTTCGTCCCACACAATTTGGTCAAGCCTGTCGCGTAATTTGGTCCTCACCTGCCTCATAATTCCAGTAGCCATGCCAACAGGTTTCGAAATTTTTGTCAGGAGGGGGTCCTTATGCCTGAAAATGTTGACAGGGGGGTCTCGGCATCCTAAAGTTTGAAGACCTCTGCTCTACAGTCAGTACGGTTTCTGCAGACCTGCTGACGGAGCATACAAGTTGGATGATCAGCAGCTCTTGCAGAGTTGCTGTTAGTGTGGCAATGGCTTTCCACTCTCTGCTTCTCAGCAGAGAGCACAGCTTTGGCAGTGGAGGCGTAGGCGAGACACACTTCTGCAGGAGGCCAAATATTATTTTATATTTGGGCCCCAAAGAGGAGAGTAAATGTAGAAGGAACTGAAGGTGGGTGACAAAAGGCAGTTTGTTTTCTTTTTTATAAGAGGGTGAGAGGGCACAGTATTTAGGGCTCCCCATCACTTTGCTCCTGCAGAGATGTTGAAAGTGCAGGTAGATCATTTGACAGGGGGTGACATAACCTAAAAGTATGGATGCGTGAATAGTGAATAACAAGGATGTTTTTCACTTCAGGGTTCTGAGTGATACAATAGAGATCTAAAACGTCCTTGTTATTCACAGTTATTCTGTATGTTTTATATGGCCCCCATAGCAGTCCACTGTCCTAAACGGAGTTTTCAAAATGCTGTAATTCACTGCTGTTATTTTAGTGCTTGATTCTTGGTGCTGCCCTGTACGGCGTGTGTTTAAGTTTCTTCTGTGTTTTTTGGGGGGGGTTGTTCCTTTTTCTAATTATTCCTTTCTTTATTACCTGATGTTCAACTGTTCCTCTTTTGATCTTCCCAATAGGGCAGGAAGGTTTCTTTATGTCCAACATCACTGGAAGAATCCAATTCAAGCAAATCAGCCCGTGGCCTGAAAGAAGAGACACTTGAATAAAGGATAGTGACCACGGGCAAGGTCACAGCAACACTCCTTCACCAAGGGGATGGGCTGCCAGCTAATCCCCTGCATCCTGTGTTCAGATCTAACAAGAAAGAAAACACCAAGTCTTCGATTGACTGAAGGCTGTATGGGCCAAATAGAGCGTGCTAATAGACATTACGAGATAGCTATCATCACCACGGAAATCTGGCTAATTGTGCACCTTTTGAAAAGCTGGTTTACACGTATCCGAGCATCACCTACTGTGAGATGCTCTTCGTACCTACTGGTTACCCCAAACATTTGCCTGCAACTTTGAACTGGAGTTGCAATTTGAGATGAGCACATCTACCACTATTTTTATTTATAAGCTAGACCTATTAGCCTGGTAAGACGTTTTTTAACTGAAGTCTCTCCTCGCATCAGAATAGAGAAAAGACTGAACCAAACACAGGAAACTTGGCCATCTTTCCTGAAGCCAGGAACATACTCTAGCATTCAGGAAAAGACTTGATGTTGCAAAGGCCAGAACAAGAAGAAGGTAGACTGTCTGGTGTGTGGAGAACTAGCCTTAAGGCATTCAAGCAATCTGTCACTCATTGTTACTGTAATCGAAGTGTTTATACAGTCATACAGTCATCCAGAAACAAGAACAAAAGAGTGGGTGGCCTGATCTCCAGGTCCGAAGTCTCCGAATATTATGATTATGGCATGAAGCATCCGACATGCCATCATCCAGTAGGATGCACAATGCATTTACCAAAAGCATTATAAACATTGCCAAGACAGGAAAGGATGTGACCACTGCAAAAAAGAGTAATGTATCCTTTCCAAACAGGCACTAACCCACTATCACA
This sequence comes from Calotriton arnoldi, assembly GCA_963921515.1. NCBI lineage: Eukaryota > Metazoa > Chordata > Amphibia > Caudata > Salamandridae > Calotriton > Calotriton arnoldi. The sequence goes on from CAWUFW010000020.1 coordinate 3,643,076, forward strand.
CACCTTTGAACGCCCTATTTTGGATTCATTGGCAGAGCCCAACACATAGGTGGACCAGAGAGCGACATTAGGGGAAAGCTATCCTCACATCTGCCCCCACATGAGAAGTATGCCTCACTAGTTACATTTGCTGCGCTATTAGTTGGATGTAGGACACTTTTGGGTAAGATCCCTACTTCCAAGGAGGGCTGAGGTGCCACAGTTGGAGATGCAGTAGGGAAGAGCTGTATCCTCAATAGTTTGAGTGAGTCATGAGGGTTGTGAGGGTGAGGGACTGTAAGAATGTATTGGTATTCTGAGTGTATGCTCGTACTGACTTTCTGGAGAGCAGTAGTAGTTGTCTTTTATAACATTTGCCCTGAAGAGACTATAAATAAATGTTTCTGAACATGACGCCCAACTAGCTGTGAAAAAATTAAGGGACTTGGGGGCCCCAGCTTATCTTTGCCACCTGCTGAAACGACTACACCTAGGCAATTATGCCCTAATTTGGTTTGGCAAAATTGGGGAACTTACTGCCCCCATACCTATAGACAGAGGTGTTGGACAAGGCTGTGTTCTTGCCCCCACCCTTTTCTGTGTTTTTATAAACAGACTTGTAGAGGCATTGACCGCGGGGAAGGACATAGATGCACCCAAGCTGGCGAATCGCAAAGTACCGGCTATGATGTTGGCCGACGATACTCTTTTGCTCTCAAAAACACCTATGGGAATACAGAGGGTCCTCGACAACTTCAATGCCTTCTGCAAATGTAGGGGTTAGAGATTAACATCCAGAAGACCAAATATATGGTCTTCAATCCAGTCAGTAGCACTCGGCCAAACCCTTGTCTACAAGGCAGCCCTCTGGAGAGGGTGTCCGTGTTTGAGTATCTTGGTATTACTCTAACGGAAAAAATGGATGAGGTGCCCAAATCAAAAAAGCTAGCTTAAAGCTGGCAGAGACCACGGGGGGCCTGACAAAGGTATTCAGGAACTTCACTCATAAACCCGTTGGCCCCATGGTCGAAATATACAAAGGGCAAGCTAGGGGTGCTGCCCTGTATGGGGCTGAAATTTGGGGTCATTGCCCATCTGGTAATATAACAAAGATCGAGAACACTTTTGCCAGGCAGTTATTTGGCCTTCCCCCTAGCTCCCCTCTTACAACACTTCGCCGGGATCTTGGGGTAAGGCCAATTGCAGACGAAATTGCTCTCAGACCCCCTCACATTCTGGCTTCGCCTGTGGGCTACCCCACAACTGGCTGAATACAGGGCAGAGCTGAGGGAGGTCCTGAGCTTCCAGGGTGTGGGGAAATTACCATGGTTAGCCTTTGTCAAGGATACACTCTTGGCCATGGGAAGGGCTAACCTATGGTATAATGCTGAGGTAACCTGCCCTACAATATCCAGGAAGGATTTGGTATGGAGCTATAGGGAGAGCAAACTTACCCACCAGCAGGGGAGCTCTACAATTGGCTCTTCCACTGCAGGGTTCTTGGGAATTAAAGATCAGTATAGCCCAGAGCCTGTACTGGATGATATTCAACCCGCGCTGGCCAGGAAGCTATACCTGCAATTTAGGTATGGGGTACTCCCGCTGCGCGTTTTTACAAACAAATGGGCTGGTTCACCCCTTTTGGGCTGTCCGGCCTGTAACAATATAGTGGAGTCAGAATATCATGTATTCTTTTTCTGTCCAGGTTATAGGAAGGCCAGGCATCGATGGTTGATTCAGCTATGTAGAAATCTGGGAACCAGCGCTGTGTAGGGGCTTTTAGGATACTGAAATATAACACCCATCTGCCTATTGTATTTTCAGTGTCACGCTTTTTATTCTCCATGTGGTTTGTATGGTGAGCGTTCTTGAAGGCCACTCTATAGGCACTAGCTGACAACCTCATAATATTTTTTACTGGATCTGGTATATTTTAATGTTTTTAT